>OU342507.1:10010000-11487500 GCA_910589525.2 Ennomos quercinarius | reverse complement strand
GATGCCGAACTGTATAGGATTTATACACTTTTCCTCTTAACGGAAGTCACTTATTCCGCCACATTGTCGTTAGAAAAGGCTACTAGGGTTACCATCTATCCGGATTTATCCGGAAATGACTGGATTTTTTAGCTACTGGTCCGAATTTTTAACCAATCTGCGTCCTCTGTCTGTGGCATCATAGCAAATTTTTTTTTACAACTGAATAAGCCCGCATTTGACCACAATCTCACCTGATGGAAAGTGACGATGCGATCTACGATGGTACATGCTTGCCTAGAAGATACCCATTCACTCGCGACTTGAAGAGCTCCAGATTGTATGTACTTATCGGGAAACAAAGTCGCTGGTAAAGTGTTCCATTCCTTGGCTGTTCGGATTATAAATGTCGAGTCAACCCGTTTTGTGCGAATTGAAGTAATATTACCATAAATGGCTGAACTGGGGCGTTATGTAAGTATGTGGTTATGGTGGTCGTGAGCTGACTTGCACTCACAGACCTGTAAATTGGCGCGTGCAGGATGGCAGGCGAAGTCCATTACCAGAACAGTTTGAGATAGGTGTGCTGGGCTGAACCACTTTAATTTTTCTCTGTTTGAAAAGAGACTTCGTCGAGAGTGTGTGGTTTAAGTTTTGTTCAGCTAGCCGTTTTAACATCACCTTTTTTTCTAGTTGAAGGGATACTAGATTTTTAAAAAATCTTGAAAAACTGACTTCTACGTCAGAATCCGTTATTTTGAGAATCTGTCGTTCTATACAAATTAACGAAGATTTCTATAGTACCTATGTTTCAAATCCCCTGAGAATTTCGTATATTGACCTTTGAGCGGAATGCAGCGACTCTCAACCTATTTTTTTTTATAGGTCGCCTTATATTTTCAAATCCTCTGAGATACTCGACATTGAAACATGTCAAAACAGGTTTAGCGCCGCTTTTTTGTACCACGAAACGCGGTAACTTAGTACCGGGGGAGCAATGCACAAGTTTCTCTGGGGATTTGAAACATACTATATTCTATTGTATTCTAAAATGATTACAATTTTTTACAACTGTCCGGTTTTTTGTCAGGATTTGTGAATGGTAACCCTACATGTAGGTCGTAATATATTAATTCAGGGCGGTGAGTCGACGTGTTCATAGCATGGTGAGATCATTGGTCCATAATAAATTATTAGCTCAGAGGTACCTCTACGATAATGTCTTTATCGGTGAGTGGGATGCCTTATTGACATAGCGGTTTCATGTACAGGCAGCTGGAGTAATAATAGTACGACCACTTCCTAAATACTCTTTGTTTACTGTGTTGCTTGCCCATTATTCAAAGCAACGCTACTGCGCCATCTAGTGGGAGACCAGCCTACGTTACTACGTACATCACCAGCCTGAAGACGTCCACTGCTGAACATAGGCCTCCCCGATAGAGCGCCACTTTGAGCGGCTGCTCGCCTCTTGCATCCATCGGCTCCCCGCGGTTTTGACCAAATCGTTGGTCCACCTACCGGCAAGCCTAAGCTGCGTCTGCCGGTTCGTGGTCACCACCAAAAGGACCAAGTACGGTGAAGGACAGCATCTGATGAAAACAGCATGGTCAAGAATCACAAAGTTTAGAACATTTGTAATAATGAAGAACAAACACAACAAATGTGTAACAATTATTGTGTAATAGGTAGGCTATGCCGTTCATGTTACAATAAACATAATTTGAATTTGATTTGAATTTGAATGTGTCATCCTTCAGCCCGCTTTTGGCCAGTGGTGGGTATTGGTTGGCCTACACTCCGCCCAGCAATGCAAGCGTATAGGCCGGACCTGATGACGTGACGAGACTTGCACATCATACCGTTTTTATCCTAAGATCAACTAGAGGGGTGCTATAAGTTTAACCATTGACTATATAAAGTTTAACGCACTGATGTATATTAGTTTATGCCCGCGGCTTTGCCCGCGTGGACTGTCCTTCACGAACCATTTATTTTTTTGGGATTTTAATTTAATTTTAAGGGCTTTGTCGCAGAGCGACCTCATCGCCCAGTAAGAGGACAAAAAAAATATCACATCACTTAACTAAGCCTAACTCCGCTAATTTATATAAAACTATGGCCTGATCTGACGTAGGGCATGATAATATGCAGTTACACAAACCGACGTCTAATATATTATTACAATTAAACAATAGTCTTCTCCGGGTTTCATTCCGCACACATTCCATCATTATATGTTGAACGTCCTCCGGTACTCCACACTCGATGCAACTGGGAGATGGTGTTTTTTCCATTCAAAATCCAAACTTGTTAGATGGAATGTGTGCAGAGCGAAGCCTGAGAGCAGTTACCAGTGTTTTGCGACTCAACATACAATTATCGATCCATGGGTATTTATCGATCAGTGGCTGAATTGTCTTAAACCAAATACCCTTTTCTCTCGATCTTTCATCAAAGTATTCCTGCCATACTATTTTACATTGCTCCTTTACAAGTTTTACGTGGTCAGAATACAATGGGATTACCTCCAAAGGAACTCCGTCGACTGCAGCCTGTTTAGCTAAAAGATCTACAGCATCATTTTCTTTAAGCTGGATGTGAGATGGAATCCACTGCAGGAATATCTCCTTATTCTGAGACTGTAAACTTAAGATTGATTCCAAAATACGGTAGGCGATCGGTGTGCCTCGCGTCACCTGCGAGGTACAACGAGCCAAGTGTTGCAAAGAGCTTTTTGAGTCAGTCAAAACAACAAATTTATCATAATTGATGGACTCGATGTAGGATAAAGCTTCAGAAATCGCAATTAGTTCGATATGCATTATTGAGACATCCGAATCAATCTTAAGTTTAATAAAACCGCCTTGCAAAGGGTCTAAAAAGGCCGCGCCACCATTATTTCCCTCTTTGGATCCATCCATAAAAATTGCATAGCAATTTCCATATTGTTGTCGTATGCAGTTGGTTGATAAGGCATTTAAAAGTTGGCAACTGAACAACCGTTTAGCGCGATCAATGCTTGGAATTGAATCGAAGATTACATGTGACAAATCAATATTGCTAACCCAAGTCTCCCACAAAAACATTTCCAGCTGGTTACTACCATGAATAGGTATATTTTTAAATCTGAATGAATTGAAACTAATAGAGGAAGTTTTTTATTAAGCCAATATTAGATCGCATATTACGGCTGAGCTCTTCAATGATGTCAATTGTTTTACTATTAGAAAATGATTTAGATTTAAGCCAAAATTTCCCTGCTAAAAAATTTCTACGAGTATTAAGAGGCGGTAAACACAAATCGCTTTCCATCACATGAATTGGGGTACCCTCCTTTTTTGTATCTCTGAAATTTTAAAATTTTAGCTTTAGTGGATACGTCACGAAATGTAGGTTTTACGTTTTTGACCTTGGTACGTCCATATTTTTGACTCTTTTCATCCACTTAAGAGTTAAATTTCCAAAAAGCATTTCTTAGCACGCGTCTACGTCGGAAAAGAAAGCCACCCTCCAAATTTCAAGTCTCTAACGTCTAGCTGTTTGGGCTATACGTTGTTTGTCACCCAGTCAGGACAAAGCCTTTTATATAATAGATCAAAGAATCGCCACCCATGTTGTGATGTGATCAGCAATCTATTGTAAACAAACTTTATAGGTAGGTACGTCCTACACCAAAACCGCCTACAAATGTCAAATTTTTTGCTCAATTACGCAATTACTCTAAACTATTTTAAAACGTACTCAGAGACAAAACAAGTGACTCATAAACAAATACAAGTTAAAAATGTTTTAGGGTTCCGTGGAGAACTCTATAGAGCTATGTGTTTCGAAAATGGAAAGTTTATCTTATTCACACGTTAATCTATTTATAACGTCCTCTGTTTGCATCGGGGTTGAAAGTAGGTACTTAGTGCTAGGTTAAAAAATTGTACAGGAAACTTTTTAAATACGTCACTATTGTTGCAGACCGAAAATTAAAGCTGTTAAGGTGGAACGTTTCACTAGCACGGCAAATTCAAATTTTCTTGCGTTCTTTTGCCAATAATGCTTAATTACTCAACGTGATTACATGAAAACTTATTTAGCGCAAATAAATAGACTGTACCAATAAATTACAATTAAAAGTATCACCTACATATCATTGGTGTAGCGACAAATGGCAATAGACTGAAAAACTAAGACGAAATTTGATTATTGCCATTTGTCGCTAAACCAATGACATCTAGGAGGTACTTTTAATCGTAATTTGTTGATACATATAAATCAGTTTTGAAGTAATCACGTTTAGTAATAAGCTATTATTGGCAAAAGAACGCAAGAAAATTTGCTGCGCTAGTGAAACGTTCCACCTTAAGAAACGTCGTTGAGAAATAAAGGATCTGTCATTTGAACAAAATGCTTAAGACAGATCCCGTTCATCAATCTGTTTCATTTCATCATCACCATATCAACAGTCGGAACACGTCCACTGCTGAACACAGGCCTCTCCTATAGACCGCCACTGTGGACGCTTATCATAGGAGGTTTGCCATAATCACCACGCTTGCCAGGCCGCTTGGTGATTGTAACCGAGGAGAATGCTGCTGCTCATTCGCTGACATTTTCCTAGCCGGCTCTTACGGCACCTGCATGGAAGAGTGCATGCATGGGGTGGTCCTATTCTCACACCACGCCACCGTCACCATCAGGACCGCAGGCTTTTTTCCTTTACCTTAAAATCATTCTGAACAATACCTATTGTTAAGTGATCGATAATTTTACTAGATGGTAGTTCTTTTCTGCAAAATCGTCTAGGTAGGTACCACCGCTTTGCCAGTTTTCTACCGCCAAGCAGTAGTATGCAAGCACTACTGTGTTCCGGTTTGAAGGGCATTGTAGCTAGTGAAATTACTGGGCAAATGAGACTTAACGAACTGACTGTGACTAAGACTGTGTGATGTCTCAGGATGACGTGCGCAGTGTGCTGTATCACGTGAAACTTTAGTTTAGAGTTCCGACTAGTTCCGAGTGACGCTGCAATCTGTTATGGGTGTCGCCGTGTCACTTAACACCAGGCGGACGACTAGCTCGTCACGTTTTTCAATTACATAAAAAATAATTATATACAGAACACCGATGCATCGCAACCGACTCCCTCATATGTAACCGATAGTTAACCCATTCACAAACGTAGGTTATTACGCAATTGATGAGAATTCCTTGGCAATAGCATAGATCAACAAAAACTACTAAAATAGATAGTGCACCAAGATGTTATGGTTAGGTTCAAAATAACCCAGGTTCCGGTTGCGGGTTGACGTCTGTGAAAGTGTATGATGATGATGTGTGGAGATAATTTGATGCATATTTTAAATATTTATCATCGTCATGTTGATGTAACTTTTACCAAAACCTTCATGTAAATTGATCGTCTTTTATCCGAGATATCTAAGCAGTTTACACTGTATTGACGTAATTAAAGTGACGAGTTATGTGTAGGTAAGTATTTTATGTATGTATGTTTTTTTTTAATGATAATATGTATATACTACTACTAGGTAGTAGGACTTTTCTGCAAAGTTCGTCTAGGTAGGTACCACCGCTTTGCCAGTTATTCTGCCGCCAAGCAGTAGTGTGCAAGCACTACTGTGTCCCGGTTTGAAGGGCATTGTAGCTAGTGAAATTACTGGGCAAATCAAATCTTATTACTATACTGTGGGAAGTCTCAGGATGAGGTGCGCAGTGCAGTGTCACGCAAAACTAAATTAATTTAGAGTTCCGAGTGATACTGCAATCTGTTATGGGCAGCCGTGACGCTTAACATCAGGCGAACGACTAGCTCACGTCATTCATTTACATAAAAAAATGTTTCAAAGACAGCTTCTCATTAATCTACCATCGAATAAATCGTTTCTCATAGGGGCATTCCGAGGACACTCCATCAAAAAGTGATATAGGTCATCTTTGACTCCACACAGATGACAATTAGGTGTATCTACGATACGCATTACATGCTTAAAACTATTAAAAGTAATATGTCCGGAGCGCAGTCTATGAGGGATAACAATTAGTTTGCGACTCAAATTGATGTTTGCAAGCCATGGTATATATATACCTTAATTTTGTAATGGGCATTGAATAAAGCATAACAGATTCTTAACTATATAAAAATAGAATTTATGAATAGTTTTCCTCGTGTTATATTATAAATAGATCAAGAAAACCGTATGAAATTATTAACGGCGGCTATTTCAAGAATATCATAATATTTTGACGTAAGCATAGTTTGACGTATGACGGCCAGATGATTTTGACAGTTGGATGACATCCGGACAAATCTGGTAAACGACTGTTGAGAGAGAAATATTTTAACTATGCGTGTATTTTGTTTTGCCAAATTATTTTAATTTGGACCATTTATTTCATTAATATTTTTGACTGGAAGAATTTTGATTGCTGAAATTATTGTTGAACCAGTTCGTAGACGAGAATATATAAATTCTTGAGAGTGTTCTCAGAATAAGTATACCTAAGTATATATAAGTATTTATCGCAAAGGGATTTCAGCTGGTTACAGAAACAATCTAGCTATGCAAACGTCTTTAATGGGTTTCAACTTTCAACATTTATGATTTTAGATAGGTAAGTTTGACAGTCAGTTTGACTCAATCAGTCTATATAAAATTTTGCATACCAATAAAATTATGTGTAGGTACTGGCAGCTGTTTGTCCGACATTCCTTGAGTTAGCGACTGGATATTGAACATATGGGGCCGGCCTATGTTCACCAGTGGATATCTTCAGGCTGGATGTCCTGATTTTTTTATAATGATAATTATATACAACATTTAGGCATCAAAAATTTCAGAACCTCGCGAACCGCCATCAATATTCAACGATGTCAAAGATGCACAGAAAGTTCAATAACGCTGCACTTTACTGTCGCTTTCACACAGTATAATAGAAACAGTAGCCAAAGTTCAATGTCAAACTTTTAGGTTAGCTACTTTGTTTTATCGCTATTATAAACCTAATTAGGTAATTCGTGTCATTAAGGTGGAACGTTACACTAGCGCGGGAAATTCAAAAGTTTCTTGCGTTCTTTTGCCAATAATAGCTTAATTACTCAACGTGATTACATGAAAACTAATTTTGCGCAAATAAATATATTGTATTAATAAATTACAATTAAAAGTATCACGTACTTATCATTGGTTTCGCGACAAATGGCAATAGACTGAAAAACTAAGAAGAAAATTGTTTTTTGCCATTTGTCGCTAAACCATTCATATCTATACTTTTAATCGTAATTTGTTGATACTTTCTATTTATTTCCGCAAAACTAGTTTTCATGTAATCACGTTGAGTAAATAAGCTATTATTGGCAAAAGAACGCAAAAAAATTTGAATTTCCACTTGGCTCCACACATAGTGTATTTAGCCAGTGTCAAGTATTGTAATTTTCATCGTGCTATAGAATATTTCACGTAATTTCAAGTCTTTGTCACAGTCATAGTCGAGTCTAAGTCAGGTAATCATAGTCCAGTCTAAGTCATGCCCCAGTAGAGTGGTGGCAACTGTACTAGAAGCTTCTATGGAATTTTGGAAAGCAACACGAAAAACCACGTTTCACCACATTATATCACTTGCCCACACTTATGCTCATAATTCAGCACTTAATGCGTAAAACGCCACCAATTTTAAACATTAACACTAGAAAAAGCACAAGTTTTGAAAAATAATACAATGCAACGACGTGAACTTTTCCGCGTTCCCGCCAAAAGTCTGAGGAAACGTTTCCCCCTTAATATAATTTGCAATGAAAGATAGCTTACTTCTTTTATTTTTCTTTTAAATTAATAATGAAAAAGTCTCATCTCTTTAAGAAAGTGAGTCAATGATCAACTCCATCTCTTCCCTTGAGTGCCGTAAGGCATGTTCATTTTCACAAAAACCAATATTTTCTGTGACAAAAATAAAAGCTTAAGACTTGTTTTACTGCCTATATTGCGCGTAACTACATGACGAATGATATAGGTAGAGATGTGGGTAGAGCTTTAGCAGCAACTTTAACACAATTTCCACGTACAAACCGTGCGATATCTAGTGCACCTCATCCATGACCTGGATTCTTTCGAAAGAACCTTTAGGTAGCCTTTTGTGCTTTTAGTTATTGTCGATTGACACGCCTATAATGAATCTTATGAAAAAATATTTCAAGTTTTTGATCGTTTTCGGATATTATTCACAATCACAATATAATTTTGAGTTCATGGAACCTTCAAAGATTTAACTTTTTATGAACAAGGCCGTATAAATAAAAGAAACAACATAAACCATTTAGATACGTTTGGACTATTTAAATAAAACGATATACCGAATATGAGACTGAGACTGCTATTATTATGTATTTCACATTTATTTCAATCAAATAAACTCTTTGATTTGATTTGATTTCAATAGACGTAGGTAACTATACGCTCCCGATCGTAGGCCAAAAAATATAGCATATAATAATTATGATTTTCTGAATTCGTATTCATTTTTAACTTCAAAAACTACTGACTCTATTGTTGTTCTCTTGTCTGGTAGGTGTTATTGGCTGTAGTATTTGTAAGTCACGATGACCGCATCCATGGCCCACCCGCTGTCGTGGTCCTAAAATGACGCATACGCTTCATTACACTTTTTTGTATTGCTTATTTATTAAACGGGACCTTGTGACTCAGAATAGATCAGGACCCTAATTCTGTATGACCAATATACGATTCCTTGCTTCGAAACCACGCGAATTCCTTGTCTTACATAAGAAATCTGCAAAAATCTATTCTCTATGAAATGAGAACGAAACTGCGCGAAATGAATATGGAATTAACTGGGATTAGCGCGATTTGAACTGTCAAAAATCATATATGTTCCACTGAGACGCGTTCCGAAACATCAACCCGTCCGAAGTTACCACCACTTATGTCAATATTAGTTATTCAAAATAAAACTAATTTTAATGTAAAGTGAAGGTATTTCTAAAGGTTTTCTGTGAATTTTTAATAATTACCCATGGCTTTGTTATATCACAACATAAATATAAGTCATTACTTTATTTTAAATTTGTAATGGTTTTGGGATGAGAAATATTTGAGTTCTAAATCGGAACGCACTCGAGGGATAAAAACCTGTCATAGATAATTTGTCTTAGATTATACAGAATCCAAAAATTGACGATTTCGTGGTGTGACACGGTTTGAACAAGACACGACAACGACGTGGTTTCTGTATCGTGTGGAATCTGTGTTTTCATACAGAATTGTGACCCTGTACTATTCTGTACGCAATCAAAATCACGCACCGCTACGTGTACAATATCACATCACACTTCACACTAATATTATAAAGGCGAAAGTTTGTGTGTATGTGTGTATGTTTGTTACTCTTTCACGCTCTAACAGCTGGACGGATTTGGATGAAATTTGGTATGGAGGTAGCTTATACCCTGGATTAAAACATAGGCCACTTTTTATCCCCATAACTGGAACGGTTCCTGTAGGAACGCGGGTGGAACTGCGGGGCGCTGCTAGTATACCTATATTATACACCCATTCATTTAAATAAGGTATAACTTTTGTTATACTAAAGCTGACCCATGCCGGCTTCGCACGACTTGTGTGATGAATTTTTACGCAGACAGACAACAATCTTTGGATTCAACTACAATGAAATACTCTCAAAAATGTTTTTCTCAATTATATTCTATGTATATGTAACTACCCTCGATTATGACTTAACGAGAACTTTTTGAATTATCAACATTTTGTACTAAAAGTTTAAAATGGCGTTCTTTAACCTGTAAAACGTATTAATTTATAGATTGATTTATTGATAGCTTAGATTCTAGCGCTGGGTTGTACGTAATAATAATTATTAGTGTAATATTATTTAAATAAAGAATTTTGAAATTAAATGAATAAGCTAGTTGCCTGCAATTTTTTTATTGCATGAATTAATAATAAGTATTCCTCAAAAAAGAAACAATCGTGAAAACAAAAATTACATATATCAGAAAATGACAAATTACAAGCATTTTAAAGTACAGGAGTAGAAAGAGACAGCTCAAACATGTAGTGGCATCACTTCTTGGTCCTTCATAGTACCTCATTACTAATCTGTGGTAGATTTACAAACAATCTCTTTAGCATATGACGTCACAACGTGTGTTTTCATAGTAACTGTGAGGAAGCTCCACACGATCTTTGTTTTGCGAGAACGGGACATGCAGCTTTAAAAGCTTATTAATCCGCGATTTAATTACCAATTTTACTTATTTTTTCAATTATTACATTTGTTTTAAACTACTTTATGTAAATAGTATTTACTTGTTAATTTTGATTAGCAACTTGTCTATTACAGCTTCATTATCGCTAACTCCACTTTAATCTAGGGAACTACACAGCACTTGCTATCTCATTCCAACCCCTAAATATATCTATACATCATGTATAGATAACATTTCCAATCGCAAGATAATATTTTTTTTTTCTTTTTTTCACGTGTCGTCGAGTATCAAAGCCATTTGATAGTAAGTACCAGTTCACTTGGCAACCACTTTGAAATCACTTTTTTATAGATTTGACAGATCGCAGTGGGAAGTTTGTCACCGATTTAAATAATAGACATTACGTAACTGAATTACGTGAATATCTCTCTCTGAAATACAGAATACAAAGTGATGGACGCCAGACAGTCTGTTTTAGCCATTACGTTGGTATGGGAGTCTTTAAGTCTGTAAGGAACTGTGTAAAGCAGTGATTTTCTATCCGAGAATGATTGATTGATAAATGCATTGTTTACTTTTTATAATCAGCTCAGCTCGGGGGGAGGCCTATGTTCAGCAGTGGACGTCTTCAGTTCTTGGCTGCGGTCACTACTAGGAGCGGTAGGTGACTGCTACAAAAAGTGGTAATACACCTGAACGTTACCGGGCTTAGGAAGATGCAGTGTGTGACTGTTGTCTAAAGAAAATAGTCGTTAAGCCAAGTACGATGATTTCGGTGGCCTAAAATTTCTGTCACTGACCACTTGCCTACGAAAAAGACAGGAAGGAGATATGAATCTTAATAATTAAGCCATTGGTTATGTTCATCTAGGAGATGAATAAATAAATTGCTTTAGCATCTCAAAACATAATAATATAGAACATAATATACTAATATTCTAATTATGTGTCTATTAGGTATCAATAATAATTCAAAATTAGATAGTACTAGTGGCTCGCCCCGGCTTCGCACGCGTATAATAGTTTTCGCAGCGCACGCAATGTAAAGAATATATTAGGTACTAGCGGCGCCCCGCGGTTCCACCCGCGTTCCTACAGGAACCGTTCCCGTTTTCGGGATAAAAAGCAGCCCATGTTTTAATCCAGGGTATAAGCTACCTCCATACCAAATTTCGTCCAAATCCGTCCAGCTGTTACAGCGTGAAAGAGTAACAAACATACACACATCCACATACGCACCAACTTTCGCCTTTATAATATTAGTGTGATCTTTTTTACACCTTGGGTTACATTATTGGATTTTTAGTAAGGATCCCTAATTTTTTTGATAGTATAAAATAGACTATGTCATCCGGGGACAGTGTATCTTCCCAACAGTGAAAGAATTTTTCAAATCGGTTCAGTGATTTTGGAGCCTATTCAATGCAAACAAATAAACAAACTATCAAATCTTTCCTCTTTATAATATTGTTATAGATGTTATAGATATATAATAATATGATGATGATGTCCTCCTTGTCAGCTTTCGACAACGGCGACCCTTTCATCTACTTCCTATCATGAGCCCTAATATGGCTCGCCATACCAAATTTGGTTTCAAATGTGCGATCACATGCACTGTTGACCAGCACTGTTGTAAGTATAAACGTAGGATAATAATATATGAACATCTTGGCCTGTACTTGCCTTACAGTCACAAAGTGTCATTTTAGCACCCCATTCCAAGTTTCAACAATACAAAACGTTACTGTAAATAAAACGGTGAATATAATAATAATCGAACAATTAAGTTCAAGTTTAATTAATGCGTACTAATAATGTTTAGACTCGCCTATTGTTGTGCCAATCGCTTCAGTGAAAACATAAATGATCTTTTGTTAGTTGTCATTTTCATGTGCGAACCTTCAGTTCGAGACTTCAATCAAACGTAAACCTTACAGCATTATGTTTAAAATTGAGATTCAAATACATCTCCTCCTATTTGTTTTAAAGTACATATCCATACTATTCCTAATGATTCTCATAAGTTATTGTAGGAGATTTAAGCTTATATACAAGTGTTATGGTCGATTTTCAAATGGCAATGATGTGTAAAGTTTTAAAGGTAGTGATTGTGCAGAACAACAAAAAGATGCTAATGTCTGATTGTGCTTACCGAAAATTTAATTAAATGACTTGAGGGTTTTTTGGCGGGAACGTGAAAAAGTTCACGTCGTTGCATTGTATTATTTCACAAAACTTATGCTTTTTCTAGTGTTAATGTTTAAAATTAGTGGCATTTTACGCATTAAGTGCTGAATTATGAGTATAAATGTGGGCAAGTGATATAATGTAGTGAAACGTGGTTTTTCGTGTTGCTTCCGAAATTCCATAGAAGCCTCTAGTAAAGTTGCACTACTTTACTAGGACATGACTTAGACTGGATTATGACTACCTGACTTAGACTGGACTATGACTACCCTGACTGACTGTGACTAAGACTTGACTTTACATGAAATATTTCATAATACGATGAAAAACTACAATACTTGACACTGGCTAAATACACAGGAGCCAAAATATAAGAAAAAAAAAATGACTTGAGTTTTAGAGTTTCTATGAGAAAATAACTCTTGTGAACAGCTTTTTAAAAAAGGTTTTAAGGTTTCGAACGCATTCCCTAAGTCGGTTAAACTGAACTTAAAAAATAGGATTACTCTTCTGATAAAAAGGGATTGAAAAAGACGGAAATAATTTAATTTAATAATTTTTTAATTTAGTTATTAGTAGGTATGTAGAGCATATAGCCGATGCTATATGGCGGTGTAGCCGATGGATGCAGGAGGCGAGCAGCCGCTCAAGGTGGCGCGATCTGGGGGAGACCTATGTTCAGCAGTGGACGTCTTCAGGCTGATGATGATGATGATGAGGTATGTAGAGTACCTATTGTGACACATAATTGCCACCATTTCTATCAAATAAGCTAAACATTCAAATCCATTTTAAACTATAATCCAAATCGTCCAAATCTAAATAATGTTATCTTAAATTAAATTTCTGCCACAATTGTAATTTGTTTCGTAACATATATGAATCATTAAATAAATAAGTAAATTAAAAAAGGTCTAGTTGTATAAAAACTGAAAATTGTATTAAAATTATTCAGCGAATTCAGCAATGGTTGCTATGTATATCACACCAGAATTGGCATTAAATAAATAAGAAATAGACGAATGGGGAATGGACACTTTAGGAAGTGGACAAATTAAGATTTGAAGTATGACAAACTAGAAAAAAGACGTTGTAGGAGTCGACAAATTAAGAAGAGGCCAATTTTGGAAATGGACAATTTAGGAAGTGGATCAAACTGACAGCAGCGGAGGGAATGAGATCCTGGTTTAGAGTATTTATGAGGCACTAGCTGCGCCCCGCGGTTTCACCCGCGGATAAAGAGTAACCTATGTGTTAATCCAGTACATAAGCTATCTATATTCCAAATTTCATCCAAATCCGTGTAGCCGTTTGACCGTGAAGGAGTAACAAACATACACACATACACACAAACACACATACAAACTTTCGCCTTTAACTTTCGTTTTTAATATTAGTGTGATTACATAAGTCT
Source organism: Ennomos quercinarius (assembly GCA_910589525.2). Taxonomy (NCBI): domain Eukaryota; kingdom Metazoa; phylum Arthropoda; class Insecta; order Lepidoptera; family Geometridae; genus Ennomos; species Ennomos quercinarius. Next base: position 11,473,665 of record OU342507.1, on the reverse strand, counting down.
TATATAGAAACGTAGAATTATGTATGTTTTAGGCGATAAGAAAGAAAGATAGACAATACAATTTAAATTGATAGAGTTTCTTTAAAGAGTCGGGTTTTGGACAAACGAGTAACCTCAGAAGCACAAAATAAATAACGGCAAAATTCCCATATATTGGTAGACGATTTTTTTTGGATCATGAATGTAGATAGTAGATCGCTGCATCACATTATTGTGGATATGTGGCTACCGAAGTCCTCTGGCATAACGCCAGCGACGCTTCCGTCCGATCTCTTGTCGCGGTGATGAACGAAATGATGCGCAGACGCCGATTGCACTACCAAATTTGAGGGAAAGCTTTGCGCGTAATTCTTTGTTGTAAACTTGAACTAAAAATTATTTTGTACATCTTATTGTTTACCATTCGCCTTCTATCTCATACTCAAGCATAGGAACTCGACATTACCACATAGTTACCACACAGCGATGATGACAGGTGCACTGTAACTACAGTAAATTCACTGTAATTTTACTGCATTTTCTGGAATCCACTGTATACTGTATTACAAATATACAGTATACAGTAAAAATGCAAGTGAAAAACATAATAATTTTAATGTTAAAAAACAAAATGTCTGGCTGCGTAAAACGAAACGCACTGTGCTTTAGCTCTAGCTAGCTGGTAAGTATTAGCACTACTCGGGAAATCCCCTACAAATGTGGAGTTGCCGTGATTTCACTAATAACTTAATAATCTGTATTTTTATGCCAATCTACTGTATTTTATCTGTATTTTAGCTCCGAAACGAGGAGATCCGCTGGAGAACTAAGGTGACCAATATAACTCTTAGAATTAGCAAGTTGAAATGGCAATGGGCAGGCCACATCGCTCGTAGAACTGACAACCGATGGGAAAGAAAGGTTTTCGAGTGGCGACCACGAACCGGAAGATGCAGCGTAGGCCGGCCCCCCACTCGGTGGACCAACGATCTGGTGAAAGCCGCGGGGAGCCGATGGATGCAGGAGGCGAGCAGCCGCTCAAGGTGGCGCGCTCTGGGGGAGGCCTATGTTCAGCAGTGGACGTCTTCAGGCTGTTGATGATGACATACAGTCATCATCAACAGCAACATTATGGTAAAAACGCTGTAATTTCAAAAATCTGACCTGGTAACACTACCACACAGTAATGGGCGAACGTCTCAAACGTATTGCAGTGTAAATAAAAGAGAAAGGATTACCTTTTCAATAATGGACTGATGAAATTGTGTAAATCACACCATTTGCGGGCAAAAGAAAGAGAGGCAGCAATACGCATCTGAAGCGACATGATGAGCGGAATGTATTGGGCTATTGGATGACATATTATTTCAAGTCATTTTGACTTTAAAACTAAAATTCTGAACTCTTCCTTTTCTTAAGTCGGTTTAAAATAGAGATCAGTGCTAGCCTCACACACACACTTATCATCAGACGGAAGACGCCTACTGCTGAACACAGGCCTCCCCCATAAAATGCCACTTTGGACGCTTATCATAGGAAAGGTCTGCCATAATCGCCGCGCTTGGCTTGGTGATCGCAGAAAGTTTTAATTTACCGAGGAGGATGCTGCTACCAATTCCCGGATATTTCCTTAGCGGCTTTTTTTTCTCTTACGGCACCCGCGGGATGAGATGGGGTGGTTCCTATTCGCAACCACACGACCGACGGGAGCACGGGATAGCTAGCCTCGCTTCCCTGAAAATCTTTATTCCTTTAAGGTTGCCGCCATTAATCAACACACACAGTGATTTCCACTTAATTAATGAAAGTTGCCAATCTAAGGAAGAAAAATGGCCCCATAAATTGGCCGGCACACGGAGACAACGGCATCGCGTAAAGCCTTATTTGGCGGAAATTGAGCTTAAGGTGCTCTCCAGCTTATACAATAAATCTGGAAATGAGGATTACAATTCCATGAAGATTTTATTGTTTAGCATTAGTATGGACTCAAGAGCAGACAATGAATTAGTTACGTTTCGTAATATTAGATATATGTGCGAAAAGGCTCTATAAATGATGAAAAAACATCTTCTTTTTATGGATGACTTTGAATAGTTCAATAACTATAATTTGAATTTGATGTAGGTAAACTTGACACTGGCTAAATACGATAAACGCATGGAGCCAAACTGAAAAAAGATTTGCTTATCTCAAATTCTCAAAATCTATAATAAAGTCCTATTTTACAAAATTAAACACAGCGGCCGAATTGTTAGATCTAGTAGGTGTAGATGCCCTAGATGCGAAAGTTATGAAACTACGACACTGAAAAAGTAGCACGACATTTACGAGAAATTTAAAAAAAAATATCAGTCGCTATTAACTAAAATGTTTACGATTATTTCACATGTAAAAGACGTAGTGACGTGATAATAAGACTGAATCAACGTAAATGAGGAGGAAACTCAATTTTTTTGAGCGGAGTATTGAGATATTCTCGAAGCTACCTATAGGTACCTGCCTAACGCTGGAGCCACAGATTATCCCGGATAGATACCGCATTACGAAATTTTGTTCGGATCCTAGTTCACCAAAACTGGTGGAAGGCGCGGGTTGAGGGAGCTGGAACCAATGTGCTATCATTGGATGTTTCGAGGACGCACTAATTTATTTATTTATTTATTTATTTATTTATTTATTTATTTATTTATTTATTTATTTATTTATTTATTTATTTATTTATTTATTTATTTGACATAACATGCCTTTGGGTGGGCATTATAGTTTCCCAATTCGCCCACTCAAGGCTTTAAACTATAGTTTCTTATCTACTACATATTTGCAACAAAACTACAATAAAAATACCAATAAAAAATAATTACAATACCCCTAAGGAATAACATAAATGTTCTATATAAAGAGCTTATTGAAATTACAGTTTGCCCAAGTTTGGGCTAGCTGACAAAAAATCTATCAACGTTCTGCGAACTCCCTGCGGCGTACCATAAAAGACATCTAGCTCATAAGGCCGGCGTGTAACAGCGTTGATCAGGCGTAGCGCTCGAGTAAATGGCAACTGCCTCCCTAGCTCGCTCCGGCACCTCGGTTGGGCTAACAGATCGTGTCGTCGAGCTCGTACATAATTATCAGGCACTGCTAGGTGTAACCTTTCCAACAATGTTGGAATGCACCTACGCCCCGACAATATGCTTATTACGTACTCCACCAACGATACTATCCGCCTCATTTCTAATGAGTCAAATCCTAACATCCCCCGAACGAATGCACTGGGGTATAAAAATGGATAGCCGACAAAGTACCCATATTGTTTTCAGTACAGCCATCTCAAAAATTTCTTCTGGATTTTCTCCACCAACTGAACGTACTTTGCCTCATACGGACACCATATCAGCATGTTGCCTTCCAGCTTGCTCCTCACAAAAGCATTGTACAATGCTTTAATAGCCGGTACGCTGTCCAGGTGTCGGGACTGCCTCAGGACAAACCCGAGGGTTCTAAATGCCTGCTTACAAATCTTCTCAACATGCAGTCTGAACGACATGTCTTCGCTCATAACTACTCCTAGATCTCTTACACATTTAGCTCTTGGGATTATAAAATTTCCGAGCAAGTATTGATTTATCACCGGATTTTTTGACCTTGTTAAGGATATTATGGCGCATTTATTTTCATTGAAGAACAGCCGATTGCTTTCACTCCAGCGCCACACCCTGTCAATATCTCTTTGCAGAAGGTTACAATCCTCATTGCTCTCAATTTTGATAAAAAGTTTCAAATCATCCGCAAATAGCAGGCAGCGAGCGGTCCTTACGACATCCGGCAAGTCATTGATCATAATCAAAAACTCAAGAGGACCCAAATTGCTCCCTTGACTCACCCCAGAGTACGTGTAATATGGTGCTGATTCGTAACCCTTGTAGTGAACATACTGGCGACGGTTACGCAGGTATGAACAGAAAAATCGTAACAAAGAGGGAGTAAAGCCCGCCTTTGATAGCTTTTGAATTAATATATCATTATCAACAGTATCGAAAGCCTTTCGAAAGTCAAAATACGCAGCGTCCACTTGTAATTCAGTGTCCACGGAGTCGACAACATACGACCAAAAAGATAAAAGATTGGAAGAAGTTGACCGTAATAATGAACTACCCTAAGAAAAACCACTGTAATAACAGGAATGTAGAAGAGGGACCGTCTTTACCTGCCCAGCCATTATAAACTGACCTCTTCTATAACTGGTAGAACACAAAAACGTATGACGCTCACGGGTCTGACTCTTGGTCGTAACTGAAGCCGTGCTTCGAAGTGGTGTATTCTATCTATGCATTTGCATCGATGTGTGGTGCGCGGTAGTCGTCTTTCATGCGGTATCTATTGAGGGTTATCTGTGGCTGGAGCCAACACTCCTAAATGTATACAGGTTCGTGTTCAATTCCAATAACGCTTTTTCACGCACATCATCATCCGGTAGACGTCCACTGCTGTACATAGGCTTCCCCCATAAAACGTCATTTGGACGCTTATCATGAGGGGGGATGTGCCATAATCACCATGCTTAGCAGGTGCCTTGGTGATCGCAGAAGATTTTAAAATATCTGAAAATCTGAATCTGCCGAGGAAAACGCTGCTGCCCATTCCCTGGTTATTCCCATAGCCGGCTCTTACAACACCCACGGGAAGAGATGAGTTGGTCCTATACTCACATTCCAGGGACCACACGGCACGGCTATTTTACTGAATCGTTTTTATTTAAATGGAATGCGAAGGAAAGAGCTCTATAATGATATCGGAGAATGTGAAACCGCTTTAAAACCTTTAGCTTCTAGCAAACCAAGCAGCATACTAAATCCGTCAATTTGACGTTATTTGTCTGAGAATCTCAAAATAAATAATGGCGTTAAACACTCCGGCAGTTTTGACTGAAATCGATGGATTTAACCACTCGATAGCAAAAATAAACACTTTCCTGTTGCATATTCAACTGGTATGGAAATATACTTTTGTTACGTACGATTTTGATGGAATGACGGTTGAAAATTTACAGTATTCACTTGTTGAATGACCTACATGATTGACAATGCAGTCCTATGTGAAAATAGATCCACCCCATGCCGACCGTGGCGTAAGAGCCGGCTAAGGGAATAAAATTATAGATTTTTTTAAAGGGATTATAATTATTGACTGGCCCGATAGCTCAGTTGGTAGTACCTCTACCTTCTGAAATGTAGGCTGTGGGTTCGATTCCCACCTGCGACAACCATTTGTGTGATGAACATAGGTGTTTGTTCTGTATCTGGGTGTTATATTGTATTCTATGTAGTGTATTTACAAACAAAATGTATCTAAGTATTCTGTCAGTTATCTGGTTCCCATAGTACAAGCTATGCTTGGTTTGGGGCTAGATGGCACTGTGTGAAATGTCCACACAAATATCCAAAGAATAGACAGCATCATCCTCGGTACAATTGTCGATCACCAAGCCACTGCCAAGCGTAGTAATTATGGCATTACAGACGCAATGTTTTAGTGACAAATTGTGTATCGACAAAATGTATGCTTAGCAAAATTTAAATAGGTACGTGGGGACTGTGGATTTTCTGTAGTTAACCTGTAACTCTTCTGTGGATTCGCTAACAATCGCTGGATTATTCCCCCGCACAGAACTGGGTTAAACTGCCCAAAACCAATCATTTACAGCCCAGTTATAACTCAATAAGCTCCCAAATAAAGCGTGATTGATGACAAGCCGTTACGTACTGTATCCTAAATTCGCAATAGGAAACTGTGGTAAGTAAACATAGCCAGGGTATTATAGGCAGCTGTTCATAGGCTTCTGGGATTGGAACTATAGATGTCAGTAATAAAAGAAGGAAGATAAGGCACAGCTTCTTGAAAGTGGTTTGCTAATACATATATACAACGCACTGAAAGCACCTATTTTGCACGAATGGGATACTGTTCGTGATTGAAATGTGCCCGTTCATGCTTTTGCTGTATTTTTCCTTCTCCCTTCTCTCTTCCTTTGGAGACTGTCCAAAAGAAGAGAGAAAGAAGAGGGAAGCCACTAGAACGTAAAACTAACTAACGCGCGCAAAGCCGGGGCGGCTTAGCTAGTCTACCTACAATAAGTATATTTTTTTATGTAAACGAATGACGTGCGAGTCGGTCGCCTGGTGTTAAGCGTCACGGCCGCCCATAACAGATGCAGTGTCACTCTAAATTAAAGTTTCGCGTGACTGCACTGCGCACGTCATCCTCAGATACCACACAGTCCAGTAATAAAATTTCTAGACTGTGACTGTGACTGTGATTAGGTCATAAAGTTTCATTTGCCTAGCAATTTCACTAGCTACAATACTACAATACAATACCCCATCTCTTCCCGTGGGTGCCGTAGAAGGCGGCTAAGGGAATATCCAGGGAATGGGTCGCAGCGTTCCCCTCGGTCTTGGTGGCAATCAATCTTCACCTACTGCGATCACCAAGCCGCCTGCCAAGCGTGGTGATTATGGCAAACCCCCCCCCCCTAATGACAAGCACAAATAAAAACGGCCCCCAGTCCCCGGCAGCTCTGCTATCCCGTGGCTACGGTAGCGGCCACGGTAACGGCAGGGCAAGGGGTGCGAAGAATCCCCGGCAGACGCCCGGCTACCAACCCCAACGACGACCCCTGGCCCTGGCAACACATAACGTGCGCACACTGAAGGCTGACGAAAGGATGGTCGAGCTAGAGGCGGAGATGGGTAAGTTACGCTGGGATGTAATGGGATTGTCTGAAGTCCGAAGACAGGGACAGGACACGATAATCCTAAATTCCGGTAACTTATTCTTCTACCGGGAGGGAGACCAACTCTCCCAAGGAGGTGTCGGGTTTCTCGTCCGCAAGTCTCTCGTCAACAACGTGGTCAAAGTCGACAGTGTGTCGGCCAGGGTAGCGTACCTGGTACTCCGAATAACCAAACGGTATTCGTTGAAGGTTATACAGGTATACGCGCCGACGTCGGCACACTCAGACGATGAAGTAGAAGCTATGTATGAGGACATATCCGAAGCCATGCATACTTCCGAAACATACTTCACCGTTGTGATGGGAGACTTCAATGCGAAGTTGGGCACAAGGAATAGCGATGAGCTGAGAGTGGGGCCATATGGATACGGGCAGCGGAACCCTCGAGGACAGAGGCTGGCTGACTTCATGGAGAAGGAGGAACTCTTTATGATGAACTCCTTCTACGAGAAGCGGCCATCCAGGAAGTGGACGTGGATAAGTCCCGACGGTTCCACTAAAAATGAGATAGACTTCATCATGACGACCAAGAAGCACATATTCGATGATGTCTCTGTGATCAGCAAGGTGAAAACCGGTAGCTATCACCGTATTGTTAGAGGCACATTGAATATCAATGTTAAGCTCGAAAGGTCACGTCTGGTGAAGTCTACGCTCCGTCCAAATCCTGTCCAAATCCAAAACCCCGAAGGCTTTCAGCTGGAACTCCAAAATCGCTTCCAGTGCCTAGCCGACTGTAACACAGTGGACGAGCTAAACGACGGGTTGGTGGAAACTGTCCAAGTTGTTGGATCGAAATTCTTTAAGACCCAACGCCAAAAGAAGACTCAAAAGCTCTCAGAAAAAACTCTTGAGCTAATGGCCGACCGGAGCGAAATGAAGCTGCAGTCTTCAGTTGATATGTCAGCCTACGGTGAACTCAATAGACGAATCTGGAGTTCCTTGCGACACGACTTGCGTGCTCTTAGTACTTCACGTATTGAGGCCGCAATTGAGCGGAACCAAGGCTCTAAAGTGTTCGCAAAGGATTCGTCTATTGGGCAACACCAAATGACAAAACTGAAGACCGAAAATGGTAGCATCATTTCATCCAAGCCTGAGATTCTGAGAGAGATCGAGAACTTCTATGGACAGTTATACACCTCGACACGTAAGCCCGCTACTAACACAGCTCAGGACATCAGAGCCAAGTTAGTCCGACACTATACCGAAGATATCCCGGACGTCAGCCTGTACGAGATTAGAATGGCCCTCAAACAGCTTAAAAACAACAAGGCACCAGGTGAAGATGGAATTACGACTGAACTTCTGAGAGCGGGTGGTAGACCGGTACTTTTAGTCCTCCAGAAGTTATTTAATTCTGTCATCCTTGAAGGTACAACGCCAGAGGCATGGCACAAGAGCGTGGTGGTGCTCTTCTTCAAAAAAGGCGATAACACCTTATTGAAGAACTATAGGCCCATCTCGCTCTTGAGTCATGTGTATAAGCTGTTTTCGAGAGTCATTACGAATCGTCTCGCACGCAGGTTTGATGAATTCCAGCCTCCCGAACAAGCCGGTTTCCGAAAAGGCTTTAGCACCATAGACCACATCCATACGCTGCGCCAGATTATACAGAAGACCGAAGAGTATAATCGGCCGTTATGCCTAGCGTTTGTGGACTATGAGAAAGCCTTCGATTCAATCGAGACTTGGGCGGTGCTGCAGTCCTTGCAGCGATGCCAAATTGACTATAGGTATATCGAAGTTTTGAAGTGTTTGTACAGTAAGGCCACTATGTCAGTCCGACTACAGGACCAGAGTACGGAACAAATTCCATTGCAAAGAGGCGTGAGACAGGGAGACGTTATTTCTCCGAAACTGTTCACAAACGCATTGGAGGATGTTTTCAAGCTCTTGGAGTGGAAAAGATCTGGCATCAACATAAATGGCGAGTACATCACTAACCTTCGTTTTGCCGATGATATAGTCATAATGGCGGAATCGCTCGAGGACCTTAGCACCATGCTCAACGACCTCAGTAGAGTCTCCCAGCAGGTTGGTCTTAAGATGAATATGGACAAGACAAAGATCATGTCTAATGCTCATGTTCCACCTATACCGGTAATTGTTGGGAACGATACTCTCGAAGTTGTCGACAAGTATGTCTACCTAGGACAGATTGTCCAATTAGGTAGGTCCAACTTCGACAAAGAGGTGGCGCGAAGAATCCAACTCGGCTGGGCAGCGTTCGGGAAGCTTCGTCCTATCTTTTCGTCCAAAATACCGCAGAGCCTGAAAACGAAAGTTTTCAATCAGTGTGTGTTGCCAGTGATGACTTATGGAACTGAGACATGGTCTCTTACTGTTGGCCTCATTAGTAAGCTCAAAGTCGCGCAGCGAGCTATGGAGCGAGCTATGCTCGGTGTTTCCCTGCGAGATAAGCTCCGGAACGAGGAGATCCGCAGGAGAACTAAAGTGACCGATATAGCTCTTAGAGTTAGTAAGTTGAAGTGGCAATGGGCAGGCCACATCGCTCGTAGAACTGACAACCGATGGGGAAGAAAGGTTCTCGAGTGGCGACCACGAACCGGAAGACGCAGCGTGGGCCGGCCCCCCACTCGGTGGACCGACGACCTGGTGAAAGCCGCGGGGAGCCGATGGATGCAGGAGGCGAGCAGCCGCTCAAGGTGGCGTGCTCTGGGGGAGGCCTATGTTCAGCAGTGGACGTCTTCAGGCTGTTAATGATGATGATGATGAATACTACAATAACTACAATACCTTTTAAATCAGAACACAGTAGTGCTCGCACACTACTGGCGCCAGAATAATTGGCAAAGCGGTGGTAACTACCTCGACGAACTTTGCAGTAAAGTCGTACCACCTAGTACTCAGAGCATAGAAATAAATTACGCACGCACCCCTATAGAGGCAAAAGTACTAGTATAATTTAATACTTTTTTTTTTTTTTTTTTTTTTTTAATGTGATTGAATGACGTCACGAGCTAGTCGTTCACCTGATGTTAAGTGACATGGCCGCCCATAACAGTTGCAGTGTCACCCGGAACTTTAAAACAATAGTTTCGCGCGACACTGCACTGCGCACGTCATCCTGAGACATCACCCAGTCTAATAATCAGATTACTAGACTGAGTGATCAGATCATAAAGTCTCATTTGCCCAGTAATTTCACTAGCTACAATGCCCTTCAAACCGGAACACAGTAGTGCTTGCACATTACTGCTTGGCGGCAGAATAACTGGCAAAGCGGTGGTACTTACCTAGACGAACTTTGCAGAAAAGTCCTACCACCTAGTATAACTTACTAACTGTACGAAAGTAATATTCATGTCAAGCATTTCTAGGTGCCCAGCGCTTGGCGCTTACGCTAATATGTCGTCTTCGCAGGTAGTAATAGAGAAGATTTATTCTAAATCGTGACACGCTCGAGTTCTATGAAAAGTGCAAAAGTTTGAACAAGACGTCTCTGTCGGGGCGCGAGCGTAATATATTCTGATTCCTACTGTGGACTTGTGGAGCTCTTCCTATGAGGACCGTCCTGGGGGCATATTGGATCGCTTTGTTTTTTTTGTATGGGGATTTTGACAAACGATGCAGTATAGGCTCTGTTTTGAATCGCGCTAAGAGCTCACGGTATGCCCCCGTATTTGAAAATGTTATTGCCGTCGCTCTACTCTCCAAACATATGATACACTATAGAGCCCATGAGTCAATTTACCTACATTTTAGCGTTTCGGGTGACATTGTTTTCACCCTCTAAAACATAACAAAAACTTTGAGTTTGGTGTTATTTGTTTGGATATATCATAAGCTATGCTTGTACGTCCTGATTTTTTGAAAATATATTTTGTGTTCTACTTACAACTACTTTTCCTCATCATAATTTCGACGCCAAAAATTCGTAACTTTGGGTGGCTATAAATACGAAGATATTGTAAAAACTTAAAAAAGGAAGATGTACGAGCATATTTTTTTACTGGGTAGACAACATATAAAAAATCATCAACATCGGATAACATTTAGAGGTGGAAAAGCGTTGGCACTTTTTGTATGGACAAGAGGGGGGTATACGCTTCTCTTAATGAAGGTAGATAGTGTCAGTTCACTTTGTATGATTTGGGCTGCGGTATGAAACATGGATATTGAATTTCTTATTTTAAACTTGATTAGTTATTTCGAGTCAAACGCAGTTTGTTGGCAGTCATTATGTACTACAATGTTCCGTTAATTGCATCGAAACACGCCAAAGATTTCTATGTATACACTAGACAGGACATCTCTAACTTGCACTGTCAACCACTGCAAATATCCCTATGAGCATCTTCTCGCTCATACGATGCTCAGCTCTCAAAGCGACTGCACGTGCAGCAGTGAATAGCAGTAAAAATTATGATCCGAATGTGCCATTGCACAAGCGCTGCGTGTTGTGATCGTTGGTTAGACGATTTAATCTCGTAAAGCGCTGTAGCGGATTTTAGTTTAATTATACAAAAAATGACAACTATTTGTGCTTTGAATAGCTTCTCTAGTACGTAGTACATATACCTCTTTTGAGCACGCTAAGCTTACACTAGAAGAACCACGTAGATGCCACATTCTGGATTCTTCGATTTACAGTATCTTCATCTCCTTCATTCTGAACGTATATGAAAGAGACGGGTGATTTTGAAGGGGACCCTTTTCGATAAATTGTGAATAGGGCTGATGAACTGTAAAATGAAACCAGAAAAGGAATAGCAAATCGCTAAAATCATACGTATTCTATAATATTCTATTACACAAATCGCGATCACTTGTGATATCGCTTTGAAGTTGGACTAGATTATAATTATAGCAAATACAAGTTAGATGTATTACATGTTACAGTCAATGTTATACTAGTATTCCTGCTCTCTGTATCACAGTCTAGAATATTTCGAGCCAAAAAGCCCCAATTTTATATTTCGTATTTCATTTATCTCCACTTTTTAGTTCTGTGTGTGTTATCTATCTGTTCTTTTAATTTGAGGTTAAACTTTTAGGGCTTGAAATATTTTGTTAATGTATGTTAAATTAATTATAAATACGTTGCACAGAAATCAATAAACAATAACATATTGTTTTTAAAAAATGTTATGTCCATAGACTTAGGATGTCAAAAAAATTCTAGGTCTGCGGTTATGTCAGTAAAAGATATTCAATGTGGTCATATGGGACAACATTCTAATATTCCATTTGTAGTAGGTTATAGTAGGTAAGTATTTTCTTAGCCGTTCAACTCAAATTAAAATCACTTAATTCCCCAAAAACTTACCGGTGTAAAGTTAGCGGCCTAAAGTTAGCGGCCTAAGATAACCCTACCAAATTAAAAAGTCACGGCATCCGTCATCCTTCGGTATGGCTCTGTTGAGCCTGTCAGAAGAAAATCATGAACTCTAAGTACTCGCGAAATGAAGAAATAATAAAAATCTGTGTAATTTCTCGGTGCTATGAACGAAATTAAGACACCTTGATATGAAAAGTGGGCGTGTGCCGGGAAAATAAAATCACCATTCAATGGGGCTTTAAAAGACCTTCCATACGAGGTATATTTATATATCTCCAGGTACTTCAGAAATAAGGAAATAATAAAAATCTGTAAAAAATGTCGGTGGTGTTGCCGAAATTGAGACACTTTAATATGAAAAGTGGGGGTGTGTATGGAAAATGAAATCAGCATTCAATGAAGCTTTGAAAGGCCTTCTATACGATGTACCGTTCTATATCTCCAGGTACTTCAGAAGAGAGGAAATAATACAAATCTGTAAAAAATCTCGGTTGTATTGCCGGAATTGAGATACTTTAATATGAAAAGTGGGTGTGTGTATGGAAAATGAAATGAGCATTCAATGAAGCTTTGAAAGGCCTTCCATACGATGTACATTTCTATATCTCCAGGTACTTCAGAAATGAGGAAATAATACAAATCTGTAAAACATCTCGGTGGTGTTGCCGAAATTGAGACACTTTAATATGAAAAGTGGGGGTGTGTATGGAAAATAAAATAAGCATTCAATGAAGCTTTGAAAGGCCTTCCATACGATGTACCGTTCTATATCTCCAGGTACTTCAGAAATGAGGAAATAATACAAATCTGTAAAAAATCTCGGTGGTGTTGCCGAAATTGAGACACTTTAATATGAAAAGTGGAGGTGTGTATGGAAAATAAAATAAGCATTCAATGAAGCTTTGAAAGGCCTTCCATACAATTTGCATTTCTATATCTCCAGGTACTTCAGAAATGAGGAAATAATACAAATCTGTAAAAAATCTCGGTGGTGTTGCCGAAATTGAGACACTTTCATATGAAAAGTGGGGGTGTGTATGGAAAATAAAATAAGCATTCAATGAAGCTTTGAAAGGCCTTCCATACAATTTGCATTTCTATATCTCCAGGTACTTCAGAAATGAGGAAATAATACAAATCTGTAAAAAATATCGGTGGTGTTGCCGAAATTGAGACACTTTAATATGAAAAGTGGGGGTGTGTATGGAAAATAAAATAAGCATTCAATGAAGCTTTGAAAGGCCTTCCATACGATGTACCGTTCTATATCTCCAAGTACTTCAGAAATGAGGAAATAATACAAATCTGTAAAAAATCTCGGTGGTGTTGCCGAAATTGAGACACTTTAATATGAAAAGTGGGCGTGTGTATGGAAAATGAAATCAGGATTCAATGAAGCTTTGAAAGGCCTTCCATACGATGTACATTTCTATATCTCCAGGTACTTCAGAAATGAGGAAATAATACAAATCTGTAAAAAATATCGGTGGTGTTGCCGAAATTGAGACACTTTAATATGAAAAGTGGGGGTGTGTATGGAAAATAAAATAAGCATTCAATGAAGCATTGAAAGGCCTTCTATACGATGTACATTTCTATATCTCCAGGTACTTCAGAAATGAGGAATTAATACAAATCTGTAAAACATCTCGGTAGTGTTGCCGAAATTGAGACACTTTAATATGAAAAGTGGGCGTGTGTATGGAAAATGAAATCAGCATTCAATGAAGCTTTGAAAGGCCTTCCATACGATGAACCGTTCTATATCTCCAGGTACTTCAGAAATGAGGAAATAATAAAAATCTGTTTAAAAATATCGATGGTATGGCTGAAATTGAGACACTTTAATATGAAAAGTGGGGGTGTGTATGGAAAATAAAATAAGCATTCAATGAAGCTTTGAAAGGCCTTCCATACGATGTACATTTATATATCTCCAGGTACTTCAGAAATGAGGAAATAATACAAATCTGTAAAAAATCTCGGTGGTGTTGCCGAAATTGAGACACTTTAATATGAAAAGTGGGGGTGTGTATGGAAAATAAAATAAGCATTCAATGAAGCTTTGAAAGGCCTTCCATACGATGTACATTTCTATATCTCCAGGTACTTCAGAAATGAGGAAATAATACAGATCTGTAAAACATCTCGGTGGTGTTGCCGAAATTGAGACACTTTAATATAAAAAGTGAGGGTGTGTATGGAAAATAAAATAAGCATTCAATGAAGCTTTGAAAGGCCTCCCATACAATGTACATTTCTATATCTCCAGGTACTTCAGAAATGAGGAATTAATACAAATCTGTAAAAAATCTCGGTGGTGTTGCCGAAATTGAGACACTTTAATATGAAAAGTGGGCGTGTGTATGGAAAATGAAATCAGCATTCAATGAAGCTTTGAAAGGCCTTCCATACGATGTACATTTATATATCTCCAGGTACTTCAGAAATGAGGAAATAATACAAATCTGTAAAAAATCTCGGTGGTGTTGCCGAAATTGAGACACTTTAATATGAAAAGTGGGGGTGTGTATGGAAAATAAAATAAGCATTCAATGAAGCTTTGAAAGGCCTTCCATACGATGTACATTTCTATATCTCCAGGTACTTCAGAAATGAGGAAATAATACAGATCTGTAAAACATCTCGGTGGTGTTGCCGAAATTGAGACACTTTAATATAAAAAGTGGGGGTGTGTATGGAAAATAAAATAAGCATTCAATGAAGCTTTGAAAGGCCTCCCATACAATGTACATTTCTATATCTCCAGGTACTTCAGAAATGAGGAATTAATACAAATCTGTAAAAAATCTCGGTGGTGTTGCCGAAATTGAGACACTTTAATATGAAAAGTGGGCGTGTGTATGGAAAATGAAATCAGCATTCAATGAAGCTTTGAAAGGCCTTCTATACGATGTACATTTCTATATCTCCAGGTACTTCAGAAATGAGGAAATAATACAAATCTGTAAAAAATCTCGGTGGTGTTGCCGAAATTGAGACACTTTAATATGAAAAGTGGGCGTGTGTATGGAAAATAAAATCAGCATTCAATGAAGCTTTGAAAGGCCTTCTATACGATGTACATTACTATATCTCCAGGTACTTCAGAAATGAGGAAATAATACAAATCTGTAAAAAATCTCGGTGGTGTTGCCGAAATTGAGACACTTTAATATGAAAAGTGGGGGTGTGTATGGAAAATAAAATAAGCATTCAATGAAGCTTTGAAAGGCCTTCCATACGATGTACATTTCTATATCTCCAGGTACTTCATAAATGAGGAAATTATACAAATCTGTAAAAAATCTCGGTGGTGTTGCCGAAATTGAGACACTTTAATATGAAAAGTGGGTGTGTGTATGGAAAATGAAATGAGCATTCAATGAAGCTTTGAAAGGCCTCCCATACAATGTACATTTCTATATCTCCAGGTACTTCAGAAATGAGGAATTAATACAAATCTGTAAAACATCTCGGTGGTGTTGCCGAATTGAGACACTTTAATATAAAAAGTGGGGGTGTGTATGGAAAATAAAATAAGCATTCAATGAAGCTTTGTAAGGCCTTCCATACGATGTACATTTCTATATCTCCAGGTACTTCATAAATGAGGAAATTATACAAATCTGTAAAAAATCTCGGTGGTGTTGCCGAAATTGAGACACTTTAATATGAAAAGTGGGGGTGTGTATGGAAAATAAAATAAGCATTCAATGAAGCTTTGAAAGGCCTTCCATACGATGTACATTTCTATATCTCCAGGTACTTCATAAATGAGGAAATTATACAAATCTGTAAAAAATCTCGGTGGTGTTGCCGAAATTGAGACACTTTAATATGAAAAGTGGGTGTGTGTATGGAAAATGAAATGAGCATTCAATGAAGCTTTGAAAGGCCTCCCATACAATGTACATTTCTATATTTCCAGGTACTTCATAAATGAGGAAATTATACAAATCTGTAAAAAATCTCGGTGGTGTTGCCGAAATTGAGACACTTTAATATGAAAAGTGGGTGTGTGTATGGAAAATGAAATGAGAATTCAATGAAGCTTTGAAAGGCCTCCCATACAATGTACATTTCTATATCTCCAGGTACTTCAGAAATGAGGAATTAATACAAATCTGTAAAACATCTCGGTGGTGTTGCCGAATTGAGACACTTTAATATAAAAAGTGGGGGTGTGTATGGAAAATAAAATAAGCATTCAATGAAGCATTGAAAGGCCTTCCATACGATGTACATTTCTATATCTCCAGGTACTTCAGAAATGAGGAAATAATACAAATCTGTAAAAAATCTCGGTGGTGTTGCCGAAATTGAGACACTTTAATATGAAAAGTGGGGGTGTGTATGGAAAATAAAATAAGCATTCAATGAAGCTTTGAAAGGCCTTCCATACGATGTACATTTCTATATCTCCAGGTACTTCAGAAATGAGGAAATAATACAAATCTGTAAAAAATCTCGGTGGTGTTGCGGAAATTGAGACACTTTAATATGAAAAGTGGGTGTGTGTATGGAAAATGAAATGAGCATTTAATGAAGCTTTGAAAGGCCTCCCATACAATGTACATTTCTATATGTCCAGGTACTTCAGAAATGAGGAATTAATACAAATCTGTAAAACATCTCGGTGGTGTTGCCGGAATTGAGACACTTTAATATGAAAAGTGGGGGTGTGTATGGAAAATAAAATAAGCATTCAATGAAGCTTTGAAAGGCCTTCCATACAATTTGCATTTCTTTATCTCCAGGTACTTCAGAAATGAGGAAATAATACAAATCTGTAAAAAATCTCGGTGGTGTTGCCGAAATTGAGACACTTTAATATGAAAAGTGGGGGTGTGTATGGAAAATAAAATAAGCATTCAATGAAGCTTTGAAAGGCCTTCCATACGATGTACCGTTCTATATCTCCAGGTACTTCAGAAATGAGGAAATAATACAAATCTGTAAAAAATCTCGGTGGTGTTGCCGAAATTGAGACACTTTAATATGAAAAGTGGGCGTGTGTATGGAAAATGAAATCAGCATTCAATGAAGCTTTGAAAGGCCTTCTATACGATGTACATTTCTATATCTCCAGGTACTTCAGATATGATGAAATAATACAAATCTGTAAAAAATCTCGGTGGTGTTGCCGAAATTGAGACACTTTAATATGAAAAGTGGGGGTGTGTATGGAAAATAAAATAAGCATTCAATAAAGCTTTGAAAGGCCTTCCATACAATTTGCATTTCTATATCTCCAGGTACTTCAGCAATGATGAAATAATACAAATCTGTAAAAAATCTCGGTGGTGTTGCGGAAATTGAGACACTTTAATATGAAAAGTGGGCGTGTGTATGGAAAATAAAATCAGCATTCAATAAAGCTTTGAAAGGCCTTCCATACGATGTACATTTCTATATCTCCAGGTACTTCAGAAATGAGGAAATAATACAAATCCGTAAAAAATATCGGTGGTGTTGCCGAAATTGAGACACTTTAATATGAAAAGTGGGTGTGTGTATGGAAAATGAAATCAGCATTCAATGAAGCTTTGAAAGGCCTTCCATACGATGTACATTTCTATATCTCCAGGTACTTCAGAAATGAGGAAATAATACAAATCTGTAAAAAATATCGGTGGTGTTGCCGAAATTGAGACACTTTAATATGAAAAGTGGGGGTGTGTATGGAAAATAAAATAAGCATTCAATGAAGAATTGCAAGGCCTTCCATACGATGTACATTTCTATATCTCCAGGTACTTCAGAAATGAGGAAATAATACAATAATTTAATAATAATTTTTTACAGATTTTTATTATTTCCTCAGTTCTGAAGTACCTGGAGATATAGAAATGCAAATTGTATGGAAGGCCTTTCAAAGCTTCATTTAATGCTTATTTTGTTTTCCATACACACCCCCACTTTTCATATTAAAGTGTCTCAATTTCGGCAACACCACCGAGATTTTTTACAGATTTGTATTATTTCCTCATTTTTGAAGTACCTGGAGATATAGAAATGTGCATCGTATGGAAGGCCTTTAAAGCTTCATTGAATGCTGATATCATTTTTTATACACACACCCACTTTTCATATTAAAGTGTCTTAATTTCGGTAACACCACCGAGATTTTTTACAGATTTTTATTATTTCCTCATTTCTGAAGTACCTGGAGATATAGAAATGTACATCGTATGGAAGGCCTTTCAAAGTTTCATTGAATGCTGATTTTATTTTCCATACACACGCCCACTTTTCATATTAAATTGTCTCAATTTCAGCCATACCACCGAGATTTTCAACAGATTTGTCTTATTTCCTCATTTCTGAAGTACCTGGAGATATAGAAATGTACATCGTATGGAAGGCCTTTCAAAGCTTCATTGAATTCTGATTTCATTTTCCATACACACGCCCACTTTTCATATTAAAGTGTCTCAATTTCTGCAACACCACCGAGATTTTTTACAGATTTGTATTATTTCCTCATTTCTGAAGTACTTGGAGATATAGAACGGTACATCGTATGGAAGGCCTTTCAAAGCTTTATTGAATGCTTATTTTATTTTCCATACACATCCCCACTTTTCATATTAAAGTGTCTCAATTTCAGCCATACCATCGATATTTTTAAACAGATTTTTATTATTTCCTCATTTCTGAAGTACCTGGAGATATAGAACGGTTCATCGTATGGAAGGCCTTTCAAAGCTTCATTGAATGCTGATTTCATTTTCCATACACACGCCCACTTTTCATATTAAAGTGTCTCAATTTCGGCAACACTACCGAGATGTTTTACAGATTTGTATTAATTCCTCATTTCTGAAGTACCTGGAGATATAGAAATGTACATCGTATAGAAGGCCTTTCAATGCTTCATTGAATGCTTGTTTTATTTTCCATACACACCCCCACTTTTCATATTAAAGTGTCTAAATTTCGGCAACACCACCGATATTTTTTACAGATTTGTATTATTTCCTCATTTCTGAAGTACCTGGAGATATAGAAATGTACATCGTATGGAAGGCCTTTCAAAGCTTCATTGAATTCTGATTTCATTTTCCATACACACGCCCACTTTTCATATTAAAGTGTCTCAATTTCTGCAACACCACCGAGATTTTTTACAGATTTGTATTATTTCCTCATTTCTGAAGTACTTGGAGATATAGAACGGTACATCGTATGGAAGGCCTTTCAAAGCTTCATTGAATGCTTATTTTATTTTCCATACACACCCCCACTTTTCATATTAAAGTGTCTCAATTTCGGCAACACCACCGATATTTTTTACAGATTTGTATTATTTCCTCATTTCTGAAGTACCTGGAGATATAGAAATGCAAATTGTATGGAAGGCCTTTCAAAGCTTCATTGAATGCTTATTTTATTTTCCATACACACCCCCACTTTTCATATGAAAGTGTCTCAATTTCGGCAACACCACCGAGATTTTTTACAGATTTGTATTATTTCCTCATTTCTGAAGTACCTGGAGATATAGAAATGCAAATTGTATGGAAGGCCTTTCAAAGCTTCATTGAATGCTTATTTTATTTTCCATACACACCTCCACTTTTCATATTAAAGTGTCTCAATTTCGGCAACACCACCGAGATTTTTTACAGATTTGTATTATTTCCTCATTTCTGAAGTACCTGGAGATATAGAACGGTACATCGTATGGAAGGCCTTTCAATGCTTCATTGAATGCTTATTTTATTTTCCATACACACCCCCACTTTTCATATTAAAGTGTCTCAATTTCGGCAACACCACCGAGATGTTTTACAGATTTGTATTATTTCCTCATTTCTGAAGTACCTGGAGATATAGAAATGTACATCGTATGGAAGGCCTTTCAAAGCTTCATTGAATGCTTATTTTATTTTCCATACACACCCCCACTTTTCATATTAAAGTGTCTCAATTTCGGCAACACCACCGACATTTTTTACAGATTTTTATTATTTCCTTATTTCTGAAGTACCTGGAGATATATAAATATACCTCGTATGGAAGGTCTTTTAAAGCCCCATTGAATGGTGATTTTATTTTCCCGGCACACGCCCACTTTTCATATCAAGGTGTCTTAATTTCGTTCATAGCACCGAGAAATTACACAGATTTTTATTATTTCTTCATTTCGCGAGTACTTAGAGTTCATGATTTTCTTCTGACAGGCTCAACAGAGCCATACCGAAGGATGACGGATGCCGTGACTTTTTAATTTGGTAGGGTTATCTTAGGCCGCTAACTTTAGGCCGCTAACTTCACACCGGTCAAAAACTTTACGCTTCAAAACTTAGTCGATTTCAATATTAACTGCTGAAAACCCATTTAACGCGTAAACATCAAACACAGCATAAGCTCCAACAATCAACAACAAAACTTCTAGAGAACTCATTACACCATTCGAATCAAAAGACTCTTAACTACTAGAAAATAAGGTAGACAATTGCCTGAGTAGTATAAAAGAAAAAGATTGAAAGGTTCCAGGACTTTCAATCTTACTGAGCCGGAAACAGAGTATAAATTTGAATGCAGTGGAAAGAACAGAGATGTAACCCAGAAGCAAACATAGATGAGTAAAATGCGCTCGGCACTGACCTATATCATGGTACGTGAATCATCAATAGGGCTGTGTCAAACTTGTGGCTGTAAAATAATGTTGGAAAAGCGACCGAAAAAGAAGGCTAGAGTCTGTATAATGTCTAGGAGCTTAATATGTGATCTACATTTACAGAACGTCCTCTTTCCTAAAATGACCACTAAATTTTTTACCATCTACCCGCATTCTTGGTGCATATTATGCTGAACTCGGAAACGTCACGATGGTAAACGGTACCTTTTAATGACAGAGCGTAGTTTCAAATGCCAATTCCAATATTTCGTAAAATCTTATTGGATGTCTCATTTGCTTTCATCTGTTCCGGTCCGGATGTATGTTTATCATCAACAGTCTGAAGAAGTCCACTGCTAAACATAGACCTCCCCCATAGAGCACCACTTTGAGCGGCTGCTCACCTCCTGTTCCCATCGGCTTCCGCGGTTTTTACCAGATCGTCGGTCCACCTAGTGGGGGGCCGGCCTACACTGCGTCTTCCGGTTCGTGGTCGCCACTCGAGAACCTTTCTTCCCCATCGGTTGTCAGTTCTTACGAGCGATGTGGTCTGTCCATTGCCATTTCAACTTGCTATATCGATCACTTTATCAGATGTATCGATATCTTGACATATCAGGTCTTTCATCTTTATCGACAGGTTTTCAACTAGCTTTTGGTTACACTTGGTATAGGTAATTAGGTACATACAGAGTTTAAAACTGGGGTAGGTAGGTACTTTTCATAGATTTTTTGACATCGGCGAATTTTGATTGGAAAAGTTTGCTGCGGCGCCATTTAAAAGTCGATTTTGATAATATTTGGTAGAAACATTTGGTACTCAAATGTAAACAAGTAGGTATTTCACATTATAAGTAGGTATCATATCAACAGAAGTGCTCTAGAGTTTCTCAAGATACAAGGTCGTAAAGCCCGACTTCAACAACACAATCGTTGCAAAAAAATGTGCTCGCGAGGACTACTGTTCGCAGAACTTTCTTTTAAATTATTTTTGTAACTAAACTTCTCCACTTTTTCCTCGACACTCACAAATAATCTGCGCACTTCCATACAATAAACAATCAGTTAGTACGTATGTATGTACAAAGCAATCCAATCTGTTGGATCGTGTTATTCTTATTGTATCGACTACGTACTGACACATTACAGAATGAAAAAGTATCTCCACTCCATAGAAACGGCGTTGCTCTTACATTTTGATTTCTGACTGAGCTTTTGCTGAGCGGTGAACTCTACGTTTCAAGCACAGTTAGTTTTTTTTAACCTTATATGGCCCTGCATTTGACCACTGTCTCACCTGATGGTAAGTGACGACACGGTCGATAGAGCATGCTTGCCTAGAAGATACCGGTTCGCTCTTGCCATGAAAACTTTTATCAGTTCTACAACGTTGAGAGACTAGTTATAGGGAGAATCCAGTCTTGAACACAGACACAAGGTCGCCGGTCTGTCGGTCTTCTATCGGTTACTTTTTAGAGAGTATACGCATGCCATTCATCAGCTCATTCTGTCATCCCCTTTCCATCATAGAACGTTCTACATGTCTTGGTAATTCTTCACATCCTTACGTTGTTAGTGTACCACAAGTCCGCAATAAGCGTTTTGGTGAGTCATTCATAGTCCGAAAGGCCAAAGAATGGAATGCTCTTCCAGCAACAGTGTTTTCTACTATATAACCTGGGTCTTTTCAAGTCAAGAGTGAATGGACATCTCATTGGCAAACGTGCTCCACCTTGGACAACTTCGTTACTTACCATCAAGTGAGTTGTTGTCAAATGTATGCCCATTTTAGCATAAAAAAACAACTTAACTTACGTTACTGTTTATTCTATGTACTGTGACGGAGTTCTGGGAAAGCCCATAGCTTGTTACGCCGTCAATGTTTGATATCTCCCTCCGTGTTGGTAAGATTGGGTTTTTATTTAATCTTCAAATACTTTGTTGAAAGGTTAATGTGAGAAAGCGGAGAATGTAGAGCATGGAATTTTATTAACCTAAAGGGAAAACAAAGGAAGATTAACAACTTAATTTAATCTATACTGTCAGAATATAACTCCAGATGATTTTAAAATGATTTTAGTAGTATTATTTGCAAACTAAGAAGATAATTGTTTATTGCCATTTGTCGCTAAACCAATGATATGTAGGAGAAGTAGGAGATACTTTTAATTGTAATTTATTGATACATTATATTTATTTGCGCAAAATTAGTATTCACGTAATCAGGTTGAGTAATTAAGCTATTATTGGCAAAAGAACGCAAGAAAATTTGAATTTGCCGCGCTAGTGTAACGTTCCACCTTAAGGTATTTTTTTTTAAGTTCAGAGCAGGCTCTTTTAGATAAGGTTTTAAGCACCGTACCACACACAGGTCGGTCACACACACGGGTCGGACAACACGCCGTTTTTTCTGTTTTGTTTATACAAAACAGAAAAAAGCCTTTTTAGAGTTTACTTAGTTTATACTAGAGTATACTTAGTTTATATTAGAGTATACTTAGTTTATACTAGAGTATACTTAGTTTATACTAAGTACACTCAAAAATGTCTAAAAGAAGGCTCCAGCAGTTTTTGTGTAGGTATATTTATCTTAGTAACACCTAAATGTGAGATTGACGCTACGTTTAATCCTGATACCCGACAAGCAAAGCGACAGGAAAATTCTAGTTTCTAAATAAAGAAACACTACATAGTGTGTTAACCTCAATGAGAATGTGACTCATAGATCGGTATCAACTATCACACCAACGGATTTATAGCTCGATTTAAAAAAAACGATCAAAGGACTCATTTATTGTGCCAAGATGAAAGTTCGATGTTCTTAGTTTCAGATTGTCTGATCTAAAGAAGTGACGATCAACTAAATTGCCCTTTATACCTGCACTAAATCTGTTATCTTGTGTATTATTAGATAATATTTATTACCCTGCTTATGTCTGTCGCCTCAGGTTTGCGAATTGCACGAGGTTATATTAAGCGGGGGGGAGCAGATCAATGCAGGAGGCGAGCAGCTGCTCAAAGTGGCGCTTTGTGGGGGAGGCTTATGGTCGGCAGTGGGCGTCTGCAGGTTGTTGATGATAATGATAATAAAGTTTACCTATAATCATCCACTGCTAAACATAGCCTTCCCCCAAAGAGCACCACTTTGAGCGGCTGCTTGACTCTTGCTTCAAACGGCTCCCCGCGCTTTTGACTAAATCTTCGCTCTACCTAGTGGTAGGCCAGCCTACGCTGCGTCTTCCGGTTCGTGGTCGCCACTCGAAAACCTTTCTTCCACATCGGTTGTCAGTTCTACGAGCGATGGGGCTGCCCATTGCCATTTCAACTTGCTAATTCTAAGACCTATATCGGTTATTTTATTTCTTCTGCATTATCTCCTCATTTCAAATTTTATCGTTGCGTGACCTTAAACGTTGGTTTTGAGGCCAACGGTAAAAGACCACGACTCAGTGCCATAAGTCATCACTGGCAACGCACTATAACCTGTGTGTGTAACACTGACTGAAATATAAGTTTTACACAAGGTGTCCCAGGAATTTGTGTCAAGCGGAAGTTATGTCCGTACAGAATGACACTCAGTCTGAGCTCAAATTAAGGTATTATTTACAAATTATAATTTTACGGAGTAGGTACCCATCGGCGATCAAGTGCTCTGCGATACGGGCTTTAGAAGTTATACCCCCTTTTCAAACTATTTTGTACTTCAATAGAAAGACGCTGTATCTAGAAAATGAAAGTATTGTTCAGGCGTTTTGCAGATATCCTTCAGGTGCACCTACATTATAGTTTAATTATTCATAGTAATTCATTCAAAAGCAGGTCACTTTGGTGGTCCGTATGATAGAGACGATGTTCTACGTGTTAAGTGTAGATATTCTTTGTAGTTCTTTTTAGCGTCACCAAAGAGGGGTCTCCATGACGCGGACGCTGTAAAACCTGCACAGTCATGCTGTAAAGGTCGGCAGAGCAGAGACCAACAAGCATTACCCTGATTAAAAAAACAGTTCTCAAAAACGTAGCTGGGTAATAAAAATAGCTTATCAAAACAAATCAAAAATGAATACTCTCTTTGATTTCTAAAATTACTGCCTAGATCTACAAAACAAAATTCACAGCCCATTTCAAAGATCTCGAAGCTAAATCTAGACTATAACTTTGAAGCTAAATCTTCCATACAGTGACGTAGTTGCATAAATTTACTTTTTTCCGGTCTGTGGATTAGCTACTCTAAGGAAAGTGTAGTTTGACGTCATACTAGGTACGTTACGAAATATTTTACAGTGTGCCTGAAGATAAAGAAACCATGCAAATCATGCAGTTCATATTAATTTGTAAACTGATTTGAATGATGCGCACAGAATCAACCATATTTATAAAACCGACATAGAATTCTTGGATCCGTCTCCAAACCAACATTCGTCACATATTGACACAGTAGAAATACCTAATACCAATTAATATACGCCACCCCGAACTGTTGATGCAGACGATTAAGATGATAATTTAGGAAAATATATGCCGAAGAATTAAGTGTACATTAAATTCGCGTTCCATGAGCGATATAGGTGAAGTGGAAAATGTTTAAATGTGTTTTGGAAGGGCATAAGAACTCACAGGCATTATTCGCTTCTTGTCTAGCCTTAGATCTGTCATTATTGGTCTTGTACATCCTAAGTCTATGAGTGAAACCGATAATTGGTGAAGGTAGTATAAGCATACTTATTTTAGAAACCTACAACTGTATATGAAAACGATATAAAGGTGATGAACTAAGATCCTTCCCAATTCAACCAGTTTTCGGTCAGTGCATCTGTATAATATATGGAAGCCACAGCCAAACAGACACGCCTATTCATAAATATCACCTATATAACCATTTAGCTTTTAACATGCTTCTCCTTTACAGACATCTGGAATTAACAAGACCTACCCATCACAGTCAGAAAAGGTAAATGTTATCATTCCAATCAAGAACAAAGAAAGACGATTATTATGAAAACTAGTTGACATAGGAATCCGGTTAAACACAGCATTTCACTGGAATCAACGTTACTAAAAACACAACTAGTGAAAATGACCAGGCGAGGGATTTACAAACATCTGTCGAATCCAACCTTTTAAGCGTTAAATGCTAAACGGATCCAAAAACATTGAATTTTCATGTAAATGATGAAAACGAGGCACGAGACGTATACATGACGTGGTAATTTTGAGCTGTTACACTAGCATAGATAAAATACTGAAGTTGAATTTTTATCCCGCGCAGGTGCGTTTATTTGCCGTGGGAGGATAGTTAAATAAAACTTTTGTGTATTTTTATCTGAAGGAATCCTTTGTCCATCCGTCTACACCAATTTAGCGACAGATTTAAAATAAACCCGATTGCCCTTAAGATTTTTAATACTCCAACAGCTGTTCGGTGATTCATACGACATTGGCCCGAGAAATGTCGGGAAACATATGTATTTAAAAACAACACCTGACCCTGAACATGATCGAAAATTAACAAAGCTGCGGTATCGCTTAACCGAAATCTCTTTTCTTCTTTACCAACAATCAAGAAAACCCACTGACGAAAATCTCGTAGTGTATAAACTCAAATAAACTTTGGCAATAACACAAGATCGTTTGTTCTTAAGCTATTTTCTGCTGAGATAAACATCATAACAGAATTTTAGTGTTTCATTACTTTGTTGCTCTTTTTGCGGATGTAATCGGGGTCAATAGTACAAAGGAAGTGGACTACGAACTAGTGTACTTACATTATGCTGGTGGAGAGTGAGCACGACGTTGTCGAATGTTGAGGAGTTGGAGAGGGCCTCAGAGGATCCTCGAAGCAGCTCAGCCAGCAGGTCGGCAGGCTTGACCCCAGCCAGCTTTGAAGGTGACGACGTCGCCCGCACGTGGGTGGGCCCACGACCTTTATTCCCACCTCCTGTCATCGCCCCAACACTCGTCTTACGGCTCGGTACAGTCGCATCTGAAAAGCTCCTCCTACCAACTTCCACGGACCTACATGTTGGAGCTTCTAAATTTTTTCCAAAAGGCTTTTGAGAAAACTGTTGTCGTTTCGCTTCTACATCTGATGTGTCAGAAGGACTGAATGGTGACGGTGAAGCGGTTCTATCTCTCGAACATGTGTCACTCTCAGCCTCTGAAGGCGAGTCTCCATATTTTCGTCTCGTTACAAATGAGTCATCGTCTCTTTCATCAGAACTTTGCTGGTAAAACCTTGCTCGTCTCTCTTTTAGTTCTTGAGCTTTAGGCCATTGAGGAGCAGGCGTCTCTGCTGGACTAGGTGGACCATTTGCACATGAGTCATCGGATTTATCACCAAGAATAGATGAGGTCCGAGTTTCAGCAGACAGACGCATGTCTTGTAGTGAGATGTCACTACTTTCCCGCTTACAGCCGTTTATTGACTGAAGGTCGTCATCACCTCCGTCGTCACTAAGCGTCGTGATGTAGATGCCTTTCCTTCGCTTCGTTTTGTCTAGCGGTCGTCGCCGTTCCCTAGCGCCTATCGGAGCCGGCGTGCATGGATTCTGCACGGCAGCCAATAAACTTGCTACTTGCTCACTCGTTATCGTTTCATCCTCTTTGTCCCGATCTAACGAACCATCTGACGCACCATCGGATTTCTGAGTTTCGTCTTGCGGTAACTCTTTCGACCACTGTTTCACTATACACTCATACACGGGCACCGGAATAGAACTATCAATATCGTCATTTGCAACAAACACCTCGTGGAGCGTCACAGGGAATTGAGAACAATCACAGTCAACATTCGCACAAACGTTCGCGGGAGGATCGGGTAAGGGCGGAAACGCGAAGGGTTGGACGGGCTCGAGGGGAGAAGTTCCTTCACTGTGTGCTTGTGCACTATCGGCTTGCGAGCCGTCACTTTCTTCACGTACTTCGTGTAACACTCGCGGTGCCATTAACGCGGGCAAACTACCACCCGCTTCGGCCTCCTCTCGCACTGGAGGGATACGACGTGGCAGCGGATGCGTTAGCGAGCGCGCACCAAGCTGCTTGTGTAGAGCGTCTGGTGGCGGAGAGCGAGGTGCCAGCGACGCGTGCGCCAGCAGCCCCTCGTCTGACCCTACCGCGGAGTCGACCGACGCCACCGACCCGCCCTCGGTTACGTTCTCATCGGTGGCAAGACTCGAAGACTCGGTGTTGCGGCGCGAGGCACCCGCTCGCTCCGCCTGCGCCTTCTCCCTCGTTCGTTTCCCGAAATCGAAAATTGATGGCTGTCTATTGGGATCACGATAATACTTGTTTTGCGCGAAGTCACCCTGCGAGAACGACGCGCTGCGATACGGAATAGTCTTTTGCGCGTAGGAGCCTACGATCGAGCGAGGCTCGACTCGAACGAGGGTGATGTTGTCGGCGTCGAAGTCGTCGAAGCGGTCGACGGAGACGCCGCGCGGTGGGCTGTGGCGACGGTGGAGGCGTGGCGGTGGCACTGGTGGTAGCACGGGCGCCGAATGTGGCGGAGGCGGTGGCGGCGGTGGTGGCGGCGGCGCGGGCTGGGAGCGCGGCAGGAGACGCTCGGTGAGGGCCTGCAAGCGCTGGTGGCGCGAGGGCCGCTCGTCGCGCGCGCCGCGGCCCAGGCGGCGGTTGATGCGATCCAGCGTGCGTCGGTCGGGCTTGGCACGGCCGAGGCACGCCGCCACCGCCTCCTCGGAGCAGCAGCGGCAGGGGCAGGCGCGCGGTGGCGGAGCGCGGCGCACGGCGTACCGCACCGCGCCCAGCGTCACGTACGGAGACCTGCGCACACGACGCCGATATTATTAGACCGCGGGTGCGAACGCGCGCGCGGCTCGCCGTAAAGCTTGGCGGCGAGTGGGACCGATTTAGAGCGGGTGAGCTTCCCCCGCGACTCTGACTGAATTCCGGGAGGATTCCCCGCGACCCACTCCGCCACGGTTCAGAAATTATATCGAAGCGGGTGAGTCGCGTTCGAGCTGACGGTTTTTCTTTGAAGAGTTATAATTGACAGTGTTGCGCTAAAAGATCCACTGTCCGCGGTGTAGTGCAAACGTGGACCGTCTGGCTAAGGACAGCAGGCAGGTGTCGGACAGACAGACGGAAGACGCGTCGCCTATAAATAGTCGAACGTTGGCGATTTGGCGACATGGCGACCTCGCACCAATGTTTACAATTTGTGCTTGGTTACTGGCGGAGGGACTGATAAATTCTAATTAATTAGACGAGAAAAAAGGCGCGCCTCGGTTGATGCGGAGCGCATTTAAACAGGTGCAAAATAATGTTTTGTTTACATACACCTTGTGTATTTATAAGTCTCTACTGTTTAGGGAATGAAAGTTGGTGAAACTCATTCAACCCACGGAAATGGTGATGCATGTTTTATTGTATCTTGGGCTGGGTTTACCAACGCCTAATGAAACCTGAAAATTAAATTTATATTAACTTTATTATAATACGCCTTACGTTCTCTATCAGTCAGTCAATCACTCGAATTAGGACATACTTTATCAATATAGATAGATAGATAGATAGATGTAAAAATATTCAGGGTATGTTCAAAATTTCCAATGAAAAGAAGTAAAAGTTCAACTACTGCGAATGATGACATCGCGGGACAAAGCTTTGTGAAACGAGACCGTGCATCTGATGCAACCCTATGGATTTTCAAATGCATTAGTACTACTGGAACAAGTGTGCCAGATATTATAAAGAATAATGATTAAACTACTAACAAATGCAGCATGTAGTGCTGTGCAAGTCTTCATAATGTATTCATAGGCTTCTCATACCGCCTTTACAACACAAGAGTAAATATCTTAAACGATGTTAATGAATTATCTTTATTAATTTGTGATTCACTAACTATTATTAATTACAGGTATAATGAAGTTATTTAAGCTACCTTGCTTATGTTTCACCAGCACTCTTTAGTAGGAGAACTTGCCTACTAAAACTAATGATACTTACAAACGCAAAGGCTGAGTTTGAATTCATATATTAGCCTGAAAGGGGGTGAAATCTAATCCCGAAGATTACCATCGTTTTCTTCAAGAATTTACACTACAATTTTATTTTGCGTAAAAGCTTTTGAGCCAGCCCTAGCTTATTTAGTTGAACTTTTGCAATGATGATGTTGATTATAAGAGGCGAGTGTTAGGGCTGCCACGCACAACACATGGTACAAAAACCGGCCAAGCGCGAGTCAGACTCGCACATTAAAGGTTCGGTACCATTATCTATCCCTGCCATCTATTGTTGAGTTGCAGTACTATTTAAAGCAATGCGATCTGTGACCCATCTGGTAAAAGAGCAAAAAAATCACGTTTGTTGTATGGGAACCCTCTTAAATATTTATTTTATTCTGTTTTTTAGTATTTGTTGTTTATAGCGACAACAGAAATACCCAATCTGTGACAATTGCCACTGTCTAACTATTACGGTTCATGAGATACAGCCTGGTGACAGACGGACAGACAGACAGACAGCGGAGCCTTAGTAATAGGGTCCATTTTAAAAACTGTAAGTGTAAATTTTATCTTACGTAAGTATGAAAATTTTGAATCAAGTATTTCCAAAGGAAATATCACGTAATACGGCCCCACTAGGTGGACTAACGATCAGGTCAAAACCGCGGGAAACCACCCACGTTAGATGCAAGAAGCTAGTTAGTCAAAGTGGTGCTCTGTAGGGGAAGCCTAGTGTTCAGCAGTGGACATCTTCCAGCTGATGAATTTGCATCAAGGCTCTTGGAACTTCTAGACAACCATCGCCAAAATCGCCTCCTTTCAGGATAACATACGAATTCAAACTCAGGTTTTATAAGTACAGGGAACCTGGTGTGCTCGCGCCGCCTTCGCGCGCCATCTTGCGGCGATCTGGGCCTCGTATCAGATGCCATTGGTCACGTCACGCCGCGCATGCTCGGGATGGCTACACAATCTGGAATAAATAGAAAGAACCAGGTTAGAGTAGTAGAACAATATACCTATATAAATACAAATAAATACACAAAACACTGGCTAAGTGCAAGTCGCACTGGACACGGAGGGTTCCACATATCCTTTATCGAGGACTATGGATGGATGCGACGGCAATAGAAGGAAAAGAAAGGAATAGTAAAGGAAGGAAGACAGACAAAGCCTGCCTTCCTTCCTCGGCCCATCCATTCATCCTTTCCGCTAGCTTTTCCTTTCGCTTAGGGCGTAAAACTAACTACCCCGTGCAAAGCCGGAGCGGGTCAGCTAGTGAAGAATATGAATTAAGAAGAATAAATATTAATTATTGCCAAAAAAAACGAGCGACATACAAAATTGTAACTATTCTTAACACATTATTTTAAGCTGGCAACAGGGGTAGGCTCAGCAGTGCTGCGTATAAACGTTCTACGTAGGGCTAGTTTTTAGCATTCTATTTCTCTGATTGTTTTCAGCGTACCCCAGTTCTCGAACAAAGTGAAATAAATCTGAAAAAGCACGTACCGTGAAGCGACATCTATCGACTTACTCTCGCATCGGTTTATAGGGCGGGCGGGCGGTACAAACTGAAACGTTAGTTATTTACGGCAATGCGACGGGCGGGCGGGATGCTCTTCACTATTTTAGTTATAGACATGGTTTGCAGATGTCGCTTATTCATGTAAATATATTAAGTAAGTAAAAAGCGGAAGTTATTGATAACGCCAAAATTGGTAGATCCATGATGAAATCAAACTATACCTAAATCAAATATACTCTCGAAAATTGTGTATACATCATCATAATCAACATCCTGAAGACGTCCACTGCTGAACATAGGCCTCCCCCAGTGAGCACCACTTTGAACGGCTGCTCGCCTTCTGCATCCATCGGCTCCCCTCGACTTTCACCAGATCGTCGGTCCACCGAGTGGAGCCGGCCTACGCTGCGTCTTTCGGTTAGTGGTCGCCACTCGAGAATCTTTCTTCCCCATCGGTAGTCAGTTCTGCGGGAAATGTGACCTGCTAATTCTAAGAGCTATATCGGTCACATGACTTGACTTTATCTCACAGTCTAGTAATTTTCCTACTAGACTGTCCCAATTTCTCATCATTAACGTCCGCAGTGCAGTGTCATGCAAAACTTTATATTTTAGAGTTCGGAATTGACACTGCAACTGTTATGGGCGGCCGTGTCGTTTAACATCAGGTAAACGACTAGCTCGTCACGTCATCCATTCTCATAAAAAAACAAATGATTTATAAATCGTAAGCACATTTCCTAAATGTGCCTAAGTATAAGTAAGGTTTAAAGTACCGTGAGCATCATACAAAAATACAGCTTCCATTTAGAGCAACAAAGTACTTAAATCTTAATTTAAAATTACGGTTATAACCACCTTTGTCATTTAAATATGACACTCAAAGCATTTTCATACAAATTAATTTAATACCTCTCATGCATTTTGGTAAGATAAAATGAAGTCGTTAAAAACCAAAGGAAAGCGTTTAAATTTCCATAAAATTTAAATATACCTATTTTTCGATGTTACTTTGTATCGTCGAACAAGAAGGAGAGGAATGCCAATACACCAAGAAAACAGCGTAGATGCTTTCATTAATTCCAAGGTGATCATTAAGATGGCGTTAGGAGTATCGAAACGTAATTTAGATTAATAAAAACGCAGAATATGATAACAGTTACTACTGCGGCATTTTAGTGACAACTTATGACCCGCTCATTTTGCAGCGCCATCTAGGTTTAAACGGGTTTTTGGCATATATCTGATACAGGCGCGGATAGAGAAATTTCGTAAGGGGGGGGCGCACAAATCATTATAGTAGGGGAGTCCAAGAGGGAAAATTGGGGATACGGTGGTAAATCACATAAGTATACGATACAAGACCAATGTGTGCTCTTTTTTTTAAATGATAAATTCCATGCACCTATATCTTGCTGGTAAATTGGCTAATTACCGCGCTTGGTGCTGTGTTCTGATATACGCTGTTTTCTTTCGCACACACTCTCCAAAATGTACCCGATAGAAGACCGACAGACCGGCGACCTAGCGTCTATGTTCAAGACATTGAATTCTCCCTTTAACTAGTCTCTCATCGTTGATAAAGCTTCTTGGGTACGTCACTCAATTGTGTCCAAAGCCGCAAGTTAGTACCGGGCGGAGCCATCCCACAGGTGGCTCCAGTACTCCATGCAGGCCCTGACCTAAGCTTGGTAAAGGTTAAGACACCCACGGGAAAAGTTGTAGTGGTCGAAGTAGCAGTACACGAACAAAATCACGCCATTTTGACCCATATCTTAGTAGGTAGGTAGGTATTTAATCTGTATCCACATCTCTAGCCTAATTTACAGTTGCATATTGTGCTAAAAATCAGCTCTCACGTACGGCTACGTGCTGTGCGGTTTGCGGCGTAAAGCGACGCGATTTGCAAGGACGAACCGAGTTTCGAGTTACAACAATATGTCACCGAGTCGGATATGAGCTAGTTTTACAATATTAATAATACCTTAGGATCGATTTAGAATAATGATCCGTAATGAGGAGATCCGCAGGAGAACTAACGTAACCGATATAGCTGTTAGAATTAGCAAGTTCAAATGGAAATGGGCAAGGCGAATTAGTTGTATCAGTTCAAGACACAAATAAAACTAGATCTCGCAGCGACACCTGTTTTATGTAAGTTCAGTTCCTTATCTACTGTTTCTACAATCATCGTTTTCCCGTTCCCGCAAGCTCTCCTTACGAGCTATCTGGGAATCAGTAGGACGTTCCCCGAAAAGCATGTCAAAACAATCTATGGATCCTAGACAAAACACTAGATTAAAATAGAACTAATGTTACACACGTCATTTGTAAACTCAAAAACAATCACCTCTAAAAGTAGAGGGCATTAACTCTGTGAATCATCATCTTGTATGATGATCAAAACAGATGACTGATTTAATAACTTTATCTAGTTCTTTAGAGTTCCGTAGACAAATTATAAAACCTTTTTTAAATTTTCCTATCTACGCTAAATACTTGACTAAACACTTAAATAAAAATAGAGCAAATTCTCATTTCAAGATTTCATTTATTCATTCAAAGATGACATGAAATAAAATGAAAAAAAAATAATGATTTTTATATCGTCCGAATTAGGTACTTAAATAAAATATAAAATAAAATTTCCAAAAAAAAATGTGGGAAAATCATTTCCTTTTTATTACCCGTGGAAGTTAGGCGCTTTACATAACAATAGCTTTACGAACATTGATACGAGATCAATAAAAAAATATTTCAAAAACAAGTTTGTTTTATAAACAGAATGCCATTCAATTCATTAGCATAAACTGAGTGCATGATAGTACACATTTATTGATGACTATTAAAGAGTAAAGAGAGGAAATTAATAGTAGATTAGTAGCCAAGGGCTGTAAGGCATCAATTGCAGCCCGAGATATTTAGGCGTACGAGGGCGCCTATAGTTCGAGGGTGCAATTGGTGCTTACACCCGAGCTAACTACTCTGCTTTACATCTCAATTGTGAGGTAAGTAGAAAAAAACCGGCATTACAAGAATAAAACATTTTAGAACTTTTAGGCAAAATATTGTTAATTCCATTTTCATTGAATCGGGAGTGCAGCTTATATCTTCATCACTTGCAGAACTCATGTTTCTTTCCTAATTAGCACGTAATTATAAAAATATCCCAAAAACAAATAATATTTAAAGTAAAAGTTTTCTATTCCCGCCTTTTTTCATCTTTTTTTTAAATTTTTTTTTTCAAGAACGAAATTGTGCTTCGCCGTTCGATATTTAAAATTGCTGACTATTTATACTCATACGAAGACAAGGCTGAATAGCGAAGCGACCTCTTTTGTCATTGGGCTGAATGCATGATGTCTATTGCCAGTATGATGGTTAGATGTACGCGAACTTTTTGAAAATAAAAGTTTCAAAAAAAGCCTTACTGAGCTGGCAACGCGTCGACAACGCCCCTAGGGTTGCAGATGTCCATAGGCTACGGTTACCGCTTTCCATCAGGCGGGCCGTATGCTTGTTTGTCGCTCTTAATATAAAAAAAAAAAAAAAAAAAAAAAAAAGAGTGAAGAGTTTTTTTTTAATTACTTACCGCCCTAGCCCTTTTCTAGCTACATTATTGTACTTGCACACTACTGCTTGGCGGCAGAATAACTGGCAAAGCGGTGGTACCTACCTAGGCGGACTTTGCAGAAAAGTCCTACCACCTAGTATACCAAATCATTGCGGTAGATTTCAAAATGTTGGCACACACGTGACCGGTGTCAGGAGTAGGTACCTAGTTTCAAAGGATGCTTATGAATTAATTAACACCCAGTTATATTATAGTAATACTGTTAGGTATACTGAATAAGATAAATGATTCATTCTATTCTTATTATAGTTAATTATTTCAGCAGAAATCTGAATACAGCCTTCGCTTTTTTAGCTACATATATAAATGTGGATACGAATGTTAAAATAAGTAAATGAATTGTCTTATCTTTAATCTTTATCGCAAAAATATTTATCGTAAGGTAATCTTATATGTTGGATATCCTTCTGTCATATATAAAATAATATAAACAAATATGTTATTCTTATTAAACAGTTTTATTAACAAAATATTTAAAGAGAAAACAACCGCTTACTCGTCAGTGGGGATAATTTTAGCTCTTTTTTATACGGAACCGTAAATAGATTTTCTCATTGACGCGTCTCACACCTCCGGCCCATATCTATTCACAATACTGACAGTAAGGCTCATGCATAGTTTTAGTCTTCACCTAAGTCAGGCCTGATGCAAATTCTACCGTGTCTGTACCAACAAATCGTTACTATGTTTACAAGAGTAAACAAAAAGAATGCATCCTACCTTACAACATACGACTACCAAGTAAATAAATAAAATATAATAATCGATAAATACATTACAATCAGTACATTAAAATCTTCTGCGATGACCAAGCCGCCTGCCAAGCGTAATGATTATGGCATATCCCCCCCTATAATAAGCGTCCAAAGTGACGTTTTATGGGGCAGGCCTATGTTCAGTAGTGGACATCTTCCGGCTGATGAAGTGAATATATAAATAAATATGTGTGGACATAGAACAATAAAGAAAAATAAGAAAAACTAAATGTATGTATTTTTTTCAAGGCTTTTCCTAACAATATAAATAACAATGGTTCTTAAATATGTAAAGCAGGAATCATTTGTGGATTTTTAAAACGATGAGACTGCACGGGATCAAACATATTAAACTAGCAACTTGGCCGAATAATATTCTAATTTTATTGTCAGAACGAAATAATTCAGTCGAATCATCAACTATTTATATAAAATTAAATTTTAGGCATTCATTCATTTCAAAAATTCTTTACTTCAATAATATTACATAATTGTTATCTCGCACAACCCAGCGCTAAAAATCTAAGCTATAACTATCTTAAAAAATTAATACGTTTTACAGGCTAAAGAACGCCTTTTTAAACTTTTAGTACAAAATGTTGATAATTCACTACGATCGAGGGTAGTTACATATAGTTTTAACATAATTCTTCTTTATACGAACTACTAAGCTACTTCATACGTTTATATCCTGGAGAAATAGTTGGACATTCGTGTAAATAAGTATATTTACACAGTGTATATATACTTAATTTTTAGTATATAATATAAAAATTTGAATTATCTTCTCTCAAATAACAAAAATTCCCAGCTTGAGAAGTGACGTAAAATCTTTACTTTCAGTCATATTTTTATTTCTCCGCATCTCTTAGAACTCAAACTGAACCTTAACAATTCGAGTACCCATACTGCGCTTATACTGTGTATCTATAATGATGAAATCCTATATCAACTTCCAAACGCTGATGGCTACTTTTAAACTCGGGTTAGCCAAACAAGCTTTGATAAATTAATGGCTACCAAAATACTATAAAGTCAATAATACTACCAGTCGGGTAGCACGTGGCCCAATCGGACCTTTCATCACCACATCACATCACCATCAGCCTCGTCCACTGCTGAACATAGGCCTCCCCCAGAGCGCGCCACCTTGAGCGGCTGCTCGCCTCCTGCATCCATCGGCTCCTCGCGGCTTTCACCAGGTCGTCGGTCCACCGAGTGGGGGCCGGCCTACGCTGCGTCTTCCGGTTCGTGGTCGCCACTCGAGAACCTTTCTTCCCCATCGGTTGTCAGTTCTACGAGCGATGTGGCCTGCCCATTACCATTTCAACTTGCCAATTCTAAGAGCTATATATCGATCACTTTAGTTCTCCTGCGGATCTCCTCGTTCCGGAGCTTATCTTGCAGACAAACACTGAGCATAGCTCTCTCCATAGCTCGTTGCGCGACTTTGAGCTTCTAATGAGACCAACAGTAAGAGACCATGTCTCAGTTTCATAAGTCATCACTGGCAACACACACTGGTTGAAAACCTTCGTTTTCAGGTTCTGCGGTATTTTGGACGAAAAGATATCGGACCTTTGAAACAATTGAATTTACTGAATTTCAGCAAACAGGCCACTATTTGTATAGTTCTATTTCTGCCTTTATTGGATGGATGCGTGAGGCGAGCAGCTGGTGGTCTATAGGGGAGCCCTTGTTCAACATTGGACGTCTTCAGACTGTTGTTGATGATGATATGAAACAGTACCATTGCGTTTTCTGTGGTCTAACGTTAATAGAGGTATTATTTACAAAAGTCCTATATTTGTATTTAGTCAAACGATGATACAATGACTCGATAGTTGCAGTGAATCAAATCTAATATTAGTTTCGTGGAGACATACTTTCATAAATCCCGCTGAATCTTATAAATAACTGTTTATAATGATATGTTTCCAGTAAAAACGTAAATTTTATTACAACGGGCATTTACGAGCTTTACTGCATACATATTAATTTATGTGCATATATTTTTATTGAAAATGCTTGGAGGAGCTACTGGTCCATGAAACAACTTATGAAGGGCGACCTTCCACTGTCATTAAAACGTACACTCATTGACATATGTATTTTGCCGGTCCTCAGACCTACGGTGCTAAGACATGGTCGCTAACAGAGTCTCAGAAGTCTAAGCTCAAGGTTTGCCAAAGAGGAATGGAACGAAGCATACTGAACATTAAAAGAATTGATAGAGTACCTAATTCCATAATTCGCTCAAAAACAGGCATTGCCGATGTCGGTTATAAGACTGCTAAACTGAAATGGGAGTGGGCAGGACACGTAAGCCGCATGCACCCAGATCACTGGCCAAGGATCATCACGCAGTGGGTACCTGAAAACGGCCGTCGCCGCCGAGGCAGGCCCCGTAAGAGATGGCGTGATGACCTCGACGCCTTTCAAGAGCAGTGGTCTGAAGTTGCGGGGGACCGGGATATCTGGAAGGATATGGGGGAGACCTTTGCCCAGCAGTGGGACAGTATAGGTTAACAAAAAAAAAAATTACTTGTGGATATTGGATGAATACATTGTTTACCAAAAATACTACTTATAAATCTACCACAGACCACAGACAACATAAAGGTATATTTATAGCCGAGCCTTGATTGAATTGCAATGTACAATTGTTCAGTAGTTGTTATAGGTCGTGGGGGTTGGTTCATTTTGGTCAGGTACTGCTTTCGTCAGAATAAATAAATAAATATTGGGCTATTTTTTGTGACCAAAACGTCCTATTACGACATTTCTTTTCTATTAGGCTGTTATTTTCCTGCCAAAAATGAAATTTCTTCCGTCGTGAATTTATTAGATTAGTTCAGGTTTTATTTACCATTTATTTACAGTTCTAACCTATGATGAAGTACCTACTAGAAGACCAGAAACTACCAAAACCATCAAAGCGCAATGTTTGTAGTCCATCTTTAACGTGTTTGTAGGTATAGTTTCTTCCAAAAAAATATTATAACTTGATAACCCATCACCACAATTTACTTGGAAAATAAGGCTTATTCCAACTTCTTCGTTGAGACACAGTGCACAGTTTTTCAAAGATATTTCTAAACTTTAGTATAGTATTGCCATCTACAAACGTGCCAATTCTGCCAGGGTTTTGAGTACGTTGCCTGCTGGGAGTAGTTTGCTAGGTGTTAGATTAGATTTGCACCTATACATAGCTTAGTGCTCACCGATTAGAGAAAAAACAAGGTAGACTCTTAAAGCAAATTCTAAACTATGGATACATAGTCTCTATGAAAATGAAACCTAAAAAGTGTCCCCGCGTCAATACTTACTTACACAGATAAATACTATACCTCTCCAGCTAATATAAAATAGTCCACAAGCGGTTGTTTCATTGTAATAATGAACCATTGAACCATAGCGCCCTGTAATAGCGTTGTAAAACAATAATAGATGTGAATTACATCACTTTCACACGTAAATGAGAGCAAAAACAAGGCATATGCCTTGTTTAACCAGTGCCCCGTTTTTGAGGTGGCGATCGTGGATCTACTCTATATTTCATCGCAGGGTGGACTGGTCACCGTTGGATGCAAGAGGCAAGTAGTTGCTCAAAGTGGTGCTATGAAGGAAGGCCGATGTTCAGCAGTGGACGTTTTCAGGCTGGTGATAATGATGATGAAATACTAGCCTAACTCTATTACAATAAACGTATTTTCAAGTGTTTTAAATAAATATTAACTACTAAGAAGAGATAGGCAAGATCGCAAGAGAGTGTAGGTACATTTAATATTATCTTTCGTGGAAACCCAACTTGGCAAGCCGCCATCAATAAACTAGAGGTCTTAAATGACTGAATGCAGGAATGAAATGTGTCAACGTTTGTAAGCGACCTAAAATAAGATCTGTGGACCACAGAGCAGGAAATTATGTGACGAGAATGAAGAGATGTACCAAGGCCGTTACTTTCTTCCAGAAAATGCAAGCTTTCCGCGTAACTGTCAGCGTGCGTTGAAATTAGGTGGTCCTACCACACTTCTGCAAAGTGTACCAAAAGTGTAGGAAAAGTGTAAAAGTGCAGTTATTCTGCCGCCAAGCAGTAGTGTGCAGGCACTACTGTGTTCCGGTTTAAAGGGCATTGTAGCTAGTGAAATTACTGGGCAGATGAGACTTTATGATCCGATAACTCAGCCTAGTAATCTGATTACTAAACTGCGTGATGTCTCAGGATGACGTGCGCAGTGCAGTGTCACGCGAAACTTTATTGTTGTAAAGTTCCGGGTGACACTGCAACTGTTATGGGCGGCCGTGTCACTTAACATCAGGTGAACGACTAGCTCGTCACGTCATTCAATCACATAAAAATAATTAAACTCATTTTGATGTGCGTTATTTATTTTATTCAGAGTAAGCAGTCTGATAGACTGATAGAGTAATAGACTGAAAAACTAAGAAGAAAATTGTTTATTGCCATTTGTCGCTAAATCAATGATATCTAGGAGATACTTTTAATCGTAATTGGTTGATACATTATATTTATTTCCGCAAAATTAGTTTTCATGTAATCACGCTGAGTAATTAAGCTATGATTGGCAAAAGAATGCAAGAAAATTTGAATTTCCCGCGGTAGTGTAACGTTTCACTTTAATGACACGCGGTATACCAATTCTGACATTTCACGACACGTTAGTGACGTCAAAAAAGTGCCTTTTGTTCTTTATTATCAATCATTATTCGTCCACATTTACAATTTAAATGAGCATAGCTTAAGTATTAGGTTCTTGTATATTTTCGGCTTACACCGCGCCTGATACCTAAGCTCCAGGAGAAGCCGCGGGGCGCCTCTTGTTTCGTATAAACCTTATTTGTTTATGATACATTGAATATGGAAATTAGTCGACACTTTGTTTGATAAATTAATGCTTTTAACATCGTTCGGAACTCCATAAATCAGGCTTAAGTTTTTTTATACTTTTTTATGTTATTGGAACAAAATTAAAAATTAATCAAATGCTAATTCTGAGTAATGATCGGAAAGCACTATAGCTTAAGTTGTGTTGTAACACTAGTCGTTTTTAGATATTTACATAACAATACGTAGCTGATAAATTTTTTTTGTAAGTTCTGTCTAGCTAGCTAGAATCTAGTCTCCGGCTGTCTAGCTAGAGTCTAGACTCTATTATACGTCGGTCATTTTAGATGGGTTCTCGCTCTAATATTGGACTCCATACGGGCAGTAGGCGACGATGCACTGCTTTTCTTTTTAAACACACATATAAAAATAATCAATCCAAACGCAATCAAGTCTCAACCCTAACATTTAAGAAACAGAGTACAAAATTGCAAACGAGTTTTAGTAAAAACTGACGACCTACAAAATTAATGTAGGTACCTACACTTGTTACTTTAAACTGACATTATGTGTTTTATAAAAAGCTT
This sequence comes from Ennomos quercinarius, assembly GCA_910589525.2. Taxonomy (NCBI): domain Eukaryota; kingdom Metazoa; phylum Arthropoda; class Insecta; order Lepidoptera; family Geometridae; genus Ennomos; species Ennomos quercinarius. The sequence goes on along the minus strand of OU342507.1, from coordinate 11,432,649 downwards.
TTCAAAATATCCGTCTACTTTTAATCGTTGAAGTAAGTTTAGTATGAGATTTAGCATTTCAAGTTTTATTAAACGTAGCTACAAACTAGTAATAGGTATAGCTGGCAGGACTTTTCTACAAAGTTCGTCTAGGTAGGTACCACCGCCTTGCCAGTTCTTCTGCCGCCAAGCAGTAGTGTGCAAGCACTACTGTATTTTGGTTTGAAGGGTATTTATTGCAGCTAGTGAAATTACTGGGCAAATGAGACCTTATGATCTGATCACACAGCCTAGTAATAAGATTACCAGAGGTCTCAGGATGACGTGCGCAGTGCAGTGTCACGCAAAACTATAGGTATTAATTTAGAGTTCCGAGTGATACTGTAATCTGTTATGGGCAGCCGTGACGCTTAACATCAGGTGGACGATTAGCTCGTCACGTAATCGATGTATAACAATATTATAAAGAGGAAAGATTTGATTGTTTGTTTGTTTGCATTGAATAGGCTCCGAAACTACTAAACCGATTTGAAAAATTCTTTCACTCTTGGACAGCTACTCTATCCCCGGGTGACATAGGCCAATAATGTAACCCAAGGTGTAAAAAAATGAACCTAAAATATTCTTTATTACATCGCGTGCGCTGCAAAAATTATTATACCCGTGCGAAGCCGGGGCGACCCGCTAGTTCATTAACATAAAAAGAAAATGAAACAGATCCATCAATAAAAGCTTACGCCCCTCCATGGATCAACTGAGATTGAGCCTCGTCTGGCCACCTTCTGGCTGATGCTGTATTGCTGATATAAGTATCGGTATAAAAGTAGGTACTTCCCATTATTTTCTACTAGGCATGGATCAAATCACAAGGAGCAGGTGAAAAATCATATGATTTTATTTTTCATAAATCACTCTGCTACTTTTTGTCAGATACTCTGCTACAAATCACAGTGTGATAATCACACTTAATTGAATCATGGCTTCGGATTTCATAATACGAGAGTAGCATAAGCGGTGAATATCAAAACATATAATTTTATTTATGCTTCAGTAAACAAACTGAGACCTAAAGAGTATAATTTTATTAACATTGTGGTGAAGCGGTGAACTTTGATCTTGTTTAACTTATGAGAGTAGCGTTAAATTACTTGTAATCATTTGTAGCAGGTCGCAACTTCACTAGGTTGCTCCTAAATCACACCTCTGTTCCATTTCATAGAGCACAACCAATCGCCATTGATCATAAATTCATCAGGTATACCTATGAAAAATCACAGGTGAAATCACAGTGACTAAAATAAATCATATGAAGAAATGACAATGATTTTAAAGTAGCAATCATTTCCATGCCTATTTTCTACCATTTTATCACCATCAACGTGTGCCATAGACCAAGTCTATAAGTCTGTGGGCAGAATGTGGGCTGGCCAGCCAAAAACCACATAAATCTACACCATCGTAAAACAACAAAATGGTCAATGGTGACCAGACACTGTTTATAAAGTGTTAGAACTAATTTAAATTAGGTGTCATAAAATGTAGTTTAATATCACGTGGGCGAAGATTTGTAGTTTGGAGTTATTGGATAATTATAAAGGACATCATTCAGAGGCAGATATTTAGATGGATGATTATAGTATCCTTGCCTATTTGCTCCAATTCATTATTAGGACCGTCCTGGTATTTGAAAATGTTATTGCCGTCGCTCTGCTCTCCACACGTATGATAGAGACAAATAGAGCCCATGAGTGAATTTACCTACATTTTAGCGTTTCGGGCGTCAACGGTTTTCACCCTCTGAAACATATATTATATAGCACTAGGCCAAAGCGGGGATGAGTCGGGGGGCGAGCGGCAGGAGCGGTCTAAGTTAGAATGGTTCCAACGCGCAATAATTTAGGTAATTTATTATTACACTGAATATAATGGGTATTTTAAAATCCACTATACATAACCCCTCCATTATATTTAGTTCAACTACTACACAAAGTTAAGTATTCATTGAATAATCGCGGGTTATTTGTACGGTTCGGAAGTAATTTTGTAGTTTTTTTTCTATCAGGGAAAGTTTATTAATTCGTGTTTTCACTATACATAAGCCTTAGCATTAGTCCTGAACTTTACCATATATTAATTTCAAAGTCATTGTTGCAATATTGTTGACAGGACACGGCCTCATGCTAAGCCATTTTAATCATTTTGGCGTTGATGCTCTTTAGTATTCTATGCTTGTAGGTCCCAACGGATCCCACCAAACGGATACCAACCTGCAGTTCTGCACCAGATGGTAGGACTTTTCTGCAAAGTTCGCGGCTTTGAGCATAATAATGAGGCCAGCAGTAAGAGACCACGTCTCATGCCATAAGTCATCACTGGCAACACACACTGGTTGAAAACTTTTGTTTTCAGAGGAGTTGATTGTATACCTACCTAAATAATAGAAAGATTCATCAGTTTACAAATAATTTTCACTTATTTTTTCTAATTATTGGACGTATCTATTATAATAGAAAAAAAATGTTAAGTACTTGGAAACTATCCAACAATCTGAAGATGAATGACAGTTAAACATAGATGTTTTGTGAACAACACGGTAGATAATAATAGGTGCTTTATATACGCACGCAGCTTACCTAAACTATATCTCATTATCACTACCTACCTCATTATCATTTTATTTTTATTGAGGGAGGTGACTTTTAGGTAAGTATATGTTATACACTAAGGCTAGGTTTTTTCACCGATAGTTAAGGTAACCAAATGGTTAAAAACTCTAACAAATTCTAACCAATGGTCAAAATTTGTTAGAGCAGCAGCAGTTTGTATTTGTTTGTTTGTTTGTTTGTTTTGTTTAACCATTGGTTACCTTAACTATTGGTGAAAAACCCACTCTTAGAGCTCTTCTGCAAAGTTCTTCTAGGCCAGAACCGCAACGCCACCATCTCATCTATTCATCCTTTTCTCTTATCTTTTCCCTCTACCTTCCCCCTTCCCTTCGACAGGGTGAGGACGTAAAATTAATAATTAATTGAACTGTATGCGAAGCCAGAATGGTTCAGCTAGTAACACTAATAAAACTCTAGTTAGCACGCAATATCACGGTATGGTGAATATTTGTAGAAAAAATTAAGGTACCTAGCTAAAGTTTTAGAGCCCTATTAACATAACAAATACAAAACCATAAACTTTTTTCATAAATAACCAGTAACAAATTAACTACCAAACTTAACGAGTTAACGATTAGGTATTGCTATATTAAAATTTAAGCACAGTTACTACGTTTCATGGCCAATCAATGAATTGGCAACAAAAAAATCAATAAAATACTTTAATACCAAGAAAATATAGATATTAATCTATCCAATACAGTTATCAAACATTAATAACAATCGAAAAATGACCATAAATTTAACCGCAAGAACTAGATCAGATAAATAATTTCATTCAATCATTAAAACCGGTTTGGTAATTTCGAATTATGTAGGTATTTAGATTCAAATGTGTGAAATTATTAAAATCGATAAAGCTGAGGTGTCACTGCCGACCTGTCAATGACACGCTCTAGACCACGTCATATAGAGTCTCACCAAATCGATTCTGTAACTCGATGGGATGGGAACTTTTTTCTCAATGGATTAAGTGAACTCGATTTGACCACTTTTTACTTTTAGTAGCAGTGTGACCAGTTGGGTGAAACATCCCAACATATTACACATTGCAATATTATTTTACCGTTTGTTTGAGTAAAAAAAAACTACCACCCATTGCACTGTTGAACATTGAAATGCTCTAATTAAGTATAGCCTCCTTCTTCTTCTTCTTCTTCTCGTGAAGACAAGTGTTGATACAGCCCGTGTCAGTAACTTTAGGCCATCCAATGGCTTCTGACTTTGCTTAACGACTATTGTCTTGCGACAGCCGAAACCGACGGATAAATTGTCTCTTAAGTACAAAGCTCAGTTAAAACTACAATCTATTTTGTAGCGATTATTCTTCAAAGTGACTGTAGCGAACGTCGTCGAGCTTTGCTATGAACGATACGCGAATGGTCAAACGCGGACAAAGAGATGTCGTTGGTATTTGTATTACTATAGCGCGAACGGTAAGTGACAGCAAAGAAAAAATAGATGTCATTCTCAAATTGGGATGCCAAAGAACACGGTTCAGGCTCACATGAACTAATTCGCCGAATTAATTCATATGACCCTGAACCGATCTTTGACATTCCAATTTGGCAATGACATCTATTTTTTCTTTGCTGTCACTCACAGTGTGACCTCAGCTTAACAATCACAGACGCAAACACGTCAAATAATTTTAATCGATTATGCGAACTTAATCGATAATTTCATTCGGATGTGTCGATAACGACTTATTTATCATACGATAAGTTGTCATTATATTAAATTTACATCTTCATTACACATGCAAATGACTTGAAACTATGGGAGGTCTGTTTTAGTTCGGCATTTCCTTTATTATCTGTAGGTTTATCTGTGATTTATTTGTATATTATTGTAATTATCACTTTTTTCGGTGTTATTAGGAATGGGAAATATATTTTGATACGCTCGTAAAGCTTAGTGTAGCAATATTTCTTGGGAAACATTTTAAATAATGACTAGTTGTATAGTATTTTTTTTTATGTAAATGAATGACAGGAGGCAGGAGAAGACTAGGGATTTTCCAGGCGGTAAGTCGCCTGTTGGACCGCCTTCGCCAAGAGTGTGGACCACTTCTAAGACCGATTGGGGGATCGTGCCTTCTGATGCTTCGTTCGGCGCTAGTTCTGTGGAATTTTCTTTGTTGTATAATTTAGAAAGTAGAATTACTTTCTGGTTTCCTCTAGGGTAATTTAGGCATACTGTCGTCTCGTTTTCGTATCTGTCATTATTTCTATAACCACTCTTCTTCCCGCGGAGAATGCTTTGTCTATGATTCGAACTGAGTTGTCTATAAGTTTTTTTATGTAAACGAATGACCTGGATGAGCTAGTCGTTCGCCTGGTATTAAGCGACACGGCCGCCCATTACAGATTGCAGTGTCGGAAATCTAAAGTTTCGCGTGACACTGCGCACTGCGCACGTCATCCTGAGACATCACACACTCTAAAAAAGATTTCTAGACGGTGAGATCAGTTCTTAAGTCTCATTTGCCCAGTAATTTCACTCTCTTATCCTTTCCTGTTTTTACCATTAGTCTATTAAGTTAAAAAAACAACTCCTTTGCCTATATTTACCTTTGATCGTTGGTCTACGTAAAGTAGCTGAAAGTTTTTAAAGCACTGGTTAGTCCAGTATTTATCAACTGGCTTATTTTCCCATAATATTGCATAACGTTTGGCAACTGTATGTCCTGACACAATAAGTAATTTTAGGTAGTTATTGATAGCATGGAACCGTTATGTGATAGGTAATATATTACATTATATAGAGGTGATCGAATCTGAAAGCTTAGAAGCTCTTGCGGCTTTCTTTACAGTTTGAGTAGAAAAATACATCCAAATCATTTATACATCATAATACATACATAAATATTATGTAATAGGTTGGTATAGTAAAGCCGGCTGAAGAAAAATTCGCAAACCATACGATATCCGCCCAAAGTGGCGTTTTATGGGGGAGACCTATGTTCAGCAGTGGACGTCTTTCAGCTGTTTGAAGTGATATTAAATCACGAAGTTTTTATTTTGACAAGTTGACAATCAAATGTTTTTACTTCAGTTCACACACAGAGTAACATTGTTTTTTCTCTAATCTGTGAGTTCACATATTACCGAAAAGCATCATTGTTCAGTTGTTTTTCAACCGAATTTAAAAAAGGAGGAGGCTCTCATTTCGTTTGTACTTACTTGTTTTTTACTTTGACTAAAAAGCATTTTTAGTTGATAAAGGTATAAGTATACCCGAGTAGGTATAGTTCTCAGTAATGAAATTAAGGTGATTTAAGTCGGTTTAACTCTATTATTTTTCGCAATTCAATTGTGTTTTAAAAAGGAAATTATTTAAATGCTGATTTGACATTCGACACAATGCCATTTAAATTTTATTCGCATCCGTTTTGCATCCAATCGCAACTGTAAGTGCTGTAACGCTTTGCATAAAACATTTTAAATTCAAACCAAACATAAAACTGCGCTATAAACCACAAGTACTCTTCAAATTTCGCAATAAATCATAACAAATGGGTTCCTAGAAGTGAGATCACGGTATGTTGACTTTTGACCTACGCAATACAGACAGTTTGTATGTAAAGCTGCGCAGTAGCAGCTAGAGACGCTGTCAACGATAACATTATCGACATTGATCAAAACATCGTGATTTATCGTCTCTTTCACATCACTATTTGCTTTGTAACACTAGAAATTATAATTAAAAATTTAAACAAAAATTTAACTTTATTCGCAACTGTAAGTTCCTCACTTTACGGTTCAAAATCGAATTCGCGTTTTATGGGTTAAGTATTTTTATTTTGCGACCGCAATTACGGTCATTGAGCTCTTAAATCAATGGATTAAGATTGATATTCGCCAGCAATGTAATCACAAGGTTGCGATGATCAGTTTTGCAATTTTAAGGGTATGGAACCACAAATCACAATAACAGCATTGTATAAGCAGTAACTCAACTATGGTGTTTTTACAAAATTAAATGAACTTCCGAGCCAATAGCGCCTATCCGCTAAATCATTTTTTTTTTAGTTTAAACCATAGTAGGTATATTTTTATTGCTATATTCATGCTCTATTATTCATTATAAACAGACTCTTTTCATTTATACATTATTAGGCAAATTCCCATTGAGGTACGATGTATCATAGTTCATGCCTTAATGTAGATTCCTTATAATAATTTTATTGTTATAGTAACCTAACTCCCACACTGTTAAAAGCACCAGCACTGGCCCTACCGGGGTAGATGAGACTTAATTCCCACAACACAAGTAATCCAATTATAAATGAATTTCGTATCGTTCTTCTTTCTTTCTAACAGCTGATAAGTAAAATCAGCACGTACTCTTACTGTGTATAGAACTGTACTGTGGTCAAATACTCTGACCTCTAAAGTTAAACGAACTCAACTTGACCTCAGATGAAAGAAATCTCAAGACGCGTTATTACTTACTTATTTATTGACAACCGAGGTTTCTGCTGTAGCGGTTTTATGAGAGGAAGCGATATTTAACACGTTGTAAATTGCTCAGAAGTAGGTGTAACTGATCGTAAAATAAGGCGACTTCCGCTTGATCGGGCCGAAAAAGTCTCGGTGACCAATTTGCATAACTTTTTATTTTTATTCGGTTTGAGATTATCAGATAGTGCAAAATGTAATACTATTAAGTTAATAAATTTAATAATGTCAAGTCTAATTTGATACGTTCTTTTGCATTATAACTGTATTTATTTTGTATATTCTATTAAATAGAATTTTTGAAGTTTGAGTTTCAAAAAAGCTCTACTAAATTAGTTCTAAACATTCTGGTTCTAATGGGCACATTCATAGGTTGATTTAGTAATGAGAGAGAGAGATAGATAAAGAAAGAGATATAGAGAGAGAAAGAGAGAGAGAGAGACATGTTCATATTTCATAAGTTATCTACTTGCAATAAAGACATTATTATTGACCGAGAGAGTGCGAAACGCAAGCGAACCACGAGCGAAGCGCGAGTGAAGCGCGAGCGAAGCGTCTCAGTTTCAGCTTGCTTGCGGACAAAATAATGTATTTCTGGATATTTTTCAAAATTGCTAACCCATGGGGTTAAAAACACACAAAGTTTTTCAGTTTTAAGCCATATGTTAGGTTAGACAGACTCGCGAAGTCTACAGCTCTCAGATCCACAACTTTACTTTGTTTACGGGATACCGTCTGTACTAGCTAATAATTTCATTATTCATAATTTCATTTCACATACCTCATTTTTAATAATGATGTAATTTGTAATGGTGGTTATTTATAAATAACTTTGTTCATAATAGTTACTTTTTATAGTGATGTTTTCTTATACAATTTATTCAAATAATGTTTAATTTTATAAAATTTTATGTTATAATGTTAATGTTAGGGTTTTTTTTTAAATTTTTTTTATTATAATTTTTTTACTTATAATGTCATAATAAACATTCATAATTGTATTGTTTATAATGTTTTTTTTTTCATATTTTTTAGTTAACATGATAATCATTTTGAGGTAGTTAAATCATTACATACATATGCATGTATACCCTAAAGATACTAATATACTAGTCTAAGGCAAAGTCATAATTAGGTGCGACGACGAGCGAAGCGAGGTGGAGCGTTAGGTTAACTGTGACCACACGACGCACGAGCCGAGCGAGCGTGCCGCGGCAGCGGCCGGCGAAGTACCAGAAGTCACTTATGCTTATATAAAAAAATACAGAAACCATATATATTATGTTTCAGATCCTCTATTTGATTTAAATATTTTACACGTTCAAGTTATTTATTAAAATAATGCACATTTTTATAACTGATTAGGATATATATAACAATCAACAGTTGCAGTCACATTAGCTTACAGTATTATTGATAATTTGTTTTATGATTTAAGTTACTTATGGTAAAAAAACAATAAATTTGTACTGTCATGTTATATACGCCTTATGAGTTTAATTCTTATAAATTTGGATTATTATTAATTTTGATTTATAATAAAGAAAATTAGATGTAGTGAAAGTATATTAAGTCACATTATGTGAAATGATGATTATAAGTAACATTTTTATTTGTAACAAAATTATGATAAACGATTTTATGAGTTTCGACGGTGAACCTTTGTTTACTTATAACCACACATCAACCGACCTGTTGCTCGAATCGAAGTAACCACACAATACTGAATAGTACAGGTTCCGCGTAACCCCATAAAGAGTAAAGACCCATGACATTCATAGGTCTATTCTCCTAATCGGCTTTCGATAACAGTGGCAATTTTCTATATTAAACTAAACTAAGTAGATAAAAATAATTTTCAAAATACAATCATGAATATGATTTAATTAAATATACATATGACTTAAATTTGAACTCGTTTTTAAGGACAACACTATAGGATCGATTCAAATTCATTCGATAGTTTAAAATAACTGCAGTTTACACTCGTAGTTATAATTTGCTAGTATGTAAACAGAAATAAAAACATAAATTCCGCAATTAGCCAGTCATAAATCAAATTAAAGCTCATCTCAATCCAAACAAATCGATTACAGCATTTAAGCTTGGATTACCATTCGAATTAAGATCATTATAATCGATAAGCCCCTAATGATATGTTAATGACATTATTATAACTACTAATGGAATAATAAAACAATCTTCACAAAAAAGTGGCGGCAATTTCTTTATTAGATGTTACAAAAGGTCAAATGACGAGTCACGATTCGATTAGGACCGGTTGGAATCGATGTATCCGAATGAATTATCATCGAATGATAGATTGGTTTTAGGAATCGGAAAATAAGATTGTTTTACTTATTTATGTTTTATATTTGGTTCATCGGAAGAGTTTTTTCCTCAACTTCTATATCATGATCTGTCATAATCCTTTAAAAAAAGGTAAAACAGACTAGGTACATTCACACTGAGAAATACTTGGATGATATTATTATACGTTTTTCCCAGCTATTTTTATTTACCTAAATAGCCGACTACTGAACCGATTTTGGTTAAATTTCTATGGGATTAACCTGAAAGTATATCTCTTTAGAGCTATGCTCAGTGTTACCCCGCGAGATAAGATCCGGAATGAGGAGATCCACAGGAGGACTAAAGTGACCGGTATAGCTTTTAGAACTAGCAAGTTGAAATGGCAATGGGTAGGCCACATCACTCGTAGATCTGGCAACCGATGGGGAAGAAAGGTCCTCGAGTGGCGACCACGAACCGGAAGACGCAGCGTAAGCCGGCCCCCACTAGGTGGACCGACGATCTGGTAAACACCGCGGGGAGCCGATGGATGCAAGCGAGCAGCCGCTCAAGGTGGTGCTCTCTGGGGAAAGCCTATGTTCAGCAGTGGACGTCTTCAGGCTGTTGATGATGATGGTGATATCTTTTTAAATCAAAACTAATGTTTCAAATCAGTTTATATATAAAGGAAATATGAGGTAACAAACATAAACAAGCAAACCGACTGTATAATCAATGTTTCAAGTTCAAACTTTCAAGTTCATTATTGTTGTCTTGCGTTTTATATTTTTTTCTTTTTTGTAACGATAAAACTTGACTTGTTATTTTTTTTTTAATTTTGAATAACAATAGAAATAACCCCGTATGTACTACCATAGAACAAGTAGGAGAGGAATGTCAATACATAAAGAAAACAGCGTAGATCAGAAATATACCAAAAACCATTATAAAACTGGATGTCGCTGCAAAATGAGCGGGCTATATATTGAGCGTACATCAGAAATATGCCAAAAACCACTTTAAACCAAAGAGGTATATGTACTACGTACTAGAGAAGCTATTCAAAACACAAATAGTTGTCATTTTTTGTATAATTAAACTAAAATCCGCTACAGCGCTTTACGAGATTAAATCGTCTAACCAACGATCACAACACGCAGCGCTAGTGCCATGGCACATTCGGATCATAATTTTTGCTGCTATTCACTGCTGCACGTGCAGTCGCTTTGAGAGCTGAGCATCGTATGAGCGAGAAGATGCTCATTGGCATATTTGCAGTGGTTGACAATGCTAGTTAGAGATGTCCTGTCTGGTGTATACATAGAAGTCTTTGCTTTAAACCTAGCCTGCCGTAGCTAGTCGTATAGCCCGCTCATTTTGCAGTGCCATCTAGGTTTAAAACGGTTTTTTGGCATATTTCTGATCGACGCTCAACTTATAGCCCGCTCATTTTCCAGCGCCATCTAGTTTTGTAAAGGTTTTTGGCATATATCTGATCTACGCTGTTTTCTTCGTATGTTGGCATTCCTCTCCTACTTGTTCCATGGTACTACTCTACTACTAGCTTTTTTGTGGCGATTGCCACTTCCTTATTTTGTCAATCTCTGTTGTGAAACTTACAGTTCGCAATTGCAACCTTTGCTAAATTACAATTACACTGTCATAGAAAAACAATTAAGTACCAATCCACAGAAGTGCATCTTTATGGCCGACACTATTATTGTGATATGAAATGGAAAAGTCAAATCATTTCGTCATGAAAAATTAACTGCTAACTTTATTAATTTTTTGCCAGTAATACCATTAAATCTATATAATCTATTCGGCATCATCGTTAATATCAATCAAATTTATATTCCCAATTACGTGACAGAAATTTATAAACCATTAAATCACAGAGTAAAAAGCCAAACGTAGCGTTTTCAATTTAAAAAATGGCAGTACATTAAGCTTTTATGTAAAACATTATGACTGTAAACTGGTATGCCCACTTTACTGTGTGGACACGGTAGATAATACAAACAGTTAATCAATTTGATGCATTTATGTTTTGCGGCCAATATACACACACTCACACGTAAGTGGTGGCAGTAGTGGCAGGTAAAAGCAGAAGCGCGGACGCGTGTCCAAAAGAAAAAATCTGATAACACCAATCATTGTAATAGCTGTTTCACTCCGATCTAAACTCTCGACATAATAGAGGAAGTGGGACAGCACATATTCTCTAGCTTTCTAGACCGGTTGAGAAGTTGCGACCTGTAGACTCTACAGGTCGCATTTCTCAACAGTGTAGACGATAACAGCCGGACATCCACCAAAATCATCATCAAGATCGTGTGCAAGCACTACTGTGTTCCGGTTTGAAGGGCATTGTAGCTAGTGAAATTACTGGGCAAATGAGACTTTAGAACTGATGTCACAGTCTAGAAATCTTTATTAGACTGTGTGATGTCTCAGGATGACGTGCGCAGTGCACTGTGTCACGCGAAACTTTAATTTTGATTTCCGAGTGACACTGCAATCTGTAATGGGCGGCCGTGACGCTTAACACCAGGCGATCGACTAGCTCGTCACGTCATTCGTTTACATAAAAAAAAGAGCCTGAAGACGTCCATTGCTGAACATAGGTCTCCCCCAGAGAGCGCCACTTTAAGCGACTGTTTGCTGCCTGGATCCATCGGTTTTCACCAGATCGTCGGTCCACCTAGTGGGAACATACCAAATAACTTTTGTCCAAGCTAAAACGGAGACGCTTCCGTCGTGCTTCGCGCTCGCTCGTTCAATTAAATCTTTTGTCCTCAACTAAGCTACTGCTGATTCGTCTATACTGTGAATTTACGACACAGTGTTTTGACGTTTTGATAAATAAGTACCTACCTAGTTTATTGATTCAAATGATTTAAAACATAATTGCGTGACACCTACTGAGTGCCGTGTCTTGATTTATAAGTTTCCCTTAATAAAAGTGAAAATACTAAAAAACGGTACCTAAATTACGAATGCTTCTATTGCACTACCTATTATTTATTCTGTGATACCTACATATTTCATCTGAAACGGGAGTTTTAGGTTTAATTATTTGTTATTTTTTGCCCTTGTAGCTGGCACAATTAGGTCAGTCCAACTTCGACAAAGAGGTGGCACGAAGAATCCAACTCGGCTGAGCAGCGTTCGGGAAGCTTCGTTCTATCCTTTCGTCCAAAATACCACAGAGCCGGAAAACGAAGGTTTTCAATAAGTGTGTGTTGCCGGTGATGACTTATGGAACTGAGACATGGTCTCTTACTGTTGGCCTCATTAGTAAGCTCAAAGTCACGCAACGAGCTATGGAGAGAGCTATGCTCGGTGTTTCCCTGCGAGATAAGCTCCGGAACGAGGAGATCCGCAGGAGAACTAAAGTGACCGATATAGCTCTTAGAATTAGCAAGTTGAAATGGCAATGGGCAGGCCACATCGCTAGTAGAACTGACCGATGGGGAAGAAAGGTTCTCGAGTGGCGACCACGAACCGGAAGACGCAGCGTAGGCCGGCACCCCACTCACGGTGAAAGCCGTGAAGAGCCGATGGATGCAGGAGGCAAGCAGTCGCTCAAGGTGGCGCACTCTGGGGGAGGCCTATGTTCAGCAGTGGACGTCTTCAGGCTGTTGATGATGAGCTGGCACAAGTAATTTGTAAAAACCCCGACTATTAAAAATTAAGATAATAATTATACGTTTTTTTTAACGAGCAATGTGCCTTTATTCTTTAAACTAACTACTACAACAATAAGAACTAATAGACTAGCTATACTATGTACTACAAAGAGCATTTGGACTGTATACTAGCCGCGGTGGCCTATAGACAGTCCAAATGCTCCAGCCCACTACCGGTAGGTATAACTTAGTAGGTAGGTACCCAAAATGCTGGCAGCATTGCCTATATATACAAGGTGAGTTTAAATTGGGGTATTATTCTGAAAGGGGGTAAATCTACTCCCCAAGGTAGACAATGTTTCTTCTACGACTTTCCTAAATTAATAGTTTTCATTGAAGAAATGCCATGTAAAGATTACGTACAAAGATAGCCCTAGCGCAGCTGGGTGGTTGAACTTCGTCCTTGACCGAATGCACTTAAATGAGTTTGACGACCTGTGTTTAGAATATATAATATCTTGTTAGCTCTCGTAGCGATCACACGTGCAATTTTGTAAGTGGACTCATTTTTTAGTATGGAGGTTTGGAAACACGCAGTTTTAAGTAAGGCTCGCACAGCTTGTGGGCTATCATGGTCTCAGTTCCCCGCTTTCGGGGCAATACCCCAATTCAAACTCAGATAGTATATAAACATTGGTCCCTAAACCACCCATATTAAGGTTCAAATTAAACAATTTTTAATCAGTAACTTCTCGTAGGTATAAGTCGTTTATAATAAAGCAAAATGATTGCAGTAATTCACCAGCAAACACCAGTAAAATATAACGACATTTCATTATCATAGCGATGACATTAATTAGGCAAATTGGACATAAAATGAAATGTTCGCACATAAAAATGTTTATATTGTTGTAAAATATATCGCGAATACCCATAAATTCATTTAAAAACTGTTCTAAAATGCTAACACCGCGTTTTTATCGCGAAATACATTGATTTATATCGAAGGAATATTTTATTTTGTTTTGTAATTTATGCTCTTACTGTTATTACTGTTTTGAGTATTATCTGATTTTTGTAGGGTATTTTAAAATGAGGACGAACTGAGGAAGTTATTGATTTTATTTTATTCATTAAATTAAAAATTTAATGAATATTTAATTCAACTAGAAATAAATTTTAATTTCCTCATGCAAACCGCACTTGGCCATTTTAGAAAACAAAATGTATCTTAAACATTACTCTGAAAAATTAGCTATAGCTATACCAAATTTCAGCGAAATCCGTTCAGTGGTGTGATGCGTGTTCAAAGGGACAGACAGACCGACACAGACAGATGGACAGACAGAAAGACAGACAGACAGACAAAAAAATGAAAAAAAAATGTTTCTATTTCTATATCGATTAAGAAGTGTAATGCAATCAAAATTTTCAAAAAATATTCAGTGTACAGATTTAGCCCAGTAACAGTTTTATTATATGTATAGATCAGGGATCCTTTTAAAGGGGGAAAATAATTCTTCAACTCTTTTACCGGTGTAGGTATTAATTTTTATTTAGGGATTTTCTATTTATTTTTTATGCGATTTAATGACGTGACGAGCTCTAGTCGTCCACCTGATAAAATCCATATCCATCCATCCATAAATCACGCCACGCGTTCAAGAGAAGGAAGGGGTTTAACAAAGTGTGACAAGAGTCATATAAATGTAGATACTTTGTGCATTTTAATTTATAGGTAAGGTCTTAATTTGATATTGCATAATATTATGTGACGTCACTCTAATGTGACCACCTGTTATGCATTCCACTATCGGGAAACTAATGCCGTATCTTCCTCTTTGATTTACATCTATGGCGTTCATCATCATCATCAACAGCCCGAAATGTCCACTGTTGAACATAGGCCTTCCCCACAGAGTATCGCTTTGAGCAGCCGCTTCCCTCCTGCATCCATCGGCTCCTCGCGGTTTTCACCAGATCTTCGGTCCACCTAGAGGGGGGCCAGCCTACGCTGCGTCTTCCAGTTCGTGGTCGCCACTCGAGAACCTTTCTTCCCCATCGGTTGTCAGTTCTACGAGCGATGTGGCCTGCCCATTGCCACTTCAACTTGCTAATTCTAAGAGCTATATCGGTCACTTTTGTTCTCCTGCGGATCTCCTCGTTTCGGAGCTTATCTCGCAGGGAAACACCGAGCATAGCTCTCATCTATGCCGTTAAAGTAAGGTTATTATTACCTTAACCAAAAATAATATTAACTCCATTCTACTTTTGTCACAATAAATCCGTGTTTACACGATGCCTAATTCTGTCCACGCGGAATGTAGTGGGCAGTTGCCAAGTAGCTGTAATGTCATGTAAAGTAAAGCACTTACATTATAGTTAGGATGACAAATCGGCGCAAATATAATAATAGCTGTGTCTCTATGTGCGAAACTATTTGTCAATGAGTGAGTAATTACTCGAGACACAGGATAAAACATGGTATCTGTAGAGTTTAAAAATGTTCGCCTATTTTTGCTATTTTTGGCCGAGCGAGGATTGAGGAAGCTGTATTTTGTAATCTTTATTAGTTTTTTACTAACGTAACTTGACACGATATATAAAATAAAAATATAAATATGGGTGGACATTTCACACAACGCCATCTAGCCCCAAACTAAGCAAAGCCTGTACTATGGGAACCAGATAACTGATAGAATACATATACATACTTTTTGTTTGTAAATGCAACAGCCCGAAGACGTCCACTGCTGAACATAGGCCTCCCTCACAGAGCGCCACTTAGAGCGGCTGCTTGCCTTCTGCATCCATCGGCTTTCCGCGGTTTTCACCAGGTCATCGGTCCACCTAGTGGGGGCCGGCTTACACTGCGTCTTCCGGTTCGTGGTCGCCACTCGAGAACATTTCTTCCCCATCGATTGTCAGTTCTACGAGCGATGTGGCTTGCCCATTGTCATTTCAACTTGCTAATTCTAAGAGCTATATCGGTCACTTTAGTTCTCCTGCGGATCTCCTCGTTTCGGATCTTGTCTAGCAGGGAAACACCGAGCATAGCTCTCTCCATAGCTAGTTGCGTGAGTTTGAGCTTACTTATACTCGTATATTACCTATATAATATTATCTACTTATTATCTTCCCGGAAAACTGCACGCAGAAACATTAAAAACATCGCAATATCAATTGAGACAATAACAAAACCTTGATCTGCACTACACTCTGATATACGTTGCAGTTAAACAAACATGCATTAATTGATGTACCATATCTAAATGACTACTCCAATGTTGATCATACTATCTTCAGAAAATAAATCAAATCAATTTCATCACTAACTTAATGAGACAAGGTACTTTTAAGCAGTTTATATTTTGTTATCAGAATTGGCATCTGTTATCAGACGGTAAACAGTAATGAAGAATTCCTCGTGAATAGTTGTGGTGTTACGTCATTGCTGCAAAACTGAGATTTGTTCAGCCGCATTCCTTTTAGGATTTTCATTTTTTTTTCATGATTTGAAAATAATATCCCCTTTTAACCAACTTCAAAAATGTGGAAGAGGTTCTCAATTCAGTTATATTTTTTTAGTAAACGATAATAAAAGGGTGAGCTTTTTGATCCGTAGTTTTTAGGTAACTAATGGTTAAAAAATTTAACCATTGGTTACCTCAAACTATAATCACATCACACTTCACACTATATATATAATATTATAAAGGTGAAAGTTTGTGTGTATTTGTGTTTGTTTGTATGTTTGGTACTCCTTCACGCTCAAACGGCTGGACAGATATGGATGAAATTTGGTACAGAGATAGCTTATACACTGGATTAACACATAGGCTACTTATTATCAGCTGGTAAAACCGCGGGGCACAGTTAGTAATATATAATACTTACATGTCTATATAATATTTTTATGTCGGGTACAAAATAAAATTGAAACAGAATTTGTAAATGAAATAATAATTGAAAAAGGTTTCTTTTTAAGATTTTTCGGGGTATGCGTGGTGTCTCCCACTTTATTTAAACTTACCTACGATTACATACCAAAAGGTGAAATGTAGCCAAATCATCTACGATTTAAAAAGAGACTGTTTCAGCAACCTTTGTTTTTAATTTTGAGTGTATGGCTCCATAAAGTTTCATAAATAACAATGGAAAAATACCCAAAAGTAACAAAAATACCGATACATGTTTGCCATAGATCATTGGACAAATATACACTCAGCTTTATGGGCATGTCAAATATTGCAAACTCCTTCAAAGACAAATAACGTCTCGACTCAAATGTTTGCGCAAATATTGGTGTGTGAAATATAAATTAGTACCTAGTTTGCTTTTTGATGTTTATTGCGTTGATTTTTAGAAAAGATCAGGAAAATATAATGTGTAGGTATTATATGTATACTATGCTAATACTCCTCATGTATAAAATAAAATTTTATTTTAGAAGAATGGGTACTTTGTAAGCCTATCACCAACTGTAAAATATTGCCTCTCATAAATAAAATATTGGTTTAAGGCGGCGGGTAGACCAAACAAGGTGTTTTTTGTGACGTTTCCTGGCGTAATTACAACACGTGGAGCTTTGAATTTAATATATCATATAATCCATTTCATTAACTCGTTTGTGATGACCGCAAATACAAGATTAATAAGTATAGCTCTATATAAAAGAATTGCAAAGCTCCCTCGAAAAATTTGAATGTTCCCATTTTGCTGAGCTGCTACCGATTATATTATTACAAAAAATAAATTAGAGTATTTATGATTTTTATAGCAGTATCGCCTGCTCAGCGTAATCTACAGATTAATTTGTAAAGGAAAAATTTGAATCACGAGCGGGACTTGAACCCGCATCCATCCGTCCCTAAAGCCGGGACATGCTTTACTTAAGCTACCGTGACAAGTGATCTCGTGTCCGAATTTATCCTTCACCTTTTACAACCAACCCTGTAAGTTGGTTGGTGGATTCAAATTTTTCCTTTACAAATTAATCTATAAATTAGAGTATTCGCAACAAATAATCAGATGTCGTGATGACTTAATAACTTTGCAAAATACTATATACAAATAGATATTAATTAAAAACCATCAAAATCAGTAATTTCGTGCGTTGTTTTTGTCGTAAGCGCCGCGCTGAAGTGCAGACTGAATTGATAAGAGTACGACGTTAAGGTTGATGTTTCTTTGAACGGATTTGGACCTGCTCATCTGGGTCTACCCATCACTTTAAATAAATGAACTAGTCTTGAAGCTTGATGCTAAAATAATCTGGGTATTAGGTATATACATTTTTTTATCAATCATTTGTAGTACCTACTTGGGTACTTATGGGTAGGTACCTTAGATACATGTCCGTGGGACCCACAGTTTGTGTACCTAGAGCTAATCGTTTTCAAAAATACAAAGAATTTTTATTTTTAACTTAAGTTTTTTTCTGTTGTTGGAGGATATTGAGATAGATGCCGAGGTTTTTATGAGACAAGCGTGTATTATACATATCAAGCGTGTATTATACATATTTTCGTTAACCAGCGCCATCTATTGACAAAGTAGTAAGAGGCAGCTGACTCTCATTTTCTCATCGTGGACAAAGTTCCCAGAGGGACAATATTTTGATTCAAGATATTAAAAATAAGTACTTACATACATACGTATGGTAACATTGTCACTTCAAAAAGTTGTTATGAGGTGTTTTATTAAAAAAAAGAAATTGTATTTTATGCATGACTCAATAGATGGCGCCAGTTGTGGCTTTTGCTAAAATCTGTCACTGTCACTGTTTCAAGCATAGACCACAGGTTAAAGGAAATGTGTCACGATACTGACCGACAACTCTAACCTCTTTCGTTTTTTTAGTTTCATTGCGGGATACCTTGGCTTTATTTTGGATCATAATATTAACGTTTATCTATCTCGCAGACCTACTGTACATCAATTTACTTAATAAAAATGCACCACAGACTACTTAGGAGATACTACAGACCCCTACAGACAATGTACTCGTGGTCCACTCAACTGAATTTGACATTTCTTTGTAGGTAGACTAAGCATTTTCTTATGTTTAAACTACTCTGTGGTTTGAAAGGTTTAAACTATGTACTTACAGCGCCATCTAGAAATGAAGCGGAACTAGTGTTTTTTTAAAAATAAAATGCCTCATTGGTGTTTGACATCACCAATCTGTATCGACACAACCATTTTTTACTTCTTATCAATATTCGAGATACTTATCTTAAATGATTGTAATAACTCATAATTTATTCTGAGGTACAGCTGACAAAAACCTTGGTAGGTAGGTATTACAAACCTACCAAAGTAGGTAGGTACTTAACTATTATTCACAAGTACATAGGTATAGGCGGTGGAATATTTTTTGTCGGACTCTTAAACTAAAGTAGGTTGGTATAGGACGTATTCTTTATATTATGTATATTATTCTACGTGGAATAGTAAAAAGTTACAATAGGTAGATACAAAATAAAAAAAACCCCAGATTTGTAAATATTGTTAATTACTTTTATATGGCTAGTAAACATTATATTGAAATTAGAGTTTGGTAATTGTATAATTATTTATTTTTCATCATCATTTTAATCGCTCTGAGCGCATAGGTATTTACTGCTGGACATCTTTACCTAAGTATAATGCCAAATAATCTTAGAATAATAATAATGTAGATTGATATTGCAATGTTTGCTTATTATTTATTTTCAAGTCACGTACTTTGTCATTTGATATCAATAGAATAATTTTATTAGACATTTTGTGGCGCAATGAACTTTAGTTTAACATAGTTGTAATTACTAATAATTATTTCACATTCTAGGAAATCGTAAGTTGTGCAAGATACTCATGATTAAAGAGTTACATGTCTATTTAACAAACGTATATCTAATAAAAAGTATATTTTATTTTATTTATTGAAATAAGTACTTATCCTATTTTGCACTAAGAGTGGGATCTTAACTTTGACCATTGGTTAGATTTTGTTAGCATTTTTAACCAATGGTTACCTTAAGTATACGAATTATCAAATCCTTTTTTTTAACATGTTGTTAGAAATAATGTAGTCCTTGAATATATTCCAAACTTGATTGCGTTATAAATAATCTTACAGTCAGAAATTATCGAAAAATTCCTTGGTGGAGGGGAATGTTCCCAGAACGCTGGCTGCATTGCCACGCTGTATGGCAATGCTGATTTTTTGTGCAAAATAAGAGCCAGCCACTGTCACTGGTCGCCACCAAACGTTTTTTATCCATTCTTTATTTTATTAGTACCTATATATAAAAAATGTGGGTAGAAACGCGGTGCCGCTTTTAGCATAATTTAAGTAATGAGATTAATTTTTATTTTGTCGTGTAAGTACCTATACTTTCAATAATTATCATTTTAATCCGGGCCCTTACCCTGATATCGTTATTCGAATGATTAACATTTTGATGACCATAATCGAGTATTTATTGATCATTTTATTGATAAAATGTACATTAAACCATTTAAACCCCATAAACAATGTCTTGTCACAGCCCAGTTGGCATTTAATCAGGATTACATACCGTTTTGCGACTTTCACTGTTACTTGGTAAATCGCCGCGTGGACCAATCAATCTTTGGTGGCAGTTAATGAGGAAAAAGATTTGAAATTGGTTTTTGTCACTTGAGTTCGATGTCGAATTCGTTTCCTTTGAATAGGATTAAGAAGTTGGGGACTTCAATGTCTAGAAATTATGTTGGTCAATGGCACAATAAAATTACAAGAAAGAAATAAATGATCTTTCTAATATAATAAATAATATAATATTTTATTAATATTTTTTTGATGTTAATGAATGACGTGACGAGCTAATCATTTGCCTGATGTTAAGCGTCACGGCTGCCTGTAACAGATTGCAGTATCACTCGCAACTCTCGCGTGACACTGCACTGCGCAGTGCGCACGTCATCCTGGGACTGATCACACAGTCCAGGGGGCGTAACGTGAGCTCTTAGCGCGATTCAAAACTGAGCCTATATTGGATCGTTTTGTTTTTTTTGTATGGGGATTTTGACAAGCGAGCCAGTATAGGCTCTGTTTTGAATCGCGCTATGAGCTCACGGTACGCCCCCAGATACTTATTACTATAGGTAATGTGTGATCAGATCATAAAGTCTCATTTGCCCAGTAATTTTACTAGCTACGATGCCCTTCAAACCGGAACACAGTAGTGCTTGCACACTACTGCTTGGCGGCAGAATAACTGGCAAAGCGGTGGTACCTACCTAGACGAATTTTCCTACCACCTAAAGTAAGTAATATTATATCAACTAGGTATATTAATAATTGACTGGCCTTCTAACTCAGTTGTTAGTAGCTCTGCCTTCTAAACTATAGGTTGTAGATTCTATTCCCACCCACGACAAACATTTGATGAAGATCGATGTCTGTTCTGTGTCTGGTTATTGTAATTATATGTAGGTACCTACCTAATATAAGTATTTAATATTTTATGTATAAAATTAATACCTTTTTATTGCTGAATACATACAAGAGCTGTACCACAAGCCTCATAGTCCATAATACTTTGCTTAGTTTGAGGCTAGATGGCGCAGCGGGAAATGTAAATAAAATAGTTTCGTGCACTTTCATAAATAGTCTTGTTCAACGAAGTTTTTAGAAAGCTATACCTACCTACTCTTCTCTTATGTAATAAAAAAAATATAACTATTATATTTTAAATGGTTACAATTTAGTGAAGGAAAAATGTAGAGACTATGGAGACTACAAGTCCTTCTTATAATTATCAATTATGAAACTCTCTCTTCTCTCTCTGTCAATCTAAAATACAATAAATAAACAAATAATAATTGTAAATAAATACCGCCCTACGATCACATACCTACCCTACCTACATAGATCCTATCCTAGAGACACAGGACAAGTAGGTAAGTATGGTAGGTATTAAGAACTTTTTTCCTGTGCATAACTACCTATTGCCCTGTCGCGGGAATCGAACCCACCGTCTCCGGGTTATGGCGGACCTGCCCAACCACCACACCACAGATGTTGTCAATTGCAAATCAGCTTTATACGTTTTACTGTTAAGTTACACTACACACGATACAATCTGCCACGCGATGTACCTATTGACTCAATCAGTCAAATTGCATCGTGCTGAAGCGTGTTTTGCTCGACCATCCAGCGAATTGCATCGCGTGGAGCCGTATTGCAGCTCTCATCCAGCAGATTGAGTCAACAAATCGCGTGACGACAGATTGAATGGTGCGTAGAGTACTTTAAAACAAAATCATTAATGAACTACACAGTAAATCGAACGTTACGTCAAAGCAAATAACGAAATCCCAATCAGCATTTTTATTGAATCCGCAATAATTTTTAACATTCATGTCTGTGCTAATTTCGCAGTTTTAATTATTATAATAACATAAGCGTGTCTAATTTTTATTATATTTATTTGTGTTTTTTTTTAATATATTTGTTTGTATATTTATTTGTTTTAATATATTTTTTGTTTTTTTAATATATTTTTTTTGTGTGTATATTTGTTTGTTTATTTGTTTTTTTGTTATTTATTTGCTATCTTACTATTCGTTTATTTTGAAAACACTATTTCGCAAAATACATTGCACAAAATCACACACACACACACACACATTGCACATTGCATTTTCGCACATTGGTTGCAAAATGTTGAGTTTTTATATGTCGTAATATAGCTACAGAATAAACAATAGTATATATTATAACAATAAAAAAAAGGTGCAATCAATTTCAAGGCAATAAGTATCATATAGCTAGCTATATTATGATAATATTTATGTAAGTATATTTATTTATTCAATAGTAAGTAAGTTTATGCTATGTATCTTAAAAGTTGAGGTAAGTTTATGTAAGTATATGCTATTTATAGTATGTGTATGTGTATTCGTAATTTATGATTATATAGATAGGTAAGTATTTAGTGTCATACTCCGTAAGTGTTAAATATTGGCCTCTCTAGTTTATCTGTATTTCTGTCCATTCAAAGGTTGTCTGGAAGAGATCGCTTTAAGCGATAAGACCGCCCATTGTACTACCTTTTGAAAATATTTATGTTTGTTAGGTACTTACTTGTGTAGTATCTTTTGTGTATAGTTATTTTGGTGTGCAATAAAGTATTATTCTATTCTATTCTATTCTATTCTATTCATATAAATTAGAAGTATAGATTATGACAATTTCAGATTAAATAATCTACTTAATTATTGTCCTGGTAGTCATTTTTGTGGAAATGCAAGCCACTTACAGGATCTGTGAAGTCATAATTAATGTCACATTTGACATTCAAAAATAGTAAAAAAAAAAAAGTTATAATCTAGGAAAATAATGAAGTTGTGTTGTTACAAACTGTCCCAAGTCCTACCTATCCTGCAAAAATGATAAAAGCAGATAATAGCTACATAACTTTTAATCAAAAGAGATAAACGTAACCGATAAGATCATAAACATAGTAAAAACGTCACAAAACCGAATAAACAAACATAAAACTGCCATTTTACTTCATTGGATGTCACACAACACCCATGCAGTAAAGAAAGTAGGCACTTAAATCAAAACCTAAAGAAACGAGTACCGAAAACCAGTAACAAAAGAAAACGGCACACTCTCAGCGCCTCATAATAAAAAAAAAGTTGCACGCGTGCACTTTACCTTCTTTCAAGGGAGAGAAGGCTTTAAAACAAAAGCCTAACAATAAAAAAGTTACAAAAAGAATAATGTATTCAAAACAGTAAACATAGGAGTACAAAATAAAACAAAAGACAGTAGAGTTTCTGTCAATAGCAGCTTTACGTTACGGTACTGCCAATCTTGAGGGACTGTACAAGAAAGTTTCCAATAAGAGTACTTACCAGCTTAAATCGAATCATGAACTTGACTCGGGCTAAGTAATAGTTCAGGCACCAGAACAAAATTTCACTACAAACTTAAAAAGACACGGTAAACATAACTGAACTGTTTTTGAACGATCACTTTTTGAGTGGTTTTCGTGGTAAGTTTCAGTCAGGTTGAGGTTCGATTTTCGATTGTTTTGTTTTAATTTTGTATCGATAAATGCCGGTATGGTTACGTTACGAGGTGCGCAGGCGCAGGCCGATGTAAAACTGAACCGACGGGTACGAAGTGAGCTATTGGTCGGTCGTGACCGGGCCTGATCAAGCGTCACGGACATACTTCACGTTTGTTATAATATGAGTAGGTATTTTGAGACGCATTGTTATCGCAGTTTGCATCTTCGTTTTTTGCTTACGGGCATCAATCGCGTGCGAGGCGAAGTCTTTTATTTGGAGCCTTGAAGGACTGAGGTTTGCGAAATATATTGAGTTTTATTGTTAGGCTCAATCAGTGAGGCTTTTTTATTTTTATTTCGAAGTCTGTAATTAACGCATAACGATGGCATATAGGTACCTACATAACATACATAAGTAGGTCGATATAGGTACAAAATACAAAATTCACAATTACTTATGCATAGGTACCTTCAAATGTTCTGTAAGGCTCAATTCAGACAGAGCAGCAAAATGCTCGAGCAGTTTTTAAGTGCTGTATGAATATCAACCTTAATCTATTTAGACAAAGCTGAAAATGGTATGCAACATTAAAATAGGTAAGATTTTAATGTTGCATACTGTTTCCAGCTTTGTCTAAATGGAATAAGGTTTATATTTCAATAGCACTTAAAAACTGCTCGAGCATTTTGCCGCTCTATGTGAATTGACCCTTAGGTATCGAATTTTTTCCGAGAACGTTGTGGCCCAACGGTTGCTCATGTGAATTTCAACCCGCTCGGAGCTACACCAAGAAACCACAAAGTTCAAGAACATGTGTCATCCCACCTACCCGCGTTTGGCTAGCTTGGTGAAATATAGCCTATACCATACCTATACTCTGTCCATGTGAGATCCGTGCTCCAGGGGAATGTATAGGTACCTCTTATTGGGCATATGACAAGATGTACCTATAGTGAACTCCCATCAAACAACAAAAACCACGCAAAAATAGAAAATAGAAAGAATAAACAGAGAAAATATAGGTAGAGTTCTGATTTTTGCGTTCAAATAAATAAATAAATTAAACACAACTGATAAAACTGTAACTGTGCTAAATATAAATATAAATTGAATATTTTTTGAAAAATGTAAGCATTACACTTCTGCGTCTTCCGGTTCGTGGTCGCAACTCGAGAAACTTCTTCCCCATCGGTTGTCAGTTCTAAGAGCGATGTGGCTTGCCCATTGCCATTTCAACTTGCTAATTTTTTTTTTTTTTTTTTTATTAATTACATAAGTATTACATACAATATAAAAATGTTGCACCAAAAAACCACGGTAGGTTTGACATGGTGCTCACATTCATTGCGCCCGCTTTAAGTATAGGCATGTATATAGGTTAAGTACATAACTAAGTTATAATTGACATTCCTAATTTTGGATTGAGTCATACTTCGTATTTCATTTTACAGAGGGTAGGTAGGTACGGTAAGTATTCTATCAGTTAGTATATTAATTATGTTATACAAAGAATTAACGTAATATTTTGAAGAATTATTATTAAAGTGGGTTAGGTGGCTTAAGTTTTTCTATAGATTTTTACATAAATAATCATTTTACATAAATAAACAATATTAAAACTGAACTGATCCGGTGAGATACATAGGTAGTAGGAATACCTACACTTATAAAAAATTAAACACGTCAGTACAGTAAAAAAAAAAATCTTGATGGTCTGGAGATAAATCTTGGCTACCTGGTTTTATAGACATCTAGGTATTACCTATTCTTATTCAGTCGATCCGCCTGTGTGGCTAAGTTGTCAATATCCTCCTCCGATTTCACCACAAGGGGTTTTGCGTTAATTCGAATTGCTATATTGGTTACTTTAGTTCTCCTGCAGATCTCCTCATTTTGGATCCTATCTCGCAGGGAAATACCAAACATAGCTCTCTCCATAGCTCGTGGCGCGTGTATTGTGATGTACAGCACTGAAATTCTATAAAATGCAAAGCGATTTGGAGCCAATAGAATAATTCATTCACATAGGTAAGGTTCCTACTTCCCATAGGTACCTATTCACCAGTACTATCCGTTCATGTACCCTACCAAATACCAATACAGGGCATGTTAGGTATAAATTCATTAGAATCGCGTAGATTAAACGACCAGCTAGGGATAATATTCCGCGTCCTACATGGGATATTGGACAGCCCATCTTTGGTCGCAGAAGCAACTCGCCTCTGCGTTCCTGAGCAACGAGCAAGATTCCGCATAGGACGCGTTTCACTTTTTTCACCAACCTCAGCGCGTACTGTGGCGCGCCAAGAGTCCCCATTTACCGCGCACTACGCCACCTTAACGCAATGGTTGCTCTGTATCCAGAGGTGGACATGTTTACTGACACCCTTGGTAAATTATCAAAGTTCAGCATGCTCTACTCTGAGCAGCACACTGTTCAATGTTTACATCATATTTTCTCTTTTTATATTGTTGTATTTATTGTGTTTTTATTCATTGTTTTTAGCTCATAAGAATATAACGATTTGGACCCTGTAATGTTGCATTTTTTAATAAATAAATTGAATTGAATTAAATTGAATTCAATATTCATGCAGTGGAGTGGCATTTTCTTCTTCAAAAAAGTTACATGCATTCTGTATTGTATAGTGCACTCGCTCCGCCACCCTCTGGGTTTAGGCTGAAACCCAATGCTGGATGTTTTTGACATTCAGCAACATGCTGAGCCGAACGCCTATTCAACACTGATTGTAAAGGACATTATAGTTAGTAAAACAATGTGATTAACCGGTGTTGAATAGATGAGTTTTATTCTATTTTATTACTTGGCCTAGTTTCGCCGAGCGACCGTAATCCTAGAATAGAAGTCCATCAGTGTAGTCTTGCTTGGCTAAAGTAGGGGCCGTAGGTAGGTAAGGCAGCACAGATTTTTTTTAAATTTCACATATTATTGTCATATTTTTCTTTTTTTATGTCACGGCCGCCCATAACTGATTGCAGTGTCACTCGGAACTACCAACTGAGCTATCAGGCTACTCAAAAAAGTAACTACGTAATCAGTAACAATAATAATAAGAAGCTATAAGTTTTTTATTCTGTTTCTGTAATTTTTTTTAAATATTTTTAACAAACTTAGACTTGAGATTGTAAATAAGTATAAGTGAATAATAATAACGCCCAACAATCGCATACCTACATAGATCCTGGACCCTACAACTAAGATTCCCTGTAAGAGACCCAAGAACTACGAGGACCATGTCCCCACAACACCCAAACTCAGAACAAGCACTTGCGGTTTTTTTCTTTGCCCAAATACTTGTTCAGTTGTTGTGTTGTTGCAGTGGTTTTACATTTAACATACTTAATTTAAAAAAAAGAAAGATCCGAAATGAGGAGATCCGCAAGAGAACTGAAGTCACCGATAAAGCTTTTAGAATTAGCAAGTTGAAGTGGCAATGGGCAGGCCACATCGCTCGTAGAACTGACAACCGATGGGGAAGAAAGGTTTTCAAGTGGCAACCACGAACCAGAAGATGCAGCGTAGGCCGGCCTCCCACTAGGTGGACCGAAGACTTGCGGGGCTACCGTCTAAGCCAATCGTAATCGACGAATGGGCTTCATTTCGTCATTTTCGGCAAGTTGGCATTCTGTAACATCTCCATCCATTAGTATTTTCTCACTATTTCTTATTATTTTAAATAATCAATGTTTTGTCTATTCAGTTCTCCGCCTTACGGTCAATTCAGACAGAGCAGCAAAATGCTCGAGCAGTTTTTAAGTGCCATTGGAATATCAACCTTATTTCATTTAGACAAAGCTGAAAATAGTATGCAACATTAAAATCTTACCTATTTTAATTTTGCATGCTATTTTCAACTTTGTCTAAATGGCGTAAGGTTGATATTCCAATAGCACTTAAAAACTGCTCGAACATTTTGCTGCTCTGTCTGAATTGACCCTAAGGGACCATAATACCGATGGATGAGGATTTCACACAACCGAAAATGACCAGATGAAGCCCATTCATCGATTACGATTGAGTTACACAATACGGGGGCTGGTCAGAACCGCGGGGAGGCGATGGATGCAGGAGGCAAGAAGCTGCTCAAAGTGGCGCTCTTTGGGGGAGGCCTATGATCAGCAGTGGACGTCTTCAGGCTGATAATGTTAAAAAAAAAACTAGAACAAGTACTAAGACATCACAGTCGCAGCAAGTGCGAACCGAAGTCCCAACATTTATTTTCGTTCCGTCCAGCCGTATAGAATTCAGGTCACAGTAATTATGGTGATTTACCACTAATCCGGACCCTTGCGTACGATTATCTATTATTACATTTATAGCGCAGTGTTACGAAAATCAGGAAGATATACCTAGTCAAACAAAATAGAACCACAGTTTTAAAAGAACGATCGAATAACATTTGTTTATTTCATAACCAAAAGTGCTTTGACACTGTAAAGTTTCTTGCTTTTTTTCTTTTCTTTTTCATTCTTTATCATATTTTTTTTTAATTTTCTTTTTGTTAATTTATTCTGATATGAAAACGAAACTACTGATTTTGATTTTCTACGGAACTAACCTGAAAGTGTATCATCTTTTCAAATATAAAAAGGGTTCCATAATCAGTTTATAAATGACGGACATCTGTGGTGGAAAAATAAAACAGAAAAATAGAGACAAGCGAATGGAAAACACAAAAGGGTTCTTCTTCTTCTCGTGTAGGCAAGTGGTCAGCCCTGGGGCCGTACCGTGAGCTCTTAGCGCGATTCAAAACAGAGCCTATACTGGCTCGCTTGTCAAAATCCCCATACAAAAAAAACAAAACGATCCAATATAGGCTCAGTTTTGAATCGCGCTAAGAGCTCACGGTACGCCCCCTGGTGTCAGAATTTTTAGGCCGCCCAAAGGCTTCTGATTTGGCTTAACGACTATTGTCTTACGACAACGGCCGGGACGGCTTAACGTGCCCTCCGAAGCACGGTAGCGCTTAGTTGTAAATACCACTTTTTGCTGTAGCGGTCACCCATCAGAGTAGAAACGGCTAGTCGTGCTTCACTATGAGCGCTACAAAAGGGTTAAAATGTTACAATAAATTATTATACCTATTAGCATCAAAGCTACTAGGTGGTAGGACTTTTCTGCAAAGTTCATCTAGGTAGGTAGCACCGCTTTGCCAGTTATTCTGCCGCCAAGCAGTAGTGTGTAAGCACTACTGTGTTCCGGTTTGAAGGGCATTGTAGCTAGTGAAATTACTGGGCAAATGAGACTTTACGAACTGATCTCACAGTCTACAAAACTTTTTAGACTGTGTGGTGTCTCAGGATGGCGTGCGCAGTGCGCAGTATCACGCGAAACTTTAGTTTGGAGTTCCGAGTGACACTGCAATCTGTAATGGGCGGTCGTGTCGCTAACACCAGGCGAGCGACTAGCTCGACACGTCATTCGTTCGCATAAAAAAAAGCAGACCTATGAACGTTATAACTATTAGTTTATCTTTCACGTAAATTAGTAGTAAGTAGTACCTAGTACCTACTACTAATTTACATGAAAGGTACCTAGGTACCTATTACTACTTTCGTCGTGCAGTACAATAAAAAGTGCATAAATGCAAGACTGCGAGAAGTTTAGATAACTTTAAAAACTTACGAGATCTTCAGCCATTATCAAAGTTAGAAAAATTGTAAAAACAACAACACAGTTTTTGGATTTTTTTCTTGATGACTTCTTGGCGTTTTTAGTAAAAAAAAGTTTGTCTTCTTGATTGAGAACCTCCTCTTTTTATAAGTCGGTTAATACCTAACAATCTTCTAAGATTACCTATCCTTCTCAGTGACAAAGAAGACGTTCTACCAAGCCGACTTTCTCCCTGTGAGTGAGAGAGATGATGCGCTACCAAGGCGATTAGCCTCCCTGTGAGTGACAGAGACACAGGCGCGAATAAAGGGCGCAGGGGGCACCCCCCCCCCCCCCTTGAGAAATTTCTGTATCCGCGCCTGCAGAGACAACGCTCTACCAAGCCGACTATCTCCTTGTTAGTAACAGAGACAACGCTCTACAAAGCCAACTATCTCCCTGTGAGTGAGAGAGACAATATGATGCTCTACCAAGGCGATTAGCCTCCGCTGTGAATGACAGAGCGCACTACCAAGCTGATTATCTCGATATGCATTACTTTATTTTCTGCCGGTAGTTACTTGTTTATCAAATCAGTGACCTAAGTACTTATAGTCCTATCGATCCGCTATCGGTCATACATGTCATAATACGGAATGAAACAATCTAATTATCTAAATGAATTTTACACATCTATATTTCAACTATTAGATGACTACATTAAACCGTTCTACTAATTTGTATGTAAGTGAAATAGTAAAAACTAAAAACATAGTTTTCGTATCTTTTTCTGTTTTGGCATTTTTAAAAGAAAAAAAAAGTTTGTCTTCTTCATTGAGAACCTCCTTCTTTTACAAGTCTGTTAATACCTAAGAATCTTCAGAGATTATCCGTCATGCATGTGTGACACCACGGGCAGCAGGCGCACCGCTACAATACAAATTTTCTCGACACCTTCTCGTGAGTGACCGTGACAAAACTATGGTAGCGCCCAGTAGCGCCTAAGTGTGCCTCACTCTAACAGCGACGACAAGTTTTCTCGGGGTGCGAGATGGCATCGGCAACAGTTTTAAAAACAACTGTGTAGTGTGGTGATATGACCACAGATTAGATAAAAAAGAATCAGTGGGTACGACCAAAGCAGATTTTGCATCTTTTCTTTTAATTATTTACGGTTGGCCGAACGAAGTTGTCCACTGCCATGATAAACAGCCATGTTTAAAAAGTAAACACAGATCGTAAGATAAAGATAATAATAATTATTAATATGTAATGCCAAAATCAGCCAAAATATACGCGAGCGCCATCTATTGATGACGAGAGCACTACAATGACAGTAGGTTTTCTGACACCCAAAAAAAAAAAAAAAATTAGTTCATAATAATCCGTTAGATGGCGTTGACGAGACCTGCAGATTTATGCCACAGATTAGAGAAAAAAACAATACTGTGCCAACCATGTCTCGTCAGCGCCATCTATCTTTGGCTGTAGAACTACAATCTGTCCAGCTGTCAGTAAATCTCCTATTCCTAAAAAGAAAACAGTTTATTGAAGGACTTACGTGAAACGAAACGTATTCAAGTATAGTCTGTGGTGCAATATATTTGAAAGTCAATATATATTAAAATGTCACTGTCTAAAAACGATACTACCACAGACTAGAGAAAAAAACAATACACACAGATTAGAGAAAAAAACAATTGACTAAACAGATGGAGCGAAATTTGACTTTTGCGAACACCAATGCGTACCAGGGTCGGTGCAACTTTGCAACATTGCAACCCTACCAAGTGAAGAAATTGCACGAAGTTTTAAGTTGTTTTGTTTCTCCGGTGTCATTTTATTTAGTCGTCTTATGGGCACGCGTAGTTCCTTCAATGATAGAAGCAACTACGCATGCTCGTACAATGACGTTTCAGTTGATGTTACAGAAAACTATGTTTTTTGTGGTTTTTTGTGGTTTTTATATTTTAGTGTTTAGTCAATAAATTTAGCAAAATACTTATTTAAAATAAAGACATTGATGTGTAATGTGTTTGGAATGCATATTCCAATACTCAAGAAGATTTACACAGGACAAATTATTCAGTTTCTATGGTGCAAATACTTTTCGTGTTTACGATATATTTTTGTGTGTAAGTAGATTTGCGTTCACATAAAACATACGTAGAATTTTGTGCAGGATTAGAATTGGGTGATTTGATTGCTGCTATTAAATTAGAATTTGAATTTTGGTACATATCGTAAATCCACAAGAAGGTTATCCAGTTGTTTGCATTTCGAAATTAGAGATGATTTTACATGTGTCGATGGGTTATCGATAATTTCGATATATGTATTATATGTAGAAAACTATACACTAACCAATAACAGGTAGTATCTACTGGTTCAATCCTTAGAGTATAGACTAAAAGCATAGAGAGAACTTCATTATCTGTCAAGCGTACCACTTTTTTGAACACTTTTTATATGAAGTGGACACTTTGATGTAAATGAGTCTGACAGATTTGTATAGATAAAACAGTTGACTCGAGTCGAAAAAATGGTACGGTGATTTTTGCAAGCGTAGCTAATTACTATATGTTTGTTTCTTTCCTTCGCCACTGACGTAGCGATACGTGTGAGCAGTACAAATATAATATCGTTTTGATTGATCTCTCTATGCTTTTAGTCTATACTCTAAGGTTTAATGAACTCTTTAGATGGGCATATGATTGAAATTTGATATAATGACACAGAACAAATAATAGTAAGTAAAACTACTACTGTTTTAATGAAAAATGTTTTAAATGAGAATTTAAATAAGGTTTTGTTTGTTCACAGATTCTGCCAACCGTCATGACCACCTTTGACAAACCTACTTCAATGAACTTTGTATTTAGGGCAAACCTACTTATATTAATAATTTGTTGTTTACAATAGCTATTTTGAAATAAAACTTTAGTAAAAATACATTCTCTTTATTTCTCATTAATTATACTTTTCATTCTGGAATAACGTTACGGCAATAAAGCTTAGGTTAGTACGGAATAATTTCGTTGTTGACCACTATCTTACCTGGCGATAAGTGACGATGCGGTCTACGAGAGCACGCTTACCTATAGAAGATACCTAATCACTCCCGACTTAAACTCACTCAGGGAAAAAAGATCCCAGTTAAAAGCTTTAGAGCGCATAGTAATATTATAATAGGTATTATTTTTCTTTATGTGCTTAATATATGGAATATCAACCATTTAGTGACGTTCAACCGCTAGTCAACCATAAAATGATGATGGAAATGATATATCAACGAAATTATTAGGCTCTATTATTTATTTCTTGAACTAGCTGGGCCATACAGTTATGACGCAAAAGAAGTCGGTTCTAGTTATCAGGGGTACCTAGTATTTTTTCCTCCAGACAGCGAAGATAATTGAGCTTTCCATCATCCCCCCACAAATTAGAGAAAATTAGCTCTGTTTATTTTAGGTGTCAGGCTTTTATAAAACTCTGTTCAATGAAGTATCGATATCGATAAAATAGCGTCTCATGACTATTTTTCAAAAATAGGTACAAAAATAATACACTGATGTTCCCTCTGGTTACTCTGTGACAATACATTAGAAATGACTCTACCTCTATCTATTACTTGCAAAAATAACAAAAACACATCAAACTATTTTCATGTCTCTCATTTAGTTCTTTCTATCTATTAATTTTCTTGTAACACCAGACACAAACTCTAAAGCGGCCACTACACTGCTGGGAAAGTCAACTTCATGAAGTTGACCGAGGTCGAAGTATAACGCGTGTCATTGAAGAATCGATTTTGACGAAAACAATAAACTATTGTTTTCTCCCTTGCACTATTGTGTTTAAGTGCAAAGGGAGTGAGACAGCAATAGGAATATCAGAGTCAGATATTTTATTGCTTCCGCGTACCTGTACATAGGTGGAATAAGTATAAAATTAATTCAGTAGGTTATTGGACCCCGCCGTCGTATGTCTGCTCTTTTCAGTTCTCTTCTTTACTGAATCGCGTTATACGTGACCATGACCAAGATTGCGAAATGTTCGTGCCGCCACGCCGTTGCAATGTATACTCTCACGTATTGTAAATACGTGCGTATTTGTCTCGACTAGAACTGAAATCATGTGAGCCGAGTATTGTAGTGAGATGCTCCGGTTACTCCGCGTACAACTTCAGGGCACTTCGAGTCCTTTAACTCGGGCAAAAACTGTAAAATTTTGGAAGTCGACCGAAGTGGAGGCAAAAGCGAGGTTACACGAAGCACCTCCACACTGCATTCGCTTGAGTTCGTCCTACTTCACAAATAGTGTGGGCGTCGAAACTTGCGAAAGTCAGTAGCAATACTAGTCTATGGTCAGTAGCCAATAAAAAAAAAACAAAGAATAAAAGAAGAAAAGTTTCGTAAAATTTCGTTTTGTTTTGAATGGATTTTT
This sequence comes from Ennomos quercinarius, assembly GCA_910589525.2. Taxonomy (NCBI): domain Eukaryota; kingdom Metazoa; phylum Arthropoda; class Insecta; order Lepidoptera; family Geometridae; genus Ennomos; species Ennomos quercinarius. The sequence continues at coordinate 11,398,502 of OU342507.1, read as the reverse complement.
TAGAATTTTATGAAGTTTTAAACGTTTTTCAATAAAACAAGGTAAAAATTTTTTGCAATTACCTCTACGATTCATGAATTTTGAGTACCTCTGAGTTTTATTCAACTTCAGAGAGTCTTAATTCCTATAAAACAAGAGTTATATTACTGTTATTTTTAGGTGTGGCTATGTCCCTTTCAGGCAATTTTGGGTTTACTATTTAGAATTAAACTTAAAATACTACTTCTTTGTTTTCAGGAGACAATTCCAAAACAAGGAAAGTGAGAATCAGAAGTTTACTTTCTAAAAAGTTGAAACAAACATGCCGGTGCTTGAATCATGTTGGTCTCCATGCATTTGGTCTTCAGACGTGAAGACCGGCAGCCGAGCAGTTGCAGTGTATACTGCTGCAATGAGCTTGGTTCTTATAACGTTTATAGCTTACCAGATGGATGGGGGAGACTCAACACAGCTGTGGAATCCATTATTTGAAGCTGATGTTAGGGGGTGTAAGTTTTATTTTGAAGTGATATAACCATAGACAGTGATGGTGATATGATGTGAATGTGATGGCCACCAAGGTTTTAAATTGCCTTGTACAATAAACCTATAAAAGAAAAGAAAATCAACAAGTGTGTGGAGCCAAAATAATATTTGTTCGGATCAAAATTGCAAGTAATATTAAATAGGATTGGTTTTGTGGGATTAGATAGGAGCTACCCAAACCAAAGAGATAAATTACTGTACCTTTATTTGGTATAAAGGTACATATGTTTATATCATCATCTACAGCCTGAAGACATCCACTGCTGAACATAGGCCTCTCCCAGAGAGCGCCACTGATTGGCAGCTTCCCCTGCATCCATCGGCTCCCCGCGGTTGGTTATTTATAAGGTATAAATTATACCATTACATTCTCTTCACTACACTACTGAAGTCATATGTCATGACTGTGAGTATGCTTTGATGTTACAGAAAAATAATATAACTCACTATAATTATATGTACCAAAAGGATTACTAACCTATCCTGTAGATCATTTATTTCTTAGATTTTATAAATTTATCATTCTATGTCCAAATAACAAGCTATCAAAGCTGTGAAATTAATTTTAGTTCATCCCACATCTTGTAAACACAATTCACATATATTACTGTTTTAATAAAAAAAATTACTGTTTTAGTAAATTTAATAACTGTTTTTACCATTTCTAGAACTCAGTAGAATAGAAAAACTATTGCATGTCATTATCATCATCAGCCTGAGGACATCCACTGCTGAACATAGGTCTCCCCCAATGAGCGGCTGCTTGCCTCCTGCATTCATCGGTTGTTGGTCCACCTATTGCATATAAGTACCAACATAAAAACCCACTTATTGTTTCTGTTGTTTTTTTTATCTTTGATTTCAGCTCTGCAGGTTTTTGGTGTCATCTTCATCATTATATTAACACTGTTAATTGTTTTCTCCATATTAATGGTATGTATAAAAAATTATTTACAATTGATGGGGAAGAAAGGTTCTCAAGTGGCAACCACAAACTGGCAGATGCAGCATACGCCAGCCCCACTCAGAGCATCAACAATCTGGTGAAAGCTGCAGGGAACTGATGGATGCAGGGGGGTCTTCAGGCTGATGATGCTGATGAAAAAAAATTTTTAAATATACAATATCTGCTAGTATTAATAAAGGCTTATAAAGAAAGAAAGGAAAGAAAGAAAATACAAAAAATAATAAAAAAAAAGATAAATGAATAAGATTAATTTATACAGGACATCACACTACATTACAATTTTATAAGTAGGCTTATGCCCCTTTTGGACCCATATCAGCTTGGCCTGCAGGTCCCTAAACAAAAGCCTCAGGATGAAATATCAGTATGAAAATGTAGTCATACTCCTCATGTTATGTAATGTACATAAATAATTCCTTTTTGTAAATTGTGTCATCAGAATATATTCAACTCAATTATTAAAAAAAATAATTCAAAACCAGTTCATGCTGTGCAAACATTAAAATAATTTTACCTCATATTATTGAGGAGAATGTTCTGCCCATTTCCTGGATATTCTCTCAGCTTCTCAGCTTTGGTTGGTAGGTCCAAGTGTGGTGATTATGGCAAACCCTCTCCCCCTAATGGAGGAGGCCTATGTTCAGTAGTCAATGTCTTCCAGCTGATGGAGTGAAGTACCTCCTTTAATACATGGAAAGCCTTTGGATGCAAGATACCACCAGCTGTTCAAAGTGGCATTCTATGGGGGAGGCCTCTATTCTAATTTAAAGTGGGGGTGGTAAGGCCTGCACTGACATCCCGCTTGGGGTGTATTGTGCATTTCCCCCACCAGCATCTACCCAAGCCATTCCAGCTCGTTGAAGTAACGGAGGGTGGCTTTGGGGTGCTGGCACAAGTGCTCCAATGTACTGGAGGCCTCTATGTTAAAGCTAGTATATTCCTGGGTCCTCTATGTTACACATCGCTTGCACATTCTGACGTTTTTAAAGGTATTACATGGTAGTATTTACTTACAAAAAGTCTGTCCATGGTAAAACCTTAAAACTAACGCCACAAATGTTCAACAAAAAAAAAATTGCATTTAAAACAAGTTTTACTTTTGTGCTGTCCTGTTCGTATGAAAACTTGTTTGTTATAATGTGTTTTTTTTTTGTTGAACATTTGTGATGTTATTTTTAAGGTTTTTCTATGGACAGGTTTTTCATACGTAAATTCTACCATGTAAATGCCTTCAAAAACGTCGTAATGCGAGATAGAGCATCCAAGAATATATGAAACTAAAGCAACAAATGTCTTGCAGCTGGTCCTTATTTCTATTTTATTTATCTTTCTATGTTATTTTATGATAATGAAATAAATTCCAGGTGGTTGGAATTAATGTTTGGATGCGGGGACTGATGCTGCCATGGATGGGCACGATGGGACTGATTATTGTCTTCCAACTGCTGTTCGGACTTTGGCTTCTTGGAGGATATTATATCTATGTAAGTACAAGCACCCGATGGGGAAGAAAGGTTCTCGAGTGGCGACCACGAACCGGAAGACCCAGCGATGGCCCCCACTAGGTGGACCAACGATCTGGTGATAACCGCAGGGAGCCGGTGGATGCAGGAGGCGAGCAGCTACTCAGAGTGGCGCTCTCTGGGGGAGGCCTATGTTCAGCAGTGGACGTCTTCAGGCTGTTGATGATGATGATGATGAATTTACAATTTTACCGTTCTGTTTGTTGTCCTTGTATTTGTTGCTTATTATACTTGTTAATGTTAATTTTTCAAATTTTCAGCTAGACGCGACTTTTGCAGCGCTGATTGACTTCCTCTGGATGGCATATAATGTAAGTTACTCACATAAAACATGGTACATAAAACAATACCAAAACATGTAAAGACATTAAAATTAAAGCCATTCAAAGCGGAATTATGGATTTGGTTATGACATAAGAACTTTTATTCTATAAATGATCTTAAATTCTAAACATTAATAATTTAATAATAATAGATTCTGAAGTAATGACATAAGAAATAATATGACTATTGTATGCTTATTCAAGCTGAATGTGACGAAACTAAAAAATTTATATTAAGACCGAATTGTACCACATTTACTGCAATACAGATATTTGTATTTGTATATACTTAAGTGCTTTGAACTGATGAAAATGGTAAAACTAAAGTACTAAAAATAGTCTTAATTAGTCTCTTCAAGTCGCGAGGGAATAGGTATCGTCTAGGCAAGCATGTACCATCGTAGACTGCGTTGCCACTCGCACTCATCAGGTGAGATTGCGGTCAAATGCGGGCCTATATAGTTATAAAAATATGTATAAAAAATATGACAGTACTAGTTGCTGCCCTTAGCTTCACACTTGTGATTAGGCATGGAAATGATTGCTACTTTAAAATCATTGTCATTTCATCATATGATTTATTTTAGTCACTGTGATTTCACCTGTGATTTTTCACAGCCTGATATTTTTCATATGCCTAATGAATTTATGATCAATGGCGATTGGCTGTAGTTTATGAAATGGAACAGAGATGTGATTTACGAGCAACCTAGTGAAGTTGCGACCTGCTACAAATGATTACAAGTAATCTAACGCTACTCTCTTAAGTTAAACAAGATCAAAGTTTACCGCTACACCACAATATTAATAAAATTATACTCTTTAGCTCTGAGTTTGTTTACTGAAGCATAAATAATATTATATGTTTTGATATTCACTGCTTATGCTACTCTCGTATTATGAAATCCGAAGCCACGATTCAATTAAGTGTTATTATCACACTGTGGTTTGTAACAGTGACAGTCTGACAAAAAGTAACAGTGATTTATGAAAAATAAAGTCACATGATTTTTCACCTGCACCTTGTGATTTGATCCATGCCTACTTGTGATAACAGTTTCTTGATAAAAGTGTGCTAAGTGTCCCTTAAAGTTGAAACAATTTCCATACCATATTTCATCAAGTTCTTCTGAGATTCTCTGTAGTCGTGCAAAGTTTACAGAAAAAAAGGTGCCCATCTAAATTACTTTATTTAATCTACAGAATAATTTGTAAAGGAAAAATTCGAAACACGAACGGGACTTGAATTGTTCTGAATTTTTCTTTTACAAATTATTCTGTAGATTCCGCTGAGCAGGCGATACTGCTATAAAAATCATAAATACTTTATTTAATTTACAATATATCTTACAAAATAGGTAGGTTTATATAGCTACTTTCATAATAGTGCTGTAAAATGATTCTAACAGTAAAAAAGGTGGTTCAGTAAATCACCAAGAGATGGCGCTACATGTCTGATATATTTCAATCCAACTTTAGTAATAATAGAGTGTCCTGCTATATTTTTACTGCACAAATTAACAATATTCTTCAAAAAATAAACAGTCGTGAAAACAAAAATTAAATATCTCAAAAAATGACAAAGTTACAAGCATTTTAAAATACGGGAATAGAATAAGATAGTTTCAAACGTGCAGTGACGTCATTTCTTGCTCCTTCATAGTACCTCATTACTATGTAAGCTGTGGTAGCTTTACATACAATCCCTTTGGCATGTGACGTCACTAATGTGCGAATTCATAGTAACTGTGAGGAAGCTCTGTTTTGCGAGAAGGGGACAGACGATGTCCCCGTGTTCGTCTTCCGTTTCGTGGTCGCCACTCGAGAACCTTTCTTCCCCATCGGTTGTCAGTTCTACGCGATGTGGCCTGCCCCTGCCCATTGCCATTTCAACTTGCTAATTCTAAGAGCTATATCAGTCACTTTAGTTCTCCTGCGGATCTTATCTTGCAGGGAAACACCGAGCATAGCTCTCTCCATAGCTCAGTACAGCCCATTCCCTGGATATTCCCTTAGCCGACTCCTACGGCACTCACGAAAACGATGAACTCGTGATCTTACGCGGAAACCACACGGCTAGTTGTGATTTGTTGAGTGTATCATAAAAAAACAAATTGGGATTGTCTCGCTTACACGCGTAACCGTTCACGTTAGTCAGAAATTGACAGACAATTTCTTTCTTCTTTTCCAGATCTACTGCTGGCTCTGCGTGTTCTCACAGTACCAGATAATATTAGAGATGCAATCGCCTAACATCGAGATTTTAGTCGATTACAATTATTAAACGTATCGTTTGTCTCCAGTTATGTGAATTCATGAGGAAATTGTATCCTTTTTAACCCACCTTCAAAAGAAGTAGGTCGTCAGTTCGATGTGTTTTTTTTTGTATATCGTGTAGCAAATTATTTAAGAGTGACGCAGAACGTAACTTGCGTAGATGGTATCATGATTTATGTCATTAAACAAGGAGGAGAGGAATGCCCAAGAAAATAGCGTAGATCAAAAATAGATGTCTAAAACTAGATGGCGTTGCAAAATGAGCGAGTTATAAGTTGAACGCAGATCAGAAATATGCCAAAAAACCGTTTTAAACCTAGATGGCGCTGCAAAATGAGCTAAGTATGCGGTTAACTACGGCGGGCTAGGTTTAAAACGAGTTTTTAGCATTTTTATGATCTACGCTCAACTTATAGCCCGCTCATTTTGCAGCGCCATCTAGGTTTAAAACGGTTTTTGCCATATTCTGGTCTACGCTGTTTTCTTGGTATATTGGCATTCCTCTCCTCCTTGTTCCATGATAATATTAAAATTATTAACTCTTAAGAGTGTCGGAAACTGCAACATAACAATGGAAATTTTAATCAAAACTGTGCCCGACGCGTTGATTAATAGACATAGGAACGAAAAATCTACATTATAACAAAAAAAAAAAAAAATTTTATACACTGTAGGTAAGTAGTTTCTTAAAAATATTAATTGATACTTTTATGAGAAAGTGCCTGTTATTTCGTAAGGTATTTAATTATAATTATATTTACAATTAGTTTTAAGTATGTTATGACTTTAACTTCCGTCCATTTTTATATGACTCTTTACTTTCCGTTTCTATGGTTTTTTTTTAAAATCTATTGTGTGTTTTTCTAATAAGTATTCATGTTTTGAATCTCATTTTTTTACGTTTATCCAATTTTGTAATATTAATTTAGAATCTTTTTCTATTTTAATTGTATCTTTAATTATTTATGTGAAAAAGGTTGTTATAATTATTTAGTGACTTTTCAATTGAAGTAATTGTATGCATGTAATAAAATAAAAATGAATTTAATGTTTTTTTGTTTTTAACTTTTTAGAAGTAATAACTCGGCCCTCATAGTGAAAAACGCAGTAACTAACGTTTTTGCCAAAACTGAGTTACACACATATTCGGAATCGCCAAAAAAAATCTATATTCTGTTCTTTCTCACGTATCAAAATTCCACCTGGAACCCAAAACTTAGGAAGTAAGAATGCAGCAACTACTCTCGACTACTCGTAACTTATTTTCGCGTTTTTCTCGAAAACATGTTTTACACACTTACTGCATTTTTCATAAGGATGGCAGAACTCCTCTCTTATGTTCGGCATTTAAAAGTAAAATGTTCATGATCGTTGTAAGGTGGAACGTTACACTAGCGCCGTAAATTTAAATTTTAATGCGTTCTTTTGCCAATAATAGCTTAATTACTCAACGTGATTACATGAAAACTAATTTTGCGCAAATAAATAGAATGTATCAATAAATTATAATTAAAAGTATCACCTACTTATCATTGGTTTAGCGACAAATGGCAATAGACTGAAAAACTAAGAAGAAAATTGTTTATTGCCATTTGTCGCTAAACCAATGATATCTAGGAGATACTTTTAATCGTAATTTGTTGATACATTCTATTTATTTCCGCAAAATTAGTTTTCATGTAATCACGTTGAGTAATTAAGCTATTATTGGCAAATGAACGCAAGAAAATTTGAATTTGCCGCGCTAGTGAAACGATCCCCCTTAAGTACCTAAGTGTGGCTGTGCGGTAACCCGTGTGACTTGCGAACCGACGCATCCAGGTTCAGATCCCGTCGGCCCTCCACCAATGACTTTCCAAGTTATGTGCGGAATTTGAAGTCGCTCTTACAATGGTGAAGGAAAAAGTCGCGAGGAAAGCGGATGTTCAAGAATCGCTATAGTACATTACTGCAGCGGCCAGCAACAGAGGCATTGATGGACGAACGTGTAAATGTGGGCACACACATACGTAAGTCCATCAATGCCTTGTTGTGGCCAAGGCTTGTATAGTACTTTTCTCAAATAATGCGCGGAAATTAAAACAAAGAATTTTTTTTTTTTTGCTCCACACATAGTGTATTTAGCCAGTGTCAAGTTTTGTAATTTTTCATCGTATTATGGAAATTTTCACTTAAAGTCAAGTCATAGTCACAGTCAGTGTAGTCATAGTCTATTCTAAGTCATAATCCAGCCTAAGGCATGCCCTAGTAAAGTGGTGGCAACTTTACTAGAGGCTTCTATGGAATTTTGGAAGCAACACGAAAAACCACGTTTCACTACATTATATCACTTGCCCACACTCATGCTCGTAATTTAGCACTTAATGCGTAAAACTCCACCAATTTTAAACATTAATACTGGAAAAAGCATAAGTTTTGTAAAATAATACAATGCACCGACGTGAACTTTTCCGCGTTCCCGCCAAAACTCCAATTTTTTAGTTTTTTTTTTTTCTTATATTTTGGCTCCACACATAGTGTATTTAGCCAGTGTCAAGTTTTATAATTTTTCATCGTATTATGGAAATTTTCACTTAAAGTCAAGTCATAGTCACAGTCAGAGTAGTCATAGTCTAGTCTAAGTCATAATCCAGTCTAAGGCATGCCCTAGTAAAGTGGTGGCAACTTTACTAGAAGCTTCTATGGAATTTTGGAAGCAACACGAAAAACCCCGTTTCTCTACATTATATCACTTGCCCACACTCATGCTCGTAATTCAGCACTTAATGCGTAAAACACCACCAATTTTAAACATTAACACTGGCAAAAGCATAAGTTTTATAAAATAATACAATGCACCGACGTGAACTTTCCCGCGTTTCCGCCAAAACTCCAATTTTTTAGTTGAATATAATTTTTCCCACCACAAAGTGTTACTTTTTTCCAATAAACAGCTTTCTATTTGCAAGCCAGTTCAAAATTTAAATAAAACCTTTGGTAAGTTACCTCCTTGGTTGCCATGTTTCTGAGTAAAAGATCGTTCCATTTTTAAATTGTATGACAGATATGAGTTTTGTATTGTATGTATTTGGCCGCTAAACCACGACAGATATGGATTTTCATACCACTTTTGCTGGCCGCTGCTCGCCAGTACCAGTATAGTAGATATCTGTGGCCAGTACAGCAATTTCGATTTATCTCGAAGAAGGTTGTCAAAATAATAAATTTCCATGTTTGAGTAAAAAAAAAAAATTATCCAGACTTGGTCATGGGCTAATGTAAAACTTACGTAGTATGTATACCTTAGAGTATAGACTAAAGCATAGAGAGATCATCAAAACGATATTATATTTGTACTGCTCACACGTATCGCTACGTCAGTGGCGAAGGAAAGAAACAAACATATAGTAATTAGCTACGCTTGCGATAAGCACCGTACCGACCGTACCGTTTTTCGACTCGAGTCAACTGTTTTTTTCTATACAAATCTTTCAGACTCATTCACATCAAAGTGTCCACATCATATAAAAATCGTCCAAAAAAAAAGTGGTACGCTTGACACATAGGTAATCAAGTTCTCTCTTTGCTTTATTCTATACTCTAAAGTTTAAACTACATTACACGATAGGTACGTATATACAGGCGCGGATACAGGGGGAGGGGCGCAGGGGGCGCGCGCCCCCCCCTGGCGCAGGCAGTCCAACACCAAGCGCGGTAATTAGCCAATTTACCAAGAAGATATAGGCGCATGGTAATTCACCATTTAAAGAAAAGATTACAAATTGGTCTTATATCGTATACTTATGTGTTTTACCACCACATCCCCAAATTTCCTCCCCTACTCCCCTACTGTAATGATTTGTGCGCCCCCCCTTGAGAAATTTCTGTATCCGCGCCTGCGTATAAAGGTCCAGTGGGGTAAGTGAAACGGCATATATAGGAAACTATGCAGTTTAGCTTTATGGTGCTTGGACAATATAACAGGATCGACGAAAAGGTATTGTCGAAAAAAGAAATTTGACTTTAAATTTGCAACCACGAGTTGGGCTTGTTAAATTTTTATGCTGAGTGCCAAGCAGTTTAATAGTGTTGTACCTAAGTAATATAATAAAACTATATCTACATCTACACCACTATTATAAAGAGGAAAGATTTGTATTTTTGTGTGTATGTTTGTAATGAATAAACTCAAAAACTGCTGTGCCGATTTCAAAAATTCTTTCACCATTGGAAAGCTTCATTCACCCTGAGTAACATAGGCTACACCACGACACGTGCGAAGCCGGGGCGAGCCGCTAGTATTATATATAATTAAAGATGATTCCCGGATACCATCATACATATTATATACACCAACAGGTTGAAGATGCTTGCTGCTGAATATAGGCCTCGCATAGAGGCACTTTGAGCGGCTACTTGTCTCTTACATCCCATCGGATAATATTATAATTAGGTATGTAAGGGAGACCTAGGACAGTTGAAACAGAGGTAAGTTGAAACAGCTTCATTTTTTCGATGCCTATGGATGTTGGAGAGCTGGCAATACGACCATTTGTGGTTTTAACTAACATGCGCCCCCTATCAGTGCGCTCCGGTGCGCTTGGTATATAAAGAGACAGCGACGCAACGAAACTCATGCCAAAAATAACACTAAAAGTAAGTTTCTGCCGTATCTTTCATCAAGCTTTACCTTCTTTATTTACATGTTTTACGAAATAAGACATGAATTGTTTGATAGCTTACTAACACAGCATTCGATTTGTTACATTCATTTTCTTGGTTTGCAATGCATTTTATCGTTATGGAGTTCCCAATCAAGTCGCATCGTATTTTTGTAACCTAGGAAAGTTGAAACAGCTTGTTTCAACTCTCCTATGTACCTATCTATTCGGTATATGCCTGGGTTTCAAGATTTCCCCGGAATCCTTCAGACCCTTTCCAAGGCTGTGCCAATAAAAGGAGCCCAACAAAGAGAAGTCAAGTCAGCTATTTTAACTTGATTTCAAAAGACACTTCTTTAAAAGACGATTTAGCTGCTATTGAAGCTGCCAGACAAAATAAAAATGTTCGAAATCCTGTTTATGAAGAGAAAAAGGTACCAAATACTGTCGTTATTAAAAGAGAACTGTTTCGCAAAAAGTCAGAGTGAAGACAGCACAGAAAGATATCTCTATCTTGATGAGATAAAGAAGACCGTCGTTGAGTATGCTGTATGGAACCGTATTCCTACAGCAAGTCACATGAGCAATGCGTGCAATGCCTGGAATGCAAAGCATGAGCTCACGAAGCCTGCGCTAGTGGAGAACTTTCTTATTTCTCAATAGATGACCTAATTTCTGCTTTTTTTCTAGAAGGATACGTGTTATTTTGCTATATTTTAAATGAGTTATTTGTATTTCCCGTAATTTTTTTAAGAGTGAAATGTGACTAGATTTTAATATTTATGTTGATTTTCCTAATAACCATAATACATAAATAATAAAGTCTTTTCATAAAACTATGTTTAATTTTAACGTCATTGGTTTTGGATTTGCTTGGCAGGTGGCTTGGTGATCGCAGGTAAATCTTTTCAGAGTACAGTGATAGACAACAAAATGCATGCAAGACTTTCGCACGTTTTCGAGTATAATATTCTGATTAGCATAAATAATACCATAACAGAAGTTCAGATCTCTTTAACCTGTCTTACCTAACATTACCAAATACATAAGCATTTGAAATAAAAGAAATTAATTTTGGAAATACTTAATTATTTATTCGGAGAAATAAAAAACTTCCCTTTTTTGTTCATGATAAATTTTAAAAATAAAAATTACATTGCAATATAAAAAAAGAATCGAAAAACATAACAGATAATTGCGTTACAAGCCTATCCCAATTTTTAATTATAATTACAGCTTTATTACAATTTTTATAATAATAATTATTAAATTACAATATCGAAGCCTTATAAGAATCGAAATGAACAATACTCCTCACACTTATTGCACAGATAAAAATAGCATAAATATTACCAATTATTGTTATATAACACCTAATTGAACTAGTATTATTAAAATATAACATTTGCAATTATAAAAATAATTGTATTTGGCTTGAAAGTAATGGAGTGCTTTGAGTATTTTGTCTTTGATTTGTCATGATTTAATGTTTTGATTATTTTACTGTATTGTATTCATGTAACTTTAATAGTAATGTAGATACTAAATGCAGTTTTAAATTCCGAAACAAACCAACATGGTACCTAATATTATTTGTGTATTTTATAAACAGGATGTTTACCAAGCGCCTACCATTTGTGAATAACTGTCAGAGTTTCCGACATTTTGAATAATTCTGGCAGTTTCCGACCTACCTTATATGAATAGTTCTGACAGTGTTTCTGACATTTGTCAATAACTCTGCCAGAATTTCCGATATTTGTGAATAACTCCGCCAGGGTTTCCGACATTTTGAATAATTCGGGCAGTTTCAGACCTACCTTATGTGAATAGTTCTGACAGTGTTTCTGACATTTGTCAATAACTCTGCCAGAATTTCCGACATTTGTGAATAACTCCGCCAGAGTTTCCGATATTCGTGAATGTAACGTCACAATACTGTTACCTATACTTTCTGTGAAAATACTCTTGTGCCTTGTGCTATCCTAGTTCTTCGGTATTTGTCAGAAGATATTGTAGTCAAAACATACTGCACAAAAATACCAATCTGACACATTCAGAATTAGGTAATATTTGTGGATATACAGAATGTACGTACTAGTCCCAAATGTAACAGACAGAATGTGAAAGATCATGTTTTTTTGCAATTTTAAATCATAAAGTGGTAAATGCATTATTCAGAATGAACATCCTGTTTATAACATTTGTAGCACAATCAACGACAAAAATTGCTTATACATGGACAGTCTTACTCATAAACTCCTCTTAAGTTTTAGTCAATTTCTTAGCAACAGATTAACAAAATTCTTACCTATAAACGCGATTTAGCGTTAAGAGGTTGCTAAGTAACTCCTAAATAGCTGTCAAAATTAACCACCATCGGGACCTAGTTTAAGCCTGCTAAGAGTCAAGATGGCGCGTTTAAAACATCTGTTTGAAGGCGTACATTGTTGTCAAAATGAAAAAGGTGTGCTTTGAGGTTACTGTTACTAACCCTACCCTTTTTTTTTTTTTGAAAAAAAAAGAAACACGTGTGCCAATTGTTTCCATTTTTAAGCAGGTTAACTGTCAATTTCGTCCTAATCATGACATTCACGACCTTGTCACAGATGCAAAATCGAATTTTGAGAACAAATATTCGTTCTATTTCGTATTTTTGTCGATTATTTTGGTTGTTCTCTGTGGCGGCAGTCGTTTATACGTCTCTTATGTAAGCAAAAGCTAAGTAACGTTTATAGGTAAGGAAATGATAATCATGTTTTAGGAGTTTATGAACTGATTAGTTGAGAGGTGGCTAAGTACTACATAGCGAGGTTTTTATAAGTAAGACCCGGAATGTTAAAATTTTGGTTCAGTTAATTTGGTCGCTGTCCGAACAGACTGAATGAATTATTGATAAAGTGAAATTAAAAATGCCTTATCTATATTTGTGACTTTGAAATGTCATTTTACTGGAAATAATAGCTGGTATTAGTATACTATTATTTATTTACTGTTGTACTGGTAAAGACAGAAGTGATTTGGAATCTATGTTTCGCGTTTAAATAATGCTTGGATATAATTATGAGGAATCTCTTTGTTTCATAACTAATTAGATAAATCACTTAGCTATTTTTTCCACTTGCTTTCTGTTGTTGTAGTTAGATCTAAACTTATTTTATGAAAATGGAATGTTTATATGGAATGTACCTATGTACAATGAAATCTTATTTCGAACAATAAAATTAATATACAATACTTAAAAACTACAATGTACAATCAGAGAATTAGGTCTATTCTAAGTACAGTCGTGTAGATAACTATTGTACAATAATTTACAAAAAGCTTACGTTTAAAATGATATGCAATAAGCTAATTGAATAGCCCACAAGTTGAACCAACCGTATTTATAGCTCACATGTGAATTCCAAGGAATCGCTATTCAGATTTTAGGTACGTTTTTAATTTAACACTGGTTTCGGCCAGCGTCACATGATGCTGAACATTTTTAATCTTTGTTCCTAAATTCTAATTTCGAAGTTTGATTTTGTCGGCAACTTTTTTTGCTGACTGTACTAGGTTTTGGAAAAAGTAAGATTCACATAAAATTTTTAATTGCTTGATATAAATGCACTAACAACTTCAAACTTTCGAGTAGAATAGAATCAGTCAGATATTTCTAATTCGGTGTCACCATATCGTTTCCTGAGTATTCATCAAAGTCTTGTCAACCGTATACAATTTCTTAAAACCAGAAACATTATTTACAAACTAATTGAGCCCAACATAATACCGTTACGAGTCTCATTCAAACGATAACAAAAATGTGCTAAACTTAACAATGGGAAACCAAGCTCGCGTTCCAAAAGCAATTTAGCTAGTAAGGCTATGAACCAGAAGAATACCAATTGGTGTTGGGAGGACCTGACTTTTCTACTGACTGGTGAGAGTGAGACGCATGCGCGGCGTGCGCCTGAGGGTGATAGAGATGGAACGACGATGACGGATGGAAGAACTGGGACTGGTCTAAGGGAGAAGCGTAGTCGAGCGCACCAGGAACAGCTGAGTACGCTTGAGGCTTCAACGGCAAAGGCGGCTCGCCTAAATACGAGTGCCTTAACGCCTCAGAATAGGCACTATTATCGTATGACAATGCATACTGCTGCTTATCACGAGGGGAAACTGACCCTGGAGGGGTCATTGCTGAATGGTAGTCTGCGTATCCTCCGTACGCTAAAGATCCTATATCGGTCCCTTTATGTCCTAATTGTTCACCGTAACTAGACCCTTCGCTTCCAGGAGGTGTAGGCAAAGGCCCTGATTGACCGTCACTAGAGTAGTAACCGCCAGTTCTACCATCTCCTAAGAAATTACTTCTGATAACGCTCTCCCTATTCGCGTAAAGCTGTCTCAAAAGCGCACTTGCAGGCGTCGTGGTATGGTTTCCCGGGATTTGTCTATTTAAGTGGTTCAAGTGATGATTCTGAGTGCCGATCCATTGGATCGTTGATTTCTGCTGCTGTTGCTTTAGCAATGCGTCTGTTGAAAAATCAGTTGGTCGATGTGCGATTTCCTTCCCATCCAACGCTGGTAAATGCTTCGACATGGCATTCTCTAAGTCTCTTACAGACGTGGCGTCGGTGGAACCTTCTGGAATGGTCAAGTTAGTCTTGTTCGCATCTCGTTCCGCTGGAGAAATTGCTGCGCCGGGGTTGGAAGAAGATTTCCGCCTTTCTTCGTCTCTGTCTGCTTCATCGTCGCAGTCTGTGTGCTTTCGTTTCTTCAGTCTTCTCGCTGGCATCGGTGATGTTCTTTCAGGAGTTGTGTGTAGGGGTAACGGTTGCGTATCATTAAGTCTGGTCAGATGTGTGACGTCGGATGTTGGTACAGGGGCAGATGATGCTGAGTCGGTATTAGTTGGAGGTTCTGTTCGTTCTGTTGTGTGTCTATTGGGTGGTGGTGGTCCACCAGAGTTGTCGGTGTCTGGAGGCCCATTTTCAGGGTCGCCAGTGGTTTCTTCCCGCTTGACGCCCTGCACGCTTTCTTCGAGTTGACAGCAGTCCATCACGGTGTTGGGGTATTCTCGGCCACTGTAAAAGGAAGACAAAATCCATTAGAATAACATTTTTATAGGGTGCGTTGATCGTAAACTATGTTTTCTCGAAAGATCTTTTAAGGTTCCATAACCAAATAATATGGTTCCTGTAGGTGTCTTGGATGGTCTGCATAATCATTGCTATAGGTAGATATAGGTACATCACTGTTTTACAATTACTGGTCGGATTTTCAGATAATCTCACAAATGCTCTTCTTTTAATTTGAGACCTTATCTGACTTGCAATTTTGTTGAGGGAAGTACAAACTTTTAAGTTCGTCATTGTAAAACCCTACGAGAACTTGCTGAACAGCTTCCTTACCTAATAACGTAATTGACACAAATAATATTCTGTTCTTCCGCGTTCTTGGACGAGCAGACTACAGTGGCGCAAGTCTGCATCCACGTGTACCCTCCCAGTTTGTTCATTATCCTGTAGTAGTGCGTCAGGACCTGGCCTTTGTTCATTACTGGAAAGAATAGAAAAAATATGTTAGATAGGTTACATTGAGATTAGAGAAAATTGAGCTTGAACAAATAGCCAGCGATATAGGTACCTACTACCTACGTATGCTAGGTAACCGGCTGCAGATGATTCACTCATTCAAATTGTAGTTACAGGGTTACTTGAGTTGCTGATTCACATAATCACATGTGGTTTTGATGATGACGTATCCAAAGTACCTGATGCAATTTTACGCTAAAACCTAGGACAAGTCATAAGGTACCTACTCGAAGTTGTTACCAATCTATTTCAGCTATTCATTGCTTTGTGTCCTGAAATTACTGATTTTAGTACTAAGCAAGAGAATCTGAAATCTCACGTTCTTAATACGTTGAGTGCTTCTTCTATCTTAGTCACCATTAACACTCACTTTACGGAGTTTGTCATCACCAAATTCGTCCCCAATAAGGAGCCACGACCTTCATCTTGCAATGTAATAAACAATACATTGGCTACCAACAATGATGTATTAACTGCACCTACCTCTACCTACATCAATATTTCACTTTAGGACCTTATCAAAATGAATATGGCTCAAAATTCTGCAGCTTTTAAGGGAGGTTTAAACATTGGTATTGCGACATGGTTCGTTGATGAAAAGGGCTGACGTTAAAGTATATTCACATGATTGCTAACACAAAGGAGCGAGTGACAAACACGTGTTATTCTATACGTGATTCATTAGGATCGAGGTTTTTGGTTTTGTTGATGTATTGTCTTTACTTACTGGTACTCATTATACTATAGACGCGGCTGGAATTGGACTAGGGCCAAAGTGTTAAGCTGATTGCGTTGAACTTAGCTCTATGTTTATTGTTGTTGTTTAACACTTGATGTTAATGCATGTTATTGATGTTTACCGTCTTCGGATTATCATTCTTGGCCTTATCTAATTTAGCATATCTCTAGCTACCTATCTAGGTACCTATCCATCCTCCTCCAGTCCTCTACCTATATAAGATCTTTTATTCTCTATTTGCGAACTTGATTTTGCTCTTCAAAGTCTGAATGACTGCTTGTATTAAGAGTATGTGTACTAGGTATGACCTCAATAGCTTCTCTAGTACCTATAAGGAATAATCTATCCAAACGTCGTTCTCGACCTTTGAATAGATTATTCCGAAAGAATATTTTTATAGGTAACTTACATATACATACCCACTCTGTTACTTTTAATGGTTGCAACCATTTCTAGGCAGAGTAAGTATCTATTTGTAATAGACCAGCGACTTCACCGTAGACTAAAGCATTACCAGCTGTAATCAATACAGTGACTGATCATATGTTGATTACCGTCTGCTACATGCTTAGAAACTACAATCGTGCCTTACTTAACGTGATTATTGAATCATGAGGTGCACCGTCACGAAAAATGACGCATATGGTGAAAATTACAATCCATGATCAGTTGATGACGAAAGAGAAGTTATGTCCAGGATTGTGTACCTACTTATGCTATTTTTGCTTTTATTGGCAGTAGTTTAGTATGTACCTTCTGTTGTAGTATGATTAGTAATTGAAAAAAGCCAAACAAAAGACAGTAAGTAGGTAATACTTAGAAGTGAAAGAAAAAAAGTCAAAATAACGTATTTTGGACATTGAAAGCGATTAATGTTAGCATAACTTAAATATTCTTGAAATGTTTGAGCTAGCAGATTAGTAAACGCTTAATTACTTTCAATGACGTCTTACAAACGATAAATTAGATGTTATGGGACACAATCTCCAAGGTTTCAGCGTCCATTGTCGGAAGTCCCAAACATTACCATTGAGTTTTATTACAATATGCACAAAATAATGTCGATAATATAATCATCAGGTAAGCAAACCACATACACAGTTGTAACCAAATTACCCGCTTTCTAGCAAACACCCGGACTTTTATGTAAATAAACACAATTGTTATGCAGCACCAGAGATGTCCACATTTGACCGGCATCTACATAGATGTTAATTTTAAATTCAAATTGATGGTCTCGTAAAGCTATCAAATGGTAAGGTGCTAGGACCACATGACGTTAACGCTAAGCCGTGATTGGCATTCGGGATGGCAGCCATCTTGTTATGTACGCTTTGATTGGTCACAGGACTGTTACGTCAAGATTATGAATCGTTCCATTCATATTGCCAAGGAGTAAGGAAATAAAGATCAATATAAGAAGTCTTAAGTTCTGCTTTGGTGCCAAAAGTCCTTAACTTTCCATATAAGAATTTCAAGAACAACAGCCAGATAAACTGGAGATTGAAGACCAACAAATAAAGGAACGGTGACATCACCTCATTAGTAATCAGGATTTGTGCCTACGGTATAGATAATATATAACGGTTTATCTACGTAACGGAATCTTTGATATTATGGCCACTGAAGATTTAAATAGGTAAAAAGTAGCGAAAAAACCAAGCTTGGTAAATAAAAACATACTTATAACAAGAAAGTGAAAATACAAGTCTAAAATAGAAGGTCTATATACCCAATACAAGGACTAGACACAAGAAGAATATTCAAACAGATACAAAGTCTCCACACAATCCCGGTAAAGACGATACTCATAAAATAGTACATAGAGGCATCTCAGAGGACATTACACGACATTTCCCACGTCTTCGTCAAGGGAAAGGAAACCAAAATGATCGTATAAAAATTATTATTCAAATCTCGTAGAGTCGGGCCGGCGCATAGCGCAGGCCTAAATTGTATTCCGCTGACGGATGCGTGGAAAAGTAATAATATCAGACGTAATTCGAGAACATGATTACGTTATTCTTGTGGAATTTTTCATAGGATATGTGAAATGCAAGAAAAAGGCGTCAAAATCACTGATGCGGAAAATATTGTGGCCGGAAAGTAATTAAAAAAAACTCCAAAATAGAAAATTAGGAAACAAAAAAAATTATACCTACCCACAGAATATCTTTAGTTAGGTATTGCTTCTACAGAATTAATACTGTGGAAGAGAAAACAAGGTAAACAGAGCAAGTCGTTGTCTGATTGACAAGCCGAATTTCTTCCTAACAATACCTACAGAGCTGTCGTAAATTTTCCTGCTCCGCGCCTTGGGCTGCCAGTCGACTTGACATGGATTTCTATACTCCTCGCACTGAATACAAATCGATCGTTACAACATGAGGATTTCACCACACTATTGGGTCATGGGTGGACATCAAGACAATCGATTGAAGCAAGGATGATTAAAACGAGACTATTAGAATAACATAATAAAACAGTGACATAGATGTGTCGACACATTCTGGATGATTCATTAGAAGGAAGTGGTGAAATTAAAGAAATCTAAGCTAACAGAAACAGTCCAATAAGATTAAGTAACTGTTAATGACACTGTTTCAAATTAAAAACTAAAACTAATGCAGAAAATAAACATGAAAATAGCGGTTTTGTATATGATAAACACACCAAGAAATGATCCCAGATGAACCTGGCCAAGTAAATGAGTCTTACAACCGAATGCATTTGTGGAGAAAACGGAGTTTCCCGAAGATTTGCATGTATGGAAATGATGATCGGATCAATTCGAATTCGAATAATCTGACAATTTAGACGACAGCTTTCTCTTGGCTGCTATTGGTGAATTCGATTGATGCGTATCCTTGATTGCATAGCTCAAATTACAGAAAGCTATGAAAGAAATTCTAGTGAACTCTCTATTTTGTTACATCCAGGAATATAAATGTCCATAGGTAGGTATTTTTTTACGTACTTAAGTATCTAAACGAATGATGTGACGCGTGTGTTGAGTGTTTGCCTGCATGGTGAGCGTCATAGGCTTGCTAATCATAAAATTGTAGTGGTAACTACTTATTATAAATGTATAGTACGTGACACTGCACTCGTCATCCTGAGACATCAGAATATCAGAATATCTAGCAAAGCGGTGGTAGCTACCTAGCCGAACTTTTGCACCAAAATCTACCACCTTGTAAATTCTCTTGTCAAAATGAAAATTATACGAGCAAAGATCAAGCTTGAACTTCATCAAAATGTATAAAGATTTCTAAGTTATAGGTGGTATATAATGTAGGAGATAGATACTTACAATCTACATGGCATTTTCTAAGTTTGTTGGCGTCCTCGCCGTGGCAAAGCGCGTACAGGTTCTTCCCCGTAAGTTCTTCCGCCGTATAACCTAGTAGCTCTGATACCCTGCTGAAAATATTGTTGCAATGTACCTTTAATCTATTTAAGATTTAAATCCACAATAAACGACATCTAGCAAGTTTACAAGCAATGTCACTTTCGACGTCATTGCATCAGTTTTATTTGTGACTTGATTGACCACTACTATGAATTTTTAATCTCATATACAGGTTTCATCTTTAACTTTAATGTCCAGCAATACGAATCTATTAGTTTTGAGATTTTTGAGCAGGCTCAGCTTTGACTTTAATTATTGTTGACAAAAACGCCAAATACCTGGGCTCGCAGTGCGCTATCCTAAAATCGAAGTTGATCCTCGTCACGAACATGTCTGATTCCAGTCTTATCTCATGGACCGACGGTGGTGGTAACGCTATCGCCAGCGCAACCATCCCAAGTAGGACTGTCGGAGACTTCCGACTGTGGGAGAAGGAATACTGCGGTCGCAGCCGACACAACATCAGTACAACCTGAAAAGATGGAAAAAGCTGTTAAAGAATTTGCTACAGATTTTAAAGATTTATCGTTTTCTATGATGAGATTGGGTGTAGGTGGAGACGCCCTCTTTCATGCAGGGGCAGGTTTCGAATTTGAGGTTTGAACGTTATTACACCTACCTATATTTTAACTGTTACAGTTGCTTTCAATAATGTTATACTCATAATAGGTATTTCTGCTATAAACCAATGTCAATTTTAAAAACCATGAAACCAGCAAGGCATGTATTCAAAAGTTTGATTACACAAACAAACAGTATCTTGGAAGAGACAGTCATAAAAAACCTAATCAAAACTTTGAATTCATACCTGAGCAACAAACAAGGGACGTGTTTCATACAACGCTAATAAAGTTCACATAAACTGAAAAGCTTATTTGTTACCGGGGCACAGCCACGTACCGTAATACATTACCTGCTAATCGAATAAGGAGATCAAATGTAAGGATTAACTAATTTTGCAATTTTGCCAATAAACCGCTTGCCTTTGGCGTATTATCCAACCTCGAAACTGTAATAAACGGTCCATACTAATTGCCATATCCCACCGCCTCCAAGTAGAAGCAATTTAGATAAAGATAGCGAATTGCACATAACTTTCAACCCAAACAATTTATAACCAATAAAAACCAAATAAAATAACAATTCATAAAGAAATAATCGACCCCTAAATAAAAGGAAACGTCCGCGAAGTGGTTATGAAATAAAAGGAAAATTTACACCCCGAAAACAATCTATGAACAATTTTACGTACCTAGTGGTTTTCGCGAGTCGCTTGAGATATAATCACGTTTTATAACCTAACACCGAGTTAGGGCAAAAATTATGGGGCCATATAACCGTGCCTTGAGGCACCCCAAGAGGAACAATAATTCTAACCAATGATATTTGCGATCTAAGACGGATAAAAAGGTCGTCTGTCAGCATTTATTATAACGGGTGAACAAACGCCGGTGGGGTAGTAATATTGAAGAAAAATATCTCGTACAAATATAACATATAAAACATACGTGAAAGGGGGTTTCTAGGAAATCTTCAAGAAGCACTTGTTTAAAAAAGGAAATATTAATATACAATTATAATTACGTTGGTCATAAATCTTCGTAGCTGTTTTTCATTTAGTTATTACATTATCAAAACAAATGAATCATCTCGCTACAAGATACCCACCCGCCAGTTACCACTCTCTCCGTATCTCGTTGTCTCACCCTCCTGGCTTCTTCCAACCTAGATTGAAAATGAAAATTCAGAGTCCATTTAATTCTCATTCTATACACTAGATAAGAAAAATGTCCGTAAATTTTCATAGTCGTTCTCAGGTACTAATGACTTGGAAGTGAATAAATCTCAACGATAAGATTTGTGGGACCAATTTTATTACTGAACCAGAAAATAAATTTACATTATCTGGAGGCCCAACATTTTGTAAAGAAGAACTGGTGTTTATATACTATTTTGCAAAACAATATCAAGCGAACTTGGAAATATTGGGACATGAAATAGTAAGCGAACTATTCATCGAAGAATATGGATATAGAAGTCAGAAAACAGTTCACAGTTTGCAAATCAAGATTAGGAGAAAGCTCGGTCAAAATTTTCATTGACGAACATAAAAGTTCTTACCCTGTATCCTGAAGACTTAAAGTGGCACCCTCTCTTGGTCAGCGTACTCTTCATCCTCACGCAAAACGCCCGGTCCATGCCTCGATACAACGCCCCGCTGGCTGCGAGGGTCATCTGCGCTGATACTGTTGACAAAACGATCTCTCAGTTAGATAGCAGTAAACATTTTATGAATGACCACTTGACCGTAACTGCCAACGATAAAATCTGGTGGATAAAAAAGACTAAACACCGATAAGAAAATTGCAGTACAATTAATACAATTTGTTTACGTAGTGAAAAATGTTAATCACTTTCAAACAAAATAAAACCATGCTAACGATGTTATGAATCTAATCAAAACAGCGGTAATAGAAATCAGTTGTGACATAAAGATCTCAATTTTATCCAACAAAAGAGGCAATCTCTTCCGCAAGGGCGAAGTAACTGATTGATTGGGAAAGGTTGGTTAATTAAAAGATTCATGGCTTTCGGATCGGCCAGACACACCGTGGCTTAATTGATTTCTGTTGGAGCTCCTTGCATTTGGATGCTGCGGTTCTAAAAATTTCGAGATCTGTGCCTTTAATGATTAGTTCTCTGGGATGAAAATGATTGTAGTAAAAAGTTCCATGCCACATCCTTAACCAAATTGTTATTTCACCTTACTGAAGATGTTCGTGTGCATGTAAAGTAACGGTGCCAAAGTCGCGATTTTCCTGTTGGACTTTATCATTAGCTACATCATGTCTACCTACCTACTCATCAAAATCTTTTTCCACTTCATTATTGTAGTAGGTACCTACCTATTTGCATCCAGTGTAGCCAATTCAAGATCCTTTAACACAAGTTAAAAATAACTTTGAACTCGTACGATATAGCCTCTTTTACAATGGCAGTGACGATTTCTAAATAGTCACAATAAAAAGTTAAAAGGACAATGCGCTATGTCGATTTGAATCACGTCTTTGTACCAAATGCGTAACAAGATTGACTCAGTGTAGAACTATTTAACCTTGGCATGGAGCAAATGCGGCTCCGTGTTTTCCACAAGATGTAATGATAACATAGCTCCTTGTACATCTAATGCATTGATTGATTAAGGAGTCAATAAATGAGTAGAACCTAGTTGTTTAGCTGGTAAAAAAATCGTAAAATGGCCTTATTTACTCTGTTCCTGTTTCGCCGGTGTCAGCAAACTGATGTTTATTGATTTTTTACTTTGGTGTTGTGAAAAGATTTAGTGCCAATTATGTTCAGCCAAGTTGCTCATGCTTTTATCTTTTTTAGAACCACTGGCATCTAAATCTTGACTGGTATCATCACACGATTTTTCTACCATAATTCCATGGTCGTCTACCAACAATGTAGTACTTTCTTCACGGGCTACTGTTCTGTGACTTCATTTCACTACGCCCTTCACCCAACAATGCGATGCTGTCAAACTATTTCGATCCTGATAGATTTTTTACAACTTTTTTCTCGTATCAGAAAGCAAATTGAAATTGATTCTAAGCCCTTAAATGTGAACTAAATTGAAATCGGAGTTTATCCGTTAGGTTGGGTGAAAAAAATTGGGTCAAATGTGTGCCCGAGTCATTGTTGTTTCGATGTTTATAATGAAGTTCATTTCAATAGACCGCCATAAATGAGTATGAATCTATGAATACAAGATGTTGAGAAACATATAAATAGCTATAACTACAGTTCATAAAAAACTGAATATCATGGAGACTGAAAAGACCCAAAATAAAATAAAACAATAACAAGTTCCGTGTAGTTTCTCTCAAAGAATTTAAAAGAACAAATCAATGTACGTAGGTAAGTTAAATATAAAATTCAGATTGCGTATATTCAAACGAAGTTTTTTATTAGCGACGTATAACCACAACAAAGGTAAAAACTTCGAATGCAGTGAAGCGAGCAACTATTTGATAGTAAAGATTATTACGAACGGCTTTTTTGCTAATTTAGTTGTTTAATTGAGAACGGACACCTATATTAGGTGCGATTCACAGAATCAAAATAGGTTTGTGACCTCCAATTTTAAAGTAGAAGCGGTTACGTTTGAAATTAGGCGCACAGTGGCGCTTAAATGGGTTTGGAGATGGTTCCCATAGAAATGAAATATTAATTTGTTGCATAAAGATGCCTACTGACACCCCATCGACCGTTTCATGAGCTCCCAACACACCGTGACTACTCCATAATCTAATTTCAATTTGGTACTCAAGTTATTATTGATAGCATTTGAAGATTCGTTATACTGAGAGACATTTTCGGTATTGTCACTTGACTGAAGGTGCAACGGCCTCGGAATAAGTTTAATTGAATTCTGAGCACATTTTTTCCGAGTTTTTTGTCCACGATTCATCGGTTAATTCTTGACTTTTCTTTTGGGTCTCGAAATGTGACACCTACTTAGACAGAATGAGTAACGGTGATAGAAAGTAGCTTCCTTACTGTTTTGGAAGGTTTTTTTAGTTTTGTTCAAGTTAAACGTTTGACCAAAAAGTATAACAGAAGATGATAAATCTAGACCAGTCTAGATTAATATGGCGGACAATTTCACGCAATTAAAACTCCCAAAACGTTAGCAACTAGCAACATGTATAACGTCCAGACAAAAAATGTTTAAAAGCTTTTATTGAGACTATTCGAAAAGACGCTTCTAGAATACGAAATTTCTTTTCAACTTCTTCAATACATTTGTAATTTTAAATTCAACTACCTACTTACCTATAATTACATTACTGTTATGAACACACTTGAATTACACATTAAAGAGCATTTATTTAACGAACACAAGGTGTGAAAACAAAATAAGTTTGATTCTTATCGTCATCTTCTTTAATCTTTGATAGACTGCTTTGGACGCCACCATCATGCAAAGCAGGTACCTACCTAAGAAAAGACATTTTTTCAGTAGTAAGTTTATCATTTTCAAATTGTCTACTTACCGTCAGGGTTATTCGTCCCATGTTGACTACCCTCTTCGCTCCCTGATGCTGGACTGTTCAATCCCGCTCCACCCCTTCCTGCTAGTGACAATCCCAGCTGTTCAGCTACTTCTGCATGGTCAGCTTGGTGGATGTAATCGAATATACTGCTACCCGTCATCTCTACCTGCAGAAAATTTACGAGGTTAGTTTATGGGAATTTTTTATGTAACATTTTTGAAAAGCTATTGTATTGTACCATTTTCTTATTATGCAATGTCTATAGTTACGAGTATATTAGACTCGTATACACTACAATCATCTAAAACACATAAAAGGAACAGGTAAAAATTTTTAATTTCCTTGCGAGTTCCTTCCTTGCTTTTGCCATTAAAGAGATCTCGTTTTCATTAAACATTTAAAAGCAATCTATTCCTTTTCTTATTGTATTGATGTTGCAATGTCCATTAGTAGCTGTTGCACACCATTTTTACAAGTCACATTGTCATTGTCAGGGCAGTGAACTGCTGCTTCCATTTGACTGTATTTATTGCGGCCATGATCTGCTTTACAGTATTTGTATTAGCAAGCGTTTTTCCTTTCCTAACGTTTTCATTCACAACTATTTCAAAGACCATCTCCACATCATCTCTATTACCTTGTCTACAATTATCATCATTACCATCAACTATCTCTTGTCTACAATTTTCATCAATGTCAGCACATCCTCGTTAGATGCCCACCTGCTGGTCAAGATAACAGCTGGTTCATTCATAACGATGGTGGTGCGTGGTACGTGACCGTTCTGTAACTGGTTGGGCTGCTTCATGCTTTTGTTTATGTGTAATTAGGTACGGGTGTGGTTTGGGATAGTGGTTAGAGCTTGCCTTTAGTGGTTTACATGAAAAACGTGTTTTTGGACTTGGAATTGAGTTTTATGATAATAGGAGCAGAATATATTCAACGATTGAAATAAAAGACTCTAAAACATCGTGTCTTTTCGTAAAAGATAAATCGTCACCAGTCCAATACATTTCTACTGCTGGGACATACGCTTTCGCTCACATAGAGAGAGTGTAGGTTCCATCACGATGGCCAAGTGCGGGTTGCTAGATGATACAAGTTCTCGATCTTTGTGATTCTTGAACATGCTGGTTTCCCACGATTTTTTTCCTTATTCGTTATTAAGAGTGAGTGAAAAATAGGCAATCAAAATATAGGTATCTACTTATCTGTTTTTTTAAAGTAAATATAAATAAATACACAGTGCCACCTAGCCCCAAAACTAAGCAAAGCTTGTACTATGGAAACATAACTGGTACAATACTTATAATATACTTTTTGTTTGTTAATACATACTTATAATACAATATAACACCCAGACACAGAACTAACATTGACGTTCATCATACAAAAGTTTGTCCTGTGTGGGAATCGAACTCACATCCCACAGTCCAGAAGGCTGTCCAACTGAGCTATCAAGCCAGGCCAGTAAGTATATAAGTACACTGAAACCAAGTATGTATTTAGGTTTTTATTCAATAAATCAATCAGTAAAAGAATGCCCACTATATAATAGAACTATTGTCACTGTCATTAAAGACCCAAACGACAATTCCAAAGATTTCATTCAAGCTCACCGGACTTTCACGATGACCCTTTCACAAATATGCAAATGTCCTTTAAATAAATTTATCAAATATAATTGTGGGATCCTATTACACATTCAGGAGTCGTGTATCCGCCAGTCATCCTCCGCATATGAATTCTATAAAACAATGGTGACGTTATGGTGGTCGGTTCTCGGAAAGCAACTGATTTTATGGTGTTTATCGAATTGCCGATCGGACAAATCGATTCGGAATTTACGTAAGATGGGTCGAGTTGAGTGCTAAGTATTTGCGGACAGTATCTAATACATTACTGTCTGAATTTAATCGAAGAAGGTATTTGACGAGCTTTGCATTGCATGTCTAGGTAATACTTTCATATAACGAAATAGCTTGCGCCCGCGGCTTCGCCCGCGTGGACTATCCCTAAGGAACCGTTTATTTTCCGGGATAAAAGTTCCGTTTTAGCGCACCCTTACACTATGTAATGAATGTATCTTCGTAATTTCAAGATTTTAGCTTCAGCGGTTTAGGCTGTGTGAGCGTCTTACGATGGGACCTTCAGGGATGAAATTCAAAAATTGCCGAGACCCGTATGTATTTTATGTGTTTTTTTTTCTACGCACATTCTCAGAATGTTACGGACTAAATTTTAAAATGTACACACTAACTTTAACTACACAATTCGCCCCTTATTAGGTTGGTTTTTCAAAAAAGTATGAAATACCATTCCATTTATTTTTATACTTGTTTTTATGTGTCAAGTTTCAAAACGATACGTTACGTAATGTAGGTTTTTCATACAAACGTTGTTCCCCCTTTTCATCCCTGTAGGAGTTGAATTTTCAATAATCCTTTCGTAGCACGCGCTTAACTATGTCTTAAAAGAAAGCCACCCTCCAAGTTTCAAGTCTCTACGTTCAGCAGATTGGGCTGTACGTTGTCTGTCAGAGGACATCAAAGCCTTTTATATATTAGAAGAAGATATTGTAAGTTCAGAAATGTTAAGTTAAGATTAGTTTTAGGTACAATTTCCTAAGTTTAAATCGCAGTAAAAATAGTTACCTAAATCGTGAAAATTCTGTCCCTCACTCACCCTTAAGGCGGAACGTTACACTAGCGCGGCAAATTCAAATTTTCTTGCGTTCTTTTGCCAATAATAGCTTAATTACTCAACGTGATTACATGAAAACTAATTTTGCGGAAATAAATAGAATATATCAACAAATTACATTTAAAAGTATCACCTACATAATCATTGGTTTAGCGACAAATGGCAATAGACTGAAAAACTAAGACGAAATTTGTTTATTGCGATTTGTCGCTAAACCAATGATATCTAGGAGATACTTTTAATTGTAATTTGTTAACACATTCTATTTCTTTAAGTTAAATCAGTTTTAATGTAATCACGTTTAGTAATTAAGCTATTATTGGCAAAAGAACGCAAGAAAATTTGAATTTGCCGCGCTAGTGAAACGTTCGATTTTAAAAAGAACATGATAATGTTCTACTTAACTTAACTTAACTATCTAAGTGAGTCTCGATGAGTGTGCTTAGGTTAGGTTAATACCTTGCCGTCGTCCATGTTTCCAGCTAACTATAACCTGGGAGTCTTCAAGCCAACAGTGAACAGGTATCTTCTAGGCAAGCATGTACCACCATAGGCCGCGTTATCATTTACCATCAAGTGAGACAGTGGTCAAATGCTATGCCTATAAATGAGGAGTTTTATTTAAAAAAAAGAAATAGTGTTTTATGTAAGACCCAATAGATGGCGCCAGTTGTAGTTTTACCAAAATCTGTCACTGTCACTGTTTCAAGCATAGACTACAGGTTATAGGAAATGTGTCACGATACTGACTGACAATTGTAAACTGTTTCGTTTGTTTTATTTTCGTTGCGCGATAGCTCGGCTTAATTTTGGATCATAATATTAACGTTTATCTGTCTCGCAGTTCTGCTGTACTTCTATTTACTTAAAAAGAATGCACCACAGACTACTTAGAAAATACTACAGACAATGTACTCGTGGTCCACTCAACTGAATTTGACATTTCTTTGTAGGTAGTCTAAGCATTTTCTTATGTTTAAACTACTCTGTGGTTTGAAAGGTTTAAACTATGTACTTACAGCGACATCGAGAAAAGAAGCGGAACTAGCGTTTTTTTTAAATAAAAAGCCTCATTGTAAGAAAAGTGGAGATTCAGCAAAATTTCAGTGTGACGTCACCGTGGAAACTTTGCTTTGTAAGATCTTTAATATTCATCTTGCGATATAAACCGCATTGCGTTCATCCAGGTGTAGGTATAATTACTAGGCTAATGAGAATAAATTTTGCCTATACCGTATCATCATCATCATCAGCCTGAAGACGTCCACTGCTGAACATAGGCCTCCCCCAGAAAGCGCCACTTTGAGCAGCTGCTCGCCTCATGCATCTATCGGCTCCCCACGGCTTTCAACAGATCGTCGGTCCACCTAGTGGGGGGCCGGCCTACGCTGCGTCTTCCGGTTCGTGGTCGCCACTCGAGAATCTTTCCTCCCAACGGTTGTCAGTGTGGCCTGCCTATTGCCATTTCAACTTGCTAATTCTAAGAGCTGTATCGGTCACTTTAGTTCTCCTGCGGATCTCCTCATTTCGGATCTTATCTCGCAGGGAAACACCGAACATAGCTCTCTCCACTCATATTTTACCGATAGGCAATAGTTATCCTCATTGGCTTTAGTAATTTTGTTAGCGGTAGGTGGCTAAGCTACAAAAAAGCATCTCCCGAATTCCCGTGCACATAAAATAAGACGGCTGTAAAAGTATCCATTTTCTTCTACCTCAAAAAAGGAAAACACGATTTCCCATTGTCGTCGAGACTATCAGTCTTTATCCGTCGAAAAAAAAAACAGAATTTAATATAGCCGAAACATCTAACACAAACCTTATAAGAAAGTCGTATCTACGCTTATTTACCAGGAAGTTTATGTATTTTATGTCTACCCGCACATGTGTACGCGTATTGAGTTACTGACGCGCGTGTGTGTGAAAGGTGTTGCGACGATATTAGTGTGCGTTGTTTCGGTCTGTATGTGTGCGTGGTAAGGTTCGCATCAGCATTAGGATGAGAAGCACGCGTCTGCCTTGCCCGAGACGTGACCGGCATATCGCATCGTCCCTTTCCCCCTATCTGCCATCTCCCTCGCACCACCCCCGCCATGTTGCCAAGAGTTTCCCTGTTTTCGGATCTTTTCACGACGCCTTTTAATTTCGTTTATTTAATTCTATATTTATACCAACCTTTACATTATTATTCTAAATTATTCTTTTTTGTACACGCCTGCATTTTAAATATCATCTCATTACTCTGTGGAAATGTAATTCTTTGCGTGCCAAACATGTTTATTATATACGTATAGCATTAGCATTCGTACCGTATAATTCATTTTTCTCATTAAGTTGTTCCAGTGTCTGCTCTATTTTGTGGTGTCTGTGTGGCTGCAAAGCTCAGCACTTAGGTAATAGGCACTTAATATGCAGTAGGTATATGTGGCAGAAAAGTGTAGGGTAAAACTTGGATAAATGGATGCATGTCCCCTTTTATTTAAAGTTTTTTTTTTGGTGCAATTGAATGACGTGATGAGCTAGTCGTTCACCAGATGTTAAGCGACACGGCCGCCCATAAAAATTGCAGTGTCACTCGGAGCTTTAAAACCATAAAGTTTCGCGTGACACTGCACTGCGCACGTCATCCTAAAACATCACACAGTCAAGTAATCAGATTACTAGACTGAGTGATCAGATCATAAAGTCTCATTTGCCCAGTAATTTCACTAGCTATAATGCCCTTCAAACCAGAACACAGTAGTGCGTGCACACTACTGCTTGGCGGCAGAATAACTGGCAAAGCGGTGGTACCTACCTAGACGAACTTTGCAGAAAAGTCCTACCACCTAGTATGGTTGTGACTCTTTTTTTATTAGGTCCATGGTTGTGACATATACATATTCCGTTTTATTTGTGATGTAGCTATTATTACTTTTTTTTTTTTCTTATATTTTGGCTCCACACATAGTGTATTTAGCCAGTGTCAAGTATTGTAGTTTTTCATCGTATTATGAAATATTTCATGTAAAGTCAAGTCTTAGTTACAGTCAGTCAGGGTAGTTATAGTCCAGTCTAAGTCAGGTAGTCATAATCCAGTCTAAGTCATGCCCTAGTAAAGTAGTGGCAACTTTACTAGAGGCTTCTATGGAATTTTGGAAGCAACACGAAAAACCACGTTACACTACATTATATCACTTGCCCACACTTATACTCGTAATTCAGCACTTAATGCGTAAAATGCCACTAATTTTAAACATTAACACTAGAAAAAGCATAAGTTTTGTGAAATAATACAATGCAACGACGTGAACTTTTTCACGTTCCCGCCAAAACTCCTATTATTACTTCGTAAGGACATGCCTGATGACAGGTTAAAAGTCACTCCAAGTTAGACAAGATCGGTCGAGTGCACAGATAACCCCCAATAGATACCGCATTACGGGATTTTTGTTTGGATCCAAAACTGGCGGAAGGCGCGGGTTGCGGGGACTGGAGCCAATGCGCTATTATTGGCTGTTTCGAGTGACGCCCTAATAATGAACTCTATTACTTGGTCGAAACTAAGGCCGTGCTGCGAAGCGGCGATTTATATAGAAACATTTACGCCAATGCGTGGTGCGCGGTCGTCGTCTTTCATGCGGTATCTATTGGGGGTTATCTGTGGTCGAGTGCTACACATGAAAACATACCCAGATGCACTGTAAAGGTTGTACGAACGACTGCGGTAAGTGTAATCAAAAAGGCAGTACATTTTACCACAATTAGTTCAATGTTGTACCATACTTCGTTGCCACAAAGTAATCTATTTTCTATTTGGAAAATTATTTACATTGACATGACTTCATAGCAGCGTCACCTAGATATGATATGGTCAAAATGGTAAAAAAAAGTCAATGCCATTGCGTTGAATTTTATTTTCCATATCGACCATAAATGTAATATGTTAGTTAAGGTACCTATATTATATAATCTGTGGTTGAGGCATATCCTGAGATTTAAATCTATGGCTATACCTATAGGCAGCAAACAAGATTACGGCCTTCCTGATGGTAAGAGTGACGTAGCCACACATATAGCACAAACAAAAGCTGGGTTATTAAAAGTTTTTAAATGTCGTCGGCTTTAACTATCACATGTTAATCTTTGAGGTATTTAAGGTTCTGTCTTAGTTAAAGATGTATATTTAAAAAGTTTTGAAGACTTAAATATTATTCCAGATACAAGCGACAATTCACATGTCCCACTAACACCGACAAAAAAATCTTCACAGAATCATAGACCCGAAGATGTGGATAAAAAGTAGATACGTAACTATGAAATCCATCCCACGTAGACGTCATAATGTAACACGTGTCCTTTTTATCTGATATCAAATGCAGTTACGGTCTACGAAAGTCACCACCGGATGTCTTTGGAGTGAAGCCGAAAATTTTCAGATTTAATCGGCTGACTGTACCTACCTGTGCTTGTGTGCGATCGTGCGTGAATGGTTATACCTGTGTGCGTAGACCAATGGTGTTTTGGAGTGCAATGTACAAATATACAAATTATATAGGTAGGTAAGTACAGTTGTAATAGATGGCGAGCATGATTGAAAATTTTGTAGTGTTGGAATGTGTTGGAAATAAGTGGTTCTAACGTTAAAAACGTCCTATCTTTTCGTCCAAAATACCGCAGAGCCTGAAAACGAAAGTTTTCAATCAGTGTGTGTTGCCAGTGATGACTTATGGAGCTGAGACATGGTCTCTTACTGTTGGCCTCATTAGTAAGCTCAAAGTCGCGCAGCGAGCTATGGAGCGAGCTATGCTCGGTGTTTCCCTGCGAGATAAGCTCCAGAACGAGGAGATCCGCAGGAGAACTAAAGTGACCGATATAGCTCTTAGAGTTAGTAAGTTGAAGTGGCAATGGGCAGGCCACATCGCTCGTAGAACTGACAACCGATGGGGAAGAAAGGTTCTCGAGTGGCGACCACGAACCGGAAGACGGCCCCCCACTCGGTGGACCGACGACCTGGTGAAAGCCGCGGGGAGCCGATGGATGCAGGAGGCGAGCAGCCGCTCAAGGTGGCGTGCTCTGGGGGAGGCCTATGTTCAGCAGTGGACGGACGTCTTCAGGCTGTTAATGATGAATGATGATGATGATGAACGTTAAAAAAGGTCTAGGTATTCCTATTAATGATGATGTTTTAAAAAACTAAGTACCTACGTAGATTAATTTCAAGAGACGCCGACGCACATTATATAAAACGCGATCTCGTTTATGTTTATGCAATTTATTATAGGTACGTTTAGACATACTTTGCTTTAAATAATCTTGAGATTTTGCAAAATCCAAGAACGTAGAAATTGTTAGAAATATAGGGTGTCTCAGTAAGAATGCACTTTTCCATTTTAAAATTAAAACACGCATTTTTTGAGATAGTTGTGATTTTTTTATTGAATTTAGAAGACATGTTCCGATTGAGTATGGATAAAATATCCGTTCCTATGGCTCTGATGACAGGCTATTACTCTATTCATGAAGTTTTCCATGATTTTTTTCAAAGAGATGTTACTATATCTCGGATTTGAGATCAGGAATTGTTTCTGGTTTATTCGCATTTTTCTTTGGGGTTTTGTGAAATCTCGGGCTTATGCGAATAAACCAGAAAAAAATACTGAGACACCGTTTAAACATGATGATTTACTTACTTGTGATAATCCTAAATATATAGAAACAGTTTCAGATATGTACAGGAACCTCCCATCAGCGGCTACGGATAACGCGAAGCCGTCCAAAGACTGTGAACAAAGAAACAACAATCCGTGAAATTCTATTGCATACAATTGTTAAAACTAAACAAAAAAGTACCCAAGTAATTCAAATCAAATCAAATCAAATCAAAATATTTTAATGAGTAAATGTAGGCACATGTACATATTTTCACACGTCATTAACATAGGTATTCATTATAAGCATAATGTAATAACAATTATTCAATCGCTACCTACTGTTACATGTTATAAGCTGGAGTAGATCCCACGCTTTTTTGTCACTTAAATAATCATCTACCTTATAGTAAGCCTTATTTGTAAGCATTGATTTTACTGTTTTCTTAAATTTAGTTTCCGTCAAATTCAGAATGCTAGGTGGGATTTGATTATAGAACTTAATGCTATAGACCAAAAAAGACTTGCAAATATTGCTTCAGCGTCAGCAGCTCTACCCCACAGCAGGATGCCATATGGCATGATGCTATGGAAGTAGCTGAAGTTAACCAGGCGAGCTGTGCTGATATCAGTAATTTGACGAATTTTCCGAACCGCATACGCCGCCGAGCTGAGCCTACCCGAAAGAGAAGAAATATGTGGACCCCACTGCAATTTTGAGTCTATTGTTAAGCCCAAAAATACAGTGGTATCAACAACCTCAAGTTTTTTATTTTTTACGAAAAGTAAGTACCTATACAGGGTGATTGGTTCGTAGTCCGTATCCTTTCAGGGTGTGTATAAATAGGCCTTGGGCTATCTTTTAAGCGTAACAATGGTTTAGCGATTTTTTTAATTTTGAGTTATTCTACATTTTGCACTGTTTTTAAAAACTATGGTTAATTATGTTTCTATTTGAGTGTCAGTTAAGTCATTGAGGTTTCTTTTATGTAATTAAAATCAAAAGCTTTATAGTTACAATACCCGTACCTTCAGAAATCAGTGATTAAAGTCGAGAACGGGAAATTTTCCCAATTTCCACAAAATGTTGGATAACTCAAACATAAAAAAAATCACTGACCTAATGTTACGCTTAAAAGATAGTCCAAGGCCTATTCAAACACACCCTTAAAGGATACGCTCTACGAACCAATCACCCTGTATAGAGCAGAGAGAGAGCCTGGAGAATGCTTGGTACATTGTGCTTACAATTTTCAAGTGATGACCTATTCTTTTTTTGTGTGTTTCTTTTTTGTTATTTTTTTTTGTTTGATATGGCGTTTAATAAACAATATTTGATTTGATTTGATTTGAAAAACAAATAATACTAAGGGCCAATTTCACCGTTCGTATCACAAAACGAGTTTAATAGAACTAAGTTCTGGATAAACGGGTTTAAATGTTGGTTTTGATCTAGATTTACATCATACAAATTTCACCAGAAAACCAAGTTTAAGGCCGCAAAACAAGAATATCACAGAGTACCATTTTATAAACCAGAGAATATTGTCTATAATTAAAGGCAAATGTCATGTTTGTGATGTTTGACAGGGGCAATCTGTCAAAACCATCTAAACTCGTTCAACGAGCTAAACGCCGAAAATTGGGCGTTCAGAGTTTGAACTCGCTTAGGCTCTAACTGAGTTCTGTTTATGTTGGTGAAATGAAAATTGTTGATCTAAACTCAATCACAAGCTTGAACTGAGTTTAGTTTGAATTGATCGCGTTTATTTGTAACGGTGAAATCCGACCTTAGACCGTCACACCGTCTTAGCTTTCATCTGGATTTCTAATTAACTAATGATCATAAAATGTTTTTTTTTTATGCGATTGAATGACGTGACGAGCTAGTCGTTCACCTGGTGTTAAGCAACACGGCCGCCCATAACAGTTGCAGTGTCACTCAGAACTTTAAAACAATAAAGTTTCGCGTGAGTTGCACTGCGCACGTCATCCTGAGACATTACACAGTCTAGTAATCAGATTACTAGACTGAATGATCAGATCATAAAGTCTATGTTACTCTATGTATGTAATAATATAGATCACAGTATTTTTTTAAAGTAGGAAAGAAAGCCGATAATACAGACTCAACTTTTTTATCTTTGGAGAAATGAAATTATATAATCTGTCCGTACTTTTACCTACATGCCGTTCACCGTAAGTTGTCCCATGTATTTATATGATTTAAAAATATGCAATTAATATCATAAATGTAAAGTAATATGTAAGCATTATCTAAACTTGTATGTACCCACCACAGATTAATATGTTTTACTTGCATATTTTTAAATATAAAATAAGTACATCAGGGGGCAACTTACGGTGAACGGTCTATACCTAAAATCAAAATAAACCTAACTTTAAATTTAACTAACTACAGAGTATTTATAATGTCAAATTATATAGCAAGCCTATTATAACAAATGAGTTTCAAAAAAAGAAGTTCTCTTTCCCACTACTACGTAGTGCAAGCAATCCGGCATAATGCACAAAAGAAAACTCCGATCTGAAGCTTCGATTACACAAGAAAGAAACAAACAAAACACGGTATAATAAGCAAGCATAACAATATTTTATAGCAACAGTTCGTCGAATACGGTCGTTTGGTTAGGTAACCCGAAGTTGAATCTAGATTCGCTTGTCATCCCATTTTTTCCTAATAAGATCTCGCTCCCATTCATCCAGCTATACACACTCAAACTGGAACTAATTCATGATATCGAACATCAATTTTGTGAACGCTACAAAAAATGGTAAACAAACGAATTGTAGGTAAGATGACGAAAAACCATCAACACGGCGAAATGATTACATTGATGTAGATTTAACAGAAGTGTCATGTACGTACTAACTTTAGCTTGAGTTTGTGATGTAGTTTGCACCTTTTAAAATAAATATTGTTTTGAAGCCAGTACAAAGTATGCCTTGTTCCACCTATACCGATAATCGTTGGGAACGATACTCTCGAAGTTGTCGCCTACTATGTCTACCTAGGACAGATTATCCAATTAGGTAGGTCCAATTTCGACAAAGAGGTCGCACGAAGAATCCAACTCTGCCGGGTAGCGTTTGGGAAGCTTTGACTTATCTTTTCGTCCAAAATACCGCAGAGCCTGAAAACAAAGGTTTTTAATCAGTGTGTGTTGCCAGTTATGACTTATGGAACTGAGACGTGGTCTCTTACTGTTGGCCTCATTAGTAAGCTCAAAGTCGTGCAACGAGGTATGAAGAGAGGTGTTTCCCTGCGAGATAAGATCCGAAATGAGGAGCTCCGCAGAAAAACTAAAGTGACCGATATCACAGGTAAAAAAAATAATTAGACAGATTTTTTAAATATATTAAGTATACAATCTTGTCTACCATCCGTGCTAGGGTAGCAGTGTGTTTGCCTTTTCTAATTCTTACTGCTAGACGCCATTTCAACAGTCACACACCTCATCCTTTCTTTCACAGTTCAACCCCACTTTTTTCTGTCTTCCTTTTTGCCATCAACATTCATATTCACAACTCCCTTGACATGACTTTCATCACTCTGCATGAAATGACCATACCTAGCTAGTCTATTACTTCTTCTCAACTTTTCCGTCACCAGATTTGGCTATAACTAGTCAAAGGTCACTACTAGTCACCAGTGCCGTTAATGATTCCACACTAAAAGTAGTAAAAACATCGTGAATGAGAAAGGTATTAAGTTCATTGTTATTATCACTGCTAATTAAGTTAATGAAACTACTGCGATCCATATTAGGGTAGCCGAGCTCTCTCTGAGCCTTTTAAGTTTTTACTAAGAGCTACTTTCATTCATTACCAGACTTGGCATCTGTTCAAGGGCGTTCAGCATCATCTTTACTATTATCACCAATTAACAAATTTATTCTATGAGCGTCTGAAAAATAAATAAGTAGGTATGTCAAAAGTTTAGATTTTTTAATTTTGTAGCTAAGGTTTATTATTGTGAGCACAATACTTACATCCATCAACGAAAATATGTGCCTGCCTAACTAAACTGTAAATTGTTTACTTATATTAATTCTCATTCTGTCTTTATCGATTAACCCTTAGGTGAGAGGGTCTCATCAGTTAAAGTTTTTACTTGATATTTATGTTATAAATGTTTAAATCTAATTAAAGAGTTGAGTCACATGGAGTTTAGATGCATCACCATTTTGATTGCCAAAGGGTTTGCACTTTTAAATAACCAAAATTTTCCTTTTTATTTCTATAGCTTCATATTTTAATGTTTGTTATTCGAAGCTCATCCAGTCAACTAAATATCTGCATCGTCATCACCAACTTTAATGAGATGCACGGTTGACAAAATACATCTATCTTCAATAAAAGTTGTTTTTGTAGCTTCATAGCAAAATCTGCGTTTAAACGCTCCGAGATGATTGTAAAAATAAACGTAAAGTGTGGATTATGAACGTAATGGACCATTGTGGGTGCCACTTTCTGTTTTATTTTTCTGTACGTGGTTCTTGTTTGTTCTGAGTGAGTTTAAACTGTTTGTTTTTGATTGAAAATAGCTGAATCAAGTGTTGGTTTTACTATTGATTGGTGAAGTGAGGTGATGACGTCGTAAATATTAACAGTTTAGTGATTAAAGGTTTTTGTATCATGCTCCAGTTTACAAGTACAAGACCTTTAAAAAAAACAGTAGGTAAGTATAATATATATCTGATTCATAACCAGTAATAAAACAGGATTTTTCCCACTAGATAACCATTTATCAAACTTGGTATTCTAACGGGAATAAACGCTTATATAATAGACGTTACCTCTTCTTGTCCATACAAAAAGTGCCAAAATTTTTCCACCCCTAAATTTTATCCATACATATAATAAGAATTGATTGGTTTAATAGGGGTTTTCGTACTCGCTTTCAATAGCCATTTTAGCGAAGCCTATTTCCACTTCGCCATATAATCGAAAAGATATTTAATCGACGCCCATGTCATAAGTATTGACAAAAATAGACAGCTTATGGTTCCAGTGTAGATTAAAGGATAAAATCTAATTCTTGATACTTTAGAGAAAGTCAAAGTACCTACCTAGAGCTTCAACTTCTATGTTATGTTTTGATCTCCTATCATTATATTAGTTTGTTATGTATGTAGGTATAGGTTTGTTTGTTATGTAAGAATTATATGGTAAAGATTTCGAGATATAATGATGTTCATCATGGAATTTGTGATGAACATAAGGTGTCTGTTACTTAAGTTAGTAATGTAATTAGTTCCTCTTTGTATAATTAGTACCATTGAAGTGGTAAGTAATTACCCTCACTACAAAACCGCGGGATCCGTTGAATGCAAGAGGGAAGCAGCCGCTCAAAGTGACGCTCTATTGGGGAGGCCTATGTTCAGTTGACGTCTATAGGCTGATGATGAAGTCATTTCAAATAACAACATCTTCCAAGTCCTTGACCCCAAAGACACATTCTTAGAGTCCATCAGCTGTCTGTACTCTAAGATAACGGTCAACATTATTTCACAATAAACAACCTGACCATGCACGTAGATACCTACTTATTTTTTCCAACAAAACGTACGCCCGTCCCGCGAAACAGTTGCATTCTGCACTGAAAAAATAAATGGAACTAAGGAATCACGTACACGGTCATTTTCAAGAGAATAGAAAACCGCAGCACCCACAAGCTTGTAATCACAGAGAATCGATTGCAAAACGATAATTTACTTGATCGAATACAATATAATAGAGTTTTTTTCACAACCCTATCAGAGTGCCCCAGAAAACGTGTGTTCGAATTAATTCCGTTTTGAAATTTCAGTGAAATCTACGAAATATTAAATTAATGTTTCGTTAGATCTGGCGTGTGTTGCCAGTGCTATTATATTAGCCTTTTGTGGCACTTCTATTGTGTGTTTTGTTGGCGAAAAAAGCGTGAAGTCGGCCAAGCGGTTACGCAATGTAAAGTCAAGTTCGAGTGTGAAGTTTTTGTGGCAACCGGTGACGAAAGTAAACAAACTGCCTGATTGAAATTTCTTCATGCTTTGTTTATGAGTCATTTGGAGTTCGCGTGCCGTGAGTCATGGAATTAGCAGTCAGGAAGGTCTTCAATGTTGCAAATAGATACTGGATTGGTAGGTAGGTAGTAAAGTTTTCCGACAGTTCCGGCACGTGTCTGGGCAACAGCCGTTACCAATATGGTCTATGAAATTAGAACAATCGTATCCTACCTATTGAATTGAATTTTGAAGCTTTTACTATTTTATTATTTGTTGTACTCATGACTCAGTGTGATGCATTTTTAAATTCTATTGCAGCGTATGGTATGCCATTACCTGGAGTATGTGTGTGCCCTGATGCTGCTCGAACAGCTCCATCGCTAGACCTAACGCCGTTCTTCTGTTTTGCGCTCCTGAAACAAACAAAACAATCATTAGTTATTTCACAAACTCATCATCATCATCCTCTTTAACTTTTCCAATTTGTTATTTTGGGTCGACTCCCAATCTAACCTGGTAGCGGCGAGCTACCAGAATTACACGAGCGACTGCCATCTGACCTCGCAACCCATAAGGAACCAGTAACAGGGATGGTTAGACCAGGTGTCAGATTCTATCAGGCTTCTGACTACCTGTAACGGTTGCCATAGATGTTCTTGTGACAACCGGGACCGACGGCTTAACGTGCTCTCCGAGGCCCGTGCCTCGGAGAGCACGTTAAGCCGTCGGGTCCTCGCTCCGTAGCGAGGGCATCAAAAACTGCACATAACTTAAGTCATTGGTGTAGGGCCGAGGATAGCACCCGGTGAATGAATCGAAATCATTTCACAGTCTCATATATTCATTTTTCATTTGACAGGCTCTTTGTGGTGTGGTGGTTAAGCAGGTCGGAGCATAACCTAGGGTTCGATTCCGGCAACAGGACATGTACTTAGGTATTTGTGAACAAAAAAAAGCACTAATACTAATTATGTGTCTGGGTGTTGTGGGCTTGTGGTCCTCGTAATTCCTGGCTAGATACAGGGAATCCTATTTAGGGTCCCGGATCTATGTGGTGATGGTGGTATTTATTTATTTCATCTTCAGTACTTAACATTATCAGCCGAAAGGAGTCCACTGCTGGGCATAGAGCTCTCCCAATTGTGGGGTAGTGGAGGGGTTTGCCATAATGCCAGGTATTACAAAAACACCGCTGGGTGTAACTCGATAAGTTGGAAGACGAAAGAAGAAGGTTCATCACAGGAAACCTCCTTGGATTAGAATAAGAGAAATTGTTTCTCTGCGACAGTGAAATGAAAAATAATTTCACCCTCGTCTATTAGAATAAGAGAATCATCACTAAGTTAAACCTATACTTAATTATGAAAATAAAACGTATATTATTTTATTTCTCTGTATGTGCCTTTAAAACCAAAACGGCTCAACCGATTTCGATGAAACATTGCACACAGATCGCTAATACTACCGAAATCAACACAGGATATTTTTTATATCCGAAAATAAGCGTTTCCGAGAAACAATGGATGAAGCCGTGGGGCGCTATTAGTTGGTAAATATAAAGCCTGTGACCTAGCCAAATAGTAAAAAAAGTTAAATTCATATAAACCCTTCAACACGAGAGACAGCAAAGGGTAGTCTCTTCGTAAAGCAGTCGTATGCAACCCGACACCGCGAGATACCATCACAAGACATCAAAATGGCGGGCTCTGAGGACGGTAGCACAGCCGTCCAGGCTCACGTTACTGAAGTTTATACGGTAGCTACAGTAAGGAATATCCAAGGAAGTTGGACGTATATTCTTTGGGAATATCTATCTAGTAGGTATATCTTTACCTTGAAACAGTATGGAAAACAAAAATTCAATAGGTACTACTAAAGTGGTGGGTTCATCAACAGCTGTAGAGGTCCACTGCTGAACATAGGGCTCCCCCAGAGAGCGTTACTTAGAGCGGCTGTTCGCCGCCTGCATCCATCGGCTCCCACGGTTTTCACTAGATCGCCGGTCCACCTAGTGGAGGGCCGGCCTGCGCTGCGTCTTCCGGTTCGTGGTCGCCAATCGGGAACCTTTCTTCCCCATCGTTTGTCAGTTCTACGAGCGATGGGGCCTGCCCATTGTCATTTCAACTTGCTAATTCTAAGAGCTATATCGGTCACTTTAGTTCTCCTACGGATCTCCTCATTATATACCTTACTAAAACAGGGGTTAAACCAAACGTCAACCGGATGCTGAACCGCTCTACTTGGATGACATAAGCAATTAAGCAGGTACTTTTTTCAATTATTTTGATTGATAATCATAGCAGATACTGTACCGATTTTGATGAAACTTCTGTGAACCAATCTGAAAGTACCCTAGTAATAAGAAAGTAGGAATATGGATACCTACATAGATACCTACTACTTACTTTTACTAGGTGGTAGGACTTTTCTGCAAAGTTCGTCTAGGTAGGTACCACCGCTTTGCCAGTTATTCTGCCGCCAAGCAGTAGTGTGCAAGCACTGCTGTGTTCCGGTTTGAAGGGCATTGTAGCTAGTGAAATTACTGGGCAAATGAGACTTTATGATCTGATCACTCGGTCTAGTAATCTGATTACTAGACTTGGTGATGTCTCAGGATGACGTGCGCAGTGCAGTGTCACGCGAAACTTTATTGTTTTAAAGTTCCGGGTGACACTGCAACTGTTATGGGCGGCCGTATCACTTAACATCAGGTGAACGACTTGCTCGTCACGTCATTCAATCACATAAAAAAAAAAAAAAAAACCTACTTATCGTTTAGAAAATGAATTTTCCAATTCGTTTTATAAATAACGAGGTTTTGAGTTAACGAACATTAAAACAACTACCGAATTGAGAACCTCTCCACCCTTTTCTAAGACAGTTAAAAAAGGAATATGAAATCGTTCAACCCGCATATTCAAAAATTTTGACGTGGGA
This sequence comes from Ennomos quercinarius, assembly GCA_910589525.2. Lineage (NCBI taxonomy): Eukaryota > Metazoa > Arthropoda > Insecta > Lepidoptera > Geometridae > Ennomos > Ennomos quercinarius. Next base: position 11,356,176 of record OU342507.1, on the reverse strand, counting down.
TCTCGTCTAACTTACATCACAGACTAAGCGCTAGTGTAGGCCAAACTGTGAACTTGGCTCCCACTTTGAAGCGACGTTTTAACCTGTCATCAGGCCTGTCCTTACGAAGTAATATATCGTATTGTATTAAGACTTGGACTTGGTGAAAACCGCGGGGAGCCGATGGATGCAGGAGGCGAGCAGCCGCTCAAGGTGACGTTCTCTGGGGGAGGCCTATGTTCAGCAGTGGACGTCTTCAGGCTGAGGATGACTGCTGCCCATTCTCTGTATATTCCCTTAGCCTTATGGCAGCCATGCTGGGAAGAGGAATGATGACCCATAATCAAATAGGCATAGTTTACCTCAATAACTTACTTTAGCTAAGTAGGTACAGTCAACATAACATACAGGTACAAGCTAACAGCCGTCTTGCTTATCGTAGCAGTCGTGCCGTTTGTCCGTCTGTCGCGCCGCGTCACGACAGTCACGACAGACGTGTCCTTGCAGTAGGATAGGTTCGTCGTCACTTTCTTTGTAATTATGTTCTTAGAAGTCAGGACTATGCAGCCTTTTATGTGGTAGCCGATTAACAACTTAGAGCTAAGGTTTCCGTTGAAACTAGACGACTCAGGGGGTCTAGCAAAGATAAAATGTACTGTATGGGAAATTGCGAATGACATTACCTGCGGAAAACTTTTCCGCAGGCAATGTCATAGCTAATGTCATTCCGATACATATTGATTTATCGTTTGGCGTTAACGCTAATAATGGAAATAAATCTTTGCTAGACTCCCTGAGTCATCTAGTTTCAACTGAAACATTAGCTCAACAAAGTTTAATTATGTTATGTTTAACATCAGGCCCTTATTTTATAAAGCGACAAATTATAATATACCCGCAAATTTTGTCAGTCGAATACACGAAACCTGCGTTTTATATAACAAAAATACTATACGTGACTGATGATTGTCAGTCATATGGACTGACAATTTATGGTAGGTTTATTATGATTTGTCACTGTGAAATAGGGGCGTGAACAATGAGGTCAAAATTTCCTAGATACTGGGAATCCTAGTTAGGGTCCAGGATCTACGTATAGTATAATGATCGTTGGGCGTTATTTGTTTATTATTTATATATTAAAATGCCACAGTTAAGTGACAATATGATTAACGTTGACACTGGCGATACTTTACCTACTCTGCCAATTTTTACAAATCACTAGAAAAATATCTAACCACTTATAAGTACCTACGTAAGAAGGTGAGTACCATTATTAAAAGACCTTTAACAATTTATAAATAATGAAATAAGTCTGAAAATTAGAACGTTTTTGAAAATGTGTTTTTATTGTTGAAGGTTGAGGTTCTGGAATTTACAATCTATAGTTTTAAAGTTTTAATCTAGATCTAGAGTTAAAGTAATCAGACACCAAAGACCTCAAAAGACCTAAAATAAAACAATCACCTGAAATCTTTTGATTCCCTTTTATGCAGACAAAAAACACTACAGTTGTGTTTTTTAAATATTAATAACGGCACATTGCATTGTTTTTATATACAAACAATAGTGTGTAATATCACAGACAAAGTAATATTGTTGTCATATCAAAACATCGTAAGTTTGCTTTTCGAAATAGTACAAAACAACAGTTCTGCGCTATGACTTTATCCGAGAGCAACTACAGACTCCATGTTTTACTTTTTTTTTTGCATAAATTTATGAAGTTGTAAAAATAGCTGATACATTTTCTTCCACATTCTAATCCAATAAGTAAGGTTAGAACTGGTGGATGATATATTGTAAAAATGTAATTGCAACAGGAAATTTTTTATTCTCAATTTTAAAATTTTCATAGTTTCTAGTTAATATTATACACATAAACGGCGTAATGAAGCTGTCAAGTGTTTGTGTTTCTACTTAATACTTATTGGTTGCAATCAAGTTCCGTAACCACTTAGAAGTTTTTTCCTATAAATAAATATTAAGTGGTCGGTGGTAGAAAACATTCAAAACTAGGCGCCCATTTTTAAACTGTTTAATTTTTTACATATATTATCCCAGCAGAATAACGATATCAAAACTGCAGTTTAATGCAACAATATCTGACCGACGGTAATAGCTATAAATTCAGAAAATTATTGACAGGTTTTCCTTTTCCTTAAACTCCATGGCCACCCCACATAACATGTAAGTCGGCATATCAAAGCTTGTTTCTCTCTGTCTCTTGAATTAAACCGCAATAAAGTACGCTCTCCGCTATCTGAGAATCTCCTGGTTAAATATGGCCTACCCTAAATCGCGACCATGTGATTTTTATATGTGTGTGAAATGTCGCGGCAGGTACTTTGACCTTCTTTTGCGTTTACTATTTTAAACGGGACTAAAATATTCCGAAGCTTTACGCTTTAATCAAAAGTAAATATCATCATTATGAGCATGTGCGGCTTAGTGGTTAGCCATGCGACTTTCAAACCGACATCCTCAGGTTCAACCCGCCATTTTGGTGGAATTTGCTCTCGCTCTATACATAGAGTGCAAATGAAAATATTTTTTATTGATTTTGATAACGTAGTTGGCACGGATGATTGGATAACAGTTTATTATTAGCACATAACGCCACGGAAATACACTTCACATAGCAATAATTGTTCCTTGCACCCACGTGATCCGTTTCAGCCGCGCCTGTGTAGCTTCCAGGCTAGCAGATCTTCGTACAGCACGTGTAGATAGTTATGCATGGGCAGCAGCAGCCACCACAGCATCCACCGCAGCATCCGCCGCAGCAACCACCACACATCTTGGTTTATTAATCGTGAAGAGTACAATGAATTCCAAAGACAGTGGTCTAAAGACCTGTAGATTTGAAAGAATGATAAAATATTTTTACAAAATTTTTGAACTGTTTAATGTTTTTTTAAATAGTTTTTTTGATGTGTGTTTCGCAAATGATTTGATTGTACGGATGATACTTTTAAAAGTTTTTTTTTTACCTTGTATAAGTATGTAATAATTAAAAAACTTAATAATATTAATTTAATTTTGTACTGTAGCAGTTGATTAAGTAGGTTAGGTATCCCATTTTTAGAGATATTATAATATCAAAACAATGCGTTAGGTTTTTTAGAAATTTAGGTCCACACGTGACCGGTGTCAGGAGTAGGTACCTAGTTTCAAAGGATGCTAATGAATTAAATTACACCCAGTACCTATACAAGGGTGAAGGAAAATATCTTGAAACATCTTCACACCTGCAAGAGGAATAAGCTTCCAGCTGAGGTTTTTCAGGTGAATTACGATACCTATGGGTTACTTAAAAAAGGCGGGTAAAAAGAGTCTTAAAGGGTATGCAACGCATCGTTAGCGCCCCTGGTGCTGCTGGTTTCCATAGGCGATGGTAACTGCTTACCATCAAGCAGGCCGTCAGCTTGTTTGTCCATCCATGTTATAAAAAAAAGATGAATCCGGCATGTTCAAGAAACACAAAACTTGAGAACTGAGATATACTGCCAAGCAGTACCTACCTAGTGTACAAGCACTGACTGTGTTCCGATTTGAAAGGTACTGTATAGATACCTATAGCTAGTGAAATTACAGAGCCAATGAAACTTTATGACCTGATCTCACAGTCTGTAAATCTTATTACTAGACCATGTGGATGTCTCAGGATAGCGTGCGCAGTGCAGTGTCACACGAAACTATAATTTAGAGTTCCGAATGGCACTGCATACATCAGGCGAATAACTAGCTCATCATGTCATTTGTTTTTAGGGGTTCCATACCCAAAGGGTAAAATGGACCCTATTACGAAGGCTCCGCTGTCTCTCTGTCTGTCCGTCTGTCACCAGGCGGTATCTCATGAACCGTGATAGTTAGACAGTTGAAATGTTCACAGATGATGTACATTTTTTGTCGCTATAACAACAAATACTAAAAAATAGAATAACATAGATATTTAAAGGGGCTCCCATATAACAAACGTGAATTTTTACTCGTTTACCAAATGAGTCATAGATGGCGCTGCTTTAAATAGTACTGCTACTCAACACTAGATGGCTGGGATAGATAATGGTACGGAACCCTTCGTGCGCGATCCGACTCGCACTTGGCCGGTGTTATTATATGAAAATGTTAATTCCTTCAAATATCATCTAGATCTCCGTCTTATAATCGAGTTGCCATCGCCATCACGCCTTCGTCACCCCATTAACTCCCCACCAGCGCACAAATTTTTATTAACGCGCTAATACTTCGTATAATTTTCTCATTATGTCATGGCGGTGCAAACGTCCCTTAAGCCGAATGATGTCACCAGTCATTTGGAGAACTTAATATAAAATAAATGGTGGTAGTAATGTGTTAATAACTTGTCATTTTCTGTAATGCACCTCTGGATCATGTGGTCATTTTTATTCTTTACTAGCGGCTCGCCCCGGCTTCGCACGTGTAGTGGTGTAGCCTATATTACTCAGGGTGAATGTAGCTTTCCAATGGTGATAGAATTTTTGAAATCGGCATAGTAGTTTTTGAGTTTATTCATTACAAACATACACACAAAAATACAAATCTTTCCCCTTTATAATAGTGGTGTAAATGGTGACTTTGTAAGTAAAAGGACCTACAGCATTATAAATTAGGTATAAAACTCGAGAAACCAACTGGCCTGTTAGCTCAGTTGGTAGTAGCTCTGCCTTCTGAACTGTAGGCTGTGGGTTCGATTCCCATTCAGGACAAACATTTTAGTGATGAACATCGATGTTTGTTCTGTATCTGGGTGTTATAATTGTATTCTATGTATGTATTTACAAACAAAAAGTGTTTAAATATTATATCAGTTATCTGGTTTCTATAGTACAAGCTATGCTTAGTTTAAGGCTAGATGGCGCTGTGTGAAATTTGCAGTTGTGCACACAAAATTTATTTGTTTTATTTAAATAGTTAGGTTACTCTTAATTATTGAGTTAGGGTTTTTGTGCAATGGTAAACCTACCTAATAGTAATCTTCGAGTGAATCTAGGCTCCTTATAGGTCAAAGTGCTTCACCTTCGAGCGACTGCACCGTCGCTTATCAAACGTTGGTCTATTCCTACATTAAAATAACCGGCCAAGTGCGAGTTGGACTCGCGCACGAAGGGTTCCGTAACATTATCTATAAAAACGAGCGAAAAATCACGTTAACTCTATGTGAGCCCCTTAATTTTTTATTTTATTCAGTTTTTAATATTTGTTGTTATAGCGGCTAGAGAAATACATCATCTGTGAAAATTCCAACTGTCTAACTATCACGGTTCATGAGATACAGCCTGGTGACAGACGGACAGCGGAGCCTTAGTAATAGGGTCCGTTTTACCCTTTGCGTACGGAACCCTAAAAAGATATTTCAAAAGATTAATTTACGTAATCAGTAATGTGGTACTAAAATATTTTCAGAACGTGTTCGAACTAAAGACTATGAAAAAATAGACATGTCGAAATAATATGGACTATTTGACATGTCTATTCTATCTACCAATAAAAATACAAAAGAATAGGTTCGTTACGACCCCTGTTTAAACTATCTTACACTGACGGGCAGATTTAATAAGCCACCCTAAGATGGTGACCACTAAACGAACCTCACTCACCAGTCTCACCACTCGTACGAAGGAAACATTCGAGTGTGTGTTACACCGAAACGAAATGGAGGTTTCCTGTCAGCGAAATTTAAAAAAAATAGTTTATAAAAATCCGTTAGATGGCGTTGACGAAACATAGCGTGAACAATTATCACTACCATGTCTGTGGTTCTGAAGATTTATGCCACAGATTAGAGAAAAAAATCAATACTGTGCCAACCATGTCTCGTCAGCGCCATCTATCTTTGGCTGTAGAACTACGTACCGTCCAGCTGACAGAAAATCCCCTATTGTACGTGATGTCTACGAAACCTGTAACCTCTAGCTGCAACTTTTCACTTAATATATATAAACCTTATAATTATGTGGATAACGTTGTAGCCTGCATTATTGATAACACTTTGTCTGAGTTTATATTTTACTGTGTAATTTGTATAATGTAGGTGCTTGTTGTTCCTCAATAAATTAAAAAAAAAATGAAGTTTGGTGAATGGATGTCAAAGCTTACATAATATGAATTACCCTAGGTATTGTAAATATTTTGAACAAACAAATATTTATGTTCCAGGTATACCTACTACTCAGACTCGAGTATTCTTACTCAGAGTACCTTATTGCTATTGAAATATTTCAATATTTTAAGTATAATTGAATATCTACGAAACTGCTGAATTCTACAAAGTACTTATAGGTTTAATTTCGTCTCATTTCATTTCAAGTTGCGATAGTTATAAAACCCTTAAGTATTTATATAATATAATATCGACAAAAATTTAGATAATTGTTGCTTTTTACACAAAAATTTGGTGTTTTGGGCAACAATCACCAATGTTGCCCAAACACTTAACACGCTATTTCTGGTCTAACTCAGCTGGTTCGTAGATATCCAAGAAATCGATATTATTAAGGCCGACTCAATCGCGTGCCCCTCGGATTAAAAAAAAAGGAATTAGAAGTATATTTTCTCGGAATTGATATCAGTAGTACGAACTGGAACCCCAGTGTAGGCCGGCCCCCTCAGTGGACCGACGATCTGGTGAAAGCCGTGGGGAGCCGATGGATGCAGAAGGCAAGCAGCCGCTCAAAGTGGTGCTCTCTAGGGGAGGCCTATGTTCAGCAGTGGACGACTTCAGGCTGTTGATGATGATGATGATATCAGTAGGTAGTACCTTCGCGAAACAAATTCGGTAAAATTCAAATTTTGACTTTTTTTTTATGTAATCGAATGACGTGACGAACTAGTCGTTCGCCTGGTGTTAAGCGTCACGGCCGCCCATAACAGATTGCAGTGTCACTCAGAAATCTAAATTAATGTGCGCGTGACACTGCGCACGTCATCCTGAGACATCACACAGTCTAAAAAAAATTTCTAGACTGTGAGATAAGTTCTTAAGTCTCATTTGCCCAGTAATTTCACTAGCTACAATGCCCTTCAAACCGGAACACAGTAGTGCTTGCACACTACTGTTTGGCAGCAGCAAAACTGGCAAAGCGGTGGTACCTACCTAGACGAACTTTGCAGAAAAGTCCTACCACCTAGTGACTAGACTTACAAAGAAAAACAAAATTTATTCAAATGGAATAAAATATATATAACTGCAACACTTAAACTGATCAAAACTTGTTACCTCACGGTGTAAATTCGTCCCAATCGACACTCGAATTTGCCCGCGTTTATAGCAAAAGGGCAATAATTTAGCCGTATTTGTCCGGGCCGACATGTGCCGGCCAAAGCTAACATTTGGGGATATTTTCACAAGACGAAATTAAATAAACTCACGCTTAATATAGGGTTGGTCAATATTCTAAGATAGACGAGGCGTACCTACAGGATAGGATTAGTAAATGCACAGATATTAAAAATAGCCGGCCAAGTGCAAATCGGACTCGCACACGGAGGGTTCCGTACCATTACCTATCCCTGCCATCTAGTGTTGAGTAGCAGAATTTAAAGCAGCGCCATCTACGACTCATCTGGTAAACGAGCAAAAAAATCACGTTTGTTGTATGGGAGCCCCCTTAAATATTTATTTTATTCTGTTTTTTAGTATTTGCTGTTATAGCGGCAACAGAAATATATTATCTGTGAAAATTTCAAATGTCTAACTATCACGGTTCATGAGATACAGCCTGGTGATAGACGGACAGACAGACAGACAGCGGAGTCTTAGTAATAAGGTCCGTTTTACCCTTTGGTTACGGAACCCTAAAAAACTCTATTGGTATACCTACCTACCAAATATTCATCGACATCACACATAATCAGCCGGAAGACGTCCACCATTGAACAGAGACGTCCTACATAAAACGCCACTTTGGACTCTTATCAGAGGATTTGCCATAATCACGACGCTTGGCAGGCGGCTTGGTGATCGCATAAGATTTTAATGTACCGAGGAGCATGCTGCTACCAATTCCCTGGATATTCCGTTAGCCGGTTCTTGCGGCACCCACGGGAAGAGATGGGTGGTCCTATGCGCAAACCGGGACCAAACGGCATAAAAAAGGACAGTATTCTAGTAGCTTCAAAACCTATACATATTATCCATCCACAGCAATTAAGTATTGATGGTGAATTTGAGTTTATAAAAAGAAAATTCGATCGAAACGAGAAATAAAGAACATTTCTACAACCCCGCTAGAATTAGGTTGAAAAATTGCAGGTGTTCCACTGACAAAAGTTGAAGTCTTTTACATCCGTTTCCTAAAACTTTCATTAATTTCTCCTGCAAACCCAGCAAACGCGCACACAAGTCTGTTTAAACAGCGCACGACAGATGGCGCTGCTCCAGATGGTAACTCTTCATTAGAGGCCTGCACTTCCGGTCAAGCCCAAGGGTTCCCAATCAAGGATCTGAGACGTTTTTTTAGGGAGAAAAGAAACGTTTTCTCTTATTTGGGAGAAATTTACAAAAAAATAAAAAAATACCAAGCAATAGTCCATTCTGATTCATCTAGGCGTTTTAGGCGTACCTAAGGGGAAATTGTGGTAATTTTAAGTCGGTGTCATCTCAATATAATCACATTTCTTTGAAAATGCGCCTAATTGTGTTTCTTTATTGATTTTAATCATTTTTAATTTGAACGTGAACGCAATTTGAGTGAACGCAATGCATGACGCGATATAGGTAGATACATCGTCAACCGCATCGTCACTTACCATCAAGAAAAAGATATACCAATCGAAACTACTAATCTGGTGCTTTCATTGACTATGGCTTGGCATCAATTAACATTTTCCAAATCTTGTTTCAATCCATATCAATATATAATTTTTAAAAACATGCTAATTTTATTTGCAGATTCCTTCAAAAGCTGGCATTTGGTTTATGCATCTGAAAGTCCGACATCTTTGATATTCCCTTCGAAACTCGTATATTATGGCAATATCTGACCATAGATAGACAACGCAACCCCGCACTGCGCCACGACCACTTATTTTCAATACCCACCACCGTAACATTTTTGTTCATAGCCCCCGCTTCACAATCATCGCGATTCTATATTGACCGTACGTGTGCAGAATCCCGGATCGTTTTCCGGGATTCCGATATTTTTATTTCGGAATCGATCGGCTGCGACCCGCGGCGATGAAGGGTTGGTCACCCGTGTAATTGGTCAGTTACGATTCATTATATGGTGGACGGTGATTTTGGCGTATTTTTTCGCAAGGACTCCGTTAGTTTGTCTGCTTTATAATAATCGTAGATACTAAATAAGCCCGTATTTACAGACTGGTCTCATTTTCCCCCCGGAAAATTAAGAGTTCAATTTCAATTGTTTGAGTTTCCACGGGAAAACGGGTAATTTGCAAGTGGAAGCACTACTTTACCTAGTTATACAGGCTGTCCCTTATATAATGGATATCTTGGCAGGTATAGCAGGGGGCTCTGTGGGCACCAAAGAGGTATAATGTACTACGTGGGTACCCAGAAAAAAATGTTTTTATCACCAGGGAATTGGCAGAGATGCTTAAAATATTGGTTTTGAATTTTTTATAATAAAAATCTAGCTTTTAAACTATTACTTGATTTGGATTGGGCGTCAGCAAAGCCACGGGGAGCCGATGGATGCAAGAGCCGAGCAGCCGCTCAAAGTGGCTCTGTGGGAAGGCCTAATTTTCAGCAGTGGACATCTTCAGGCTGTTGATGACGTTGACTTGTTTGGATTAATATGGCATTTTTGTTGAAAATTTGTAATGTTATCAATGAGAACATAGTATAGACAGATTTTTCGTAGGTTCAGTTATTAATATCTTCAAAAATGTCGCATTGCGCAAGTGAGTTGATGGATCCGCAATCATAGCAGCCTTTTTTATTTATTCGCATCTAAGACGTAGTACTGTTATTTTAAACGCCCAATGAGCACATACATATATCCTGGACCCTAACTAGGAGTCCCTGTATCAAGGAACTACAAGGACCATGGTCCCACAACACCCAGACACAGAACAAGTATTTGCGCTTTGTCATGTGCTCAAATATTATTGTCCTGTCGCGAGAATCGAACCTGCCGCCTCCAAGTTATGAGCCGACCTGATCAACCACCACACCACAAAGGCTATCAAATATATATCTATTCAGATCTAAGATATCACATACAGGTGGGTAAGGCGAGTATAGGTACATTTCCCGCAAAGAAAAGGAAAATGGGACCATAATACCCTCACACCCAGTTCATTATATCCCGGATTAGCGGAAGGGTTAGCTTATTGAAGGAATTCCGGATAAAGACGGTATTAAAAGGATAGGGGAGGGATTTCTTAAGCGGCAAAGTCCGCTTTATTCCTTTATGTTACATAGTTATCTGTATGAAGATTCTAAGGTCTGTAGATTGGTGTGGTACCTAAATATAACAAGACACTACGGAACCCTAAAAAGTAATCTAAACTGGTTCGTATTTTATACAAAATAATAATTATCATAACGCCTAACGATCACATACGTATACTTAGTTCCTGGACCTCTAGAATTCCCTGTATCTAGGAACTAGGGTTTACTAGGTGGTAGAACTTTCCTGCAAAGTACGTCTAGGTAGGTACCACCGCTTTGCCAGTTATTCTGCCGCCAAGCAGTAGTGTGCAAGCATTACTGTGTTCCGGTTTGAAGGGCACTGTAGCTAGTGAAATTACTGGGCAAATGAGACTTTATGATCTGAACACTTAGTCTAGTAATCTGATTACTAGACAGTGATGTCTCAGGATGACGTGCGCAGTGCAGTGTCGCGCGAAACTTTATTGTTTTAAAGATCCGAGTGATACTGCAACTGTTATGGGCGGCCGTGCTGCTTAACATCAGGTGAACGACGAGGCCCATTGCTAATTTGAAAAGCTAATCGGTGACTAGTTCTCTTGCGGATCTCCTCATTTCGGATCTTGGCTCGCATGGAAACTCCAAGCATAGATCTCTCCATAGCTCGCTGCGCGACTTTGAGCTTACTAATAGGGCCAACAGTGAGAGACCACGTCTCAGTGCCATAAGTCATCACTGGCATAGCAACACACACTAGTTGATTCGGTATCTTAGACGAAAAGATAGGTCGAAGCTTCCCAAACGCTGCCCAGCCGAGTTCTTCGTTCGACATCATTGACTGCTGATGTTTCACTTTAAATCGCGCTAATGATGGTAAGTGAGGCCTCTGCACTTTGACCGGGATTATACAAATTATTGTAAAGCAACCCACCCTTAGTTTTAATAGGCAAGATTAAAAGTAAAACAATATGAAACCTCCGAAAAATTGACAATAACCTCGGATATATTCTCAATATATCTTGTTAACCCGCCGCCGTGTGGCGGGAACAATATACCCCATATTTATTGTTATTTTTCTATTTCGCCGGCAGATGTGCCCGCCTTGATTTACGGGCCACGTATTAGGAACGTGAATTATAACGCGCTGGTCAGGGAAACGGTTTGTTGTTCCTGGAAGTTCCTATGTAGTTACTATTGCTTAATCTGTGGTGAAACTATTGGTATTCTGTGGTGAAGGCTAGTCTAAGTCTTGTAGAGTCTGTTGCCAGTGACTTTCTTGTTTACTTTACTAAATTTCTTAAGGTGGAACGTTTCACTAGCGCGGCATATTAAAATTTTCTTGCGTTCTTTTGCCAATAATAGCTTAACTATTCAACGAAATTACATGAAAACAAATTTTGCGTTAATAAATAAAATGTATCAACAAATTACGATTAAAAGTATCTCCTAGATATCATTGGTTTAGCGACAAATGGCAATAAACAATTTTCTTCTTAGTTTTTCAGTCTATTGCCATTTGTCGCTAAACCAATGGTAAGTAGGTGATACTTTTAATTGTAGTTTATTGATACATTATATTTATTTGCGCAAAATTAGTTTTCATGTAATCACGTTGAGTAATTAAGCTATTATTGGCAAAATAACGCAAGAAAGTTTGAATTTGCCGCGCTAGTGCAACGTTCTACCTTAATTAACAAAACAACATTTTACGACTAGTAAGTACCTATATAAAATTACTTAATGGATTTGTGCACCCAACACGTCTTGATTGAATGCTGTGCGTCTGTAGCATATTATAATACGACTAGCCCACAGCTACGCCAAAAAGTTCTCAAACTTTTTTAATGAATAACGACGTTAAAGTGCTAAAATTAGGCTATTTACAATAAATTATTTGACTTTGACAATTTGACAATGTGACGGTTTCATAAAAACTATTTATTACACAAATTAAAAATCCACCAAAACATGAACAGCCTCGTTTGTCACACGTCCGCCCGCCGCGAGGTCCCGCGCGCTTCTGCTATAAATCACCGGTGCTGCCGCCCCGCGACAATATGTGGAAACATGTGTTTACGTAGGGAGTTAATTTGTTGAATTTATCTGCCTGTCTCGCGAGGTATTGAGAAATATTGCCTTTCTTGACTTATTGTGCACTTATTTGCTTGTTTTTGGGAATGATACACGTGTTTTGATACCAACATGGCATGGCGTAGTGGTTAAATAACCTGATTGAAACAGAGTACCTATTATCACAAGTATGTATTTTTATACATACTTATGATAATAGGTACGTAGGTAGTTCATCATCGTCATCATCACCAGCTTACTTTTAACTCACGTTTCATAGTTTTGGACTTATTAAAATTGATGTCATCGTGAATTTTGACAAACCAGTGTAACGCGATGTTATCTATAAGGTGAATAAAATCTATGAATCTTATTTTACTTTACTGTGCTGGACATAAGCCTCTCTCAAGGTCTGTGCCCCGTCTGTTCTACTGTTCCAGTTGCCGCCAGCTACCTTGGATAGGTATATCAGCCCTTTATCTAGTTGGAGGGCGCCCTACACTACCTATAGGTATAGGTACCTACCTATATAGGTACTTTAGGTACGTCTGACGAGGAAAGACTAACTTTGTAAAGTAGATTAGTATTTAAAAACATGAACACACAGTTAACACACAGTGGTCCAATTTCAAAAGAAGAGAGGACAAAAATTCATTAAAATGAAAATAATTTGTAAAATCCTTGTACATAGAACCAATTAATCACAATTTTTCCCCCAATATGTCAGGCCCACAGTCCAGTTGGTAGTTGATTGGTATCATTGAATTAACGCATCATTATGCACCGCATAATGCTGCCAATTGGACGTCTCTGTAGGCGTTTACGTTTATGTCAACTGGATTATAAATTGTTTATTTACCTCAATAGCCCCTTAACTATACATTTCCTTTTAAATGTCATTGAGTTACATGATCAGGTAGTTCTTCTAATGTCAAATGTCACAATAGGCAGTTACAAAAAAAGAGTAAAAATATGAGTAGCAAAGTTACAGTGCAACTCACATTTTTCATTGATATGGAGATACAAATTAATGGCGCAATAACAACTAGAATCTATATTTTGTTGCAAAAATCTAAAAGTAAAATCTGCTGTCACAACCGATTAATCGATAATGCAACTACAAGATATTATTTTGTCACAAAAATGAATGGTGCATAAAAATTGATAATTGAAAAACAACAGACTTATTGCATTGATTAGACATGCCCCAAAACGTTTGCAACATCTTCAAAATTGATCCAACGGCGAAGTTAGCGATGAATAACGTTGTGCAAAAACGTCAAAACTTTGAAAGCACTGTGGTTACACCAATTAAATATGCCAGACAAAATCATCAAACGAACCCCAAACGAATTTGAATAAACCAAGTCACGTCCGTCAAATAAGCAGTACTAACAAGCGGTGTATCGCTTGCACTGATTGTTAATTGATTAGATTAAAAATTTTGGCCAAATCCGACAGCGTATTGTTACACTGGGGGCCGGCCCTAACGAAATAATTAGGTATTTTAATAGCTGTGGTGTCTTTTACAATTTCTATGTTGACAGTTGCAGTGCCTGTTAATGTTTTTTTTCTTATAGTTTGGCTCCACACAAAGTGTATTTAGCTAGTGTCAGGTATTGTAACTCTTCATCGTGTTATAGAATATTTCACGTAAAGTCAAGTCTTAATCACAGACTGGGTAGTCATAGTCCAGTCTAAGTCAGGTAGTCATCCCTGCTATTCTTATTAGAAATCTTTTCGAGTTCGATTTTTAAATATTTTAAGATAACCGTACACATGTGCAAAAAAATCCGACCCTAATCTAACAAATCATATCAATAGAAGCAACAGGGGAAGTATATTTCCAATTTATGTTCAGAAACACGTTGCAAATTCAAATACCGATATTACCTACGTATAAATCGCAGTACATTGTACTAAGTTGCACTAAATCTTTATTGCTTACGCGACTATATTTGAAACTCAAAAATTTGTCCCCTCAAAAACATTTTTACACCCTAAACGCCATGTTTTATTGTCTCGAATATTTTTATTTGAATACAACATGTAGGAAGAAAAGCCGGTTTGAAAATTGAGTTAAAATGACAGTGGCATACGCAGTGATTCGCCCCGTGGTCGTATTAGAGGCATTAGGGGCCAAAATTGGATTTGTTCAGGGGCGTTTTATTGGCACACTTGTTACTAAATTAGGAACAGTGCGAGTTAAAAAAGCTCTTTGTCAAGGTGTCTGTTGTGGCGGTGTGTGGGGACGGAAACGTAGGACGATTTAACTGGATCAGTGAATTATTTATGGTTTTCTTGTGCATTATCTGCAAGTTATTCTTTCTAATATCAAAAACTAGCATTCGCTTTTAAAGATTTATTGTTCTTCCTAACATGACTCTAAAGAAGAAAAATCTGAAACCTGAAATCTGATCTGGATCTGTGAAATCTAATAGGAAATTTTTCGTTCACTTTTAAGTCCTACTAATATTATAAATGCGAAAGTTTGTGTGTGCGTGTGTGTGTGTGTGTGTGAATGTTTGTTACCTTGTATCTCCGTAACTACTAAACCGATTTTGATGAAATTTGGAATGCAGATAGATTTTACGCTGGATTAACACATAGGACTTTTTATCCGCGGGTAACACCGCGGGGCGCAACTAGTACGCAATATTTAAAAGCACCAAAAAAATTTAGGCAATAATTATTTGCTTAAATATTGTTTAATAAAAACTCTTGTGATACAACTACAGTAAATATTTACGTTATTTTTAGAATAGAATAGAATAGAATAGAATAAACATTTATTCAACACTTGCTTAAAATAACTAGGTACTAAACACATTACATAATATTATACACCAAGTATTGAATGGGCGTCGGCTCAGCATGTTGCTGGTTCCCATCGACAACCAGCGCTGGTTTTCAGCCTAAACCCAGAGAGGGAGGAACCAATCTGCTATTCGAAAAAGAAGAACTTATTTATTTAATTATAATACTTATACATTTTAATAAGTAACTAAGAATACATAATAATGCAATTATTATATAATACTTATATATACATACATACATACCTACATACATACTATCTACATAATATTATACATATACCGTACATAAAACAGGAAATTATGAGTGTGTACCCAAAGATAAAAATAAAGATAAAATAAAAAGGTGTTCCAAACTGTAACTACTACAATTTTTACATATGAACAAGAGATTTTTGAATTCCTATTAATTTTCGGAGAATATATCACTTGTTTCATCTATTTCAGCTGATATTAATTATTTTCTAAGAATTATATGGAATTAATATTTAACAACTCCTTAATAAACCCAATAAATCTCAAGGCAAACAGTTCCCCCGAAACGTCAAAATGAAAAACCACACAACTTTCCATACAAACAAAATCAGTCGCATGTGTGTTGACTCACTAAAACAAACCTTTGTGTTTTGTGCAATAGCGGATAGAATAGGTAATACTTTTTTATTTATTTGACGCATTGTGGTGAATCAGTCCCTCAGGCGTATTTATTTGCGTATACGCTTCGACGGACAATATTTTGTGATTTATTTTGTGGAAAGATTTTTTTCCGGTGAAATGCTTGTTATATAGGCCCACTGTTTAGCATAGTTAAACTTTCTACACTGCACCTTTAGTTTTAACTGTGCGATTTAGCCATGCAGTTAAACTGTGCAGGTAAATAGCAACTCTGTTATACACCTTTAGTTGTAACTGTGTGCTGTTGGACTAAACATCAGCAATCCACTGGTGGATTGAGCCAGTGGATCCTAAAAGGTTAAGAGTAGGTAGCACCTACATAAAACTGCGCAGTTTTTTGCTCACACTCAGTTTTAGCGGCACAGTCTTTAAGTTTATATATAATGCTATTTTGAATAAATCTCAGTAAAACTGTGCAGATGAACCGATTGCCCTAACCATCCTTACTATTTAGGTATCAGTCCGACTGCACAGAGAAATCATACAGTTAAAACCAAAGGTCATAATGCTTTAAGCTGGCTGAAAAAGAAACGATCCGACGAAATCAAGACTAAATTGTTTTCCCATTTTCACCATTATGCGTAAAATATTGTGGAAGTGCAATACAATACAATACAATACAATAACTCTTTATTGACACCAAAATAATAATAACATAGAAATAAGAATCGCATAATAAGATAGGTACAATGGGCGGTCTTATCGCTAAGAGCGATCTCTTCCAGACAACCTTTGGATGGACAGAGATACGAGACACTACGAGCATGGACGGTGGTGCAAAGTGATACAGCAATAGATCTTTTCAGTAGTTTAAATTCTACCTACGACTGTGCTGTCTCTCCGACAGTTTCTATAGCCGACAGAGGGCGCGCTAACCGCATTACTGTTACAATGACTTGACGAAGGCAAATCTGATTTGCAACCCTCCGTTATTTTAAACAGACAGCTCATTTTGCATAGTTCTAGGGACTAGTTTATACTAGTAAATACAGAGTTAATCTGAGAGATAATTTTAAGTAGAGTTGAATTGTTGAGTTTTGATCAGCAGTGTATATAAGAGATATTTGTGTAGGTTTTGTTTCTCAACAAATTGGAGAACCAATTTCCCTGATACAGAAGTGATAGGAAAAAGTATACCAACTTACCTGTACCTAAATATAACATGACCGAGTCGAATATTTTTTTAGATATCTACATAATATGCTACAGATACAATGAAAGGTACCAACCACCTAAATGTAGTTGAATGAGCCAAATGAGCTCAGAAACTATCATGTGTCAGACAGTTAGAAACCTAAGGGTGGCTTAAAGTTCTAAAGTTCTGACACCAGCTAACCTTTTCCTCCGGACCGACCGTTGGGCCGACGATCTAGTCAAAACCGCGGGAAGCCGTTCAACGAAAGATACAAGTAGCCGCTCGAAGGTAGCGCTCTGCTATAGGAGGGGCCTATGTTCAGCAGTGGACGTTTTCAGGCTGTTGATGGAGATAGAGCGAAAGAATAATTAGAGATCGTCTCACGAAAGATGACCCGCAGACGCGTCGCCACAGTGCGCGACGAAATGTTGCTAAGCTCTACTATTTCAGACTCCCCAAAATTTCAATATAAATAATTGGTAAATATCGATTTTATTTAGTAAATTAAATAAAACATAATATACATACAGAAAATTATATGTGTTATATGTGTTATGAGCTCCACTTATTGACGCGGGACTTCGTGAGACGAACTATATTCCAAGAATTTGAAAAAAATCATTCTTGATACCTGTCAAACGTAATGCATTTAAAAAGTTATAAAAACCTCGTAGTAATACCAAAAAGAATATAAAATATCACGAACCTTTTAATGTTTTACTAGAAGGCGGTGGATCTCTACTCCACGGTGGATCCCCATGACCAGAGAAGTCTCTTAGCTTCAGGTAGCTGATCGTCAGTCTGATGATGGACGCCTTATCCAGCTGGCTGGTGATGGCGGCAGGGAGGGGCAGCATCTTCGCCAGCTCGTAGAACTCGTAGTTCTCTTTACCACGTCTGGAGCGGGCTGCGTCTCGACTCTTCTCTTTTCGGAGCTCTAGGATGCTGTTGGGAGAGGGTACTGGTTAGATTGTGATGGTGATAGATCCACAGTGGATTGTTAGTAAGTATACACAATTTTGTTTAAAATGTATATGAGTTGGGAGTAAACTCTATATGCGTTCTCAACAAAATTACTGGATTAGGCTGCGTTTCCAACCAAAGATGTGCGAGGCAGCCAGATCTCTCGCACACATCCCTTGCAACGTATCACTCGCACACATCCCTCGCAACACATCCGTAGCACACATTTTTCCGTGTTTTGCATTTACAAAACCTTGCTCCGCTGAGCCGTTTCCACTAAACCTGCACTGAGCGAGGCTAAGTAAAATAAGTGAATCAATTGGTTCTTAACAAACACATCCCTCGCTACCCATCCTCGCACATCTCTGGTGGAAATGCAGCCTTACTCCGGGGTGGGTAAAAGTTAATACATATGCAATTAATTTTTATTGTGTCATCAAAAATTCCTCATAGTTCTTTGTAGTTGTCAAATACCAAAAATTTTTGGATGTGAGAGATAGGTGAATTACTTGAAAATAATCATCAAGGCATCTCATGTTATACCTAGTTTTCCATTGATACGAGGACAAGATCAGACGGTTTTTATGAACCTTAGCGATTCGTTTTATTTATAGAATCATTTAGTTCTATCCAACATGGCGTAAAGAATATTAGACCGTTTGCGATTTAAATTAGAGGTTATTATGGAGTGTGTTATTTTATTTCACAAGGGTCAATAAATGCAATTACTTATATCAAAAATACACCCTGTGTACCAACTAAACCAATAAGGCTCACGAAAAATATCTTCACATATACATCGTCCATATTCCCACAGTTATCAGGTAGGTGTGCCTTCAGCCACTCCCACACGCCCACCGGTGGGAGTCGCTAATGAGTATGATGGTCATTTGCATTTTGGTGATAAACTTTGTAAGTAAAGAACCAAACAAAATAGTTTGTTTTATTTGGTTATTTTGTTTGTGGTTTTATGTAACTATCCTTGAAACTTTGTTTAGAATCATTATAAGTATAAAATTATGTTTGTATAATGAGGTTTTTACTTATATGGATGAGTTTAGCTTGTATAGTGTGAGAAAGATTCTGACTCTTCTATCAAACCAGTTAATAAAAGTAATTAAAATCTCCTTGAACCTGAATTTAGGCTCTCGGTGAGATAATGTCTTAAAATACCCTTTTATTAAGGGAAATCTGAAGAGGATTTTGATACTAACCCAATAATAGAGAGACTACACTTGCATGTTCTAAAATGTTTGATCGAAACATTGTGAGGTAGTAGGTACCTATCAATCTAGTTTTTCCATAAACTGTCCTAGGAAAGACACGTCTCATTCTATTGGATTCATCATCATCATCATCATCAACAGCCTGAAGACGTCCACTGCTGAACATAGGCCTCCCCCAGAGCACGCCACCTTGAGCGGCTGCTCGCCTCCTGCATCCATCGGCTCCCCGCGGCTTTCACCAGGTCGTCGGTCCACCGAGTGGGGGGCCGGCCTACGCTGCGTCTTCCGGTTCGTGGTCGCCACTCGAGAACCTTTCTTCCCCATCGGTTGTCAGTTCTACGAGCGATGTGGCCTGCCCATTGCCACTTCAACTTACTAACTCTAAGAGCTATATCGGTCACTTTAGTTTTCCTGCGGATCTCCTCGTTCCGGAGCTTATCTCGCAGGGAAACACCGAGCATAGCTCGCTCCATAGCTCGCTGCGCGACTTTGAGCTTACTAATGAGGCCAACAGTAAGAGACCATGTCTCAGTTCCATAAGTCATCACTGGCAACACACACTGATTGAAAACTTTCGTTTTCAGGCTCTGCGGTATTTTGGACGAAAAGATAGGACGAAGCTTCCCGAACGCTGCCCAGCCGAGTTGGATTCTTCGCGCCACCTCTTTGTCGAAGTTGGACCTACCTAATTGGACAATCTGTCCTAGGTAGACATACTTGTCGACAACTTCGAGAGTATCGTTCCCAACAATTACCGGTATAGGTGGAACATGAGCATTAGACATGATCTTTGTCTTGTCCATATTCATCTTAAGACCAACCTGCTGGGAGACTCTACTGAGGTCGTTGAGCATGGTGCTAAGGTCCTCGAGCGATTCCGCCATTATGACTATATCATCGGCAAAACGAAGGTTAGTGATGTACTCGCCATTTATGTTGATGCCAGATCTTTTCCACTCCAAGAGCTTGAATAAAAATTATTATTGGATTAAAAATATCTTAATCAGTTCAACCTGCATCGCGTCACGCAGTCTTACTTTATGTAAAGGATCTTGCGTTGAGTTGACGTCAAATTAGGCATGAATCATTTCACAAAGAGCATGTGAAAAATCATTTGATATCCCTTTCCTTTAAATACTTATTAGAGGGTTTTTAATAATCTGTGAAATTTATTAACTGGATAAAACATAAAGTAATTTTTAAACCGAGTATTATGTAGGTAAAGAAAAAAATGTTGTTTCGTTTTAGTCAGTAAGTACTTTATTCAAATTTTTTTTTTTTTGGTTGCAATTGTTTCTTGATCATATATTAGACTAGGTTTAAAGGCAAGAGAAGCAACAGTAGAGTCTTGCTATTCCTACAAAAAATCACACATTTTGCCATCATTGTCATTTGTCATTTCGTCACAAAACGGAAAAGACTTTACACTTTACTTTCCAGTCCACCTTAAGCAAGTCATAAACTCGCAATTTTCAAATGGCCTTACTCAGGTGACAATAAAGTTTAGGACTCCCGGGATCCCGGGACGGGGTGTAATCCCGTTCGATCGTAAAGTGGGACATCCCGGGAACGCTTACTTGGCACCCGGGTTGAGCACCCCTGGTAGTAAACTTGAGAGGTGCAACGCCCTTAATGTTGTGCTCATCACGGTATTGTAATAGGGACAGTGATTAGAAATCTCTGGTTAATTAACGATTGTTGGATTTTGTTTTGTACTAGCTAAACCCGCGATTTAATCCTAGGTTAAAAATTACAGTTTACGTTTAATTTACTCTTTTACTGTGACAAATTAATCAATGTTCAAAAACCTTGGGCAGCCGTGACGCTTAACATCAGGTTAACGACTAGCTCGTCACGTCATCATTTACATAAAAAAAACCTTTCATGAATAGAGCTGAAACTTACTATTTTTATCAAAGTAATTATATTTGAATCAATAGGCTTAAAAGGTCTATAAGTCAGCCATAAATCTCTAATCGTAAGTACTAAACCCGTATCAGAGTTTAACTGCAGCTTTGGGACCAATAACGTTTAAAATATAAAGAAAGTCCGACCCAACCCTTTGTATAAGATTTTATTTTGAGATTATAACAAACTAAATTGTTAAAATGGAAAACAACCGTGCTATGGTACAGTTATATAGAAGAGTGTTAGATCTAGAATCGGTAAACAGCCAACAACAAAATGTTTAACAGCGTCTTTTACGGTTATTTTACATTGGGCAAATATGTGAGTTTGAAAGAATTACCTTTGTTTTATGTAATACCATGGAAAAAGTAGAAGAGGAATGCCAATACACCAAGAAAACAGCGTAGATCCGAAGTATGCCAAAAACCGATAGAAAACTAGATGCCGCTGCAAAATGAGCGGGCTATAAATTGAGCGTAGATCAGAAATATGCCAAAAAACCGTTTTAAACCTAGCCCGCCCCATAGCTGGCCATATAGCCCGCTCATTTTGCAGCGCCATCTAGGTTTAAAACGGTTTTTTGGCATATTTCTGATCGACGCTCAACTTATAGCCCGCTCATTTTGCAGCGCCATCAAGTTTTATAACGGTTTTTAGCATATTTTGATCTACGCTGTTTTCTTGGTGTATTCATACCTACACCCACAAAAACTTACTTAATATTTTGGTATGAATAAAACATTATATAGCTAGTGGTAGTGCTAATTTGCTTAACTTTGGATTTAAAAGTGGAGTTGACATGATATAAGACATCGGGATGATAATAAATATGTGCGGACATTTCACACAGCGCCATCTAGCCCCAAACTAAGCAGAGCTTGTACTATTGGAACCAGATAACTGAGTAACTGATACAATACTTAGATACTTTTTGTTTGTAAATACATACATAGAATACAATATAAAACCCAGACACAGAACAAACATCGATGTTCATCACACAAAATGTTTGTCCCGGTTAGGAATCGAACCCACACCCTATAAGTAGTACAGAAGGCAGCTAACTACTACCAACTGAGCTATCAGGCCAGTCAAACACATAACAAAAACATTTACAGAAAAGCTCGTATTTTCTTTTTGATTTAGTGATTGGTGTTTGCAATTTTCAAAATCGTCTTAAAGTTTTGCTTTTTTTATTTCTAAACTTTCTTTTTTGTTTCATGTCGCAACTGATAACCCTATAATAGTTTTTTTACGAGCTATTTCATAACTTGTTCGATTTTTGCTCTCCCTGATATTCACTTGGTTATAGCACCTACCTAAATATTCCAGGTTGTCAAAAAACACTAAAATGCACTATCACAAATTATACCTATTTTTTTATATTACGTTTAAATGGCTTTTCCATTCGACTGTATCAGGTTGATTTAATGTAAGGGGTCACGTGGTCACTGAAATTGTTGGGGGTGGGGTAACATTGTTTAAAGCCAGTTTAAAGTGGAGGGTTGGTGGCCCCTGGCTATTAGGTTATTTCTCTTGAACCATTCCATAACTTACCTATTTGAAAGGATCTATAAATCATCATTAACAGCCTGAAGACGTCCACTGCTGAACATAGGCCTCCCCCAGAGCACGCCACCTTGAGCGGCTGCTCGCCTCCTGCATCCATCGGCTTTCACCAGGTCGTCGGTCCACAGAGTGGGGGGCCGGCCTACGCTGCGTCTTCCGGTTCGTGGTCGCCACTCGAGAACCTTTCTTCCCCATCGGTCGTCAGTTCTACGAGCGATGTGGCCTGCCCATTGCCACTTCAACTTACTAACTCTAAGAGCTATATCGGTCACTTTAGTTCTCCTGCGGATCTCCTCGTTCCGGAGCTTATCTCGCAGGGAAACACCGAGCATAGCTCGCTCCATAGCTCGCTGCGCGACTTTGAGCTTACTAATGAGGCCAACAGTAAGAGACCATATCTCAGTTCCATAAGTCATCACTGGCAACACACACTGATTGAAAACTTTCGTTTTCAGGCACTGCGGTATTTTGGACGAAAAAATAGGACGAAGCTTCCCGAACGCTGCCCAGCCGAGTTGGATTCTTCGCGCCACCTCTTTGTCGAAGTTGGACCTACCTAATTGGACAATCTGTCCTAGGTAGACATACTTAATTGTCGACAACTTCGAGAGTATCGTTCCCAACAATTACCGGTATAGGTGGAACATGAGCATTAGACAATATATCTATATATAATATTATGTAATTAGGGCCAGTCAGCGATCATTCAGTGTAATTTAAATATGGTTAAAGAGACTTTACTGAGAGAATATAACCTAAACGCGTCCCGCGAGTACCAGCGTGTATCTACGTAGTTTATGACATCTGTTAGCAATAATCATTTTTAATCATCATCATCATCATTAACAGCCTGAAGACGTCCACTGCTGAACATAGGCCTCCCCCAGAGCACGCCATGTGTGCCATTGAGTGGCTGCTCGCCTCCTGCATCCATCGGCTCTCCGCGGCTTTCACCAGGTCGTCGGTCCACCGAGTGGGGGGCCCGGCCTACGCTGCGTCTTCCGGTTCGTGATCGCCACTCGAGAACCTTTCTTCCCCATCGGTTGTCAGTTCTACGAGCGATGTGGTTCAACATTCACATCATTTATAATAGTTCAATTAAAACTCGTCTTTGTGGTAGGCCAGCATGAATCAAAGCCAAAGCCACAGAATAGATATAGTACTAGGCCAAAGCGGGGATGAGTCGGGGGGCCGAGCGGCAGGGGCGGTCTAAGTTAGAATGGTTCCAACGCGCAATAATTTAGGTAATTTATTATTACACTGAATATAATTGGTATTTTAAAAATGTACTATACATAAGCCCTCCAATAAATTTAGTTTATATACTACACAAAGTTTCATTACAACAAAGTAGGTACTGACTTAGTGTAACTTGATTTCGCTAGGTCAGTACCGGGTCAGCACTGACTTCCTCATATTTTTTTAAATAATTTATGGGTATAGCATTTGACCACTGTCTCACCTGATGGTAAGTGATGACGCGGCCTACGATGGTGCATGCTTGCCTAGAAGATACCTGTTCACTCTTGACTCTCAGGTTATAGTTATTGTGTATAATTCCGGATTAACAGACAAACCTGTGTTTCAAAATAATATTTGTCTTTTTTCTCTACCAAAACAAATCTACAAGCAACTCTACTTTATTCGTAAGTAGAGATCGTATAACCATTACCATGACTGGGAGTTGCACTTATCCATTTGGCAAGAAGTAGAGTTCTGTGGTAGAGTCAGTTGACTACCATAAAAATAAACATTTGTGTTTCAAAATGGAATTTTCTAAGGTTCTACTGAAGATTTTCATGCTATTAAGCTTTTATAAGTTTGCCGGAAAAGATGCAGTCTCAACACTTTGAACTATGGAGGTGTTTTTTTTATGTATATGAATGACGTGACGAGCTAGTCGATCGCCTGATGTTAAGCGTTACGGCTGCCCATAACATTGCAGTATCACTCGGAACTCTAATTGAATATGGTTTTGCGTGACACTGCACTGCGCACGACATCCTGAGACTTCACACAGTCTAGTAATCTGATTACTAGACTGTGTGAAGTCTCAGGATGTCGTGCGCATCATTATCACACAGTCTAGTAATCTTATTACTATACTGTGTGATCAGATCATAAAGTCTCATTTGCCCAGTAATTTCACTAGCTACAATGCCCTTCAAACCGGAACACAGTAGTGCTTGCATACTACTGCTTGGCGGCTACCTAGACGAACTTTGCAGAAAAGTCGTACCACCTAGTGGTACTTTTAGCCCTATTTATAAAATCTGAAAAATAATGATCTACAAGCGGATCGACATGTAGGTAGGGTAGACATATATATATTTAACGTTTGTTCGCCACCTTGAAACAGCTTATACCTAGCTATGTATAACAATTTAGAAAAAATTTCAAGCGTTTGTACCTAATTACCTATTTTATATGTTTATTTAGCTATCTTTTTTATATAAAAAGCTTATCAAACATATTTAAAAATATTTAATTTTTTGTTTTCGATCGGTGATGTGACTTTTACTTTGGGACATTTTAGTAAAATGTCTGTACCACAAATATAATTTAGGTATCTCTAAAATATTTGATACCAATAGACCGGCAATCCTATTGAAAAACAAGACACACCACTCCACAGCTTTTTGTCCTGTCCTGTCCAATTTTTATGACGGACTCCCTTCATCCAAGTAGCCGTCTTTAAGTGTCTCCGTACGTGTCCCGACACCCTGCTCACCTGGGAATCGAACCCGCAATACTGCACTAACATCTTGACCCTCTCAAAACATCCTTGCCTGACGAACTTCAACCTTAAAACCGGAACAAATAAGTCCGAATTCAAAAAACAATTCCATCCATCAGTGGTCAGTGATGATTGGTTCCATTCGAAGCCAAAACATCTTAAGTTCCAACACCGGTAAAAGCAAAACCAGTTCTATTGCTAAAGATGGAGAATGGAAAATGAATTTTCTTTTGAAGAAAGAAAGAAATTCTTTTGCAAATTGAAATAGTAGAAACTGGAGGAATCGAACCCATAGTGGTGATAAAAATACGTCTTGCACGCAACGTACCGGGTGTCCTTACCGTTAATGTGTCCCGGGTAAATTGAGTTGCGACCCGGTACGAAAATTAGCGTCCCCCGGGGAAAAGGATGTGACTTGGACACTTCTAGAAGCTGAGTTGATTGCGCTCATCAAAAGAATGCTTAGGTATGTACTAGGAAAAACTTGTTAAGTTAGGGTTTGAGTCTTAAACAGGTAAAGTAAATCAAAACAAAACATTTTAAAGTTTCATTTACGAAGATAAAATTTTTTCGTTGTCAATGAATCTAATGATTTACTTCTTCTTATCGAAATTTAGACCGCTTAAAGACTTCTGACTTGGCTTGACGACTTTGGTTTTACCAAAATTATGTAGCTATTACTAGGCATTTTTGTATTCGTTATTTGTTTAGGAGTATTCATTAAGTATGGTACGCCAGCCTATTAGGAATCAATTGGTTTTACACTACGCTATTTCTTACGAATCTTCTTGTAATTGGTAGAGTTCATTGACAATGTTTTTTTACATAAAAATACAGTCATTTTAGTCAAAAATTTTGTAGTTAGATATAACTAAAAAGCTCAAGGTGTCTCAATTTGTCAACCCTATCCCAAATAAGGACCGAATCCTCACAAACCAATCGTTCTCTCTAACACAAGATTAGCCCTGTATAAGCGAAAACTATAACAATCAACACCCTATTAAATTGTCAAATATAAGTGCTATAAGGTTGACACCTTTAACCCATCGTCGTTCAACCAGCGAGTTAATCTGGGATACTTTAACTGTCGCGTATTCTGTGATCAGGGGTCTTGGGCCATGGGAACGTTGGACCCGTCGCTGCATTTTCTCCTTGAATGAGCTTAAGTCTAAACATTGATTGTTGCTGCGGTTTGGTAACGGGTATAAAAGATAATGGTACGGTATCAAAGAGTTCAGCTTCCGTTTTGTATTCATCGAGGTATTAGGTGTAAATTTGTTGTTGTTCTGGGTACTTTGATTCGGTATATTGATTCTTTTGTCATTGTGTTAGAAGAAATAGGTGCCAATTTTATGTTTGGAATTACCTGTTGGATATCCCATTTCTTAGCGGTGTTTTGAACCATTTTAGATTTTTTTATGAGAATGAATGACGTGACGAGCTAATCGTTCACCTGATGTTAAGCGAAACGGCAGCCCATAACAGTTGCAGTGTCACTCGGAAGTTTAAAATAATAAAGTTTCGCGTGACACTGCACTGCGCATGTCATCCAGAGACACCACACAGTCTAGCAATCAGATTACTAGACTGTGAAATCAGGTCATAAAGTCTCATTTGCCCAGTACTTTCACTAGCTATAATGCCCTTCACACCGGAACACAGTAGTGCTTGCACACTACTGCTTGGCGGCAGAATAACTGGCAAAGCGGTGGTACCTACCTAGATGAACTTTGCTGAAAAGTCCTACCAGCTATTTAGATTTTTGAGTACAAAAATTATATGAATCTCAGCTAACAATTTTTATTGTTCTTGTAATAAAAACGGTTATTTAATTAATGTAAATACTGACTAGGAATTGAGACTTGTAATTTTGTTTACACAAGTAATATTTCTCTTATATTAATCTCTGACTTATTTCTGTCATATTCGCAGATACCTAAGTCAAATATTATTATGAATCTGCTAACCGTTGAATTACTTTGAGTAGTCACTTTCTCTAGACCGGCCCCCCGCTATGTGGACCGATGACCTGGTCAAAACCGCAGGGAGCCCATGGATGGGAGAGGTAAGCAGCCGCTCAAAGTGGCGCTTTGTGGGGGAGGCCTATGTTCAGTAGTGAACGTCTTCAGGTTTTTGATGGTGATGATGAACCTCTGACTTATTATAAGGACTTATACAAGGTGAGTTTGAATTGGTATGGGGGGACTGGGACCATGATAGCCCACAAGTTGTGAGAGCCTTACTTAAAACGGCGTGTTTCCAAACCTCTATATCAAAAAATAAACCCACTCACAAAATTGCACGTGCGATCGCTACGAGAGTTAACAAGATACTAAAATAAATAAACAAATCCATTTCTAAACAGGTCATCAAACTCATTTAAGTGCATTCGTGCATGGACGAAATTCAACCACCCAGCTGCGCTAGGGCTATCTTCGAACGTTAACTTTACATGGCATTTCTTCAATGAAAAACTTTTAGAAAAGTCGTAGAAGAAACATTGTCTACCTTGGGTAGTAGATTTACCCACTTTCGTGGTAATATACCAATTCAAACTCAGTATAAAAGGATAAGACTCCAAAAGTACCTTGCAACGCTCTATAAAGAAGTGTGAGAAAATGTTACCAATTGCCTTATAGGTATTAATATCTACACCTTTCGAAACATCCCCAAAGAAATATCACACCCCCCGTGGTTCGCATCAAATATGACACATTGTCGACATGAAGTGGTTATGTCACCATAGAGTGCTCACTTGAGTTCTCTATGGATATATTATGGGTTTTAAGGGTTATTATGTTTCATGAATTATTACCCTTCATCGTGAAAAAAAAACTTAAGATTGGACAATATTGTTAGAGGAAAAGTACTTGAGGCTGGTTTATTGGTTTTTTTATGTGAACAAATGACGTGACGAGTGAGTTGTTCGTCTGATGTTAAGCGGCACGGCTGCCCATAACTGATTGCAGTGTCCCTCGGAACTGTATAAAGTTTTTGGTGACACTGCACTGCGCACGTCATCCTGAGACGTCACACGGTCCAGTAAAATGATTACTAGACCGTGAGATCAGATCGTAAGATCTCATTTGCCCAGTAACTTTACTAGCTACAATGCCCTTCAAACCAGAACACAGTAGTGCTTGCACACTGCTGCTTGGCGGCAGAATAAATGGCAAAGCGGTGGCAATACTAATATATTTAAGCGGGCTCCCATACAAAAAACGTGATTGCTCGTTTTTATAGATAATAAGTACGGAACCCTTCGTGCGCGAGTCCGACTCGCACTTGGCTGGTTATTTATTTTTAGTAAGATGATGTAAAATAGTTCGTGGAATATCGTCAACGCAGCTAGTTCTTTACATACTATAGAGCTCTAGAAACTCTATACTTATAATAAAACTGTAACATATCCAATTCTGTTGAAGATATTTTGAAAAAAAAATGTTTGAGGGATGTAGCGGTGAATGGAGATAAGTCAAAATATACGCCATAATAAATATAAATATATGCCTCCTTCCACCTTCATATGTAGGTAGATCTATTCAATATATGATTGTGTAAATGTGGGTAGATCGAAAAAATTAGTTATGGCTAAGCATCTTGTTTCGTTTGATTTTGCTCTCCAAATATTATTACTTTTACATCATATATTCAACCTTTTCTTTATCGTTTCCCTCTCTCTTTCTTTAGACTGAGATAAGGCGTAAAACTAATTAACCCGTGCGAAGCCGGGGCGGGTCAGCTAGTATAAATATAAATCTATTAAATATACAATCTCAATAAAGCTAAAGATGATATTTATTAAACTAAAGATCATACATAGGATATCAAATAATCTAAGGCGTAATAAGCCGATGACATTTTCATTTCCTACGTCAAATATTACAACTCACCCCTCGTATTTATTCCCGTTAGTATAATAGGGCAGAATAAATAATAGTACCTACTAATAGTGACGGTGTTTAGTGCGACTAATTTAGTGTTGTTTTGTGTAGGTGCGATTTTTATTGTCGCCATTGTAGAGGTTAAGTTAGTGATTGTTAAATGGGATAGCAATGATTAAGATGAGTTTATTATTGGTCAAATTTGTGTTTTAACCTGGCGTTTTTGTTAGTTTTTTACTCAATAAAATGTGAAAAAGCTCTCTTTCAGAAAGGTATCTTCCTATTTATAAATACTTCCTCTATTTTAATATTTGATCAATTCAAGTGCAGGCATCAACTCGCAGAAGTTCATTTTGTATTTGATTTACATATTTTACCTATATGCTAAAACATATTGTTACAAATAAAAAATAAAAAAAAGTACCTACTGGCGAATTGATAACCTCTTCTAAGAGTTTAAAGTCAGTTGAAAATACCTTGCATCCTAACCTTGTACTATTAAGTACTCAGTGTCCCAACTCACGCCTACTTAAGCCGAGTTTTCACACAAAAGTATGTAATTCAGCGTCAATCTATTTGAACGCTGTACTGGGGTCTACCGGACCCCACTGACCGTGGGGTCTACCCGACCCCAGGGAGAAGACGGTTGACTAAACTCAAGACACAAAGCAAGGGCTCGGATGTCCTTAAAGGAAGCTAGCCAACCCTGCGAGGGTGTGAAGTGTGAATGTGAATATATTTGGGCATCGACTTTTTGAAAAGTGAAAAGTTACTAAAGGATGTAAGTTAGGGTCAATAACGACTTCAAAGGCTGAAAGTCGAGAATACAATTATGAATCTTCTTCTTATTCTTCTATATAGCGCTAATAAAAAGCAGTAACCAATAGCAAATGGGCATCAGCAACACTGGAGCATTGGTGATGTGATGCCAGCTCAGTAAGACTTTTTTGATAGCCTTTTTAAAATAAATAAATAATTAACGCCCAGCGATCACATGCAATCCTGGACCTTAACTAGGATTCCCTGTATCTAAGTAGGGACCCAGAAACTACGAGGACCATCCCACAACACCCAGACAGAACAAGTATTTGCAGTTTTTCCATGTGCACAAATATCTGTCCTGTTGCGGGAATCGAACCCGAAGCCTCCGGGTTATGAGCCGACCTGCTCAACCACTACACCACAGAGATTTTTCTGCCTGTCAGTTTTTAGACTACGCGCTGACTTGTGTAGATACACCTCGATCTTAGAGAGAAATCAATAAATTCCTTTTACGTGTTACTACGGTACAATATCTTCAATTTACACTTTTTTCTATAAAACTAATCTACGACCTGAAAAGTAATCTGTGCAAAAAATATTGTGAGCGCGATGCTATGCCATTTTACAATCTTATAATATTACGGAGCTTGGAATTTTTCCACTTCCATGTTGGCATTATGAGACAGACAGGCAATTTTTATGATAAAAAGTACTTAGTCTATGTTGATCTAGGCAATCCGCGAACAAAGTCATCCAAATTGATTCAGGGCGTTTTGGCGTGAGTTACACAAACTAAAGAAAACTAATTAGTAATAGCAGGATAGGAGTACCGAAGTTGTGATGATGTGTGATGATCCTAATAACGAGGCTTTAATTCCATCGCCACTAAATGTGAGGAATACCTATCACAAGTTTACATTATATTTTTCAACTTGAAGGTTCGCATTCTTCCGTGAAAATAAACGACTGATAAATGAAAGAGATGACGCTATAGAAATAGCGTGTCCAAGCAAAGGTCACGACGTATGGACTTTAATGTCAAAGGTGTCGACCGTAGCGCGCTCGACGAGTTTTGATACTTATGAATGTCGGTTCCATTCATTTTTGAACATGATTTTAAATGACTTATTAATGGACTATATTTTTTTTTCTAAGTAGCTAGGTTAGGTATCTATCTATGCTTATATATTGTTACAATATTATAATACTGCAAAATAAAACTGTGTTATCTCCATTAGAAAAGCAAACAATGCTTAGGTACTTAGTTCAACAACAACAACAAGGATCAATTGTTTGGTTGTTAGGAACAATTTTCACCTTTGTGAAGAAGCTCTAAATTTTTTTTATTAAATTCTATATATTGGATTAGAAAGATTAGAAAATAGTGCTGAATCTATATATATCTAAACAATAAAACTATGTTTGACTTACAAGTAAAAATATCTGAAACAATTGGTGGTTTTTTTTTCGAAAGATTGGTTTAATCTGCCAAGAAGAATATATAGAATTATTGTTTATTTCAGAAAAAAGAAAATTCCTGTGTCAAATTGGGTAAATTACGGATGTAACCACAGGGTGCGTACAAAATTACTAATTTAAGTATTCTAAATATTAAAATATCTTCTAACTTACTTTGGAAAAGCCAAACTAAGTTATTTTATAATTCTAAGTTGCCACTTTCAAGCACCAAATTCGTTTGATCCACCTTTAGAACTAATCACAAGGGTACATTCTCTAGAGACGGGTTACCCCTGAGATGAGGCTAATATGACTCGACGACTTTCCTCACGACATGCCCTGGCTTCTCGCAACCTTATCTCCAGAGCATAAGGTACATTTTCTGCAACCAACTCTTCGAAATATAAACTTTGGTGCTTTGTTATTTTCACTGCTTTATTGCGAAGGAGTAAAGTCTATTTCTGCAAAGAATTTTTGAGAAGTAGAGTTTGAATGTTATTAGGAGAGGTGACAAGTATTTTTAAGAATAGTTCAGCGTTAAAGGAAGCTACTTTGCTATTCGATGCGCGGAGTCAAAGGTAGTAGCTTCTATAGGATTATGTAGCTCGTTTTATGGAAATCTAATCTTCGATCTTTGCTTAGTAGGTTGGTACTTCCTACTTGCAAGTATTGCAATATATAAATTTCAGCTAGGACTATAAGTATGCGAAAGTGCATCATTATTAAATTATCGACATAATAAAGTCACGCTGTTATTTAAATTTTAGACGATAGCATAAAATAGTGACAATAAAAAACATAAAATATTTTAAATTCTAAAATGATCAATAAATTACTTATAAAAAAATAGGATATTATAATTATTATGGCATAGTTACTTTTTGTTATTGGTATTCACTTATTGGTGAATAATTCAATAGTGTTGCTGGTTTGATATTCTAAGATGTAGTTATAACCTTTCATTTCTAGTTCGACGTCAGCACAGTGGTACAATGCACCAAAATTTTCTGGACAGAAATAAATAAAGGTGATTGCGTCTGGCCGGCCCCTTGGGCCCAGTGGGGCGAACGATTTGCGCGCTGCCCAAATTGCCGCTCTTTAGGCGGACTTTAATAATCACGTCATATCCAATTTTCCTTGGAACTGTGATCGGAATACGAATGAATGCTGATTGAATGTTTTAGTGTTTGTGCTGATGAGCTGGTGTTAAATTGATAATTGTGTTCGCTCGTTCAGGCGTGAAGTTTGTAATAATCAGCTGGTGAGTGAGTTATGATGTCTATATTGACGTCTAAATAACACGTCATTTCAGCTAGAACTTTTTTTTATGAGAATAAATGACGTGACGAGCTAATCGTTCACATGATGTTAAGCGACACGGCATAACAGTTGCAGTGTCACTCGGAACTTTAAAATAATAAAGTTTCGCGTGACTGCACTGCGCACGTCATCCTCAGATATCACACAGTCCAGTAATAAAATTTCTAGACTGTGACTGTGACTGTGATTAGGTCATAAAGTTTCATTTGCCCAGCAATTTCACTAGCTACAATGCCCTTCAAACCAGAACACAGTAGTGCTTGCACACTACTGCTTGGCGGCAGAATAACTGGCAAAGCGGTGGTACCTACCTAGATGAACTTTGCAGAGAAGTACTACCACCTAGTAACTAAGAACTAAAATGATTTGATCATAAGTGTCATTTTTATTTAAATAAATCCATTTTATACATTTTTAACTTATCTATTTTACCAAAAAGCTTTGTTCTGAGTAACGGGCATATTAACTGACAACGTACTACCTAAACCGGACCTAACCTAGAAACTTGACATTTGAACGCTATCTTTTATGGCGAAGTGGTGTGTACTGTGTACTAAGAAAGGGTTTTTGAGAATTCAACACCTAAAGGGGTCAAAAATGAGGTGTTAAAGATTGTATGAAGAAACACAGGTCAAAACGCGGCCTGCCTCTACTTTTACAATAAAAGGCTATAAATATATGTCCCTTAATAAATTTAATACGTAATTATTAACTACTGGTTTGTTTTCGAGTCTATAACATTTTTGTTTACATCCACTTCCGAAGCTTTCATAAATCAAACAATGTTTCGTCAAGAAAAACATCTCGCAATAGATGCTATCGTCCCGCACCCCAGTGGTTCAACCTCCCGTCTCGTGGACAAAAAATGACCAATCTTCCAGTCGCGCCGATACGAGTATGACTAATAGTCGCTCACCGTTAGCAAATTGCCTGCCAAAATGGTAGTGAAGCTGGAAAATGATTTCATTCATAAAAGCAATGTGAGGATTTACTTACTATAGCTTTTTGGGTGAATATGGTGATTCGGGGATTTGCCGGCCCCTGTGATGGCTGTGGTTTTCAGAAAATATTTGTATTTATCATCGGACTAGAGTAATATTAGATTTATTGGCGTGAAATAGAATGAAAATCACATTTTTATGGCATTTGTCTGCACTAAAATTTGACAGCTTTACACTTATCCATCTATGATGTACCTACCTACTGCAATGCCTTTGCGTACGTTCTAGAGAGATAACGAACTTTAGTGCAGACGGGTATTAGACTTACAATACTGTAAATGGCTATTTGTTTACTAGCCTCTATAACTGACTTAAGCGTGGTGGCACGATCAGATTCTCCTCGGACCGAGTGAACTCGGCTATCTACTCGGACGCAATTCGTACGCAACTTGCATTGTTGCAACCGGATAATCCGAGCACACTCGGACGATTGTACCCGAGCAGTGTTGACTCAGACTGCGGTCTACTTGTCCGAGCTAGCTCGTATACGAGTAGTGAAAGTTCAATACAAAATCCAAATTAAAAAAAAAATTGACGTTGACTGTGAGCAAAAATGAAAAGTATGAAGAAAACGATCCGAGTCAACTGTGATAATGACAACCGCTATCCTAGTGCACTCGTACGAAGCTTACTCCTACGAGTCCACTTGGTCCAAGGAGACTCTGATCGTGTCACCCCAGCTTCAGAGTAAGGACTAAATAACTTGATATAAAGTAGGTATAGATTTTAAATTGTTGTCTTTTGGTGACACTAAATTTTACCTACTTCGGTATTAAAATCAATAAATCAGTAATGGGTGGCCGTGACGCTTAACACCATGCGAACGACTAGCTCATCACGTCATTCATTTACATAAAAAAAACTACATTATTAGATTCTTATGGTGGTTTTATTTGTTAATAAAAAATACAATAACTGTAGAATTTTTCAACCTTAATATTTAAATTTTAAGCTTATAGACAGTAAGTAACACAAAAAACTTGTAGAAAATTGTATCAAGTTGTAACAAAACTAACATTATCCAAAATTAGCAATACAAAGAGCCGTTCCTGCATTCGCAGCCAATTGAACGAAGGAAATAATAGTTATTTGCTATAATAGACAGAGGGATGCCTGATTGCACCCCAGTAGGGACCGGCGACGAATTCTTACGTATTTTTGTAGAACATCATTTTGTTTTGTGTGCAAAACATCTTAGCATTTTTCGTATAAATATATGAAAACAGATGTACCTATTGTCGGGAAAGCTTCTAGTAAATTTAAACTAATTAGGGGTTTTAGGCGTGCACCGTGCAGGCAATGGATCTGTAGGATGAAAGATTTGACAGGATTAACTTACAAAAAGCATGTTTTTCTAAGATTCCCGTCATTCAAGGTTTTTTACAATTAAACAAAAAACGTGAATGGCAATGATGCCTTTTACGTTGAGACATTCAGGTTTACTTTTATGAAAAAGTTAACCTAAATGTCCGTCAAAACTGACTTCAGATCCAATCAATGTTAAACCACCAGCAACCATCATTAAAGACCTCAACCCTTACCCTCCTGCCAAATCAACCCTAAAAGAAGGCATTAAAACAACAGGGGTCACTACAAAAGTCCGTTGATGAGGTAAAGGGGGCATAATAGATCATTTTTGGGACACTTGTCCTGTATTTAATCCGGGACTGACCGGTTGATCGATTGTGTGCACCCTATGGTATTGGAATTTCGGAATGTGTATTGCTACATTCTGTCGTAGAATTGAAGCGTGTGGACGAAGAAGTCGGAATATCTTATAGCAGCTATTAAATTAAATTTTCACTCGTTACCTACTCTTTTTTCGTTTGTCTGGAAGCTTGGATGCTATTATCGTAAATTAAATATCGTATTTATTATAACGAGTCTAATGAATAAATAACTTTTTTTTATAGAATCGTGTGTGCGTATGTAAAACTAACTCCAAAAAAAGGTCCTCAACACAGTTGTTTTTTAATAGTTTAAAAAAGTCACAAATAGGTTTCATCAGGCAATATGTAATATGATTTGTCTTTCAAATCGAGAAACCATCATCTACTTTCAAAACAATAAAATAACATTTGATTTCCATCAGCACTTGTAAAATTAATAAAAAAGCGTCTGCAATAAAAAGCTCAAGTAAACCGCAGACATAAATCGAACGATGTTTTTTGAAAAATCGATTTTTAACATTGATTCGATTCTATAATGACGGATAATGGGCAGTTTCTTGTAATCGGTGCCGGACGCTTTCGAGGACGGATTTATTTCGATTATTATGGTTTTGTTGGACGAAAGTGAAGTTTAATAATTTTATTTCACTTTTTATTACTATTTTGAAATATATCTACGGGTTTAGTAGCAAATTATAGATTACTGAAATTTAGTTTTCTACAGTTAAATTGGTTAGGTACTGGTTTTTACTTATTACTTTTGTTCCATAGTTTAATCTTAATGCAAACTACAATTAACATTATGTCATAATATTCATATAGTATTCGTGTTTATTGTGTGTTCAACAAACAAGCAAAATACCACCATTTAGAAAATTCCAATTATAAAACCAAGTATCAAAATTGGTTGAGCGGATTCTCTATTAATACAAAAAAAACACGTTTTTCCGCCATACAGATACGTAAATAGAAGCGATTAAATAAAAGTTATGAATTTATTCTTGGACCCAAAGACCCCAAGCTAGGTATTTTACCATCTAATATCAAAGTTGGTCTGCTGTTGGGATAAAAACTTCAATAGATAGAGGGCGCGACGAATCGCGGTGATTCAGCGTTTGGTGGCGCTGATTGAGGCTACCGGGTTATATAGGATGATCTAAAATGAGTAGATAATTTCATATTTGCGTTATATACACTGTCCTAAATTAATATTCTATTTAAAAATGTACATAAATTACGGGGTTTTCTGTACTTACTTAATACAAATAATATTTAAAAAAACCTTTTTTGACAATGTTTAATGTTATTCGTTGACAACAGATTTATTTTATACATGAGGGTCTTATTCACCTTATATATTAGGTATCCTATATGAAAATATTAAATAGTTATTATTTTAAGTGAACACCCTGTAGAAAAATTCAATAAAAAATAACAACAAGACAATCTGTAATAGATCCATTGAAAAGGACCGTCTGTGATTACTTCCAGCTATTTGAATGATTACAGTGTTATGATGGTATCCTTATTTTGTTGTGATAAAGTTTAAAATTGGCTGATATTCATTTTAACGACTAGATTATATTTTCTACTACTGTTTTATTGGTTTTTGTTGCCACAAAATATAAACAAAATATTATTGAAATTAAAACCAAACTTGTTATTTTAATCCGATTAAAATAACAAGTTGCAAGATAGTATTTTAATTGGATTAAATTAACAAGTTTGGTCACAGTGGTCTGTGCGCTTATAATTTGCAGTAGATAAAGTATCAAGAAGTTTTGTTTATATTAGTAGGCAATAGGCATACACACTCTTAATTATTTTAAGTATTTTTAGATAAGTCTGATCTTCTTCATAATTATAATTATTAAGTCTTGTACCATTATTAATCAGTGTTGTCTAGAACCGTGAAAAATTTTTTTTTTTTGGGTTATTTTATTTTAAGACTAGTCTAAACTCCCCATATTCGAAAATGATTTACACGAAGACAAGGGCCCTTTCACACTTGATCAAAACGTCTAAAGCGAACAAAAAGGGATAGAAATGCGGCAACAAAAAGTCACATCCGTTGTGAAACATATTTTGATTAGAAAATAAAGAGCATGACGAAACAATGTAACACGGATTCTTGTATCATGTAAATTGGCCTTTAGACATGTTGCAATATTATACTAAACATTTTTGAATACATTTCTAACTTGGAATTAAATTAAAAAAATTAAACTCTTTTAGAAATAGAAATAGAATTTTGCAATATCATTTAAGTAGGTGATTTAAAAAAACTCAATCTTTATTCCTTCTGCTGCGTTTGAATTTAAAGTTTGAACCTACAAGTAGTGAAAATGGGGAATTTTTGCTCTTGACTACTGAAAACAAGCAAATATTTAATTTAAAAAAACTGTACACATACACCAGTCACGACTATTAAGACAGTACTATCTGACTGAAAGCGAGCGCTAACACTGAATAAGCCCACAGAAATAAACCATAGGCGTGGCTGCTATCATACCTATTAACTATAGCTACCTAGGTATAGGTAGTAGGTATGAAGCGGTATAAAATAAATTCATGACATTCAGTATTGATTATCTTGTTGCAAGTGTTTAAAAAAACTCAGTTTGACAATCAAAATTGTAGAATTATTTGGAAATAAAATTTTGATACTTTAAACATTGTTGATTGGAACTACCAAGTCCACGCGCTACGTTGTAATCGTAACATGTTTATTTTTAATTGCGGGTTTCGAACGTTACCTCGGCTTTTTGTGCGAACCAATGTTGCGGTCAATATTTTTTTTTTAAGTTCAGGTGCAACGATTGAATTTCTATGCGGCTGACTGACATACCTGTACCTGATTATTTACTGTTATCGGTTACTGATTATGCCAGTGATGTCTATAATTTGGATTTTTTAGTTATTGACAGATGCGTTAGATATTCTTAATATACCTATATATTTTTTCTGTAGGTGTATACTGAAGAGCTCCTAAATTGCTGGGTCAATTTCGATGTTTATCTTTCTGTGCTTAAGGCCGCATTTCCACCTGCAAGAAAACTTCTGCAAGAAGTGACCGACCGTCTATCAGACTGTAGCTTGCAACTGTAAACTATTGATTTTTATTTAGACTAGTCTACATTTGCAAGCTACAGTCTGATAGACGGTCGGTCACTTCTTGCAGATGGAAATCCGGCCTAAGGTCGGATTTCCACTTGCAAGAAAACTTCTACAAGAAGTGTCCGACCGTCTATCAGACTGTAGCTTGAACGTGTAAACTATTGTAATTGTAATTTACACTAGTTTAGGTACATTTATAAGCTACAGTCTAATAGACGGTCGGACGCTTCTTGCAGAAGTTTTCTTGCAAGTGGAAACCCGGCCTTAGAGTGGGTTTCTGGATGGTTTAGATAACCCGTGCGAAACCTGGACGGGTTAATTACTTTTTAAAATATCTTAGGTTATAGCAACTGTATCGACAGATTCGGGTCATGATTTTAGTAACTAGGTACATACGTTACTTCCCCAATTTGCCGTTCTACATAATAGAATAGAAGGATACATTATTGCACACCAAAATATACACAAAAAAAGATGCTTCACAAGTAAGTACCTAACGGACAACAATTTTTTACAAAAGGTAGTACAACTGGCGGTCTTATCGCTTAAAGCTATCTCTTCCAGACAACCTTTGAATGGGCAGAAATATATCGATACTAGAGAGGCCAGTTGTGTTCAGTAAATACCTACTTACTACCTGTAATCATAAAATACGAATACACATATGTACATATTACATATAATAGTACTATAGTATTAGTGTGTTACTATGCCTACTATATAGTAACACACTACATTACATTTCGACTAGGTACCTTTACTAACCTTTACCATGCGCGTAGGTATCTATGGTAAATTACTCCGATAATAAAATTAATATTGCCCATGAAACTTAAAACAAAAAACCAGTTAATACGCAAAATATCAAATCCGCGAGCACCTCTCTTCCTTCATATGTCATTTCATCACAATTCTCGTTCACGTATAAATAAAACGTTACGTTCTTTATTCTTTGCCGAAACTTGTTCAATTTTCACACTTACCGTTCAAGGTCTTCCTACACTGGCTGAGTACAATTAAGTTTTATTGTTGATATAGTAGGTATAATAATAATAAGGTACAACATATTTAGTCCGGTTTACTACAATTCTCAATGAGACTGGACTTCACTGGACCTTGGTGTAAGTACCCCAGAATAGATAATACTTTTTTTTCTTATAGCTTGGCTCCACACATAGTGTCAAGTATTGTAGCTTTTCGTCGTATTATGAAATATTTCATGTAAAGTCAAGTCTTAGTCAAAGTCAGTCAGGGTAATCATAGTCCAGTCTAAGTCAGGTAGTCATAATCCAGTCTAAGTCATGCCCTAGTAAAGTAGTGGCAACTTTACTAGAGGCTTCTATGGAATTTTGGAAGCAACACGAAAAACCACGTTTCACTACATTGTATCACTTGCCAACACTTATACTCGTAATTCAGCACTTAATGCGTAAAATGCCACTAATTTTAAACATTAACACTAGAAAAAGCATAAGTTTTGTGAAATAATACAATGCAACGACGTGAACTTTTTCACGTTCCCGCCAAAAAACTCTAGATAATACTTACTACTACGTAGCGCTAAGCCAATGAGAGTAGGTGGGTACAGTGATTTTGATACTTTTATTAAATTTATGCATTATTTATGTTATTAAAGAATGTATTTATACCATAATTACGCTACTGCCTAAAATGGTTGCACAACGGGTAGTTTTTTATTAAATGTTTTCAATTGTCGTTAGTACTAATCAAAGATATTTTGATCATCAGATTAATTTTTAATGTGTGTACTTAAAGTAAAAATAAAAGAAAAAAGAGTAAGTCTTAGAAACTTTTTTAATGTAAATGTATGACGTGAATAGCTAGTCGTTCGCCTGATGTTAAGCGTCACGGCTGCCCATGACAGATTGCAGTATCACTCTAAATTAATATAGTTTTGCGTGACACTGCACTGCGCACGTCATCCTGAGACTTCACACAGTCAAGTACCTAATAAGATTATGTGATCAGATCATAAAGACTCATTTGCCCAGTAGTTTCAGCTACAATGCCCTTCAAATCGGAATACAGTACTTGCACACTACTGCTTTGCTATTTTTAATCAAATAAAGAATTAGAAGTCTCAATGTATGCCTGCCAAATGACAGAATGGTCGTGGGAACAACACAAATTATAAATCCAAAACTTACCCGACTTGTGAGCAATGAATAAATACCAATTAACTTCTGACTCTAAACGTTATAGCAACAAGTAATTTTATTGTTACAAAAATTTAACAATTCATTACAGTTACTCCGTTTCTGAGAACCAGACAAATTACGAAGGTAAACTTGATGTTACGATATGTGCAGTAATATTGTTTAAATTGTAGAGTTAACCGAGATTCAGATCTTTTTGCTGACAAAAAAGTGCCTTGTCATTTTAATCGTTTTCATTTTCTACCGGTGGCTGGGTTACTTAAATACCGTGTAATATGAAAATTTAAAACAGGTGTGTATTGTTGATTTACTTTCTTAATAGTTCATTGTCTGGTACTTATGTAGGTACTTCATATCAATGTTATCATTTTTGCGTTGAGCATTAATTTAAATTATTCTGTAACAAAATATATCTATTAGGTTTTTCAATGTAGAATCTTATTGGACATATTATTAGATTTAAACACTTAGGTATACCATAGGTAGGTGATAAAATGTTTTTTCCTTACCTACTATTAATCATATTTATGCATCATTATTTCTTTATTCCTCTGTTGACCTCATTGTAAACTATTTTTTTTAACATAAAGTAAGTGATGACATTATTATTTTCCAGTCACTAAAAGCAGACGTAGAGGCAGATTAGCTATTATATAGCTACTTACCATTTCGGTTAAAATTCATTTAAAAATAAGACTATTTTTTGTTAAAAATAATTTCCTCGATAATAAAAACAAAAGATTAATTACTTATCTAGTCTGTATATCCGATTTTATATAATTAGGTGTTCTATCTATGGGTTGACGAGTAAACTCTTAACGCTTCTTTATACTCATTTATAAGACAGGTGAAAAAAAAGACATAAACAAAAGACTATCAAAATAAGAACGAAATAAAAACAAAAGAGTATCTAATCTTTATATCCGATTTTGAATAATTAGGTGTTCTATCTATAGGTTGACGAACAAACTCTTAACGCTTCTGTATATTTATTTATCAAACAGGTGAAAAAAATGACAAAAACAAAATACTATCAAAATAAAAACAAAAGACTATCTAATCTTTATATCCGATTTTGAATAATTAGGTGTTCTATCTATAGGTTGACGAACAAATTCTTAACGCTTCTGTACATTTATTTATCAAACAGGTGAAAAAAATGACAAAAACAAAATACTATCAAAATAAAAACAAAAGACTATCTAATCGTAATATCCGATTTTGAATAATTAGGTGTTCTATCTATTGGTTGACGAACAAATTCTTAAGGCTTTATATATTCATTTGTCAGACAGGTGAAAATTACCCGCGTTGTAAATTTAACAACAAAGCAATAACTTGACGATAAATACTTGTAAAATTATTTCCATTCTTGTCCTCTAGTTCATGACACGACAAGACGGCATAAAGCTCAACCGTCTACGCGATAACATCTTAATTTGTGAAGTAACTTGTTTTGTCCACGTTGGGCAAGGTATGCTGTTTGATGGCTAAAGTTTTATTTAGTATAAAATATAATTATAATAGAAATATTAAAAAAAAAAATATTAAAAAAAAATTATAATAGCGCCCGACGATCACACAGATCCTAGACCCTAACTAGGATTCCCTGTATCTAGGGACCCAGGAACTACGAGAACCATGGTCCCACAACACCCAGACACAGAACAAGTATTTGCGCTTTTTTTTCATGTGCACAAATACCTGTCCTGTCGCGGGAATTGAACCCGCCGCCTCCGGGTTATGAGCCGACCTGCTCAACCACCACACCACAGAGGCTGTCAAATGTTAAATGTTATGTATTGTTAAATCGTGTAATAAGTTAATAAAATGTTAACAGTCAATTTTACGTAAAAGAACGTGCTACTTAATTATAGTTTTTTTTAATTTGTAGTACTTTATATTTGACATTAGAATTCATAAGTATACAAAAACTTGAAAAA
Source organism: Ennomos quercinarius (assembly GCA_910589525.2). Lineage (NCBI taxonomy): Eukaryota > Metazoa > Arthropoda > Insecta > Lepidoptera > Geometridae > Ennomos > Ennomos quercinarius. Next base: position 11,313,400 of record OU342507.1, on the reverse strand, counting down.
ACGAAAAACTTAATCTTTGTTTTGTTTTAATTATTTTATGGTAATCATTATTAAGTAATTTTTTGTTAGCGTATAGTAATCCACTTGTATGCGCTTGCGGTTATGTTTAGATAGTCTGTCACAACTAAATGTTATGTCTTCCTGTAGACTCTATGAGGTAACCTGACACGATATTTTGTGTATTATCATAAAAAAACAAGTACAACAATGACGCAAAGATCCAAATCAGGAAATATTCAACTGCCATTTCGCCTCGACGCGCGGCCATTTAAATTTTATTTTCTTGTTTTGTTTTATTCGCCGCAATAAAAGTCACGATGTAATTTGAGGTATTTAAGTCAATGTCATCTTATTATCTTACTTAATAACACGTAAATACAACATTGAATAATTATTACATTAAAGCCTTTAATAAAAAGCACAATAAACAAAATAAACGCAAATAATAACTAAGGCAATCGAACGGAGTCATATAAAATACTTGACAGATCATTACCTGGTATCAGAATTAACAATAACCAGAAAATGAAATGTCAGATTCAAAAAAAGAACTTAAAATTAAAAAAATAGAAAAAATGAAACGTGCCCAGGTTCGAGATGCGATTGGTTGGATGCTTGTTGCTGCCGACAGATATCCGCGCTTGGCTGTACGAACCAGGAATGGGTGTAGTTCAGGCCTGGGTTGAGGCCTGCACCCGGGCCTGCCAGACCCATCACCCCGGGCAACCCTCCCGGGCGCTGGTGGTGGTGGAACCCAGAAGCCACGTAAGCGTCCATAGCCACCGCTTGGTACGGCAACATTATCCACAAAAAAAAACTTAGACCAATTCACACGAAATTTTCCGCCCCCAATCACATATCATTTTGATTCGGAAAGTATCAAAACTTTTCAGTCGCACTATTTTGTTTGTCCTTTAATTTTATCCATTGTTTTAATAAAGTCGTACTCCTGGTCACAGTTTATTGTAGTTTTTGAAAAATGTCACAAATCACTGAGGTCCTGTCCCGGTTCAGGCGCGAAAGGTTTTCAGTTATCAAACAAACACCCGTTCTATTTTGGTGTGCGATCGTTTACGGGGCTAGCTATTCACAGGGGAAAAGTCACGCGCAGCCACCCACTTAATAAATATTCTGGGCATATATCCGTTTTTACGCGGACGTGACTGGCGGGGTACTGTCCGATTTTCACGTACGGAACGCGCGGCCGATTATCGAAAACAGTTGCATGCGTCCCCCTCCTTCGACCTCGGACGTGCAACTGAGTCGAAGCACGCGCGCTAAACGCGACTCTATCACAGGCTAGACGCGGCGGTGCTGCCGTCTCGGTTATTAGAAAAAGATGGGGCTATATACACGACAAGGACGCGCATCGATCGGACGTCATCGCCAAGTTAAAAGCCTGCGTCGTTACACGGCCCGTAATAGGCGGTTACGTGACGGGGCGTGGCCTAAGCTATTAAGTTGAATTGTCGCGCGCTGATTGGTTGAAATTGCTAGTAGTCGCCTACGTGATATGTTCGGGAATACGTTTATAGCGGGTGCTCATAGAATATAATAAAGTAAGTTGTAGGTTGCGCGCCAGTTGTGGAGATGCTGGGTGTTGCGGTTTGTGGATTCGCGTAATGGTTTTTAATTAAACATCGGGTACCGTTAATAGCAGATCGTTGCGTGCTTAGGTCCCACTTGAATACTTATAATCGCGTACGTTCATTCACAGGCGCAATGGGCGTGGCTGCGCCTTTAGGTATCGATTGTAGGTTCCATCCGAGCTGGTTGATGCGTTGTCTTTATCACTGTATATACTTTACAAGATGGGTAATTGGCGTAAGAGAAAGTATCAAAACCGTTTCTTCCTTAATTTAATACCTAAGTTTATCAAACATAGAGTTAAACTCTATTTTTAATAAGACGGAGTAGACTGACAGATCGAAATGTCACTTGTGAAAATAAACCTGCCAACTTCTAAATCACAGTGATGATCTAATTCAGCTCCTACAGTTCAAAAGAGCGGAACTATAATTTGCCACTACAAAAATGCCATTTTTTTTAGTTTCAAATACTGTCGCCGACACCTTTTTGATTTGGTGCTAGATAGTGAAGATGATTCTTCTGATATTGAATAAAATATTAAGTTGATGATGAAAATGATAACTTGTTTTATTTTGTTAATTTTGCAATTTTTATTTAAATATAATCCATTTTTACACCGGCGCTAATTAATTTAAATCAAAATCAATCAGGAATCACAATTTTTAGGAAATGTTCAGAATATAAAAGAATGGAATAGATCACTAAACTGAAATAAATCAGTGAACTGTATCTTTTATACCCACCACTATTTGTTTTTCATGAAAAAGTGGCAACACTCATAATGTCAGTTTACTCCGTCTAATTAAAAAATAGGGTGGAGTTTTGGCGGGAACGCGGAAAAGTTCACGTCGTTGCATTGTATTATTTTTCAAAACTCGTGCTTTTTCCAGTGTTAATGTTTAAAATCGGTGGCGTTTTACGCATTAAGTGCTGAATTACGAGCATGAGTGTGGGCAAGTGATATAATGTGGTGAAACGTGGTTTTTCGTGTTGCTTCCATAGAAGCTTCTAGTAAAGTTGCCACCACTTTACTAGGGCATGACTTAGACTGGACTGAGACTACCTGACTTAGACTGGACTATGACTACCCTGACTGACTGTGACTAAGACTTGACTTTACGTGAAATATTCTATCATTATGAAAAATTACAATACTTGACACTGGCTAAATACACTATGTGTGGAGCCAAAATATAAGAAAAAAAAAAATAGGGTGGTAGGGTATAGGTGGTGAGTGATTACCTATCACTATATAGAAGTAGGTAGGTACCTAGTTCGCCGCCTTAGTGCTTGAATGGTCAACCGACCATTAACCAAATTTTACAGGAGCTGTTTTTTATGTTTGTTATTGTTATTGTTATTATAACTGTTATGGGCGGCCGTGTCACTTAACATCAGGTGAACGACTAGCTCGTCACGTCATTCAACCACATAAAAATATAAAAAAAATACAAATTTAACATATAAATTTTATTTTCACAAATAGATCAAGTTGGATTTAAAATAAAATAAAATAAAATAATATGTTTTCTACAGCGCATAATTCTCTTTTCTTCATTATAAAACAAAAAGTAGCTTTTGACAGAATTGGTTGATTGGCCATTCAAGCACTGGGGCGGCGAGTTGGCTCTACCACTGTGCTCTACTTTTATCAAAGAGGTATATGTACTACGTACTAGAGAAGCTATTCAAAGCACAAATAGTTGTCATTTTTTGTATAATTAAACTAAAATCCGCTACAGCGCTTTACGAGATTAAATCGTCTACCCAACGATCACAACACGCAGCGCTAGTGCCATGGCACATTCGGATCATAATTTTTACTGCTATTCACTGCTGCACGTGCACTCGCTTTGAGAGCTGAGCATCGTATGAGCAAGAAGATGCTCATTGGCATATTTGCAGTGGTTGACAATGCAAGTTAGAGATGTCCTGTCTGGTGTATACATAGAAGTCTTTGACTTTTATCCCCATCCATCCCTTTTCCTATTATTAAGTAAGTAAAGTGATGTGTTGTTATTATGTTTGAATGTGCGTCGATCGAAGCATCAAATATTTCTGCGTTTAGGGTTTTTGATCTGTAGTTAAGGTAACCAATGGTAAAAAACAAATTTTGACCATTGGTTAGAATTTGTTAGCATTTTTAACTATTAGTTACCTTAACTACGAATCAATAACAATATCCCTTAGATAAGACAAGTATCTTGTTATTGCCAGCTTTGCCTGATATACCTAAGTGACTCACTGACTGACGAATTGATTGACTGACTGACTGATTGACTGACAGAAAACGTACAGAAAGGCGCATATGGACATAGATACTTGATAAATAATAGAAGTCTTTCTTTTTGCGCGTATATAAGAGAGTTCTAGGTTAGGTTTTTTGAAAATTCAACCCTTTAGAGGGTAAAATATTAACAAGCGGGTAATAACTGTTTAAAAAACGTGGGTAAAACAACTGTAGTCTACACCATCTACACCACTATTATAAAGAGGAAAGATTTGTATTTTTATGTGTATGTTTGTAATGAATAAACTCAAAAAACACTGTGCCGATTTCAAAAATTCTTTCACCATTGCAAAGCTACATTCACCCTGAGTAACATAGGCTACACCACTACACGTGCGAAGCCGGGGCGAGCCGCTAGTTTATTATAAGTATGAAAGCATAATAGTAAACGTCAATATGATATTATGACGCGTAAACATAGTTTATCAATAAATGAGTATTTGAGTATTTGAGTATTTGCGTATTTGAGTATTTGAGTATTTGAGTATTTAATATGAGTAGGGTTAAGTTACCGCTAGGGTATATTAGGTATTATCTTAGTAATTTACAGAACTATTGAATTCCCAATAATTTTACTAATAAATCTGGCTGCAGATAAAGAACTCTAAACTCTATTTAAAGGTTGTTCTAGTTCAAATTCCAATCAATAAAATAAACCCACAAAGTTCAAGATCGGTCACGCTTGAAGGCAGTTAGTATGCTTGTCTCTAACGATTCCTCGATCATTGCGAGCTCTTTTTCCTTATTACTACTGCCTAAATAGTATGAAACGGTAGATGGCTTCTGTCTGTAAAAGCACAGATAATACAATACTATACCTACTAGGTAAAGCGGAAATAGGTTAAGTGTATTTTAACTGTGTGTGTAGTGTGCAAGCACTACTGTGTTCCGGTTTGAAGGGCATTGTAGCTAGTGAAATTACTGGGCAAATGAGACTTTATGATCTGATCACTCAGTCTATTAATCTGATTACTAAACTGGGTGATGTCTCAGGATGACGTGCGCAGTGCAGTGTCACGCGAAACTTTATTGTTGTAAAGTTCCGAGTGACACTGCAACTGTTATGGGCGGTCGTGTCACTTAACATCAGGTGAACGACTAGCTCGTCACGTCATTCAATCACATAAAAAAAAACTACTTATAACTTTGTAATGTGAAGCAGCTTTCGTTGTAGGTAGGTATAGTCAAAAAGTATGCTATAGATCGTTCTCCGTAACTTGTCCGCACTTGTACTTATACTGGGTGGCGCAAAAGTAAAGACCCTATTTGGTTCAGCTATAACATTTTTTCTAAATTAGAAAACTAGATTTAGGTTTTTTTAAATGTATATTTGTGCCATTAAATTTCGTACCATTAGGATTTAAAGATGATGTCTTTTAAATGGTGACCTCCAGAGTTGATACACATTTGAGCCCTATTTATGACATTTTGCAAGATGATTTTCCTTCAAAATTGGTTATGAGTGACGAAGCGCATTTCCATCTCTCAGGGCATGTCAATAAGCAGAATACTCGGTTCTGGGGCACTGATAATCCGCGCATTATTCAAGAAACACCTCTACACCCACTAAAAGTTACTGTATGGTGTGGCATCTGTGTTGACAGAGTGATCGGACCCTATTTTTTCGAAGACGCTGGAGGCAATGCGATAACTGTCACTGGAGAACGCTACAGAACCATGTTACGTGAGTTTTTGATACCCAGTTTGGACGAATTGGGGCTGGAGCACATCTGGTTTCAACAAGACGGCGCTACGGCACACACAGCGCGCGACACTATGGACTTAGTGAGGGACGCTTTTCCAAGCCGAGTTATCTCTCGTTTTGGCGATTTGCCTTGGCCTGCAAGATCACCCGATCTGACCAGTCCAGACTTCTTTCTTTGGGGTTTTTTGAAATCTCGGGTGTATGTGAACAAGCCACAGACTCTCGCAGCTCTAAAAGAAAACATTCGTCAAGAAATAACGAACATATCGCAGGAAGTGTTACGGCAAGTTATGCAAAATGTCATAAATAGGGCTCAAATGTGTATCAACTCTGGAGGTCACCATTTAAAAGACATCATCTTTAAATCCTAATGGTACGAAATTTAATGGCACAAATATACATTTAAAAAAACCTAAATCTAGTTTTCTAATTTAGAAAAAATGTTATAGCTGAACCAAATAGGGTCTTTACTTTTGCGCCACCCAGTATTATTTAAAAATATACAAGTAAAACATATTAATCTGTGGGTACATACAAGTTTAGATAATGCTTACATATTACTTACGATAATACTTGCATATAAATAAAATAAATAAATATTTTGTAGACATTTCACACAGCGCCATCTAGCCCCAAACTAAGCAAAGCTTGTACTATGGGAACCAGATAACTGATAGAATACATAGATACTTTTTTTGTTTGTAAATACATACATAGAATACAGTATAACACACAGACACAGAACAAACATCAACAAATATTTTTAAATAATATCAATACGTCAGGGGACAACATACGGTGAACGGTATTTAGTTGCTGATTTGACTAAATAGATAACTACTGACAACATAACAAAACGAAAAACTTCAGTTTCATCTGTTTCAGGAAGACTATTCACTATTACATAATAATTATCTCAGTAAGCACATTAACTGAACACATTAATAAATAATAACGTCCACTGAAATTGAGCTAGAATAAAGTAATTAAAAAGTAATTCAATATTTTATCAACGTACCTATTATTTTCTCTTCATCACATAGCCTTTCGTAATCCCATGTTATCATCGGGAAACTATAATATAAATTATAATTATGCAACTGAGCTCAATGCTCAGATGTAACATATTTTACTAGGTGGTAGGACTTTTCTGCAAAGTTCGTCTAGGTAGGTACCACCGCTTTGCCAGTTATTCTGCCGCCAAGCAGTAGTGTGCAAGCACTACTGTGTTCCGGTTTGAAGGGCATTGTAGCTAGTGAAATTATTGGGCAAATGAGACTTTATGATCTGATCACACAGTCTAGTAATCTTATTACTATAGGTATTGTGTGAAGTCTCAGGACGACGTGCGCAGTGCAGTGTCACGTAAAACTGTATTAATTTAGAGTTCCGAGTGATACTGCAATCTGATATGGGAAGCCGTGACGCTTAACATCAGGTGAACAACTAGCTCGGTACGTCATTTATATTAAAAAAAATATTTAGTAATCTAGAATACAGTAAAGGAATAAGTTTATTACAAATAATACAACGGTGCATCGAAGGCACAGAATTCACCCTATTTACATAAGTCTATGATTGAAAGCTTGTTAGTTACCTAACGCAAGCATTAAATTAAGTACGTAAAGATGTTTTTCAAATTAAACAGTGGTCCCACACTAGGCTTTAGGCATCTGCGCTCAGGTTTCCTGGCATGAGTGATAATCAGCTAGCTACTTATTTATATAATAGGTAGCTGATTATCACGCTGATTATGATATTATGATAGTCGGGTGGACGTGCATCGCAGGACCCTTTTAGACATATTGGAGTTTATTTTATCTTTTTTGGTTTAATGTGTAGGGATTTATAAGGGCCCACCTATTTGTTGTAATTATTATAAAATGGCTGTTCTAATTTCTACTCTTTGTTTGTAACAATGTTTTTATGAAATAAATATATTTGATTTGATTTGATAGTTACAAACTTATCAAATATAAGCACTGCAAAGGCACTTAGACTGTAATCGAGAACTCTTTTTTATGTTCGCTAGAACCTTGATTTTCCATGGTACACGAACTACAAGAGCACGTCGAGCCGAGGCCGGACCATTATGTCGGCAGGGCGCAGAACGCAGGGCGGCATACTAACAGCCCCAATCGGCGGTCGAACTTGAACTCTGGATATTGATTGAAGAGAACCTTATATATTGCTTACCTTGAACCTTTTAGAAAGGATATGACGAAAACATATAATTATGATGAAATAAATGTAGGTAAATTCTTTCAGTTTCAAATATTTTTGTTAGCTTTTTTTAAATGAAATGAATGACATGACGAGCTAGCTGTTCGCCTGATGTTAAGTGTCACGGCTGCCCATAACAGATTGCAGTATCACTCGGAACTCTAAATTAATATAGTTTAGCGTGACACTGCACTGCGCACGTCATCCTGAGACTTCTCACGGTAATAAGATTACTAAGACTGTGATCAGATCATAAAGTCTCATTTGCTCAGTAATTTCACTAGCTACAATGCCCTTCAAACCGGCCCCCTAATTACCTAACTCGCAACAGGTTTGCGACAGGCGTAAATCTCGCGGTGATGCTGTCATACATCATTAGTGGTGTCGAGAATGTATGCTTCGCTACTGCTGTCGCATTGCTACTGCTGTCGCATTGCTGTTGCAAATTTTACGTAATTACCCCGCCAAACACAGTAGTGCTTGCACACTACAGCTTGGCTGCTTTTCGTCGCAAAGGCAATCATCATTCATTTTTTTTTATCTGAATGTAGGTAGTTTATAGAAACATTATTGGCATCATGATACGTAGCCATGACGACATGTTGACGTGTTTATTAAATTTTACTCTAAATAAATCACACAACATTTATCAAGCAGGTTATGATATCGCCTAAAGGAGCCTATATTTAGTTTTCCAATATAGTTTGACACTTACCATCTAGTGTCAACAAGCTCATATCTAAACCTGACAACCTTTTACCACAATCAGTAATGTACATCGGTCGTATAATGGTATTATGATCGTGATACCTGCCAGTGCTGCCAACATAACATTAGCATTAGCACACAAACGGTCTATTGACCGGAACTGCCGGTCGCCGCTTCCGGTCTGCGGTCGTCTAACTGGACAGTGGCTGGTCGATACGCGCTATTTTCTAATCAATTGGTTTGATTATGGTTTATTGAATGATAAGGTTGTTTAGATTAGTGGATGATTCTTGGTATCAAAAAGGTCTTCTTCTTCTCGTGTAGGCAAATTGTTACCTCTGGTGTCAGAATTTTAAGGACGTCCATCAACCTTTACCTTGGTATACATATCTTCTACGTAATAAAACTGTAACTGGGCTAAATCTGTAGGAACATTGAATATTTTTTGAAAATTTTTATTGCATTACACTTCTTTATCGATACAGAAAGAAACAATTTTTGTTGAATTTTTTTATGTCTGTCCCTTTGAACACGCATCACGCTGGAACTACTAAACCGATTTTGCTGAAATTTGGTATGGGTATAGCTAATATTTAGGATACTTTTTGTAATTTGCCGGCCTCGCTTCTTTTGCCGTCTCATCCATACATCCTTTTCCTCTATCTTTTTCCCTTTCGCTTCCCTTTTACCCATGCATACCTGAACAGGGTTAAGGCGTAAAACTAATTAACCCGTGCAAAGCCGGGGTGGGTCAACCAGTTTATAATAGAATAGAATTTATATCTGAACATATTACATATTTGCACTTGAAGTATTGAATGGGCGTCAACTCAGAATATTGCGTTGCCGTTGACCCAGTTGATCCAGTGCTTGCTTTTAGCCTTAACTCAGAGAGAGAGCAACCAATCTGCTGTTCGAAAAAGAAGAACAATTATTTAGTTACAAAGTTTATGTTATTTTTCAGCAAGGAGTTTTACTGAATTTGAAGAGCGATGGTGGCTGAGCGGTAGCATGTGTCCTTCGCAATCTTACGGCACCGGGTTCGATCCTTGACCCTGCACCAACTGACTTATCTAGTAAGTTACGTGCAGTTTTCGATACCAGCGTTCCGTGCCTCGGAGAGCACGTTAAGCCGTCGGTCCCGGTTGTCATAAGAACAGCTATGGCAATCGTTACGGGTAGTCAGACGCCTGATAGAGTCTTGACACCTGGTCTAACCATCCCTGTTACTGGTCCGTTATGGATTGCGAGGTCAGATGGCAGTCGCTCGTGTAATTTTGGTCGCTCGACGCTACAGGTTAGAATGGGAGCCGATCTTAATAACAAATGGGAAAAGGCAAAGAGGATGATGATTTTCTGAACTTACGTTACGTTAAGGTAGGTTAAACAAATTTTTGTGCCACTTTTTTCTATCACTAAAAACTCTAGATAGCTGTCAAACACGAAACACTATTTACTCTACGTAAATCTTTTTGCCTTACAGCGCTTTGCTTTTTATCGAATTTTTAACGTAGGTAGGTACCTACTAGCCAACTGTCCACTTTGCATCTATTTTAAACTAAACTAAATGAAGACATCTATACACTTCTTGCTTCATTTAATGCCTAACTTACCTTAAAAACCCTTACTTGTTTTACCATCAGGTATTACGTTAAAATAAGTTTTATTGGATTGAATATTAGGTTGGTTTTAGGTTATTTTAGTCATGGCGTCAAAACTCAGCAAAATTTTATGATAATGAATCTTACAAACATTAAAATTAGGTTGTTTTTTGGTTTTTGTTTTGTTATTACGGTAAAGTTGGTGTAAATTCTGTCGATAATCAATAAAGTGATCGTTTCAGTGGACACGGTCACGTGGGCGGCGTGCAAAGCGACGGACGCGGAGGTACGCCGGGTCGGGCAGTGTGCTTGGGAGGTAGCGGGAGCGGGTAAAACTGCGTTGCAGGAGACGCATTATTTGAACTAAAATTAGAATTGATTTAGAAATGGTTTATTTTGCTCAATCAACATTTTTAACTGTGATGTCTAGGTACAGTAGGTCTAGGTACCTCCACAAGTAGTAGATTACTTTACTTGCATTAGAACGCAATGTGTTGAAAACCTTTACTACAGAAAAAATTGTTTATTGAAGTAAATAGTTTTAGTTTTTGTTTGTTTGTTTGTTTTTGTTTTTTGTTTGTTTATTGTTTGTAGTTTTTTTTTAGTTTAGTTTTTTGCCTAATATCTATTTATTTAACGGGGCAATGCTGCCAGCATGTTGGGTACGCTACCTACCGGTAGTGGGCTGGAGCATTTGGACTGTTTATCTATAAGGTCGTTGCGGCTGGTACCTATACATTCCAAATATTTTTTATAGTTGGTAGTGTAGCTAGTAGAATTTGGTAGATGTCTATAGATATAAGATAATGTACATTTTATTTCTTTACATAGATATTAAAACTGAGTCCAGCTACTTGTCTTACTTAGCTCTACAATTAGCTATGACAAAGATTCACAACAAAAACTGAATTATACAGGATGCAATTCAATTCATTAAGATAGATTGAGTGCATGATAGTACATCATTTGTTGATAATTATTAAAGATTAAAGAAGGAAATGAAAATATTTATTATTCAAAATTATGAAAATTGCCGCGGCGTCTTACGTAGTTGGCACGAATGATTTTGATACTGGTAAAAGTATTTTTACCTTGTATGTAATAATTAATTTAATTTAATTTGTACGAGCAGTTAATTAAGTAAGTTATCCCATTTTTTTTAAGTTATTATCAATACTTACCAAATCGATGCGTTAGATTTCATAAATTTTGGTCCACGCGTGACCGGTGTCAGAAGTAGGTACCTAGTTTCAAATGATGCTAATGAATTGAATTACACCTAGTATGACACTAAATCCAAGGGCTATATTTCCTTTATTCTTAAAAAATATATTCCAAATATGACAAATACGGGAAATATGTAAAAAAATTCAAAACAGGATATTTTTCTCGCTAACGCTCATCACATAATCGCAGCCTAACCGCGCCACTAACAGTCAGAAAACTGTCTTCTTATTGGATAATTCGTGTTTTCCATTTTTTTGTGAATCCACCGCGTCAGGTGTTTGAACCTGTCACGAACTTGACATTGGAGAGCGATTGGAGATCCATGGACCAATCGTAAAACAGTTCAACGAACTAACCCATGATCATTTTTTAAAAGTAATGTACCTATAATACATACATCATCAGCTGGAAGACGCTCACTGCTGAATATAAGCCTTCCTCATAAAACGCCACTTTGGACGCTTATAATCATAATGGCTGGTGTTGCCAGTGATGACTTATGGAACTTAACTTATGGTCTCTTACTGTTGGCCTCATTAGTAAGCTCAAAGTCGCGCAACGAGCTATGGAGAGAGCTCTGCTCGGAGTTTCCCTGCGGGATAAGATCCGATATGAGGAAATCCGCAGGAGGAAAGGCTCATCCACATATCTTGCAAGAATGGAAATCTCGCACGACTCGCTTCATGCGTTCATTCTTACCACGCACCTGCAAGATGTGGAATAATCTTCCCCCGGAAGTATTCCCGCAATGCTTCAATATGCAGTCTTTTAGAAAGGGTATCAAAAAAAGCCTTACTGAGCTGGCAACTCATCGACAACGCCCCTAGTGTTGCAGATGTCCATAGGCTACGGTTACCACGCAAGTTGAAATGGCAAAGGGCAGGCCACATCGCTCGTAGAACTGACAACCGATGGGGAAGAAAGGTTCTTGAGTGGCGACCACAAACCGGAAGAGGTAGCGTAGGCTGGCCCCTTAAGGTGGACCGACGATCTGATGAAAATCGTGGGGAGCCGATGAATGCCGGAGGCGAGCAGCCGCTCAAGGTGGCGCTCTCTGGGGAAGGCCTATGTTCAGCAGTGGACGTTTTCAGGCTGTTGAAGATGATGATGAAGGGTAATAAGCGTTTGCCATAATCACCAATAATGCTTGGCAGGCGGGGCAATAAATATAAAGTACCTAATACCTAGTGCTTGAACACTAGACTAGGTATTGTGTTCCAGTTTGAAAGGCATTGTAGACGTGAAATAAGTTATCAAATGAGACTTTGTGAACTGATATAGTCTAGTAATCTTTTACTAAACTGTGCTAATGTCTCAGGATGACGTCCGCAGTGCAGTGACACGCCAAATCAGGTGAACAACTAGCTTAATTGTCACGTTAAGACAAAAAAGATAAGTACAAAATTTTCCAAAGTCAGAATTTCGAAGAAAAGCGAGGAAGTCATTATCACAACACTGGCTCCAATAAATCGATTTTACAGCTATCGTTAAATCGATTTCAGTGCATTCGATTAAGCTTAATTCGGGTGATGTTTTATTCCTATTTCGCAATTTGATGCAGATTCGCAATAAATCGATTTCTATTCGATTTTTTACGCAGAGGGATCGTTAACTTTATTATCAAGATGTTCATTTTAAACTTTCCTCTGCCATGCTGCTATTAACTATTCCCATACCGCCATACTGGTTTGTCGCCATACTGCACATACTTACAAACTGCCATACTATTCCGGCTGTAAAGGTCGGCAGGGACCAACAGCAACAATGTAAACGATGACGTGACGAGCTAGTCGTTCGTCACGTTATAAAGTTTCTTGTGACATGCACACTTCATCCTGAGACATCACACGTACATAAAGTCTCATTTGCCTAGTAATTTCACTAGCTACAATGCCCTTTAAACCAAAACACAGCGCACCATACTGCATCAATACACTGTTTTACGCGGTACGCCCATGGTTGCAAATGTAGCGGACTAAGTCATCCCGATCCTCTAAGTCTATTTTATCTATTCTATGCCAGGAAGCTTGCATACTAGGCTGATCATCAATCATCATCAACAGCCTGAAGACGTCCACTGCTGAACATAGGCCTCCCCCAGAGCGCGCCACCTTGAGCAGCTTACCTCCTGCATCCATCGGCTCCCCGCGGCTTTCACCAGATCGTCGGTCCACCTAGTGGGGGACCGGCCTACGTTGCGTCTTCCGGTTCGTGGTCGCCACTCGAGAACCTTTCTTCCCCATCGGTTATCAGTTTTACGAGCGATGTGGCCTGCCCATTGCCATTTCAATTGCTAATTCTAAGAGCTATATCGGTCACTTTAGTACTAGGCGGATAATACCCTTGAATTAGCTACGCCACCACTTTAGAATGGCTGGCTGAGTGCTATGCTTAAACTTAGGTATTGTCGTATTCATCTACAGAGTGTAAAATTGATAATTTCACTTAGATAAATGTTTTTGATCAAAGGTATATATTTTTAGGTAAACCTATTTATAATGTAAAGTCAAATAATTTCCAGAAAATTAAAAAACGTCGAGAAAACTAATTAAATGGGTGCAATAATTTCAGGCGCTATCATATTTATAAATGTTATGCTTTACTACTGAAATTCACCTGGCAAAAATAGCTTTCCAATAGCGTTAACGCCAGTCGCCAAACAAGAACTCAAAATGTATGGGAATGGCATTGCCTGCGGAAAACTTTTCCGCAGCTAATGTCAAGCTAATGTCATTCCCATACATTTTGAGTTATCGTTTAGCGATAACGCTAATGGAAAAGCATCTTTGTTCATCAAAATGTCTTTTTATTGGATATAGGCAAATCATTGGCCACTGTCTTGCCTGATGTAAAAGTGGAACGTTTCACTGGCGCGGCAAATTCAAATTTTCTTGCGTTCTTTTGCCAATAATAGCTTAATTACTCAACGTGATTACATGAAAACTAACTTTGCGCAAATAAATAGAATGTAACAATAAATTACAATTAAAAGTATCACCTATTTATCGTTGGTTTAGCGACAACGGGCAATAGACTGAAAACTAAGACGAAATTTGTTTATTGCCATTTGTCGCTAAACCAATGATATCAAGGAGATACTTTTAATCGTAATTTGTTGATACATTCCATTTCTTTACGTTAAATCAGTTTTAATGTAATCACGTTGAGTAATTAAGCTATTATTGGCAAAAGAACGCAAGAAAATTTGAATTTGCCGCGCTAGTGTAACGTTCCACTTTAAGCAATGACGTGGTCTACGATGGAGCATGCTTCGATCGAAACAAAAGACATCTCTACTGACTCCTAATAATTAGCTTCTATTGCCAGTGTATCCCACAAACCTCCACACTCCTCAGATCCAGATTACCACCCACATATATATAAACTAACCCCTCTGCCAAATAGTGAATATTAAATAGAATCGATCGCGCTCCGCCGCTTGTCGGGTGTCGCTTGCCCTACATTCGAGAGGGCCGGTGACCCCTCTAGTGTTAAGTCAGTCTGTGGGTGTGAAGGTCTAGGCTTGGAGATTTATCTATGTCTTTGCGCCCTGCGGATTCCCCTGCAGTTAAAAAGTATCCTAATCCAGTATATAAGGTATCTCTATGCTAAATTGCATCCAAATCTGTCCAGCCGTTTGAGCGTGAAGGAGTAACAAACATACACACAAACACAAACTTTCGCCTTTATAATGATAGTGTGATGATGATGTGTTGAAGTTTCTGAACATTGATTACAAAATTAAAATTTCTTAATTTTTGTACTTAACTTTTTTCTTCGAAGTCGCCTCTTGACTCAACCTTTCTGAACATTATATAGGTGGGGAATTGTAGGTGTGGGAAAGATGTATTTTTTTGCATAATGTAGGTAGCAGAAGAGTTTTGCTTAGATATAAAAATCTCATCATCATCGTCATCATCAGCATTTTTGCGTCCACTGCTGGTGTATACTTAAAATACTTGGGCTTCCCCCGTAAAGGGCCGTGGGGTTAGCCATAATCACCACGCTTGGAGGCGTCTTGGTATTGGTAATGGCAGACTGAAGACTAAACTTTAATAATGGTCTATTAGCATAATAATACTATAATAATAATTGATCTATCTGCCTGTAAGTCACTTACTAAGAAAAATAATAAAATTACTATCTCTTTAAAATTAATAGTACCTAACATAAACATATCAAAAAACACATTTACTTTAGAATATCTGCAAAAAATTGCTCCGATAAAAGTAATATCAACCCAAATTTGTAGACGACATATCATCCACATGTCTAACATTATCTTACATACTAAGCTTCCACCATAACATTCACTTAAGCACGAATAAACATGTCCAAGTTGCCCTGGTTTATCTTTACCCCAGAATTAGGGTAACACACATTAAGATGGCAACCCAGATACTTCGATATGAATTAAGATATTCTAATTTTAACTGCCGCGGGCGAGATGTGTGTTGTGCTGCCAGTGCACAGAAAAATCTGACGGATACAAGTTTTTGCATTGTTATGAAAAATACGCAGTTTTCTGCTTCTTATAGTGATTAATAAACATAAAAATTAATTGCCTATTTGAATATTTAATAAATAAAGGAAATGTTCTATTATTCTAACCTTAAATCACTTCATCCAAATGTTGCCTAAATGAAATCGTTTGAGCGATAAGGCCGCATACTTTTACACTTTTGTTATTTCACTTGTTACTTATACATCCTCTAATACAATAATTTAGTACGTAAACCATATGGTTATACCCACAGAATAAAACTAAATATAATATTATTAGTCAATTTTTTATTAAAATAAAATATTAGTCGCCAAACATTTTGCCAGATTAACGTCACAAAACATTTAGGTACCCCAAAAACGTCACTAAAAGTTTACCCTCCTCAAGAAAATGTATTAAACAAAGATAAAATCAGGATGGCAACATTAAACTTTACATATGGGTGCAATTACAGTAGAATTTGTATATTAATACAGATATGCGTTTAAATAAATTAATAAAACCACCCTCCGGGAAGGGTTGAGATTTTAACGGGCTGATATGTTAGCCCTTTCTGGTAACGAGATAATCTTTGAGGTTCTTTGTAGAAATTGTTGTTTTTACAAGGAATTAACAAATGAGCTGTTATTTTCAAGTTGTATTTTTTGTGTACCTACGTCATTATGATATCTCCACCAGTAAAATAGTGAACTGATTTCAATGATTCTATTTTCATTATTATATTTATCTAGATAAGTGTATTGACCGTATTATAAATTGCATAGTTATATACCTAATTATAGAGGTTGCAATTGAATTCATTAGCATTCATGATTATTAAATAGTCATCATCATCATTAACAGCCTAAAGACGTCCACTGCTGAACATAGGCCTCCTCCAGAGTGCGCCACCTTGAGCGGCTGCTCGCCTCCTGCATCCATCGGCTCCCCGTGGCTTTCACCAGATCGTCGGTCCACCGAGTGGGGGGCCGGCCTACGCTGCGTCTTCCGGTTCGTAGTCGCCACTCGAGTAGCTTTCGTCCCCATCAGTTGTCAGTTCTACGAGCGATGTGGCCTGCCCATTGCCATTTCAACTTACTAATTCTAAGAGCTATATCGGTCGCTTTAGTTCTCTTGCGGATCTAGCCATTCCGGAGCTTATCTCGCAGGGAAACACCTAGCATAGCTCTCTCCATAGCTCGCTGCGCGACTTTGAGCTGAACACGAAACTTTTCAATCAGTGTGTGTTGCCAGTGATGACTTATGGAACTGAGACATGGTCTCTTACTGTTGGCCTCATTAGTACTTCATTATTTTAGTTTCGTTTTTTACCGTAGCAGTTGATTAAGTAAGTTAAATTTCTTATCCCATTTTTGGTTATCATATTTTAGTTATTATCAATACCAAATCGATGCGTTAGATTTTGTAATTTTTGGTCCACATTTGGCGGGTGTCAGGAGTTACCTATAATAAGTTCAAAGGATGCTAATTAATTCAATTGCACCTAGTATTAGATCATCATGAATCTAATTGTGAAAAGTGCTTATTAAGGGTTATGTACTTCACTCTCTGTGTCTAAGTTTGTTTTCACAAACCGGTTCTTCTTTTTCCTAGGTCCTTTTCTGTACAATAAACTTAATAAGGCATTATCTATCTATGACCTCAATTATTTTAGTACTAAGTTAATACTGTATAAGCATTTACAAGGTCTGACTTATGATCAGACCGAATTACTGTTACACATTGATAAATAAGTAAATTAGTTTTTTTTTTTTTTCCTTTTGGTAAATTCTAATATACTCTGCTTAAGTAATTGATACGTAAATTATGGTAAATATATTTTTAGATAATACTTTTGTTTGTTAAATAATTATTGTAAGCTTGTCTATAAATAGAGGTTAAGTTTTAATGTAAAATATTGTTAATAATTTAATTTTTCACGTATTTATACTCGTATTGCTGAATGCTAGCACTTATGCCGCCTGTGACACAGGTTTATCCTAGTACAGGCACCGTGCTTTGTTAGACTTATGTATAGTTCCTAAGATTCATATTGTATAGTATTTTAGCATAATGTAATTTTTGAATAAATATTATTATTATATTATTATTATTATAATTTTACGAACATATGATGATTATAATGCTGCCAGCATAGCAAATGAAAATTGCTTGATCATTACCCCTTTTTAAAAAGAATTTATAAGCCGGGTATTATTAATAGTAATAAAACTAACTCTATACCTACTCACAGATTAGAGAAAAAACAATCGACTAGGGCTACCTAAACTATACTATACCTACTAGTTTGTAGCCGTTTACTAGTTCTAATTAGTAGTTTGTACTAGTGAGTACACCCGACTAAAAAGAAATGGTTAGGTGCAAATTTTATTCGAGATTCCCACTCGACATTTTAGCCAGAATTGGCCTCCTCTGCCTTAGATATTCCAGTCACGGGGCGGGGGCGATATGCTGAGAGCTACAGAAGCTGATTGATCTATGGTGTCTTCAAAATAGATGGCATGGGTAAGTAGCTTGGTAGAACGATTGGGACATTTATATGTATGTACAATAAGTCTATGCAATATACATGGATCATTTTTTTACGGTCAATAGTGGCGAGAGAATGCCAAAATCAAAAGACGATATTATATACCCAAAAGTGAGAAATTACAGGATGACCACGACCATTATAATGATAACGAATTTAATTGTGTGAGGTTCTTAATAAAAAAAATAATCATTTATTTTCTCTCTTTGATACAAAAATTAGAAAAAACAATCATGTCATAGACATTAAACATGACAAGTGCCATGCATCATCATCATCAACAGCCTGAAGACGTCCACTGATGAACATAGGCCTCCCCCACAGAGCGCCACTTTGAGCGGCTGCTTGCCTCCTGCATCCATCAGCTCCCAGCGGTCTTCACCAGATTGTCGGCTGGCCTACGCTGCGTCTTCCGGTTCGAGGTCGTCACTCGAGAACCTTTCTTTCCCATCGGTTGTCAGTTCTACGAGCGATATGGCCTGCCCATTGCCATTTCAACCTGCTAATTCTAAGAGCTATATTGGTCACTTTAGTTCTCCTGCTTATTGCATGCAATACTTCAGATGATAGGGGACATTCAGGCAGAGCTAATACGGAAAAATTTCCTAGCTAGAATTGTTTTCATAGCATTTCTTCTTATTTTTGTCTTAAGGCATGTCATAGGCACAAAATGTCACAAAAGACTAACTTACCAGTCACCTTCTAGACAACCCAACGAAACTAAATCCCAGGTTTCCATTAATTCTACTCACGATTTTCGGATGGGGTCGCTAAGGTTAGTTAGAAAAGCCTTCAATGTGAGGAAGGCAAGGTAGCAGGAACCAATTCTCGGTTAAATGCACGAGCGAGATGGCATGACAGACGTCGACATAATCTAGAGACATTTGTCTCGTGATATACTTACTCTCGTTTTAGATTGCAGAATATTGCCCTCTGTATTTTCCAAGAAATCGTTTTCAGGTTCGTTATTAGCCGAAAATTGTCATAGCTGGCGCTGATAAACATTGGCCTCCGCTATAGGACACCACTTTGGAGCATCCGCTGTAGCCTCTTGCATCCAACAGCTCTCAGTGGTTTGGACCAGGTCGTCAATAATCCTATTAGTGAGAGGCCTCCGCGGTTTACACTGAGTAGCCGCAGATCTTTGCGCAGATTCTTAGCGCCCCTGCTACCCCACCAGCAGATCTGGGAACCATCCCAAATCTGCGTAAGAACAGGACCACCGTCTTCCGGGACCACAGAGAAACACAAAATTAAATATGTTGAGCGAAATGACGCTTCATTCGACATTTGAAGTTAATTCGAGCGTGGTATTCCACAGAATCGGCCCCTGACTCGAATAAAGCCGCTTGGCAACTTTAGCTAGGTTTTTTGGCGGGAACGCGGAAAATTTCACATAGTTGCATTGTATTATTTTTCAAAACTTGTGCTTTTTCTAGTGTTAATGTTTAAAATTGGTGGCGTTTTACGCATTAAGTGCTGAATTACAAGCATGAGTGTGGGCAAGTGATATAATGTAGTGAAACGTGGTTTTTCGTGTTGTTTCCAAAATTCCATAGAATAAGCTTCTAGTAAAGTTGCCACCACTTTACTAGGGCATGACTTAGAATGGACTATGACTACCTGACTTAGAATCGACTATGACTAACAAGACTATGACTAAGACTTGACTTTACGTGAAATATTCTATAACTACGATGAAAAATTACAATACTTGACACTGGCTAAATACACTATGTGTGGAGCCAAAATGTAAGAAAAAAAAAACTTTAGCTAGAGGTATACCAGCGCTAGATAATATCTACGTACCCGCATAGGTGATTTTTGTGGACTATAAAGTCTTACCACCTAAACCGCGTCAACCTGTAGTTATTTGTGTACTACCCAACTACCCCTAGGTAAATTGCATGAGCAACCGGAGCGCCTCTGGTGATGTAGATATGTACATATTGCACCTATAGCCCAAATAAAAAAATAATACTATTTTACATAAAGTCTATAAGTAATTAGTTACCTATAGCTGCATAACAATAATTATGACCTCTAAAGGAACGTCAATGCCGTTCGGAATTTTCCTTTTGTCTTTATTGATTTGATTTCCATCGGAATAGCTTGATTCATTTGTTTGTTTGGCATTCAGTTTTATGTCCAGGCAATTCATTTACATCTGAATCTCTGTTTTGATGTCGCATGTGGATTTAATTAGTGTTTTATTGTTTTATTTGTGTTTGTGTAAGTATAAATGTATTTCCTTACTAGCTTCGCACTGGTTTAAGTCTAGGGAATATAATGTTTCTGTCGACATAAGATTACCTGCGGGGTTACCTACCTATGCCATTTCAGGGTGCGATTGAATTTATTAGCATAAACTGAAGTACATGATTATTTATTTATTTTATTTTATTTTATTTTTCAATTTTCGGAAAACTAACAGCTATGTAACAATCACAAGTAAATACACAAATGACAGAAGGCCAATTAGAAGTTTTCACTAATAATACATCATTTTGTTGATGATTATTTAATAGTAAAAAGTGTAAATGAAAATATTTTTTATTGAAAATTATGAAGATTTCCGGGGCGCATAACGTAGTTGACACGATTGATTTTGATACTTTAAAAAGTTTTTTTCTTAGAGTATTATACAAACGCAAACTAGTTTTTTACATTGTATGCAATAATCAAAAGCAGCCCTTAATAATTTTAATTTAATTTTGTTGTGTAGCAGTTGATTAAGTAAATTATTCCAATTTGCAGAATTATTATCAATACCAAGTCGATGCGTTAGATTTCAAAAATATTAGTCCACACGTGACGTGTGTCAGGAGTAGGTACCTAGTTTCAAAGGGTGATAATGAATTTAATTACACCCAGTATATTTCTGAGGGTACAGAATTTAGATATATTATATTAGCGAGTGAATAATATATACTGGGTGGCGCAAAAGTAAAGACCCTATTTGGTTCAGCTATAACATTTTTTCTAAATTAGAAAACTAGATTTAGGTTTTTTTAAATGTATATTTGTGCCATTAAATTTCGTACCATTAGGATTTAAAGATGATGTCTTTTAAATGGTGACCTCCAGAGTTGATACACATTTGAGCCCTATTTATGATATTTTGCATAACTTGCCGTAACACTTCCTGCGATATGTTCGTTATTTCTTGACGAATGTTTTCTTTTAGAGCTGCGAGAGTCTGTGGCTTGTTCACATACACCCGAGATTTCAAAAAACCCCAAAGAAAGAAGTCTGGACTGGTCAGATCGGGTGATCTTGCAGGCCAAGGCAAATCGCCAAAACGAGAGATAACTCGGCTTGGAAAAGCGTCCCTCACTAAGTCCATAGTGTCGCGCGCTGTGTGTGCCGTAGCGCCGTCTTGTTGAAACCAGATGTGCTCCAGCCCCAATTCGTCCAAACTGGGTATCAAAAACTCACGTAACATGGTTCTGTAGCGTTCTCCAGTGACAGTTATCGCATTGCCTCCAGCGTCTTCGAAAAAATAGGGTCCGATCACTCTGTCAACACAGATGCCACACCATACAGTAACTTTTAGTGGGTGTAGAGGTGTTTCTTGAATAATGCGCGGATTATCAGTGCCCCAGAACCGAGTATTCTGCTTATTGACATGCCCTGAGAAGTGTTACGGCAAGTTATGCAAAATGTCATAAATAGGGCTCAAATGTGTATCAACTCTGGAGGTCACCATTTAAAAGACATCATCTTTAAATCCTAATGGTACGAAATTTAATGGCACAAATATACATTTAAAAAAACCTAAATCTAGTTTTCTAATTTAGAAAAAATGTTATAGCTGAACCAAATAGGGTCTTTACTTTTGCGCCACCCAGTAGTTTCAACATCATCCTGAAGACGTTCACGATTACGTAATATTGCAGGGGAGGCCTACATACGTACCTATATTATAGTGTCGCTTTGAGCGGCTGCTTGCCTCAATCTTACGTCCATCGGCTCCCTGCCGCGGTTTTGGCCTACGTAATATAGTATTTTTTTTTATAAATAACCTAGTTGCCAAAAAAGTGTCAATATCGTAATTTTTTAAGCGTATTTTCCCCTTTTTTTTTCTTATATTTTGGCTCCACTCATAGTGTATTTAGCCAGTGTCAAGTATTGTAGTTTTTCATCGTATTATGAAATATTTCATGTAAAGTCAAGTCTTAGTCACAGTCAGTCAGGGTAGTCATAGTCCAGTCTAAGTCAGGTAGTCATAATCCAGTCTAAGTCATGTCCTTGTAAAGTAGTGGAAACTTTACTAGAGGCTTCTATGGAATTTTAGAAGCAACACGAAAAACCACGTTTCACTACATTATATCACTTGCCAACACTTATACTCGTATATCAGCACTTAATGCGTAGAATGCCACTAATTTTAAACATTAACACTAGAAAAAGCATAAGTTTTGTGAAATAATAAAATGCAACGACGACGTGAACATTTTCACGTTCCCGCCAAAACTCTATTTTTCCCTTCTCTGCGGTAAACATAAAAGGTATTCCCAGCTAAACAAAGGAACAGAAGTTAAACTTTTAACAAAACGTTTCGACACTGTCTCGCAATTTTTACTAATTCTTTCAAATTGCCACCACTTTGTAGAATCACATTTAACTCCCCTTCTTAGCATTTTTCTCGCTTCGCCTGTTACTTGCATTCTTTTTCTATTGTTTGAAGCAACTGAGAAACAGCGCTGAGAATAAAATACCGCAAACAAATTAGGAATTGAAGTAAATTTTTATTTATAAAATTACGGTAATATAAATTACCAGTTTTTTTACTTTATTAAAAATATGTTAAAAAATCTTTTTTCGTTGTTAAAATAATTTTTAACCATGTCACCAAGTCACAAGCACATGTCAAGAGCACGTTTGCCCATGACATGCCCTGAATGGGCATGTCATGGGCAAACGTACTCCACCAGACATCTTAGTCACTTCCTATCAGGTGAGGCGGTTGTCAAACGTATGCCAGTTATGTGTGAAAACATTCCAATACTTTTTTATCTTAAGTATAGCTTAAGTCTATCTTAAGAGTAGTTTTATGTCCCCCTTACAATTTCCTTAAAGGATGTGCCCACCTATACTAAACTCTGTCTCGGAGTATATCTAGAAGATATCATGAGGGACATAATAGTTTCTTCCAAGACAACGGCTTGAGTTTATCAATTTGCTTTTAAGATATCTTCAATACTTAGTTTAGATAACGTAACGTAACGTTTAGATAACGTTGCTACTTGGGTCATAAAAAAGATTTAAATGGACCATGGTTTTGTACATTTTAGAATAAAATAAAAGTGCCTGTGGTTTCACATTAAGGTATAATAACATCTACCGTCCCTCTATCCGCAAGATCTTGTTCGTCCGTGATCATGGTGTTTGCAACAGTACCGAAATATCGGCAACAAATAAATTACATGGTAAATATCCCGTTAATAAACAATAGTTTAGTAATAATAACAGCTGTAACAATTAACGAAATTTAATTACCTTTCTACTGGAAAACCCCGATAATGTGTACGGAACCGGAAAACACGGGGTTTTCCAGTAAAAATCCTTTCAATAAATAGCTACGTAAATAGGTAGGTACCTACAACTACGTAACTAAACATTGGAACTTTTTCATAATGAATACCAAACACACTAATTATATAAATGCAAAAGCTTGAGTGTGTGTTTATTCCCTCTTCACGCCGCAACACTTGAATACATTTGAATGGAATTCGGAATGGAGATAGCTTCTACGCTAGACACTAGGATACTTTTTATCCGCGGGTGAAACCACGGGGCGCAGCTAGTCATCTATACATATAATAAAACTGTAACTGGGCTAAATCTGTACATTGAGTATTTTTTGAAAATTTTGATTGCATTAGGTACATTTTTTATCGATATAAAAGTAGAAACATTTTTTAAATTTATGTCTGTCTGTCTGTCTGTCCCTTGAACACGCATCGCGCTGGAACTACTGAACGGATTTCGCTGAGGTTAGAACGTAAAACTAATTAACCCGTGCGAAGCCGGGGCGGGTCGGCTAGTTATTAAATAAATACTCTTCGATAAAACCCACGAGGGCCAATGACGCTTCTTTTATGCGACAGAGCGCGAAAGGGGGTAGGTAATAAGAGAGTAAGTGAATTTTTCCGAAACGCTCGGAACCTAATAATGCGAGGCAATTTTTCAATTGGCCGAGTTGCTGTAGGTAGTGTATACTTACCTTGTACATAGTAACTATGTTGCGATCTGTGGTATTGTTGTTAGTATGGACGGGGTTATGCAATGTGATTAATGAAGGATAAATTGTTGTATTTTTTTAGCCCTCACTTACCTAGTGAGGGGCTAAAAATGCAACACTGGCCAGGTTGTTGGTGCACCAACAGCCTGGTAAAAAACCGCGGGGAGCCGATGGATGCTAGAGGCAAGAACTGCTCAAAGTGACGCTATGTGGGAGAGGCCTAAGTTCAGTATGGACGTCTTTAAGGTGATGATGATGATGATGATGTATATTTTTAGGGATTCTTAGCATAACTTGAATTAACTTGCAAAATTAAAGGCAAAGAAGGTATTAGGCACATCAGGAACCATTAAGACCCTAATTTTCTGGATAAAAGTGGTACTCAGTATATTGGCAATTTTTTTTTATTTGTGGACATTTCACATATTATCATCTAGCCTCAAACTAAGCAATGGGAACCATGATAGTTTACTTATATACTTTTTGTATGTAAATACATACTTAGAATACAATATAACACCCAGATACAGAACAAACATCGATGTTCATCACACAAATTATTATCCTGAGTGGGAATCGAACCCACAACCTACAGGTCAGAAGGCAAGGTTACTACCAACAGCTATCAGGCCAGTCAGACCTATAAGACCGCCCATTATACCTATCTATTTAATGTAATTATTATTTCTGCATGTTTACTTATTTATATATCTCGGGGTCAATAAAGCATTTTTTATTGTATTTTATTATATATTAAATAAATACATTTTAAATTTTTTTAATATTAATTTTTATAAAATGAAAGTTATAATATTTTTTAGCGTTTTAAAATTAGCTTTTGTGCCGATGACGTGTTGACAGCCGGCTAAAATGTCGCCTACCCACAATTGCACGCTTCTGCGAGTTTTAAAATGGAGTTAGAAATTAATAGAGTTGTCGTTTTCTATATTGTAGTTATTTATGATTGGCGCAGAGTACGATAAAGTATTTTGTTATTTTTTTTAATACATTCAAAGTTTTCAATTAATACCTAAGTTGAATTATTTTTAGTGGGTATGCCGTCTACACTGGACGGAGAGTCCCGCATATCAACCAGCTGCCCCCGCGGCTGGTGGAATCCATAAAGGATTTTTACCAGGTTAAAAAAAAGGAGCGTGCGAGTGTGGTTTAGCGTTAGGTATGACTTTCAACCTGACTCTGACACACCCTGGGCCATAATTCTGTATGAAAACACAGATTCCACACGATACAGAAACCACGTCGTTATCGTGTCACACCAAGGAATCGTCAATTTTTGTATTCTGTATAATCTATAGCAAATTATCTATGACATGTTTTTATCCCTCGAGTGCGTTCCGAATTAGAACTAAAAGATTTCTTATCCCAAAACCAGTAAAAATTTAAAATAAAGTAATGGCTTATATTTATGTTGTGATATAACACAGCCACGGGTAATTATTAAAAATTGACAGAAAACCTTTAGAAATACCTTTAGTTTACATTAAAATTAGTTTCATTTTGAATAATCAATAATGACTTGTGGTGGTAACTTCGGACGGGTGGATGTTTCGGAACGCGCCTCCGTGGAACATATGATTTTTGACAGTTGAAATCGCGCCAATCCCAGTTAGTTCCACGTTCATTTCGCGCGGTTTCGTTCTCATTTCATAGAGAATAGATTTTTGCAGATTTCTTAAGTAAGACAAGGAATTTGCGTGGTTTCGAAGCAAGGAATCGTAAAGTGGCCATACAGAACTAGGATCCTGGTTTGAGTCCCACTTGCTGCTTCAATGATGTTCATGTTAAATGATACCAGTATGCAGTAGCTATTTATAGGTACTTATCTATACCTATAACCTACGTAGTGATCAAAATTCTTGGAAAATGTGATACACATACATAAGTCTTGTTTATTCTTTTGCCATCACATTTTATTAAACTCTAACAAAGAAATACTGAAATAATTTAGAAATCTTTTCAAAATATAAATTTATATATAAAATTATAGAGCACGTTTTAACCTTTTATGGTATTAAATCAGAGCATTCCATACTTATATAATGTCTTAATAACCTCATGAACCGTGGACCGACGCGCGGATCTAAAACTGAGGAGCCGTTGGATGCAGGAGATGAGCAGCCGCTCAAAGTGGCACCTTGTGGGGCAGGCCTATGTTCAGCAGTGGACGTCTTATGATGAACTTCATCACGCTAACATTATAAAGGCGAAAGTTTGTATGTGTGTATGTTTGTTACTTCTTCACGCTTAAACGGCTGGACGGATTTGGATGAAATTTAGAATATAGATAGCTTATGTACTGGAATAACACATGTGAAACCGCGGGGCGCAGCTAGTGAATAAATAAAATTTACTTAAATGTCAACTCTACCACATTGTAAACTCTACAGCCCACCCCACGTAACTGTAACAAGAGCAATCTTGTGGGTGACTCCAGCGAAATAAAAAAATAACTTATTTTTCTTTCAAACACGACTTTTACATTACGGTTGACGACATCTGACTTACAATAAGTTTAGTGTAAAATGGTTGAATAAATTCAATTATGAATAAACGTATAATTATTATGTAGAGCTAGCCTATTTATATTGTGAGCAGCATTCTCCACGATACCTACCTACATTAAAATCTAAAAAAAGTATATAGTTCATCACCATCATCATCATCAATAGCCTGAAGACGTCTACTGTTTTTTGACTAGGTGTTAGGACTTTTCTGCAAAGTTCGTCTAGGTAGGTACCACCGGTTTGCCAGTTATTCTGCCGCCAAGCAGTAGTGTGTAAGCACTACTATGTTCCGGTTTGAAGGGCATTGTAGCTAGTGAAATTACTGGGCAAATGAGACTTTACGAACTGATCTCACAGTCAAGAAAACTTTTTTAGACTGTGTGATGTCTCAGGATGACGTGCGCAGTGCGCAGTGTCACACGAAACTTTAATTTAGAGTTCCGGGTGACACTGCAATCTGTTATGGGCGGACGTGACACCAGGCGAACGACTAGCCCGTCACATAATGATGTGCAACAGTTTTTTTTATGTAAACGAATGCGTTTACATAAAAAAAACTGTTGAACATAGGCCTCCCCCAGAGAGCGCCACTTTGAGCGGCTGCTAGCCCCATGCATCCATCGGCTCCCCGCGGCTTTCACCAGATCGTCGGTCCGTCGAGTGGGGGGCTGGCTTACGCTGCGTCTTCCGATTCGTGGTCGCCACTCAAGAACCTTTCTTCCCCATCGGTTATCAGTTCTACGAGCGATGTGGCCTGCCATTGCCATTCCAACTTGCTAATTCTAAGAGCTATACCGGTCACTGTAGTTCTCCAGGTAACACCAGTTAGTCCAGTTACTAGAACAGTTAGTTTATATAGTTAATCCTGTTGATTCTGGGACATCTCATCTTCTTAATGTTAATCGTGTAGACGTGATAAACAACATGTAAAGAGAAAATAAAACGTTAATTAAAACCCTATTAGTTTACTTTACCTAATTAGGTAGATATACCATGTATATACTTAAGTTGCCACGCTTTGTTTTAATTGGTTTTTAATCTATCATCATCATCATCATCATCAACAGCCTGAAGACGTCCACTGCTGAACATAGGCCTCCCCCAGAGCACGCCACCTTGAGCGGCTGCTCGCCTCCTGCATCCATCGGCTCCCCGCGGCTTTCACCAGGTCGTCGGTCCACCGAGTGGGGGGCCGGCCTACGCTGCGTCTTCCGGTTCGTGGTCGCCACTCGAGAACCTTTCTTCCCCATCGGTTGTCAGTTCTACGAGCGATGTGGCCTGCCCATTGCCACTTCAACTTACTAACTCTAAGAGCTATATCGGTCACTTTAGTTCTCCTGCGGATCTCCTCGTTCCGGAGCTTATCTCGCAGGGAAACACCGAGCATAGCTCGCTCCATAGCTCGCTGCGCGACTTTGAGCTTACTAATGAGGCCAACAGTAAGAGACCATGTCTCAGTTCCATAAGTCATCACTGGCAACACACACTGATTGAAAACTTTCGTTTTCAGGCTCTGCGGTATTTTGGACGAAAAGATAGGACGAAGCTTCCCGAACGCTGCCCAGCCGAGTTGGATTCTTCGCGCCACCTCTTTGTCGAAGTTGGACCTACCTAATTGGACAATCTGTCCTAGGTAGACATACTTGTCGACAACTTCGAGAGTATCGTTCTCAACAATTACCGGTATAGGTGGAACATGAGCATTAGACATGATCTTTGTCTTGTCCATATTCATCTTAAGACCAACCTGCTGGGAGACTCTACTGAGGTCGTTGAGCATGGTGCTAAGGTCCTCGAGCGATTCCGCCATTATGACTATATCATCGGCAAAACGAAGGTTAGTGATGTACTCGCCATTTATGTTGATGCCAGATCTTTTCCACTCCAAGAGCTTGAAAACATCCTCCAATGCGTTTGTGAACAGTTTCGGAGAAATAACGTCTCCCTGTCTCACGCCTCTTTGCAATGGAATTTGTTCCGTACTCTGGTCCTGTAGTCGGACTGACATAGTGGCCTTACTGTACAAACACTTCAAAACTTCGATATACCTATAGTCAATTTGGCATCGCTGCAAGGACTGCAGCACCGCCCAAGTCTCGATTGAATCGAAGGCTTTCTCATAGTCCACAAACGCTAGGCATAACGGCCGATTATACTCTTCGGTCTTCTGTATAATCTGGCGCAGCGTATGGATGTGGTCTATGGTGCTAAAGCCTTTTCGGAAACCGGCTTGTTCGGGAGGCTGGAATTCATCAAACCTGCGTGCGAGACGATTCGTAATGACTCTCGAAAACAGCTTATACACATGACTCAAGAGCGAGATGGGCCTATAGTTCTTCAATAAGGTGTTATCGCCTTTTTTGAAGAAGAGCACCACCACGCTCTTGTGCCATGCCTCTGGCGTTATACCTTCAAGGATGACAGAATTAAATAACTTCTGGAGGACTAAAAGTACCGGTCTACCACCCGCTCTCAGAAGTTCGGTCGTAATTCCATCTTCACCTGGTGCCTTGTTGTTTTTAAGCTGTTTGAGGGCCATTCTAATCTCGTACAGGCTGACGTCCGGGATATCTTCGGTATAGTGTCGGACTAACTTGGCTCTGATGTCCTGAGCTGTGTTAGTAGCGGGCTTACGTGTCGAGGTGTATAACTGTCCATAGAAGTTCTCGATCTCTCTCAGAATCTCAGGCTTGGATGAAATGACGCTACCATTTTCGGTCTTCAGTTTTGTCATTTGGTGTTGCCCAATAGACGAATCCTTTGCGAACACTTTAGAGCCTTGGTTCCGCTCAATTGCGGCCTCAATACGTGAAGTACTAAGAGCACGCAAGTCGTGTCGCAAGGAACTCCAGATTCGTCTATTGAGTTCACCGTAGGCTGACATATCAACTGAAGACTGCAGCTTCATTTCGCTCCGGTCGGCCATTAGCTCAAGAGTTTTTTCTGAGAGCTTTTGAGTCTTCTTTCGGCGTTGGGTCTTAAAGAATTTCGATCCAACAGCTTGGACAGTTTCCACCAACCCGTCGTTTAGCTCGTCCACTGTGTTACAGTCGGCTAGGCACTGGAAGCGATTTTGGAGTTCCAGCTGAAAGCCTTCGGGGTTTTGGATTTGGACAGGATTTGGACGGAGCGTAGACTTCACCAGACGTGACCTTTCGAGCTTAACATTGATATTCAATGTGCCTCTAACAATACGGTGATCGCTACCGGTTTTCACCTTGCTGATCACAGAGACATCATCGAATATGTGCTTCTTGGTCGTCATGATGAAGTCTATCTCATTTTTAGTGGAACCGTCGGGACTTATCCACGTCCACTTCCTGGATGGCCGCTTCTTGTAGAAGGAGTTCATCATAAAGAGTCCCTCCTTCTCCATGAAGTCAGCCAGCCTCTGTCCTCGAGGGTTCCGCTGCCCGTATCCAAATGGCCCCACTCTCAGCTCATCGCTATTCCTTGTGCCCAACTTCGCATTGAAGTCTCCCATCACAACGGTGAAGTATGTTTCGGAAGTATGCATGGCTTCGGATATGTCCTCATACATAGCTTCTACTTCATCGTCTGAGTGTGCCGATGTCGGCGCGTATACCTGTATAACCTTCAACGAATACCGTTTGGTTATTCGGAGTACCAGGTACGCTAGCCTGGCCGACACACTGTCGACTTTGACCACGTTGTTGACGAGAGACTTGCGGACGAGAAACCCGACACCCCCTTGGGAGAGTTGGTCTCCCTCCCGGTAGAAGAATAAGTTACCGGAATTTAGGATTATCGTGTCCTGTCCCTGTCTTCGGACTTCTGACAATCCCATTACATCCCAGCGTAACTTACCCATCTCCGCCTCTAGCTCGACCATCCTTTCGTCAGCCTTCAGTGTGCGCACGTTATGTGTTGCCAGGGCCAGGGGTCGTCGTTGGGGTTGGTAGCCGGGCGTCTGCCGGGGATTCTTCGCACCCCTTGCCCTGCCGTTACCGTGGCCGCTACCGTAGCCACGGGATAGCAGAGCTGCCGGGGACTGGGGGCCGTTTTTATTTGTGCTTGTCATTAGGGGGGGGGGGGTTTGCCATAATCACCACGCTTGGCAGGCGGCTTGGTGATCGCAGTAGGTGAAGATTGATTGCCACCAAGACCGAGGGGAACGCTGCGACCCATTCCCTGGATATTCCCTTAGCCGCCTTCTACGGCACCCACGGGAAGAGATGGGGTGGTCCTATTCGTAACCGGGACCACACGGGACAATCTATAATCTATAACAATATTATAAAGAGGAAATATTTAATTGTTTGTTTGTTTGCATTGAATAGGCTCCGAAACTACTGAAGCGATTTGAAAAATTATTTTACTGTTGGGAAGCTACATAATCCCCGGATGACATAGGCTATATTATATTTTAAATAAATTAGGGATCCTTACTAAAACTCCAATATTGTAACCCAAGGTGCAAAAAAATTACCGAAAATATTTTTTACATCGCGTGCGCTGTGAAAACTATTGATGATAGAATAAAATAATGTACGACTTTGCAGAACAGATCATTATCAAAAAGTGTCGCGACAGCACAATAATATGTCTAAATATTATAGTTATGCCACAAATAAATGTTATTTTACGGCGTAAAACTAATTAACCCGTGCGAAGCCGGGGCGGTTCAACTACTTAAATTATAAAGGTGATCTACGATAGACTTTTCCATCAACCTGCACTTGGCACTTGCGGTAGATTTAATTATCCTACATGTGTGTTCGGACCTCGTTTCTATAAAGAAAAAAGTAATGTTTTTTCTACACTTGTCAATCGGATTCATTCGTGTCATGGAGAAATAAAATATATATTTTTTGCTAATCCTTTATTTGGATGTTTTAATTCAAAGAATCAGAGGGATTTGGGACCTGGGCTGAAGCCCTAACATGGTCCTTCTAAAGTCGTATTCCAGCAACAAGTTTCCAAGCTCATCGAATTACTGAGCTACCTATCCCTATAATCTGAATCCACGATCCATCGCGCTGGTCTGCAGACCAGTCGGCTGAGTTTCAGTCGACGTGTATTCTGGGCGAACGGGTGAATTCAGAACAAGAGGAAGGTTATCGAATCGTATGATGTTATGAGAGTCTGCTGAATTTTCAAATGGATACGTACCTATCTATATAATATCTAGTGGGAAAAGAAAAGTAAACGTGATGCTGTTATACTGTATACCGAGATTATACATTGGGATGCAGTCATACCGAGTACGAGTATAAAAGTACGGTACCTACGCGGGTTTGTATTCTAACAAATGGTGAAACTGTGAGTACATTTACTTATTCTAAAGTGTTATTGCAACAAAGAAGATAGTGATTCATATAAATTTGGACGTCTAAAGACTTTATAATTTATGCAAAATTTTAGGGTTCCGTGAAACGATATCTAGGTTCCGTAGTTTATATTTCTTTTGAAATTTTGTATTTGATTTGTTGATGTTTTATGCTGTTCAAAAACAAATTAGGGTTCTGCAAAGCTAAAGTCGGGTTCCGGATTTTAATTTAATTTTTTTGGTCAAGTGTTTGAATTTTGTCAACTTTGTAAAATGGCTGAACAATACTTTAGATTGCAAGAAAATATAGCAGCAGAAATCAATAGATGTAAAGTGAATTTCAAAAAAACTGCCAAAGATAAAATTAGTGTGTCAAATGTTAGTACTCGTTTGGAAACGGTAGAGCAACAGTGGGAAAGGTTTTTAGGTACACACGACAAAATTATTATGGAGGTTAAAGCAGAAGATGTAGAAGCGACCACATATACCGAATTATATGACAGAACTAAGGAATTGTCGAGTTAAAATCAATTTTAAAGGATACTTTACATCGACTCAATGCAAATACCCCGAACATATCTGCCGGCACATCTGGCAAATCTGAACATAGGGGCGTAGAATCGGTCAATGTTAGGTTACCGAAAATTGAAATTCCGAAGTTCTCTGGTATTTACTCGAAATGGCCCAGCTTTCGGGATCTGTTTAGTTCTTTGGTTCATAACAACACTCATATTGACAATGTTCAAAAATTGCATTATCTTAAAGCTTCTCTTACTGGAGAAGCCGAACATTTGTTGCGACACATTCCTGTGACAGCTGACAATTATAACCTGTGTTGGCTTCAGTTAGAGAGTAGGTACAACAATAAAAAATATTTGGCAAATTGTATTTTGAAAAAGTTGACAGGGCAAAAAGCACTGACGTCTGAGTCGTCAAGCGCAATCAAGCTGCTGTTGGACACTACTAAGGAATGTTTGTACGCGATTGAAAACCTTGGTGTTGACATACGTTCCTGGGATATTTTGGTGATATTTTTGGTAAGTCAGAAACTTGATTCAGAATCTCGCAAATTATGGGAACAAAAGGTCACAGAGTCACGTCAGGAACTGCCAACCATGGTTATGTTTGAAGAATTTTTAGAGAACCGGTTTAGATCGATTGAATTTTTAGACTTTAAAATACAAAAACAAGACAAACCCAACTGTACTCATGTTACCACAACTGTTTCAGTGTGCTCCTTTTGTTCGGAAGGTCATAAAACACACAACTGCAAAAACTTTGCCAAAGAAACTGTTGAATCACGTCGTAATTTCGCTCAAACACACCACTTATGTTTTAACTGTTTGAATACCGACCATTCGGTATATCAGTGCAACTTTTCCACTAGGTGTCGCTTGTGTAAAAAGAAACATCATACATTATTACATCCCAAATCCCCGAAATCTCCTGACGAATCCGTTAGGGTTGAAGACTCTGTGAGCAAACAAATGGTTGCCACAGTCACGGCTTCAACTTCGTCACAAGAACACGGTGAGTCAGATACAGATGCCCCGATCACATCTTGTGTTTTGAATACTCATAGCCAAGTCCTTCTGGCAACAGCATTAGTGAATGTGGAAGCAAAGAACGGGACGACTATAGTATTAAGATCTCTGCTAGATCAGGGATCTCAGGCATCATTTGTAACTGAGTCCGCCGTGCAGTTGTTGGGTCTCCGAAAGACTTCTGAGACCGGTGTTGTTCGTGGACTTGGCGGTGACCGGGATTCGGCGATAGCGTCGAAGGCCACTGTGTTATTGAAATTGCAGTCACGCGTCCACCCGAACTTCACCATTATAGTGAAAGCACATGTTTTAGGTAAGTTAACGTGTTTCTTACCCAACTCTACTGTGTCTGAGGCGCACAGTTTCTCAGCTTTAGCGTCTGTGGAATTAGCAGATCCATCTTGGGGTACACCAAGTAAGATTGATCTGCTATTGGGGGCGGAAGTGTACAGCCGAATTTTGTTAGAAGGTTTACTCAGGGGTCCACCGGGGTCAGTGGTGGCGCAAAACACTAGACTCGGTTGGATCCTCTCCGGTGTAATTCATTCGCCCAATGAAATCAACCACAGCGTTAAATGCCACAATATTTTCAGTATGCACTTGGTCAATACTGATGAGAACGAATTACTGAAGAAATTTTGGGAAATGGAAGCGGAACCTCGCGATATGAAGCTTCTTACTCCCGAAGAAGAGAAGTGTGAGGAATTATTTTCCCGAACTACCAGAAGGGACGAGTGTGGGCGTTATATCGTTAAACTTCCTTTCAGGGACGATGATCCCCTCTGCAAGTATGGTGGTTCAAAGGAGATAGCTCGCAAACGCTTCTTCATGTTGGAAAAGCGTTTAATAAAAAATCCTGAACTACATTTAGAATATTCAAGGGTCATCGAAGAATATCTTAGTTTAGGTCATATGGAGGTGGTTCACAATCCTGGCAAATTGAATGCCGTGTACCTGCCCCATCATGCAGTTGTGAAACAAGATAGGACTACAACTAAGGTCCGAGTAGTGTTTGATGCATCATGCTCGGGGTCAAACGGCGTGTCATTGAATGATGATTTAATGACTGGTCCTAGGTTGCAGCCAGAGTTGAGACATTTAATTATGCGCTGGCGTTGCTACCCGATAGTTCTAGTAGCGGATATTGTCAAGATGTATCGACAAGTCAGAATTTCTGATGAGGACGTAGATTTTCAACGCATTTTATGGCGTGAAAATCCAGATGCTGAACTGCAGCATCTCCGCTCGTTAAGAGTAACCTTTGGTACCTCATCAGCTCCATTTTTGGCTGTCCGTGCTCTTCAACAATTAGCTAGAGATGAAGCAGCTGATTTTTCGCTGGCATCCAGTCGGGTGTTAACCGACTTTTATATGGATGACTTGATGACCGGTTGTTTCTCTGATACTGAAGGAGTTCAAATTTATGAAGAAATGACTGCCTTACTTAACCGCGGTGGTTTCCCACTTCAAAAGTGGTCGACTAACAATGGCCAGCTTATGAAGTTCATTAACAGCGAATCGTTAGAATCGGAACGCAACCGAGAACTAAAGACTGATGACGTCATGAAAATTCTGGGCTTGATCTGGAACAGAAAGGAAGATATGTTTCAGTGTACAGTCAAACTTCCATCACTAGAAGTACCAGTTACGAAGAGACGCGTTATTTCAGACATTTCTCGATTGTTTGATCCATTAGGTTGGCTTGCTCCGGCCATAACAACAGCTAAGGTTTTTATTCAAAGGCTATGGCTGTCCGGCATTGGTTGGGACGAAGAACTTCCACAACCCTTGCTCAATGATTGGATCGACTTTCGCAGTAGTCTTCAGAAGCTCTCGGAAATCCACATACCTAGATGGATAAACACTAATCTAGATGACAAGTGTTTAGATCTTCACGGATTTTCAGATGCGTCGAATGTGGCCTTTGCAGCTGTGGTATATGCCCGTATAGTGGATCGTGATGGGAATGTGCATGTAAATTTGGTTACATCAAAAACGAAGGTTGCACCAATAAAACAACTGTCAATTCCAAGATTGGAACTATGTGGCGCGTTACTTTTGGCCAAACTCTTAAATGAAGTAGCAGAGACTCTTAGTGTACCAAAAAGCCATTTGTATGCTTGGACAGACTCGTCCATTGTGCTAGCTTGGCTAAGTAGCCACCCTAGTCGTTGGAAAACTTTCGTCGCCAACAGGGTCTCCGAAATACTCAGCATTACTGATGCATCTCAGTGGTCACATGTATGTTCTCAAGAGAATCCAGCAGATGGTGCATCAAGAGGTTTGAAACCCGAACAGTGTGTGAAGAATGTACTTTGGTATCAGGGTCCTCAATGGCTGCATGGCGAAGAGGTACATTTTAAAAAAGGAGATCTAAAGGAAACAAATTTAGAAGCGCGAAAGATAAAATGTCACACGCTTGTCAGTAGTCCTGAAGCCGATCCTTTTCTAGAACGATTTTCATCTTTGCGAAGACTTCTTCGGGTATTAGCCTGGTGCAGAAGGTTGTGGTTACCTGGTGATCTTACAAAACCATCATGGTTAGAGTCTAAGGAGCTTCAAGAAGTGATGCACATTTGCATAAAACGATGTCAGGATCAGTACTTGACTGATGACACATTAAATAAGAAGAGCAAGTTTGCTTCTTTGAATCCTAGCAGAGACAGCGATGGAATTTGGCGTGTAGGAGGGAGGTTACATAGGGCTGATTTGTCTCAAAATCGGAAACATCCTATCCTGATTCCACGCGAATCCCATCTGGCAAAGCTGATTATAGCGGATGCTCATGAGAGAACTCTTCATGGGGGTCCGCAGTTGGTTATAAATTACATCCATACAAAATATTGGATAGTAAATTTGCGTAACCTAGTGAAGTCTTACATTCACAAATGTGTAAAATGTGTGCGTTATTCGTCACAAACTGTACACCCAATGATGGGGCAACTTCCGTCAGCTCGAGTGAGTGTAAGTCGCCCGTTTAGGATGTCTGGATTGGACTATGCTGGTCCTATCGCGGTAAGAACAACGAAGGGTAGAGGCCATCGTTCCACAAAGGGCTACATCTGTCTTTTTGTGTGCATGGTGACGAAAGCCATACATCTGGAGGTTGTCAGTGACCTTACTTCAGAAGCCTTTCTTGCAGCTTTTAAGCGTTTTGTTGCAAGACGCGGTCATTGTACAGATTTATGGAGCGACAACGCTACTACTTTTATTGGTGCTGATCGTGAGTTGAAACGGATGCTCGCAAGTGAAAGATCTTGTATTGCATCAGAGATTGCGAATTGTCTGGCAACAAGTGGTACGACTTGGCATAGAATCCCACCATACAGTCCCAACTTCGGTGGTTTATGGGAAGCTGGGGTTAAGTCAACAAAAAAACACCTCAAGCGAGTAATTGGTGACACAACCCTTACGTTTGAGGAGCTTACCACAGTACTAGCTCAAATTGAAGCGTGTCTCAATTCCAGACCACTAACTAGACTTGGGGAGACAATTAATGATCCCTGTCCTCTCACTCCAGGTCATTTTTTGGTAGGAGAACCTTTGGTGCTGGTTCCTGAAGATAGTTATGACAATTCAAATGTCACCAGTCTACAGCGTTGGCAATTGACTCAAAAAATGCTTCAAGATTTCTGGAGAAGATGGTCAGAGGAATACTTGACACAATTCTTGCAACGCCATAAATGGCAGCATCACACAAAGGAACCTGAAATAGGGGATGCTGTTCTAGTTAAGGAAGATGGTCTTCCTCCAGCCAAATGGCTGTATGGAATTGTAACAGAAAAACATAGTGGTTTGGACGGAATTACACGTGTCGTGAGTTTACAATGCAAGGGAGTCAAAATAAAAAGACCTGTGTCCAAGCTTTGTGTCTTGCCCACCGCTGAGTAAAAACAGTTTCTTGGTGGTGTCCACAGCAGCTCTACATAAAGTGTGAAATGCTAATTAAGTTTTTTTGTATGTGTGCATTGTAGTTGTATGTTTAGTGCAGAATATGATTTTTGTTTGTCCTGTGGTGAGGACTCAAGTTTGTTTTTCTGTTTTTATTGTATATTTTAAGTTAACTACGGTTATTAATTTATTGTTATAGTGTTATGGACCATGAGGGTCCATGGTGGCCGGCATGTTCGGACCTCGTTTCTATAAAGAAAAAAGTAATGTTTTTTCTACACTTGTCAATCGGATTCATTCGTGTCATGGAGAAATAAAATATATATTTTTTGCTAATCCTTTATTTGGATGTTTTAATTCAAAGAATCAGAGGGATTTGGGACCTGGGCTGAAGCCCTAACAATGTGAGAGAGGACGTGTGGTCCCGCTTTGTGATGAGCCGGCGGAGGGAATATCAAGGCATGGGCCGCAGCGTTTTCCGTGGTTCATTAAAACAAGCCGCCTGCCAAGCGTGGTGCCTATGGTCAACGCGTCCCTATATTTTTTTTTTTTTTGAGGGGGGGAAATGCCTTCGCACTTCCCTGCCACCACGGGGCTGATGGCAGGGGGTATGTGGGACCTGAACCCACTAAAACCCCCCCGTGATACGTCCGTCGCCGGAATGGGGCGCGCTAGCATTCACTATCTCGCCCCGGCGGTAGGCCCTTTCGGGCCCCTGCGCCAGTGGGTGGGTAACCTTACACCTCGGTTACACACGTCTGGTGGGTAACCGAGGTGTAAGGTTACCCACCCACTGGCGCAGGGGCCCGAAAGGGCCTACCGTCCCTATGATAAGCGTCCAAACTAAGGTTTTATGGGGGAGGTCTAGGTTCAGTAGTGGACGTCTTCAGACTGATGATATGTGAGAGAGAAACGTATATAATGGATTGATGGTGTAAACATTTTTTGGGGCGGTACCTATCTGTAGGTATTAGGTACGCGTAAGTATACCTTAAACTAACCAAAAAATTACATATTATAATATCGACCGCGAAGCAAATAAGACATTAAATTGTACTTTAAAAATAAAACGCATCCGTTTGTACCTACTAAACTACGATATACCTACGATATACATTATAAGTAGATACCTATACCTACCTTATTAATATTCATCTAGCGAGATACGTGACGAGGGCCATGTCTCTTAAAACGATTTTAAAATTATTTATATTTGTCCAAATGTTTCCAATCTTTGTTATTAGCCTTAATAATTAATATTAGGAAAATGCCATTTGAATCTCTGGTATCTATATTATGCAGCTAGATAGATCACAACGACTTGTAAAAATCATAATAGCGAGGGCGTAGTGGGGTAATTAGATAACTAACAAAACCATTATCGCGAGAAAACAATGATTTAGTGTTTTTTTTTCGACAAATTTAGCAATAAAAAATTTTATAAGAGCGAAATTGCTGTGGGTGTTTTTATATGTTACTAGCAGCGCCCCGCGGTTTCACCCGCGTTCCTACAGGAACCCTTCCCGTTTCCGGGATAAAAAGTAGCCTATGTTTAATCCAGGGTATAAGCTACCTCCATACCAAATTTCATCTAAATCCATCCAGCTGTTAGAGCGTGAAAGAGTAACAAACATACACACATACACACATACGCACAAACTTTCGCGTTTATAATATTAGTGTGATGTGATGTGATGTAATGGCTCAGTATACAACTTTTGAGTTCATCATGGATGCCGCAGCTCTTTACATAATTTTTTTTTAAATCTGGAAAACCTTATCCATTTTTGCCTCACTGAGGCAAAAATGGATTAGTTTATGAAGTAATACTGAATTACGAGCTTTATACATTTTATGTGACGACAAAATGGTGATACTGTGAAATTATACATTATTTGGTCAGTTATTCACTTCTTCCTCTCAAGTTTTACAGCTATTATTGAAGGTTCATTTCTGTCACAAAAATACCTTTTTTGGAATAATTTTGGCACGGAATAATATATTAGAGCTAGGGTAAGACCAAAAGATGCGTCATGATTTGGGCTTTATCGTCATGCCAAAAAGTCGATTTCGCAAAAAGTGTTAGTTATCTAATTCCCCTCCCTCTACACCCTCGATATAATCTAGTTATTATGTATTTAAACTGACTCAGATCATTTAATTGTCTATTTTGTCAGTCCAGACACTTCTTCATGCAGGTATAGTATCATCATCATCAACAGCCTGAAGACGTCCACTGCTGAACATAGGCCTCCCCCACAGATCGCCACTTTGAGTAGCTGCTCGCCTCCTGCATCCATCAGCTCCCCGCGGTTTTATCTGGTCGTCGGTCCACCTACGTGGGGGGCCGGCCTACGCTGCGTCTTCCAGTTCATGATCTCCACTCGAGAACCTTTCTTCCCCATCGGCTGTCAGTTCTACGAGCGATGTGGCCTGCCCATTGCCATTTCAACTTGCTAATTCTAAGAGCTATATCGGTCACTTTAGTTCTCCTGTCATTCCGGATCTTATCTCGCAGGGAAACACCGAGCATAGCTCTCTCCATAGCTCGTTGCGCGACTTTGAGCTTACTAATGAGGCCAACAGTAAGAGACCATGTCTCAGTTCCAAATCATCATAAGTATATAGCATATCCTTTTTTTAATGTTATGAGCGACCAAATCAATTTTGTTTCCGGCGAAAGAAAAATACAGGCCTTTGAGCCTGTGGTGTGAGAGCCAGGTATCCTAACAAAATGTAAATATTAGGTACGTAACTGCCATCTAAATAAATGCGATTTTCATTTTTTTATCAATAAGAAGGCTTTTTGCCTTTGAATAAAAAGCGGTACCTAAGTAGCATAGTTACCTATCCAGTTAATAAAGTTAATATTACGTATTAGTCAACAATACAATGATCAACGTAAACAGAATGATGACAATGAATGAATTAGAAAGGCGTAGACAGTCTACAGAATATACGGTAGTTACTAGTTAAGGTATGCGGTAGTTCGTAGACGGAGCTCCGATGTAGTTAATCCTGATAGTCTTGATACTTGAAATTAATAATAAGTCTTTTTCTTTGACTGTCGATACCATTGTTGTCACCACAACAATCAGCCTCTTTAAACCATCGCTGCACCTATGTCCAGCCTATTCCAAGATTAACATTGGTCTATGCCAAGGTAAGCCACTTCGGCTCTTCTCATACAGCTGGTATCAGACGTTTGGCACAATGCCAGCGCTTCAACATAGTCTGTGTCAGGCTTTCTACACTACGTTTGCCAAGTCGCGGTCTTCTAAAGTCTTCTTAGTACAAGGTCTACTAAAACAGTTGTCAGTTTGCGGCTAAATATGGGCGACCCACGCTACATCTATAGCTAATTCGGATGGGCTATGTCGAACCTTAGTTCTCTAAAGGGTTACCCTCATTTCTGATTTGATGCTTCATAGAAACTATAAACATAGCTTTTTCTAAGTCATGTTATAAGAGCACAGATAAAATTATCTAAAGTACCTACTAATAAGAGATTAATTTTAAAATGTAAAGATTTTTTAGGTGTTTTGTATCTGCGTCCATCCATTTCTTAAATAATCAGTCACGTGTTAGTGTCGTTACGCAGGTAAAACTGTTCTAGATCTAAAATCTTTTCTTACTAAATTGCTTCATTAGTAAGTACCAATGCGATATAACTATAGGCTCAGTCTTTATAAGAACCTCTGACACGTTCATACCAGAAAACTGTCAGTTCCATGACGTCATCAAACCTTCCAGCCGTGGCACGTACAAACAGTCAGACAGGCCTAGAAACTCAGTACCAAGACATACACTTAGCACGTTTCAAGTACCAAGACGTACCAAACATCACGTAGAGGCGCGGTCGTTGGCTCACGTAGCCCAATCATCTCAACTACGCCCGTGACCATATCACTATCTCTTTCTGGTTTAGGTAGGTTAGTATCGTACTATCCTTGTCTAACGTCTTAAATCCACCGGGAAATCTGAATAGAGTTGGAATTAGGTGCTTTGACAGTAGTCTGTAGGCGTTGATGGATTTTCTTTGATCGTCAATCGTCTTGGGAAACCTCGAGGTGAGTGGAAGGAAAACAAAACTGTATTTTTGATATTTCGATAACATTGGTTGGCAAAATGTCTACAGATAATATAAGCATACCTAACTATACAGTATATAAAAGAGTTTAAAAACTTCAAACCACTTCGAACTTTGTAGATGTAGGTACTTACTACCTACCCATCAAAGACCCCATGACCCAAACCTAATACAGTAGGTATATATTATATTTATATACAAATAATATGGAGACCGATATAGCTCTTACAATTATCGCTCGTAGAACTGACAACCGATGGGGAAGAAAGGTTCTCCAGTGGCGACCACGAACCGGAAGACGCAGCGTAGGCCGGCCCCCCACTAGGTGGACCGATGATCTGGTGAAAGCCGCGGAGAGCCGATGGATGCAGGAGGCGGGCAGCCGCTCAAAGTGGCGCTCGATGGTGAGGCCTACGTTCAGCAGTGGACGTCTTCAGGCTGTTGATGATGATGATGATAATATGGTAACTTTGTTGAATGTAACTGAAACACTTAAATAAATACGCCTTCCTGGTTTTAGTGCCCTAATCCATCAGGCAATTTTTTATTTAAACTTTAATATTTACCTTCAATATTACAGACTTCCTATTTCATTTCTTTTCTTTTTCATCAAATCACACATTAAATGGTATGTTAAAGTTATCTTATACATAACCGTTCATTCATAAACAGAATTAAAGCTGATCGCACACCCGTCACTTTCAAGACTCCCATTCCGTTACCAACACGCACGAACGGTTACGCTGCGTGATAGAATCTGTCATTCCCCATCCCTTTCTAATACTTGATGGGTGATAGAGAGGGGCGTGTAACGGAGATTGTTGACGAATCGAAACAATCGGAAAAAAGAAAATGAACTCGGGTAAAGACCTTATACCTCTTTTGTTTTGATTATCATCGAATACGTTTTCAAAACGTACTAAAACAAGATTTACAAAATATTTGAGATAATTTATTTTTCAAGAATCTACTTATTTGCGTTTAGGTATATGGGGGTTATCTGTGGGGGACATGCATGGAGTTTTTGTTTTTGATTATCACCTAATACGTAAAAATGCGTTAAGAAAAGGAAAATTGCAAAAATCTAAGAAAAACTTATTAAAACATCACACTAATATTATAAAACTGAAAGTTTGTATGTGTGTATGTGTGTTTGTGTGTATGTGTGTATGTTTGTTACTCCTTCACGCTCAAACGGCTGGACGGATTTGGATGAAACTTGGAATATAGATAGCTTATGTACTGGATTAACACATAGGCTACTTTTTACCCGCGGGTGAAACCGCGGGGCGCAGCTAGTGTTAATATATACTTAAATAAATAAAGCCAAATCACGTACATAGAAAAAGAAGAAAGGAAAAGAAAAAAGGTATTTATTTGTTCTGTTTAAATGGAAACAACTTGTGAGTCACTAGCTCCCACAGTAGGATACCCTGAGTCTGTGGGAGCTAGTTCTCTTCGAGGTTCATCTATTATAATATTAAACTAGACTATATTATAAAATTTATACAGCTTAATACTTATATTGACCGATATAGCTCTTAGAGTTAGTAAGTTGAAATGGCAATGGGCAGGCCACATCGCTCGTAGAACTGACAACCGATGGGGAAGAAAGGTTCTCGAGTGGCGACCACGAACCGGAAGACGCAGCGTAGGCCGGCCCCCCACTCGGTGGACCGACGACCTGGTGAAAGCCGCGGGGAGCCGATGGATGCAGGAGGCGAGCAGCTGCTCAAGGTGGCGTGCTCTGGGGGAGGCCTATGTTCAGCAGTGGACGTCTTCAGGCTGTTAATGATGATGATGATGAATACTTATATTTAATATATATACTGGGTGAAAACTAATTCATTCCATTTTTTGTCGTATTAAGACTTGATTATCTACTTATACCAGTTTTCTACAGTTTTGA
Organism: Ennomos quercinarius; assembly: GCA_910589525.2. NCBI lineage: Eukaryota > Metazoa > Arthropoda > Insecta > Lepidoptera > Geometridae > Ennomos > Ennomos quercinarius. The sequence goes on along the minus strand of OU342507.1, from coordinate 11,269,526 downwards.
AGGAACAGCTAAGAGCTATGCATCACTACACACTATTAACCCTAAACTGCTGTCGAACGGGAACAGCCACGTACGCCAATTTTTCTGGTCAAATGCACTCCGAACGCGATAGCTTCGTCTCCGGGCATCGCCGATCCATCAGCTGGGATCGCGCGCGGAATTCCAAATTCAAAATCACCAATCACGTTCCCCATTTCAAATGGTCTTATAGGAATTACATTCGAATATTGAAATTGGAACGAGTGTCTTTTGTTTTACGGAGCTCATTCGTTTTTATTCGTGTTATTTTTTTACAGGTTATTCTATTTTGTACTTAGTTCTGTGGGTTATAAGTTTGAGATTTTGTTGATGAAGTCTTTGAAGTTGTAAAGGTTTGTTTTGCTTTTATCAATAAAAAGTATTTCCTGTTAAATGTTTCTTTCGCCCATTGTGTAGGGTTTCTCTTTAAAGCCGTGATGTCATGAAGTTTAAAACTGAATAGTGGTTTTATAAATAAGTAGGTACCAATATTTACTTATATTGCAATCAGATTTTTGTTAGTCACATTACACGATTACATGAAAACTACAGTAACTAAATATCGTGAAAAAATATGATTATGTTTTTTTTTTAATGCGATTGAATGACGCGACGACCTAGTCGTTGACTTGATGTTAAGCAACATGGCCGCCCATAACAGTTGCAGTGCCACCCGGAATTTTAAAACAATAAAGTTTCGCGTGACACTACACTGCGCACGTCATCCTGAGACATCACACAATCTAGTAATCAGATTACTAGACTGAGTGATCAGATCATAAAGTCTCATTTGTCCAGTAATTTCACTAGTTACAGTTTATTACGCATAAAACAAACTGTTTATTTTTTTGTCTTTTACTATTGAAATAGAAAAATTGGCATTTAGGTACAATAAAACTAGCTTAGGTACTAAAGTGATATGAAAAGAAATGTGTAATTATTATAAAAAAAAGTAAAAAACAATTTTATCTAAAGACATATAATTGTCTAGTAAAGATTACGCAATCATCAGCATTCCGCATCCGCACTGCATAAACCATAAATCGCATAACCCTTCCGCAGGTGGGTAAAAATAATTTATTCAAATAAATCCTGGGCATAAATCTCGAGAATTTTCACTGGGTCTATACAGCGCCCGCGGGCGCCGTTATGTTCTCTTTTAACTGTTTAACTGCACCTAAGAGGTTTCCACCGGATATTTTTTTGATAAATGTTAGTATTAAATATGAATGAACGGTGAATGTGTTAATTATGATTTTAAGGGCTTGTACAAGGCCAGCGTGAATTCAAGCCAAAGCCACAGAATAGATGTATAGTACTAGGCCAAAGCCCCGGGCCCGGGCCGGGCGGTTTAAGTTAAAATGGTTCCAACGCGCAATAGTTTAGGTAATTTATTATTACACTGAATATAATGGGTATTTTAATAATCCACTATGAATAAGCCCTCCATTATATTTAGTTCAACTACTACACAAAGTTTCATGATCTTATTTAAAGTTTATGTTAAGAACCTATTGTAACCACATTTCAGGCAAATAAAATAATCTAATCTAATCTAATCTAAAGTATTCATTGAATAATCGCTGTTTATTTCTACGGTTTGGAGGTAACTTTGTAATTTTTTTCTATCGAGAAAATTTTATTAATTCGTGTTTTCACTATACATTTGCAGTAGCATTAGTCCTGAACTTTAACCAAATATTAATTTCAAAGTTATTGTTGCAATATTGTTGACAGGACACTGCTTCATGCTAAGCCATTTTAAGCATTTTGGCGTTGTATTGGCTCTTAAGCTTCTTTTTTTTTAACGGGCAATGCGCCTTTATTACTCAAGCTAACTACTAAAATAATAAAAACTAAACTAGCTACACTACCTACTACAAAGAACACTGATGGACTGTATAATAACGATGGCGTATAGACAGTCCAAGTGCTCCAGCCCACTACCGGTAGGTAGCGTACCCAACATGCTGGCAGCATTGCCACGTTGAATTGCAATGCTGATGCGTTGGGCCAAATAAGTCAATTAATGTTTTTTGAACAATGAGTTGTGTTAGAAAATACTAAGGAAGACTGGCGACTCTCAACCCAGGCTTTAAAAAAAATAACCAAACGCGTTTCAGGAATGCAATAGGTTTTTTTTTTATATATTTTAATTGTCGTGTATGTTTTTAGAAGTAGGGAATCAAAAGCTCTCCATAATTATTTAGTTGAATTATATGTTAGTTGAGTACGCAGTCTTATGCGTTTGTCTATATGAATCCATTACATTCTATCTGTCAAAGTCAATATCGTGTTTTTTTTTTCTTATATTTTGGCTCCCCACATAGTGTATTTAGCCAGTGTCAAGTTTTGTAATTTTTCATCGTATTATGGAAATTTTCACTTACAGTCAAGTCATAGTCACAGTCAGAGTAGTCATAGTCTAGTCTAAGTCATAATCCAGTCTAAGGCATGCCCTAGTAAAGTGGTGGCAACTTTACTAGAGGCTTCTATGGAATTTTGGAAGCAACACGAAAAACCACGTTTCACTACATTATATCACTTGCCCACACTCATGCTCGTAAATCAACACTTAATGCGTAAAACACCACCAATTTTAAACATTAACACTGGAAAAAGCATAAGTTTTGTAAAATAATACAATGCACCGACGTGAATTTTTTCGCGTTCCCGCCAAAACTCCAATATATTGTTATTTTTTGGTATTTACCGTATACCTACCGAAACTGAATTTAGTTGGCTAAGTTCTTATTCTTATTCTTATTCTATTTGGGGGCGGTAAGGCCTGCACTGACGTCCCGCATGGGGTGTATTGTGCATTTCCCCCTGCCAGCATTTACCCAAGCCAGCCCAGCTCCTTTATGTATCGGAGCACGGCTTTGGGCCGCTGGCACAACTGTTCCAGTGATGTAACATTAGATGGTGGTCTGGAGACCGATTGCAGTCGATCCCGTGGTCGTTGTTCTTGTTGATTTAGTAGATGCGTCGTTTCTCTTGCCTCTTTTGTGGCTGTGCAAAAGTTGGCTAAGTTATATTATTGCGATTTACTGAAGAATTTAAACTGTGGCTACAATAAATAATTGTACTACGTACTATGGCCATGTTTCGTACTAGAGTTATGATAGGCACAAATATGTTATTAGACTAACAAACTAACGTAACCACAACTATTTTTTTCGCAACTCCTGTAACCTACATTCAATTTGCTTTTTTAATGCTTTATGGGTGTTATTAACTGTAGCAAAAATATCTGTACTGTAGGTATGTACTTCGACGAAAAACCTGCGACTCAAAATTCGTGGAAGTGGCCATCCTTCTTTACGTATAATGCTTAGGAATAGGAAGATTGTAGAGTTGCAATTATGTCTTAACTAAATAACGGCAAAACCGCAAAATAGAAACTATTATAGGTACCTACACATCACCAGCTGGAAGAAGTCCACTGCTGAACACAGGCCTGCCCAATAAAACGTCACTTTGGACGCTTATCATAGGGGAGTGTTGCCATAATCACCAAGCTCAGGCGTCTTTGTGATCGCAAAAGACTTTAATGAACTGAGAAAATGCTGCTGGCCCAATGCCCACGGGCCTATTTCATAAAAAATATTAGTCTAAAATATTATTAGTACTTTAGTACTGAAAATACTGAATATCAGACTAATTTTTGTTTATGAAACAGGCCCCTGGATAATATAAATTAATATTATTATACCAGGCCACGTAATTAATACTTAAGTAAATAAATAAGTAGGTACCTGTCTACGCCTAGACTTTACCTACTGCAAATATTCAGAAATTAATGGTAAGTAAAGTATAGATAGGTACCCAAGTACCTACCTCATCATCAACAGCCTGAAGACATCCACTGCTAAACATAGGCCTCCCCCAGAGAGCGCCAGTTTGAACGGCTGCTCGCCTCCTGCATCCATCGGCTCCCCGCGTCGGTCCACCTAGTGGGGTGCCGGCCTACGCTGCGTCTTCCGGTTCGTGGTCGCGACTCGAGAACCTTTCTTCCCCGTCGGTTGTCAGTTCTACGAGCGATGTGACCGGCCCATTGCCATTTCAACTTACTAATTCTAAGAGCTATATCGGTCATTTTAGTTCTCCTGCGGATCTCTTCATCAAACACCGAGCATAGTTCTCAAGTTACTACCTACACTTTACTTAACCATTACATAACTACTCATTATTTTTGTTTCAAAACTTATGAGAGTTCTAATATAAGTAAAGTTATCTAAGTAAAGAAATGTCAAATAATTTTTTCTTCATACAATGGACCAAAATTAAAGAAAACATAGGTTCTAAATGATTTAGTCAATTCAATTTACTTTCCAAGGTCCAATGTTCATTCTTCAGCGTTTTTATCACTAACACAACAGCTTCCCCGGAAGTCTCGCTCCATAAATAAGCGAGCGAGATAAAAGTAACATTATCGCGAGTTATTTTAATTTCGCTCAGCATTAATCATCGCGAATGTCGAGCCGATTTATAAGATTGTACTTTATAATTCGGTCCAATTTTTTTAATTCAGTTTTTACGGCGTTTGGAGGGTTAAGATTTTGCGAGTGGCTTTTGTTTTATTTCTTGTTGATAATGGGGTAAAATACTTAGGTACGATTAAGTTACATTGTATATAACTACGGTTACTTTTAACATTAGTCGTGTAAATTGATTGTTTCTCTAATTCGCCATGTTTAGACCTGGCAGACCTTTTAATCTATTATCAGGGGCATCTTGGCCATTATTGGGCGTAGGTTTCATTGGGGTATTCGCTGAGGTAGGTAAAAAGTGTGAAGGGTACATTGTTAGGGGTCTGCCAGGTACTTCCGGCAGGGTGCGCAATGGTTAACTGTTGCCAGAACTTTAATTCCGGTACATTTTGACAAAAAAAAAAGTCAAAAAATTTCAATTATTTCCATGACCCGGCAGGATCAGAACTGGCGGACCTGATTTTTTTTACATATTTAGATGTCGGTTAACGATCTAAAGATAGCCTATTGGGGTACCCGAAGACGTAGGTATTTGTGCAGTGGGCTCTCGCACCACTACCGCGGCGTCTTCCGATGTTCTGCGTGTGCACATCGTTGTAGTTGGCCCAGTTCCACATCAGGCTAGTAGGCTCGTAAAACAAATAATGACAAATAATTTTGAATCATGAAGTGTTAGCGTTTTGGCCTAGTCTGTAAGCAGCACTTATTTTCATAAATAAATAAATAATAGAAATTATTTTTAAACATTTTTAGCTTCAGGAAGGTGCATATCGGCGTTCTAATAAAAAAGTGTCACAACCCCAAAATCTATATCTGATCCCTATAATAATATCAAAAGCAATAATCACTTGACTACCGCTCTCTCTCACACATAAACTAATAAAACATAGAAATTATGAGTGGATATCAATACTCCTGTTTTTGTGCTGGACAGGTTATGATAATACACAAAAGGTATGAGATTTACTATAGTTGCTAAATAGGAAGAACGAAAGAATAGCGTGGATACGAATAAACAATTTTTTTTATTTTTTTTTATTGTTTATAGGCAAAGCATTTGACGACTGTCTCACCTGATGGAAAGCGATGACGCAGTCTACGATGGTGCATGCTTGCCTAGAAGATACCTGTTCAATCTCGACTTGAAGACTCTCAGATCATAGCTGAAATAGAATGAATGAATGATTGAATGAATGAATTAATAAATTATTAATATTTGCTCAAATTAAGGTAACATTGGCTAGTAGGTACAATATTTAAGATGATGTATTGCCAGTGGTAACTCCTATGGAAAGATACCTACATGACATACCCAGGTAATGGTGAAACATAAGAAAAGGAATTTTTTGTTCGATTAAAAAAGAAGGCGTACATTTTTTTTAATTATTATAGGTAACATGTTCAGGGACTTGATGGTTTATTATTTGGGACCAAATAATACTATTGTAATAATCAAATAGTAATAGGCTCTGATGATAGAAGGAAAATGAACCAGTATTTTTAACATTATAACATGTACTTGATATGCAACGCCGACGTCATCACAGCACACAACTGAATTCCTAGACATTAACAGAATTCTAGGAAGCAGACTGAGCTAACTCTAAAACCACCTTTTTAACTGGCATTCAAAAAGATAGTGCATTTCAAGCACTCTCTTTTTTAATGAAAATGGCTGTAGGGTTAGCACGGACGGTAGACAAAATTGTCTTTCCCTGTTTTACTCCACTTGACAAGTAAGCAAGTATGAAGAAAGTGGCATGAAACGAGGAAAGACCATTTGTTTACTGTCCTTGCTAACCCAGCTGGACACATGAGAATATCATTTATTATTAACTCCAGCGATTTTCATCACACGTCTTATCCACTCTTTTCCGCACAAACTATAAAGGTGCCCATTTTGTCAACAAGCCATTGTGCGCAAGCGCCGCTTTACGACCACTAAATCCGTGATATCTCCAATCTGTCACACAACACAGGTGGACCCATAAAGATAGAGGTAAATGCGGAGCCTAAAGATTAAATACCTTTTTGATTCAAATTAATTTAAGCGTCACCACTTCAAAGAATGGATTCAAAGATCCTAAAGATTTTCGCAGTCACGGACATGTAACATAGCTCAGTTGGGAGAGCGTCTAATCCGGTGAGATGTATGGTGCGGACTCAAATCCCGCTGGTTGCATTATCTTTTAGGAACAATAATATCTTTGTATATTGCCACTTCTCTGCCGACGCCCTCTGCTCTTTCCTGGTATGCGGTTGACTTGCGCTCATATAATTAATCATCATTATCATTTAGGTAGGTTAGGTTTTCACTAGGCGGTAGGACCTTTCTGCAAAGTTCGTCTAGGTAGGTACCACCGCTTTGCCAGTTATTCTGCCGCCAAGCAGAAATGTGCAAGCACTACTGTGTTCCGGTTTGAAGGGCACTGTAGCTAGTGAAATTACTGGGCAAATGAGACTTAAGAACTGATCTCACAGTCTAGAAATATTTTTTAGACTGTGTGATGTCTCAGGATGACGCGAGCAGTGCGCAGTGTCACGCGAAACTAGATTTCCGAGTGACACTGCAATCTGTAATGGGCGGGCGTGACGCTTAACACCAGGTGAAGGACTAGCTCGGCACGTCGTTCGTTTACATAAAAAAAAAAAAAAGGTAGGTACTTATAATCCATCTAGCACTTTTCCCAATTTTATTTGAGTAAAAGCAGCATTAACCTTTACAAGTTTTAATCTTTTTGTAACAATTTAAGTTTTAAGTAAGTATATTTTTTCATATCTTAAGCATTTCATGTATCCATATTCCATACCATACCCAACAAACTTTAATAAATAAAAATAATGCATGCCGTGTTTGCCTGTTATGGGTTGTGCACTTAGCAATAGTAAACATAATTAGTTTTCTTTCGTAAGCATGTATTAGTGTAACAATTGTTGGCAGACCTTAAATAAATAAGTAAATAAATTATTTTATTTATTTTGAAGGAGGTGAGTGGCCGCTCAAAGTGGCGCTCTGCTTTGTGCGGGAGATGCTCAGCTGTAGACGTCTTCAGGCTGTTTTAGATGATGATGATGATCAAAACTGTAGATTAGGTACCTACGTAATTACAGGAAAAAGAGGAGATGAGAACCCCGAGTCAAGTAACGATTAATTTCGCACTTAGTAAAAGTAGTTTTTGTTTTTATTTATTAGTTTAATCAATCAATCAATCAATCATGTTTTTATTTCAAAAAATAATACAAGTTTTATGTAAGGCCAAGGGCACTAGTAAAGCATAACAAGTTAACAACCCAACATTGAACAAGAGACTGCAGGCAGATGCATTTCCGTGTACACCCGCTTCCCAGAAGTGAAATCGCCGCCCCCGAACTAAGAATCAACTTGTATCTCAGGGTGCGGGACTCCACCCTGAGTCACAGGTTTGAATGGATGCATCTGTCTGCAGTCACCCGTTAGGTCTTAGACATAACGTAGTCGCATAATAGGTAAGTACATTTATCAGATCAGTTACCTAACACAGTATAAACAAAAAAATAAAATGAAATAAGTGCTTTCTCTAATGAGAAAGCACTTATTTCATTTTATGAATAAGTGCTTTCTCTAATGAGAAAGCACTTATTTCATTTTATTCTTTGTACTATTTATCTAAATACCTAATATAATAAATGCCTATTTTTTACTTTATACAGCACAGTACCCATATTTTGCCCCACGAGCGTAATGATGCCCATTACAAGGTATAATACCTGATTTATGGGCACAATTAGGTTTGCATTGGGTGAAGAAATACATGAATATCGGAAAATTGTAGCATAAACTAAGTATTATAAGATTTTACACTTCCATGGTAACTAATATTAGTAACTTGAAATAAAATAAATTACATTGTAAATATCCTGTAACTAAACAATATTTGAGCAATGAACCAAATAAGTTATAGATAAACTATAATTATGATAATATGAACAGTACGAACGTTTTGTTCTTATTAAAAGAATGTAATGCATGTCTATCGTCTATTCACTATGTTCATGATGTTGACTACATACATATTAGCATTATGTTTAGAAAAAGTTTTACGCTATTGATCATTTTAATAGTCTGATTCTCATTTTATTTCTTGAAACGATATATTTGTGTGTATTGGTACGAATGTGGATGAAGGTGTGGATGTTAGTATATATATAATAAATTAACATTTTGTAATAAACTAAACTATAATGATTAATGGATGCAACAGTGTGTGGAAGGTGTGTTGTGTGTGTGAGTGTGGTGTGGTTTGTGTACATGGAATTGATGCAAACAAGATCTCGACGCCCACTAGACGAACCCATACATACCTGCATGGGGTGCTAACTTAACTGAATTAGACAGTTTCGGACATAGTGATGTCACTGGCCGAGTACAATGAAATAGCCCATTGAGCCTACGCAGTAAGCTGAAGACTCCTACACCCTCAAAGATGCTCCTGATAGGAACATTTCACTAATCAGGCCTAGATCTAAACAGAGCATAATCCTACACAAACGCCTAAAACACTCATTTTAACTTAGTCATAACTTATGTGGGCTTATCATAAAGAGTTAAAACCATTTTGAGATAAAAAGCCCCATTTGTTTTTGTTTCATTCAAAAGAAGACGAGTTCCTATAGGTGTGTATATAACTACTGGGTGTAACTGAATGAGGAATTTATTTAAAAAAAGAAATGGTGTTTTATGTATGACCAAATAGATGGCGCCAGTTGTGGTTTTACCAAAATCTGTCACTGTCACTGTTTCAAGCATAGACCACAGGTTATAGGAAATGTGTCATGATACTGACTTACAACTCTAAACGGTTTCGTTTGTTTTATTTTCGTTGCGCAATAGCTCGGCTTAAATTTGGATCATAATATTAACGTTTATCTGTCTCGCAGTTCTGCTGTACTTCAATTTACTTAAGAAAAATGCACCACAGACTACTTAGGACATACTACAAACAATGTACTCGTGGCCCACTCAACTGAATTTGACATTTCTTTGTAGGTAGTCTAAGCATTTTCTTATGTTTAAAATACTCTGTGGTTTGAAAGGTTTAAACTATGTACTTACAGCGCCATCTAGAAAAGAAGCGGACCTAGCGTTTTTTTTAAATAAAAAGCCTCATTCATTAGCATCCTTTAAAACTAAGTAACTACTTCTGACACCGCTCGCGTGTGGACCAAAATTTATAAAATCTGATGCATCGAATTGGTATTGATAATAACTTTAAAAAATAGGATAAATTACTTAATCAACTGCTACAGTACAAGTAGCAGTAGCAGTAGTGTTTTTAATTATTACACACAAGGTAACAAAAACTATTAAAAGTATCAAATCATTTATGCCAACTATACGTTAGACGCTGAAAATCTTAGAGGACCCCTAGCGCCAAGAAAAATGGTGCGAGAGCCCACTGCACAAATACCTACGTCATCGGGTACCACAATAGACTATCTTTAGATCGTTAACTGACATCTACATATGTAAAAAAATCAGGTCTGCCAGTTCCGATCCTGCCGGGTCATGGAAATAATTGAAATTTATTGACGTATTTTTTTTTTGTCTAAATTTACCCGATAGAAAGTCCTGGCAACAGTTAACCATTGATTAATTATATAAAATTGGTCTGCCATTGCGCACCCTGCCGGAAGTACCTGGCAGACCCCTAAGAATGTGCCCTTCACACCCTTTACCTACCTCAGCGATATATACCCCGATGAAACCTACGCCTAATAATAGCCAAGGTGACCCTCATAATAGATTAAGAGGTCTGCCAGTTCTAAACTTGGCGAAACTTAGTATTCAAGGCATTTGAAGTTTTTGGAGGTGGATTATTTCCATGACCCGGCAGGATCGACACCAGCAGACCTGTTTTTTTTTACATATTTAAGTGTCGGTTAACGATCTAAAGATAGCTGATTGGGGTACCCGATGACGTAGATATTTTTGCAGTGGGCTCTCGCACCAAAACCTCTGCGAGGTTTACAGCTGCTAGTACGTAAGCCCATGTAAAATTTGCTACGAATATATAACCTAAAAAAATACTATATTTATTTATTTATTTATTACGATTACCAACATAATGTACACCGTAGCCTAGTTTGGTTACACTATATGTATAATCGGTGGTTAATTTTTGTTTTTGTTAAATTCAAAGGAGGACGTATTCCTGTATTTAAGGCGTAGGTAGATACCTATCCATTTTATTATTTCACTTTTGATTTGGGGTAAAATTAATTGGTGCTAAAGTCCCAAAGAACGATTCCAAATCTCCTAACACACGTGCGCGCTTCAGTGTTAACATCCATGCAATTACTGTACGCACACTGACACAATACACGCACACACGTTGAAATTCTCGCGTAACCCTTCAAAAGTCTACTCAGAATTACGTAAGGAGATACTTTGCTTTAGATCTCCATCTTAGATTTTTCTTTGAAGTAGCAATGTTTTGGGGTAAAAATTGAATATTAATAGCAAAATTATACCCCTGCTAGTCCTTTCTGGGGTTTTTATAGCTTTATTAAGCCTCCTTCTCTCGTTAATGCGTTATAAACAAATCGTTGCGTAGTTTTATAGGCTTTATTGTTATGTTCTTGGAAAAGGGATGGCGTCAAAAAACAGTAGCGTTTTATGACTTAATCGCTTGTGTTTTGTTTATAAAATTTATTTTCTTTTTTGTTTGCTGGCTGCCATTAGTGTCAGCTTTGATTTTTTATTGTTTTACGTTTTTTTTTGGTTAGCTGAATAATGTAAACTTAGATTTTTGATAAGAGAATGGCACTCCCGGCATTTGGGATAAAATATTTTTGTTGAAATACCTTGTGAATTGGTTGTTAGAATTTATGATAGTAATTTATTGAGTAATATAATGATAACACATTTTAATTGAATTATTAAGAATGTTTAATTAAATAGTAATAGAAACGAGGTTAAGTTAAATAATAAGGTTTATTTATTATCATGTAAAATTAGGCTATTTCCAAAGAAATTAATGCTATAGAGGTGCCCGCGGTTTTACCCACATTTTACCAATGTTTCACCGGGATAAAAGTATTCCATGTTAATTTTAGAAGTGTAAGCAACCTGTTTGGAAGATTTCATCAAAATTGGTTAAGCGGTTTTGGCGTGAAATCGTCAAAATCTTGCACATACATCTTGCACATGAATAAAGATTACAAATACCTAAAGGTGACTTTTATACTATCGCACCATAACTGAAGGGCGCGATAAGACACCTATAGGAACCTTTACATGGTGTCATCATCATCATCATCAACATCATCATCTTCATCATCATCATCAACCTAAAGAAAATCTGTAACAAATAACCCCTAATTATAAATTTTATTTTTCATCGACCACACAGAACTCTGCCTGTTTCTCAGATTTATTACTTGTGCCCTATCATCTAAGACACAAATCATTTGATACTTAATAAATTATTTTTATTACCAGTCAAAACAAGCCACTAACTAATCACCGAAGGGCCAAAACTTAAACCACTAAGTTATGTCTCTAACGGGAACCTACAATAAACAATATGATTTAAGGGTCGTAAAATGGCCTTTTTCCCTTGGCTAGTGGATTAAGTCATATATTACTGCAAATCGTTAGTTGATAACATCTACAGGTGTGGAATGGCCCTGTTTTGATGTTTTGAGGATTGATGTAGTACCTATACCTAAATAAAATATCTCATCTCATCCTCTTTGCCTTTTCCTATTTGTTATTGGGGTCGGCTCCTAGTCTAACCTGTAGCGGCGAGCTAACAGAATTACAGGAGCGACTGCCATCTGACCTCACAACCCATAAGGGACCAGTAATAGGGATGGTAGTGAATGCTAGCGCGACCCTATCTCGCCCCATCCCGGCGGCGGACGGATCACGGGTGGGTTTTAGTGGGTTCGAGTCCCACATACCCCCTGCCATCACCCCCGTGGTGGCAGGGAAGTGCTAGGCCATTTCCCCCTCAAAAAAAAAGGCGTCAGATTCTATCAGGCGTCTGACTACCCGTATCAGATGTTATTATGACAACCGGAACCGACGGTTTAACGTGCTCTCTGACGTACGGAGCGATGGCATCGAAGACTGCACATAATTTACTAGATAGGTCATTGGAGCAGAGCCGAGGATCCAACCCGGTGCCGTATGCTACCGCTCGGCCACCATCGCTCTAAATAAAATATCTGGCTTTAAAAAATCTTAGAGCACATAATTAATAGATAATATTTTGTGCTCAGCCTGGAATGAGAAAGACTCAGTCTGTGCAGGCTCCGAACCAAAATGCAGATTTAAAAAAGGATACATGTTATTAGCCTTTTTGCGTCTACTGCTGAACATGAGAGCCATACATAATAATTATGAGAGGGTTTACCATAATGACTACGCTTGGCAGTCATCTTGGTTGTCATAGTCATCTTACAGCACCTACGGGAAGAGATGGGGTGGTCCTATTCTTACACCGCGAAACCACACGAAAAGAAAATGAAATCGTAATATCGTACTTTTCTACCCAGATTATTCTCGAGCAGCAAATCATGTAATGTCTAATGCATGTGATGCACGTTGTCTTCTCCGCTCTCGATTGCTGATCAAAAATAATGCGGATGTAATGGTATATGTATAGGTTATGATGTTTATTATTCCCTTATTTGCTTTATTTGTATTGTAATGTATCTATGTAGGTTAAAGTACGACTCTATGGTTTTTCTAGTCTTTGATAGGAACAACTAAAATGAAGGTGAATTCCTTTTGTCACTGAACTGAGCAATCTTTTTTATGACCTGTGAAAATTGATGCTGATGCAAATCCCACTAAAAAATTAGGTTTTTTATGTATTTATACATGGAGAGTACTTGGTAGGAGAGTTACAGGAACAGAATGTCTACCCCAAAATACACTAGGTTTACTTTTATTCGAGACGTATCAGCTGCACAGTTTTATGCGCTTCCATAAGTCTATAAATGTATATCTATTAACATTTTCTAAATTCACCAACGTGTTCTGTCACTAAAGGGGATCCTTTTCGCCCCGTTCATAGTCCCTTAAACGATGTCCACGACAAAAGCCATTTTTCACGGCGGGACTTAATTTCTGCTGTCGTTTTTCACCCTATATCGAAGCTAAAAGAAGAAAGGCGTAAATTGCAATAATAATAGATATTAGTACGTATATTTTTTTAAATAAGTATGATTATTGTAACCTAATTATTATCTTACGACTTAGCGATTTCTTCTTCTCGAATATTTTCCTGCATTTTCATACTCAATAGGTCTTAAAACAAAAAGATACGGAATCGTTTTTTTAAAGAAGAGGAAAAAGGGAAATTTCAAATCTTTTCTGTATTATTTAATTGTATGTAAATTAAAATTGAATAATAATGGAATTACTCCTTCACGCTTAGGTATATCACTTAAAAATACTATTGTATAATTTTTTTAAGAATTAGGTACTGGTTTGCTACAGTACTCGTTTCTATAGCCAATTATCAGGAATGTTCATAGTGATAAAGAAAATAAATTAAACGATTAATTAATAATCCACTACAATATCAGATAATATCAATATCTTATCCAACCAATTCAAACATACTTAATGCAAATAAATCGAACAGCATAGGGGTAATTAATTTCCTAATTTTCTTTTATTTACTGCATAGTTATGACATTGTTAATAAGGCCTTAACGGCCGTACAAAAATTGCCATAGCGGACGGTATTTCACGTCCACACGGCGGGGTATTGGTAAAGTTTTCAACTAGCAATAATCGCACCTCGGATTAACCTCATTGGTTACGATATTGCCTCTGCGCAAAGTTAATTCGATTGGCTGAACTCGACACCCGTCATGTTTTGCCGGAGAATCTTGTCACCGCGAGCTAACTTGCATGCCAGCGCCATCTAGTTTTGTTTTGTGTAACTAACAGCTAAAGTGCGATGTCGTCATCGCATGAGCAAAATCACCCAACCGCAAATAGGGTAAAATTGAGCCTGGCGCTTATAAATTGAAATTTGAAAAGAGAAACGATGCAAATTTATTTTACGGCATCCCATTGGCCGAGAACTGGCCAAATTTCTCCGAACGTAAAAATTCGAATTGTAACGCGATCACGCACATACAACCGTTACTGCACATTTCAAAAATAGAACACACCGGCCATACTGAGTAGGTGAACAGTACAGTTGGCAGTAGCGATTCGCGCCAAGCGTATTAATCAGGTTTATTTTATGATTGCATATAAAATATTCTAGTGGGGCGGCCAGAGCACATAACATTCCTCACTAAAATGACTATTTGTATGAATGCAGATAGCAACTCCACATTTTTATTGTAGCTTACGCTAGTAAAAAACAAATAAAAATATATATTACCTATTATAAAAATAGCTGGTATAAAGATTAACACTAATATCTAAATAACCAGCCAATGAAAACCTTTCATCACTGTATAACAATTAGTTATAAAGAAAATTCAATAATATTATTACTTACTAATAAAATAAATTTTGTTTTTAAATTAAATAAGTAACAATTATATTCTGGTACAGTATCGCTACATTTCGAGTACAATTTTTGGAAACAAGCCCGTTTATCAACGTCCTTGCTTTTTAGCAACGTCGACGAATTTATTGCAACCGTTTTATCAAAAACTCTGCCATAAGCGACATTTATTTTCTGAAATCGTAATAAAGACGTTTAATTGTGTTTTTTTTATTATTTTTATTTATTGCTGGTTTCTTCTATTTTTGAATAATGTAGGTACGCTAGCGGAGTGTATGTATAAGTAGATTATATATAATATTGGTAGGTAACGCCAAAACTGCGAGTGGCACAGTCCTCATTACACTTCATTGTGTCGTAGCTTGGATTAAACCTACCCCTTTTAGATTTTTACATTAACCTTATATATATTTATATAACTATTAACATTTATTTGTAAATTAAATCCGTAATAGGAAATAAACCCAGCAGATCTGTAAATTTAGTCAAACAAATAAATTTCAATACTTTAGTGATTATAATTAACTTTACTTCAAGTATTCTAGTAATAGCCGCACTATTCTGATGCACACATCAAAGGAGTCATACGCCCATAGCATTTTATAAATGCTCTAAGGTGAAGGGAGACGGGGCTCAATCTAAACTGGTTGTAATATAACCCGATCATTTGTCACGTCAGATCGCGGCGATATTCTTCATACGCTGTGATGGACAGAGATTTGTGTAATGCAAACTATGAATAAATTCTTATTTTCTGTACATATAACCAGATTAGAAGCTTCAAAGTCAACGAATAATATATCAAGTCGGTACCTAAATATCTGAAACTTTTGTACTTAATCATTTTTGTTTGTTTTTGGCCACCATCAAAATATTCCATTGCTAGTTACGAAAAAGAGATACAACATTGCAGTAAGTTTATATTATAGCTAAGATAGGTATATTAAAAAGTCACTTTTACAAATAACAATAAGTTATTTAAATAACCGGCCAAGTGCGCGTCGGACTCACGTACGAAGGGTTCCGTACGAAAAAGAGCAAAAAAATCATGTTTGTTGTATGGGAGCTCCCTTAAATATTTATTTTATTCTGTTTTTTTTTAGTACTTGTTGTTATAGCGGATACAGAAATACATCATCTGTGAAAATTTCAACTGTCTAACTATCACGGTTCATGAGATTGTGACAGACGAACAGACAGACAGACGGACGGACGGACAGTGGAGCCTTAGTAATAAGGTCCGTTTTACCCTTTGGGTACGGAACCCTAAAAAATGGAGAAGTGGGAACCTACTATAAAATGTTTCGAAACCCAATTCTTCGGAAATGCATTTACACTAACAAATAGAGT
This sequence comes from Ennomos quercinarius, assembly GCA_910589525.2. Lineage (NCBI taxonomy): Eukaryota > Metazoa > Arthropoda > Insecta > Lepidoptera > Geometridae > Ennomos > Ennomos quercinarius. The sequence continues at coordinate 11,253,142 of OU342507.1, read as the reverse complement.
ACCGATCCAATCAAACACCCTAACCCCTAACAAATCATTAATATTAACCCCTATCACCCTCACAACATAAATAAACATTAAAAAAACCGCAAAGAAAATCCGCTAAAATATTCATTCGATGAGGGTTTTTTTAAGACACTTCGCACCTCAGACACTTAGCGATGGTTCCGCAGAGATTTTCGTATTTTTTCTTGAATAAAATTTACATTATTCATTTGTGAATTTGTTTGTCGGAAGACTACATGTATGGTAATGTGCATTATTTTTCTGAGGGTCGCAATTACATGGAGAAAATAGGTAAATATTGTTTAGATAAAATATCTTTTTGAACTTACCTAAGTTTTTTTAAAAATAAAACCTAAATAAGTAATAACATAAAAAAATAATGCTAGGTTAGTTATTTGACTGTTATTCAAAATTAACAAGTAAACATTATTTTGCCGTAAAGTAGGTCAAAAATGAATGCAATAATTGAAAAAATAAGTAAAATCTAGACATAAATCAAGGTTTCATCTGAAGACGTTCACTGCTGGACATAGGCCTCCCTCAGAGAGCGCCACTTTGAGTGGCTGCTTACCTTCTGCATCCATCGGCTCCCCGCAGCTTTCACCAGATCGTCGGTCCACCGAGTGGGAGGCCAGCCTACGCTGCGTCTTCCGGTTCGTGGTCGCCACTCGAAAACCTTTCTTCCCCATCGGTTGTCAGTTTTACGAGTGATGTGGCCTGCCATTGCCATTTCAACTTGTTAATTCTAAGAGCTATATAGACTTTAGTTCTCCTTGGAGTGTGAACTTACGAACTGTCAATCTTAAAATACCTAACAAATAATAAAGTATATAATTGTGGTACCTAAGCACTTAAAATAACCCATGGTTATTGCCCAACGTCTCGGTCTGACGGGAAGCGGTAGTGGGTTCGATTCCTGACTCGAATAAATAATTGGATTGATGTCATGCCTGTCACTGTATATCACTATTAAATTCCATGTTGAGTCGTCATTGAAATATTATTAGTCACAGGTGTTGCCATGGAAAAACACACTAATATTATAAAGCTGCAAGTTGTATGTGTGTTTGTGTGTATGATTGTTACTCCTTCACGCTCAAACCGCTGGACGGATTTGGGTGAAACTTGGAATATAGATAGCTTATATACTGGATTAACACATAGGCTACTTTTATCCGTGGGTAAAACCGTGGGGCGCAGCTAGTATAATATAAATGGCATCTTATACTTATTGAATCTATACATATAATATAACTGTATCTGGGCTTTTTTTTTTTTTATGTTATTGAATGACGTGACGAGCTAGTCGTTCACCTGATGTTAAGTGACACGGCCGCTCATAACAGTTGCAGTGTCACCCGGAACTTTAAAACAATAGTTTCGCGTGACACTGCACTGCGCACGTCATCCTGAGACATCACCCAGTCTAATAAACAGATTACTAGACTGAGTGATCAGATCATAAAGTCTCATTAGCCCAGTAATTTCACTAGCTACAATGCCCTTCAAACCGAAACACAGTAGTGCTTGCACACTACTGCTTGGCGGCAGAATAACTGGCAAAGCGGTGGTACCTACCTAGACGAACTTTGCAGAAAAGTCCTACCACCTAGTAAAAGTGGGCTAAATCTGTATAATGAATATTTATTTAAAATTTTGGTTGCATTACACTTCTTAATTGATATAGAAATAGAAACTTTTTTTTAAATTTTTGTCTGTCTGTCTGTCTGTCCCTTTGAACACGCATCACGCTGGAAGTGCTGAACGGATTTCACTGAAATTTGAATAGTTATAGCAAATTTATCAGAATAACATTTAAGATACTTTTAGTTTTCTAAAACGGCCAAGTGCGGGTTGCACGAAGAAATAAGGATGTAATTTTTATATAACATTTTTTTTGTTTGTTTACATATATATTGTTATATGTACTTATATATTAAAGAAAAAAATTAGACCAATGGCTATTTGGACTTAAAACTTTTTTAACCGTTTTATCATACGGCTAGCATCAGTTATTACAGAGATAGACAGACAGATAAACATAGCAAGTACTTATTTTATAAAATGTAGTACAGAATGATAACTTTTACAATAAAAGATGCACCATAGAATTACAACCCCATCTTAAGGCGGTAAAAAGTTACAACACTTAAGGGTCTCCATTTTAAAGCCCCTGCAGATAATAAAAACGCTTGTCTATCCCATAGACAATAAGAGAGGCTCGTAAAGATGTGACCAGTTTAACTGGACCTCTCCAATTTCTTGGAGTTTAACCACAAAATAATTTTGTATAATATAATTATAATCATCACATTTTTTACTACCTACTTATTTCATACATAAGTACCATTTTTGCAACTCTTCACTAACTAAAATAAAATAAACCATATTTTGTTGAATGAGCCCTTGCTAGAAACATTTTTTAAATATTGACGATTATTTACAAAGGTCCATCACTCTAACAACTGAGCAATTACATAAAAATCTTCTGCGATCACCAAGCCATCTGCCAAGCGAGGTGATTTTGGCAAATCCTCCAAATGTTCGTTCAAAGTGGCGTTTTATGGGGGAGGCCTATGTTCAGCAGTGGATGTCTTCAGGTTGATGATGGTGAGGACCAAATAATCTCGCGGTTTCTTTTTTTTTTACTTATAATTTTGTTAGTCCTATTGGTCAAGTTTCAAGTCCCTGATATCGACATATCGAGGATCAGTCTCAGGACTCTCAGGTACCAAGTTACATTGGTAGCTGAAAGAGACAATACGCTTCGCAGCAAATGGTTCAGAACGTAGAATTTTGAGGGAGTTTTAAATCGTCATTACACGGGTTAGGGAGTTTTTATATACCAGAGCAAAGTGCTTAGTTTAACATATTTCTGTGCGGGGTACGGAATACGGGGTGTTCTCGAAATTATACGATTTTTTTTACTTTTTATTATGTTTAACCTTAATATTGTTGTTGTTAACCACCAAAAGAACTAATCAATTATTATAATTTAACATATTGTATAAAACAATATCTATAACTATTGATATTATTGTATCATTTATATTTATAACTTAAGCGCACGTTTTTTAAATATTTATATAAAACCACATTAAAAATACAATAAAACCTAAACCTAGAGTCTGAGTTTAAGTATAATTTACCAAAACTTAGTAATATAGAAGACCTCCTATTTCTGTGCTACATACATTAAATAATAGATTAAAATTATGACAGAGTATTCGAAAATAATAAATCAATCAGCATTGCAATTCAACGTGGCAATGCTGCCAGCATGTTGGGTACGCTACCTACCGGTAGTGGGCTGGAGCATTTGGACTGTCTATAGGCCATCGCGGCTAGTATACAGTCCAGATGTTATTTGTAGTAGATAGTGTAGCTAGTTTAAAGAATAAAGACACATTTCCCGTTAAAAAATAAAAATAAATCAATGTTTATAATTAAATAAAAAACATGCACCCTGTATAAACAGGTTCGTATTAAGAGCGTCACAGGAAAGATTCACTGTACTAATAAAAATAATAAAGCAAGCAATCCTTTTTTCTTTATGTCGCTAAGGGTGCGTTCACACCGTCCCAGGAGAGTTTGCGAATTACGCACCTGCCTGCACGCAGCCTTATTTATGGGCATTGCTTGCAACAGCTCATTGGGCCTGCGGATTGACAATTTAAATTATTTTAAATAAACCACTAAAATAATGATATCAGTGAGATATAGATTAATAACAAACACTTTGACTTAGGTTGAATACTTGAATAGTCAAAGAACAAACATGACAAGTTAATAAATAAAATCATTTTTTAATTGACCTACATCGTAAAATTTTGAATTTTAGAGTTATGCCCTTTTGCTAATGAGGTGACGAAATTTCTTCAAACTTTGGCGTTGAAATATTTTTGACGTTCCTTTTAGTTTTATTCCTTACTAATAATAATGAATTCTGTCTTTCTGTCTGTTTGTTACATTTTTACAAATAATCGCCTGAACCGATCTTGATAAGACTTTGTATGGAGACAGTTTGATAGCTGGGGACGGTATCGGCACCGGCATAGGATACTTTTTACAGGGATAAGATTTGATTTCATATCATTTCGGACCTGTCATTACTAAATATAAACTAATGACGTATCAATGGGGTAGGAACCCCTCTTATAAAAATGTATGTATGGATAAAAAAATCTTATTAACTTGCTATTTGTCACGGACTTAAGGGTGAATTCCTATAATGACATTTTTGTAAGTAGGTAGGTTTGGTTTACACAGGCGATGATGGCTTAGTGGTTAGTGCGACTTAGTCACTGATTTCGCGATTGTGGGTCTTGGATTAATTCGTTTGGACGATGATACATAGAACAATGTTGATAGCAATTTAACTTGATACTAGACGCTTCATTTTTACGAGGTAGGTATGGCGACGCTTCATCATCATCATCATCATCATCATCATCATCAGCCTGAAGACGTCCACTGCTGAACATAAGCCTCCCCCAAAGAGCGCCACTTTGAGCAGCTGCCTGCCTCTTGCATCCATCGGCTCCCCGCGGTTTTCATCAGATCGTCGGTCCACCGAGTGGGGGGCCGGCCTACGCTGCGTCTTCCGGTTCGTGGTCGCCACTGAGAACCTTTCTTCCCCATCGGTTGTCAGTTCTACGAGCGATGTGGCCCGCCCACTGCCACTTCAACTTGCTGATTCTCAAAGCAATATCGGTGACGCTTAACATTAGGCAAACGACTAGCTCCTTACGTCATTCTTTTACATAAAAGAGGTAGCTACCGAAACGGGTAGCGGACTACCACTAGTATCTAATAGCTAAGTAATAATTTTATTTAACTAATTACCATAAATCATAGTTATCCATTATATATTATAAACATTTTAATTGGAGTTTTGGCGGGAACGCGGAAAAGTTCACGTCGTTGCATTGTATTATTTTTCAAAACTCGTGCTTTTTCCAGTGTTAATGATTAAAATCGGTGGCGTTTTACGCATTAAGTGCTGAATTACGAGCATGAGTGTGGGCAAGTGATATAATGTGGTGAAACGTGTTTTTCGTGTTGCTTCCAAAATTCCATAGAAGCTTCTAGTAAAGTTGCCACCACTTTACTAGGGCATGTCTTAGACTGGACTGAGACTACCTGACTTAGACTGGACTATGACTACGCAGACTGTGACTAAGACTTGACTTTACGTGAAATATTCTATCATTATGAAAAATTACAATACTTGACACTGGCTAAATACACTATGTGTGGAGCCAAAATATAAGAGAGAAAAAAAAAAACATTTTAATTTCAACAAGACTAATTTCGTTATATATTCACGTCGCGACAACCCTAAGTTCTTTTGAAGTTCGCCGCGCGCGAGATTATCTTTGTTTGGCAAGTGGATTAGGGTTACCATCTTGTGGAAAGTAGATTTAAAGAGATTTAGAATTTAAAGTTAAGGGATGTCAACTATATTTTTCTGTGCTTGCGTTTATTTATTTATTTACATTTACATTGCAGCTTGCCTAAGCTAAAACGCTAGACATGTAATACAAAATGATTATACTATCTGAGTTTGAATTGGTATATTATCCCGGAAGGGGTAAATCTACTCCCCAAGATAGACAACGTTTCTTCTACGACTTATCTACATTAATAGAATTTCATTGAAGAAATACCATGTATTTACGTTCGAAGATAGCCCTAGCGCAGCTATAAGTGTTTGAAATTCGTCCTTGACCGAATGCACTTAAATGAGTTTGACGACCTGTGTTTATTTATTTTAGTTCTATTTATTCTAGTTCAGAAGGCAGAGCTACTACCAACTGACCTAACAGGCCAGTCTTTTTAAAATACTAGTTCAGACGGGCCTACATAGATAATAAACTATGCATTCCATAAATACTTCCATGCTAATATTTTAAATTCAAAGGTAACTCTGCCTATTTCTTTCTCTATTTGTTAGCTTTTCACGACTAAATGGCTGAAATGATCTTGATAAAATTGGGTATGGAATCTCAGGGTTCAAACTATCTCCGTATCTACCTGCTATCTATCGCAATAAACTGCAGTCCATGCACGTGAAGCCATGTGCAACATCTAGTTTAAACTTCTAAATAACGGCAGTCAAGAGTGCGTACTTTGCATACTTCCAGTCTTTACTCTGCTACGGCCTCGACCTCTGGGGCTAGGCAGCGGACCGTCATCGGCCCCCTAATTACCTAACTCGCAACAGGTTTGCGACAGGCGTAAATCTCGCGGTGATTGCTGTCATACATCATTAGTGGTGTCGAGAATGTATGCTTCGCTACTGCTGTCGCATTGCTGTTGCAAATTTTACGTAATTACCCCGCGGGTTTTTGTTCTCCAAAAACGGTTATTACGAATAATATGCCGTGTGCCTTGGGACACACCTGCTCGGCAACTTTTTATAGACCAGGGTATTCTTACAATGCCTTCATTGTATGTATTGGAAGTAAGTAAGTTTATGAAATCTAATTAGGACAACTTTAAATCAATTAAAGATGTTCATAATCGAAATACTCGCAATAAAAATAATTTAATAATAGCATTTAAAAGGTTAAAAAAGTCATCACAGTCGATTTGGAACATAGGGCCAAAAATATACAATAAAATAAACAAAACCATTAGATAAATTGAATCATACGACCTATTTATTAGCAAATTAAAAGAATTTCTTGTTAACAAGGCGTATTATTCTGTTGACGAATACTTAGATGATAAATTGACATAACTTCTTTTTAAAATTGACATTTTTAATTTGTATTTTATATTTTTATTAATTTATACCGAATTTTATTATGATGAATTATTAATCGCTAATTATACTTCAAGTATAATTTATTCTTAAAAAGGTTGACTGGTACTATTTTTAATTAGGTCTACCTACGATGTTTTATAAAAATGTGTGTGAATTTTATTACTTCTAAATTGTAAAATATCGACCTTTAACTCTGTTATTAAGAAATAAATGATGAATGATGAATAACTATGTTTATTTGTATTCATCATCATCAAGAGCCTGAAGACATCCACTGCTGAACATAGGCCTCCCCCACAGAGCGCTACTTTGAGCGGCTGCTTGCCTCCTGCATCTATCGTCTCCCCGCGGTTTTTACAAGGTCGTCGGTCCCCCTAGTGGGGCCGGCCTACGCTGCGTCTTCCGGTTCGTGGTCGCCACTCGAGAACCTTTCTTCCCCATCGGTTATCAGTTCTACGAGCGATGTGGCCTGCCCATTGCCATTTCAACTTGCTAATTCTAAGAACTAAAACGGTCCCTTGTTTTAGTTTTTGTTTTTTGTTTTATTTGTATTACTTACTTTTAACTCTTAGAAAAAAATCAAGTACCTACCCAGTAGGTAAATAGGTAGGTACAGTAAATTTTATATAAGAAGGTAAGTAAAGTAAATCCCTAAACAAAACAAACTCGAATTACTCTCTTCTACATAAATCTTCCGCCTCGATTTGTCTGTCTGTCTCGGCTATTAGCTGTGTCAATATACGCGGAGGGATAAATGTCTTTGAAATACAAATCAGTATTGATGGGGTTGAATGAGGAACTACCTTAATTTTGACGCAACACTGAGTCACAGTAAAATCACAGATCATTTTTAAAAATATATTAGTTTTTTGGAATATGTGACCGAACGGGCCTGTGACCGATCGGTACTAACTCAATGTAATTTACCTACACAGCACAGCAGCGGCAGGCCACATCGCTCGTAGAACTGACAACCGATGGAAAGAAAGGTTCTCGAGTGGGAACCATGAACCGGAGATCACACCGGAGGCCAGCCCCCCACAAGGTGGACCAACGATCTCGTTAAAACCGCGGGGGGAGGGGCCTGAAGGAGATGAATGCAGCCGCTCAAACTGGCACTCTATGGAGGAGGCCGGCCTATGTTCAGCAATGGCTGATGATGATGATGAGGTACCCATTTGTGCACTGTGTGGTCCCGGCATAATAATGAAAGAGGAACATCCTATCTCTTCCCGTGGGGGTGCCGTAAGAGCCAGGTAAAAGAATATCCAGGGAATGGGCAGCATTCCTTGGTCTGCGTTATAATCTAGAGCTCCTGCGATCACCAAGACGCCTGCCAAGTTTATAGTTCAGCAGTACAGCAGTGGGTTTCTTCCAGCTGATGAAGCTGAAGAAAGTTCCTGATGTGATGCGATGAATCGAAGCTACGGATATGAGTTGTCTATTCTGCATAGTGCCGGATCGCTTGCACCTCTAGTGGAAAAGAAAAAACTTGTTTTTTTTTCAAACCCACATTATAGTTTTAAACCCACATTATATTATATTATAAGACTGCTATATACAATTTTGACATTGCGCTTTTTGTTATTTTATATGCTCAGTATTTACAATAATTAATTTTTTTTTTTTTTTTTTTTTTTTTTTTTTTTTATGTGATTGAATGACGTGACGAGCAAGTCGTTCACCTGATGTTAAGTGACACGGCCGCCCATAACAGTTGCAGTGTCACCCGGAACTTTAAAACAATAAAGTTTCGCGTGACACTGCACTGCGCACGTCATCCTGAGACATCACCCAGTCTAGTAATCAGATTACTAGACTGAGTGATCAGATCATAAAGTCTCATTTGCCCAGTAATTTCACTAGCTACAATGCCCTTCAAACCGGAACACAGCAGTGCTTGCACACTACTGCTTGGCGGCAGAATAACTGGCAAAGCGGTGGTACCTACCTAGACGAACTTTGCAGAAAAGTCCTACCACCTAGTAAAGGGGGCTTTTACAAAATTATGCGTAGTTGCAAGGTTTTCGTCGTCAATATTTGATGCATAGCATTAATTTCTATACTTAGCCATTATATGAAAAATACCCTTCATTTAATCTTCTTCGATAATGACAGAACGGATTTTAAGTAATTTACCTATTTATTTAGTAATCATCATTCTCCTAGTGTTCGTTTTGGCAAAAACACACAGAGACCTGATTTGAGAGCTTTAATTTGCAAATTATGTGTAACGTAAGTCTCCAAACTAAATTGTACTCCACTAAACATCCTGTACTTCCATAATGTCAGGACAGGTTTTTAATTTATACCTTTCAAACAAAAAAAAAATTAAATTAAATTTGATTTTTAATCAAAAAGGCTTCAACAAAAGTTCTAATATCTCCGGAGTTTTATATTACATCAACAAAACATTGTTACCAAAATAAAGCTCATCATTTTTCTAAACTACTGCAAATTATTTCATAGTTTTAAATTAATGATCTTATATACTTAACAATAAATGAAATTAGATCTATTTGGTCAAATCGACGGACGCTGCGAGGTCGGTACCGCGCGCGCGGTACTGAGCTCGCCAAAATGTAAAAGCCCCCTTAAGTATTTTAAGAACTACCTAATCTCATTTGAGCTGTAAAAGTGCTATGTATAGCCTATTTGCAATAAAACACTTTGATTTAATTTGGTTTGATGCTATAGACAACAAAGAAACACGCAAATCAGTCTAGTAATCTCGGAGAAACAGGTGAACATACAATAAACAATACATATCGTAGATCATAGAACCTGCGTTTTTTAAATCGGTCAATAATGGGGAACCTAGTGCCTACCTGTTTATAAAAGCAATTAGATATCTCGAACTAAAATGCCTCAAAGAGTTTGCCTTGTTGTCTCAACAATGAAAGGTATTTCACGGCCAATTTGCGTGCGATCGTTGCATAAAGTGTTTAGCTTCAAGGAACCCCGAAGAATGAGAGTTTTAATTCGACAGTGCTGCCCTCATTAGCAACGGAAGGGTTGGTATTTAACGAACCAAATCGCTGTTTTGTTTTGAGACCAATGATTCCCAACCAACAAAAATATCTAGTGTACAGCCGCCTGCACTACGTACACATTTCATAATTTTTAACATGATGTCATATTAATTAATTATTCAAAAATGTACCTGCTCAGCATGCACTCAACTCAATTATGTATCCAACAACTTGTGGAGTAACTATGTATACCTATAAAGTCAATAAAATACACACACATAAAAACACAAAAACACAACACAAAAAAACAGGTTTTTGTGTTTTTGTACTTAAAAAAATTATGGGCTTAGGTATAGGCCTTTATGTTATAACTTGCCTATATCACAGGCAATTATTATTATAATATAACTATAGGTTAGCCGCCTGAAGTGGCAGTGGGCTGGTCATATCTGCCGCAGAACCGACAACAGATGGGGCAGACGAGTATTACAGTGGAGACCACGAATCGGTAATCGTAGCGTAGGACGCTCTGCGACTCGATGGAGCGACGATATAATACGTAAGGTGACTGGAAGAGAAGATCTGAATATCGTGCTCAGTAGCGTGCTTTGGAAGAGGCCTATGTCCAGCAGTGGACTAAGAGTGAGCTGATGATGATGATTATAAAGGTAGGCAACGCATTGGCAACGCTCCTGGTGTTGCAAGTAAAGGCGACGGTAACTGCTTACCATCAGGCGGGCTGTCAGCTTGTTTGTCTGTCCGTGTTATATTTTTTTGGGCGTCGCGCATTGGCTATGGGCAAATCCAATAGTATGGGCTATCCGAAACTATTTTTCCTGTGATAAGGGAAATAGCGGAAGTTGATTACAGGAGCCTGGTGACATATTTTGAGTAGAACTGTTAGGAACTTACGTAGCCAAATTCAAGAACGTAATAATAAATATAGAAAGTTAAAGGAAAGTTCTCATTATGAGAAATATTTTCTTTTTTTTATTTATTTCTTTTGCTAATAACATTGATAGAATTTTGATTAATCAATTTTATTATTGTTTAAAAAAATATCTATTTTGGAAAAAATAACACTATCAATCTATCACCTAGTGAAATCTAGATTTAAAAACCAAATAAATTGTAAACATACAATTTCATTTGTTTTTAGGTATTTTTCCCTTCTTAGTACCTACATGCGAGTGTGTTTCATAAAGGCATTCAAAATTTCAGTTGAGTCTAATTAAGAATAAACAGTCTAACTGAGGTCTAGTCAGATTATGTTTAGAATAAGTAATAGGCACCTAACTGCCTACGTATGTAATTTTATATTAAACGCTTAAAAATAATTAATAAAAATGTTTACTTAACCAGTTCTCTTGGGGATAGTATCTGAAACAAGTTATTTTTAACATTAATACACATAATAAATAATAAAAATATACAGCTTAAAATTAATAATTAGCTTTATGTATTTTCAAAACTACTCTAGGGCTGTCACAGCTAGCGACATCTATGATGGAGGGCGGGACTATGAAAGGCTTCATGTTTCGGCGCACAGACGCTAGGTGGCGCACTACTCCTTATTAGTTTGCTAGACTAAAGTAGCTGAAAAGTTTTTCCGATAATATTTAGCGATGCTCTGACGAGGTTTACTTATTATTTTATTAACTAAGTGGTGATAAAAAAATCTGTGTTGTCTAATTTAATCGATCATTTAAAACTCTACCTTAAAATTAAATCAATATTTACCTACTCTACCAAGAGACTAGGATTTTTCATAAACGTTTTAGGCTAGGTTTTTCTAGGCAAGCGTGCACCATCGTAGACTGCGTCATCACTTTCCATCAGGTGAGACAGTCAAATGCTTTGCCTATCAACAATAAAAAAAGGTTATAGTTAGGTATGAATATCTGTGCTACAATTTCACAGTTTTCATTGTTAGAAGTTGCAATTTTTTTTAAATTAGATTATTAAGAAATCAATAAATAAAACAGGTTTATTAGTAACTCAACAACCGTATTTGCTCTAACTACCGAGTTCAATTTATAGGTACTGTTTCTGTAAGTTTAACTATAAATAATATTTTTAGGGCCACAACATAAAGTTTATCATCAAAACATCATAATAAAATCACGAAAATGACGACAAAAACTCAGCCCAAAAACCTCCAAACAAAATTAATATCACAACTTTATTCCCCAAAAAATCCCCCAAACATCAAAGAAACATTAAGAAATAATAAGATACCTGCACCATAATCTTATTACATTCTTACTTGGAATAACTTACAGATGTTTTCCCAATCAGATTCCGTATGAAACCCTCAATTTTTCATCGAGAAAATTACATTAGCTATTTTGCATAGCCTCTAGCGCCATCTAGTTCTGGGATACGAAATTAGAAACCATGATGCCATACTTCAAGACGGATTTGCCTTGAACCTTGTTTTGTTACTGTTAAGGTTGACTTTAAAGTGATAAGTGGGTAATGAAACGAAAATGTAAGTTGGTTATTTCGGTAGCAAGATTAGGGTATGGGTGTCATTTCGCGCCCTTGGCAAAAACAGTATGAATAATAATGCGATTTGCATTTTCCGATATTATTATCGGAAGCTCGTCCTGAGGATGTTTACTTTGATAAGTTACGCGACGTAGTTGCCGTTTGCTAATTTGATTTGAAAATTTTTGGCCGTTTAGAAGAAATTTTGTTTTACAGCACCAATTTGTTGTTTAAAAGTTAAAACTTAGCCACCTGTTAATATAGTTTATATGAAGGTTCATTTCTATAGTTAATAACTAACTGTTTTAATGTTCATACGGTTCACTGCTTCTAGTACTACTAGCGCGGCAAATTCAAATTTTCTTGCGTTCTTTTGCCAATAATAGCTTAATTACTCAACGTGATTACATTAAAACTGATTTTGCGCAAATAAATATAATAAATATAAAGTATCAATAAATTACAATTAAAAGTATCACTAAGACTGAAAAACTAAAAAGAAAATAGTTTATTGCCATTTGTCGCTAAACCAATGATATTTAGGAGATACTTTTAATCGTAATTTGTTGATACATTCTATTTATTTCCGCAAAATTAGTTTTCATGTAATCACGTTGAGTAATTAAGAGCCAATACAACGCCAAATTGCTTAAAACGGCTTAGCTTGAAGCAGTGTCCTGTCAACAATATTGCAGCAATGACTTTGAAATTAATATATGGTAAAGTTCAGGACTAATGCTACTGCAAATGTATAGTGAAAACACGAATTAATAAAATTTTCTCGATAGAAAAAAATTACAAAGTTACCTCCAAACTGTACAAATAAACAGCGATTATTCAATGAATACTTTAAATAAGATCATGAAACTTTGTGTAGTAGTTGAATTAAATATAATGGAGGGATTATGTATAGCGGATTTAAAAATACCCTTTATATTCAGTGTAATAATAAATTACCTAAACTATTGCGCGTTGGAACCAGTTTAACTTAGACCGCCCCTGCCGCGCGGCCCCTGGCTCATCCCCGCTTTGGCCTAGTACTATACATCTATTCTGTGGCTTTGACGTGAATTTGCGCTGGCCTTGCACAAGCCCTTAAGCTATTATTGGCAAAAGAACGTAAGAAAATTTGAATTTGGCGCGCTAGTGGAACGTTCCACCTTAAGCATAGAATAAGGTGTAGTAGATACAAAACCAGTATACTTAGAAAATTATTTAACTTAGTGAAGATATTTAAATAAATAGTTATGTACTCTTATCGTACTATTATTATGCGCTTCCTATCTAAGCACAGACAAATAAAAACAACTTCCTTCTTAGAGTAAGTAATATCCCCAGCAAACACCCACAACCTTTCAATAAACTGACCCCAAGAACAAGAGCCATCGACATTACCATACAGATACCTACCCCGGTTAGTAGGGGGTGGGATGTGTAAATAAACAATTGTAATTCTTAATAAAACTACCCCAATACTGACCGGCCGGTGGTGGCTGTAACTCGCACGTGGTGGAACTATTGCTGGGATAGAGAGATGAAACGGTTTTGATCATTTATCTATATTTAATACAAATAATAGGATGTGTGGGGGAGTTAGGGTTGGTTCTATTTTGTCTTAGGCCCATAGATCTCTAATATACATTTTTTTATTCTTGATTTGGCTCACGTTTGACAACATCTCACCTGATGGAAAGCGATGATGTGGTCTATGTTGAAGCACGTTTGCCCATGAGGTGCCTATTCACTCTTGATTTGAAAAGACCCAGATTGTAATTTGTAGGAAACAAAGAAGCAGGAAGTGCATTCCATTCCTCAGCCGTGCGAATAATAAAAGAACTAGCAAAACGCTTTGTACGGGTTCGAGGGACGTTCACGGCAAAGGGATGCAACGACTCGCCACATCTTGTAGTCCGATGGTTAAAAGGGGATGTCTGCTTAGGCCCCGCGTAATTTATTACAATAGGTAACATTGAAGTATATACTGTAAGTCCTTACCTATAAGTAGTGATTAGTACCTAATGGTTAATGGTTTTTACGCTAGTGATTGTGAGTTTCATATTATATATTTCTTTAATATTAGCTACGCCTCACGGTTTCATTCGCGGATAATAAGTACCTATCCTATGTATTACTCGAGCGTATAAACTATTTCCATTTAAAATTTCATGCAAATCCGTGTAGCCTTTGCATTGCAGCGTGAAGAGAAAACAAAAATATTACTTAATGTGATTAATATTACCCTCTCAACACAGCAATTTTTCAATCACACATTATATTATAAACCGCACGTCTGACTTGCTACGAGATCTTTTAAATATATATTAGCCCCAATTTTTAAGGCTTTAGTTGACAGTCTTTAACTTACTAAAAATATATCCGTCTCTTACATTGCCGTCTGTTTGACAAGAACAGCAACAGTTTTAGGGGTTTTAGATCTGTCAACTAAAGCCTAGTATTTGTTTTTTTTTTTTCTCTTACTTTTTGGCTCCACACATAGTGTATTTAGCCAGTGTCAAGTATTGTAATTTTTCATAATGATAGAATATTTCACGTAAAGTCAAGTCTTAGTCACAGTCTGCGTAGTCATAGTCCAGTCTAAGTCATGCCCTAGTAAAGTGGTGGCAACTTTACTAGAAGCTTCTATGGAATTTTGGAAGCAACACGAAAAACCACGCTCCACCACATTACATCACTTGCCCACACTCATGCTCGTAATTCAGCACTTAATGCGTGAAACGCCACCAATTTTAAACATTAACACTGGATAAAGCACTAGTTTTGAAAAATAATACAATGCAACGACGCGAACCTTTCCGCGTTCCCGCCAAAACTCCTAGTATTTGTTTAAAAGTATCAAACCTTACCCATCGCACTACGCAATCCAAAGATAAAGCCATCACTCCAGATGTATACCATAATGATGGTCACTTTACATAATTTCTCGATCGTCTGACCCCCGGCTACGGGCTACGATTCAAATATTGTATCGTTTACCCTACGAGTTGTTGGAAAACTGAAAGGTTGATCCAGTATAGTATGGTGATTGTTCTTGTTTGGACCTTAGCTCTTGCACATTTCGTTCACTGACGTTCCTGTCAGCACGATGCAAGTATGTATTTGAATAGGGTAGCTCCCAACGGATACCACAAAATGGTTTCTAAAGAATGAAGCAAGTAAATATGGACGAAGTTACGAGTAACGAAAAATATCACCTACCTCTAGGTATATCAATCATTTTAAGTGTTTCATAGCTTAAAACTGAAAAACTCTAAACTATTTTTTTACGTTCACAACCACTAATTTCTCCAGTCATTTTGAAACAAATCTAATGACTGTGTGGACAAAAAAATATCAATACAATTTATCGAACCTGCTCACAAAATTTCAGGTGAATCCGTTGAGAAATACGACGTATAGAGCGTAGAGGAGAACAACCGCGCGGGGCGCGTACATCCGCCCGACACCATCATCATCATCATCATCATCATCATCATCATCGACTGAAGACGTCCACTGCTGAATATAGGCCTCCCCCAGAGAGCTCCACTTTGAACGGCAGCTCGGCTCCTGCATCCATCGGCTCCCCGCGGCTTTCACCAGATCATTGGTCCGCCTAGTGGGGGGCCTACGCTGCGTCTTCCGGTTCGTGGTCGCCACTCGAGAACCTTTCTTCCCCATCGGTTGTCAGTTCTACGGGCGATGTGGCCTGCCCACTGCCACTTCAACTTGTTATTTCTAAGAGCTATAACGGTCACTTCCGCCGGACATACGAAATCATTTTTGCCCAAGAGCTTAACGCACTCGCTCGGTCAATAATATAAACGGTCAATTAATTAAACTTTATTATTTTTATCTAGAATTCGAATATGTAATTAAATATTCGATGTAATTAGTTATTAATGTTGTTATTTTTAATATTATTATATATATTGATATTGTTCGAATTTTTAAGGGTTCTCGAGACGGTCAACCGCGATTGACAATCTTTACGTGATTGATACCCATTGATGCAAAAATTGCTCGTTTACTTTGGTGATTGAAGCGATTGTCATGTCAATACTACTACGGTATTGACGGCAAATGCTGAAAAATTTGATGGACAGCGAATAAAGCGCCGTCTTCATCTTCTTTTCCTTATTAGCGCCGTGTATTGACGGTTGACTGACGTTCAAGTCAATAATAGCAAATGGCAATCGGTTTCTATAATATTGATCGCGCTCTCAAAGAGCAACATGATGACCTGTGAACCAGACCTTCCGAATGAGTCCAACAAACGACTGAAGCGTGCGCTAGAGATAGGTACGCCTTCAATGAGGCGTTTTATTTTAAAAAAAGAAATTGTATTTTATGTATGACACAATAGATGGCGCCAGCTGTGGTTTTACCAAAATCTGTAACTGTCACTGTTTCAAGCATAGACCACAGGTTAGAGGAAGTGTGTCACGATACTAACTGACAACTCTAAACTGTACCGTTTTTTTAGTTTCTTTGCGGGATAGTTCTCCGCTTTATTTTGGATCATAATATTAAGATGGATCGTTTCACTAGCGTGGCAAATTCAAATTTTCTTGCGTTCTTTTGCCAATAATAGCTTAATTACTAAACGTGATTACATTAAAATTCAGCGATTTTTAATTTTGTGTTTGCTAAGAGGGGTCCGGGCATCCTAACCCCCCCCCCCCCCCTTATATATTATTGTAGTTCTAATTTTCACCACACGCACGTGGCGCCATTGCATTGTAAATGCGCGCCATTTTAGGGCATTTTCATATTAGTTAGATAAGGAACGTGAAAGGTTGTTTGTTGCGACTTTCCCACTAATAAACGAAAGTTTGTTTCATTACCTATTGTACTGTTTTCTCGCGAATGTGTTGAAAAACGTTGTATGATACACGTGCGGAAATTGGTTTTTACAAACTCGTGACTATGGTACATTCGTCTACTCGTTTGTAAAAACCAACTTACCGCCCTAATATCATAAATAACTATTACCATTCTGATATTTACTGACGTAGCGGTTCTAAGCTGGTTCGATGTAGGTATACGCTATACGCATACGCCCTTGGGCGGTTCACTGCCACCATGATCCACAGGTCACAGACATACCCCAAGTAGCAATCAAGGATAGTGTTTGATTCATATAAGGCTGAACTATGTCTAAAGTTGGGTTTCACTAGAGCAAAAAGGATTTCATTAAATTCAATTTTATCTTAGAGTGCAAAAATTTTTTGCGTACCGCCTTTTTAGTATATATTGTATTTGTTACAAGTTAAGTATTCCCAAAACCAGATCGTCTTAAGTCGATCCACAATTTGCACACAACCTTATTTTACTAAACTGATACTACTTTTTTTCAATTATACCTTAAGTTAGCATAACTTAAGGTATAATTGAAAAAAACAAGAATACTATCAGTATTTCTTAAGTATATATTGATTTTTTAAAGCTTAGAGATAAGCTCGAATAAATCAAATCCTAAAATAATTATTATAGTTACCTAATGAAGCGTTTTCGCATTTTCTTACATTTCTTAAGCGTGTAGTTTTAAATACGGTTATTGAAAAAAAAACGGAGGTCAAGGTTGAAATTGCATATCATAAGTAGGTACTATCTAAAGTTAATTTGTTTTTGAATGTGGACTGCAAAGTAGATCTACCTATATATTAGTGTGCGTACGTCAAAAAATGCGTAATCAAAGTGCTTAATGTAATATAAATGTATGTTTTGACAGCCTCTGTGGTGTGGTGGTTGAGCAGGTCGGCTCATAACGTGGAGGCTGCGGGTTCGATTCCCGCGACAGGACAAGTATTTGTGCACATGAAAAAAGAGCACAAATACTTGTTCTGTGTCTGGGTGTTGTGGGACCATGGTCCTCGTAGTTCCTGGGTCCCTAGATACAGGGAATCCTAGTTAGGGTCCGGGACCTATGTATGTGATCGTTGGGCTTTATTTATTTATTATTATTGTAAAAACCTCAAAAATTAAGAAAGAAAATAAATACCTGTGATAATAATAATGAAAGTTTTATGAGACCCCTAAGTCCTACTCTTACTTCAAACGAAATTCAAAATCTATTTGATTTCTATCATCAGTATCGGTACTATCGGTACGGCAACGTACAATTACTTTTGCAGCGAAGCTTTAGTAAAATAAGGTTTCTTCTAATACCTGTGTAGAAACTCAAAACCTACGTATATTAACAAAACGACCATAACCTAGTTATCAAATAAACTAGGGATTTAAAAAAAAACGATTATTTTTTTATAAAAAACAATTTTTATTTATCCATTATTATTTATCAAAAAATCGATTATTTATAAATCGATTTTTTTATTTTGTGTTCGTTTTTTTTCCTACTTGCATTAAAAATAATAATGCAACACCGCTACCAAATTCCTGGGGTCTAGCAAAGATACCAGCGTGAGACGTTAACGCCTCACGCTAACTTCAAAATGTATAGGAAATGACATTGCCTGCGGATAACTTTTCCGTAGCTATGTCATTCCCATTCTACTACGGCAAAAATCGATTATTTTTTATCAAAAAATCGATTTTTATATAATCGATTTTTTTCGTCAAAAAATAATCGATTATTAAAAAAGTCGATTTTTCGCCCCTTAGGTCACATCCCTAAAATAAACAGTTTCAGAACCCGTTATTGCCATCAATAGATCAGTTAACAGTTTCGGTATTGCAATATGGCGTACCGATTACCGACCGAACCGACTGACCCATCTCTACGCTTCGTCCTCCGCTTCGATGGTAGCGTCATTTTATTGAATGCTCTGTATATACTGAACACTTAGTATACTCGTATTGAAATCAAAGCATAGATGAAACATATTTTAAAAAAGGCTCATAAAATTGCTAAGTAAATAGGACTGCCAATTTCTCTTTATACGTAACACTAATAACAATGTTAGACTCATGCATGCGAGAAACAAACGCCACCGCCTGCTAACTTGCATACTAACGCCATCTAGCTTAAATCGTGTGAAACATTTTATTTCGATGGGAATGACGATTTGTTTTCTCCTACTAATATTTTAGTAGTTTATTCTTTAAGTCTGACTTGAATAGTCAGGAGTTTAGGTAGATACTTTAACAGTAATAATAACAGCATCAACAATAATAATATTGTTTGTAAATATACAATAACTTTACGCAAACCAAAGACTAGACTACAAGATGATGTAGGTACCTGCCTTACTACCACTCTCTGAACTAATAAAGTTGTATTAATATATATATCTATTTGAGCTATGCTCGGTGTTTCCCTGCGAGGTAAGCTCCGGAACGAGGAGATCCGCAGGAGAACTAAAGTGACCGATATAGCTCTTAGAATTATCAAGTTGAAATGGCAATGGGCAGGCCACATCGCTCGTAGAACTGACAACCGATGGGGAAGAAAGAAAGGTTCTCGAGTGGCGACCACGAACCGGAAGACGCAGCGTAGGCCGGCCCCCCACTCGGTGGACCGACGATCTGGTGAAAGCCGCGGGGAGCCGATGGATGCAGTTCCAACCAATATTAATACAACTACCTACATTATTTTGTATCCAATCTCATTTTTGCTTTTTACCAACTGTTACTGTAAAATAAAATGTCTACCTAATCTTCATAAAATACAAATAAAAAAATCGAAATACACAATCCGATCACTTCAATTTTTTCCAATTATTTCGTTAAATTGACATGTGCACCAATAAAATTAAGTGTTTCTTGTAAATTCCCATAAAGGGTACGGTTTTTCTAAATCGTATGTTGCAGTGTTTAAGGTTCAATACCGCAAAGCACCTTGTTCTTTCCTAAAATGTATTAATGGTAAAACATTGGACGTGTAAAAAGTGGGAGCTCTAAGAGGGGGGACACAGCGGGAGACGTCAATCAACGTTGGAAGCCGATATACTATTAAAATAAAGCTTTTTACTCACGTAATGTCTGATTTAGTTATCTGTAAAGTGGACTTGCCATATAAATGATAGGGTCTATAGAACGATACTGCTGAGGTTTATTTGTGTAATAGACTCTGTGGTTGAGCAGTGCCCATAACCCGCACGCGATGGATTTGATTCCCGCGACAGGACCAGGTTTGTGCACAGAAAAATAGCGCATATTGTTGTGTGTCTGATGGGAGTTGTGAGGCCATGTTGCTCGTCGAGTTAGGCGTCCAGGTTCTATGTATGTAACCATTGGACTATTTTATTTTTTTGTTTCTTATTAATACACGTTTTGTCGGTTAGGTAGTTTTACAATTATGTCGGAGGCCATTTCCATCACGTTTTCCAAGTCAAAACCAAAGCAGCAAAATTAAGTTTAATTAATAAGCGTTTCGCTATAATGATGTAACTAAAATATGTTTACTAACGGGATATTTACCATGTAATCCCCATAATGAGTTGGATATGGGGAATTATTTTTTCACCTCACTAGCTCGGAAAGATTCTCTTTGTCATTCGAAATCTGGGCGCAAAAACGCATTTTAATCGCTAGCGAGGAAAGTGTTTTTAAAATTCGAACCCTTCTATTCAAAAATTTTCTCGTCAAGAATTGAGGATTTAACCACAGATCTGCCCGAATTCAACTTTCTTAATATTGCCAGTCCACTGAAAATTCATTAATACCACAGACTACCTACTAAAAGATACCATTAATACTTCTTCTTTTTCTCGTTCGCCAACCTCATTTTTAGAATAATCGCACTGTCCAGCACCAAAGAGTATATAACAAATACATTATCCAGCAACGCGACTCATGAAAAATGGATGCAAAACACTTTTTCTTTCATTTTCATTGAATGACGTGACGAGCTAGTCGTTTACCTGATGTTAAGCGTTACTGCCATCCATAACTAAATTAATAAGTTAAAAACTAATCTTCTCTTAGTCTTTTAGCTGTTTTTCTTGCATTTTCCTCGCTGCAATGAGGTGAAAAGTTGTGTGTTGCACTCGGCAGCAAAGTTTTTTTGCGCCTCGTACCTTTGAAACCTTCGCTACGCTCAGGACCCTAATTCTGTATGACCAATTTACGATTCCTTGCTTCGAAACCACGCGAATTCCTTGTCTTACATAAGAAATCTGCAAAAATCTATTCTCTATGAAATGAGAACGAAACCGCGCGAAATGAATGTGGAATTAACTGGGTTTGGCGCGATTTGAACTGTCAAAAATCATATGTTCCACTCAGGCGCGTTCCGAAACATCGACCCGTTAAAAGTTACCACCACTTATGTCAATGTTAATTATTCAAAATAAAACTAATTTTAATGTAAAGTGAAGGTATTTTCAAGGTTTTTCTGTCAATTTTTAATAATTACCCATGGCTTCGTTATATCACATAAATATAAGCCATTCCTTTATTTTATTTTTTTAGTGGTTTTGGGATGAGAGATCCTTTAGTTCTAATTCGGAACGCACTCAAGGTATCTAAAACCTGTCATAGATAATTTGTCTTAGATTATACAGAATACAAAAATTGACGATTCCTTGCTGTGACACGACTTGAACAAGACACGATAACGACGTGGTTTCTGTATCGTGTGGAATCTGTGTTTTCATACAGAATTATGGCCTAGGTTTCAATTTAAGGACTCGCCGCAAAAACCAACTTTGCAGCCTTGTATAACAAATAACTATTGCAACTTAAGTACTAAGCACAGAAAAAGTTCCGAGCTACGTCTTCGAGCGTCGTCGTTCTTCTTATTATTTGGCCGTTAGCTTTTTATCTACAAAGGATCGATGTACAACGTTACACCATAAAAGCAAAGAATATCGCACGATTTCACCCCAAAAACCAATACACAAGAAAAACTAAAGTACTTCTCATTACCACCAATATCATCTTATATGGATAAGAAATGCTTGTAAAATACTTGTGTTATTGTGGATGACATCGGCGTCAGTTCCAAGCCCTGATAACTGTTTGATGTGACGTTAACAATCTCACCATCCATGAGCCACAACTCTCTATGTCTCTTCCCTACTTATACCCCTACTACTTTTATATATATAAAATTAGAACATTGTATGTTTGTTATGTGGATTTCACGGCTAGTGACAGAACTCTGATACAATATTTAGACAAATTTCTATCATGGAATAGAATTTGTACCTAAATGTATCATGTGGCCGTGTGGTCCCGGTGTGAGAATACGACCACCCCATCTCTTCCCGTGGGTGCCGTAAGAGCCGGCTAAGGGAGTATCCAGAGAATCGGCAGCAGCATTCGCCTCAGCACATTAAAATCCTCTGCGATCACCAAGCGGCCTGCCAAACGTAGTGATTATGGAAACCCCCTATGATAAGCGTCCAAAGTGGCGTTTTATGGGGGAGGCCGATGTTCAACAGTGGACGTCTTCTGGGTGATGATGGGGTTTACATTTTTTACCAAACTTGTGTGATATCAATTACAAATATCTTTATTTCCATTTAGGTAATATTATAAAAATTTCAAGGTTTACAGGAGAATGAATCAACCCAACCGCAAGTAAAACCTCGAAGTGTTGCTAGTTTAAAAACACAGCTCAGCGACAGATCGAGTAAAGTGGCCACATTAGCCATATCTTGCTCGGACACACAGCGGGAAGGGCTTACATTACGCGTTGATTACACCATATAAAGATATATTGATTTGTGATTTATTTCTAAAGATTATGTCCGATGTCCCCTTGTTTATGGGGATTTTTCAGAAGAAAAACCAGCCGTTTTCTAAACTATATACAATTTGTGGAGAAAAACGGATCGGGTATGGCAACATTATGACAGAAGTTCTTGTGAAATGGCTCTGGGATCCAGAGCCTGTTTTGGATTTCTTACGTGTTATAAAAGCTCTTCATAGGCCTATCGTTTTAATACAAGTATTTAGAGGTTGACAAAAATTTGAGCCATGATGGCTTAGCATACGCACCGCGAGAAAACTGGTCGTCTCTGTTAGAGTAAGACACACTTAGGCGCTACCATTGACTATAAACCCAGTTGACCAATGATACAACTTCCCCTCAAAATTAGTGGTGTATTTCATCCACTAATTTCTAATAAATACTATGAATTTCTAATAAATCACGGGAACTCGTTGATGTCTTTTGTTCCATCCTGCTCTGTTCTTTGTAATTTCGTATGACTCTGTCTCGTTTTGTTACCTCGCCCCCTGCCCGCGCAGGTGAGTCGTGTTTGTACGAGAAATTATGTTGACGAGATATCAACGGGCTTTTATAATCTTTGGGTGCTACCATAGTCTAAAGTCTTATCACGGTCTCTCACGAGATAAAATATCGAGAAGATCTAGGATTTTTGCTTCTTGCAGGTCATTCATGGATGGTGCCTTTAATTCAGCCAAAGACTCAATTTGTTTCCTATTTTCAAAAACGCCAATTTTAAATCACCAGAGAAAATACCGGGTATCTGTTCTATATTATAGTAATTTAATATACAATACACCCAAGCTTTAAAAAAAAAGAAATACGAGGACGAAAACTTTTGCTACAAAAACAATGAGGAGTTTTATTTAAAAAAAAAACACTAGTTCCGCTTCTTTTCTAGATGGCGCTGTAAGTACATAGTTTAAACCTTTCAAACCACAGAGTAGTTTAAACATAAGAAAATGCTTAGACTACCTACAAAGAAATGTCAAATTCAGTTGGGTGGACCACGAGTACATTGCCTGTAGTATCTCCTAAGTAGCCTGTGGTGTATTCTTATTAAGTAAATTGAAGTACAGTAGATCTGCGAGACAGATAAACGTTAATATTATAATCCAAAATAAAGCCGAGGTATCTCGCAACCAAACTAAATAAAAACGAAAGAGTTTAAAGTTGTCAGACACTTTCCTCTAACCTGTGGTCTATGCTTGAAACAGTGACAGTGACAGCTTTTAGTAAAACCACAACTGGCGCCATCTATTGGGTCATGCATAAAATACAATTTCTTTTTTTTAATAAAACGGCTCATTAGTGGTTACACTGCACTGATTGATACGCTCGTAAAATGAATCCTAAAAATGTAGTAGGTACGTAAGTATGCAACTACAGACCAAAGGTTATAAAGCCCGTTGATAGCCCGTGAACATAATTTCTCGTACAAACACGACTCACTTGCGCGGGCAGGGGGCGAGGTAACAAAACGAGACAAAACCATACGAGATTACAAAGAACAGAGCAGGATCCACAAAAGACATTAACGGGATCCCGTGATTTATTAGAAATTCATAGTATTTATTAGAAATTAGTGGTTGAAATACACCACTAATTTTCGTATGACGGCAAGTTGTATTTTTGGTCAACTAGATTTATATTCAATGACCAACCTACCCGACCAACCTATAAGTCCTTACCAACTTTATACAGCCTAAACTGCTTGGTTCTACTTTTTTTTTGATGATTTTTTTAAATAACAATAGGCTAACATTTCACCACGGTCTCACCTGATGGGAAGTGACGACGCGGTCGACGATGGAGCATGCTTGCCTAGAAGATACCGGTTCACTCAAGCCGCAGATTATATTTGTCAGGAAACAATG
This sequence comes from Ennomos quercinarius, assembly GCA_910589525.2. Lineage (NCBI taxonomy): Eukaryota > Metazoa > Arthropoda > Insecta > Lepidoptera > Geometridae > Ennomos > Ennomos quercinarius. The sequence goes on along the minus strand of OU342507.1, from coordinate 11,228,389 downwards.
ACGCTGGTAAGGTGTTCCAAACGTTTGCTGTCCGAATTATTAAATGAGGAATCAAAACGCCTTTGTAAGTTTGTACATAATCGAGGAATATTTAATTTTTAAAATTCTGAATACAGAGGGAATACAGGATTCAAATTCGCCGGTCGGATTTATATAAGCAATATTACTTACATATTTTTTTTCAGAGTAAATATAAAATAACATTATCCTACAAAATTACCAAATACTGACTATTGTGCCCGGAACGGCATGAATTTCCACAAAAATTGAAAGCAACCCCCGGCAATGACCTTAAACTACCCCCAGAGAGGCCGCGGGACGACATCCTAATCCTTAAAATAGTAAATTCTTAGTCAATTGCCTTTGCTTGTTTGGACTATGTCACGAGCGTTAGCGGGTAAATGCTAATGGGAATTAATAATTTATATTAAAAAAAAAATTTAATAGAGTCCAAACATATTATAATATGAAACATTTACATTTATCAATCATATACAAAGCAAACAAACTTAAATAATTTTTGGTACTTGGTTTCCAGTAGTTATTTTTAATTCATCATCATTAATAGAAAGGTAGTTTAGGTAATTAGTTATCCTCATATTTTTTGTATTTTTTCTACGTATTTAGACTGATTAACCCCCCCCCCCCCTACCTATGGCACCGTAATTGCTTTAACCACATGTTTCGTAATTCGTATCTCAGAGTCTCAAGACACAGGCTACCGCCTAGTTTGAGCCTCGCAGCACATTCATGTGTTGCCGTTAAGTTTCTTGAATACCTTGTGTACCTATACTATAAACTTGTGTAACTTTTTTTGGAAATAAACACATTTATTATTTATTTATTATCAAATTGCACCGTATCAATTTTTAACATCCAACTTTTAAATCCAGATTTTTACATACATATTCTCGTCACTGTTTGGACCACTTCATTACCTAACCAGTTTTATTTTGGCCGCTACATCTCATCCCTTACACCACACCCCAACCGATTGTCTTAACCCAAGAATGGCTGATCTAAAAATGCATCAGATAGTCCACGGAGCAGTTATGTCTCATAAAGTGACCCCTGGTCAGTCGTACGAGCATTAAATGGAATGTCAAGCTGATGGGATGTTTATACTGTTTATCTACTTCTGCGGGTAGTTTTGTGGTCTTTTGTGGGCTAGTAAAAGTAGGTTTGAGGCGTGTATTCTTTTCGTTTTTGGATCTCATTTTACAAGAACACGTAAGTCAAAGTACTTGATCCAAACAAGTCAAAATAGTTGATCCAATCAAGTCAAAGTAGATCCCAAAGTCAGTTGTAAAATCACGATAGAGAGTTAGAGGCCCCGTAGAGACTTTAGACTAGGCTGGATTTAGACAGGCTAAATAAATATACATTGCTGGCTTGGTGTTACTTACATCCAATACCCTTACTCCAACCAGCACTGTATACCGAATTAGTCACTTGGCCTCACTGAATTCAGCCAACTGTAAAGGAATATTATTATAGAGAGTAACAGCTTCAGCAAGTCAAATGGTTTCTTGCAAACATTTTTAGCACTATTGCAAATCAGTCTGAAGACTTCGTATAAAGTGAGTAAACTGTTTGTAAAGATCATTTTAAAAAAAATACACTCACCTAGTACGGGCCACAGATTGGATAAAAAACAATTGACTACTACGGGCGGTAGAGAAAATTGTCTTTCCCCGTTTTATGTCACTTGCTTCATACTTGCTTACTTGTCAAGTGGAGTAAAACAGGGGAAAGACAATTTTGTCTACCGTCCGTGCTAGGCACATAGACAAAAACAACTGACTATAGTGGTGCTAGGGCAGCAGATTTCATCGTTGGTGGGTTGAAAATAGAATTCCGGTTAAAATATAAGGAAAAAAATAGAGTTCCTAGTTTAAATATTCATGGGCTAAAGGCTAAAAACAAATGCTAACTCTTTAAAGCACTTTGCGAAACAATTGAACATTTATCTGATCGAGAGTACCAAAATACCAAAACAACCGAAACCCGTTTACGAGAACTAGCGTTTATAAATCGAGATATATTCCGCTCGTAAAAGACCCTAGACCCCAGACCCCTTGGCCGGCGGGTCAGTCGGACCCCACGCCGTAAAGCTAGAGTATTCAATAATTTATACAATTGATAAATAATAAATAGGATATGACCCCGTGGCTGCCTTTATTTTGATGGGCATTGACTGACCTTTGAATTATGCGAATAGTGCGTAGTATACAATAGTTATTAGGTACGCAAGTAGTGTTTTCCTGCACTGTATATTTAGGTACGTACAAATCATTTATTGCAATTTTTTAGGATACGAATGACGTGACAATCTAGTCATTCACCTGCAGCCAAAGAGTATGTGTACTACGTACTAGAGAAGCTATTCAAAGCACAAATAGTTGTAATTTTTTGTATAATTAAACTAAAATCCGCTACAGCGCATTACGAGATTAAATCGTCTAACCAACGATCACAACACGCAGCGCTAGTGCCATGGCACATTCGGATCATAATTTTTACTGCTATTCACTGCTGCACGTGCAGTCGCTTTGAGAGCTGAGCATCGTATGAGCGAGAAGATGCTCATTGGCATATTTGCAGTGGCAAGTTAGAGATGTCCTGTCTGGTGTATACATAGAAGTCTTTGCCTGCAGCAGTGTTAGCATGAGCTTTAAAAATATCTTTTCCCAAAGAACACTAAGACCTAAAAAATTCTAGGTCTGTGCTCGAAAAATTGTTTCACAAACACAGTCACAAAACGCAAGAAAAGTTTATGACGTAATTCATCCTTGGAACCCATCAATATTTTCTAATAAATGGTATCTCATTAGAAAGCCGTTGAAAAGGTCATGTTTTTAAAACAATTTACTGAAGAAAAATTCAGTCAACTTTTTGAGATAAATCAACTTTCATGCCACGGTCATTATTTTCAGGAAAAAAATGTTTTACGTTTAAGCACTGTTTTTAAAAACTATGGTTAATTATGATTAAATTTAAGTGTTGGTAGAGTCGTTGAGGTTTATTTTGATGTAATTAAAACCAAAAACTTATTAGTTAATACCCGTACTTTCAGAAATCAGTGATTTATTTATTTATTTATATATAGGTACACAAAACCAATTACAATCGACGACTTATTCCAAATAGGTAAATATACAAACAAATCTGTTCTGGATTGTAGCTTAAACTATGTGTACACAGAAAAGAAAGAATAGATGAGAGATTTAAGGTTGAAAACGGGGAATTTTCCCAATTTCCACAAAATGTTGAATACTCAAAAATAAAAAAAAAACTCTGAACTAATTTTACGCTCAACAGATAGCCCAAGGCCTGTTCAAACACACCCTGAAAGGATACGGTCTACGAACCAATCACCCTGTATATTTGTACCGCAAAATAGAAAAGTCGACGCGTAATCGCCATACTTTTGCTACGAAAAAAGTGACTCTATGTAATACAGTATACGTTCTATGTTCGACTGCTGTAATATACGTGCTCGCATTGGTTATTGTCAGCGTCTTAACACACACACATTACACAACCAAACAAACTCAAGAACAAATCCTCCAAAAGTCGGAAGACATCCGAAAAATCCCCAAAGACGCGAACGCGTTAACAACACCACTTTATGACCTCCTTAATGACCTCCTGACCCGCTTTAATGACTCCTCGCGCGTTTTAATGACCTTTAATGACTGCGAATGACTCCCGCGGCTTACCTTAACAGCTTTTCCAGTTTGAAGACGTCAGTTTTGTGCCGGGAAAGTTTGGTGTTAATTTTAATGTGGTTGATGAAGGTTTATTGGCTTTTCTTTTGCTTTTTACCGACTTCTAAAGTGAGATTTGACCCTAAATTACTCGGAAGCCCTATCTTTATTACCTAATAAGTATAAAGATGAATTGATGTTGTCTGCTTCTTTGTGTAGTTTTCTTGCCAACACGGCTGGACCGATTTCTATGAATGTTTGCACTACCGAGATGAACATAGAATGTCATTAAATTTATCCTAGAAAATTAAGAGTTCCCGCGGAAAAAAGCATTGGGAGGGGTGTCTCTATGCTTGTGTAGGACTCTTTTAATTGTCTCCTTAGCTCAGTCTACTCACATATCTATAAAATAATTTAAGTGCGTATCAAATATTATAATTATTACGTTTATCTAAATTTTGATGTATACCAGGGCGACATAATCAAATTGATTCAAGCCCTTTAATAAAGATTTTAAAAAAGTTAACGTGAACCTTTTAAAGTGCTGTATTGTTGCTAAAAATCAAAATACATTTTATATAATGATTTGAAACATATTTTTGTATTAATATCCAAAATTATGATTTATTGTACATACACGGTGACATTTAATTGGTTCTTTTCCTTAAATGTACGTACTCAGTCCATGCTATAGAACGCTCCTATATAACTAAAACTATGGATTTAAAACTTAAATCTAGGTATTATCAAATTACTGCGAATTCAAATTCTAAAGAAAAGCCCTGCGACATTGAACAAAGGCACGGAATAGATAATAGTACAACGTAATAAAACGCCCGACCGAATACTGGTTCAAACAGCGACCGCCGCGCCGGCGCCGCCCGCGGTGACCAATAGCACAAAAAGATACCCCGCCCCTTTCTTTTGTGTAGCGGATATGCGCGCGGGCCGCTTCCGAAAACAAGTACCAGTCTACCAGAAAATAGGTCAGTCGGTCAAAAACTTCCAGGGGCAAAACTTGTGTCCCGTTTACGCGCGCGCATCGCGATTTTGGACAATGGATTGACATTACAGTTATTCAAATGTTGGGTGGTTGGACATGGTGCGTTTTTATACGCTGTCAAGCTACAACTTAGCAGAGGCTAGGTGGATGTACGCACAGCCACAGCACTTGGACACTTTACGAGCACATGGCATCAGGGATCCACAAGTTCCTAACGTACCCTTTTGTTCGTAGCTGATTTTCTTAGTAGGTAAGTAATTCTGACGGTCCTAAGCCCGATAAAGTATGAAGGGAAAATTGGGAGTCTTTTTTAGCAAAGATAAGAGATAAGCCGCACTCGCGTTGTTTTTTGTCTGTGTGAGAGCGGGACGGGTAGCGCAGGTGTTTTTGTTTTTTTACCTACCTACGAAACATTTACAAAGCGCTCAGCAGCCGGTGCCCGTGCTGTGTGTAGCGTTAAATAGACATTTCGGCTGATATCCAGTTATGTAAAAAGGCATTAATTTTTTATTTTATTTTTTAATTGCACCTTGTACGATTATTCTCTAGCATGGGCTGAGTACATACATTTAAGGAAAAGAACCAATTAAATGTCACCGTGTATATGTAGGGTCCAGGTCTCCAATAATAAACGATATATTCTTAAATGAACTGTTTTTTATTTGGTTTATTCTTCATATTCTTAATTATAATTTTCACAATCGTACGCTTCCTAGTAATGGCCAATCTAAAGTCAGTCTACCTTCCGTCCCTCTCACTCCTTTTCTTTTTCATTCCTTTCATTCAATCAGAGTTGTTCACATAAAACAAATCAGTGCCATTCAAACTCGTTCGGATGCATTCACAAATCCCACATATTTACGATTGTGTTAATTATCTATTAAGTCTTAATAGGTAGGTATCCCCTCTTTGTGTCTCATCTTTTTTTAGCTGATACTACACAAAGCCACGGTTAAGGTGGAACGTTAGGCTCAATTCAGACAGAGCAGCAAAATGCTCGAGCAGCTTTTTAGTGCTATATGAATATCAATCTTAATCTATTTAGATAAAGCTGAAAATAGTATGCAACGTTAAAATAGGTAAGATTATAATGTTGCATACTGTTTTCAGCTTTGTCTAAATGGAATAAGGTTTATATTCCAATAGCACTTAAAAACTGCTCGAGCATTTTGCCGCTCTATGTGAATTGACCCTTACACTCACGCGGCAAATTCAAATTTTCTTGCGTTCTTTTGCCAATAATAGCTTAATTACTCAACATGATTACATGAAAACTAATTTCGCGCAAATAAATATAATGTATCAATAAATTACAATTAAAAGTACCTACTTATCATTGGTTTAGCGACAAATGGCAATAGACTGAAAAACTAAGAAGAAAATTGTTTATTGCCATTTGTCGCTAAACCAATGATATCTAGGAGATACTTTTAATCGTATTTTGTTGATATATTCTATTTATTTCCGCAAAATTAGTTTTCATGCAATCACGTTGAGTAATTAAGCTATTATTGGCAAAAGAACGCAAGAAAATTTGAATTTGCCGCGTGAGTGTAACGTTCCACCTTAAGGGACAGTAACGGCAAATTAGTTTTTTCCGGCCTCACTTGGAGGGTTTAATTATTGTTTTATTGCGTGTCAGAGGGAAGACGACACTGTTATGTTAATGTAGATGGCGCTTTAGATCGTGGTATTTGTGTAACTATAGAATACTTATAGAGGATGAAATAGTTCTTTTCCATTTTATATTATCGATATTTATCAAAGGCATTAATATTATTCAAACTTATCACAAGTAGGTAGTCTATTTTTGACACTTTTACAATTCAAAATCAGAATAGGTACTTAAAATATTTAATTGATTATTCTAAACATAAATACAATTTGCATTAAAATTGCAATGCATGCCATATCGGTCGTAAGATATGGCAGAAATGACAACCGATGGGGAAGAAAGTTTCTCGAGGACCACGAAGCGGAAGACGTAGCGTTACCTATAAGCTGCCCCCCACTCGGTGGATCGACGATCTGGTAAACCCGCGGAGAGCCGATGGATGCAGGAGGCGAGCTTAAAGTGGCACTTTCTGGGGGAGGCCTATGTTCAGCAGTGAACGTCATCAGGCTGTTGATGATGACGTAAACGAAAGTACCAAAACTAAACGAAAATGCAATTTCGCTCACTTTTTTCCCGCAGCAAAGAAAAAAAAAGAAAGCGTCACTTAACTTCACTTTATTGTACCGGAAAACACCCTGAACAATAAATGCGTGACAAAGACATACAAAATAATAGAAACGCGTCATCCAAAAAGGCATTCCCGATATCCGATCCTAAAGAGATCAACAATGCATTCTCTCTATTATGAAGTCTTGATCATCCTATATGAGATAACAGGCCGCTAAAAGCAAACGAAATTGCACTTTATCTAAAAGGAATAAAGTCTGTTGAGTATAACCAGAACTTGTAGAGTAGAGAAAATTCAAAAAATTGTCAATCATTGGAAAACCGTCTGAATTTTGTAAGTTATATGGTTTATTTTTGATTGGTTGTAAAGGAATGCTTTAGCACTGACTGGTATATCGACTGCTTAGCGAAATGTGCATTGGTATAGAAAAAAAGGCTCGTTTATCGGTATTATGCGAAGGTGCGATTGTTGGCGGGATTTCGTGCGAAAAAATCGCGTTTCGACGTTTGTCGTCAAAAGAGGATAAGTGCGAATGTGACAGTTATGACTGGAGGGTTCTTTGAGAACTATTTCAACATAGAAAATTGATAGAGTGATGATAATCTTAATGAATGTTTGATGGTTACGTTTAGTGATTTTTTATAATTCACTAGATTTCATCAAGCTATTTCTATGTGCTTAGAACATGAAATTAAAGTATTTTGAATATTAATCTGATTTTTACTTGTACGGTGCTAAAAATATCATATTTGCGTATAAATTATTTGACTTTGACTATTACATGGCAAGAAAAAATAAATTACTGCATCTTATTCAAAAGGTGTGAAAAATTTAAATATTGAGCAACAAACAAAAAAATATTTACATACTTGCAGGCAGGTTTAGTATACGGTATATGTTCGACAATCATGTAAAAATAATATTAATATCTTGTTTAGTGGTACTCCAGCAAATAAAATAATTGATTTAATTAACAAAAAAAAAACAAGGAAATTACAACAGCTTTCTTCGTCTATCTGCAACCCAACCAACAGTGAACCCTAAAAAATATCGATTTAATTGATCGATTCTCGAATCGAATGTGTCGATGGAATGACTCGATTTTTGCATCATGAACGTGGGGCTCAGTCATTAAATCGAGTTTAATGGGTTATTTATACAAGATGACATTCTGTTGGAAAAAATAGGCATTTATGACTTAGGTACCTACAGGTAGTGGTGCTATTAAGATACTGATATGGATCAAACAACAAATGGATACTTTACGGTACTTTTCCCATCACCAACAGGCTATTTTAAGTTTTATCTATTTTACATTGCTGCCTAGTTTAGCTTTTAGGTTTAGTTTAGTTTAGTATATGTTTATATCTGGAAAAATATAGTGTTTTGTATTTGTATTATAATTTGCCTTTGGCTCAAATAGGTTACAACATAATATTGTCACAGATAATATTGTAATAAGTACTAGGTATTGTTATCATGCCGACAATCATTCAGTGATACAGCAGCTCGTGGCGCTTTTGTTGGGAGGCCTACGTTCAGCAGTGCACGTATTCAGGGTGTTGATGATGACTGAAGTAACTGCTGAACGAATTTTGGTGGATCCCTAAAAATATTAGGAATATTAGAATACTTTTCGATGATCGTATTGACGCTGCATCTTTAGGTTATTGTTATGGATATTTTGATACCACAGTTCTTATAGGACATTTAAATGTTGGTAATGTTTCATAAACATCGGCGTATTTCAATCGTTGTAAATAATCATGAACTTTGACATCATATCTGTTTGGGCTTTGCAAGCGCATTGCTCACATATTATTAGACCTTCCGTTATTAAGGGGAGGCTTATCTAAAATATGTATTTTATTAGTTACTAGCAGCGCCCCGCGGTTCCACCCGCGTTCCTACAGGAACCGTTCCCGTTATTGGGATAAAAAGTAGCCTATATTTTAATCTAGGGTATAAGCTACCTCTATACCAAATTTCATCCAAATCTGTCCAGCTGTTAGAGCGTGAAAAAGTAACAAACATACACACATACACACAAACTTTCGCCTTTATAATATTAGTGTGATGTGATGTGATAGTGTGATGTGATGATGTAGTTCTTATTGAACTACCTAGGTATAAACAGAGGGTTAACTTACATAACATTTTGTTTGATAGAGATTAATTTATCTGTTAAATAAAATGTTTAAATGTATTCAATGAATATAGATATTTAAAAATGTTATTTGTATATTTACAAAAAAATATACGAAATTCTTCAGTTATCTGGTTTTTATTGTACAAGCTTTTGTTTAGACCTAGATGGCGTTACGTCAATTAATGTTCACAATAACACAATTTCTTAACTTTATTATTTTTTTTTATTTCTTTTGATATTTCTTACTTATTCCTATTAATAACCGTCACTGTATCAAACTTCTTATGAGTTTAAACTTAAAAGCAGTAAAAAATTAAACCCTACACTAATCGGCAGTATCATGACATTTAAACTCAGTTAACCAGTAGTTTATACATCTCCAACTTTAAATTGCAATAAATAACAGCTAATAAACTTAATAGACACTTAAAACCACTAAATAAAATTTAATTTATTTAATATCCAAGTATCAGTTACGTTTGCATTAACGACTGCTTTAGAAAATTTATTTTACAGAACCTTTTAACGATTATTAAAGGACTTTAAAACAGAAACAACCCAGGTCTCCGGGTATTAGGACGTTAAATAAATAAATAAATAAATATTTGTGGACATTTCACACAGCGCCATCTAGCCCCAAACTAAGCAAAGCTTGTACTATGGGAACCAGATAACTGATAGAATACAAAATATACTTTTTGTTTGTAAATACATACATAGAATACAATATAACACCCAGACACAGAACAGACATCGATGTTAATCACACAAATGTTCGTCCTGAGTGGGAATCGAACCCACAACCTATAGATCAGAAGGCAGGGTAACTACCAACTGAGCTATCAGGCCAGTCATAAAATAAGTTAAATATAATAAGTACCAGGAGCCCTAATTTTTTCAGGTTTTTAATATAAATATGGGCTATACATTACATTATTAAATGATAATTTGAATACTTCCTACAATAAAGGATTATAGGTACCTAAGTATAGGTAAAAGTTCACACGCACAATAAACAAGTGCCACTTAGGTAGCTACTTACTAATTCAAAATGAGTCACACTTAGGTATTAGAACTTCATACTAAAACGAATAATTCGAAAAAATCAATAGTTTTAAATTTGTCAGTATTCGGTCCCAACTCAGTGGGCCGACGATCTGGTGAAAGCCGCGGGGAGCCGAGGGATGCAAGAGGCGAGCAGCTGCTCAAACTGGCGCTATCTGGGGGAGGCCTATGTTCAGCAGTGGACGTCTTCAGGCTGTTGATGATGATGTCAGAATTTAATAACAGATCAGAAATTTAACTAGAGTCGATACTTAGAGCTTGCCCTTAACAGAGTTCCATGAATCACTCGCCGTCCTACAAAGGTCGGGTATGGATTTAATGGTGACCTTTAGCTCAAACTTCACACGGGGTTATTATACCCAAGTTATAGACGTTGTACTTACACTTGTAATAAGCATTATTTCTATTATAGTCAGCTATAATAAGTAGATATGTTTTGCTTTAATCTTGAGATGGTGATTTATTTTCTGTAGATATAACCAGTGTGCATGAGATCACTTACCTATACCTTAGCTTAGGGTATACTATCTGAGTTTGAATTGGCATATTATCCCGAAAGGGGGTAAATCTACTGCCCAATGTAGACAATGTTTCCTCTAAGACTTTTCTAAATTAATAGTTTTTCATGTCATGTCATTGAAAAAATAATAAAATAAGTAAAAAGAAAAGAAAAAGAGAAAAGAAAAAGTAAAATAGAAAAGCCTTATTTGATAAAAATTAAATTAAATAAAATATTTTTTAATTATTTGAAAGGCAAAAATCAAAAACCTGGTCTGTCATTGTGAAAGTACAGTATGTATTTAGTGGATTATAATTTAGTTTGGATACTCAAGTTACACAGAATTTGCAAATTACAGCTCCCAAATCTGTGTGTTTTTGCCAAAACGAACACCAGAGAATGATCATTACTAAATAAATACCGGATGTTGATTTGCATTGTCTCCATATTTTTAGAATCCATTGTACTGTGTATATTTAATCATATAAAAATAAAATTTAAATTCCACATTTATTTAGTAGCCGAATATTTGATAAACCATTTTTGTCGTGAATCACAAGTAGCCTCAACTTCGTTTCGGCTAGGACAATAGTAGGACCCCACGCGATGACTCAGTTTAAAGTAAACACTTTTTGTCTCATCATTAGTCCATTGACCGCCCGCGATTTTGTTCCGCCCATTGTACCTATCTTATTATGTGATTCTCATTTCTATGTTATTATTATTTTGGTGTCAATAAAGAGTTATTGTATTGTATTGTAGTCAAAACATCATAAAAACATTGTTAGAAAATTGCTACATCGAGGAAGGTCCTATTGTCTAATTACCTACAGGGTTCAGGTATTCGGTCTCTATTGTTTTGGCTATGTGCGCGGGGTGCAGTAAACAACCCATGGTAGCTATGACTTAATCTGTGTCAGCAGCTTGCCACTGGGGCGTTACAGTATTTACAAAATTATGTACTTACAAGTTACGTTACCCTAAGATACTGCTCAAAGTGTCCTCCTTCGTTTTCGATGCACAAGTGAGCGCGACGTCTTAGGTTTCGTGATAGTTTTTTTAGCACATTCACGTTTAGTCTCACATGATCAAATGCAGCAATGATTTTTTCATTTAATTGCACAGCACTAGTAATTTCGTCCGTGTAAACTAGTCTTTTTATTTCACCCCATAAAAAAAAATCACATGGGGTCATGTCCGGAGATCGTGGGGGCCAGGGTACTGGACCACCACGTCCAATCCACTGGCTTCTGAACACTTCACTTAAAAAATCGCGCACTTGGCGTCCATAATGAGGTGGAGCTCCATCCTGTTGGAAAAACAGGTTTCGTTGAAAGGCCAGTGGTACATCGTCGAGCATCTCGTCAACAACGTGATGCAGAAGCTCCAAGTAACTGGAGCTGGTTAGATGACCTTCGATGATGTATGGACCTAGCACATGCTCTCCAATAATGCCACCCCAGACATTAATACTAAAACGATGCTGAAACGAATCGTTCTTGGTTTTATGCGGGTTATGGTCGCGATGTGCCCACCAGTGCTCGTTGTGAATGTTGTAAATCCCCACACGTGAAAACATGCATTCATCGGTCCACAAAATGTTCACATCCCTGTTTTGTAAAATCCAGTGAGAAAAAGCTATGCGTGAGGCATTATCTTGTGGATGCAGTTCTTGGACTCTCTGAAAATGAAACGGATGCTGAAGTTCTCGTTTCAGTAGCCGCCATACAGTTGTGTGGTGGACGTTGAAGCGCCGCCCAGCATCACGGGTGCTAGCACGTGGGTCCTCTTCAAAAAAGTCCAAGATCTCTTCTTGAAGGCCGGCCGAGAGACCTACATTTCCACGAGCGCGAGCGTGACGAGGGACTTGGAATTGACCATAATCCCTTAGTCTCTGTGTGGCACCCAGCATCACTTCACGTGTTGCTGGGTGTTCGGAAACTGATCGCGAAACATTTGCACAGACTGTGTTAAGCTGTTTCCGCTGATAGCATACAAACGTACCATCTCCACAAGCTCAACATTTGTAAAGTGTTCCATTTTTGTTACGCGATCGTAAGCAAAGTAGGTGCCTACGCAAATTCGGCGCGGCGCCGGTGGCGGGCAAGTGACTGATCGGTCGCTGCATCTGCACGCGTGACATAAGTGCGCTGCGCGGGCGCGGGCGGGTGAGAGAGGGCACCCCGCAGCCCGCCCGCGTGGCTAGTACAAACGGCGGTGGGGCCGGTGCAGCGGCGAGCGTTTGTAGAACTTTGCCGAAAGTGGCGGGTGCCTTTGTGTGTTGTCGGCGCGATAGTTTATGACTCTGCGCTCGCACTGGTTGACTTTATAAAATCATGTTGTTTGTTAAATGAGAACGCACACACGTGCTGTTTTATTTTTGTGCAATGTTTTTTTTATAAAGTGTAAATTTTAGGTATTTATTTTTTCATTGATTCGTGTTCTATAAGTGTAGCATACCTACCTCTGTAAATATGGAGACAATGCAAATCAACATCCTGTATAATAAGTTACCTAGAACTCGTTCCGTAATTATCGGAGAAGTTGAAATGAAGGGTATTTTTCATATAATGGCTAAGTATAGACATTAAAGTTATTCATTAAATATTGACGACGAAAACCTTGCAACTACGCATAATTTTGTAACAGCCGCCTTAAGTTGATTATTGCAAAAACTATGAAATTACAAGATGTAAAGCTCAACTTTTAAGTAACAAAACAATATTTCATCAGGAATCTGTTCCGTCCCCCATAAGTTAAACGCTGGTTAAATGTAACGGAACAAGTGTTCCCTATGCAAATGTAGCAGTTAGCTGTCCTTTGATTAAGCGGATCATAACGAAATGGTTCGGATGTTAACGCTCGGTTAACCAACAGTTAGCCGACTGTTTTTCATTTGGTGAATATAGCCTTGCTGTTTTTAAAATAAGAACCTATGTAAATAAATTTAAGGTAGGTAAGTAAGTATCCTAAATTCAAACTGACTTGGGTCAATGCTGCAGCAGCTAGGCTGATCCAGGCTAGCATTTAGGCAGTTAGACTACCTATAAGGATCGCTTGGAAAGGTTTGAAATCTAGAACCATGGTTCTAGATTTCAAATCAAATAGATTTTCAAATATTTTATTTAATTAAAAATTAGGTGAGTCATTTTAATTTGTTTTATTAATGTATTGTTAAATTTATCATTTAGGCGTTTTAGTTTTAACTGTCGGTTTCATGAATATATAATAGGTTATAAATGAAAATTATTTATAACTTTAAAATTAGGTTTGGAAAAGTGGCGTAAAAATTAATAGCATATAATTTACATACTTTTTATTTTACTTACTTATTCATTTAATTATTCAAGATAATAACACCCATAATCACATACATAGGTATGTGATTATGGGCGTGGGATCTATATCCTGGACCCTAACTGAGATTCCCTGTACCTAGGGACCCAGGAACTACGAGGACCATGGTCCCACAACACCCAAACTCAGAACATGTACATTCGGTTTTTTATGTGCACAAATACTTGTCCTGTCACGGGGATCGAACCCGCCGCCTCCGGGTTATGAGCCGACCTGCTCAACCACCACACCACAAAGCTGTCTGATGATTCCACAATACAGTCATATCTATACTTATACAGTAGGTAAGGTACTACCTAGGATTTCCTATACAACTCATCTTAATACTTATACCTAGAACTTAAGGGCTTGTGCAAGGCCAGCGCGAATTCAAGCCAAAGCCACAGAATAGATGTATAGTACTAGGCCAAAGCGGGGATGAGCCAGGGGCCGCGCGGCAGGGGCGGTCTAAGTTAAACTGGTTCCAACGCGCAATAGTTTAGGTAATTTATTATTACACTGAATATAAAGGGTATTTTAAAAATCCGCTACACATAAGCCCTCCATTATATTTGGTTCAACTACTACACAAAGTTTCATGATCTTATTTAAAGTATTCATTGAATAATCGCTGTTTATTTGTACGGTTTGGAGGTAACTTTGTAATTTTTTTCTATCGAGAAAATTTTATTAATGCGTGTTTTCACTATACATTTGCAGTAGCATTAGTCCTGAACTTTACCGTATATTAACTTCAAAGTCATTGTTGCAATATTGTTGACAGGACACTGCTTCAAACTAAGCCGTTTTAAGCAATTTGACGTTGTATTGGCTCTTAAGTATTATTAAAAATGTTTAGTAGAACAGCCCCGCTCCCTAAATTCATCGAGACTGAATTACAAGTTCGCGATAAAGAGGGCGGGAAATCTTTATTAACATAAAGGAAATGAACAGGAAAACGAACTGTTACTTGATACAAATAATGATATTCTACTGAGTAATGTAATATCGCATCAACAATGATTCCGCTGTTGTTATGTTAGGTCGGTATAATTTGTTCACGTGACATTTTTCGTGTCTCGGTCTGAGTAAGTCAAGGGTAAGTCATCATCATCATCATCATCAGCCTGAAGACGTCCACTGCTGAACATAGGCCTCCCCCAAAGGCTGCTTGCCTCCTGCATCTATCGGCTCCCCGCGGTTCTAACCAGGTCGTCGGTCGACCGAGTGGGGGGCCAACCTACGCTGCGTCTTCCAGTTCGTGGTCGCCACTCGAGAACCTTTCTTCCCCATCGGTTGTCAGTTCTACGAGCGATATGGCCCGCCCACTGCCACTTCAACTTGCTGATCCTCAAAGCTATATCGGTGACTTTAGTTCTTTTGCGGATCTCCTCATTTCGGATCTTCTCTCGCAAGGAAACTCCGAGCATAGCTCTCTCCATAGCTCGTTGCGCGACTTTGAGCTTACTCATAAGGCCATCAGTAAGAAACCACGTCTCAGTAAGGGTAAGTAAGATGGCTTTTTTGGCTGGAACACGGTAAAGTTGACGTCGTTGCATTGTATTATTTTTCAAAACATATGCTTTTTCCAGTGTTAATGTTTAAAATTGGTGGCATTTTACGCATTAAGTGCTGAATTACGAGCATGAGTGTGGGCAAGTGATATAGGTAATGTGGTGAAACGTGGTTTTTCGTATTGCTTTCAAAATTCCATAGAAACTTCTAGGAAAGTTGCCACCACTTTACTAAGGTATGACTTAGACTGGACTACGACTACCCAGACTGTGACTAAGACTTGACTTTACGTGAAATATTCTATAACACCATGAAAAATTACAATACTTGACACTGGCTGAATTCACTATGTGTGGAGCCAAAACATAAGAAAAAAAGTCCCTATAGGTTGTTAGATTTAAAGTTTCTGTCGGTTAGTGTGTAGTACCACCTAGTACTACACACTACATACTACACAAAAAACATTTGGACTGTATACTGTTGTGTTTGTGTTTGTGGGTAGGTAAGCATACTGGACGCATTTACAATCAAAATGCTCCGTCGACTTTGTCATAGGTAGGTATGTACTTCATCATCATCATTATCATCAGCCTGAAGACGTCCACTGCTGAACATAGTCCTCCCTCAAAGAGCGCCACTCTGAGCGGCTTCTTGCGTCCTGCATCCATCGGCTCTAGTGGGGGGCCGTCCTACGCTGCGTCTTCCGGTTCGTGGTTGGCACTCGAGAACCTTTCTTTCCCATCGGTTGTCAGTTCTACGAGCGATGTGGCCTGCCCACTGCCACTTCAATTTGCTAATTCTCAAAGCTATAAGCAACTTTGAGCTTACTCATAAGGCCAACAGTAAGAGACCACGTCTCAGTGCCATAAGTCATCACTGGCAACACACACTGGTTGAAAACTTTCGTTTTTAGACTTTGCTGTATTTTAGACGAAAATGGTAGTACCTACTTATTATAAACATAATTATAATAAAACACAAATATTGAAAAGCAACCAAATTATGTTGGTTTTTTCAACAGTGTTGCATTTTACCACATTTCACTCTATCTCGAGTAACAATATCACCTATAGGTGGGGAGCTACGCTACTCCTTAAATTGAAACTGCCGGAACAGTAGGACCATTATGGTATTTTATTTAAAAAAAAAACAGATGTTCAAGTTTTTTTATAACATAAGATAAATGTTAGCCCTGTATCAAGTGTTATTGATAAATTCGTTCAATAAAACAACACAGTATTGGCTTAGGGAGTCGCTTTATCAGACTGCGGGGCGCGGGACATATTGATGTTCGATTACTTCCAGCGAATAAGGTCGTAAGTGGCATTTGTTTTGTGTGTCAATTCAAAAGTAATAATGATACTAAATCTATCAAAATAGGAGCTTTCTGAGATAATTTTAATAAAACATTATCCTGTAAAACGTATAGAATTAAAATGTTGGACATAGACGTGACATATTGAAGTCATTTTAGGGTCTTAATATACTTACGTCTATGTTATGACGTCATTAGATCGTAGTAACTGAGACGTCTTGGCGACCAGTTTTTGCTACCTGGGGTGATAATCCAGTGTGTGAGTAAGCTATCTCCATACCAAAATCCAAATCCGCTGAGCCGTTGCAGCGTGACGAGTAAACAAACCCATACACATACTCGCATTAATAATATTAGTGTGATTTCAGTTTTTAAGGCTTTTCTAATTAATACAGGGTGAGTTTGAATTGTAGCCCACATGGTAGCCCACAAGTTGTGAGAGCCTTACTTGAAACTGCGTGTTTCAATACCTCCATAGTAATAAATAAATCCACTCACAAAATAGCACGTGCGATCGCTACGAGAGTTTCTAAACACAGGGCGTCGAACTCATTTAAGTGCATTCTGTCAAGGACGAAGTTCAACTACACCCAGCTGCGCTAAGGCTATCTTCAAATCGTTTGGGTAAAATTATAACGTAAACTTTACATGGCATTTCTTCAATGAAAAACTATTAATTTAGAAAAGTCGTAGAAGAAACATTGTCTACCGTAGGGAGTAGATTTACTCCCTTTCGGGATAATACACCAATTCAAACTCAGATTGTATACATATAGTATACATTACGATTTATTTATTTGCTCTAGCCCGAGAATAGGAAAATGGACAGCACATTACAAATAAACTAGCTAAGTTTGGATACGTTTTTTAAATGAAGTTCAAGAGTAAAAATAATGGTATACCTATGAATTAATTAATGCTGATAAAATCTGTAATTATCGTGAATTTACCTAATATTTTTAACATTCCTATAATCGGTAAATTGTACATGAACGTATTTACATCAATGCAACATACTACGTCCCTATACCTGGTCTGTGCCATACCCCAAATTTTTCCTGCCCTCCCGCCCGGTGATGCTGTAAAGGTCGGTAGAGACCAACAGCATTAGCCCGTATAAAAAAAAAACCCCAAAGTTTTAGACGGCCTTGAAGACGGAATTTTGTAAGCGCCTGCCCTCCCACCCGGTGAAGCTGTAAAGGTTGGTAGAGACCAACAGCATTAGCCCGTTCAAAATAAAAAGAAAAGGACCCCAAATTTGTAAATATTATTTACTTTGGGATAAGTACCTATATCTAGATTTCTTGATTTCTTAAATATGTTACGGATTACAGACATTATTTATTTGCTTCAGAGTTTCCTTAAGTAAGACTTCACATATCCTCAGCCAATTCCTCCGACCTTTACCCCAGCCGATAAGGCTTACCCCTCGATAAATAATTTGGCAACGTATTAGCATACGTCGATTTATCTCGCGGAGTCTGGTGCGGAATTATTATTTATAGACGCCGACCCCCGCCCCAGTCTCAGTACATATGTTAGCAAATCTAAGTTTGAGAAAAGAGTAAAGAAATTGGTAAGATATGCTTTTTGCTTGATCGAATAGGTACGTTCTGAATTTTTTCCACAGCTTAGACGTTAAGTATCTATTACTCCTGGTTTACTATCGTTTAGTTTTATGCATGGATACCCAAATTTAATAGAAAATAAATGGTTTTAACAATGTATAAGCATTTATTAATTATCATCGTCAGTGGAAAGACGTCTATTGCTAAACATAGGCCTCCTCCACATGTGACATAGCATGAATTAAGGGGGGTTCGTCTTTCTGTTCGTGATTGCTACTCGTAAACATCTTTCCTTGGAGTTAACAGCAGACCCTATAAAGTTAAAACCCAAACGTATTCTTCAAAAACAATTTCTTAAAAAGATTGAAGGTAAATTGACACCTCTATCTTTTGTCTTTATTCCCTTTCGTTCCTACGTATTAAGATTTCCTTCCACCTTGCCCTTGCCTATGAATACGGCTGGGAATTCTCCTTTGATTATCGAAGTTTGATGTCTTAATACAAACTCCTAGTTTGCATTAGCATTTTCCAATTGGTTTACATGAATAATATTATGTTACGGCTTATCTCGAGACCGCATCACCTCAGTGTAGGCTAAGATTGCGTCTCGCTTAGCAAGAAAGAATTTGTAAAATGAGATTTTCTAAGTTAAAATCATTTTTACTTCGTTTATAATATTACTTACAGGATGTTCACCGTGATTTGAAAAAAAAATGGTAAAGACACGGTAAGATCCCGTAAGTAATATTATAAACGTGCAATATAGCAACTGTGAAAGTTTAAAACAGTGTTTCATTTTTACTTACTTGATTTCTTCAAAAGTAAGTAACTTACGAATCTCTGTTGTGATTGAAGACTTAAAAAGTAACAAACTATCTCAATTCTTTTTGAATAAGGTAAGTAAAGCACTTACTTACATTTGTGGAATTAATGTAAATGTTTAATCGAGTCTTCTACATTTATGCCAACCTAAGCCATATTCAGAAAAAAGAATTCTTACTCTGTACTGGTCGTAGCCTAATGACTTTGACATGGATAGAAAGTTAATTTATTATAACTACTTACATAAATAGGAGCAGGTACTTATCTACTCTGTGACATGAATATTAAAATATGTAACAGGTATTTCATCTTTTTGTTTAGGTATAAGATACACATATCACAGTACTCCCACTAAGGGAGTTGCAATGTCATCTTATTAAATTATTACAAAATGCGATTTTTCTATGTATACAAAAACCTATGTTATAGCCAGCTCCTTAACCATGTGCAAATTAGGGCGCGCGCACACCGAGACGAAACGGCAGTGATTACCGATGACAGTTGACAAGACAAGACAACAGAATTATTAATGGCACTTGTAACCGAATGACGGAGTTAATTAAAATCAAACATTACCGACGCACCCCAGTTAAGGAATTATGAGAGGGTGTTCGTCACTTTTATTCCGTTGATTAATGCAATTTAACTTAAACGAGCTTGACTAATTAACTGAATAAGCAGGCACAATACGATACATTTAATTATGCGAATAATTTTTGGAGATAAATATAGTTTAATAGTCAATTTATTTCACTTAAACATCTCGCTAAAAGGTGAGAGAAGGTCGTGTGTATTATGCGGTTTGGGAATTTAATACACTATTATTATTTTTAAAAAAATGTTTCGGCAAAGTACCATTCCTTTGGTAAGAGTTGATGACAATCATTAATTTATTTTATGCATTCATTTAACACCGGTAATTGTTGATTTACGTACATATTACATTTTATGTCATAGTTTAGTTTTGAGCCTGCTATAAACAAAGTTTTTTTTTGTTTTTAAAGAAATTTCTCTTTACAGATGATCCATTCTTCCACAGACTTGTCCTACACAGACATACAAGTTTCTGTATCTCTATAATAGAAGTAAAAGTTTAAAAAACCCGTCACAGTAGCATCACTTAACACGTCGTGCTACAAGGGTTAAAAAAGGCCGGTCAAAAAGGCGCCGACTCCGTCAAAACGACTGTCATTTATCAACGAGCGAGGGTTGAAGACACTTAATCAAAGTATCACAATATGGCGACTATAATACAACCATGAATATTTATAAGGGAATTAGAATCGGACGAGACGTCGCGATGACAAGGCGGTTGATTTGAGACGGTGTAGCGTGCCGTGCCCTTAATTGTTCCGGGAGCTTCCTTTTTGCTTTTGTAAGTTGTTTGTTGTCGCTGTGTTATCTCGAATAAATATGTATGCAATCTTTATGTCAAGAACATACATAATTAATTTGCTTTTCAGTGGTACATAAATCGCAACGATAAATACTATGCGACTTCGGTTGTTTTTTAAATAAAAAGTTGTTCGCTTTGTTAAAGTATTTGTTAAGTGTGCGAGTAGAATTCTTGCAGTTTTTGTTGAATTTTACGTTGCTTTAGTTATAAACAATTTTTACATAATCTGCGAGCTGTAGACTTTGCGAGTCTGTCTTCGCATAGCTTAAAACTGAAGAAATATTTTTACCTTTTTTGACCACCACGGCTTCGCCATTTTATAAAATTTCCAAAAAAATGAATCGACAAAAAATAATTTAATTATCGAACCTGCTCACAAAGTTTAAAGAGAATCTACCACTTAATCTGCTGAGGAATACGATCTATAGAAGAGAACAACTGGATAACCGGACATCTGGCTGGACATACGAAATCATTTTTGCCCAAGATGAAACGGAAACGCTTTACTCGCGCTTCACACTCGCTCGGTCAAAAAGTGTCATTTAGAAACTTCCTAAACCAGTAAAAATCCCAGCAAATCCATTTCGAAAGTCACAAACAACAGAAATAAGAATTAGTATAACAAGTGACCAAATCCCGTTTTAATATGACGTTGGTCATCCAATCCCGGGATCAATTCGCTAATCCCGGACTAATAGCCGGGAGGGACACGCTGACGTTATTTACCCCGCAAACTTCCACGCGTACCAGATACGACCTTATTCGGTGGAACGCTGAACTCAAAACACCTAAACGCAGTAACTATCCTTGGCTTTTTAGCGTTGCACGAATTTATGTTTTGATGCTGTAGGAATTGAATTAGAATTCGTTTGTAAGGTATACTGAGAAATTTTTAGGGTGCCTATAAGTCCGAGCTGTAGCGTAAAAGCATTTCTGTGTAAGATTATGATATTATGAAACGTATTTGTGTTAGTTTCCTTTAGTTCAGAGGTGTTTTATGGCAACAATATTTTAAGAGAAATGTGACATGTTTTTTTTTAAAGAAGTTGGACGTTGGAAGGTTGAGTACCGCCACAGAATACTTAATAGTACAAGTAGTACTGCAGATTATGTGGTGCGAATTTGTACGAATGCGAATCCAGTTGTTAGTAACATTTTTATAATTCAAAAGATAAAGAAGCCTGCCATTTTTAATGGTTGACGGTCTCTGTAGTGTGGTGGTTGGAGGTGGCGGGTTCGATTCCCGGGACAGAACAAGTATTTCTTCACCGAAAAAAAAACTTTTTATATGTGTGTGGTTGTGGGACCATGGTCCTCGTAGTTCCTGGGTC
Organism: Ennomos quercinarius; assembly: GCA_910589525.2. Lineage (NCBI taxonomy): Eukaryota > Metazoa > Arthropoda > Insecta > Lepidoptera > Geometridae > Ennomos > Ennomos quercinarius. Next base: position 11,206,497 of record OU342507.1, on the reverse strand, counting down.
TCTAGGTACAAAGAATTCAAGGTCCAGGATCTATGTGCGATGTGATCGTAAGGCGTTACATTTTTTTTCCTTGCGAAATTTTTTAATTTCATTGAATAAAGTACCATATATTCGAAAATAAAAATGTACGCAATCTCTATACGAAATTTCATGAACAATTTAAAACTAACAGTACGAACTAAATTAACACCCAGTTTCTTGTCTACAGAAATTCCATTTCTCCTTCAATAACCAGGAGACCCTTGAATTTACTTATTAAGGGCAAATAAATTACCCCCGCCCTACTAATTGGACATTTTAAACATTTTTCTTTCATTCTTCCTTAGAAAAGAAACAAAAGAATTTATGCAAAACACTTGGCACCGACAAATTAAAAGTGCTGCCGAAAAAAAAGTATAAATTAATGCACCCAATACGCATTCGTTTTAATTATGTCGAGGGGTTGGATTACTGTGGATAAGACTTTAAGACCAAATTTCATTTAATAAAACAGTATACATTTAGATTTGCCTTTTTCCCGTCACTTTCAATTGTTTTCAATAGATGTTATTACAAAAAATGTAGGTTTCAATTCAATGCAATAGCTTTTGCAATCAGTGATAGACCGATACGAGTCCAAAATGTAGAAGTATGGCTTTGTCATCTAGACGATTATTACCAGGTGGTTATGTGACGTATACAAACTACTACTCACCCACAAGCTGATTTCACCCATACAAATTACAGTTAAACATAAATCCTATTCTAACTAAGGTTTTTTTAACGTATCAAGAAAGTTTTTTTTTCTCAGTATAAGTAGCTAACCCGATTACCCGACGTTGTCCATACAAAAACCCTACAAAAAAAAAACAGCAAAATCCAGAAAGAATCTGTCTTTTTGGGATTGAACATTTCTAGGAATCTTTTCCAATTTCTTTTCAAAAACCTAATTTCGACTATTCAGCGTTTTCTTTTTATTTTAACAACGCACATTAAAAAAAAATAGCCGTACGCTCGCATTCCAATGAGCAGCATTTTTTTAAATTATGTTAAAAATCATGTCCATACAATTTTAACCTGGAGTTAGCGGCGCCTCGAAATTAAACAGAAGTCATCAGGGGTCAAACGGTGCTGTAATCAAGGCCGTAAATCTTATGTCTCACTAATTGTTACTAAACGTAGTAATTAAACTTTTGGAGAGGGCTATGCTCAGTTTCCTTACGAGAAAAAATTCGCAGGAGAACTAAAGTCATCGACTGAGCTCTTAGAGTCAGCAAGTTGAGTGGCAGTGGGTAGGCCACATCGCTCGTAGAACTGACAACCCATGGGGAAAAAAGGTTCTCGAGTGGCGACCGCGAACGGGAACATACAGCGTAGGCTAGCCCTACACTAGGTGGACCAAAGACGTCAAAACCGCGGGGAGCCGATGGATGCAGGAAGCAAGCAGCTTCTCAAAGTGGCTCTCTATGGGGGAGGCCGATGTTCAGCAGTCTGCTGATGATGATAATGATGAAACATTTAAACAACGTATTTTTTACCTTTGTGTAATCAAATTAACCAGCATGAGCTATAAAAGTTGACATAATGAACCTCTTCTCTCGAGAAAGCTTTTGACCAATGAAAACCACGATTGTTTTTTCTCTATGATGAAAAATTATTATTATAAAAAAAAGCAAATCAGGTCATAAGCAAGAAATGTTTATGACCTGATTCGCGTGGTCGTTCATTTTATTATCTTATTTTGTCCAACTCTATAAAAATGCGAAAATCTTAGTTTGTCCAAATATTATTATGATCAAGTCCAAATTTTATTTGGTCTAAAATCTTATTAAAAAGTTTTTTTATGTAAATGAATGACGTGACGAGCTAGTCATTCGCCTGATGTTAAGCGTCACGGCTGTCCATAACAGATTGCAGTATCGTTTGGTACTCTAAATTAATATAGTTTTGCGTGACACTGCACCGCGCACGTCATCCTGAGACTTCCCACAGTATAGTAATAAGATTACTAGATTGTGTGATCAGATCATAAAATCTCATTTGCCTAATAGTTTCACTAACTACAAAGGCCTTCAAACCAGAACACAATAGTGCTTGCACACAACTGCTTGGCGGCAGAATAACTGGCAAAGCGGTGGAGCCTACCTAAACGAACTTTGCAGAAAAGTCCTACCGCCTAGTAGTAAAAACGTATCGTCATATATGTAAAGTTTGACGTAGGACTAATTATTTATCAAATGTCACCAAATGTCACATACGACCTTCTGCGCCTGGTTTGTTAACATTACGCTACACATTCATCACGCTAAAACAAAACTTTAGCGATCGGCCACGGTGCATATAAGGCTCGAAACGCACCACGCTTTAAAACTGTTCAAGTAGTGATGTCAACGAAACTCGCCACTCTGAAGTTGGTTAGGATGGCTGTACTTCGTACAATGCCGTATTTCAATCCACTGTAAAAGAAAATACTGAATTCGAATCCCGCAATAAGCTTTTTTGATTATTTTTTTTCTATTTTTTTATTGATTGATAGACTTGCGCTTGACCACTATCTCACCTGATGGTAACGATGCGGTCTAGGATGTAACGCGTTTGTCTAGAAGATACCTGTTCACTCTCGATTTGAAGACTCCAAGATCGTAGTTTTCGGGAAATACAGATCGTAAAGCGTTCCACTCTTTGCCTGGATGTAAATGAATATATGAGTAACGTTATGAGCTAGTCGATCATCTAATAATCATCATCATCATAAACAGCCTGAAGCTGAAGACGTCCACTGTGAACATAGGCCTCCCCCACAAAGCACCACATTTGAGTAGCTGGTTGCCTTCTGCATCCATCGGCTCCCCGCGTTTTAACCAAATCGTCGGTCCAGCTAGTGAGGGAACGGTCTACCCTGCGTCTTCCGGTTCACCTGATAATAGCGCGATTTAATTGAAAACCTTGAGTAAATGTCTATACAGTGCAAATTGTATTGTAGCGATTCATTTTAGGACTTCAAATGACTCAGGCTAGTGATTCTACCTAAATATCTAGAACTACTTATCACCCTAACTAAAGCAACAAGGGTAAACAACGCATTTAGTGAGGAATGGAATACATTACCAGCGTCTTTGTTTCCCGATAAGTACAATCTGGAGCTCTTCAAGTCATGAGTGAATATGTATCTTCTAGGCAAGCATGTACCATCGTAGATCGCGTCGTCACTTCTATCAGGTGAGATTGCCGTCAAATGCGGGCCTATTTAGTTATAAAAAAAACCTTCAGCGTTACAGGTATCCATAATAATTATATTATAGGCCATGCCGTGCGGTGCCTGTAGCAAGCGGTTGTCGTAGCCCCTGTTGTATTAACCGCTTCTTGTCAAGTAGACAATGTGCTTTTTTGCACCCTTTAACATTAAAAAATCGTTTATTGTATCCACAAATTAGAGAAAAAAATTACACCAATCTGACGGATGAGATTCTAACATCTCATCTCCTCCGGTAGAGCCCGGCAACAGTTCACCCTTAACGCATCAAAAATCCGACCAAAGCCTTTCAAAAAGATGTTTGAAAGCCTTTCAAAGGAACGAAAGTGAAAGAGACATTGTCAAGGCACAATGAGACAGGTATATTCGTATGCTAAACAGCATAGAAATGGGGCCCGCTGGTATTTTCAAATCTTTTCACGAGAATTTTTGATCTTTTTCTAAGGATTGGATTTGGTAAAGGAATGTTTCCTATTTAGATTGGTGGAACTAGGTTGTCGATATGTGAGTTTAAAGATTTATGATTTACTAGCTGCGCCCGCGATTTTATCTGGGGATAAAAAGTATATATTGCTAATTTGATATATTAAAAATTATCTAGTTTGGACTAATGGTGTAAGCCTTTGACTGCAAGAGGAGGGTCCTGGGTTCGATCCTCACTTTTGCATGTTTTATTTTTGTATGCATTTATAAGAAATCTTGATTCTAAATTTCATTTAAATCCATTTACTTAGCTGCTACGACGTGAAAACGGTACAAAAATACACATACAACACACACATACAACGGTACAAAAGTACCTACACGTAATTTCGCATTTAATGTGATTAGTTTCATATTCATAGCAGTATCGCCTGCCTAGCGAAGTCGACAAACTAATTTTATTGAAAATAAAATATTTTATTCCCGTTGATTTGAATTATAACTAGGTATTATAAAGAATAGGGGAGCCGATGGATGCAGGAAGCGAGCAGCCGCTGAAAGTGGTGGTCTGGGTGGGAGGCCTATGTTCGGCAGTGGACGCCTTCAGACGCGTGATGATTGTGATGATGAAAGCATAGGAAGCGAATGAAAGGTCTGCACATAACTTGGAAAGTCATTGGTGCAGGGCCGTCGGATTCGAACAGGGTGCCTCGGTTTGTATGTCGCACAGTCTACCACTACGCCGAACTCGCTCTCCGTATAAAATATTACTAAAATTAATATAATTTATGCAATGCTGTAAAAATAAATACCCGTTCTAAAATTGAGAATACATTGCAACACAATGGTACCCAACACTAATTAGGGTTGCCTAGTAAGGGACAATAATCGAGACGAGATCGAATCGATACAGTATCGATTCCTTATTCGCTGTTCCGTTTTATTGTTATTGTTTTAATCAATTCAGATTTGCATAGGGCTGTTATGAAGGGAAGCTAATGGAAGCAAAAGAATCGACTGATTTGATCAATGGTTTGTAAAATAATAAATTAAATTGGAACAATTAGCTACACGGATGGAGATGAGAACCTTATAGTAAGTATAGTATGTATGCAACATTGTTATGCATTTAACAAAGAAGTTGCACTATACCATGGCCGTATTCAAGATGCAATATTTATTAACATTGCACTGACAGTTGAATCAGCTGATTTTAGAGTTGTCGCCACGAAATGGTTGAGCGATATCAGAACTAATCAGATTTGCCAGAACTTTTAATGCTATGAAAAATCTAACTACTTGAATTTAGAAACAATAGGAGATCACTGATCAAAAACGGAAAGAAGATAAAACATACACTTTTTTCAATTCTGTAAATGATATACGCGTATATGCGTCCATTTTCATAAAATTATAGTTAGGTTAAGTTAGGTCGATTGGGAGCTTTCAGCCTCTCTGAAGGTTTTGTCCTGACTGGGTGACCGACAAAGTACAGCCCAAACCACTGGACGTAAATACTTGAAATTTTAAGGCTGGCTTTTTTTATGACGTAGACGCGTACTAAGTAATTTTTTGAAAATTCAACCCCACATAAAGAAAGAAAGAAAAACATTTATTCAACACTCACTAACAAAGATGAAAATAAAAATATAAATTACAAGAATATTACACATATTTTAACGGGTACAGTACAGGTACATATGTGGATGCTTTCATCCACATATGTACCTGTACCTGTGTGTATGTGTAAAGGGGTTTAAAGCGTTAGTATGGAAACCTATATTTCATTTTTCATCATATCATTTTTATACTTGGCACATACAAACAAGTATAAAAGTTAATGAAATGATATTTCTTAATTTTTTGAAAATCAACACCTAAGGGGTTAAATTATGTAGTTAAAGTTTGTATGGAAGTTTCAAATATTTTGACCGTATCGTACTGAAATTTGGAATGTGTAAAGAACATACATAATAAAAAAACGGGTCTCGTCAATTTTTGAACTTCATTCCCTAAAGAGGTAGAAAATACAGAATAAGGTCCCATCGTAATATGCTCGCTAGCCTAAACCGTTGAAGCGAATATCTTGAAATTTCGAAGATAGGCATTTGAAAGTAACCTATTTAGTTACAGAGTTATTTAAACGACTCCCAAACAAGGAGGGTTAAGGTAATTTTGTCCTGGAAAAATAATCGGTTCTTGATGTCCACGCGGACGAAGCCACGGTCATAATCTAGTGCATTATATGGGAAAATAAAAAACTAAATGAATATACATGACGCAATTTAATTCATTAGCATAAATTGACTTCGTAATAGTACATCATTTATTGATGATTCTTAAAGGGTAAAGAATGCAAAAAACAAATATTTTTATTGAAAACTATGAAGATTGCTGCAGCGCTTAAGGGCTTGTGCAAGGCCAACACGAATTCAAGCCAAAGCCACAGAATAGATGTATAGTACTAGACCAAAGCGGGGATGAGCCAGGGGCCGAGCGGCAGGGGCGGTCTAAGTTAAACTGGTTCCAACGCGCAATAGTTTAGGTAATTTATTATTACACTGAATATAAAGGGTATTGTAAAAATCCGCTATACATAAGCCCTCCATTATATTTAGTTCAACTACTACACAAAGTTTCATGATCTTATTTAAAGTATTCATTGAATAATCGCTGTTTATTTGTACGGTTTGGAGGTAACTTTGTAATTTTTTTCTATCGAGAAAATTTTATTAATTCGTGTTTTCACTATACATTTGCAGTAGCATTAGTCCTGGACTTTACCATATATTAATTTCAAAGTCATTGTTGCAATATTGTTGACAGGATACTGCCTCAAGCTAAGCCGTTTTAAGCAATTTGGCGTTGTAAAAAGTTGTTGTTAAAAGTTTTTTCAGCTTATGTGCAATATTCAAAAACAGTTCTTAATTATTTTAATTTAATTTTGCACAGTAGCAGTTGATTAAGTAAGTTATCCCATTTTTTGGAGTTATTATCAATATCAAATCAATTATATATAATAATTATAATACATTTCAAAAATTTTGGTCCACACGTGACCGGTGTATCTAGTTTCAAGTAGTATCATAGGCTAGCTAGCATGCCCTGCAGCGTAACTACTTAGTGTACTTTACCTCATCACCATCATCATTAACAGCTTGAAGACGTCCACTGCTGAACATAGGCCTCCTCCAGAGCGCGCCACCTTGAGCGGCTGCTCACCTCCTGCATCCATCGACTCCCCGTGGCTTTCACCAGATCGTCGGTCCACCGAGTAGGGGGCCGGGCTACGCTGCGTCTTCCGGTTCGTGGTCGTCACTCGAGAACCTTTCTTCCCCATCGGTTGTCAGTTCTACGAGCGATGTGGCCTGCCCATTGCCATTTCAACTTGCTAATTCTAAGAGCTATATCGGTCATTTTAGTTCTCCTGCGGATCTCCTCGTTCCGGAGCTTATCTCGCAGGGAAACGCCGAACGTAGCTCTCTCCATAGCTCGCTGCGCGACTTACTTTACCTACGTAATAAAAAAACTAAAAGTTATGACTCGAAGCACTTGCACCTACTATAAGTATTAGTCCTTTAACCACATAAACGTTAAACATAAGTAAGTACTTATCTACTTATTCCTATATATCCAGAAATCTCATTTGTCCTTCCTCAGTGCCAGTGCAGGTAATTTTTCACGAACATTGCCATAAAACAGGAAAACTCTGCTTGTACCCCGGTCACGTCTGCTGAAGGGGGACAGAGACGGAATAACTGTGAGGGTGAAATGCTTACGTGCGAGAGGGATAGAAAAACTGCAGGGTAAGATGGATAGTCGATATGTTTAATGTGTCAGTGATTTTTGGATGATTTTAAGTTGAAAAAGTTGAATTAACGTATGATTTTGTTTATATTTATTAACTACAGTTTTTTACTTTTAGTCAGTACTTAATTATAATAATAATATATTTATTTCCAGAGAGAGTAGCTAAATTATTACAAATTGCGTTACACAGGTTTACAGTATAGAGACTCAATATAAAAATTGACCACACAAGTATCGGTCAGTCAGTGTTGGACAAAATCTAATTTGTTTAGGCTTATAGGCGGTTTTTCATTTCCATCCACTGTCTTAAGCCAGGCTTAGTGGATACGCAGTCCGCATACTAAGCAGGCTGGCGCGGGCTTTTACAAGAATTTTTGTATGAAACTTTATTATAAGTAATGTTTTATGATTTTCATGAGTTACTGGGCAAATGAGACTTTATGATCTGATCTTGCAATCTAGAAATCTTGTTACTAGACTGTGTGATGTCTCAGGATGACGTGCGCAGTGCAGTGTCACGCGAAATTTTAATTTAGAGTTCCGAGTGACATTGCATCACAATCTGCTATGGGTGGCGTTCTCATAAAAACATATTTGAAGCCAAGATTCATTTGACTCACCATTGCTTACAGGATTTACCTATAGGTATATAGGTAGATAGATAGAATAAAACCTTTTTGTCCCGTCTACCTAACTTGCGTTCTGATAGCCTACTGGTGGCAACAGTTAAAAACGACAAAAATGACCACATGCCCCGTTCGTTTTGGGAATGTGTGAGCAAAAGTTGCATTTTTAACTGTTTTCGTTCACCGTTCGGATAGCTCAAAAACAGTTAAAAATGACATCGTGAACTGCTAATTTTGACCCACCTGCGGAGGTGGGTTAAAAGTTATCGTTTTCTGACATTAGAGATTGACGTAGAACTTTTGGGGCGGTTATGTAAAAATTACTGATTTTTATTGTGAAATTTTAGTTATCGTCGCACGGAATTTTACATTACACAAGTAAACTTCTCACTTGAGAAGTTTACTTGTGTAATGTAAAATTCCGCCAATTTGTTTTTTTGACATTTGAGATAACAAACCGCATTTGGTTATTTTGCGTTCGTTTTGGGTAGTGAGTAAAAGTGGGAAAAGTGGCATTATTGGCGAAATTCTCAAACCGAACGGTTTGCAACAACGCTAATTTTGCAAATGCCAAAAACGATACCGATCCCAATCCAAACGCCCCTCTATATGGAAAAATAATTCGAAGTTTTTATGTCTGACCATAAAACCTGTTCGAAAATAAATAGAAACCATTAATTTAAAAAGCAAAGAATTTTTACTGATAATAAATGATAAGTAACACCTAAAGAGTCTTACTTATAAAAACCTCGCTATGTAGTACTTAGCCACCTCTCAACTAATCAGCTCATAAACTCCTAAACCATGTTTATCATTTCCTTACCTATAAACGTTACTTAGCTTTTGCTTAGATAAGAGACGTATAAACGACTGCCCCCACAGAGAACAACCGAAATAATCGACAAAAATACGAAATAGAACGAATATTTGTTCTCAAAATTCGATTTTGCATCTGTGACAAGGTCGCGAATGTCATGATTAGGACGAAATTGACAGTTAACCTGCTTAAAAATGGAAACAATTGTCACACGAGTTTCTTTTTTTTTTTTCAAAAAAAAAGTACAGACTTAGTAACAGTAACCTCAAAGCACACCTTTTTGATTTTGACAACAATGTACGCCGTCAAACAGATGTTTTAAACGCGCCATCTTGACTCTTAGCAGGCTTAAACTAGGTCCCGATGGTGGTTAATTTTGACAGCTATTTAGGAGTTACTTAGCAACCTCTTAGCGCTAAATCGCGTTTATAGGTAAGAATTTTGTTAATCTGTTGCTAAGAAATTGACTAAAAGATAAGAGGAGTTTATGAGTAAGACTGAAAGTTGATAAACGAATCCACCGCAAAGTTCTTTAATATCAAAAAGCATCAACAATGTCAGCAAATTGCTATCAATGAAAAATAATGCCCTCTCAATGCATCTCATTCTACATTCGAATACAACATACGATTTCAAAAATTACACGTTGGCCGGCGTAATTGTGATTGGATACTGTGTTTTTTATATTAACCCGCCTTTTTTCAAACTTGGAACCCTTTGTTTCGTCCGTGAGAACAGCCAGTTCGAAATTACCATTTTTAGAGTGTGGATTATCGGATTTTTAGGTTATTTTTAAAATCGGCGGAATCGATTCTGTTCCAATAACGAATGCAGATTGGTTTAGAATAACACGACTTGGGCGGTGTCAAAGCTGTATAGAGATTGAGGATTTCATTTTGAATATTTTTCTGTCAACCTCTTTTTTTTAATTTGTTATTTACTGTGTTATTATGAGTTTTTTTTTAGTTATTAGGGTAAAATACTACAATGAAGTATAATAATTGATAGTTTGTATTTGACTTACCGGCTGTTGACGGACGCTGCGTTGCCTACGCCATCTACTGACGGCTTTCTGCAACAATTGAAACCTAATTTTAATATTTTTCTTTCTTTGATCTGTGGCCTCAATAATGAATGAACAAGGCCAAAGCGGAGCGGTTTAATCGAATGTACTTTTGTAATACCTTGAACACCGGCCAGCCTATGGGATTTTTACAAGCTGCACTTCGGAGAGTGTGCGACGGAATTGCACAACATAATTCCCCCATCCCCTTTTTACCATCGTACAACTAGACGCACGGAAACACGGCATTCGTATATGATAGAAATTCCTCGGATACGTACAAAGTCTTTTGATTCCTCGTTTATAATTCGGACAGCAAAGGAATGGAACACCTTACCAGTGTCATTGTTTCCTGACAAATATAATTTGGGAGTTTTTAAGGCTAGAGTGAACCAGTATCTTCTAGGCAAGCATGCTCCATCGTCGACCGCGTCGTCACTTACCATCAGGTGAGACCGTGGTCAAATATCCTATAGTTGATACAAAAATACTTGTTCTGTGTAATATACTATGTTGGACACTAACTAGTATTTAGTACTTACATCCAGTAAGGGTCTGCGAGAGCTGCGTGGGGTCCATAGGGAGGACCTAAATGATAGGGGTTGCAATAGTTTACTACTGGCATCGCGTACATGACGATTCGTTTGCACTTTTTATACTGTGATTGAATTTTATTTTTATTCAATGAGCCGTTTTATTAAAAAAAGAAATCGTCTTTTATGCATGACCCAATAGATGGCGCCAGTTGTGGTTTTACTAAAATCTGTCACTGTCACTGCTTCAAGTATAGACCACAGGTTAGAGGAAATGTGTCACGATACTGACTGACAACTTTAAACAGTTTCAATTTTTTTTTGGTTTCGTTGCGAGATACCTTGGCTTTATTTTAAGATTTTGGATCATACTATTAACGTTTATCTGTCTCGCAGATCTACTGTACTTCAATTTACTTAATAAGAATGCACCATAGACTACATAGGAGATACTACAGGCAATGTACTCGTGGTCCACCCAACTGAATTTGACATTTCTTTGTAGATAGTCTAAGCATTTTCTTATGTTTAAACTACTCTGTGGTTTGAAAGGCTTAAACTATGTACTTACAGCGCCATCTAGAAAAGAAGCGGAACTAGGGTTTTTTTAAATAAAACTCCTTATTATCATTGTCTTGTTTACAAATTACCTAGGTCTATTGAAAACAAAAAACAAATCTATTGATGACGTTTTTTGCTTACATAACTAAAAATAAATTAAAATAAGTAGAATAACATTTATTCAATACTCGCTCTTAAAATAAAACACATACTGAAAATATTACATAGGTAAATTAAATGTCCTCTTGTCGTCGTCATCCAGCCCTGGTTTTCAGCCTAAACTCAGAACGGGCAGAACCAATACGCTATTCAAACCAAACAATATTCAATTAAATACAAATAATTATTTACGTTTAAGTCAAAGTGAATAACTAAGGATAGGTATAATAAATAATGCTTTGTAATAAAACTTAAGAGCCTATACAACGCCAAAATGCTTAAAATGGCTTAGCATGAGGCCGTGTCCTGTCAACAATATTGCAACAATGACTTTGAAATTAATATATGGTAAAGTTCAGGACTAATTCTACTGCAAATTTATAGAGAAAACACGAATTAATTAACTTTTCTCGATAGAAAAAAAATTACAAATTTACCTCCAAACCGTACAAACAGCGATTATTCAATGAATACTTTAAATAAGATCATGAAACTTTGTGTAGTAGTTGAATATGGGCAAATTGCTTTTATTACTCAAGCTAACTACTACAATAATAAAAACTAAGTTGTAGTTGAATTAAATATAATGGAGGGCTTATGTATAGTGAATTTTTAAAATATCCATTATATTCAATGTAATAATTAACTACCTAAACTATTGCGCGTTGGAACCATTCTAACTTAGACCGCCCCTGCCGCTCGGCCCCCCGACTTATCCCCGCTTTGGCCTAGTACTATATATTTAGTCTGTGGCTTTGGCTTGGCCTAGCATAAGCCCTTAAGAGCCAATACAACGCCAAATTGCTTAAAACGGCTTAGCTTGAAGCAGTATCCTGTCAACAATATTGCAACAATGACTTTGAAATTAATATATGGTAAAGTTCAGGACTAATGATACTGCAAATGTATAGTGAAAACACGAATTAATAAAATTTTCTCGATAGAAAAAAATTACAAAGTTACCTCCAAACCGTACAAATAAACAGCGATTATTCAATGAATACTTTAAAAAGATCATGAAACTTTGTATAGTAGTTGAACTAAATATAATGGAGGGCTTATGTATAGTGGATTTTTAAAATATCCATTATATTCAGTGTAATAATTAACTACCTAAACTATTGCGCGTTGGAACCATTCTAACTTAGACCGCCCCTGCCGCTCGGCCCCCCGACTTATCCCCGCTTTGGCCTAGTACTGGGTGGCGCAAAAGTAAAGACCCTATTTGGTTCAGCTATAACATTTTTTCTAAATTAGAAAACTAGATTTAGGTTTTTTTAAATGTATATTTGTGCCATTAAATTTCGTACCATTAGGATTTAAAGATGATGTCTTTTAAATGGTGACCTCCAGAGTTGATACACATTTGAGCCCTATTTATGACATTTTGCATAACTTGCCGTAACACTTCTCAGGGCATGTCAATAAGCAGAATACTCGGTTCTGGGGCACTGATAATCCGCGCATTATTCAAGAAACACCTCTACACCCACTAAAAGTTACTGTATGGTGTGGCATCTGTGTTGACAGAGTGATCGGACCCTATTTTTTCGAAGACGCTGGAGGCAATGTTACGTGAGTTTTTGATACCCAGTTTGGACGAATTGGGGCTGGAGCACATCTGGTTTCAACAAGACGGCGCTACGGCACACACAGCGCGCGACACTATGGACTTAGTGAGGGACGCTTTTCCAAGCCGAGTTATCTCTCGTTTTGGCGATTTGCCTTGGCCTGCAAGATCACCCGATCTGACCAGTCCAGACTTCTTTCTTTGGGGTTTTTTGAAATCTCGGGTGTATGTGAACAAGCCACAGACTCTCGCAGCTCTAAAAGAAAACATTCGTCAAGAAATAACGAACATATCGCAGGAAGTGTTACGGCAAGTTATGCAAAATGTCATAAATAGGGCTCAAATGTGTATCAACTCTGGAGGTCACCATTTAAAAGACATCATCTTTAAATCCTAATGGTACGAAATTTAATGGCACAAATATACATTTAAAAAAACCTAAATCTAGTTTTCTAATTTAGAAAAAATGTTATAGCTGAACCAAATAGGGTCTTTACTTTTGCGCCACCCAGTACTATATATTTATTCTGTGGCTTTGGCTTGGCCTAGCATAAGCCCTTAAGTAGTGGTAGTGACGTTCGTAGGTACCTAATCAATGCAGTTACGGAATTAGGTAGACAAACCCAAGGACAGAATAACCTACATACGATAAATGAGAGGTCTAAACAGTGTGACGTCACTGCCAAACAATCACACGACCAACAATACTGGCCGACAAGAAGTTCCACATTCCAAATTTAAAACCGACCGTTACTAAATACGCACCAGTTGACAAGAGCCGACGGATCTCGAAGCGAACCGAGTCTAATTGTTAGTGGCCAACAGATGTCGTTAGCGCCCGCTGCGCTTGCGCCGACATGCGGAGATTTGAAATTGGAACGATTTATTTTTTAACGCCATGTTTTTTGGCGGTTTAGGTGAAAAAGAGAAGGGGTAATGTTTGTGTTAAAATTTTACATAAGTAGGTAATGTTCTTTTTGTTCATTCATTTTCGTCTATAAGTAGGTACTTAAATATTTATAAGTCCACTTTCAAATTCATTTATCTTCTTGATCTAATAATAATTGTAGCAATTACAAAAAATGTAGTTTTAATACATTTTACAAGACGCCAATAAAGTCGATCAAAGGTGACCAAAAGGAAAATTGCCCTCAATTTAGTAATCCATTTTCCCTTAACATAACAGAAAAGTCTATTAAAACTTTATCAATTTTTTTTTTCTACCCTGTCGGCATTTAAAGAGTGACCAAATTACGAACCGTCCATAATCGCACCACACACAAATTGATCCTACTCCTAATCGTAACGATTTACTCTCGATTCGATTCGATTCGATTCCATTTCCAAACCTATATTCCTTTTCAAATCCGATTGTTTCCGATGCAAAGTTCAAAAGACGCCGGCTTTCGTCATGGCGGCTACCGTTGAATGTTTTTGTTAGTTGTTACTTGGTCTATTTTATTTAAATAGAGTCTTGTTGGGAAATGTTAGGCGTGAATAGGGTTGCCAAATCAAATTTCCAAAATTATCGATCATAGCCCGGTAAAGAGATGTGCTAGTGAAATACTTGAAATGATTATAAAATTACATTTCGGTATTGTTGCTAGTGGGTACGAGATAGCTTTTAATAGTTTTGTCATATCTTGTTTTAGGTAAATGACTATTGTGATTTAAAATGACTACCTATATCGATTTTGTTTACAAAATAAAATCATGAAATAATATACCTGTCAAACTTCGGTATTTTTGTTTAAAATACTAAACAGTTTGGTAAAATACCAAGCACCTGGCAACCCTGAAAAGTAAAAAGATTTTACCGAAGTATTTACATTACAAACCATGTAAAATATTTATATAATTAACTGAAATCACTTATTTCAGGAAATTATTCACTGTGCTTAGTACATACACATTGTAGCATACATTGTTAATGGTTTTTTTATAATCTAAGTACACGCCAATTATCCATAAAAAAACGCTCAACGATCACATACATAGATCCTAGACCCTAACTAGGATTCCCTGTATCTAGGGACCCAGGAACTACGAGAACCATGCTCCCACAACACCCAGACACAGAACAAGCACATGCTTTATTTCCATGTGCCTAATTTATACTTATCCTGTCGCGGGAATCGAACCCGTCGCCTCCAGGTTTTAAGCCGACCTGCTCAACCACCACACCACAGCGAGTTACAAATTAATAATACCACTTATAGATAGACCATACATAAGTCACTTAACATCAGGTGACATTGGTCAAAAACTACTATTTCAAGTACTAGTATTAAAGTTAGCCATTGATAAAAAATTGGCTTCAATGACACTAATAACATAAGATAAGTATATTTCACAAATGAATTGAACGTCAAACGCATTCAATACAAATGTCTCCATTAATCAAAACTTCAAATTATTCGAGTAAAAAGTTTGCAAACATCAAGAACCTCCCACATCGCAAATTTCCAGGAAAAGTTACCCGAATCGATAAAATTCCAGCACTAATCGAATAAGGACAGCAATCGACTCAGTGGGAACAATCGGTGACAGCCCGTTTCACTCATCACTTTACATTTTTAACAACATTAAATCGAGAAAGGAGGTTGGGTGAAAAAGTTACGCGATACAACAAGGCTTTTAGAAAAGTATTTCATTTGGTTGGATGAGACAAAACAATAATCTGCAGTTTTAAAGATTTTCAAAAAATACATTGCGTTTAATTAACAGACTCAACACAATTCGGGTGCTTTGAATTTGGAACGTAAGCTTTTTACAGCTCTACTTATTATGGTTTAATTAATCTTGGCCGTGTCGGGTGCACGACGCACGTTTCCCATTTATAAATCCATTTTGCATTTTACCGATACTCCACTGAGACAGCAGCTCAGCGGTTTTTTTAGAATTGCCTAAACGCCTATTGCCGAACATAGTTTTCAAACTTTTGTTTTAATTAAAAACTAAAAAATAAGAATTATGATTATCATCATCATCGGCCTAAAAACGTCCACTGCTGATCATAGGCCTCATAGAGCGCCACTTTGAGCGGCTGCTAGCTTCCTGCATCCAGCGGCTCCCCGCAGTTTTCACCAGGTCGTCGGTCCACCTAGTTGGGAGCTGACCTGGTCGATTGTCAGTTCTACGAGCGATGTGGCCTGCCCACTGCCACTTCAACTTTCTAATTCTAAAAGCTATATCGGTGAATTTAGTTCTCTTGCAGATCTCCTTCTTTGGGATCTTATCTTATTCTTATCTTGCAAGGAAACTCCGAACATAGCTCCCTACATAGCTCGCTGCGCGACTTTGAGCTTACTCATAAGGCCACCAGCTAATAAAAACAAAAAAAGAACGAGTAATAACTTTTCAACGATCTACATGCGAACATTTTCAAACGCAAACATTTCAACCAGTTCCAAATTTAACTTTTTCGCGACACTACTTCCGCAAACTTTTTCAAATTTCAAACTCGGAACGCATAGGCCTGCGTTCGCCGCGACGCGACACGTGCTAGTGCGGTGACATTGCACACGTCCCGGGAAAATTTTCGCGCCCCCTTGCATCGTAATAACACGCACACAAATGTTTGAGCAAGGGTCGAGATGAGAGGAAATAGGCAAGTCAGAAATGCCGGAAACTTTTTGCGCGCAGTTAGAGCAACAATTTCAACACATCTCTTTATGGTAATTAAAAGAAAAAACAAGAATTAACACTTTTTACTTTTTATCCCGAAAACGGGAATGTTTTCTGTAGGAACGCGGGTAAAACTGCGGGGCGCTGCTAATAGTACCCATAGCTTGCGTACTGACTACTGTCACAGAATACATCCCGCCCGGTGACGCTGTAGCCCGTGACGCTGTAAAGGTTGGTAGAGACCAACGGCATTAGCCCGTTAAAAAAAACTGTCACAGAATACATAAGTACTACGTATTTGCTATTACTATACTGTCTTTTAGCTCACACTCACACGAACAATTTTTATTTCAACAGCACAGCTGTAAGGTGGCGTGCATGTGTGTGTAAATGTTTAGCCCCTAATCGAATGGCAATCGAGGGAATCATAATGTCTCATTAACTTTGGATTGGAATGTTCGAGCGGGTTCGACTTTTGACTTTAACGCGGTTACGGAACGGAAGTTTGAGGTTGGTTTACAACTTTTGGCAAGCGAATTTGTGGTATTACGCCAAGCCTGTGACAGTTAGGTAGTGAAAAAATTGTATTGAAATTAATTATACCTAACCTAAGGGATCTGGCATCAACATAAATGGCGAGTACATCACTAACCTTCGTTTTGCCGATGATATAGTCATAATGGCGGAGCCACTCGAGAACCTTAGCACCATGCTCAAAGACCTCAGTAGAGTCTCCCAGCAGGTTGGTCTTAAGATGAACATGGACAAGACGAAAATCATGTCTAATACCCATGTTCCACCTATACTGGTAATTGTTGGGAACAATACTCTCGTAGTTGTAGAGAAATAAGTCTACCTAGGACAGATTATCCAATTAGGTAGGTCCAACTTCGAGAAAGAGGTCGCACGAAGAATCCAACTCGGCTGGGCAGTGTTCGGGAAGCTTCGACCTATCTCTTCGTCTAGTGTGAACAGCCAATGAGTGGAACACCTTGCCGGCGTCCTTGTTTCCAGCTAACTATGATCTGGGTGTCTTCAAGACGAGAGTGAACAGGTATCTTCTAGGCAAGCATGTTCCATCGTAGACTGCTCATCGCTTTCCACCAGGTGAGACAGTGGTCAAATGCTTTACCTATAAACAATTTAAAAAAAAAATACAGGAAAGCTTGAAAACGAAAGTTTTCAACCAGTGTGTGTTGCCAGTGATGACTTATGGAACTAAGACGTGGTCTCTTACTGTTGGCTTTATGAATAAGATCAAAGTCGCGCAGCGAGCTATGGAGAGAGCTATGCTCGGGGTTTCCTTGCGAGATAAGATCTGAAATGAGGAGATCCGCAAGAGAACTAAAGTGACCGATATAGCGTTGAGAATTAGCAAGTTAAGTGGCAGTGGGCGGGCCACATCGCTCGTAGAACTGACAACCGATGGTGGACCACTAGGTGGACCGACGACCTGGTCAGAACCATGGGGAGCCGATGGATGCAGGAGGCAAGCAGCCGCTCAAAGTGGCGCTCTTTGGGGAGGCCTATGTTCAGCAGTGGACGTCTTCAGGCTGATGATGATGGTATAAAAAAACGATTTATGATCATAATTATCACGTATATGCCTGAAAGATAGCCCTTATCCCAGCAGTGGGCACACGTGCTGATAACATTAATAAGCCATTGGATATTTTTTTAACTTATTTGGACCCTTTTTATATAAGCTAGGTACACTAGGTGGTAGGACTTTTCTGCAAAGTTCGTCTAGGTAGGTACCACCGCTTTGCCAGTTATTCTGCCGCCAAGCAGTAGTGTGCAAGCACTACTGTGTTCCGGTTTGAAGGGCATTGTAGCTAGTGAAATTACTGGGCAAATGAGACTTTATGATCTGATCACTCAGTCTAGTAATCTGATTATTAGACTGGGTGATGTCTCAGGATGACGTGCGCAGTGCAGTGTCGCGCGAAACTATTGTTTTAAAGTTCCGGGTGACACTGCAACTGTTATGAGCGGCCGTGTCACTTAACATCAGGTGAACGACTAGCTCGTCACGTCATTCAATCACATAAAAAAAAAAAAAAAAAAAAAAAAAAAAAAACACGAATATTTTATATGGCAATACTTTATTTCGTAACATACCCTCATCCCCAAAATCAAGTTATGATATACATAAACTCCACTACTGACCACAGAAAAGGGTTTTCCATGGCGTTACGGGATCCTATAACAAAACCAATAATTCCCGCTTAGAAACAAAGAAAGAATTCCCCTCACACAACCCGAATATTTCCTAGCGATGTGGTATAATATGACACAACACTGGCAACACTGCGTGAATAATAAATATAATGTTTGGGGACACGTGGCGCGTACCCTCAATTATTTATACGCAAATTATTGTAAGTAACTTACGCATAGTTTTTCCGGAAAAGAGGCATTTTTATTTTTCCGTGTGGTATCCCCAAGACCAGCATAGACTAAATGTACTAAGCTATTTAGCTAGTCTACCTGCCTATCACGATATAGCCCCCGTGAATATAATAATAATCATTAGTCCCCAGTATACGCCTAATTCAAAGTTGGAATTTCCAACAACAATCGCCCTATTTTCCACCACAAAAAGTGATACTCCTAATGAGTTGAACAAAAATTCACTATAGTGTCCAAAACGAACAATATTTTGTAATGTTTTGATAGTGGTGCGAATGAGCCAAACGAAATACATGGGCGGTTCACACCACGATGCGAATCGCCCAAATGTTCTAATAGCAGAGGGCGATTCACACCGCTGTGCGAAAGTGCCTATTCATTTAGAGCACTTGGGCGATTCACACTGCGGTGCGAATCGTCCAAGTGTTCTTATAGCAGAGGGCGATTCACACCGCGGGCCGAAAGAGCCTATTCATTTAGAGCACTTGGGCGATTCACACCACGGTGTGAACCAAGCGCGGTGTGAAACGCCCCATTATCCAACACTAAACTACTAATATAAATAAGGGAATTGTTTGTCTGTGTGTGACTATATATTTTCATGTTTGTTGGCTTGGTTGGCTTTCATGTAAGCAAGCGTAGGTACTGAAAACGGGACGGATGAAATTTTAGACAGATTGTTTACTCTATCGAGAGCATACATTGTTTTGAAAAAAAAAATTTTCACGGGAAAATAGCATTGCCTCGGCAAAATAGCGGATGATACAGTAGAATGCCATTGTATAAAAACATACTTGTTTTATTGTTAACCAGCGTTACTGGGTACACAAGATACAGGCTTAGCCTAGTTTGGGGCCCGTTGTAATGCCTATCATACAGTACTATTTAATCTTTTATTGGAAAATGTATACCTATTTGATTAATTGTAATGTTTCTGGAAAATAAATTTTCTTATTTCCAAAAAAAAATATATCTTTACAAGGTAGTATTTTTCTCCTCAACTCCCCGAGTAATCGCTCCCACTTGGGCAGTATGCAAATTGATTAATGCCAGAGAAACTATTTTTTTGCGGTTAAGCAATATATTATCTGAACAAATATCTACCAGACCTGAGGGTAGATTTGTATCGATGCTGGCACACTGTGAGCTACGAAACGAATAGCGCAATGATTAAAAATATTAAGAAGTTAATTATCGTGAACCAGCATTTATTTGCAGTCCACTGCTGCGTAAATTGACTCTTTAATATCAAGCCACTGAGCTCAGTCTTCCGCTCTCTTCATCCAGCCGCTTTCTGGAAGCTGTTACTTCACGTGATCACGGGTGTGACCTTCTTTTTTAGCCACGGACCCTTCGATCAAGTGGGTATACCTGATCGAAGCACGGACCCCTAGGAACTCGAGTGCAATTACCAAGGTCATCTTATTAAAAAAAACAGCAATAAATTGAATAGGTCATTTATTGCTGTTTTAAGGGTTCCGTACCCAAAGGGTAAAACGGACCCTATTACTAAGGCTCCGCTGTCTGTCTGTCTATCTGTCCGTCTGTCACCAGGCTGTATCTCATGAGCCGTGATAGTTAAACAGTTGAAATTTTCACAGATGATGTATTTCTGTTGCCGCTATAACAATAAATACTAAGCAATAGAATAAAATAAATATTTAAGGGGACTCCCATACAACAAACGTGATTATTTTGCTCGTTTAAATAGATAATGGTACGGAACCCTTCGTGCGCGAGTCCGAATCGCACTTGGCCGGTTTTTTAGAGTTGCCATAACCAGCACGCTTAGCAGGCGACTTGGTGATCACGGGGGATTATAATCGAGACCCAGGAGAATGCTGCTGGCCATTCCCTGGATATTCCCTTAGCCAGCTCTTACGCCGCGCCTTAAATGTCTTGTCCACGAATTTAATACATCCCTGTGATGGCCTACCTATATTTAATACGCTTCCATCCGCACGATGTAAGATAGAAGGTGATTATAACTACTGACCACGGGTTACAAAAGATGTAATGATCTTGCAAAAGATGCAGTTTCGTGCAATATTTTAAAACAGGGTGGTCTTTTTGCGTAATAACCTACTTTACCTGAAACTACCAATCTGGCAGATGATGTCGATTGTCGAGTGCAGTCGAGAATCATGTAAGATTTCGAGATAGATTATGGATTACTTTAAATGAAGTAATTTAAAAAAAAAGTAAACTAATTGTAATAAGTCATAGTTGTCTCTAGCGACGGATATAGAATAATCGGGCTGAAAGTAGAGTAATAAATTAATAATTAAAAATAATTAATATAGGTTTTTTTTTAAATAGTAATGTAGATAAAATATATGATTCGGGCTCAAAGTGTTTGAGAAAAAAAACCAAGTTGTCCAAAAAACTGTCAAAAATACATAATAAGTACTACACATAATGTGAGAGGTAAAAAACATTTTTTTCTGACTATCCTTAGCATTGTTCGGCACATTCGTCACCCCCGAACAATAAAGCTGAGGTAAAAAAATAAAACAAAGTAAGGGTCGAATGTCAGAATCATCGGAAGGTTAGCTGTACTCACTGCAGCAAGACATGGGGTCAACAACATTTTACAACTGAAAACAAAAGAGGTACTCAGAGAAAAAGTTTATTTTTGTCTCAATACGTCAAGACTCTCAGAAATAAATACCTATATATCTATTTTTATTATTTATTTTTTTACTCAAAGTAAAGCAATCAAAGTAATCTAATCATATTAGGTATTTACTAACCTTAGAAGAAACTGTGGTTTTGGAAAATTCGGAATTATGGAAAATAATAATTTGTGGGTACTAATAGAATACGTATTACAAATAATTTGGAAAATCCTGAATATGGATATTATCGCCGACACCATTTAAATGCTTATGTCTCGCCCGGTGATATTGTAAAAGTCGGTAAAGACCAACAACATTAACTTGTTTAAAAAACCGCTTTACGTTTGCTTTGTGTAAAAACAGATTGGCTAGTTTATAGTGATTTTTTAGCATTTTAGGAGTTTTCATTCAATTAAGCGTACCTAATGATATATTTTTACTTTATGATATTAAAAAAATCATAAAGTACACAACGATTTACAAGAAAGTTTAAAATTCCCTTTATCTTTAAAATATCTCTTCTAGACAACTTTTGTATACAGAGAAAGGGTTTATCGAAGTGGTAATGTCGACCAAGATGCAGGCGGCAGCGGCTAACTGCATGCGTCATTTTAAATAGCATGAAATACTTCCTTACGTGACAAGAAATAGTCCTTCGGAGGTATTCCAAGCTATTTCTTTAATGAGTTTGGAATTCCAGAAAAACTAGCTAATTCTAACCACCGTTGCATCGATTAATCGGATACTCACGCATCGCAGGAGTCCTATTAAAAAGTCAGCTTGCCTCTCTCAGTTGGTGCTCTAACTTTCCTAGTTACTTACCCCTGGCTCCAGCCATTCTTCCCGTAAATCCTCATTAGTTGGTTTACGCGCTCCCACGGCGGCAGTAAACTAACCCGCGGTGCATTACCCCTGGCTTCTGTTTGAATAGCGAATGACAACGGCGATTTGAGTAAGAACGATGGTTAGAAAAAAAATGTTTGCGATTTATGACTTTGGTAAGGCTTTTGAATGGGTATGCTTTGATCGTAGGAATCCTAGACAAATTTTTTAATACTTTGCTGTTAAACGGGCGCATTTTACTTAATTTATAAACATAATCTATAAAAATATTATACAGAGGAAAGATTTAATTGTTTGTTTGTTTGCATTGAATAATCTCCGAAACTACTGAACTGATTTGAAAAATTATTTCACTGTTGGGAAGCTACACTATTCCCGGGTAACATAGGCTATACTATATTTTCAAAAAAATTAGGGATCCTTACTAAAGCTCCAATAATGTAACCCAAGGTGTAAAAAAATTACCTAAAAATTAAATATTCTTTACATCGCGTGCACTGCGAAAACTATTACCCGTGCGAAGCCGGGGCAAGCCACTAGTTGCATATTAAATATTGATGCATATCAATACCGCTTGATACACAAATCAAATAATAACGTACATACATACTAACCAGTTGAAACTATTATTTTGATAGTTTCAATCCTGCGGTATTATAAAATCGTAAGTAGCTCTCTATCTCTTTGTCTTTATGTTACCATTTCACAATGTGACTGAATGACTGAAGAGATCTTGACTATTTCCATACCTTATTATACTCAAACCCAGGGTTGAAACCAGTTGAAACTATCCGATAGTCTATGATAATAATTCCTGAAGTTTTTTGTTAATGTAAACAAATGTCGCGACGAGCTAGTCGTTCGCCTGGTGCTAAGCGTCACAGCTGCCCATAACAGATTGCAGTGTCACTCGGAACTCAGTAATATGATTTTTAGACCGTGAGATCAGATCGTTCTCATTTGCCCAGTAATTTCACTAGCTACAATGCCCTTCAAACCGGAACACAGTAGTGCCTGCACTCTACTGCTTCGCGGCAGAATAACTGGCAAAGCGGTGATACCCACCTAGACGAAGTTTGCAGAAAAGTCCTACCACTTAGTGAATCTTATCAGTCGTTCATTGTGAAAAGGTAATAAACAGACAAAGAGAGAGAGAGCTAATACTTTCGAATTTATAATATTATAGTATCTGAACCAGTGGAACCTAATACACCTCTTTACATACTGAGTAGACCAACTTACAGCTTACTTAATCTGTGAAAACAGTAGAAAATCCGCAATAACACCAACTTGCTTCAAGTTACATCCAAGATAGCTTATTTGACTTAACTCCATCTTAACTCGGCTAAAGAGTTTTTAATGCGCGCTCTGTTGACTTGGGGATTAACTTACTACTTACTTAACTTACTTTAACTTAGATGTGATGTTTTATTTGAGATGGCGATCTGACCTGTGTTTTTGGGTTAAGAATGCTTTGCCTGAATTTTGCTCCAATTAAGTTCATGGTTGTGGTAATTATGATAGTTAGGTATACATCTTAGTATTAATGGAGCGAGTGTGGCTCCAGATCATCGATCCACCTAGTGGGGAGCCATCCTATAATACGCTGCGTCGTCGGGTTCGTGGTCGCCACTCGAGAATCTTTCTGGGAAGAAAATGGGGACCATCGGCTCTCCGGTGGCGCATCGGGGAGTATTTTGGATGCTGTAGATCAAAGTGGACGTCTTCAGGCTGATGACGATGATGATGAGTGTGGCTCAGTGTAAGATGACTTTTAACGCGTTCGAATCCCGCTCAGCCAATGACTTTTCAAGTTAAGTATAAGTATGGGGAATTCGCAATAAGTAGGTAATTGCAATCGCTTTTACAAGGATAAAATAAAACATCGTAAGGAAACGGGCATGTTCTAAATGTGTGATCACCAACCTATGCTAGGCCAACACTTTTTTACACTTTTTCTTTTTGTTGGAAAGGCTCATGTCCCAGAAGTGAGATCGAGTGAGAAAATCTCCGCTCTTAGACTATACTTAACTACCTACCTATAACAAGTAAAAATAACATCAATTTTACCGCGCTTCAGAAGGACACCGAAAAGGGATGGTCCTTGTTAGAGAATAGCCAATAGGACAAATCCATTACTTCCCACATGTGCATTTTGGAGATTGCGCACTGGAGTTGCATAACCTGATTCCACCATCACCGTTCCACCATGGGACAACCAGGTATATAAAAACGCCATCGTTACATGGTCAACATCTCGCATGTGCGAACAAAGCGATTTGCTTCCACATTTATCATGCGAACAGCCAAAGAGTGGAACGCTTTGTCGGCGTCTGTATTTCCTGAAAACTACAATCTTGGAGTCTTTAAGTTGAGAGTGAACAGGTATCTTCTAGGCAAGCGCATTACATCCTAAACCGCATCGTCACCTACCATCAGGTGAGATGGAGGTATAAGAATAAGAATAAGAATAAGAATAAGAATAAGAATAATTTATTTCCAGAAAAAAATAAGTGTTTATCATTATTACAAAAATATTAGATTAGATTTATTGTTATACTATATGTACTAAGAATCCAACGGGCCCCAAACTAGGCAAAAGCCTGTATCTTGGGTACCCTAGATAACGCAATACCAGAACTATTAACGCGTACATAATAATAAAAGCAACCATCCGTACATAATTCCCGCTTGGTGCTGGTACAATACAAACTGTCCGGTAGGTAAGTAGTTTTTCAACCGCCGACCGCTGTCCACTCAAACGCGATAAGTTAGCTGAGGTTGTTTTCTGTAATTATAAGTTTAGTAACTACCTATATAGGAACTTTCTGTTAATATAATTTAAATAATATATCGTATAATATATCACGATTAACCGGACAGCCGCCGCAGTACATAGGTATACATATTTACCATTGCCGAGAAACACTCACAAATCTTATGTTTACTATAACCAATCCGTGGCTGTCATGAGAAGAAAAGATTACAAGATAATTGCTGTCAATTCAACCCATCGTACGCCGAACTACCAACCCACCCTACAAGAATTTGCCATTTAATGTTAACTACCTACCCGCATAAGTTTATATGAAAATATCTTTAATATTATGGGAGTTCTCTTTTATAAGATTAAGGCATAATTCACATATATTTTCCATCAATTTGTGTGTGGGTGTGAATGGGCATGCGTGAGTGTGTCAGTGATTATAGACCCAGGGCCAAGAATCATATAGCCAATACAAGTGAAACCCGACAATCGGCACAGTACCTACTCAGTTAAGGCTGCTATTACCTTTTAGCGGGCTCAGTACCGCGCGCGCGGTGCCGAGCTCGCAGCGTCCGTCGGTTTGAACAAATATAATATCTAGCTGCGTTTACTGATATATAAATAAGAACATTAATTTAAAATTATGAAATAAATTGTATCCTCAAACACTCCAGTTGAATATCTCCAGAAAACTCCGAAGATATTGAACCTTTTGTTGAAGCCTTTTTTAGTAAAGCTATTATAGAAGTTAGACAAATTTTGCAATCTTATTATTCAATGTAACACTGAGCACCGAACCCCAATCACAGATTACCCGTAATAGCCAAGCTATAGCCAAGGAGAAATCTGGACACAGAAGAGAATTTAGAAAAAGTGTCCATCCACCTGTCCTCCGTGATAAGCACGTGTGAAATCGGGACATCCTGACGATGGGTTCCGCCTGAAGGACCAGTTGTTTTATTTGGACCATGTAAAGGTACCCGCTGAGTACACAGTACCCCTGATCAAGCGCGAGCCTATCAATCAATAAAAAAATGCTGTAGGAGCCGGCAAGGAGAATATCCAAGGAATGGGCATCAGCATTCTCCTCACCAAGCTGCCTGCCAAACGTGGTGATCATGGCAACCCTATGATAAGCATTCAAAGTGGAGTTTTATGGGGGAGTACGTTCAGCAGTACGAGGAGATCCGCAGGAGAACTAAAGTGACTGATATAGCTCTTAGAGTTAGTAAGTTGAAGTGGCAATGGGCAGGCCACATCGCTCGTAGAACTGACAACCGATGGAGAAGAAAGGTTCTCGAGTGGCGACCACGAACCGGAAGACGCAGCGTAGGCTGGCCCCCCACTCGGTGGACCGACGACCTGGTGAAAGCCGCGGGGAGCCGATGGATGCAGGAGGCGAGCAGCCGCTCAAGGTGGCGTGCTCTGGGGGAGGCCTATGTTCAGCAGTGGACGTCTTCAGGCTGTTAATGATGATGATGATGACGTTCAGCAGTAGACGTCTTCCAGCGTTAACGTGAAAGAAGAACAAACAAAAGAAAGACTTCATGTGGATGCGCTAACGCGGATTAGCCTTCTAGCTTCGCTATAAAATAATGATGGATAAGATGCGTGTCCTTTATGTAAAGGTTCTGGAAGCGTGCCCTAAGGGACAAGCCAGGACATCAGTCACAATTTAAGCAAAAATACGCTCGGTACGATTTGATCCGGCTACGCACTCCGTTCGTTACTAACAGTACCGTTTGCAAATACAATCAGATATTTTAAAATAAATGTATTTCCGACTGTTACTCACGAATCGTGTGTCGAATTCCCAACCGCGACTAACATATATAAGACATATTTATGGTTCTACGAACAGTAGACCTCGCGAGCACATACTTTTTTGCAACTCTGCTTGGGGATATTTATAGAAAATATATAAAGTGCCATCTATGTTAAAGTCGTCTAACTAATTATAAATATTACAACCCGTGACTTAAGGGCTATCCGGTCAGTGTCCGCACGCAAATTCGCGAATTAAAAAAGGCCCTGCACCCTTATCGCATAACTGTTCTGGTAATGGCTTTTGTTTGCTATTTTATCAAGCATCTTCGTAAAAATAAATCGCGCGAGGAGTTGACCCAATTTACGGAAACTCTGCATGATGCGAATGCACTTTATACCTACCTCTGCAGCTCACGGGTGCATTCAATCAATTATCATATCATTAGCATTAACATTTAACATTTTACGTGCTATACATAATAAATTAGTACCTACTTAACAAAACTAACATCT
Source organism: Ennomos quercinarius (assembly GCA_910589525.2). Taxonomy (NCBI): domain Eukaryota; kingdom Metazoa; phylum Arthropoda; class Insecta; order Lepidoptera; family Geometridae; genus Ennomos; species Ennomos quercinarius. Next base: position 11,179,156 of record OU342507.1, on the reverse strand, counting down.
TTAAATTCACTTCAACCTCCTAGTCTTTCTTCAGTGTTCCATCCCTAGGAATGGAACACTACCAGCGTTTTTGTTTCTCGATAAGTACAATCTGGAGCTCTTCACTTCGCGAGTGAATAGGTAATATCTTCTAGGTAAGTATTTGCCATCGTAAACCGCGTCGTCACTTTCCATCAGGTGAGATTGTGGTTAAATACGGGCCTATTTAGTTTTATAAAAGAAAAAATCTCACCGCGCATCACCCTATAGTACAAATTTCGTCTGCTATCCTCCATGAGTACGAGCAAGGAGAGAACATAATTACCATAGCCACCAGACACGATAAATAAGTACACCTACCATTCCAATTAAATTTCCTTATTTTTCTGCTCGTAACTCTCAACCACCTGCTCCAAAGTTCAAGCCACATGCGCCTGCGCACCGTACCAACCTAGAAAGTAATAAGTCTGTAAAAATGTGCATACAATGCGCATTTGAAATGCAAAGCCGTCCGGCCGGCGTCACTGCGCGCCATTATACGCTTGATGTGTTGTCTGCGTCCATCTTATTTCATGAGGAACTGGGAACTTTATACTCTTGAAAATAACTTGAAGTGCAAGTAGGTTTTAACAGCCTGAAAAAGAGGTTCGGAATTCGAACAGCATGTTTTTAGAGCAAGTGTAGCTTAGCGATAACACGTGCGACGTCTTCAAACTGACGCATCCAGATTCAAATCCCATCCGGCCGTGCACCATAAACTTTTGAAGTCTTTAGAACCAGAAGACGCAGCGTAGGCCAGCCCCCCACCAGGTGGACCAACGATATGGTAAAAGCCGCGGGGAGCCGATGGATGCAGGAGGCGAGCAGCCGCTCAAGGTGGCGCGCTCTGGGGGAGGCCTGTGTTCAGCAATGGATGTCTTCAGGCAGGTGATGATGATGAAATCTAGCCAGTTCTCACGCCCTCGCTACTCAACTTGTCTTAATCATCTGCCGTCAATACTCTTTGAGGACATTGTGTGACGTTTACAGCTTTCAATCGTGTTCCGTTTGCAATCCGCATGTTAAGTGAGTAGGGTGACCACACGAGTGTATTATAATGAAAAAATAAAAAAAACAACTAATTAAAAGCGGATCTTTTGGGAAGTGGTATTTATGTATACCTAAAGAATACCCTTTTTTAAAAACGGAATTTAGGGTATTATTGGTACACATGGCAAAATTTCAAATTGATTGATTGGATCATAGTTACAACATACATAATGTCAGTATATATTAAAATGTACAGGCGTCAGAATGTCCATAATATGTTAACTTTTGTTCTGCAGTCCCACGTAAATAGCTTGCGTTGTTGGATATTATGTCAATAATTCAATTTGTCTTATGTGTATTTTTACATTTACACTTTTTGCCACTTATATTTACATTGTGACCATGACGTTACGAATGTTTTAACATTTGTAAGTTTTGACGCTTACACATTTTGACCATGATACAACCAATCTTTTCGACATTTTAGCATGTAAACTAATTGGACCCTAAATCAATAATTGATAAAATAAATAAAATCATTAAAAAATCACAGAGCTTTAAAGTTTCTGGAGAGGGCATCACCCCTTTCTTGCAAAACAGAGATCGTGTGGAGCTTCCCCACAATTACTATGAAAACACAATTTGTGACGTCACATGCCAATGACATTGTAATGTGTGTAAAGCTACCACAGCTTAGTAATGAGGTACTACGAAGGACCAAGAATTACTGACGTCACTGCATGTTGGACCTCTCTTTCAATTTCTGTATTTTTCTTTGTAATTTTTTTGAGATATTTAAATTTTGTTTTCACAACTGTTTATTTTTTGAGGAATATTATTAATTTATCACACTTCACACTAATATTATAAAGGCGAAAGTTTGTGTGTATGTTTGTTACTCTTTCACGCTCTAACAGCTGGACGGATTTGGATGAAATTTGGTATGGAGGTAGCTTATACCCTAGATTAAAACATATGTTACTTTTTATCCCAATAACGGGAACGATTTTTGTAGGAACGCGGGTGGAACCGCGGGGCGCTGCTAGTGCAATATAAAAATAGCAGCCTATTTGGCACTGTACGGCTCATTCATTTGAGTATAAACAGGTAACTACGTAAGTAAAATATCAGCTGATGTTAAAAGATAGCAGAAGTCCGCCCTAAACAAACTCCATGGTAACCCTAAATATGGGGCATAAAGGTGATTTACATGAGTACAAAACCTCCTTTGTTACAACCGCTGAGTCAGGCGGACAGTGTGAAAACTGCGGTCAGCGGCCCAAACAACGTACGCACTTACGGTACTGCCATTGGATTAGATGCGTTAGTGATAAAATAAAAACAACTTTAAATAGTAGTTCTGCGAACAGTATGCTTTGCGAGTACAAACTTGCGGTGGAAATAATGTTATTTATTGTTGTAGTTAGCCAAACTGACCTGTGGGGTGATAATGTACATTTGATAGCAATGCAACAAAAAAAAGTTCATTCCAAAATTGAAAATTTCCATAGTAACTCTGTACATAAACTGCGTACTGAAACTGTCAAATACATACATATCACCTAGCTGTGGGGTGATCATGTAAATTTGATTGCAATGCAACAGGAGGAATTTCGTTCTTATTTTGAAAACTTCCATAGTAACTATGGACATAATCTGCGTATTGAAACTGTCAAATCCATCAATATTTGTGTTTCTATTGGTCGCAATTCGCAATCCAGTTACATGATCGCCTTAGCTGACCTTATTACCTTGACTAGCGGCTATGTACCCCTTGATTAACTGACTTTACGCATATTCAAAACTAGCTGACCCACCGTGAAAGTTTAAAACAGCGATTAAGAAAAAAAAACTATTATTCAATGCGCGGGCGCAATTCTTTAAAAGCGTCCATACTAAAGACATCAACGCGAGCGCTCAGTCCGGTGCGGAACTAAAACACTTCTCGTCGCTGTCCAGTTGACACATAGATTGCGTAACAGTTTCTATGTGTACACTTGCACAGGCGAGTTAGTTACTAAAATATGGTAACAAAACTGCCGTTATACTGTCTCAGGGAAAATCCGGTGTATTTTTAGAATCACAAGTGTTATTATGCAAGTAAAAGTAATTATGCGATTCAATAAAGAAAAGAACTGAAAAGAGCAAACATTTCTATTGCTGTCTCACTCCCTCTGCACTTAAACACAATGCGGAAGAGGGAAAGTCATAGTTTCTTGCTTTCGTCAGATTCGTTTCATCAATGACACGCATTGTACTTTTTATTAATGTCATTTTTAACCAAGTGCAAAAATCTTGTGTTTTTGAACGTATGCTGGTTTCCACACGATTTCCTTCAACGTTGTAAGCTCCGTAGCGCTCATAGCAAAGCACGATAGCCGTCCCTAACCGATCAGTAAAGAAGCAACGTTCGATGTGGTCACTACTCGGATGGGTGACTGCTACAAAAAGTGATATTTACAAGTGAGCGCTACCGTGCTTCGGAGGGCACGTTGAGCTGTTGGTCCCGGCTGTTGTCGTAAAACACTAAAACCTTGAACCATGAACTGACAACCGATGAGGAAGAAAGGATCTCGAGGTGGCGACCACGAACCGAAAGATGCAGCGTAAGATGGCCCCCCACTAGGTCGACGCGGGACGACGATCTGGTCAGAACAGCGGGGTGCCGATGGATGCAGGAGGCAAGCAGCCGTTCAAAAGCTTTATGGGGTTGGGGGAGGCCTATGTTCAGCAGTGGATGTCTTCAGGCTAATGATGATGATGATGAATGAAACCTTTGGGCGGCCTAAAAAGTCTGACACCAGGGCTGGTTCTTGCCTGAAGAAGAAGAAGCCGTCTTCGTCACCGTGTATTAGCGATCGGGAATTTCGCACATAATTTGAGAAGTCATTGGGGCAGGTGCTCCTTGGGTTCGAACCAGGGTGCCTCGAGTTGGATGTCCTACTGGAACCTCACGTGATGTATGGACGATGCCAAAGGCGAACCATGATTCGACGGGGTTAGTATTGGAATGGCTATAACGCAAAATTACTCCATCTCACATAGGCCATATCTCAAAATATCCTAGTCGCAATTTGACTTCGTCTTATCTAGTCCACATCTGAAAATGTGCAATTAGCAGCGAACTGAGCATTATAAAAGCTCTAGCTATGGATCGTTTACCGAAAACTCAAAATTATCACAGGAGTCGAACCACAATTCACATCACAAATCAACGTCGACTTACCCACTGAGCCACCGCGTTATGACAAAGTAGTAAAATTAAAGCGTTGGTGTCATTAAGTAATGACAAATATTATCATACGCTGGCTTGAAGTGTGCTCGTTAAATGAAGTTCCAAGAATTCGAAGCTAGTTCACAACAGCACGGTTAGCAGAGTGATACGAAATGTAGTACTTGACTAACGGAGAATTTTGGACGCTCATTAACTTAGTTTCTTGGAAATCTGTTTTTTAAGCTTTTTTATGTAATCGAATGACGTGGCGAGCTAGTCGTTCGCCTGGTGTTAAGCGTCACGGCCGCCCATAACAGATTGCAGTGTCACTCGTAACTCTAAATTAAAGTTTCGCGTGACACCGCGCACTGCGCACGTCATCCTGAGACATCAGGGCTGTGAGATCAGTTCATAAGTCTCACTTTCCCAATTACCTTCAAACCGGAACGCAGTAGTGTGCAAGCACTACTGCGTTTCAGTTTGAAGGGCATTGCTTGGTGGCAGAATAACTTGTGCGTGGTCGCCATTCAAGAACTTTTCTTCGCCATCGGTTGTCAGTTCTACGAGCGATGTGGCTTGCCCACTGCCACTTCAACTTACTAATTCTAAGAGCTATATCGGTGACTTTATAGTTCTCTTGTGGATCTCCTCATTTCGGATCTTATCTCGTAGGAAAACTCCGAGCTATAACTCGCTGCGCCATTTTGAGCTTTAAGACCACGTTTCAGTGCCAGTAAGTCACCACTGGCAACACTCACTGGTTAAAAACTATGATTATATTCATCATCATCATCACCATCATCAACAGCCTGAACATTATTTATATTATAGGGTGCAAAATATCTTAAACTCACCATATTTCTTTATGCCAACAAACTACAATATAAATTAGGGTTCATGTTTAAATAATAGAGTAAGCAAATGTCCGTCAGTCTGTCCACCCGAAGACATTGTCTATCTGAAGACAACGAAAGGATATTTTAACAAACTGAGCTATCTTTAAATAAATTATATCAGATAGGAAAGGTGCATTGTTGGGATCTACTAAGAGCTAGTGACCCATCCAACATGCCTAAAAATTACACAATAATATGGATACATTAGTTATTAAATAAAAAATTTAATTGTGGATAATGTAAAAGAGAAGCAAAAAATAACCGGCCAACTGCGAGTTAGGCTCGTGCACGAAGGGATCCGTACCATTATCTATAAAAACGAACAAAACCAGACCAACAGACAGACAGGCAGGCAGGCAGACAGCGGAGTCTTCAGTAGGGTAAATTGTAGGTGATGTAAAACGGAACTAAAAAGCAGACGGCACCTTTAGAACCTTGAATAAAAGCACTTCTTCAAGGTTCTAAGGGTGTCGTCTGCTTCTTTGCTTCAGTATTGTTCTGTGTGTGTATTCTTATACCTACAAAAATATATACTACTGCTTCCAAACCAAACGGAATAGTAAAAACAGCTCTCGATAAATCCACCTGCGCCTTCAATCCAGGCCCAATGCAAATCCTCCATTGTTGCGACTAACGACTATGTTTGGTCTCGTCGTTATTGGACGTTTCCTCGCTTTTGGTCGCTCCGTCTTGGTCGGACGACCGGTCAGATATGCGTAATGGCATATGGGAATTTAAAGTCACTTTAATTATTGTAACATTTATAACTTGAATCTATTTTGAAATCATAGATTCAAATTTATTTCTATGTAATAAGTACGTTGATAGTAATACAAAAAAAAAAATTGATCGGGATATCTAAATTCCTTACAGATTACTTAATCTGTTGTTTAAGCTAAGCAGACAATACTGCGGTTTTGTGATCCATAGTTAAGGTAACCATTGGTTAAAAAATCTAGCAAATTTAGACCATTGGTTAGAACTTGTTAGCATTTTTAACCATTGGTTACCTTAACTACGGATATAAAAGCCCACCCTTAGAGACAAAATAATAGGGATAGCACGGCCGGTAGACAAAACTGTCTTTCCCCTGTTTTACTCCAAGCAAGTATGAAGAAAGTGACGCAAAACGGGGATAGACAATTTTGTCTACCGTCCATGCTAACCCAGCAGGGTATATCTTTTTTCAACCGATACAAAATGTCACATCTTCTTCATTTAGGCTAACGTGCCACACCATCGACTGGTAAAGTGAGCTGCAGTCAAACGTTAGCATCATCATCATCATCATTAACAGCCTGAAGACGTGCACTGCTGAACAGAGGCCTCCCCCAGAGCGGCTGCTCGCCTCCTGCATCCATCGGCTTCCCGCGGCTTTCACCAGATCGTTAGTCCACCGAGTGAGGGGCCGGCCTACGCTGCGTCTTCCGGTTCGCGGTCGCCACTTGAGAACCTTTCTTCCCCATCGGTTGTCAGTTCTACGAGCGATGTGGCCTGCCCATAGCCACTTCAACTTACTAATTCTAAGAGCTACATCGGTATTTCAACGTTAGCCTATTGCCACATTAAAAAAATAAGCTAAAATATTTCATAATCGTGTTCTTGTCCCTTAATAATACACGTTAGTCGAGCATCTATTTATTTGTCGATAAAAACGATCATCTAATAATAACAGACCGGTTCGCGCGGACAATCGAAGAAAATTGTCACCGTATCGATACGAATTATCCATCAGATAATTACCGGATAAGCCTACAGCAAAACCAACTCTAATTACTCGCAGAACTGGAAATATACACCCTATTATTAAGGAAATACAGTTTGTAATAACTGCTACAATTACTTGGCAATGGAAGCCATGACGGACTCTATTATCGAAAAGGAAAAAATTATAAAGGACATATTCCGATGTCTTCAAACGAATCGATCCGATTCTACGTATCGATATTTATCTCAACATTACTCAGGACTATGTCGATTTACTCTTTAAAGAGTTTAAAATTCGAACTATCCCATAGTTGTGTTAATTACTGAACAATCATTGTATAACTGTTAAATTAAATATAATACATACAATTGTTCACACGAATTCTGAACATCGAAAACACATAGCTGTGTAACAAATAACTTTCTTTTATCGCTTGACTAACACTGCTCAAGGTTTAAAACTGATGCTTGTCGCAAATGATAACCTGCACGAGCGAAATTAGAACTAATTAAAACTCTATACGGATCAATGAACTTCTTATCCGTGGCTACTGCCCGTCTGCACGAAAGTCTATTAAAATACAAATTAGCTAAGCAACACTTACCCTCGGGTTCTTGCACGTTTGTTAAATTTGTGCCAACTTGGCAAATACTGAATGCTCATTGGTTGCCTGTTGACTATCGGCTGCTATCAACCAATGAGCGTACAATATTTGCTGCGTTGACTTGACACGAGTTTGCACGAGAAACCAGGGCTATAGAAATAAGTGTGAACAACATTTTTCTATCAAATGATAATGATAGTTATTTGGAGCTGTCAAACTTTGGCGCAAATAAGCGTGGTGGCGAGTGCAGCGCCCTCAAGTACATACGCTGGTTTATGTTTGCGACAAACCTTAAAAATAATAAAATGAGCGGGTAGTATAACCCCATTGTTACATTCTTCGTTTTTGGTGGACATCGAATTCTTGGCGGGCTCCGATACTGGTGCCCTTACCTTGTTTAGAGATAGTTTTTGCGCGCATTTGAGCACAGTCTGGTAGTGTATCGATTTTCGTTGGATTTAGTGTTGTGCTCGGTCTTGGATTGGACCAATGGTCTTGAATTGCAAACTGCAAGTGAGAAAGTTATTAATATATTAATTTTAATGCTCTACAATATAGAGTCTATCGAGAAATCCCTATTAAATGACTAATTTTGTTTTGCATTGATGAGGTATCTAGTAAGAAAATACATAATATATACATACCTATGTGTCAGTAAGTTATTGTATGAGAAAATAAAAATATTAATAATTTTCAGAATAATAAAGTGTAGAGACAGAGAAAACAGTAAAGTAGTATAGTTATATAGGTAAGTTAGGTATTCATCATCATCATCAGCCTGAAGACGTCCACTGCTGAACATGGGCCTCCCCCAGAGCGCGCCACCTTGAGCAGCTGCTCGCCTCCTGCATCCATCGACAGTTAGGTAGGTATTAGGTATATTAATTTAATGTTCTATTAAAAGTAACGTGTAGGAAATAATCTTACTTAAGTGACGCTGCGGTCGATTATGGAGCATTCTCGCCAAGAAAAGTCTTCAAAAGTCATCAAGACCAAATATTCAAGATCAAGACTCGAAGTCTCCCTATCCCTACAGTCCATTGTGACATATTGATACGTAACAAGGTGCGCTTCATACGTTGGTATGAAGTTATGAGAATGTTATCAAGACAGTTATGATTATATTAATATTTCTTATCATTATTTGAATTCTCAGCCGCATTTAAGATTGTGTTTTAATAAATATTAAAGTTACTGGAATTTGGTAGGTACTTACACTTATATATGTTAAAAAACGACATTAGTATTCAACATAGTTTTATTAGATACTCCCAACTAATCGACATATTCATCAACATCTCCAGCAATTCCACTGGTAGCTCATCTTTTTCCAATATATTGATTTTTCCTCGAGTTTTTGCACTTTTTCGCTTCCACTGCTTTGCTTCTTCTTCCTGTTGTTGTTTTTTCTTTTTTGGGTCGTGCCGCCTGCGCGACCCATGCATTCCATAGAAAAACTGCTCTTCCATCGGTTTATTATTAACAACGCTAACATACATTATAGTTACGACACTGGCAGCACCCAATGCGAGCATGTTTATTACAGCAGTCGAACATAGAACGTATACTGTGTATTATATAGGGGCGCTTTTTGCCAAGCAAAAATAGGGCGATTACGTTGCATTGCTCATCAACTTTTCCATTTTGAGGTGCAAATATATTTAATTATAAAAGAAATACTTATTGTTATAAAAGAGCGATGGTGGCTGAGCGGTAGCATGTGCACTTCGCAAACTTACGGCATCGGGTTCGATCCTCGGCCCTGCACCAATGACTTATCTAGTAAGTTATGGGCAGTTTGTGATGCCATCGCTCAGTGCCTCGGAGAGCACGTTAAGCCATCGGTCTCGGTTGTCATAAGAACATCTATGGCAATCGTTACGGGTAGTCAGACGCCTGATCTAACCATCTCTGTTACTGGTTCCTTATGGGTTGCGAGGTCAGTCGCTCGTGTAATTCTGGTAGCTCGCCGCTACAGGTTAGATTGGGAGCCGACCCCAATAACAAATGGGAAAAGGCAAAGAAAGGAAGGAAGGACTTATTCTTATAAAAAATAAGTCATTAGTTGGATGCATTGAAACCTAACTTATGATTATGATTTATTTCAATGGAGTGTGTTAATATCATGTAACTTTTTTTGCATTTGAATAATTCATACCTAAACAATAAAAAAGTAATAGGAATAGGACATGTCATGATGCTTTTAATGATTTTTCTTAAAAATGAAATTATTAATCTGGCTAGTTGGAAAAGGACACAATTAAATTTTATGAAATTAAAAAAATTGGTGTACTCAGGGGAACCCCTTAAACGAAACTTTATTTTTTTAATAAACTTACTTTTTTACTTTATTATTATAAAAAATTAAAACAACGTAAGCGTGGAAAAATGTATTTGTTTATACAACGTACTCATTATTATTGAAGCAAATCATTGACCTTCTTGAGCTGAGCCGCGAGGTACGACAGAGACAGAGCTACAATCTCTTTTAAAAGAAAGGGAGAAATACAACTGTTATAAGTAATGTGTTATTATCGAATGAAAATTATTGGCATATGCAAGTAAAACAATATACGATAAACATCTGCAAAAAATGTAACCATAATTAGATTGGTTGTAATTATTGCGCAATTATGACTGTATAATTTAAATAAGGAATACGGTGGTGTTGACATAATGGCATGTTAAATGGTTTGAAGTATTTTTTTTATTTTGATATGATTAATATTAAAAATAAGGGCACGAGGCAAAGGGTTTATTAAAATAATAGGGTAATTTCCAACTGAACTATTTTCAGGTTAATTTGTTTTTATTCTATTTATCTTCAAATTATCACAGCATTTTTACAAGCCTTATTGTTTGTGCGACACTTTTACTATATTAATTAACAATAAAAAAGCAATAATAAAAGACGATAAAATTACCCACAGGAAGACAAATAGCGTCATCTGTATCAATGATACAGTAAATCAAAATGGCGGATGTTCCATCTCTCTCTATCAATAGTAACCTCGCTACATGCATCCCTCTCCAACATTTGATTATACTGTCCAATCGAGCCGAGATTATGACTGCTGCATGCTGCTGCTGCATAAATGTGTTTTGATTTATGTTTATTTTGCGGACGGACGATAATTTAGCAATAATTTCTGTACAGGTGAATGTTGAACACGATAAGTTCAGAAATATACAATTATGTTGTAAAGAAATAAAACTTTTAGGCTTTATACTTAGGTTAACTGTTTATGACTATTAATAGTCATTTATGGTATTAGGGCGGTAAGTTGGTTTTTACAGTGTGAAACTTCTTGGTGAAATTCTTATAATGTTTTATTGAAATAAAAAAAAACTGTAAAGGTTACGCACGGCGCTATACAAAGGAGGATGCGGTAAAATAGGTACTAAGGTGAGATTACCTATTTTACCGCACGCTCCGTTGTATGGTGCGTAATGTTTAACTTTTGAACAATGTATACAGGCTTTGTAAATGCATTTTTTGAGCAAATGTGTTGAAAAAGAAAAAACAGCTTTCATTTAAAAAAAACTCTTGATATTGACTCATCATTATCTTATCAACAAAAGTGTTTATAAGATTTGCAAGTTTCGGGACCAGGGGGTCTAGCAAAGATACCTATCAATTAGTGTTAAAGCCAAACGATAACTCAACCTCTATGGGAATGACATTACCTGCGGAAAACTTTTCCGCAGCTAAAGTCGTAGCTAATGTCATTCCCATACATTTTGAGTTATCGTTTAGCGTTAACGCTAATAGAAAGGCATCTTTGCTAGACCCCTAGATTCTACGACATAACTATAATATTCGCCTCCTTATGAAAATGTTTAATTAAAATGTCATTATAAATCTTTTATAATTGGAACAACTTAACTCAAATCCAAGAGGATTTTTTTGTCTATTGTTTACGAAGAACGGTATAACTGCATGATTTAATTATTGTGGTCAAACTGTATTTTAACATTGATCGATTTAGTCTCGATTTTCTCGGAGACGTTCAAAAAAGAGCCAGTAAACAAACTTCATAAATGTTTTATGTCTTAATTTACATATCATTATGGGGCCCGCTTGCCTACTATTTAAGTGCACTGCATAATGGTGTGGCTTAAGAGCCATTAAAATTAATGTCGTGGCTTCGTTGCTAAAGTTTATTTTTATGAAGTTTTAACAAGTCTGGACTTTTTTAAGTTACTTAAGGTGTTAGTGAAATGACAAGTTAGTAAAAAATGTTCTTCAAAGCATACTTAGCTATAGTTTATTTTTATGAAGTTTTAACAAGTCTGGACTTTTTTAAGTTACTTAAGGTGTTAGTGAAATGACAAGTTAGTAAAAATGTTCTTCAAAACATACTTAGCTATAATTAATCTAAAAAAAGCAATGTCGTCGCTAAACGGATTTACTTACAATTTTATTAAATTTTAGTATTAAAAATCGTTGGTAGCTAAGTTTACCGGGTTTTTATTTCAGTCTTTTTTGCCGTTGATTCCTAACGACTTCTGTCAAATTGAGTTACGGGCCCTTACTATTTCTAATACGTAACGTAGACTCTACGTCGTAGACTAGCAATTTTGTTTGTAAGTTATTCTACGACTACGACTAGGTATTTTACTAGACATTCTATTTTAAGATTCCTCATTAAACTTGCATAAATAGGTATTAGAAAACACATTGCGCCATTTTTTTTGAACTCTTTGCCAGTGAATTAGTAGTTTGAAGTTTGAACCGCATAACGTTTTTTTAAACCAATTTACTGTCACATTAAAAATTTAAATGACCTAACTATTCAAAATTTCATTATAATCAGATTATCATTGCAATTAAAACTAGACAATTGAAGGTTGAATAGTTAAAAAAAATTGTCAGCATTTTGTGCACCTGTCATGTTAATCCAACCAGTCAATACTGATCTCGAAATCAATTTCCATCTAGAAGTAATCGAGCTCTATTTAAAATGGTGATATGGAAGGGTGCCGCGAAAAAATTGCACTTTAAATTATTCGGCGATTAATCGATATCGATGTAGAATCGATTAGTAATCTAATAAAGGTTATGTAGTAAAAAGGACAGACATGGCAATATTAATTACAAAATTATGTATCAATCATTATTTTTAAGTAATTTTAATGAATCGATCCCTGTTCTAGGCATAAATTTACCATAATAATGGCGTATGGTCTATTATTACAACCTGTAAGTCTTTTGTTTTTGTGTGATGGAAATGTGTTAATAAGTATTATGGTCAAAATAGATTCTTATCTGGCTGTTATTAAAACACCTCATTCTGTAGGGGTAAATTATTGACCGGGCGAACGAAGTGCAACGAGCGAAAGTCTCTGCTTCAACCTGGGGGGTTTTGCTTTCGTCTGTCCGGATTTACGTACTCACGTACAAGTCGCATTTTTTAACGAATCCTGACGAAACTTGGTATACTCTTATAGAAAACTAGCGGCCTGCCCCGGCTTCGCACGGGTTCTAAATATAGCCTTTGTTACTCAGGGTGAATGTAGCTTTTCAATGGTGAAAGAATTTTTGAAATCGGCACAGTACTTTTTGAGTTTATTCATTACAAACATACAAAAATACAAATCTTTCTTCTTCATAATAGTAGTGTAGATGTAGATTAAATGTAGACAGTGGATGTCTATGTGCAAACGTACGAATGCATGTGTTTGAAATACCCTAAGTATTAGGTAACTAAATACTATTTTTTTTAAACAAAACAGGGGGTTTCTGTATGTACGTAATTTTTTTGATTCGCTTATTGCTGTTAGCGTATTAATTATTCGCCCGCGGATTCGTGAATGAGCTGTCCAGACGCCTAATAGAAATTACAGGTGACCAAAGAGCTGACTCTTACCTCGGCCAAAAACTAAGTATGGCCATTCAACGAGGTAATGTCGCCAGCTTTTTGGGCACCTTACCTGCAGACAGCGACTTAAACGCGGTTTTTTATTTATATGTTTAGTTTTAGATGAGTACTTTGTTTACATAATAAACAAATATAACCATTTTGTTTAAAGTTTCAAGTTGTATATAAATTCAAATCATCAAAGTCGAGTTAAAGTCGCATCCAAGTCTTGTTTAGTCCCATTCAAGTCAGAGCTGCGTTATGACGTCATTATACGCCTGTTCTTTTCCGGATAGCACTGGCAACCCAGAACAGAGTCATACATTTCTGCGCACCTTACCATAATAGTCTTTACTATAAAACATTAGTTTTTGTCTTATAGAAGTTAAGTCCAAGTTAATAATTTCTCTGAGTTATTTATTAATATTTTATGTTATAATAACCGTGTGGTAGTAAGAAATGGTGGTCCCATAAGTAGGTATGTTGGAGTACGCTGGGCTAATGCGTGCCATGTGATAACATCTTGATCCGAGTTATATTATATGGACGAAGCGAAGACCTTTGCAACACTTTAGAAGTGACATTTAAGTAGGAAATGAAAAACTGGGTTATGTATTTATTAGCTGCGCCCCGTGGTTTCACCCGCCAATGAAAAGTAGCCTATGTGTTAATCGAGTGCATAAGCTATCTATATTCCAAATTACATCCAAATCCGTCCAGCCGTTTGAGCGTGATGGAGTAACAAACATATACACAAACACAAATACAAACTTTCGCCTTTATAATATTATATTAGTGTGATAGTGTGATGATATATTTAGATTACTGATTTTTCCTCTATTATGGTGTTTTCTATAAAGAGTTTATCTATCTATCTATCTTAATAAAACAATGATACTTATAAGACCCCACTATGTGACTTCTACTAGATTAATAACCCTTCACAGATCGCCGTTCCGTAATGAAAAAATAATTCAACATGATTTATAGCTTACTCAGACCCGCAAATTGCGCACCGTTTGAGACGTTTAACTTAACTACAACCTGCGCATGCGCACTTGGACGTTAATTTTAAAAAATAACAAAAAGTTTTTGCGACTAAAACCACGCAGAAATCGGTTTGAGGCGAGTTTCGGGATCGATAATGGTTGATTTTAATAAGTATAGTGCATCGAATGGCGGATAGGGGTGCTCAATGAAATTTAATGAAAAAAAGTTAATGCAAGTGAATTTGTCAGTACTCAAATAAAATTCACTGCGTTGTTATGGCAGGTCTATTTTCATACTTGCAAGACGCCAAATCTGAATTTCACCGTTAAAATACCTACCCACACGCTTGGGACTTATTTTAACTTTATTATAACCAAGCGTTCGAAAGCCACTTGCAAAAAAGCGCACTACTCTGGTGCTAATGACAGTCAAGTGCAGTTCATATTTTTTATTTACTCTTGGTTTTCAAAATTATTGATCAATATTTTTAATTTATTTAAAAAATTGGTCCACAAAATTGTCAGCCCTACCCATGCAAATGTCAGCGTTTCGTACTTTACGACGTAACATTAACTGCTATTCGATTACCACCGAATACCTAATATCATACTCATAACGTATCATCACTTCCCAACCCTATATCATTACACGTGACATTTGCCGACGTCACAATGACAGCTGTCAAACGCTAACTAAAATAAAACTAATAGAACGAATACGACAAAAATAGAAGAGGAACAAAAAGTAGATGCATCGCCGTCAAAGTAGGTTTTATAATAACAAATTATGTGTTTATAAAATATTTAATTACATTTTTTTAACGGGCAATGTGCCTTTGTTCTTGATACTAACTACTACAATAATTTAAACTAAGAAACTAGCTACGCTACCTACTACAAAGAATATTTGGACTAGGTAGTCCATATGCTCCTCCACCGAGGTAGGGTTTTTTCCCAACATTTTTTTATTTATTTAAACGAATGACGTGACGAGCTTGACGTTCGCCTGGTGTTAAGCATCACGGCCGCCCATTACAGATTGCAGTGTCACCCGGAAATCTAAATTAAAGTTTCGCGTGACACTGCGCACTGCGCACTTCATCCTGAGACATCACACAGTCTAAAAAGGATTTCTAGACTGTGAGATCAGTTCTTAAGTCTCATTTGCCCAGTAATTTCACTAGCTACAATGCCCTTCAAACCGGAACACAGTAGTGCTTGCACACTACTGCTTGGCGGCAGAATAACTGGCAAAGCGGTGGTACCTACCTAGACGAACTTTGCAGAAAAGTCATATGCTGGTAGCATTGCCTCGTTGAATTGCAATGCTGATTTTTATTAGGTACAAATGGTTATTAGGTAGGTACCTACGTAGGTATGTATAACTACGATTTTATTGTTTACTCATATACTGTGCTATACAGGATTATAGGTAATTCGACGTATTCCCGTTAGGAGGTGATAGGGGTGACTATTTGCGATAATTTTAACCCCCATATGTATTATGCAAAAGTGAACCATTTTTGAGTAATTATATTTTTTTGCTCTTTTCAAAATAAGTCAAAAATGCCACACAAATAATTTATTTTAAAAAAGTATTAATTTAAATCTATTTTTTTCTTCTGATTTACAAAAGCGATTAAACACTGGTTATTTAACAATGTTAAAACAAGAATTATCGGTCAGAATTTTAAAATTTGAGATGAAAAACAATATTATTTCAATATTTGTTTGAGATTTTTTTCCACTAAGATGCCTTAAAAACAAAAAAAACGTTATGGAACTTATATATGTAGGTAGTACTTATAGTATATCTGTAAGTAATTGAAAGCATCAATCAAAGTATTTTGTTTCTTATTACATTTTTATAGCTGTTTGCTGAAGTGGAGGGTGGTTAGTATTATTTAAGGGTAAATACTTAATTACAAGGGTGGAGCTGACGGCAGGTTTATTCTTGTATTATTACATTGCAATTTTTTTATACTTATAATTAAATACTTAGTAATCATTTTCTTATAAAAAATAACATGCATGCAAAATAGTGATAAACAAAATGTGATAAACATTGCATGCTTTTAAAAGCACCTCTCATTTCTTTACAGTAAATAGCATAGACTATTTTAATTTTTATCTATGCCAATTTAGCCCTTTTTTAACCACTATTATAGTCACCATTTTGTTGATTATCAACGTAGGCATCTATTCAAAAATGAAGCCTAACTTAAGTGTATGCTAATTGCAAATCAATCAATATCCGAAACAAAATACGATCACAAATTATTACTTATGTACCCGTTTTGCGTGAGAACTCTAAATTTTTCGGGATCAAAGTATCATAATGTTAATCGTGGTAGTATTAGCTATCTGTGTGAAAAATGTCATCAAAATTGGTTTAGCCATTTTGGTGTTAAAGTTTAACAAAAATACTACCAAACAACGTTGCATTATCATAACGCGCGTACTATTAGGTCGTGCGTGACGTCAGCATTCCTTTTAAAAAAATAAAGTGTTAAGAATGTTGATAGTAATAGGGTTGCTCACTTCCACCTATACTAATTATTAGCTAATCTGTACATAAAAATATTTAAATAGACAAACAAAATTGATCGATCACAAAACAAATAAGTTCAAAACCAGTCCGCGTATTTATAAGGTGCTCGTAGCCTCGTATAAGTACGCATTTGTAATTCCCACGGACGTCAGACAGAATCTGTTATACAAACATGGAAGCATTGGACCGATCGATTGCGCAACCATTGTGTGCATATCGATATTAGTGATATCGATTTTAATTATTATAATTAACTAGGGATCTAGTTAATTATAATAATCGAGGGATCTAGTTAAATCGTCATAAATTCGTGATGCTGCACTCTAGAGGCAAATTCTTTATAAAATAGTAAAAAGAAAATTATGCTTAGAAATATAGAATATATTTAGATTCAATTTTCCAGGTACTCACCTGAATAATTGAGGAATCAAGTTATTTATTTTTACATTTTTTTACTAAACCGGTCTTTTTTCTCAAGCATTTAAGGATATGACAGACCAGATGCACATTAATTTCATTACATCTTTGAAATACATTAATAATATTTTTAACAATTTGAAGGTACTTATGTGCTTCCAGAAATATTAGAAAAAAGCGAAAAAAAATGAGGACAATAATCTTGATTAATTTCAATGATCCAAATATTATTTTTTACTCAAGAGCTGCCATTTCCTGGAGTCCTGTTGATTTCTAAAAAGCAAATGTATCATTAGTTTAATTACTTTAGTTTTACTAATTCTACATTACAATATTCACTTTGATACAATTTAGAACAATCTTTAAAGTAACTACTATGTTCCATTCATAAAAAAAGCACTAAGCGCATCAAAACTACGTCAATCCCACAGACATGACCAATCTCAGAACTCAAAACACATAAAAACAATTAAACAACAATTTAAACATCAACAGCGGGCAATATTATACTGACCCGGTAGTACCCAGCTTGCCCCAGTAGGACCCAGTAGGTCCCGCAGGCCCGGGTAATTGCAGGGTTAACCACGGATGTTCGAAGTTGCGGTAACACAGCCAACCCTATCAGCTGACCGTGTTGACCAAAATTAGTTAGGGTTGTACTGTCCTATAAAAGTTTTTGTTTGTTGTAGTTTACAGCAAAACATAATATTAAAACATGGGTAATATTATGTTTTTAATTAAATTAGTATTTAGCTTAAACGATAACCAATTGTCGTTTTAGTATCAAAATTCTCATGAGTGTGAAATTGTCATTATTGTAAATAAAGAAAGTTGAGTTTTCCAAACAGGTTTCAGTATATAACCTATTGAAAAACTCAACTATCTAGTGATTAGGCACTAAGGGTCTCGAGTTTTTGGTATTTAAGAAAATTATTATTATCGAAGGGAACAGCAAAAGTAAGGTATAGGTACTTTACTTATGCATGTGTCTTAAAATAAGTAATTCCAAGCCGACTAGACTAGAAGACCAAATGCAGTACAATTTAACATAATTGTATCTAATTTAATTACTAAAATCAATTCACAAAACAATAAAGCTAAGTTTATAGGAAAATAAAAGGTAAACGTACCTATCCATTATTTTTGGTTCTTAAAATTGAAATGAAGTGACAACCCTGCAATACACCGTCCCTATTGTTATTTATATCTAAGCCACAAAATAAGCAATTCCGCTCTCGCCATCTCTGCCACACTCGCCGCCGATATCGAATTGAAATCGATGCCTTTTACCATAAATTTTCTGCACCCGGTTTTGTATCGATTCTAATGATTCTATTCGGTTTGACACAATGACGTAACTTTATTAGAGGTTCAATCGGGTTATTCCCTTTTTTATGCTAAAATGGGCATACGTTTGACAACAACTCACCTGATGGTAAGTCACGAAGTTGTCTAAGGTGGAGCACGTGTGGCCAAAAAAAGGAGGCTTTTGAAAAAGCCTACAAAAAAGAAGGCTTTTGAAAAGTTTTGGCTGAGAAAGGCTTTTTCCTCACCAGCTTTGTCTCACTCTAGTGGGGAAAAGGTGAAAAATAAAAATCTCCCTACTATTTGACAGTAGGGAGAAATAGACTACTAAAAAATCAATCAACTACTACTGGCCGCGTTAACCTTAAAGAGTATTAGATTAATTTATAAAGGACAAATTTGAATTTTTTGTTGATGCCGGTTCGGGTCCAGTTTGTGATTCAAATTTTTCCTTTACAAATTAATCTGTAGATTACGCTAAGCAGGCGATACTGCTATAAAAATCATTTATAGAATCTGTTAGGTTCACGTGGCCAGTAGGTGGCAGTAGTGATGGCGGTGGAGGTATTTGGACTGTCTATTACGGAGGCTGAAGGCTCTCAATCGACCTAACTTGAATCTAGTTTTCTGAAAATGTGTATCAATTACAGAATTGAAAAAATGCATGTTGATACTAGTCATACCTTCTTTCCAACTGTTAAAATCAAAACACATTTACGAAAAATTTCTGGATAGAAAAAAATCGTAGAGTGCCATCTAAAAAATTATTAATATTTAAAAAATGTTACAGTATAAAATAGCTAGTCTGCTATTAAAAATTAACAAGTAAATATTATTTCCATAAACTAGGTTAAAATGAAAGCAATAAATAAATGAAAACAAAGTAATAAGCTTTTAAAGTTTCGGGAGGGGGCATCACGTGTCCCTTTCTCGCAAAACAGAGATCGTGTGGAGCTTCCCCACAGTTACTATAAAAACACACGTTGTGACGTCACATGCCAATGAGATTGTATGTAAAGCTACCACAGATTAGTAATGAGGTACAAGGACCAAGTAGTAATGTCACTGCAGGTATGTTTGAGCTGTCTCTTTCCATTCTTGTACTTTAAAATTCTTGTAACTTTGTGATAATTAATTTTTTTTTCACGGCTTCGTTTTAATATATTATTCTGTGGAATATTATTAATCTGTGCAAGAAAAAATAGCAGGTAACTAGCCTATTTATCGACCACTCTGATAAGCTTTGGAAAACTCAAATATGGTTACCGATCTTTATGTTTATTTCAAGGATCGCAAAGATTAGTTATTAATCCAGAAGGATTAGGGCGGGCGGCCTATATTTACATTGCAACGTCCCGCGTCCAGCCCAGATTATAATATTATAGTGGTCAGTTTGTTTGGGCGAGAAATTATACCCTTACCTACGTGTTTTGGTAATCTTTTTCTTGTAGCTTTGCTTTGTTATTCATCATCATCATCATCAAAAAGACGTCCAGTGCTACCTTGACTTGGCTCACGAGGTAACCGCCATGTGGAATGTTGACTCGACAAGCATTGTCCCGATAGTCGTCTCGCCGAACGGCCTTATAGCGAAGAGCCTCGACCAACACCTCGAGAGGCTCTCGCTAGACGGTTGGATCAAGGGTCAGATTCAGAAGGCAGTACTCCTTGACACGGCACGTATTGTCAGGAGGTTCCTCACTCTGCAGCCCTAACCACCGGTAGCTTGGGTCCTTCCCCGCTGCCGGCGGCACTCTAGGTTTAGGTTTTTTATAATATTTTTGTAAATTCCTTTTTATAGAGATATTGTAAAAAACTTAGGCTTAAGAATTGTAAATAAATGAGTGAATAATAATAATTCATTTATTTATTAGACCAACTAGGATCATAATCACACACATTAAATAAAAACATAAAATAAAATAAAAAATTAAATGAAATAATAAATAGTAGTGTCGTGTCATTGGTAGGTATTTTGGTAACAAGGTTATTTTTTGTATCTCAAAACAAAACTCAAAATTCAAAAATTCATTCCAAATAAGCTATTTTTGGCACTTTTGCAAGTGAAACTAGATAAGGTATTTAAAAATAATAAAATTAAATTATTGTACATACTAAGCAAGCATAATTAAGCAAAATTACATAGTGTTTAATATCAAAATATTATATAACAAGCCTATTACAATACGAGTTTGAAAAAAAAAGTTTTCTTTCCCACAACAGGTGCAAGCAAGAATGTAGAATAGAAAACTCCGAACCGTAGCTTCGCTTACATCTGTAAAGAAGAAGCTACAAGTAACTTTGCAGTGTAATTTTTTGTTTCATATTTTTTAATGTGTTTACAACAATCTATTTTAGATACATTACAGTTAGTACTTATTACCTGTCTGACCAGCACAATGCTTCATCTCGGTACCTGCAAAAGAAAAATAATTCATTAATTACCCACCCGACCGATATAGCTCTTAGAGTTAGTAAGTTGAAGTGGCAATGGGCAGGCCACATCGCTCGTAGAACTGACAACCGAT
This sequence comes from Ennomos quercinarius, assembly GCA_910589525.2. NCBI lineage: Eukaryota > Metazoa > Arthropoda > Insecta > Lepidoptera > Geometridae > Ennomos > Ennomos quercinarius. Next base: position 11,158,075 of record OU342507.1, on the reverse strand, counting down.
GGGGAAGAAAGGTTCTCGAGTGGCGACCACGAACCGGAAGACGCAGCGTAGGCCGGCCCCCCACTCGGTGGACCGACGACCTGGTGAAAGCCGCGGGGAGCCGATGGATGCAGGAGGCGAGCAGCCGCTCAAGGTGGCGTGCTCTGGGGGAGGCCTATGTTCAGCAGTGGACGTCTTCAGGCTGTTGATGATGACCCACCTATTGAGATTAATCACTTGTGCGATATAGCTCTTAGAATTAGTAGTTGAAATGGCAATGGGCAGGCCACATCGCTCGTAGAACTGATTACCGATGGGGAAGAAAGGTTCTCAAGTGGCGACCACGAACCGGAAGACGTAGCGTAAGCCGGCCCCCCATTAGGTGGACCGACGACCTGCGGGGCTACCGTCTAAGCCAATCGTAATCGATGAATGGGCTTCATTTCGTCATTTCCGGCAAGTTGGCATTGTTTAACATCTCCATCCATTAGTATTTTCTCACTATTTCTCATTATTATAGATAATTAATTAATGTTGCGTCTATTCAGTTCCGACTAAGGGACCATAATACCGATGGATGAGGATTTTACACAACCAGAAATGACCAAATGAAACCCATTCATCGATTACGATTGAGTTACACAACACGGGGCTGGTCAGAACCACGGAGAGCCGATGGATGCAGGAGGCAAGCAGCCGCTCAAAGTGGCGCTCTTTGGGGGAGACCTACCTTTGTTCAGCAGTGGACGTCTTCCAGTCGATGATGATGATGAGTTACCCACCATAATGCTCACTTGACCACATGCCCACAAGTAAGAAAAACTAAAGAAATGTAGATGTTTGTAAATGCATACATTTTGGAGAATAACAACCGCACATAGGTACAAAACATACATAGTAATTTTTTTCTTCTCACAGCTCTGGTAATTGTAACTTCCGTATTTGATGAATCAAGAGTCAAACTCTTTGATGAATTCAAAATGGCGGACTTCAAATAACAAACATTCTCAACTTTACATACCACTGCCTTTTTACCTCAATACAGATTAAAAATAGTGAAAAAACCGACCTATCCTTTAAAGACTGTATAGGAGTGACCGTTTAGCATATTTGTCTAGATAAGTACAAGCATGTAATTGACTTCATTAGGTTTTTGTACAATACTTGCATGCCTGTGGATGCGTACCTTGCATGTCTTGGTAAGTAAGTAAGCGCGGTGTCTTTGCATATGCGTATAGGTCTCGAGCTAGTTTTTGTAACCCCTGTAAAGTTCTGTTAATAGTCGGAAGGGCTCTCGTTTACTTGACCGCCATGTTTACCGGCTGGTCACTTTCTGGTGAGACTAGTAGGCTTCCAAAGTATTAAAGTTTTCTGTGAAGCACTACCACATATCTCTGCGAAACCTAGTTTCAGTGGCATTGAAAATGTAAGAAAATAAGTATGTAGGTACATAAATAAATAAATAAATATGTGTGTGGAAATTTCACACAGCGCCATCTAGCCCCAAACTAAGCATAGCTTGTACTATGGGAACCAGATAACTGATATAATACTTAGATAGTTACTTTTTGTTTGTAAATACATCCATAGAATACAATATAACACCCAGACACAGAACACCTATGTTCATCACACAAATGTTTGTCCCAGGTGGCAATCGAACCCACAACCCACAGTTCAGAAGGCAGAGGCCAATTTACCAATTGAACTATCGGGCCAGTCAATTAACTTAAATAATATAAAAATAACTCAACATAAATTAACTATTTTTCATAATTTATTGAAATAACTTTATTTATTATATAGTCTCTATTATTTTCGTAATATTATAGACATAAAACGATTCATAGCGCTCATAGCGAAGCACGACTAGCCGTTTCTAACCGATCGGTAAGGTTAAGCAACGTTCGCTGCGGTCACTACTCTGATGGGTGACCGCTACAGCAAAAAGTGGTATTTACAACGCTACTGCGCTTCAGAGGGCATGTTAAGCTGTCGGTCCCGGCTATTGTCGTAAGACAATAGTCGTTAAGCCACATCAGAAGCCTTTGGGAGGCCTAAAAATTCTGACACCAGGGCTGACCACTTGCCTGCACGAGAAGAAGAAGAATAAAACGACCCTGAGACCGGAATTGCCCATGTCCTTTAAAATACACTTAGGTATGTATAGGTATAAGAATTTCAGGGCGGGCTCTTTTCTTATGAGTTGGGATAGATACAATAATTATGAGCTAAAAAGTTAAAACTATGAATAAATTCTGTATTCTATAACGTATTTGCAACCGTTTAGGTATTAATCAAGAACCATTAGTGTAGTGTTAGACCACATCGCTCGTAGAATTGACAACCGATGTGGAAGAAAGGTTCTCGAGTGGTGACCATGAACCGGAAGACGCAGTGTAGGCCGGCCCCCCACTCGGTGGACTGACAATCTGGTGAAAGCCGCGGGGAGCCGATGGATGCAGGAGGCGAGCAGCCGCTGTAGGTGGTGCGCTCTGGGGGAGGCCTATGTTCAGCAGTGAACGACAGCAGGCTGTTTATGATGATGATGATGATGATGACGATGATGATGATTGGTGTATAATGGTCCGTGCTAAATTTAATAACAAAATGCCTTAATAAACTTTAATGCAAGAAATAATAAAATATTGATAGACAGCCCAACCCTAAAATGGTACTTATAGCTATTAGGAATAAGAACTTATACATCTTTAAAGTCTATAAACGTGGATTGATTACAGTCTAGTTAATTTTAAAACCATTTAAATGGATACAAGAAAACGCGTTTACTCGTGAGTAAGCAATAAAAGAGAAAACGTTTCACCTAAATTAGTGTCAAAGTGAAGGCTAACAAGTCTAAGTCGAGCTTCATTTAGAACAAAGCTAGTATTTGAATGTCTTTGTATATTGTAGCAAGTTCATTGCCTATGGTAATCATGAAACGCAAATTTAGAGCAAAGACTTGAACGACAACAATGTCAACGACTTCGTCGGTCACTGGTGCTTACCTATATAAGTACTTAACCGAGGAGGTATTATTAAGAAAATCAAGAATCATTTTCTTTCATATAATATTTCAATATTTTATGCAGACTAATAAATCAACTATCTTAAAAAATCTCCTTACTTATATGGACTTCACAAATAATTTAAAAAAATATGTTTATTTTCCACCAAATTATTTCCATCTTCTTGTGTAGGCAAGTGGTCAGCCCTGGTGTGAGAATTTTTAGGCCACCCAAAGGTTTCTGACTCGGCTTAACGACTGTTGTCTTACGACAACAGCTGGGACCGACGGCTTAACGTGCCCTCCGAAGCACGGTAGCGCTCAGTTGTAAATACCACTTTTTGCTGTAGCGGTCACCCATCAGAGTAGTGACCGCGAATTAGTAGCGGCTAGTCATGCTTCGCTATATTATTTCCATGACCCTTCTGCTCATAACAAACTCTTTAATCTACCTTTAGAATTTTTTAAATTTCAAAGTCAGGCAGCCAATATTTTCGGTCTAAATTTTTGAAATAAGAACTCGGGGTTGCGTTCCTCTCCACGCAGATCGCGACGGCCGACAAATGACTCGATAATGCTACATTTGTATGCGAGACGCGGCCGCCTCCGATATTAGGAACGGAAGCGGGCGCCGCGCGAAACCTTCCGACTTTTCCAGTGGAAAGCCTTTTTAGAAGTAAGAGGAAATTGAACTTTGGAGTTGTAAAATGTTGTTTTGACGATAGGGAGAGAATCAAAGTAAAAATAAGAGAGTATAAACAACAAAAATAGAAATAAGTCCTTCACTACCGAATGTGCTGGTAGTGGTAGTGAAAGATGAAGTAAGTATCGTATTACGTAATTAATAAGGAAGATTAAGCAATGAGCATTGAAACAGAAGGCAGAAGAGCATTAATTACTAACTCAGTAGGTTTTTATTGTTGACTAGCTTTTGCCCGCGGCTTCGCATGCTTGTATTGTGTTATTTCTACGTTTAGGTAGTCAAATAATAGCTAAGTTCATGCATTTGCTATATACCAAACAACAAAATCCACTAAATCTTTTCGGAGCTCAGCACGTATTAGCAGATTAGGTAGCACACGTGTAAAAATGTTGTTTGGGTTGTAGGTAAGTATGGCTTTTCACGTGTCATCAGATCACCTACACATTGATAAAATAGTGGGTTAGAAACTGCAAATCATAGGTACAATATTTAATTAAATATGTACCTACTTAGACCTACCTTATACTTAGACGTTAGTTTTTTTAAATATACGATAGGTCTAGGCATCTAACTAATAAAATTTCTATAACATGGTATACCTACATACCAGTGATACGGTCGATCTTTTCCTTGTCATTTTCACTTCAACAGATGTTCTTATGTTTTCACCATAAAAACCGTACAAGTCATCATAAGAGGTTCCAGTGAATTTTGTTTAGGTAGTGTAGTAAGTATACCTCCCTTAGTACCTACCTATTATTTAGGCAGTTTAGAAAAATACAAAACAATCATATGCGCGCGCTTTTCGTGTTGATATCTATCTCAAAATGCTAAGGTTAGGTTAGTCATTCATTTATTTTCACAGCGATATTCATGTAATATAAGATTTTTTATAATTCCTGGCTGAATAAACCCACTGTGCGAAGCCTTTTTAAAAAAAGTTGGGTATGAGTAGAGATAAATAATAAAGAAAAACGAACAAATCTCTAATATTTCCTTTTTCAAAATCAAGTTTCACCCTAAACATCCCGCACATTTTATAAAACATTTATGTATTCACATCAGATTCATAACTTACGGATATCAGTATCGACAATACACCGTGGCACATGTTTTACTCCCTACGCCCTCGCTCCATAAAAGCAGTATGAGCGCTTACGCACCAGACATACCTACATGAAAATGCACAATAGTAAAAATGTAATAACAATCATCATCATCATCGTTAACAGCCTGAAGACACCCACTGCTGAATATAGCCCTCCCCCACAAAGCACTACTTTGAGCGGCTGCACTCCTCATGCATCCATTGGCTCCCTGTGGTTTTCACCAGATTGTCGGTCGCACCTAATGGGGGGCCGGCCTACGCTGCATCTTCCGGTTCGTGGTCACCACTCGAGAACCTTTCTTCCCCATCGGTTGACAGTTGGCAGGCTTGCTAATTCTAAAATATCGGTCACTTTAGTTCTCCTGCGGATCTCCTCTTCTTAATAACAATGTTTGTTACATTTTATTGCTATTTATGATACACCTTATTCTTTGCACAAAATTCATTACAAATTTTAAACCAGTCACTCACAGATTCGTATTGGTTTTATACGAAATCTAATGCCGCATGGACTACACTCGCATCGGACTGACTAGGTTTTCATTTTTACTTCGTTAATCGGTTATAGCCAGTACAATTTTATACTAGAGCCTCTAGTACTGGAGCCCTTACTTCTTCTTTTTCTTCTCATTTGGGCAAGTGATCCCTACTGATGTAAGAATTTTTAGACCACCGACACCTTATGGTGACCTCCGAAGCATGGTAGAGTCCAGTTGCAAACATAACTTTTACAAACCGCCATCCATACAAGCCGTCATCCATGCAAGTAGTGACCGTAGCGAACGTTGCTTAATTTTACCGATATGAAGAACCCTTACTGCTTATACTGGTAACAAAAATGGCGGAATTTTAATAAAACACCTCCACATTGTCTGCGTTCGTAAATTTCAAATAAAACTTGTCGAACAATAACCCATGAGCTGATAAAACGTCTAGTCTTCCTTATTACATGCTGCGAACTTTCTTATCTGCTATAAAAAGGTAAGGTGGAGTAATCGCAAATGAGAAATGAAACTTTTCATGAGAAAAATCTCGCTTTCAAAACTTTGATCACTTTGATATTACTTTTTTATTACAAGTAAAAAACATAACAACCTCGCTGCAGAATATAAGCTGACAAAACCAGTAAATTGAAAAAGAAGCAAAGTTTAGAAGCAGCATAATTTGCTAACATTCGAAAATTATAATGCACATAAGCTTCGAATATTTCCTCAAGTTTTCGAACGATTTCGAATGAATTACAACCTGAAAATTGAAATTGGAAGACATTCTGAACTCTTTTAAATCTGGTACACGCGTTCGAAACTTTTTAGGTGTTATTCTCGAGCGTGTTCTAAACTTAAACGCCATAAAGCGTAATCGAAAACAGTTTAGGAACGGTGCTCTCGCACCAAGACTGAAAAAGAGCAGTGTTCTCGAGTTTTCTGAATGTGATGCAATTGTCGACATCCGGTGGCGCCACTTTGCATTTTATAACGTTTGTGAACGTTTTTTTGACATGGTAATGAGGGCTATCAATTTTTAGGGAGTCACATCAACTCTCGCTTTGCAATTGCCAATTTCTATTTGTGCCACCTTGTTGATTTATTTTGTAATGCAATAAGATAGGATAAGGCAAGTTTGACAAAAATATAGGTAGGTATTTATTTATTTTAACCGTGTGGTCCATTCAAGAATGGGGCCACCCGATCTCTTCCCGTGTTTTCGGGAAAAAGGGAATATCCAGGGAATGAACAGCAGCATTCTGCTCAGTAGGTACATTAAAATCATCCGCAACCACCAAAGACGCCTGCGAAGCGTGGTGATTATTATACCCCCCCTTCTATGATAAGCGTCCAAAGTGGCATTTAATGGGGCAAACCTATGCTATGTATAGCAGGACGTTTTTCAGCTGATGATTTTGTGATGACTCAATTTGTCGATAGGCTAAGCTTTTTTTATTAAAAGAATAATTATAAATAATAGGCCCAGCCCAACTTTAAAGGCTTTAGTTGAAAGTTCTTACTAAAGATATATCTGTCTCTTAAATTACCGTCTATTAGACAAGAACAGCAACAGTTTTAGAAGTTTTAGATCTATCAACTAACGCCTTTAAAATTGGCCCCAATAGCTAATTAAATCAACAAATATTTAATACCTACACTAAACAAAACCATTTCAATTACCGGAGAATTATATTCGTGGTTAAATCTCCATAGTCGAAATCTATTTTAATCTTATGGCGGGCATTAAACGGTTAATGTGAGTTAACCCTTGAACCTAGCTGGTGGAATCGCAAACTTGGCGCATTGCTCGCATGTGGCGCGGATCGTGGCTGTATTTGGGGACATAGGTACCACGAAAGTTCCATAGTACCTATATTTTATACTAAACTAACTGAAACTACCTTGATAGGTACCAATTTAGATAATTTACAGAATAGGTATGTATGTATGTAATAATGGTGAAAATGTCCGTGGACTGAAAATAATAGTTATTTATGATATTAGTGCGGTAAGTTGGTTTTTACAAACGATTAGACAAATGTAAAAACCAATTTCCACACGAGTATCATACAACGTTTTACAACACATTTGCGAGAAAACAGTACAAAGGTACACTTCCACTATTCTAATGATGAAAGCGGCAAAACAATATTTTTCTCAATTTCGTCAGAATTATCTTTTTTTGCTCTCTGTAGGTCGTTTTGTTCCTAAGATTTACTTCTGGATTTTTAATACATATTTTTTTAAAGACATTTTCTTTTGTCTATGACCATACAGTCCGTCTCTTTTTATTTATTTTCTTATTATTTAATGTTTTTCTTATTTCCGGTTTAAAATACAGTTTATTCCATCATTAGCTGGTAAGCAGTTTGCATAGCAAAGAGAAAACTCAGATTGTGTTGAAATTGGATCAAAAAGAAAATACATTTGCGACTTTCATATTTGCAATTTATATTATACACATCAGCACAAGGTATACAATACAAGGTAAAATACCATCATTGTTGAAACACACCATAATTACTGTTTTACTAATTTAACGCATCTCGCGACACTAGCGCCCCATAGCTAGGTGTGTATGTGTTTTATTGTAATTTTATGCAATAAAGCGCGCGTGCCGCGGACGCGCCAACATGTTCTGAATTCGAAAATTCAAATTTAGAACATGTGTTATCGTTGTTATGAACAATTATGGGAATGCCGTAAGGATGGCCACGTGGTGCTATGTTATATGTTTTACCTTAAATTGCCTTTTACGGACTTCGGGGTGATATCCCGCTCGTGATTTTAAATTTTCCTTTGCAATTACTCTTTTGATTACGCTATGCATGCGACATAAAAAAAAAAATTTTAAGCGGACTTTCCAGGTATTTGAAAATTTTATTGCCGTCGCTCTGCTCTCCACACGTATGATAGAGACAATAGAGCCCATTAGTGTGTTTACCTACATTTTAGCGTTTCAGGCGCCAACGGTTTTCACCCTCTAAAATTTAACAAAATCTTTTGATTTTGATGTCAATCGTTTGGATAGATTATAAGCTATGCTTGCACGGCTTGATTTTTTTTTTAAATATGTTTTGTGTTCTAGTTACAATTACTTTTCTTCGTCATAAATTTTACGAGAAAAATTTATAGCCACCTAAAGATAGACGAAGATATAGTAAAAACTTAAAGAAGGAAGACGTACGAGCATAGTTTTTTACTGGGTAGTCAACATAATATATAAAAAATCATCAAAATCGGATAACATTTAGAGGTGGAAAAGTGTTGCCACTTTTTGTATAGAGATAGAGGGGTTATACGCTTCTCTTAAGTAGGTACCTAAATATATTTTATTATTACTAGGTACCTACTGCATAAATTATATGTATTGCTTACTATACTGACCTATAAAGTCTCACAGATGAGATGTAAACCTCTTGTGGGTATGTCCTATTAAGTATTCTACGGTATAATGCAATAGATATCCTAAGTTATTCAGAATATTCAGGTATTCAGGCATTCCTGCAATAGCGAAGCCGAGGTGTCAGGTAACCCATACAATATTTGCCTTTGTCTTATCCTTGCTCGCGGTAATTACCGGCTAATTGCCTTTCGCTGTAATTTAATACAGTAACTTGCTCTAATGAATGTTTGTCTTGAGTGATGGAGGGCTGGTGAAACTGAAATAAAGACTGTTGGCCGTTTTAGATTTACGTTTGACCACCAACTCGCCTGGTAAGCGATGGTATAGCCGAAGAACATGTAAATCTAGAAGGTACATATTCACTCTGGCCTTGAACAGGCCATAAGTTTCGGGAAACACAGAAAAAACAAACGAAGAAAGAAAAAGTTAAATTACTGGGCAAATGAGACTTTACGAACTGATCTCACAGTCTAGAAAACTTTTTTAGACTGTGTGATGTCTTAGTATGACGTGCGCAGTGCGCAGTGTCACGTGAAACTTTAATTTAGAGTGACACTGTTATGGGCGGCCGTGTCGCTTAATACCTGGCAACCGACTAGCTCGTCACGTCATTCGATTACATAAAAACAAATGACAGAAGATGGAAACGAGTTCCACTGCTTAAAAGTGGAACCAAATAGTAAAGTACTTTTTTTTTCTTTTTTAAACAGGCAATGTGCCTTTATTCTTTAAACTAATTACTACAATAATAAAACCTAATAAACCTAACAAAAAACATTTGGACTGTATACTACTAGCCGTGATGGCCTATAGACAGTCCAAACGCTCCAGCCCACTACCGGTAGGTACCCAACATGCTGGCCTCGTCGAATTGCAATGCTGATTCGTTTACCAAATAAGTGCCAGCATTTTGGTCACGCGTCGCATCAACCAGGCGCTCTGATAAACTTTGGAAACGCTATGAGCTGGTGTCCCCACGGACCCAACACCAAACGGTGAAATACATTTACAATACGAATTGGAGAAATGATTTTTGATAAACTTTATTGTAATTTTTGTGAAGATAGAGCTATTATAGAGCTACCACAGCTTAATAATGAAATGAGATACCTACTACAAAGTAGGACTTTGTAACTTCACTGCGTGTTTGAGCTGTCTCTTTCTATGAAATTCTTTCTTGGAACTTGGTCATTTTTGGATACCTATATTATTACTCATTTTTATTTTCATGACTATCTCTGTGTTAACAAATTAAACTTTATGCTTAAGTACAATTTAAAAAAAAACAGTCTACCATATACCTAGACCTTATAGGTGCAAAGTATGGTACAAAACCCACCCTGTCTTATGGAAGTGTCAAAGTCATCCTAACCTCAAATAGCAAGAGGACCGGACTTTTGTACTATTATTTGTCCTGTGCCATTACCGAGTATGACTCACGTAGTAACTACCAATCAATCTGCGTCGTGACTTGCCGCGGCGGCGCGCGGCGGCGTGCAGTTTCGACGTACGTGTTATTATTATAATAATTACAAAATAGTTACGAACTGTTGATTCGCTGGGATTTATCGGCTCGTTCCGCTTGTTTTACAACCATTTGTGATTTCACATACAAATCGTTTTTTGGCCGATATTCTTTTGTTTTAGTGTGGGTAGCTTTAGAATTCTCTACAAAGTACCAATGTGTAAGTAGGTTCTGCACCTGCCAATATTCTATTGAGCTATCAGGACAGTCAAGTCACAGTAGGTAGGTTGCACATGTCGGTGCTTATCTATTCGGTGGATCACCAGACCTAGAACCTTTTCGTTATATTGTGGCTACAGTGCTATATAGGCAAACATAAGCGCAGTGGCGGAACTACACCATCTGAGGCTCGTGGCAAATTCACCAAATAGGGCCCTCTCACAGAGCAGAAATAAAAAACCTTGACGTTGTATTTTTTTTTGTTGTTTTTTTTTCGTTGTAGTTTTATTTTCAACTGGCTTAAAAAATAGGAGGTTCTCAATTCGGTTGTACGTTTGTTAATGTTACCTCGTAAATCCATCATTTATTAACCAATTAGGAATTTATTTATTTATTTGAAAGTCTGACATGACTGGCCTGATAGCTCAGTTGGTAGTAAAAACAGCGCCGCGCGCCGGCTCTAGCCTTGGGTTTTGGTGGAGCAAGATTGTCTTCCGGCGCCCTTTAGCTGGCGACGCTTTCACATCAAATAATTTGTGTTTCAGTTTATGTTAAATAAATAATAATTACCTAGATTCCGTAAAAAAATTTTATTTGCAAAAATAGGTATCATTTATTACATATTAATCCAAATAGAGTTCATAAGTATACAAAAACTTGCAAAAAAACTAAAAAATATTAAAACTACAGCTAGAAACATTACGTAAACATCCGTAAAAATCATCTAACTTATAAGCATCTAATATAAGCATCTAACTTATAAAACCTTGTTTTTTGACATCGGTGTACGTTGTAGGTGCTATTATTTATTTTGTGATCTGAGGTTAAGAAACTTGCCCACCTGCGCGTCAAGTTGCATCAGCGTCTGCTGTTCGGTATCCATCGCTGTCCATGTTCGCAGACGGCCGCACCGGGATCGCCGCAGGCAGCGATGGGTACCGCATAGTTTCGCGTTTATGACTTCACTGCCGCTTCGCAGACGTGCCGGTGTGACTGAAGCTTAAGATCAAGCATACAGCGAGGTGTGAAAGGTTATGTTGAATGCTAGCGCAGCGGATTATGAGAATTATATCTTGAGCTATGATTTTATGCTGCGAACGGGTTAGCATTGAAGGTTCGATTAGTGTGGATACGATTGTATTGAAGATTGATTTAGATGATTGAAAAATTGATTACCTACAGATTACGGCAACATACATTTTAATAAAAGCAAAAGTCTTGACATAAGTTACCTACTCCAATGCTATGCTCGGAGTTTCCTTGCGAGATACGATCCGAAATGAGGTTCCGCAGGAAAACTAAAGTTATTGAAATGGCAGTGGGCAGGCCACATAGCTCGTAGAACTGAAAACCGATCAGGAAGAAAGGTTCTCGAGTGGTGACTATGAACCGGAAGACGCAGCGTAGGCTGGCCCTATGCTAGGTGGACCGACAACCTGGTTAAAACCGCGAGGACCCGATAGATGCAGGAGGCAAGCAGCTCACAGTGGCGGTTTGTGGGGGAGGCCTGTTCAGCAGTCGTTGATTGTTGTATGTATGGTATGACAACAACCGGAACCAACGTTTTTTCCTTCTAGTTAATAATAAATAGTCCGGACTTATCCACGCTATTCCCCCCAACCCTTTACCATATAATCTGGTGTACATTTATTGTTTTTTCGTTCATAATAAGCGGTCGGCGTCGGTCATTGATAGAAAATTATTGATTGCGAGTGTTGCCAGTACCATGGCGTATGGTTGTTGGTACTTACCGCCTCCAATTATTGTTTGTATGAGATTGGATGGGAAATGGGATATATTGACACCTGTAGTCTGTTTTGATTACATTTCTGATGTAGTACTTATGGTCAATGGTAGGAATTGGCACCTAGTGCAAATCGCAGCCTTAGAGCTGCGATGAAATGTGTAGATCCACGATCGGCGCCTCGAAAACGGCACCGTTTGAACAAGGCATATGCCTTGTTTAAGCAGTGCCGTTTTTGAGCATGCAACCGTGTGTTACGTTACCGCGTGACGTCACCCGCCACATAGCAGTACAGGCATCACCTGAACAATGCGCTGATGCTGCATATAGTATTTTATCTCGTTTTAGGTATACTTTGCTTTATATAAGTACTCCGGTTCCGACCTTGGAGCCGGAAGCACCACCTTAGATTGTAGGAATATTAGAATACTACATATTTTATAGTCAAATTATAGATTAAAATAGTTATAGAATCCATATTGGTTTCTCTTCTGCATCCACTAGGTGGTAGGACTTTTCTGCAAAGTTCGTCTAGGTAGGTACCACCGCTTTGCCAGTTATTCTGCCGCCAAGCAGTAGTGTGCAAGCACTACTGTGTTCCGTTTTGAAGGGCATTGTAGCTAGTGAAATTACTGGGCAAATGAGACTTTATGATCTGATCACTCAGTCTAGTAATCTGATTATTAGACTGGGTGATGTCTCAGGATGACGTGCGCAGTGCAGTGTCGCGCGAAACTATTGTTTTAAAGTTCCGGGTGACACTGCAACTGTTATGGGCGGCCGTGTCACTTAACATCAGGTGAACGACTAGCTCGTCACGGCATTCAATCACAAAAAAAAAAAAAAAAAAAAAAAAATCCACCTGCAGCCTCCGTAACTCGTGCCTAATGAAAGTGATGTAACTCAATATTATTGTTTTACAACGCTATTACAGGGTGCTATGGTTCATTATTAAAATAAAACAACTGCTTGTGGAGTATTTTATATTAGCTGTAGGGGTACTTATATATCTGTATAAGTAAGCATTGGCGCGGATACACTTTTGAGGTTTGATTTTCATAGAGTCTGTGAATAATTATAGTATATTTGATATACGACTTAGAGTGATGCTGAATATATTCGCTAGCTACAAATGGAAGTTTATTAGAACAGAAGACGGCTTATGTATTGTCTTAGGCACGGCATTGAACTATACCTACGGTAATGAACAGGCTCTTTAAGAGGCACCTAATTTAAGTATTAGGTATTACCTATCATACTAGGTATACAAAGGACAGCCTTGCGGCACAACCGCCACGTTGTGAATAGGTAGGCGAGGTAGGTAGGGGTAGGCGAGTACCAAAGAGAAGAGTATATAACATTTCCTCTTTTTAGTATAATCATGATGATGTTTGTACGCAATCGGCGCCATATTGTGCTCCCAAAGTGCCGCAAGTCACGTGACATGTTTCTCATCCTCTACTATTCTCTTATCTAAGGTTCCATAGTTAAGATCATCTTCAACAGCCTGAAGACGTCCACTGCTGAACATAGGCCTCCCCAGAGAGCGCCACTTTGAGCAGCTGCTCGCCTCCTGCGTCCATCGGCTCCCCGCGGCTTTCACCAGATCGTCGGTCCACCGAGTGGGGGCTGGCCTACGCTGTGTCTTCGGGTTCGTGGTCGCCACTTGAAAACCTTTCTTCCCCATCAGTTGTCAGTTCTACGAGCGATGTGGCCTGCCCATTGCCATTTCAACTTGCTAATTCTAAGAGCTATATCGGCCACTTTAGTTCTCCTGCGGATCTCCTCATTCGGGAGCTTATCTCGCAGGGAAACGCCGAGCATAGCTCTCTCCATAGCTCGTTGCGCGACTTTGAGCTTACTAATGAGGCCAAACATAATAAGCTAACCTTTTTTTGAGTATTCTCCGCGGTACAAGTTACGGATACGGATGTGGTCATAACATTTCGTGTTCAAAACCAACCTGCCAGTATTGCCACATTTCCGCGAATAAAATCCCCTATTATCGACACCACCATAAAGGTGCTTACACACGGCGGTATTTTTAGCGTTGGCCATAACGCTCGCATCGGGCCGCCATAAAATAATATACCTTAATACATTATAATAGTCGATGTCTGGGTAATGTTCGTAAGTATTGGAATTACAGGGCGGCGAGATCGGTGCTTCATATTGAGTCGGGTGTGGTCGCAGTTGCAGCGGTTAGCGGGCAAGTTTAATGGAAGACTGTACGTACTTACCTAGTAGTCATAAGCTTCTGAGCTTAATAGAACGTTCACTTGTAGTATTAGTATAATATTAGACGGCAGATAAATACTAAACCTTTCAAAATTTTTCCTCATAGACCTTCGACCGCATCGTCGCTTAACATCAGGTGAGTTACAGTAAACGTTGGTCTATTCTACATAAAAAAAATGTTTTGATCTAGTTGCAGTTGTATACAAATACAACTCTTTTAAGATAACGTGTTGCCAACTTTTTGGGATATAATAATAGAATTAAAAAAGATCTGATAAAAAAACTGTTGATGTAAGGCATTTTTTCCCAAATCCTTTTGAAAGCCATTTATTGTCTAAATTTAATTTTTATTGCATTAAAATGGACCTACAACATAAAAATGATTCAAAAGACAAATTAGCTAAACAAACATTTAAAAAAATTATTCAAATTAACTGATCTATTTTTTATGAATTATTGAACACTGGCTAATGTCACGCTAAAAAGTAAGTAATTAAGCATCAAAGATTGATAAAACTATGATGGAATCTGTAAATCAAAGATTTCCTCGCTAGCCTCTGTATGTAGCACCTCAACCTTACATCGGATCTCATCGCAGCATTTGATTGGCTGCGGGTGGCGAAATTGTCCGATGATGGTGATTCGATTCATTTCGATGACAGATTACGTTTTTAAATTTAGAACGTTGTTGCTGGCCGGCAGATGAGATGAGAATATGAGACGTTCGCAATTTAAAATGTTAGATAATCTAAACTCCTATACTCTAGCGTTTGCAAGTAGCTACAATGGCTAAACTCGAGCACCATTATTTTTAGCTCCCGACCAAGCAGAGTGATGTTAAGAGTTTAACATGATGTGGCAACTTAGCTCCCAAACAGATGAAGATTTTTTTTTATTATTAGAAAAGTGACTTAAGCGAGTATTTTATCTGTGGTTCACAAAATTAGTCAAGCAGTTTTCATCGGGTATTTTTAAATTGTAAATAAATTTACTTGTTTCTTGGCTGAATAATTCCCAAAATCGATTTATATGACCATAGACCTAACAAAATCGACTTAACTAAAACCTTATTTAATTTCGAAAAAGCATAAAATATCTAAACCACTAGGCAACTCTATAACAGAATTAAAACTTAAAAAAAGAAAAGCGCGTTCTCAATTTAAAATCCAACAACACTGGCACCCAATAACTTACAACCGGCCATAAACAACCAACAAAGTAAACAAAACGCAACCGCGGCAATTTAAATTAAAAAGCAATAATCTAATCTGTAACAGCAGAACCAAAACGCCACTTAGCGCGGCGCGGGCGCGAAAGGCCCTATTTCCATAGCAATCTGGACGCATAAAGTTGAGATTGTTTACTAATTAAGAGTACAGCGGCTAGCTTCATTCCCTGATAACGAAGATCTGATACAAGCTTTGATTAGCGAGGTGAGGATTTTATTATTCATATTATTCAACAGAATAACAAATATGATCAAAAGTTTGATGAAATTACATATCTTATAATATACTTGGCGTTGTGCCTACGTAGCGCCTTTTCTTACCACCATCCTTTTTGCCTTTCCTATTTGTTATTGGGGTCGGCTCCCAATCTAACCTGTAGTGGCGAGCTACCAGAATTACATACATTTAATTAGCATTTGCTCGATCTAGTCATCATTAACAGCCTGAAGAC
The DNA here is from genome assembly GCA_910589525.2 of Ennomos quercinarius. Taxonomy (NCBI): domain Eukaryota; kingdom Metazoa; phylum Arthropoda; class Insecta; order Lepidoptera; family Geometridae; genus Ennomos; species Ennomos quercinarius. The sequence goes on along the minus strand of OU342507.1, from coordinate 11,142,041 downwards.
GTCCACTGCTGAACATAGGCCTCCCCCAGAGCACGCCACCTTGAGCGGCTGCTCGCCTCCTGCATCCATCGGCTCCCCGCGGCTTTCACCAGGTCGTCGGTCCACCGAGTGGGGGGCCAGCCTACGCTGCGTCTTCCGGTTCGTGGTCGCCACTCGAGAACCTTTCTTCCCCATCGGTTGTCAGTTCTACGAGCGATGTGGCCTGCCCATTGCCACTTCAACTTACTAACTCTAAGAGCTATATCGGTCACTTTAGTTCTCCTGCGGATCTCCTCGTTCCGGAGCTTATCTCGCAGGGAAACACCGAGCATAGCTCGCTCCATAGCTCGCTGCGCGACTTTGAGCTTACTAATGAGGCCAACAGTAAGAGACCATGTCTCAGTTCCATAAGTCATCACTGGCAACACACACTGATTGAAAACTTTCGTTTTCAGGCTCTGCGGTATTTTGGACGAAAAGATAGGACGAAGCTTCCCGAACGCTGCCCAGCCGAGTTGGATTCTTCGTGCCACCTCTTTGTCGAAGTTGGACCTACCTAATTGGACAATCTGTCACATCGAGCAAATGCTAATTAATATCAGTCACTAGCTTTAGAGGAATTATGCATAGCTACGTTATTTACTCACCAACATTTTTGGATAACGTGAGACTGGCTATTTCATAGAGCAGCTTTTAATTATCTTGGTACTAAGTCTGTGCAGTGACGCAAAATCGAAACGTTAGAGTAGGACTATGGTATAGAGTAATTTGGATCGCCTAGTTCAATTGGAACATCTGGTTTTTCTTTATTCTGTGTATAGTAAATAATTTGTGAATGGTCGGTATCTAAGGACGGGCGAAAGTAATTTATTCTTTGTGTATGCTTTTAATTAGTGAGGGTGTTTTGTTTTCTTTTATTGAAAGTTTATTGAGATACATTTTTAATATTAACGAAAGCAACCTTTTGTTTTTTTTTTCTGGATGCGTCATAAAATTTGAATGTTATTTTTTATCAAGTATAAATATAGGTAGGTACCTAAACAGCACTTTAAAAAACGTTGTTATCACACCTCTTCGCGGTGTAAAATCCAGATAAACTTATCTACATTCTTTCAATTTTACAGGAGAGTTAAAAACTGTGCATATTTCACTTCCTTGAACTACATATGTTGTACTAAGACTTAGTACAAATATTACAAAAAAAATGAAAAGCTTGGTTGTGAGTTGGCGACTGCATTTAGACATTTCTATAAAGCCAAAAAAAATGGTAAAAAAATACAAAGGAAATAGTATGTAAACGTTTTTGAAGTTTCTATAGGTTGAGACTTCGGGGAGCCAAAGGCCAAAACTCAGGAGTTTTAGTCTAGAATTTTTAAACAAACCAGTCCACAGAAGGTACTCAAGAGTTAAATTGACTGGCCTGTTAGTTTAGTTGGTAGTAGCTCTGCCTTCTTGCCTTCTGTACTGTAGGTTGTGGGTTCGATCCTCACTCAGAACAAACATTTGTGTGATCAAGATAGGTGTTTGTTCTGTGTCTGGGTGTTGTATTCCATGTATGTATTTACAAAGAAATGTAAGTATTGTATCAGTTATCTGGTTCCCATAGCACAAACTATGCTTAGTTTGGGGCTAGATGGCGCTGTGTGAAATTACCATACATTTATTTATTTTAAATCCTTTGTAGTGAATTTATTTGTCAATTGAAGACCCCTACCGTCCGACAATATATACCCCGGAGTATTGGTCCTCCATCATCGGTAGGACACGGCCGTAAGGGTAGGGTTGCCAACTTGCCACGTAGCTTGGTTAACTATTAAAAAAAATCCCAACAATAATTAGGAAGACTGGACAGATTGTTATACAACAAGTCATCATCATGATCATCAGCCCGAAGACGTCCACTGCTGAACATAAGCCTCGCTAGTGCCACTTTGAGCGGCGGCTTGCTTCCTGCATCCATCCAAAGGCATTTTTTTTTCATATCAACTCCTAAATTGTTTAAGTGTTAACCTTTTGAGCTACGTTATTACTTTTGTTATTGTAAATATATAACAACTCTTTGTAAACCAGCACGAATTAAATATGCCAGTATGGCCAACCTTTGCACCAGGAATGTCCCGGACACGGAGCGGAAGTCACCTGACTTTAAAATAAATTTAAAAAAACACGAATAAGACTTCCGGGTGAAGTTGACAACCCTAACGATCTCCGTACAAAATAAAACAATTTATCGTACATGAATCCGTGTGTAAAACAAATAGGTTCGAATAAAGTGTTACTTTTGTCACTTGTACCTTGTTCGGGTAATGGCGGACATTAATATGGCGGGAAATATTTGAAGCTTCGAGGAAGCTATAATGTTTCTGTGATTTTATAAATATGAGATTATAAAATTGAACTATGTTGAGTTAAGTTTTTAGTAATGTAAGATTGAGAAAAAAAATTAAAATAAATATTAAGTAGGTACTTACTTACTTAAATACCTACTTAAAAAAATATTTAAAAAAATGTTTTTTTAAATATTTAGTGAATTAAATAAAAATAAAATATGTAATATGAATAATATTTAGTATTTTTTTAAATATTTTTTTTAGTTTAATCCCAGAGCAAAAATATTTTGAGGAAGTAATTTGTACACAATTTAGCATAATTATTATTATCAATGTACCCCGCTAAATTGGATACGGGCAGCGGAACCCTCGAGGACAGAGGCTGGCTGACTTCATGGAGAAGGAGGAACTCTTTATGATGAACTCCTTCTACGAGAAGCGGCCATCCAGGAAGTGGACGTGGATAAGTCCCGACGGTTCCACTAAAAATGAGATAGACTTCATCATGACGACCAAGAAGCACATATTCGATGATGTCTCTGTGATCAGCAAGGTGAAAACCGGTAGCGATCACCGTATTGTTAGAGGCACATTGAATATCAATGTTAAGCTCGAAAGGTCACGTCTGGTGAAGTCTACGCTCCGTCCAAATCCTGTCCAAATCCAAAACCCCGAAGGCTTTCAGCTGGAACTCCAAAATCGCTTCCAGTGCCTAGCCGACTGTAACACAGTGGACGAGCTAAACGACGGGTTGGTGGAAACTGTCCAAGCTGTTGGATCGAAATTCTTTAAGACCCAACGCCGAAAGAAGACTCAAAAGCTCTCAGAAAAAACTCTTGAGCTAATGGCCGACCGGAGCGAAATGAAGCTGCAGTCTTCAGTTGATATGTCAGCCTACGGTGAACTCAATAGACGAATCTGGAGTTCCTTGCGACACGACTTGCGTGCTCTTAGTACTTCACGTATTGAGGCCGCAATTGAGCGGAACCAAGGCTCTAAAGTGTTCGCAAAGGATTCGTCTATTGGGCAACACCAAATGACAAAACTGAAGACCGAAAATGGTAGCATCATTTCATCCAAGCCTGAGATTCTGAGAGAGATCGAGAACTTCTATGGGCAGTTATATACCTCGACACGTAAGCCCGCTACTAACACAGCTCAGGACATCAGAGCCAAGTTAGTCCGACACTATACCGAAGATATCCCGGACGTCAGCCTGTACGAGATTAGAATGGCCCTCAAACAGCTTAAAAACAACAAGGCACCAGGTGAAGATGGAATTACGACTGAACTTCTGAGAGCGGGTGGTAGACCGGTACTTTTAGTCCTCCAGAAGTTATTTAATTCTGTCATCCTTGAAGGTACAACGCCAGAGGCATGGCACAAGAGCGTGGTGGTGCTCTTCTTCAAAAAAGGCGATAACACCTTATTGAAGAACTATAGGCCCATCTCGCTCTTGAGTCATGTGTATAAGCTGTTTTCGAGAGTCATTACGAATCGTCTCGCACGCAGGTTTGATGAATTCCAGCCTCCCGAACAAGCCGGTTTCCGAAAAGGCTTTAGCACCATAGACCACATCCATACGCTGCGCCAGATTATACAGAAGACCGAAGAGTATAATCGGCCGTTATGCCTAGCGTTTGTGGACTATGAGAAAGCCTTCGATTCAATCGAGACTTGGGCGGTGCTGCAGTCCTTGCAGCGATGCCAAATTGACTATAGGTATATCGAAGTTTTGAAGTGTTTGTACAGTAAGGCCACTATGTCAGTCCGACTACAGGACCAGAGTACGGAACAAATTCCATTGCAAAGAGGCGTGAGACAGGGAGACGTTATTTCTCCGAAACTGTTCACAAACGCATTGGAGGATGTTTTCAAGCTCTTGGAGTGGAAAAGATCTGGCATCAACATAAATGGCGAGTACATCACTAACCTTCGTTTTGCCGATGATATAGTCATAATGGCGGAATCGCTCGAGGACCTTAGCACCATGCTCAACGACCTCAGTAGAGTCTCCCAGCAGGTTGGTCTTAAGATGAATATGGACAAGACAAAGATCATGTCTAATGCTCATGTTCCACCTATACCGGTAATTGTTGGGAACGATACTCTCGAAGTTGTCGACAAGTATGTCTACCTAGGACAGATTGTCCAATTAGGTAGGTCCAACTTCGACAAAGAGGTGGCGCGAAGAATCCAACTCGGCTGGGCAGCGTTCGGGAAGCTTCGTCCTATCTTTTCGTCCAAAATACCGCAGAGCCTGAAAACGAAAGTTTTCAATCAGTGTGTGTTGCCAGTGATGACTTATGGAACTGAGACATGGTCTCTTACTGTTGGCCTCATTAGTAAGCTCAAAGTCGCGCAGCGAGCTATGGAGCGAGCTATGCTCGGTGTTTCCCTGCGAGATAAGCTCCGGAACGAGGAGATCCGCAGGAGAACTAAAGTGACCGATATAGCTCTTAGAGTTAGTAAGTTGAAGTGGCAATGGGCAGGCCACATCGCTCGTAGAACTGACAACCGATGGGGAAGAAAGGTTCTCGAGTGGCGACCACGAACCGGAAGACGCAGCGTGGGCCGGCCCCCCACTCGGTGGACCGACGACCTGGTGAAAGCCGCGGGGAGCCGATGGATGCAGGAGGCGAGCAGCCGCTCAAGGTGGCGTGCTCTGGGGGAGGCCTATGTTCAGCAGTGGACGTCTTCAGGCTGTTAATGATGATGATGATGACCCCGCTAAAATGCACTTTGTGTTTTACAATGGCCATTTTAGTTGAAGACTAAATAGAGCATTCAAAAAAGTTCAAAGCATGTTTGCGAAAACTCCTTGGTCCAAAGTTCAAATCCGTGTTCAAATCCCAGGAGCTATAGACCGCTCACCATAACTTGACCCCTGATGTTTTTATATTATTTAAAAATATGGAAGTATTATCGTAATGTAAAGTAATATAAATAAATAAATAAATATAAATATGTGTGGGACATGTCACGCAGCGCCATCTAGCCCCAAACTAAGCATAGCTAGTACTATGGGAACCAGGATAACTGATACAATACTTAGATACTTTTTTGTTTGTAAATACATACATAGAATACAATATAACACCCAGACACAGAACAAACATCGATGTTCATCACACAAATGTTTGTCCTGGGTAGGAATCGAACCTACAACCTATAGTTCAGAAGGCAGAGCTACCAACTGAGCTAACAGGCCAGTCAAAATATGTAAGCAGTGTTGACTGGCCTGTTAGCTCAGTTGGTAGTAGCTCTGCCTTCTGAACTATAGGTTGTAGGTTCGATTCCTACCCAGGACAAACATATGTGTGATGAACATCGATGTTTGTTCTGTGTCTGGGTGTTATATTGTATTCTATGTATGTATTTACAAACAAAAAAGCATCTATGTATTGTATCAGTTATCTGGTTCCCATAGTACAAGCTATGCTTAGTTTGGGGCTAGATGGCGCTGCGTGACATGTCCCACACATATTTATTATTATTTATTATTTATTATATAAAAAAAATATGTAAGCATTATCTAAACTTGTATGTACCCATCACAGATTAAAACGTTTTACTTGCATATTTTAAAATAATATACGTACATCAGGAGACATCTTACGGTGAACGGTAGTAGTACTGGGTGGCGCAAAAGTAAAGACCCTATTTGGTTCAGCTATAACATTTTTTCTAAATTAGAAAACTAGATTTAGGTTTTTTTAAATGTATATTTGTGCCATTAAATTTCGTACCATTAGGATTTAAAGATGATGTCTTTTAAATGGTGACCTCCAGAGTTGATACACATTTGAGCCCTATTTATGACATTTTGCAAGATGATTTTCCTTCAAAATTGGTTATGAGTGACGAAGCGCATTTCCATCTCTCAGGGCATGTCAATAAGCAGAATACTCGGTTCTGGGGCACTGATAATCCGCGCATTATTCAAGAAACACCTCTACACCCACTAAAAGTTACTGTATGGTGTGGCATCTGTGTTGACAGAGTGATCGGACCCTATTTTTTCGAAGACGCTGGAGGCAATGCGATAACTGTCACTGGAGAACGCTACAGAACCATGTTAGGTGAGTTTTTGATACCCAGTTTGGACGAATTGGGGCTGGAGCACATCTGGTTTCAACAAGACGGCGCTACGGCACACACAGCGCGCGACACTATGGACTTAGTGAGGGACGCTTTTCCAAGCCGAGTTATCTCTCGTTTTGGCGATTTGCCTTGGCCTGCAAGATCACCCGATCTGACCAGTCCAGACTTCTTTCTTTGGGGTTTTTTGAAATCTCGGGTGTATGTGAACAAGCCACAGACTCTCGCAGCTCTAAAAGAAAACATTCGTCAAGAAATAACGAACATATCGCAGGAAGTGTTACGGCAAGTTATGCAAAATGTCATAAATAGGGCTCAAATGTGTATCAACTCTGGAGGTCACCATTTAAAAGACATCATCTTTAAATCCTAATGGTACGAAATTTAATGGCACAAATATACATTTAAAAAAACCTAAATCTAGTTTTCTAATTTAGAAAAAATGTTATAGCTGAACCAAATAGGGTCTTTACTTTTGCGCCACCCAGTACAAGGAAAGAAGGACATATTTTAGCTCACGAAGGATTCATTCATTTCTCAACTCCATCTTAGTTTTTAATTTCACCAGCCAGTAATATTTTCTTAAATACTAATTCCAAATACAATTTCTCGCTACAAACTCCTTTGTTTAAAAAATAAATTATCCAGTCATAATTGCTTCGCATAAGGCCAGCTACAAACGGAACGAGCGACATTCCTTGAGGGGAAAGAAAGTAAGTGCGAATAAAAGAAATGTGATAAGGGATGCAGGCAATTGAGTACGAATGAAAGGGCACACGGGTGCCGGACCTGCGACCGAATTAGAAATATTTTTGGGAATAAAAAAGATGTAGAGTAGACCTAGGTAAATTAACATAGTTTTTTTTATTATCATTAATATTTACGTTTGATGGCATGGCGTAAATAACGATATTTAATTGGTTTGAAATAGATAAACATTGTAAATATCTTTTACATCTCTCATATTCAGTAAGTGGGTCCTTATTACCCCCAAATGGGGCTTGTAGGTAACCAATTAGCGCTCTAGGGTAATAATGTAGCTAAAAAAGCCCTAGGGCGGTAAGTAATTAAAAAAAAAAAACTCTCCACTCTTTCAAAAAGTTCGCGTACATCTAACCAACATACTGGCAATAGACATCATGCATTCAGCCCAATGACAAAAGAGGTCGCTTCGCTATTCAGCCTTGTCTTCGTATGAGTATAATAGTCATCAGTTTTAAATATCGAACGGTGAAGCTCAATTTCGTCCTTGAAAAAAAAATTTAAAAAATGTTTTTTCTTGTATTGCCGGTTTTTTTCTACTTACCTCACAATCGAGATGTAAAGCAGAGTAGTTAGCTCGGGTGTAAGCATCAATTGCACCCTCGAACTATAGGCGCCCTCGTGCGCCTAAATATCTCGGGCTGCAATTGATGCCTTACAGCCCTTGGCTACTAATCTACTATTATAACCTCATCTCTACTATCCAAAATAAAAGTACTCGTAAATGAGACTTTATTATTAGTAGGTATTTATTAGTCATCATCATCATCATCAGCCCGAAGACGTCCACTGCTGAACATAGGCCTACTCCATAGAGTGGCACTTTGAGCAGCTGCATGCCTTCTGCGTCCATCCAAAGTAAACTTCATGCTTTTTTTTTCATTTTTACGCCCCGATGCTGTAAGTGTTAACCTATCAACTTGTATATTGACTGGCCTTTTAGCTCAGCGTTACGTTTCAATTAGGGTTGATAGTAGTAGCTCTGTCTTCTGAACTATAGGTTGTGGGTTCGATTCCCACTCAGGAAAAATATTTGTGTGATGAACATAGGTGTTTGTTCTGTGACTAATGGGTGTTATATTATATTCTATGTGTGCATTCACAAACAAAAAAGGATCTAAGGATTCCATCAGTTATCTGGTTCCCATAGTACAAGCTATGCTTAGATTGGCGGTGTGTGAAATGTCCACAAATATTTATTTATTCATCAATTGTTTAAATAAGGATACATGGATAGTTACCTCAATGAAACATTGCTAACTCGATAAGATAATACTTTATAACATAAACTAGGTGGTAGGCAGTGTAACTACTGAAATTACTGGGCAAATGAGACTTTATGATCTGATCTCGCAGTCTAAAAATCTTATTACTAGACGCAAGATTTTAATTTAGAGTTCCTTTTTACACTGCATCTGTTATAGGCGGCCGTGATGCTTAAAACCAGATGAACGAATAGCTCCTCATTTATTTACATAAAAAAAAACCTTTTGTGACTGATGTGTGTTGAGAAAAAATACTTTTTTCTTTTATTTTTACCACTATTGTTGTTTTCTATCTCCACACATTCCTCTATTCGATTCCAAACGCCTGCAACCGGGCCAGCAAATGGAGTGTAAGAATTAAAAGGCGCTGAGTACCCCCACCGTCTGTCGCCGCCTTTATTAGCTCATTCTCATTATATAGCGTAGCTTTGGACTGGCTTTCGAGCTTTAAATTTTAAAGGCTTTTCTCAGGGGTGCGCTAAGCTGGAGAATGTAAGAATTTATAAACAATAACTGTAATATATGATATTATCTAATTTCGCAAGATCACTTTTAGTGATAACGTCGCCCATTTGTGCTATCTTATAAGTAAATTTTTATTTTATGTTGGTACATGCAATAAAGAGTTTTTCCTTTTTATTCTAAATAAGAAGGTTCATTCTATAATAATGTTTCGTTTGATTCTATGATGACAGAATAAATATTAACACTACGTACCTGATTCCAAAAAACTGAGGTTTTTTTCTGAATATACTCAATTTGGACTTATAACTCGTAATACGGGCGGTAGAGAAAATTGTCTTTCCCCGTTTCATTTACAATTTTGTCCACCGTCCGTGCTAGGGCAGCTGGCATAGCTGGTAAACGTCTTCAGAATTCTTGTCCAGAAACACCATTGACTATAAATCCAGTTGACCAATGATACAACTTCCTGTCATACGAAAATTAGTAGTGTATTTCAACTACTAATTTCTAATAAATACTATAACTTTTTAATAAATCACGGGAACCTATTGATGTCTTTTGTTCCATCCTGCTCTGTTCTTTGTAATTTCTAATGACTTTGTCTCGTTTTGTTACCTCACCCCCTGCCCGCGCAGGTGAGTCGTGTTTGTACGAGAAATTATGTTCACGAGCTATCAATGGGCTTTATAATCTATGAGATGAGAAATACCCTATGGCACGGTACGTGACATAGTGGACACTGGACAAGAAGCTCCTCAAATCTCCACCGGTCTTCCTATTGCTTACGTCCCAAAAGATTTATGATAATGAAGTTTTGTCTTTTTGTTTCTTTGTTTGTATGTTTTCTAAGCCACAGACCTACTATATTTTCCTTACTGCATGTCTATGGTCTATACCAGGGGTGGCCGACTTGATTAGCTCCAAGATCTACTGTTTACTGACGAAACCCTGTGCGATCTACGAATTACATACTTTTTGAAATCTTAAATGAAACAGCATCAGTACACAATTATGTAGTAGTTTTAATTTTATTAAGAGGGAAAATATAAAGCTGAAAATTGTTTTGAGTAACTACTTATTTATATTAATCTGAGCATTGCGTCTGAGCATTTTTCGCTAGATTAACAAAATCAGGTTTGTAGTTGAAAATTGCCATACTTAAAAATCCAATGTATGAGCGTCTGTCAAGCGAGAACGATGTTTATTTTTAGAATTATTAAACGGATAACTGATGAATTCCACAAACTTCTCATGTTTTTTCATATCTGTTACTGTTTTATTCTAGTCTTGTACTTCCATATTCAATGTGCTCAGTGTTCCAGCAAAACCTGCTGAAATGCTAAATCACGTTACCAGTCTAAATCACGCAAGAAATTTTCTTATTTCGTTCAGTAGAAATCTTTGCAAAAACTTGTTCGACTCAACCACCTTAGGTCAGTGTGCAATGCCAAATTTGTGTCCTTCTTATCTAATTGCTGTTTAAAGAGCCACCTTTGGAGAGATTTTCCTTTTATGGAACTTACAATCTTGAAAGAAATACATGTTTTGTGTGTAGACTCTTACTAGCCAGTACTTACGGACGGAATTAAGGTACTGATACCGAACAGCGATTGAAAAATGATACAAGAGGATGAGTCCAGCAGTTGGTGATTACGTTGCTTGTTCTACTTATTTATATTTTTCGCCTTACCACGATCGACTGGACTGATAGTCGCGATCGACCAGTCGATCGCGATCGACCAGTTGGCCATCCCTGGTCTATACTAACTCGGGCAAAATTTTGCGCAAAAATTACTTATAGTACTGAGAGCCGACGACCTGGTGAAAACCGCGGGGAGCCGATGGATGCTGGAGGCAAGCAGCTGCTCAAAGTGGCGATGTGGGGGAGGCCAATGTTCAGCAGTGGACATCTTCGGGTCGTTGATGATGATGACTGAGAGCACTTTTCATCCCAGAAAATTCAGAGTTCAGCAGAAAAACGCTTAAAATCACGGGAGCATCTAGACTATACTAAAATGTAAATAAATAATTATATTTTATAAGGAAACAATCTCGTCCAAGATAACCACAGTGTCGCCTACCTAGCATTAGCGTCGGTAACCGCTAACCACCGCACTGGGGAGGTTACGCAACGGTCCCTGATTAGTCTCCTCGCCCTCGGTGGGATTCGCCTGTGAACATGAATGTATCAAACGCCTGGAGAGGTCACACAGAACTCAAAGTTGAAGCACCTCATGTACGCCTACTTATTTGTTGGCACATAGACACCATTTAAACTCCAAACGTTCAATAAACGAAAAACTAAAAAAAAATACTTTTATTAATATTCCAATATTCAAAGACAATTCAGCCGTGTATTAAGTCATATGGAATCATATTTCACTGGCAAATAACTATAGAATTTAGCACAGTTAGAATTTTAACCGCGGGCAAATGTCTTCATTCTTTAAACTATTTTTATTTTTCTAAACGTTCATCATCATAATCATCATAAGCCTGAAGACGTCCGCTGCTGAACATAGGCCTACCCCACAGAGCACCACTTTGAGCGGCTGCTTGCCTCCTGCATCCATCGGCTCCCTGCAGTTATGACCACGTATATAGGTAGTCAGTTCACCGATAAGTGGGTTTTCTAAATGTTAAATTTAGAATAATAAAAATAAGATAACCCATTCGCTTACACATAATGTACACCACCGCCATTTTGGTGCTACACTGCAGGCCTCTATTATTGGAATATCCATAGGTTTAATACATTCATGGTGGAACTTTAAACAAATATTACCTATTACACCAGTTTTAACCAAGATGTCTCCTACTCTACCCTTTGTTTGCTTGTTGTGTTTGCGACGTGAAACGACTAAAAAACATTTCCTTTATTTAAAACTACTAACTTCTTCATACATGTTAATAAAATGAACGTTATATCGTTGAATTTAATTGCCTCATAGAAATTAAGTGCAGGCACCATCTTGTCCATGGCTCGATTGCCATTGAATTGCGGCCGATCGCCTCGATACCATTGTATATACTTACGGACTTTAACATTAAGGAGTTCTAAATTTAAATTGTAATACGTTTTCTCCAGGAGATTACGTCCTTGGCTTTCTCAAAATGACCAGAGCCTATTTTTTGCCGTTTATTTTGGACCTTATTTGTTTTCTTACCTGACTACATTACCTAAAGAAGTTCTAAATTTAAATAGTTTTCCCCCTTGAAATTACGTCCTTGTTTTTCGAAACCACCAGAGCCCACCCAGAGCCTATTTTTTTTTTTTTTGGTTTGGACCTTATTTGTTTTCTTACCTGATTACATTATTTCTAGATTTAAATTCTAATAAGTTTTCTTAAGAAACTTCTATAGTATATTCTATATTCCTCACAGACATAAAATATAGATATTCCTAGAGTTTTCTCGAAATGATTACGACCTTGGTTTTCACAAAATTACCAGAGTCTATTGTTTCTTTTTTGTCTGGACCTTATTTGTTTCCTTACATTGTGTTGTAGGTACCTGCATGGCTACATTAAGGAGGAGTTCCATATTCTAAATTTAATGCGTTTTCACCACAGCAGATTACGTCCTTGATATGCGTCCTTGGTTTTCTCAAAATGACCAGCGTCTGTGCTTTCGAATAGAAAGAAAGAAAGAAAGAAAATCTGTTTATTTGTAAACAACAATTTCTAAAAAAAGATATTATAAAGATATATAAATAGCTATTATCTGGACGTTTTCAAGAGAAGAGTGACAGTCTTAATAATTACTATTAATTACCCAAGATACTTTACAGTTGTCATATTATACACTCTGTTCGCAGCGATAATTATACTGGGTGGCGCAAAAGTAAAGACCCTATTTGGTTCAGCTATAACATTTTTTCTAAATTAGAAAACTAGATTTAGGTTTTTTTAAATGTATATTTGTGCCATTAAATTTCGTACCATTAGGATTTAAAGATGATGTCTTTTAAATGGTGACCTCCAGAGTTGATACACATTTGAGCCCTATTTATGACATTTTGCATAACTTGCCGTAACACTTCCTGCGATATGTTCGTTATTTCTTGACGAATGTTTTCTTTTAGAGCTGCGAGAGTCTGTGGCTTGTTCACATACACCCGAGATTTCAAAAAACCCCAAAGAAAGAAGTCTGGACTGGTCAGATCGGGTGATCTTGCAGGCCAAGGCAAATCGCCAAAACGAGAGATAACTCGGCTTGGAAAAGCGTCCCTCACTAAGTCCATAGTGTCGCGCGCTGTGTGTGCCGTAGCGCCGTCTTGTTGAAACCAGATGTGCTCCAGCCCCAATTCGTCCAAACTGGGTATCAAAAACTCACGTAACATGGTTCTGTAGCGTTCTCCAGTGACAGTTATCGCATTGCCTCCAGCGTCTTCGAAAAAATAGGGTCCGATCACTCTGTCAACACAGATGCCACACCATACAGTAACTTTTAGTGGGTGTAGAGGTGTTTCTTGAATAATGCGCGGATTATCAGTGCCCCAGAACCGAGTATTCTGCTTATTGACATGCCCTGAGAGATGGAAATGCGCTTCGTCACTCATAACCAATTTTGAAGGAAAATCATCTTGCAAAATGTCATAAATAGGGCTCAAATGTGTATCAACTCTGGAGGTCACCATTTAAAAGACATCATCTTTAAATCCTAATGGTACGAAATTTAATGGCACAAATATACATTTAAAAAAACCTAAATCTAGTTTTCTAATTTAGAAAAAATGTTATAGCTGAACCAAATAGGGTCTTTACTTTTGCGCCACCCAGTATTAATATCGGTATATAATTATAGTAATACTAGCTGCGCCCCGCGGTTTCACCCGCGGATAAAAAGTAGCCTATGTGTTAATCCAGTACATCAGCTATCTATATTCCAAGTTTCATCCAAATCCGTGCAGCCGTTTGAGCGTCAAGGAGTAACAAACATACACACATACACACAAACATACATACACACATACAAACTTTCGGCTTTATAATGTTAGTGTGATATTTTATGTAAAATAAGTAAGTGTATCAAATTTTATTTATGTAGGTATATTAATACTAAAAAAAAAAAAACTGAATATTAATACTTATATTATTTTATAATTAAGTCTATGCAATTATTTATTATTTATAATCTTAAAATAAATACGTACTTTACTATTTTACTATAACCTTAAATAATTTTACTGCACCGCTACCATTTTTTCTTGCACATCCACGTTGACTGGTAAATAATGCTTCGTAGCATTAAGTCCTCCTTGTACATTGTTTTTTGCTAAGGTATAAATAAATACGTAAATAAATACTAAGTCAATTATTTTTGTCATCATCATCATTAACAGCCTGAAGACGTCCACTGCTGAACATAGGCCTCCCCCAGAGCACGCCACCTTGAGCGGCTGCTCGCCTCCTGCATCCATCGGCTCCCCGCGGCTTTCACCAGGTCGTCGGTCCACCAAGTGGGGGGCCGGCCTACGCTGCGTCTTCCGGTTCGTGGTCGCCACTCGAGAACCTTTCTTCCCCATCGGTTGTCAGTTCTACGAGCGATGTGGCCTGCCCATTGCCACTTCAACTTACTAACTCTAAGAGCTATATCAGTCACTTTAGTATTATTTTAGTACCCTGTCACAATAATAAACTTCTCTTTTACTATTAACTTTACTAATAATTTAACGGTGAATAAACCCAAAACTGGATTGCAACAAAGTACTATAAGCAAGTGGTGGAGCCTGACGCCGATACCTCAGTAAATAACCGACAATAGAGTGATAACTCCATCAAAGGGTTTGATTCCCCGCGGCGATAAATCTAGAAGCTACGGCTATATCGAATTCCTTTGCTTTTTTAAAATTAAACTTTCCTATGTACAACAACAATGTAGGTAAATATGCTGGTAATGTTTAAGAGCCAATACAACGCCAAATTGCTTAAAACGGCTTAGTTTGAAGCAGTGTCCTGTCAACAATACAGCAACAATGACTTTGAAATTATTATATGGTAAAGTTTAGGACTAATGCTACTGCAAATGTATAGTGAAAACACGAATTAATAAACAGCGATTATTCAATGAATACTTTAAATAAGATCATGAAACTTTGTGTAGTAGTTGAACTAAATATAATGGAGGGCTTATGTATAGCGGATTTTTAACATACCCTTTATATTCAGTGTAATAATAAATTACCTAAACTATTGCGCGATGGAACCAGTTTAACTTAGACCGCCCCTGCCGCTCGGCCCCTGGCTCATCCCCTTTTTGGCCTAGTACTATACATCTATTCTTTGGCTTTGACTTGAATTCGCGCTGGCCTTGCACAAGCCCTTAATAACTTTTTTTTTTTCAGATAAAGTAAAGAAATTGGTTGATATACGTAACCTACCTACCCAATGCTTTTACGAGTATTTTTTACTGATTTGTATTTTATGAATTCCGTATTATGAAATAACGAAAACAATAATGAAGGATACCAACATTATTTTAAAAAACCAGCACGTTCTTGCTAACGACATTTTGATACCTACTTCTACTATACACTTTGCTTACTTCCTTCACATTCTTAATACAACAATTAATATAATTATGATCTAAAAGTACTTAATATTATTCCCACAGAGCAAGAAAAAAAATACGCTTCGGCGTCTTATTTTTCAATGCTCTGTGATTATTCCTATGTAATATCCTTTTTTTTATATTGGCTACTGTTTCCGCCAAATGCGGCACAACTTTGCCAGTAACCATGAAGGGATAGTCACTCATATAAAGGGGGGTAGATAACTAATGTTTTGGATAACTTCCTAAACTAACAATAATCAACAGTAAGTAATAAAATCTAAAAACTATAGGTAGTATAGGTACCTACTTTTTTTATGTAAACGAATGACCTGACGAGCTAGTCATTCGCCTGGTGTTAAGAGACACGGCCGCCCATAACAGATTGCAGTGCCACTCGGAACTCTAAATTAAGTTTCGCGTGACACCGCGCACTGCGGACGTCATCCTGAGACATCACAATAGTCTAAAAAAGTTTTCTAGACTGAGATCAGTTTGTAAAGTCTCATTTGCCCTGTAACTTCTTGCCCAATAATACTTATAACTATATCAATAGAAAACCATAAATAAATTGACAAATATGAATAGTCTTAGTTGTACAAGATATAATTGGTATAACCAATTTGTATAGGTATCTAAAATTATTTTTTAAAATGAATTAATATAAATATTACTTATATGTTTGGGTATAATATCCTTGTTTCTATCACAGATTAGAGAAAAAAACAAAGTGGTTTCTATTGACGGACGGAAATATTCTCACAGACTAATTAGGCTGAATGTAAAGAACTCCATCGGCAAATTGCATAAAAAAAAAGAAAAAGGAAGAAAAATCAGGTGCGCTCCACTTGTGTCTTTTATCTACACTTATAAAACCTCATTTGGAAATAAAGACGGTGCGCAATGTTTGAGTTGAAAACTTTTTATCGAAGATAAAGCAAGTCTTTGCCTGACTAATTGTGACGTATTTACGATCAATGCACGGTAGGAGGAATTAAAGGGGCAATTGTAGATAGTGCAGTTTTTTAATCGGCCATCGATTTATGACGGTTGTGACTCTTTTGAAGCCCATTTAAGGTCAGACGAAGCTTGTACGTTTGGACTTGGAGCGCGGAGAAATTATCGAGCTGCGGAAATAGTGGGAAAAAATTAGTTTGACGATTTCATAATGTTCAATGCATAATGCATTTAGCTTGTAAAATTAAGTAAGCTCCTTGTTTGTTATTTTTTATTGTGTATTGTGTAAGTATTGTGAAGTTGAATAAATGATCTTCTATTCTATTCTATTCTATTCTTGTAAAAGTTATACAGTGTTTCTATACAATACTACTGTTATATCACATTTTATACAACTTGTCCGTGTCAAAATCTCTAAAATTAAAAGAAATCTGATATTTTTTCATCAAAACATAAACTTGATTACTACTATTATTAGTACTATTATTAGCCCTTGTTCGGTTTACGGCACATTCTGGATATAGGTATCGACGTAGTAGTAGTAGGTACGGGTTTTTTTTATTGAGTAGCGTAGTAGGTATGAGATTTCGAATTGCGTTATAACAAGTGAAGTTGCGCTAAAAAAATGATCTCGGAGCTAAATCATTTAAAAGCCGGTTTCTTTAACTCAAATGCAACTAATTTGTAAAAATCTACATTATCACACAAATACTTGAATAACCTGAATACCTTCGTTGGTCCGTCGGTAAAGCGACGAGATTATTCCATTGGCTTGTTCGTCATTAATTATTGATGATAAAGAGAAGAATCAGGAGCACGGGCAAGCGCTGGGAGCAATCGACACCCGGCTTAATGAAGTGGTCCCAAATGCAACACGCCAAATATAGGCCTTGTTGTTGTGACTTGGCCGGTTTTAAAAACTTTAATTTAGAATTTTTTTAAAAATTTAAATACAGGTAAGTAATACTTTATCTGAATTGAGTAATATTCTACCAGCTAAATATAACTATTCCTTGTTTACAACCTAATATAATTATAACTGTTGATTTCTAATATTGAGTTAAAGGTATGTTGATACTTCGTATCTACTAGGTAGTACCTAAATATGTAGGTACCTACTAGGTATCTACATATTTAGGTCAATGATTGATTTCTAATAATCGGTCCTACAAACAAAACCGGAGTTTATAAAAATCAAAGTAAGTAAGTATTAGACATGTATTAACCTAAACTTATCTATAAATTATGTGTTCATACAATCAAAACTCATCAGATTAGTAATCGTGCAAATGGGTAGATAAGTGTTGCCATTCCAAATCCATTGTTACTCTAAACAGGAAATCAAACCATCCGCAAACAACCTTCCCAATGACATTAAAAACTAAACACCGAACCCAAACCAACGGTCATACATATCGGAAACCTATCCATATAATTACGGGTCGGATCTGCAACACTGACCATTTGCCGCCAAATGACAAGGTGGCCGCCATCTTGGATAATTTCGGACTGCGCACAGATTATAGTGCGAAACCACATTAGTGATCCGGGGACAAGCAATGACAGTGATTCGATTCGGAATCGATGTTTGTATCGATTTCTTGGTAGTGTGGGATGATGCGAGTCGAAATTGTTTTTTTTTATTTTACTTCAATAAGTCATCGGATTTTACACATGGTTTCAAATAGGAGTACCTATACAATGTTGTATTAGGTAGTCTTTGTTTGGAAACATCCGTCAATAAACAAATATTGCCAGCGTAGGGCTTAATAGACTATTTGAATGATTGGAATAGTATATACCTACTAATCGAGAAAGATTGCCAGAGCTACATTATCCCGAAAGGGGGTAAATTTACTCCCCTAGGTAGACAATGTTTCTTCTACGACTTTTCTAAATTAATAGTTTTTCATTGAAGAAATGCTATATAAAATTTACGTTCGATGATAGCTAGTGCAGCTGAGTGGTTAAACTTCGTCCTTGACCGAATGCACTTAAATGAGTTTGATGACCTGTGCTTAGAAATGAGTTGTATTATCTATTTTAGTATCTTGTTAACTCTCGTAGCGATCGCACGTGCAAAGTGAGTGGATTTATTTTTTAGTACCGATGGAGGTTTGGAAACACGCAGTTTCAAGTAAGGCTCTCACAACTTGTGGGCTACCATGGTCCCAGTCCCCCCCCCCTCCCCCTTTCAGGATAACATACCAATTCAAACTCACCTTGTACAACTATACTAGTGCCAGAGCTAACAGTCAAACTATCATAGCGGTCATCACTTGAATATGTGACCACTACAAACAGAGATATTTTCTTGAACTAGTAAAACTTATTCATCCTAGATTTCAATAATTAAAATTATAGCCAAAATCAAAACACCAGCTACAAAGTACATGTTGTCACACCAAAAAAGTAATTAAAATCTTATAATTCGATGTCCAACAGCTTTTAAACATTGAACAAGGAGGCTTTCGCGCCATAAACCTCTGTGCATTATGGTATAACGTATTCCTTTGGACAAAAACTCGAATGTTCGCTTCGGCATCCCACCCTAATAACTAGCCATATACGTCAAATCTACTTTTAACGCTAAGCAAATCTAGACCTTATGTGTATGTAACTCACTATGCTGATTGGGTGGTGTTATAATTGATAATTAAGCTTTAATTGCCGTGGCGACCAATCGGCTGGTCGGATGAAATGGTAAGGCGTTGCGGAAGTATTGCTAATGAGTCTGACCATCGACTTTTGTATGAAAAGTTTTTAAACAACCATAAAAACAACGAGGCTTTAACCATTTTTGAAATATAATTACTCGAATGCGATTTTATTCGTTCAATATTTTAGCGGAGTTCATTTAGGCATCGTACTGCAAAATTTAAACGCTATGTTACGTCTAAAATTTAGAGTAACACCGCAATTAACGTGTCGATGGCGGTTAAATATTGCGGGAACTATTTAAAGTCTAAATAATTTCCACAATATAGTATAGCTCTGTGTGAAATGCGAATCTTTTACTTATCATTACAAAAACCAAAAATATTTTTAAAAAGTTTACACTTGGGACGGTTTCAGGTTATTTTGACAAGATCGCTGAAATGTTCCATTTTGTTGGCTCAGAATTGTTATTGAAGTAAAATTTGTGGTGGATTATTAACCCTCTATGAAAGAATTCAGTAAAACATCCACAACTATTTATACTTCAGCTAGACTTTGACTTGATTATGACTAGACATGGTTCGGACGTGACTTCGACTCACCTGATGACTTGAATATCCATCAAACTTCACTAGACTAATCGCTTGGAGCCAACCTCAAGGTGGAACGTTACACTAGCGCGGCAAATTCAAATTTTCTTGCGTTTTGCCAATAATAGCTTAATTACTAAACATGATTACATTAAAACTGATTTAACGTAAAGAAATAGAATGTATCAACAAATTACGATTAAAAGTATCTCCTAGATATCATTGGCTTAGCGACAAATGGCAATATACTGAAAACTAAGACGAAATTTGTTTATTGCCATTTGTCGCTTAACATTGGTTATGGATATCTAGGAGATACTTTTAATTGTAATTTATTGATAAATTCTATTAATTTGCGCAAAATTAGTTTTCATGTAAACAAGTAGAGTAATTAAGCTATTATGGGCAAAAGAACGCAAGAAAATTTGAATTTGTCGCGCTAGTGAAACGTTCCACATTAAAAAAACAGCTTCATAAATGAGCACAAAAGTTTTGTATACTCACCGATAGTACGGGAACGGCTGGTGCACATGCAAATCCATGGGCACGGCTCCATGTGCGTGCGGATACTCATGTGGCACCACGCCATGAACGCCATGGCCCAACATAGCCGCCCACGGCGACGCACCGAACCCACTGGGATGTTCCATGTTCCACTCACTGGTACATTCCAATTCACTTTCAATTTAAATGTCGCTGACGTGTTCCATTTTCACAATGTCATGTCTCTTGTCTGTTCCATTTTTAAGTTGGTATGTTTATGTGTTTTAATCGACAGATGTATTCCATGTTCTATTTAATTTTCTAAGCCACTGTGTTGTTCCATTTTGGAATTTAAGCGTATAATTGCGTTCTTGTTAAATCTGTAAGTAATGCTTTTAGTTATGTTTGTGTTCTTTTTATAAATACTTATTCCATTATAAATGGTGCAGTGTTGATTTGATTGACAGTTGAACTACTCAAACATATTTAGTGCCATAAAAAGCATTTTAGATTTGAAATAAACAATAATTATCAATTTCTATTTTATACGTCTACTTTATATTTCTATTTTATATATCTCGAACTTTCCAGTTATGGTTATACCTATATTTATGTTTGTGTTATGTTTTCCCTCGTAGTTTCATCTGAAATAAGACGTTTTATTAAAAAAAAGGAAATTGTATTTTCTGCATGACCCAATAGATGGCGCCAGTTGTGCTTTTTGCTAAAATCTGTCACTGTCAATGTTTCAAGCATAGACCACAGGTTAGAGGAAATGTGTCACGATACTGACTGACAACTCTAAACTGCGCGTCCATTGCGCGATAGCTCGGCTTTGTTTTGGATCATTATATTAACGTTTATCTATCTCACAGTTCTACTGTACTTCAATTAAGAAGAATGCGCCACAGACTACTTAGGAGATAATACAGACAATGTACTCGTGGTCCACTCAACTGAATTTGACATTTCTTTGTAGATAGTCTAAGCATTTTCTTATGTTTAAACTACTCTGTGGTTTGAAAGGTTTAAACTATGTACTTACTGCGCCATCTAGTAACAGAAGCGGAACTAGTTTTTTTTTAAATAAAACGCCTCATTAAATTAGGCCCTGTCACTATAATTATATGGTCTTAGAAAGGTATTTTTGAGTTTTGGCGGGAACGCGGAAAAGTTCAGGTCGGTGCCTTGTATTATTTTACAAAACTTATGCTTTTTCCAGTGAATGTTTAAAATTGGTGGTGTTTTACGCATTAAGTGCTGAATTACGAGCATGAGTGTGGGCAAGTGATATAATGTAGTGAAACGTGGTATTTCGTCTTGCTTCCAAAATTCCATAGAAGCCTCTAGTAAAGTTGCCACCACTTTACTAGGGCATGCCTTAGACTGGATTATGACTTAGACTTGACAATGACTACTCTGACTGTGACTATGGCTTGACTTTAAGTGAAAATTTCCATAATACGATGAAAAATTACAAAACTTGACACTGGCTAAATACACTATGTGTGGAGCCAAAATATAAAAAAAGGCATTTTCCCTACTCATGATTACTAGAAAAAATAAGCACGAGACGATCACCATGAGTATTGTATAACAAAAATAATATAGCCTACAAGAAAATGCAATTAATAGTGCGCAAATAAATATTGTACTAACGGCCTCCATGTTGACCATACTGGATGCCGTCGCGCACTAACGCACGTAGTGTTTGTTTGGTGTTGCCAGATAACAGCACAATAATCAACCAAGTATTAGCTTTGCCACTCGTCTGCAGTCACTACCTAGTGACTGCAGACGAGCTTGTATGGGTGACCACAATTTGGTGCCTACTGAGCACGTGCCATGTGGTCCCGGTTGGGTAAGACCCGGCTAACATTCAATATCCAGGAGTATCCAGGGAATGGGCAGCAGCATTCTCCTCGGTACATTAAAATCTTCTGCGATCACCAAGCCACCTGCTATAATGCGTCATAATTATGGCAAACCCCACCCCCCTCCCTCCCTATGATAAGGGTCCAAAGTCGCATTTTATGAAGGGGGGGTTTCTGGCTGATGATAAGCACTGCCGTGCGTTGTAAAGCGCGTTATTTCCACAGTGTTTTGTTTTATCCGATGAATACCTAAGTTATATCTGATTATAGAAACTAATATGCCTTTAGTCTCATTATTTGTTTTCCAGTTTTCTTTTCATTAAATACATTATTTTAATATTTATTGACTATAATAAAAAATTCTTCACTGTCCAGGATCAAACCCCCATTTAGGGAAAAACTGTCCAAGCTAGCAACTCTATTTGCCAAAGATTATTAGATATTTGAAAATATTATTTGATTGTTGTGAAATACGTAGCGTCAAGGCGACGCCGACGTTGATCCTCAAGTAGACAAACATACGTAAAAACCAATTTGTCGTTTTAATAAATTATGTATGTGTTTGTATAAAAATATGAATGAAAATTAAATGTAGAGAGTCATCGTTGTTAGCTAGAAAGACGTAGCTGCCAAAGTGTGAACGTAGAGTAGGCTTAAACGAGAGGTTTTCCTCTTTTTTCTGCTGGAAAAAAGGCTTAACTACTTTTGACGTGTACAGAGAGTGCTTATATATGCAGGATGTGTTTTTTTAAATCCGTTGATTTGGAGTCCGTGGAGGTTTGATTCCCGGCCAGGACTATTGATTTTTCAAAAATCCAATACAGCAGTTTTAGTTTTCATCAAAATCGGACATGAGACTCCTTGAGTGCTTTTCGCTATTCCTCATAGTTCTGAATTTGGCCTACCGCGCCCACTAGAAAATTTAATTAAAAAAACGCTTAATGCTGAGTCGTTCGCGTGACGTTTAACATCAGGCGAACGACTAGCTCGTCACGTAGTTCATTTACATTTAAAAAAGTAGAGTAGGCGCAAACGAGAGGTTTTGTCAATTCCCGTTTTTCCCGCTGGCAAAAAGGCTAATCCAATTTTGATTTGTTTTGGTTGTTGATTTACCGAGATTAACATACATAAGATACTTTTTATTCTACAAAATTAAGAGTTATTATGCAAAAATTGGTAAATTTAAAGTAAAACCGCGGCTTCAACCAACGACGCGCAATAAGCTATGGAGAGAACTATGCTCGGTGATTCCCTGCGAGATAAGATCCGCAACGAGGAGATCCGCAGGAGAACTAAAGTGACCGATAAATACTTAACTTCAGATAATTATCAAGCTTTACACGTATCATTCTAAATTGTAACACATTTTAATAGCTTACAGAAAAGTTTAGAGCTTTGAATTAAATGCGCTTATAAAATTCAAGTCACTTTTATTTTAAAGGCACTGACACAATTCACTATTTCATTTAGTGTCAACTGCAGTTGATATACTTAGGTATTACCAAAACACGCCCAAAGTGGCGCTCATGGAGGAGGTGCTATATTTAGCAGTGGACGTTTTCAGGCTGTCGATGATTATGAGAATGATAAGGTATTACCCGACTAGGGCAAAACTATTTGGCTTTATGAAGGAGAAAGATTATGTTTTTGGAAGGGTTGGAAAGGTTCTTGAGCGGCGACCACGAACCGAAAGACGCAGAGCCCCCCATTAGATGGACCGACGATCTGGTTAAAACCAGGTAGAGCCTATGTATGCAGGAGGCAAGCAGCTTCTCAAAGTGGTGCCCTATGGGGACAGCAGTGGACGTCTTCAGGCTGATAATAATGATGATGATGATGTTATTAACAGTTTATGTTTGTATTGTATTGTAGTATATCCCTACCCTCCCCATCTCTTCCCGTGGGTGCCGTAAGAGCCGGCAAAGGGAATATCCAGGGAATGGGCAGCAGCATTCGCCTCGGTACATTAAAATCTTCTGCGATCACCAAGCTGCCTGCCAAGCGTGGTGATTATGGCAATTCCCCCTATGATAAGCGTTCAAAGTGACGTTTTATGGGGGAGGCCTATGTTCAGCAGTGGACGGCTGATGAAGTGATGTCTTACCGGTCCACCGTAGCGCCTATAATATGGGTAGTGCTCATCCGATTTTGATATTAAGAGATGTCAATCGATTTTTTATTATGTTTCGAGACACAGGTGAAATTTTTTAGTTTTGTTTTTGTAACCTAATTTTGATTTGAGAGGACGAATGTTTCTATACTCAAGGAACTCAGAGTGACCACTAGGCTATCTTCAACCTGCCTCCAGCGAGTTCTTGAGTACTTCGGCCACATAGCTCGGAAGAAAAGTGGCAACCTGGAGAAGCCCATCGTCACAGGCAAGGTGGAGGGGAGACGGCCCCGTGGACGAAGTCCATTGCGTTGGTCTGACCAAATCCGCACCACACTCGACATCAAAGTCCATGAGGCCATACACGTCGCTGAGGACAGACCATGCTGGCATACAATAGAGGCAAAGTGATCTGTGCAGGGGTCATGACCTTCAGCATTGAGGAAAACGAAGCAAGGAGGAGGAATTTTGATTTTTGAAAACGCTGCTTACATTACCAGCTGGAAGCCGTCCACTGCTGAACATCAGACTCCTCCATAAAACGTCACCTTGGACGCTTATCATAGGGAGGTTTGCCATAATCACCACGCTTAGCAGGCGGCTTGGTGATCACTGCAGATTATACTGAAGAGTAAGAAGAATGTTGCCGTCTATTCCCTGGATATTCCCTTAGTCCGCTCTTACGGCACCCATGGGAAGAGATGGGATGGCTCTATTCGCACACTGGGACTAAAAACACTACTCATTCCTTCTTTTTCAATCCTTAATATCCTTCCGTGCTGTATATCTATCTCTACTTATATATAAATAACCGGCCAAGTGCGAGTCGGACACGCACACGAAGGGTTCCGTAGCGTTATCTATAAAAACGAGCAAAAAATCACGTTTGTTGTATGGGAGCCGCCTTAAATATTTATTTTATTCTGTTGCTTAGTATTTGTTGTTATAGCGGCAACAGAAATACATCATCTGTGAAGATTTCAACTGTCTCACTATCACGGTTCATGAGATACAGCCTGGTGACAGATGGACAGACAGACAGAGAGACAGACAGACCCTAATTCCTGGAAAACCCTGAGGAAAACGAGTAAATATATAGTTAATCCACTGGACTCCTTTATTAGTAGGTATTCTAAAGAAAATAGTCAATTGTATACTGCAATTTAGAGACTGATAATTTAATAAGGTAATCATTAACACAGTTTTTAATAATACTAATCCATATAATTAAAATAAATACATACATACATAAATATGATTTATAAGTATTGATCATTTTTTCAGTATCAATTCAAAACTCAGAGATTAGTGTATTGCGCCTATCAAATACCTAAATAAAAAAATTATAACAGTTGTAATTTTTTTCGTCACAGATTATAGAAAAAACAATGTATTTTTTTAGTTATGGGCTAGAGGTGGACTGTCGATAAACCTATAATAAGCGTGGTACAAACGATATCGATAGTTTTCTATAAAATCGGCACTTACAAGTAAACCCGATACGTTATTTACACAAAGTTAAGTTTAAGTAAGCTATTTAAAGTATTTATTGCGCTAATGTTTTGTTAACCTCAAGGGATTACAGGTTTTTGTGTTTGTGTAGTAATAACATGTGTTTGTGTTGAGTGATGTGCGCAAGAGTCGATGCCGCGACGGTTTTTGACACTGATGGATTTTATGGTTTTGTCTTGTTTGTTCTCTATGGTATTTTGTTGAAAATGTGAAATGTTTTTACGGCACTTTGTGACTATCGATGGGAGTTCTGAGTTCAAGTGTGTGCCTAAGTATTTGTCTGTTTAGAATTGTGTTAATTAGTAATGCCAGCATTTAGGGCACGGTGCCTACTGGTAGAGGCTGAAGGTGAGATAAAGTCCAAACGCAAGTCTATCAGAAAATAAGTTTGTATTATTATATCTGACTAACGATTTTCAAGTTTATTTTTACTATACTTTTTTTTTGTGAGATGAGTGGCAAACATGCAGGCGGCCCACCTGCTGGTATGTGGTCACCGCCGCCTATGGACATCTGCAACACCGAAGGCATTGCCGGTGCGTTGCCTACCCTTAGAGAGGACTCTTTTAACACTTTTCTTGAAGCTCCCCATACTGTAGTTATGCGGAAAAACCTCAGGGGGAAGATCATTCCACATCTTGCAGGTTCGTGGAAGAAACGAGCGCAAGAATCGCGTCGTATGAGATTTCCACGTGTCTACAATATGTGCATGCGCTTTTTCACGTTGCCGAGAAGTTCGATAATAAAATCGAGAAGATGGGATGAGGTTAAAGATTTCTTCAGAGCATACTGTTAATAATTACGTTAATTAGGTATTTTTTTGGTTCTTTAGTAAAGTTTTCAGAAATTTTTAAGTTATATTTACGTTTAAAGATCAGTTACAATAAGCAACGTTAAATGATTTAATAAATTGTTTTTTGAAGTTTTCAATATTGGAATTTTTTTTTTTTAAACTGACCCAACTCTCGGTCCCTTTCTAGATCAATTAATTACAAATTCAAGTCACAATCACCTCAATATTTTAGTCACGCGTAACTTTAACAACAATTTTTCACTTTTCAGTACCGAATATGTTCACTGTAAACACGTAAACACCATCACAAAAAGTCACTGACACCATAAAAAAGAAACAAAAGTCACTAAAAAAAAAGAAAACGCGCGGAAATCTAAATGTCAACTGTCAAAAATTTCCCGCGCGGTATTTACTTTTTTTTTGGCATTGGCAAATGTGGTAAACACACGTGTGCCGAGGTTCTCGGTCCAGCGGTCATTGAGAGCTGGTATAGTATCGGTAGATGTGTGCGGGGAACCGGCCGGCCGGCGACAGGCATACGAAACAGGCTCGGGGCGTGCTGCTCCGCGTTACGTCACCATCCGTAATTGGGTTACGTTTACGTGACGCGATGGGGTGTCACGTCTGCTAGACTTGTTATGGGCGTGTGCCCTAATTATTTTACTTTTTTTTTGATATAAGTTATTTTTTTAAACTCTAGATTAACCTGTCAGTTTTACGATTAGTAAGTAGGTACTTACTCATGTACATTCTTGTTTTATAACTCTAGTAGCGCCATGCGGTTTCACCCTATGTAAAGTAGCCTATGTGTTAATCCAGTGCAATATACTAGCTATCTCTATTCTAAATTTCATCCAAATCTATCCAGCCGTTTAAACGTTAGAAGTAACAAACACACAAACTTTTGCCTCTATAATATTGGTGTGAATGATATCTTGAGTCATCGTATTTTTTTATTAATTTAACATTTTCTTAACTTAATCTTTTTGCCAGGTAATATATTTTTATTTTTTTTAAATTATATTATACAACTAATATATATATATATATATAATATAATATATTTTTTTATTATCTAATATAATATATTTTTTAAATAAGATTATTCGTTTTAATATTTTTGGGATACCCGTTATGAGCAAAAATATTTTGCCACTGTCTTGTCAACTGTTTAAAGTGAACGTACAACCAAAAGAAAATTTATCGACTCTTTTCAATGCCTGTCAATTTTTCTAAATGTCCATTAAAAATTTTCTACCACGATACGTTTTTTTTAAATTTGGAAGATATTTTACGAAACTCCAACAAGTATAAATCAACTATCTATGTAGGTGTAGTCAAAAGTTCTTGTCCCCGAGCAATAAAGAACACAGCCTAGCTCGTTAACTTGACAAAATTACCAAAAAACCGTACGTTAATAAGCAAATATCAAATTTTCTCACGAACAAATTGCAGTCTGTGACCTGACCTGACGTTTCTCTAACTGTCATAGCTATAACACTAATGGCCAGTGTAACTTGAACCCTCGTTCCGTTCTTGCGTTGAACAAGATTAGACGAAAAGGGGATTTTAATGTACGCCGGTGGTTCTTAATATAATGGTTATTATTAAAATAATTGTTGAGCTAAATGGTACAGGTGTGAGTAATGCTTAACGGTGTTTTTGCACTCTGTACCATAGATGTGTCTAGTTACACATCAAAATCTACCCTGCACGCTCTATTTCGCTCAAGTATTGCTATCTTTCTTTCGCACGACAAATTGTGTGCAATGCACCTAATTTAAGTGAGCCACATTTAATACATTGCTTTGCCTTATCTCACTTAATTTTAGTCACTAGTTTTACTAGTCAGTACCGTTATTGGGTCAAAGACGTTTCTATAAATAGAGTGTTCTCAGACACGTAATTTTATTATAAGACAAATATAGTAATCTCGGTAGCGGTTACATATTTGAGCCGTTTGGTGTTGAGACCCTGGGTCCGTGGGGACCGGGAGCTCATCGCGAGCACCAAAGTCTATCAGAGCGCCTGGTCGATGCGACGCGTGACCAAAATGCTGGCACTTATTTGGCCCAACGCATCAGCATTGCAATTCAACGTGGCAATGCTGCCAGCATGTTGGGTACGCTACCTACCGGTAGTGGGCTAGAGCACTTGGACTGTCTATAGGCCATCGCGGCTATTATACAGTCCATAAGTGTTCTTTGTAGTAGGTAGTGTAGCTAGTTTAGTTTAGTTTAGTTTAGTTTTTATTATTGTAGTAGTTAGCTTGAGTAATAAAGGCAATTTGCCCGTCTAAAAAAAATAAGACAATTATTTAAATTGTTTGGAGCTTCTGTTTCAAGTTTTTGAATAGAATATTAAGCAAAGTCCGCTGCGGTCAGCTCTTAGATGAACGCTACAAAAGTGGTACATATTTATTTACAACGGTCCCAGTTGTTGTCATAATAACAATAAGAAATCTTCGGGCACCTTGAGAATCCTGGCAACTCTGACAACTTCTGGATTACTTTGTTTGGTAATACTTAATAATAATAAACATTGAATAACAGTGGAATAGCTAAATAATGCTTCTTCTGTTTTTTTTGCCCATTTGAAAACTTGTTAATAGACTTTTGAAAATTCAACCCCTAAGTAGGTGAAAAGGATCAAAAACGTTTGTATGAAAAACCTACATTTTGTGACATATTGTTTGGAAACTTGATACATACAAACAAGCATCATTTTCTTTGCCTTTTTCCCATTTGTTATTGGGGTCGGCTCCTAGTCTAACCTGTAGCGGCGAGCTACCAGAATTACACGAGCGACTGCTATCTGACCTCGCAACCCATAAGGAACCAGTAACAGGGATGGTTAGATCAGGTGTCAGGATTTTATCAGGCGTCTGATTACCCGTAACGATTGCCATAGATGTTCTTATGACAACCGGGACCGGCGGCACGGAGCGATGGCATCAAAAACTGCACATAACTTACTAGATAAGTCGTTGGTGCAAGGCCGAGGACGGATTCCGGTGCCGTAAGACTGCGAAGGGCACATGTTACCGCTCAGCTACCATCGCTTCAAGCATAAAAATAAAATAAAAAGTTTTTTTTAGTTTTTCGAAATTCAACCTTTATAATGAGTGAAATTAGTATTGAGTACTTATGTATGGTTTTTTTTTAATTGACCGAATCATACTTAAATTCGGAATGTGTAAAGGACATACAAATAATAAGAAATGGGTATCAGAAACTTTTGGAGTTCACTCCCTAAAGGGGTAACAAAAATACAACAAGGTCCCATCGTAAGACGCTCGCACAGCCTAAACCGCTGAAGTTAAAATCTTGAAATTTAGAGGATAGGTGTTCGAACGTAACCTATTTAGTTATAGCGTTTTTAAGCGACTCCCAAAAAAGGAGGGTTAATGTAATTTTTTCCCAGAAAAATAAACGGTTCCTGCTGCCCTAGCACGGACGGTAAACAAGACTGTCTTTCTCCGTTTTATGTCACTTTCTTAATGCTTGGGAGTAAACAGGGGAAAGACTATTTTGTCTACCGTCCGTGCTGGGGCTGCTGCGGGATAGTCCACGTGGACGGAGCTGCGGGCATAAGTTAGTACTTGCATATTTAATCTGTGGGGCAATAAAAAGATAAATATATTTATCTATACACACTATTAGTGTGATTTATCACTATTACTATATTCTTAAAATTATTAGTAGTAATATAATTATACATACAGATACACATAAAGACAATTTCATAAGTTTCCTTCTAAAACACTTCTACCAATGAAATAAAACCATCGTCCCACCCCTTTCTTCCTGACTATGCATACATTTGACAACTTAAGTTTTTTATACTAAAACGTCATATTTTCCTGTAGGGGAAACAACCCAACATAACTTGGCCTGCTAAACAGTAAAGGATTTGAAGCTGTTGTTTTAACGGTATAGGTCTAGATATTTTGGTTTTATAGACGGTCATTTTATTAGGTGGTAAGACTGATTTAGAGTTTTAAGAAGCGTTATGGTGATACTCCCCCTTAAGTAGAGTACCTATTCAAATAATGTAAGGGCTTTGTATTTTTTTATGGTAGTCCTTACTTTTTTTATGAGAATAAATGACGTGACGAGCTAGTCGTTCACCTAATGTTAAGCGACTCGGCCACCCATAACAGTTGCAACTCGCAACTTTAAAATAATAAAGTTTCGCGTGACACAGCACTGCGCACGTCATCCTGAGACATCACAGTCTAGTAATCAGATTACTAGTAGATTAAGTCTCTTTTTTATTTATTTATTTATTTATTTATAAATAGCACAGCCACATCACATATATTAACTTAAAACTACACATACAACATTAATACAAATAGGACTGATATATGCGACAAGAACGGCGTGCATAGCATTGGCTACATGTACTCATGACACAAAACAGAAAAAATAATAATAAAAATTAAGGAAAATCAGAAATACAATTGAAATAATAAAATAAAATAAAATAAAAAGAATATTACAATTTGCATAAAGAACTGTGCGTTTGTGAATAAATGAATATTTTACGTTTAAATACTACGAGAGAGTTACTAAAAATGTCTAAGTCACTTATTTTTGTGTTATAGTCATTGTATTCGTTAGATATTCGTGAGGTGGGACTTTGGAGACCAAGATCAGTGCGTGAGTCTCATTTGCCCAGTAATATCACTAGCTAGTCTAGCTAGCTGGTCGAGCTAGAGGCGGAGATGGGTAAGTTACGCTGGGATGTAATGGGATTGTCAGAAGTCCGAAGACAGGGACAGGACACGATAATCCTAAATTCCGGTAACTTATTCTTCTACCGGGAGGGAGACCAACTCTCCCAAGGGGGTGTCGGGTTTCTCGTCCGCAAGTCTCTCGTCAACAACGTGGTCAAAGTCGACAGTGTGTCGGCCAGGGTAGCGTACCTGGTACTCCGAATAACCAAACGGTATTCGTTGAAGGTTATACAGGTATACGCGCCGACATCGGCACACTCAGACGATGAAGTAGAAGCTATGTATGAGGACATATCCGAAGCCATGCATACTTCCGAAACATACTTCACCGTTGTGATGGGAGACTTCAATGCGAAGTTGGGCACAAGGAATAGCGATGAGCTGAGAGTGGGGCCATTTGGATACGGGCAGCGGAACCCTCGAGGACAGAGGCTGGCTGACTTCATGGAGAAGGAGGGACTCTTTATGATGAACTCCTTCTACGAGAAGCGGCCATCCAGGAAGTGGACGTGGATAAGTCCCGACGGTTCCACTAAAAATGAGATAGACTTCATCATGACGACCAAGAAGCACATATTCGATGATGTCTCTGTGATCAGCAAGGTGAAAACCGGTAGCGATCACCGTATTGTTAGAGGCACATTGAATATCAATGTTAAGCTCGAAAGGTCACGTCTGGTGAAGTCTACGCTCCGTCCAAATCCTGTCCAAATCCAAAACCCCGAAGGCTTTCAGCTGGAACTCCAAAATCGCTTCCAGTGCCTAGCCGACTGTAACACAGTGGACGAGCTAAACGACGGGTTGGTGGAAACTGTCCAAGCTGTTGGATCGAAATTCTTTAAGACCCAACGCCGAAAGAAGACTCAAAAGCTCTCAGAAAAAACTCTTGAGCTAATGGCCGACCGGAGCGAAATGAAGCTGCAGTCTTCAGTTGATATGTCAGCCTACGGTGAACTCAATAGACGAATCTGGAGTTCCTTGCGACACGACTTGCGTGCTCTTAGTACTTCACGTATTGAGGCCGCAATTGAGCGGAACCAAGGCTCTAAAGTGTTCGCAAAGGATTCGTCTATTGGGCAACACCAAATGACAAAACTGAAGACCGAAAATGGTAGCGTCATTTCATCCAAGCCTGAGATTCTGAGAGAGATCGAGAACTTCTATGGACAGTTATACACCTCGACACGTAAGCCCGCTACTAACACAGCTCAGGACATCAGAGCCAAGTTAGTCCGACACTATACCGAAGATATCCCGGACGTCAGCCTGTACGAGATTAGAATGGCCCTCAAACAGCTTAAAAACAACAAGGCACCAGGTGAAGATGGAATTACGACCGAACTTCTGAGAGCGGGTGGTAGACCGGTACTTTTAGTCCTCCAGAAGTTATTTAATTCTGTCATCCTTGAAGGTATAACGCCAGAGGCATGGCACAAGAGCGTGGTGGTGCTCTTCTTCAAAAAAGGCGATAACACCTTATTGAAGAACTATAGGCCCATCTCGCTCTTGAGTCATGTGTATAAGCTGTTTTCGAGAGTCATTACGAATCGTCTCGCACGCAGGTTTGATGAATTCCAGCCTCCCGAACAAGCCGGTTTCCGAAAAGGCTTTAGCACCATAGACCACATCCATACGCTGCGCCAGATTATACAGAAGACCGAAGAGTATAATCGGCCGTTATGCCTAGCGTTTGTGGACTATGAGAAAGCCTTCGATTCAATCGAGACTTGGGCGGTGCTGCAGTCCTTGCAGCGATGCCAAATTGACTATAGGTATATCGAAGTTTTGAAGTGTTTGTACAGTAAGGCCACTATGTCAGTCCGACTACAGGACCAGAGTACGGAACAAATTCCATTGCAAAGAGGCGTGAGACAGGGAGACGTTATTTCTCCGAAACTGTTCACAAACGCATTGGAGGATGTTTTCAAGCTCTTGGAGTGGAAAAGATCTGGCATCAACATAAATGGCGAGTACATCACTAACCTTCGTTTTGCCGATGATATAGTCATAATGGCGGAATCGCTCGAGGACCTTAGCACCATGCTCAACGACCTCAGTAGAGTCTCCCAGCAGGTTGGTCTTAAGATGAATATGGACAAGACAAAGATCATGTCTAATGCTCATGTTCCACCTATACCGGTAATTGTTGGGAACGATACTCTCGAAGTTGTCGACAAGTATGTCTACCTAGGACAGATTGTCCAATTAGGTAGGTCCAACTTCGACAAAGAGGTGGCGCGAAGAATCCAACTCGGCTGGGCAGCGTTCGGGAAGCTTCGTCCTATCTTTTCGTCCAAAATACCGCAGAGCCTGAAAACGAAAGTTTTCAATCAGTGTGTGTTGCCAGTGATGACTTATGGAACTGAGACATGGTCTCTTACTGTTGGCCTCATTAGTAAGCTCAAAGTCGCGCAGCGAGCTATGGAGCGAGCTATGCTCGGTGTTTCCCTGCGAGATAAGCTCCGGAACGAGGAGATCCGCAGGAGAACTAAAGTGACCGATATAGCTCTTAGAGTTAGTAAGTTGAAGTGGCAATGGGCAGGCCACATCGCTCGTAGAACTGACAACCGATGGGGAAGAAAGGTTCTCGAGTGGCGACCACGAACCGGAAGACGCAGCGTAGGCCGGCCCCCCACTCGGTGGACCGACGACCTGGTGAAAGCCGCGGGGAGCCGATGGATGCAGGAGGCGAGCAGCCGCTCAAGGTGGCGTGCTCTGGGGGAGGCCTATGTTCAGCAGTGGACGTCTTCAGGCTGTTGATGATGATGATGATGATCACTAGCTATAATGCCCTTTAAACCGGAACACAGTAGTGCTTGCACACTACTGCTTGGCGGCAGAATAACTGGCAAAGCGGTGGTACCTACCTAGACGAACTTTGCAGAAAAGTCCTACCACCTAGTAAACTAAGATATAAAAGTGAAATCTCTGCTTTTTAGGGTCAAAATATATAAATAAATAACGCCCAACGATCTCAATGGATTCTAGAACCTAACTAGGGTTTCCTGTATCTAGGGACCCTGGAACTACGAGGACTATGCTCCCACAACACCCAGACACAGAAGTACAATCAAATCATTTGCGAAACACACACCAAAAAAACTATTTAAAAAAAGATTAAACAGTTCAAAAATTTTGTAAAAATATTTTATCATTCTTTCAAATCTACAGGCCTTTAGACCACTGTTTTTGGAATTCATTGTACTCTTCACGATTAACAAAACAAGTTTAGTTTAGTTTAGTTTAGTTTTTATTATTGTAGTAGTTAGCTTGAGTAATAAAGGCAATTTGCCCGTAAAAAAAAAAAAAAACCAAGATGTGTGGTGGGTGCTGCGGTGGATGCTGCGGTGGATGTGTATTTCCGTGCCGTTATGTGCTAATAAACTGTTATCCATAAGCGTTATTTAGGTTTTTTCCGTGCTCAAATACTTGTCCCGTCGCGGGAGTCGAACCGCAGCTTCCAGGTTATGAGCCGACCTGTTCAACCACTACACCACAGACTGCCTGCAAAATGCCTTCATTCTTTAAAGTAACCACTACAATTGACGGATGAAACCGCGCGGCGATCCTAGTATTGCAATGTACTAGTTTGTAAAAAAAAATTTTTGAGGGATCTTCTCAGATAGAATTTAAAATAAGAATGTGGGTTAAAAATACAATTCTTAACAGAACTCCGTCCTTTATAATTTTGAAATTGATTATTAGAAGTTGAATTACAGTAAATAGAAAAGTAATTTAACTAGTTACCTACATTAGCATCTTCGATAAGTCCTACTTAAATTACCATTTTCAAAAAAAAAATACAAAAGCAAATTCCATTACTTACATTTTAAAACAAATTAAAAGCCAAGTGTCTTAAAACCCGAGTTCCATTTACAAATCCAAAATTAAAACGTCCGAAAAAACAAATCACATTTTCATTTAAAATCTAAATATCTGAACATCTCGTTTTTATTCATAAGAGTGACAGGAACAGGTATATTCTAGAGCGGCGATTTAAATACTGGCCCCTGATTGGCTGGTGGCGTTTGTGAGGCGTCGCCAGCCTACATCTGTGGGTAGGCGTGCCTAGTGAGGTATCTGGGTCATGCCAAGCTTATACTGCATAGACAAAT
Source organism: Ennomos quercinarius (assembly GCA_910589525.2). NCBI lineage: Eukaryota > Metazoa > Arthropoda > Insecta > Lepidoptera > Geometridae > Ennomos > Ennomos quercinarius. The sequence continues at coordinate 11,106,754 of OU342507.1, read as the reverse complement.
TAGTTTACAAATTATCGAATAATTTTACCCGGCGTTACCCGGCTACGGTGCTACGGCGTAGCTGCTACGAACATTTTAGCAACAATGTCTACAGTTTTATCACATTTAGCTACGATCTCTACGCAATTTTGATTCATTTGTTTTAAGGACGATTGTGAATATTCGTAGCACAGATTAGGCAGTAGTTACTGCGTAGTCTGAAATAGGTCAAAGGGTTTTTCATCCAGTTCATTTACGTAACAATGCTTTTTACTTATTTTACTATGGTTTTCTTTTTTCAAAAATTAGTCTTTTTTTTTTATTGTAAGCTGTGATTTTTTAATGGTGATTCATTTGTTTTAATGCAGGATGGTCATAGGCTGTACTAGTACTTTAATTCTATTGAGCATTTTAATGAAAGCGTATTAATGACTGGCCTGATAGCTCAGTTAGTGGTAGCCCTGCCTTCTGAACTGAAGGTTGTAGGTTCGATTCCCATCCAGGACAAAAATTTGTATGATGAACATAGGTGTTTATTCTGTGTCTGGGTGTTAAATTGTATTCTATGTATGTATTTACAAACAAAAAGTATCTAAGTATTATATCAGTGATCTGGTTCCCATAGTACAAGCTTTGCTTAGTGTGAAATTACTACAAATATTTTTTAAAAGTAATTAAACCTATGGAAATTCCTCTAAAATGTATTATTCCCTGTTGATTCCTGTTATTATTTCTTGTTTGTATTTGTTTATTGTTGTGTTGTGTGTTGTTGTGTTGTTGCTGTTTATTTATTTATGTCTTGTTTTACTTTCGATATTTTTCCCCAAATCAATCCTATTTAAACTACTTACATATCCTTCAATTTATCCCAACAATAAAAGGGCATAAATCACCATCTGTCCTTGACTGGCCTTCGGAATACCTCCACTAACAAAACTACCTCACAAACCCACCCTTATTCCGTTTAAATAAGGTTCAATCAGCCGCAGAGTTAAATTGGTAATCGCAACATTAGGTATGCGAAATGCGTACATGGAAATCGATGAAACAGCCTGAAAGAGGAGTGTTAAGGTACTTCGGGGAATGAAATATCAGGAAATCCTGATAAATGTTGAGGGCTAATGTCAGATTTTAGAAAAATGTGTTTTTACAATCTTTTAAACCAAGCAAAAAACGTATAATACCTACCCACAGACCTAGAATATTTTGACAATAAATAGATATAACGCCCAACGATCACATACATAGATCCTGGACTCTAACTAGGGTTCCCTGTATCTAGGGACCCTGGAACTATGAGGACCATGGTCCCACAACACCCAGACACAGAACAAGTATTTGAGTTTTTCCTGTGCAAAAATACTTGCCGTTTATGAGCGGACCTGCTCAACCACCACCCCTAATAGTACAGGGTTGTTGGTAACTCGATTCGGCGGGATGAGATACGATATATTGACAACACGCAACTTTAAGCCTCTAATGTATGGGCGAAAGTAATAGTTTTCAAGACATTTGAAAGTTAGCTATTTTTGGAAAAATATCCAATATTGGGATGTTTATAATAATTTACACTTTGACCTAAAATGTGTTCTTATATAACTTATCTTAGCAAAATTGGTTTTCAAACACAGCTAGGTATACTATAGATACCATATCCACATTATCCATATACTATATGACATATAGTACACCTAGCTGTGTTTGAAAAACAATATTGCTTTTAAGATCCAAAAAGATTTCATTATTTATAATAAAAGCATGTTAATTAGTAGGTCCTTAATATGTAACCTAGCAGCCTAGCGCACCTAACGCCCTACATTGTGATCTCCTAGCCCTTAACCATAAATAAATACTCGCTTCGCTTACGTAACATAACCAGTGTGAAATGTACTTATAAAAAGTTATACAAAAGAGCATTTCTTTTCGATTGTTGATTCCTGATTTTAATTTTTAAAGGATTAAAACTACGCTTGTATCCGAAACGCCACTTCGTTCCAGCTCTGTGCAAATTAATGTTCTCAAAGACAAGTCTATTCAATATTAAAAACCTAAACCTATTTCTTGATTTAACAGCTATGAAAAGCGTTCTGAAACAGCAAAAGCCTTCGCCAGAAAGCCAGAACACCGCGGCAGGGGCGGCCGATCGATGCGAATACGTGACGCGGATGCTAACGGGGGAGGCTTCGAGCTCAAAGGCTCGACTTGGCTGCTGAGCTGAGAGGAATGAACGGGTATATTAGATTGTATATTATAAATGGCGAATACAATTACAAAACAGTAATATGGTTTCCTTGCGAGATGAAATCTGTAACGAGGAGAAAGAGGATGCAAAGTCTGGAACACAGAAGAAAAGGAGCTTGTCTGTCCGTCTTTTACCGTTTGCATTTTGGGGAGTGTTCTCAGGAGCTTCATGACCTTATCCCACCCTCTCCTTTCCGTCATAGAACAACTAGACGTATTGAAGCCTTCCATCCTTATGTCGTTAACGTGCCCCATGTTCGCACAAATCGTTTCGGAAATTCATCCATAATCGGTGCAACGGTATTTATTTCCACATACAATCTAAGCGTATGCAAGAGCAGCGTGAATAGGTATGTTCTGGGTAAGCGTGTCCCACCGTAGGCTACATCTGCACTTACCATCAGGTGAGATGTGGCCAAACGCTGACCCATTAATAATAATAAAAATCCACAGAAGAACATAAATTATAAGTCACCGATATTGCTTTCAGTTGAAATGTCAACGGGCATTGAGCAGGCGATATCGCTCGCAGAACTGACAACTAGAGGGAAAGGGTTCTTGATTGGCGACCGCGATTTAGAAGACGCAATGTAGGCTGGCCCTCTTCTAGGTGCACCGATGACCTGGTCAAAACCGCGGGGGATCGATGGACGTAAGGGGGAAGCAGCCGCTAAAATGGCGCTCATTAGAAGAAGACATTTTTCACCATCATGATGATGATGATGATGATATTTAAATATCATTAGATATGGCTTAAAATTGATTATTTTGTTGCCTGTTAGTTTTTCTCCCCACGCTCGTTGCCATCCGAAACATGTCTTGGGCGACTCGAAAGATCCTATACAGCTGATGCAGTGCAAAGTAACCTCTATAACGCCACAGACAATGGAATTGAAGGTGGATAAGTTCTAAATTCATTTAAAGTATAGAGGGTTATTGTGTTAAAATGTGCATACGTTTGACAACAACTCAGCTGATGGGAAGTGACGAAGTTGTCTAAGGTGGAGCACGTTTGCCCATGAGATGCCCATTCACTCGTGACTTGAAAATACCCAGGTTTTACCCAGGAGGAAGCACTGTTGCTGGAAGAGCCGTTGTTGTTCGGACTGTGAATGACTCGGCAAAACGCTTAGCTGCTTGTACCAGCATTGGCACGCAAAAAAAGACCGCAGCCGCTATCCGTATTAAATTCGCTATGGATCAGCCAATAAGCTTAGCTGTAGCCTTCTGGATCAGTATCATCACTAGTATATGATAGGAAGATCTCGCTTTCGATATAAAGGACGAATAGCTTTATACCACCTCAAAACACACCTGTTCTATTCCACCCTTTTCAGGTGTCTTGTTGATCGCAATGGTCCGTGGTGACTTTTCTTTTCCTCCATCTTTTTCCGTTTCCCTTCCATCTTCCCTACGATAGAATGAGTATAAATACAAAAGCAACTAAAAAATAATACACACAAAAAAATCATGCGTAAAAATTACATACGTTTCTTTGTGCAGCCCACACTTGGCTGTTTTAGAAACGAAAAACTATCCTAAATGTTATTCTGAAAAATAAGCTATCACCACACCAAATTTCAGGGAAATCCATTCAGTAGTTCCAACGTGATGCGTGTTCAAAGAGACAGACTGACAGACAGCCAAACAGACAGACAGACAAAAAATTCAAAAAAATTGTTTCCTCTTCTGTATCGATAAAGAAAGAAGTGTATTGCAATCAATATTTTCAAAAAATATTCAATGTACAGATTTAGCCCAGTTACAGTTTTATTATATGTATAGATAGAATAGATAGATGTTACCGAGTACACAGACAGGGCTGTTCACTTCCCTGATATCCAATATCAAATTCGACAACCCGGGTAAGGGAAGCTGTCACACGGTGAGTAGGTACATAGGTAACGATACATTTCTGTATACTTACTACAAAATTTCTCGAGGTGCAAAAGCGCATTGGTAACACTCCTAGTATTACAAATGTCAACAGGCGATGGTTATCGCTTACCATCAGATGGTCTATCAGACTAAGGGTGGGTTTTTTGATCATGTTAAGGTAACCAATGGTTAAAAATGTTAACAAATTTTGACCATTGGTTAGAATTTATTAGCATTTTAACCATTGTTTAAAAACTGACAAAATGGTTAAAATTTGTTACAGTTTTTAATAATCGGTTACCTTAACAACGAATCAAAAAACCCATCCTAAAAGGATAGTGACAAAAATTGGAGATGCCGGGGATCGAACCCGGGGCCTTTCACATGCAAAGCGAACGCTCTACCACTGAGCTACATCCCCTGTGGTTTTATATAGTGAAATAGATTTTGTAACTACAAGTCTATCAACGGCGACCAGCTGGCAGCGGTTAGATGGGTAGATGGAACCACTGGGCATGCCCAGTGGTTCTAAATAATGATATGCATATCATTATATTATAAGGACTAATCTGGGCTGATGATGATGATGATGATGACGATGATAATTTGACTGGCCTGTTAGCTCAATTGGTAATAGCTCTGCCTTCTGAACTATGGGTTGTGGGGTCGATTCCCACTCAGGACAAACATTTGTGTGATGAACATAGGTGTTTGTTCTGTGTCTGGGTGTTATATTGTATTCTATGTATGTATTTACAAACAAATAGTATCTAACTATTGTATCAGTTATATGGTTTCCATAGTACAAGCTATGTGTAAGCTTAGTTTGTGGCTAGTGGGCGTTGTGTGTGTGACATGTCCACACATATTTATTTATTTAATGAATTTTCCAAACAAAAGAAGTGATTAATCTCAAACAATCAATTTGTTTTCACACACCAAATGCGAAAGTGCTTTGTTTCAATTCAATCCTTCCGGTCGACTTGGGCCATTTCTTAACTTATCTATTTCCATAATTATCCTCTTTCTATCTTTTCTTGACTTCAACTTGTTCACTCCCCGATTGGATATTATCCAATGTTGTAAAAAAAATTGGAGATGCCGGGGATCGAACCCGGGGCCTTTCACATGCAAAGCGAACGCTCTACCACTGAGCTACATCCCCTGCATTACTACGTGTGAAATGTGACACCGACACCTAACTTTACGGGTTAATTATTTAGAAAAACACTTGAATACATAAATAAATACAAAACAAGATTTCTATTTTCAATTAACGTTCTATTGTTTATCATGTATTGTCCCATGCCAAAATTCTGTTTAAATTGTTATCGTTGGGCCTAGATAAGGACTAAAAGTATATGTATTAATGTTTTGAATTTTCTCACAGGGCGATGTGGTCACTAAACGACAAAACCCTTCAAATAAAAAAAAACATGTATTGTAGACGGACTATATATGATACAGCTAGATAGCGCTGTCTGAAATATCCACACATATTTATACTTATTTATTTATATATGAGCAATGCAAAGGAGACAGCCAGACATACAAATTAAAGTGTTAAAAGAGTCCTCTCTAAGGGTAGGCAACGCACCGGCAATGCCTTCGGTGTTGCAGATGTCCATAGGCGGCGGTGACCACTTACCAGCAGGTGGGCTGACGGCTTGTTTGCCACTCATCTCAAAAAATACAAAATCTTTTTTGGCCAGGCTGAAACCGAGATGCTTCACTTTCGCTCGGTCAATACCAAAACTGCCCCTCTGAATGGCCACTTACTAATTACTACGATATGATCAAAGGTAAGAATTGCCACTAACCATCTGGTAAAATGTGGTCATAACGTACCTTCTTCACCTCTCCTTTTCACATTTTTGTCTGACAAAAAATGTCAACATCAAACTCAATCTACGTAAAGCAAAAGATAAATCTCCGCAAATCAAAATTCAGTTTTAGAGAAAAAGCTGGAATAAAGGTACGTTCAGACTCGGCCGAGTCGGACGGACGGACGGACGGCAAGAAATCATTATTGCGCAGGAATCCATACAAATAATTGGCCCGTAAACATGTCAGAGCGGCGTCTCTACCATGTATATTACGTTAGGGTTGTCGCAGAGGTAAATACAATCTGGAGCTCTTAAAGTTGCGAGTGAGTAGGTATATTCTAGGCAAGCATGTAGGTACCATCGTAGACCGCGTCGTCACTTTCTATCAGGTGAGATTGCGGTCAAATGCCTATAGTCTTAAATAAAGAGGACACTGGACGTGAGTTTGTGTGATTGGTTTTTTTTTAGTGAAAAGCTATTTAATCAATTATGGTGAAAGAATAGATGACTGAATTAAGTGTTGACTCGATTTAAAAGGAAACAAAATTGAATACAAACAAACTTTTTTTTTCTACCTAAACTACGTAATTAAAGTACAATTAAATGTAAAATAAAACTAAAGTTTCAAGGTGCTACTTACTAGGTACCTTAAAACTTTATTTTTCTTTTATGTTTATTCATTACGAGTTTCGTAAACTACCTTACCTACTGTCTTTCGCCCAAGAACTATTTAAATTATCTAATTAGTGGAAGCTTCACCCATTATAAGCTAACTATTATATTATCTGTGGTTAAGGCGTTTTTTCGCAGAGCTCTCGATGTTCCGGGAATAAGTATAATATGTTAAAATTTGTAAAATTACCTTCGATCAAAAGAGAATTACCAATCTGTAACAAAAAATTTCATACAAATCAATTTAGTTGTAGTGACGAGAAAACCATACAATTAAACAAACAAACAACATTTCACTTTTATAACTATTAGGTATATTGGTAGGGATAGGGATAAAGTTGTGACCAAAATGAAATAGTTAAAATTTCTACTATAATTATTATGTTTTATTTGATTTAAAATATTATCCTAAGTAGGCAAGGATTGACACACCATCATGCCCACCTCGAGAAAACTTGTCATCGATGTTAGAGTGAGACACACTCAGACGCTGCCATAGTCTTGTCACCGTCTCTCACAAGATAAAGCGTCGAGAAAAGTTTGTTTCAGTGCGAATGCTAGCCGGCCTGAAATAGACCATAATATAATGTAGGCTAGGTAAGTCAATAAAACCTATAAACTCACAAGTGCCAACCCTACTTCCGATCACCAGAATCCGTCAATGTCGTATCAATAGAGCGAGCGAGACGCGCGATTTTTTCGTCGCGCGCCATGACGGACGCCGCGAGATGGCGTCGCGAACGCTATTGTGCGCCTGCGCAGCGTATGCTATAATTTTACCATTCACTTGTTCGTGTACGACAGTTTGATCCGTGATTTAAGAACTATAGATATCTAGGCTCAATACGAGTAGATATGCATTCTATTTTTATTTTATCCGAATTCTTCTTCCGAACTTCGCTATTCAGCATAGTAATTGAGGTTACTCATTTTGCCAACTTACTACTTTTTTTATTACTGAATGGCATTTGAATGCGGTCTCACCTGATGAAATCGATAGTACTACATACATCAAAAAAGTCTAAGCAACATGCATGACGGTATACTTGGACTGCCAAAGACGACAAATAACACTTCTATGAATGCCAAAATGTCGAGATACCTGAAATTGATTACTTCCCGCTTGCAACATCCCTACAGCTCTTTGCATTTCATCTGCCGTCAAATGACGTCGCTCCATGACGTGAAGAATATCTAACGATTCAATTTTGTCGCTAACTTTATTTAAATGGTTGGTAGAATTATAAAATCAAGAATAAACGTGTCAATTAAAACGCACTTAAATTCAAACAAATTCGCAGTCATTTGAATTTTATGAAAAACAAAACATTAGATTTTTTTTTTACAACCAGCCAGTATGTCATCAATAACAAAAAAGTTTACTTACCTACGCACTTTGAGTGAGTAAATACTTAGAAATTAATTAATATAAATGGTAAATTTGAAATTTCATGCATGTTGCTTAGACTTTTTTGATGTGTGTAGTTAGAATGCATGTTGAATGTTAGAATGAGTCTCACCTGGAATTGATAGTACTACTGCTACTATCAATTCTATCACGTGAGACCGCATCGCATTCAAATGGTCAGTCTTCATTAATAAAAGAAACTAATTTGCTTGCCTAATACGATACCTACCTACGTTAAGGGGGAACGTTACACTAGCGCGGCAAATTCAAATATTCTTGCATTCTTTTGCCAATAATAGCTTAAACTCAACGTGATTACATGAAAACTAATTTTGCGGAAATAAATAGAATGTATCAACAAATTATGATTAAAAATATCTCCTAGATATCAATGGTTTAGCGACAAATGGCAATAAATATTTTCTTCTGATTTTTTGTCTATTGCCATTTGTCGCTAAACCAATGATACTTTTAACTGTAATTTATTGATACATTATATTTATTTGCGCAAAATTAGTTTTTATGTAATCACGTTGAGTAGTTAAGCTATTATTGGCAAAAGAATGCAAGAAAGTTTGAATTTGCCGCGCTAGTGTAACGTTCCACCTTAAGAGATGATTCCGTATAGAAAATCTTTATGGTCGAGCTTAGACAAAAAGGCAATTGACAATCGATCAACGGCCGATCGGTTCAGCATTCTCCGACAGAGGGCGTCATTGTCCACAGTAATTATACCGTAATTACCGTACTTACCGATAATTATAATTAACGTTTACTGTACGGTAAGTTAATGCCATCAGATAAGTATTGGTGCACCAATTAAAGGATTTCAGTGACAATGTTTAATGCATGGTTTTCATGCTTGATAATCATAAAAGTTTATTAAAATTCTATGGGTTAGGTAAAAAAAGAAAATAAGGGTCTTTCAACAAGGACGGGCCGATGTTGAAATTGCGCTACAGCGCGTAAATTGTTTATCATTGACCTGTGGCGCTGACGGTGATGGCTTCGCCAACGTCGTCTTTAAAGAAGTACGGACCGATGATGCCATTAATAAATAATGGCATTAATAGACCTTTCGAATAAAAAAATTACATTTATATCTCACACACAGCTTGTTTTATTCAATTTCAACATCGGCCAGTCCTTGTTGAAATACCCTTTAGTATGAAAATCGTCACGCGTCATGTTATTAGCCCAATACGTTCCCACAGCTGGGACACGGACCTTCCTTCACAGGAAGAGATGCGGGGGCTACCTGTCATCCACCACGCTGCACTAGTTCAATTGGTGAAATATATTTTTCTTATCAAGATTTACCTAATTGAATTGAAGATTCCAAATGGATTTTACCTACTCTTTTTCGAACTTTCCATTTTCAGGGACAAAAGTTATCTATGTAGTCGGTGTGATAAGCAAACAGTGTGTCAAACATCGAATTACTGTATGCAGCCGGCACAGGGGGTCTAGCAAAGATGCCTTTCCATTAGCGATAACGCCAAACGCTAACTCAAAATGTATGGGAATGACATTGCTCGTGGAAAACTTTTCCGCGGCTAATGTCATAGCTAATGTCATTCACATGCATTTTGGAGTTAGCGTGAGGCGTTAAGTAGCTAGTCGAAAGGCATATTTGCTAATAGACCCACGGAGCAGAAAAGCGTTTCACGCTCTCGCCCTGATAGAGGCGAAAATAATAACAATATAATTCACGCACTGAGCAATAGGCGCCGAGCGGGGACCGGCACCCATAACACCCGGTACCTGAGTCCCAAGATGCAGGGAATCGTAGTCAGGGTCCAGGATTTATGTATGTGATCATTGTGATCGTAAAAATAAAAAAATAAAAAAACTGGCATAGCTTTGAAAAGTGTCAAAAGAGATTTGAAAAGAGACTGGATGTATAAGCATGATAATCATAACGATTTGCACATTCTGCGTATTGTAGGTTACATTTAGTTTTGAGTGTCGTGCTCATTTTGAAGATCATTTCAATAAAAAAAGAAATTCAATCGGTGAAAAGCCATAAACCATAAAATAGAAGCTTTATTTCTCGCCGACACCTCGTGACATCTTACGAACCTATAAATTATAAATAAATGATATGAAGTCGGTACCGACTGCCACAACAAAAGCTGAGCACAGACGATGGAACATCCGAATGCGCATACGAATGAACAACAAACTCTAGTCTCAGGAACAGCGGAAAATTAACTCTATAATAATCATTGTACAAATATTTAGTATGACCACGTGGATAACCACCGCCACCTCTCTTCCAGTGGGTGCCGTAAGAGTCGGCTAAGGGAACATCCAGGGAATGGATAGCAGCATTCTCCTCGACCCGCCTGCCGAGCGATTATGGTAACCTTAACCAAAGTGGCCTGTGTTTAGCCGTGAACGCCGATAAGGCTGATATGATGTGGCATAGATTAAAGTTTGGACAGATTATTGAATACGTGATGGAACCTGGAGTATTGACGTCACTGAAAATGCAGCAGTTGCGACGCTATGGCAATGAGAAGGGGAGATCAAAATTCTTTCGGAAACCTGGGCCCATGATATTTCGATCCACTGCCTTCAAACTTTCAAAGTCAAGATTTCAATAAATAACCTACATAACCTCTAAATGCTATGAATTTTGCGTTATGTAGGAATTTTAATTAGTTTCTAATAGTCACTATTTTAATATAAATACTTATAGTAAATATAGGGGTATTTGGTTACGTAATTTCGAATTTTTAGATAATGCAGATCAGTGATTTTCAGCCATTACGGGTTTCAGATGATACGATTTCAGTTATAACGAGACAAAAACGTTTTGGAATGGAGTATTTTAATGTTAGGTTCTAACAAACCAGACACTATGTTTAAATTAGTATCTTATATCTATAATAGTCATCGCCGTGAGTTAGTTCGTTCGTGTGTCACCGACCTTACGCCATCGCGTTTTATCCACTCAATCAAAGATAAACAGTTTTAAATCTCACCGCGTTGCTTTTTCAAACACTATTATTATTCATTAAAACTTCAAATAAAAGGGAAAAACTGAGCAAGTGGGGGGCTGACATAAACAGCGGACGGTAAAAACTTGCGCGCAGTAGGAGAGGTAACGTCGTGCCTCATATTGTATTGAAAGTTTGCTTGCAAGATCGAAATGATTTGATAACAGATACATAGATAGATCTTTGGAGCGGTTGCGTTCCAGTAAAGTTAGGTACGTAGGTTTTTTTTTTTTTTTTTTTTTCTACCGAGGGTGTGAAGGAATCCTCATGGATCCCACAGAGCACGGGCTCGCGGGTATGTCCGACTCCGCCAATTCCGCCATGGCGACCTACGGACTAAACCTCCCTCCCTTTTTTTTATTCTCTACAGACATAACTTCCATTTTTAAATTACATTTTATTTTACTATTTTCGAGATGTTGCGGTGCTCAAATGACATCCGACTTTTTTGTTTATAACTAAGTTCTTTTTTTTTTTTTTTTTCTTCTGATTGTGTGTACACCATGAGCACACCAGCCCCCAGGACGACCCGACACGCGACGCCGCCGCAAAAAGGAGCCCCTTAGTGAGCGTGAATGCTCCGGGTGTACCTAGATACAAAATAAATTCTATGTTACCTACCCTTATTCTAATTTTCTACAATTTAAATTTTTCCAATTTGCGAATCCAGACTGCGAGGAGCTATTTTCTAGCTTCTCACACTCCCGATCCACAAATTGGATTACAATTATTTATAATATTAATTTGATTTATCAGCTCCGAAAACCATGCCGCTTTTTATCTTGAGCATACTCCCAATGACGGCCTCATCTCGATTCTTCATGGCCATCTTGAGATTACTTTTTATCTTGAGGTACGTACCTACGTATTTTTAAACTTGATATATGAGTAAGAAGTAGGACTTTTCTAGGTGGACTAACGATCTGGTCAAAACGTGAGAAGCCGATGGATGCAAGAGGAAAACAGCTGCTCAAAGTGGTGCTCTCTGGGGGAGGCCTATGTTCAGCAGTGGACGTCTTCAGGCTAATTAATTGACCCAGGAGTGACCTACAATAATCTATTACAACTTCCCCATTATAGATAATCTTTACACAGTTTATTTTTAGCGGGATCACACTTAGATAGGATTTCTTATTTAACTTTGGCTTCACGCTGTTGTTAATGATGGTGAGGACTTTTCTGCAGAGTGCCTTTCTGTACGGAGTAGTTTTCGATTAAGTTAACGACTCGTGTTTCTTTCTTGAAGATTCCCTATTCAAGAATCTAGCAAAAATACTGTTAACATTTTGTTCATTAAAGTTGTACCTTTACGTAAACAAAAACAGGTTGATTAAACATAATGTATTGTTTAATTAATAGACGCAATTGTATAACAAACAAAAAACGATCATCAACTGTCGCACCGCACAGTTGTCCAAACGTTCAAAACAATTGAACTTTCGTGCACCTGACAATCGCTGCGAAATTACATCCAACCATACAAGCCGTATAACCATCCGAACTATTCGATACAACAAAACTCAACTCGGCTTTTGACAAAGCGAATTGCAAAAAGCAAATGCAATTATTTCACTCAAACAGTAATTTCGTGTCATTGTTCTGGAGAAATACCAATTATATACAATTACTTGTATATGACATTGTGTCGTGTCATTCCTTGATCGATACAGGATCGATTGTGGATCATTCGAATAGCCGGCGAGTCGATTTAACTCGATGCTTTTTTGGGGTAAAAAGTGGAACAATGAAGAGAAATGTCAAGATGGATGATGGTCGCAATGGGTTTAGACGATAGGTGTGATGAAAAATGACATAATTTTAAAGATTTTGAGTAGGCACGTAGGCTCGTGTGCTTTAGAAAATGCGGCAAAATCCTATCATCATTCTAATTTAGTTAAAATCATTATTAAGCAATTAAGTAACAATATTAGCTAAATATAAAAATATACCAGAGGTTTGCCATATCACTTAATTTTTCTGCGAATTAAATTAAACTGTTAGAGGTATTTATTCGTACTGTGGCAGGTACCTATGCAACGTAATAAATATATACCATAATTCGATAGGGTTGATACTTATCAGTATCAACCCTATCGAATTATGGTATATAGTGCTGGCTATTGCAGAATTTGGATTATTTATTCATTCAAATATTTCATTGAGGTATTCATAACTTATTTTTTGCAACTTACTTCTATTTTTTATACCATCGCGGTTGGTCTATATATATATAAAAATATTATAGGTAATCAAAATTTAATACATGCAGTTTGGTAAGTATAAAACAAACGGTTTAATAATGTTATTTAAATGAATAAACTATTGAAAAAACAACAATAACATCAATATTTTATTGAATGGTTTTTTTTATTATTTTAAAGATTCATATACTTTACGTTATCCACGTTAAAATTTCTTATTGGGTGTATAGAATTTCCTAAGAACATGTCACTTACTCAGCTCAGACACTGATTGTCACTTATTACGTGCATAAGTGGTGTCTCTCACCTAACGCACGATTTTTTTACATCGCATCTCGGATTCATCGCATACATTGTCTTACTATGGACAAAATAAGAGCATCGTAACTACCTGTAAGAAGTAGTCCAGTCACTTGTCTTCCATCCCTTTGATCTCATCAATCACATTGAAAAATCAACCTTTCGTCCAAAGAAATAAATACTTAAGTTAATTGTTGGTATGTGACAGCCCTGAGTGATTGTCCTCTCAGAGGATTTTTAGCTTTGTAGGCAGTTGCTTAAGGTGTAGTTTGGAGCTTGGTTTTTATAGTCGATTGAAGTAACAAAAACTCGGTGATGATGATCAAAGTAAGCAGAAACTTATTAAAGCGAGTTTGACGAAGATGCCAATTGTTAGTTCTTTTATTTTCATCAGTGTCTATCTATTGTCTTTTGTCTTAAGAACAAATTTTTTTTTCTGTAGAAAAGCCGTATTTGTGAATACAGACCGTTCACCATAAGATGTCCCCTGATGTGTCCCCGTTAAATCCATTGATTGATCTTTTTGCACCTTCACCACTTTGTTCCTTTTACGTAACAAAATCTGAAACGCTATCGGTAACAAGATGAAATCTATAGAAAAAACCTCTAACAGTAGGTACCTCACCTACTATTTCTATGTCAATTTTAGTACTAAGTATTACGAAACCCTTATAAATTCATCCTGACTGCCGGTCTGCAATTTTATTTTAAATGTAAATGAATGGTGTGACGATCTAGTCGTTCGCCTGATGTTACGACGGCTGCCCATAACAGATTGCAGTATCACTCGGAACTCTAAATTAATATAGTTTGGCGTGACACTGCACTGCGCACGTCATCCTGAGACCTCACACAGTACACTAATAAGATCACTAGACTGTGTGATCAGATCAAAAAGTCCCATTTGCCCAGTAATTTCACTAGCTATAATGCCCTTCAAACCAGAACACAATAGTGCTTGCACACTACTGCTTGGCGGCAGAATAACTGGCAAAGCGGTGGTACCTACCTAGATGAACTTTGCAGAAAAGTCCTGCCACCTAGTGAAATTGTTTCTTCAGATTTTGATCTATACCTTTTGCTGTAGGTATATTTAACCATTAAAAGCTCCCCAAGGCATCTATATCACCGAAATCATCAATAAAGTTATTTACCCAGACAAGTGTGCGGATTAGTGTATGATTTACGACATTCCGAGGCCCGGCCGGGATCAGAAATATCAGTACACGGGAACGGGAATGTCTCCTTGCCATTACGTCCCCATCCTAGCTATTAGTGCGGGCCACTAAACTGCCGACCACAGAACACTTTGATCCTGCTGCCGACTAACAACCCAGATTCAGATTCAGATATTTATTGCTTCCATAGTGTACAATTGTACATAGGTGGAATAAGTATGTAGGGTTACCTTTACGCCCTTGGTGCTTGGTAGCACGCCTTTCTTGCTAGATAATTTCAATGTTCATTAGTATGTTATTTTATGGTATTTAGCTTTCCATGTTGTGTTTTCTTCTATCAATGTATGTTCGGCAGGATCGCTGGAGGCTCCTGGAATGATTTTATACATTTATTTTACCTGTAATAACCTATTAGAGACGATAGGTACCTTTTTATGTTTTCTTGGTTATTGTACATAAAACTTAATGAGGATAAATGAATTTATGAAAGAGGTTGCATTGAGTTGAAAATTATTAATTAATTTAATGTCAATAGTATATATAACAAAAATGATAATTATTATTCAATGTCCTTCTTATTAATTCTAAATACCTAATATTATATCAACTTTTAATGTCAAATGTACACACCCCACCTACATAATATTTAACTTCATTTTTGCTGTGGCCCAATTGCAGAATGACTTTTCTGGTGAGGTGTCACCACCACCTTTCCACCATCACTATGTCATCAGTCAATGACGTCTACTAAGCAGATACTAAAATACATCCAGTTAAATTTGAACTTACTAGGTACCTATCCCACATTTAAAACTTAGGATAAAAATAACATAAACGTAGCCAAGTATAAATGGGTAGTAGTGTAGGGGATAAAGAGAGCTTTAAAAAACCTATATATTCGCAAGACGATAAATCGCTGTAATGTTCAATAACTCTTCAGTTCCCTGGCCCCACCCGTTTCTCTACAGATGTCACCTTACCAATCTTATAGCGCTTACAATGTGCCTTTTTTAACACCCCTAAAAACTGACCACTGCGGTCACTACCCCACAGACAACAAAAACAATTTGCTTTTCCTTAATGGTTTTCTTTTTATTTTGGAAATGCCTTGATTGATTTTGTTATGATTTGCAAGCATATTATAAAAAGTATGCACTGAGAAAAATTACTTCAGGGCTTCATTAAATGTTAACATATAGAATAATATTTTATTCCGACGCTTACAATATTATCATCATCATAATCATCATCATCATCATCAACAGCCTAAAGTCGTCCACTGCTGAACATAGGCCTTCCCCAGAGAGCACCACCTTGAGCGGCTGCTCGCCTCCTGCATCCATCGGCTCCCCGCGGCTTTCACCAGATCGTCGGTCCACCGAGTGGGGGGCTGGCCTACGCTGCGTCTTCCAGTTCGTGGTCGCCACTCGAGAACCTTTCTTCCCCATCGGTTGTCAGTTCTACCAGCGATGTGGCCTGCCCATTGCCATTTCAACTTGCTAATTCTAAGAGCTATATCGGCCACTTTTAATATTATCATGAGCATGATGATATTCATGATGATATAATTCAGCCAAATCCAATTTACGTTTCACTACCAATAGTAAAAATGTCGTAACTACTAAAAGAAGAAACCTAAGCATAAAAGTAAACGTTGCTATTGTATTGTAACCGTTAGCTTCGGTTATTGCTTAAATGGGTGACCGCTGATCCCTACCAAAAAGTGGTTTAGTCCTAGTCCAGGATTTGATTTGTGCGTGCTAAACAACCAAATCCGTTCAGCCTAGCTTGCTTATGTATACCACCATACACCATAGACTTAGGATGTACGAAAAAATTCTAGGTCTGTGGTATACTCTAAGGTTAAAGGGTTAAGGGTTGGGCCTTTTTGCGTTTTTAATGATTGACTCAATGCGTTTCTCTGGACCTCGGTAAAAAAGTTCAATAGTAGTACACGTAAAAAACTCCACTAAAAATTACCGTCATACACAAACACACCACTCATCATCACTCCGAAGATGTTTACTACAACATAGGCCGCCATAAAACGCCACTTTGGACGCTTATCATAGGCCGGTTGCCATAATCACCACGCTTGGCAGACGGCTTGGTGATCAGGGTAGATTATAATGAAACTGAGGAAATGCTGCTGCCCATTCCCTGGATATTCCCGTAGCCGGCTTCTACGGCATCTACAAAAAGATGGGGTGATCTTATTCGCACACTACCAGGACCACACGGCTAAAATGACCGTACCGTATACCGTTTTAAATAGAATTTATAGAATACTACCTATACTACCTATCCTATATCTCAAAGTATATGTACCGAACAGAAATGGCATTTTCACTGATTTCAAAGACTTATTTAACAGATTTCTCTGAAAGGCCAACATCCTGAGGTCCTCAACCCCGCTAAGGGCTGTAATACGATGTTACTATGCGTCCTGCGTGCTCAGGTAGGGGCCTACTTTTTATTTGATTACCACCCTCCACCCCCCGTAAGTAGGGTAAGTATAAGTAGGTGATAGTGGAAGGGGGATGCAGGAATCATCGCGGAATGTGATGCTTGTATTATCTACCTATTCTATTAATTGCGGTATTTATCAGTGTTAAATTAAAAGGTACCCGCTTTACCACGTCACTGAACACACCCAAAAGTATTTTCAATACATTGCTGCTTGCTGACCCATCGCTCTTCATAAGTCAGTTTTTTTATACGAGTAGATTAGGCTTGGGTAAAGTGATGTTCGAAATTTTGAATCGACCGTTTTAATCTCGGAATAAGGGCTAATAAGCAGTCTTTATTGTTAAAATTATGGTAGTACTTCAATACTGTTATGTTGTCTGTGGATAGTCACCCGGTTTACTGTAATGTGTCTATGTTTTCTCTCTCTACTCTTTGTGGTTCCATTGTGCGCACGTATATATCCTAAGTAATAAGTTTTTCTAATCGGTTTTAATCTTGTGCTTAATCTTAATAGATTCGACATATTTCTTAAAATAAATATTCAGTTTGAATCAGCAAATACATCCGTTTTGTTTCCTTCGTCGCTTCGATCCGTAGGCCTGAATTATAATATTTATTTCTTTGGTCTGAGGTTTTACAATTTGTACGGCAACAAATGGATAGGTATATAAATACGTTAGAGGTGAGAGTTTTTGTATGCGCCAAAATCAAATGCGGAAAGTAAATGTCGCACCTTTTTGCCAGATTTTGGTCTAAGACTTTTCCTCTAGGTTTTAGTTCCATGGCTTAGTGGTACATCAAATGACTAGGTATACTTACTTAGGTATAATTTAAAATAAATAAACAATGAAGGTAGAGTTACAATAATAATAATAATTAACCCGTTTAGATAAAATACAATTAACGATAAACAAACTTAATAAAATAAGGAAAAAATTAATTACTTTGTAACTACGTAATATGTACATACAAATATAAACTAAAACTAGATCTGTCGTTCATCAACAGTACCTAAATATTTTGTTATAATCCCACTGATTTGTAGATTCCTCATAAGCTGTTGCAGGCGTCACCTTATCGATTATCGTCATAACTTCGCTACACCCAAACTGACTGGCACTGGCATTCAATAATGTGAATCCGATAGTTCGCAAGTTCGCAGGAAGAGAAGGCAGTTGTCACGCGGGCCGGTCACGTCGTTGGCCCGGTCGATCGCACGTGCCGGCACGGGCACGGACGCTTTATAGTGAGTACACGTCTTTCAACAGAAGCTTTACGAAGACACTGCGTTTTTCAACCCCTAACTATTTGTAGCCACGTTGAAGAGACTTTTACAAGCTTTAAGAGCAAAAAATTATCATTCATCATGCGCCCTTGACAGCCCACATCAGTAGCTTTATCCAAAACATTTTTTAATTACAGCTTGGTTTTAACTTAAAAGAAAAATTTTAATTATGAACGGGATTTGAACCCGCATCCATCCGCCCCTAAAGCCAGGACACGCTTTTCTTAACCTCCCGTGATAAGTGATCTCATGTCTAAAATATATAAGTACATACCTATTTTTTTATTAACCAAAATGCTGGCACTTATTCGGCTCAACGAATCAGCACTGCAATTCAACGAAGCAATGCTGCCAGCATGTTGGGTACGCTACCTAGCGGTAGCGGGCTAGAGCATTTGGCCTGTCTATAGGCCATCGCGGCTTTTAGTATATAGTCCAAATGTTCTTTGTAGGTAGTGTAGCTAAGTAGTTTTTAGTACATAGTACATAGTTTTTAGTATTGTAGTAGATAGTTTAAAGAATAAAGGCACATCGCCTGTTAAAAAAACTTAAAACTACAGTCTATTAAAAAAAAAAACTAATTTTTATGTTAGCGAGGTTATGGCAGCGTCATCATAATTAAACTTTGTCGTTGTCTCACTAGCTTCAAATAAAATGGCTACAATCTCTCTCAATAAACTCCAAATTACCATACTAACTGCTAACTATCTTTAATCATTTACTTTCCATTGAAATAATTGTAGAAAAACATGTTTTTCCGAGCAAGCAAGACGTGCGCGTCGCGCCCTGAGTCCGTCACGCACCGGCATCGATCCGGGCGCGTGCCGGACGGTTTATAGCCGTCTGAACGAGCTGAGTGTCCGCTGAACGTATGCCAAGAGTTTTGTTTTAGCTGAAGATGATGCTTGTGAAGACTGTAAAATATACAGACCTAAAATATTGTCGGTTACAAGTCTGACAATATGAAAGAAAGAAAATACATTTCGTCACACACACTGTTCATTATCATCAACAGCCTGAACACGTCCACTGCTGAACATAGGCCTCCCCCACAGAGCACCACTTTGAGCGGCTTGCTTCTTACATCCATCGGCTCCCTACGGTTTTAACTAGATCGTCGTTCCACCTACTGGGCGGCCGGTCTATATAATAATTACATTACATATTCGTTATAGAAATTGAATCACATGGTCTTCAAAAAAGTACCTGTTAGGTGCGCTAACAGCGGTGTAGCCCGCATAAGACTTTCAACTAGGGTTGAAAGTTGAAGCTCAGGGCCGAATGGTGGGATTCCACCATTCGGCTCTGAGCTTAACTAATGACTGTTCTATATAGTTAGCGGCATTTGTACTCCTTCTTGCAATGGTGAAGAAAAACATCGTAAGGAAACTAGCAATGTTCAAGAACCATCAAATTTGAGAACATGTATCATCCACTAACCCGCACTCTGCCCATCGTGGTGGACTATGACCTACACTCTCTCCTTATGAAAGAAGGGCCGTGTCCCAACTGTGGGAACGCGTTGGGATGACGACGTGAAGCATTGAGACCTGCTGTGGCGCTAAAACCGCAACTGATACCAATAAAGTTAAGTTAAATGGTGTATATTATTTGTGTTAACGGAAATTTTCTGCAAAGTTCATCTAGACAGGTACCACGTACAGCTTTGCCAGTTATTCTTCCGCCAAGCAGTATGTGCAAGCACTAGGTACTGTGTTCTAATTTGAAGGGCACTGTAGCTAGTGAAATTACTGGGTAAATGAGATTTTGTGACCTAATTCCCAGTCTAGTAATCCGATTAGGTACTTTATTATTTGTGTGACACTGCAACTGTTATGGGCGGCCGTGTCACTTAACATCAAGTGAACGACTAGCTCGTCACGTCATTCATTCCCATTTAAAGAAAAACCAACTCAAACATGGCTCTTAACATCCTAACCTAAATGAAAATAGACACCTGCATACGCAAATTCCCGAATAAAGGCCCAAACTAAACTTGTTGGCTCATATTGCCACACCTATACCAGCCTGGCACCCCACAGGGGTCCGTAAAGCACGTCGGTGGACGTGACCGGCATTCTCCAACGTTGGAGCTCTACATCTCCAAGACTACATCTATACTGCCATGGCTAAGCATGGAGGAAGTTCCGTGGAATTATCTATTATAAGAACGCTGTGCCATCTATAAATAAAATAAATAAATAACGCCCAATGATCACATACATAGATCCTGGACCTTAACTAGGATTCCCTGTATCTAGGGACCCAGGAACTACGAGAACCATGTTCACAACACTACAACACCCAGACACAGAGCAAGTAGGTATTTGATAATAATATACGTACCTATATAACTACAACACCATATGCTGTTTTTTTGGCTTGTCGGCTTACAAAATACCGGTGCATTGTAAACGTGCAGCAGTTTTGCCATAGTCACCACGCTTGGCAGGTTGCTTGGTGATTGCAGTAGATTCTAGTGTACCTACGTAGGAGCCCTAGGAGGATGCTGCTGTTCATTCCCTGGTTATTTTATGCCAGCTGTTGCGGCACGGAGATGACATAGTCCTATTCTTAAATCAGGACCATACTTTAGTCTCTAATAATAATGCAATGTTTATTTTACCCGAAAAACTGTCTCTTAAACACATGGGGATACTTTTACATCGAAAAATCGTGTTCTTGCGTAGCTGTGGAAGCCGATTACAAAAATATGCTATTCAATAATTTCAATAGAAAAACCTTCTACGATTCTAAACTAGGATGCTTGCTAATATTAATCCTCACCCACCATATTACTTTTCCATCACCAAAAACGTTATTTCCTACGTCGTATATTACGGCGATACGCCCGTCTCACGTCACGTAGCATCTACGTGACCGGAATGGCGCCGTAGTCCCACGTACTACGGCAGGCAGGCTGATTACGTATGAAAAACTTGGACGATACAAGTTTTTACTGAGTTTGGTAAATTAAGAGTGAGTAAATATTATGAAGAGATCCGCAGGAGAACTAAAGTGACCGATATAGCTCTTAGAATTAGCAATTTGAAATGGCAATGGGCAGACCACATCGCTCGTGGAACTGACAACTCATGGGCAAGAAAGGTTCTCGAGTGGCGACCACGAACCGGAAAACGCAGCGTAGGCCGGCCCCCTACACTCAGTGGACCGACGATCTGGTGAAAGCCACGGGGAGCCGATAATTCAAAGAGGCGAGCAGCTGCTCAAAGTGGCGCTCTCTGGGGGAGGCTTATGTTCAGTAGTAGACGTCTTCAGGCTGTTGATGATGATGTTAATGATGATGGTGATGGTGATGATGATGATGAAATATTATGAGTTGATGTTAATAGTATTAACACAGAAGACAGGCAGGTATAGAAGATTCACTCTGCAAAGACATTTAAATAAAAAGCGACTTTTGCGACAACGCAATAAAGTTCAAATCAGCTCGTACAGCGCTATGAGCCTAAAATTATTAGAATAGAATATTTGTATTCCTCAGACTAAACATATAGGGACGA
The DNA here is from genome assembly GCA_910589525.2 of Ennomos quercinarius. Taxonomy (NCBI): domain Eukaryota; kingdom Metazoa; phylum Arthropoda; class Insecta; order Lepidoptera; family Geometridae; genus Ennomos; species Ennomos quercinarius. Next base: position 11,084,788 of record OU342507.1, on the reverse strand, counting down.
TAGATATATTAACAGTTATATTTTAATAACATTAACAACAGGTAAGTTTTTTTTTAACGGGCAATGTGCCTTTATTCTTTAAACTAACAACTAACTAACTACTACAATATTAAAAACTACGCTAAAAATACTAGCTACACTACCTACTACAAAGAACATTTGGACTGTATACTACTAGCCGTGGTGGCCTGTAGACAGTCCAAATGCTCCAGCCCACTACCGGTAGGTAGCATACCCAACATACTGGCAGCATTGCGTCGGTGAAATGCAATGCTGATTCGTTGAGCCAAATAAGTGCCAGTATCGACCAGGCACTCTGATAAAACGGAAACGCGATGAGCTCCCGGTCCCCACGGACCCAGGGTCTCAACACCAAACGCCGCTACCAATATTGCTATAATTATTTGCGCCGTTGCTGCTCATCCGAGTTAACCGCGGCGCCGCCGGCCCAAGGGCAGTTAATAAATAGGTAGGCGCTAAGTGAAATTCTACTAATCTACATATTTATAATTTTAGGTTGTAGGTTTAGGTATTATTAATTTTGATTAACAAAATGTGTTGAACACCCTATTTAGTTCAAGTAGGTACCAACCTATAAGTAACCTATCTTTCGATTGCATTCCTTATGCCTTACCACATTATAGTTGGTACCTACCTACCTAAGGTCGGTACATCTCCCAGACTAAACATCGACGTAGGTAGGTACTAAATTCATCATTTATTAAATTTCCCACCAAAATACTTCCTGTTCCGTTTGCAAATAACTATATTAACGGCACATTTAATAGTGTTTAACTCCCTCGTGATGGCGTGGAGTTATTTTTATAGGTTTGCAGGAATGCTATAAGTGATGCACCGCCCTTGACGTAAGCTTGATTTACTGGATCAGTGGAAATAGGACCTCTGCAGTTAGGAATCTTTTTAAGTGTAAAGGGCCAGACATCTTACTCAAAGTCGAAGTCCAGTAATTTATTCCAAAATATAGGCTATACGTACTTTTGGCAAATTGCAGTTTTACGAGTCTTAAGGTGGATAGTTTCAATAGCGCGGCAAATTCAAATTTTCTTGCGCTCTTTTGCCAATAATAGCTTTATTACTCAACGTGATTACATTAAAACTGATTTAACGTAAAGAAATATAATGTATCAACAAATTACGATTAAAAGCATGTCCTAGATATCATTGGTTTAGCGACAAATGGCAATAAATATATTCCGTCTTAGTTTTTCAGTCTATTGCCATTTGTCGCTAAACCAATGATATTTAGGTGATACTTTTAATTGTAATTTATAGATACATTCTATTTATTTGCGCAAAATTAGTTTGCATGTAATCACGTTGAGTAATTAAGCTATTATTGGCAAAAGAACGCAAGAAAATTTGAATTAGCCGCGCTAGTGAAACCGTTCCACCTTAAATCAAATCATTGTTCTTTCTCAAGTAAGTATAAGTATCAAATTACACAGTTTACATGGCTAATGTCAAATATGTATAGCAAGCCTATTATAATAAACTAGCTTATGCCCGCGGCTTCTCCCACGAGGACTATCCCTCAGGAACCGTTTATTATTCCGGAATATAAGTTACGTTTTAGCGCACCTACACTATGTAATGAATATATCTACGAAATTTCAAGGTTTTAGTTTCAAGAGTTTAGGCTGTGCGAGCGTCTTACGATGGGACCTTGTATTTTTTACCCCTTTAGGGGATGAAATTCAACAAATGCCAAGACCCGTATCTTTTTATGTATGTTCTTCGATCAGGACACTTACCTGACCGAAGTGTTATTTATACATTTCGAATTTCAGTATGATACGGTAAATTTTTTTTAATTACCATACAAACTATAACTACTTATTTCACCCCCTTAAAGGTTGAATTTCGAAAAACTAAAAAATACCGTTATTTTTTTTATACTTGTTTGTATGTACCAAGTTTCAAAACGATACGTGACGGAATATTGGTTTTTCATACTTAAACGTTTTCGAGTCTTTCCACCCACTTAGGGGTTAAATTTTCAAAAATTTCTTAGCACGCGCCTACGTCATAAAAGAAAACCACCCTCCAAATTTCAAGTGTCTACGTCTAGCGGTTTGAGCTGTACGCTGTCTATCACCCAGTCAGAAAAAAAACCTTTTAGTCGATAGAATAGTATGAAGAAAAAGTTATCTATCCTATATCCCACTGGCCACTATATACTAAAGACGAAGCAACAAGAAACTTTAACACATTTATGTTTGTTTAATTTTTTTATTTGTTTACATTTGTTTCATAATTGAGTAGCTATTACCTAATTATGGGGAAGAAAGGTTCTCGAGAGGTAGGCGACCACGAACCGGAAGACGCAGCGTAGGCCAGCACTCCACTCGGAGAGCCGATGGATGCAGGAGACAAGCAGCCGCTCAAAGAAGCGCTCTACGGGGGACTATGTTCAGCAGTGGACGTCTTCAGGCTGTTGATGATGACACACATCACACATCATTAGCAGGAAGACGTAAACTGCTGAACATAGGCCTCCCCCATAAAATGCCGCTTTGGACACTTATTAGGTATAGGGGGTTTGCTTTAATCACTTCGCGTGGCAGGCGTCTTATAAGATCGCAGTTAATTGTAATGCTGACTGAGGGCATTGCTGCTGCCCATTCTCTGCATAGGTATTCTCTTAGCCAGCTCTTAAGGCACCCACGGGAAGAGATGAGGTGGTACTTAGTATTCGCACAACGCCGCGGCAAACACACCATTAATATACACTTACACTTGTACTTGACTTTATTCTTGTTTACTAAATAAATAATAAATAAATAATTATGTGTAGACATTTCACACAGCGCCATCTAGCCCCAAACTAAGCAAAGCTTGTACTATGGGAACCAGATAACTGATAGAATACTTAGATACTTTTTGTTTGTAAATACATACATAGTATACAATATAACACTCAGACACAGAACACACATCGATGTTCATCACACGAATGTTTGTCCCGAACCTACAGATCAGAAGGCGGGGTTACTACCAATTGAGCTATCAGGCCAGTCAAAATAGAAAATACTATAGGTACTTACACACAAGTTTCTTCATATTATATTTTCAATGAAATGAAATATATTTTACCTTAACTACGTCACAGTTAATAAACAACTGTGAAAATACAACTCAAACACACGCAATCAAGGTTAGATTAGTTCAGAATAAGGCTTCGGTTATTACTTTGTACCAAACACATCGTCAGGGGATGTAGCTCAGTGGTAGAGCGTTCGCTTTGCATGTGAAAGGCCCCGGGTTCGATCCCCGGCATCTCCAAACTTTTTATCATTGTAATTATTTTAAAATAGTAGTAATATTAAAGCACCTTATATCTGCTGTTAATTTTAATGTAGTTATTCTCTTTTATATCCGGTTTTAGCTTGCCATGTTTGTTTTCTGTTTTTTCCTTATCATCATCAACAGCCTGAAGACGTCCACTGCTTAACATAGGCCTCCCCCACAGAGCACCACTTTGGGCCGCTACTTGCCTCCTGCATCAATCAGCTCGCCGCGGTTTTCACCAGGTCGTCGGTCCACAAAGTGTGGGGCCGGCCCACGCTGCGTCTTCCGGTTCGTGGTCGCCACTCGAGAACCTTTCTTCCCCATCGGTTGTCTATTCTACGAGCGATGTGGCCTTGCCCATTGCCACTACACCTTGCTAATTCTAAGAGCTATATCGGTCACTTTAGTCTTGCGGATCTCCTCATTCCGGATCTTATCTCGCAGGGAAACACCGAACATAGCTCTCTCCATCGCTCGCTGGTTTTTTTTTTTCCAGTTGTACCTAACCAAAGAAAGTTGCAACTCATTTGTTATTTTGTATCAAGTAATTTGCAATCAAAATGCGACCACGGGCCCCATTGATGGAGTGCCCGTAAAACAAATGTAGGTAAGTTCATTTACAGACGGACCGGGATCGGCTATGCGCCCGTAAAACGACGAATAGGTGAGGGACGCACACCCGGAATTAGTAATAAAAACTTTTTTACAATCGACATGACACGGGGGACTAAAGGTGATGGTAGGGATGGGAAAATAATGCCCCGTCAGCATTAAAGTTTGACAGCTTCTTACTCCGTACCTACTTACTTTTTTTGACTGGCCTGTTAGCTCAGTTGGTAGTAGCTCTGCCTTCTGAACTGTAGGTTGTAGGTTCGATTCCTACCCAGGACAAACATTTGTGTGATGAACGTCGATGTTTGTTCTGTGTCTGGTTGTTATATTGTATTCTATGTATGTATTTACAAACAAAAAAGTATCTAAGTATTGTATCAGTTATCTGGTTCCCATAGTACAAGCTATGCTTAGTTTGGGGCTAGATGGCGCTGCGTGACATGTCCCACACATATTTATTTATTTATTTATTTATTTATGTCTCTCATATAGATGTTATTTTTTTTTATTGATTGATAGGCTTACGTTTGACCACTATCTCACCTGATGGGAAGTGACGATGCGGTCTAGGATGTAACACGCTTGCCTAGAAGATACCTGTTCACTCTCGATTTGAAGATCCCAAGGTTGTAGTTCTAGATGTAAATGAGGACAGGAGTTTGACAAATGTACGAGAAACCAGCCCCCTAATTACCTAACTCGCAACAGGTTTGCGACAGGCGTAAATCTCGCGGTGATTGCTGTCATACATCATTAGTAGTGGTGAGCATGTATGCTTCTCTTTCGCTACTGCTGTTGCTTCGCTACTGCTGTCGCATTGCTGTTGCAAATTTTACGTAATTACTCCGCGGGAACAATTCAAGACAGCCGATGATCAACATGCACTCAATGAGCGTTCATATTTGGTGTGCCAAGTGTACCTAAGTCTTACACCCGGGTTCTTGTAAGTTTTTAAAATCATTCATTCTCGCTGGGTGGGAGGAGGGGGGTTTGATCATCGGCCGTCTTCAACCAATTATTGTAAGTGTTGCTTAGTTAAGTTATATTTTAACAGAGTTCAGTTCAGACGGGCATGCATAACGATGGCGTTATTACCTAAATAATTATAGTGTATCGCCTCCACCACCGCCGTTCGTGATTGTACAAATTAATCTATGAATATTTATTGTTTTTAAGATTATAAAACAACTCTATAGCTTCATTATCTTTTAGATTCTGTAAAACCGTGGATAATTCCTGAAGTTATACTTTGGATTTCTGGTTTGCTAGATAGTAAAATACCTAATTGTTACTAGTAGAATGGTCCTAGATTTTATCGATATAGTTTAAGATCTTATTCCCATCCCTATTCTAGAGAGCAATAATTCTCGGCCGCACCTCATTTGCATTTCTTTATTGGATCACGGTGAAATTGAGAAAAATTCGCGCACTCACTTTTAATTACAAACTGTTTTATGTTTATTTGTGGGTGCGTATTATTTAAGTTATCTACCTATCCTTGAACTTGGGATGTTGATTGCATTTAGAATTTTTCTTTTCCACTAAAGGTTTTGTTTTATTTTTTTTTATTATATAGAATACAGAATCTTAATTTGAATAACATGATTCTGCCAATCTGCTAAGCAGTTTGTCGGCAGACACAAACTCGTTTTTTTTCCTGACAGAGACTAAGGGTGGGCTTTTCGATAAGGTAACCAATGACTAAAAACCCAAACAGGTTTTGACCATTGCTTAGAATTTGTTAGCATTTTTAACCATTGGTTACCTTAACTACGGTTAAAAAACCCACCTTAAGTAGGTCCTAGAGGTACTTTCGATTTTTTTTCTTAGACACCTACGTATCAGTTACCTAATATATCGATATTAGTAGGGATATTACTTATATACCTATACCTCCTAATTATACTTACACTTATTAAACTTACTTAGTATTCTATAGATATCATATTGGCGCTCGTATGACTAAAGGTCCTATCTCACTTTTTGGCTGTTTTGAGTTAGGACCGCTATGTTAGTCAACGCAAAATTCTCTATCCATCGACTAATCGTTGTACCTCTTAATATTTTGGATCACAAAATAATTAATTATTAATTAATTAATTAATTATTATTACAATGAAGACTTCATAATATTCAATTACCTATTGCAACCTCAAAATGAGGCTGATTAAGTAGTTTTTTATTGTTAGGTACTTGGTAAAGTTATGGTGTTGTGTTGAGTTCAATACAGTATTGTAGCATTAAACTTACTAAAACTTAATAAAAAAAAACACACTAATAAAGCATTAACAACATAAATTTTGTATACTTATTTCCATATTTAGTCTAAAAAAAAGTCGTAACTAAAAACAGACAGCTTATTTTAAATAAAACAAAGTTTTCACTAAGTGACCTATCTGTTTTGATTAATCAAAACAGGTATTTAGAATGCAAACAGGTTAAAAGTTTCAACGTGTAATTGAAGTACTTGAAATTATCTACAAAAGCATATAAAAATAAATATGCTGAACTTGCGAGGAACGAAAATATCTGAAAGTTCGAAATGACAAAACCTTAAAACGCTTTTTCTGAACAATGGACAAAAATGAGATAGGACCTTTAGTCATACGAGCGACGATATAGAATACTAACAACCCTACGTATATTTAGCTAAATAATTTTCATCTAGCTTCAAAAAATCTTTCAGTAAAAGATGTTAATTCGGTGCGTACTTACCTAACTGAAAGTAGGGTGTATGTATACCTAATAGGTAGGTACACCCCTTTATTATGTGATATGGATAAAGCATTTTTTTAATTCTTTCTAGTCTAAGCATTTGACCACTGTCCCACCTGGACCCTAATTCTGTATGACCACTTTACGATTCCTTACTTCGAAACCACGCGAATTCCTTGTCTTATATAAGAAATCTGCAAAAATCTATTTTCTATGAAATGGAAACAAAACCGCGCGAAATGAATTTGGAAATGACGCGATTTGAACTGTCAAAAATCATAATGTTCCACTGAGACACGTTCCGAAACATCAACACGTCAAAAGTTACCACCACTTAATACATCAATATTTATTCAAATTAAAAATAACATAATGCAAAGAGAAGGTATTTCTAATGCTGTGACACGATTTGAACAAGACACGATAACGACGTGGTTTCGTATCGTGTGGAATCTGAGTTTTCATACAGAATTAGGGCCCTGATCGAAAGTGACGCAGTCTAACGCAGTTAAAAATTGGTTTCAAGATATTCCCCACAACAATGTATAAGTAAGTACATATCTAAGTACCTACAAGGAATCCACAAACATCCATAAAACCAAATCCCGCACTCGTAAATAGTCCACAGAACAAGTAGTGCAATCCTGGTATTAGTCGATAGATCAGGTGGCGCGTGCCATATATCGCGCTAATAGTGCTATGCCTCTGGTCGCGCAATAAACTGAATGTTTCATGAATCGCATGCAAACCGCGCAATGTACTGCGCTCTTGAAGGTACCGATGTTAGGGGGCGGGAAACGATAGCTGAGATTCAGAAGGCTTTATGGCGACTACTTACGATCATTCTTAACTGATAGCTTCACGAGATTAGGTTTAGCTAGGGTAGGTTTTTTTATCCATGGTTAAGGTAACCAATGGTTAAAAACTATAACAAGTTTTGACCATTGGTTAGTATTTGTTAGAGTTATTAACCATTGGTTACCTTAACTACGAAAAAAAAACCTACCCTAAGTACCACATCATCATCATCAGCCTGAAGACGTCCACTGCTGAACATAGGCCCCAAAGAGTGTTGCTCGCCTCCTGCATCCATCGGCTCCCCGCAATTTTCACCAGATCGTCGGTCCGTGGGGGCCGACCTACGCTGCGTCTTCCGGTTCGTGGTCGCCACTCGAGAACCTTGCCCTAAGTACCTGCTTACCTACTTGAAGAAAATTCAATAAGAATAAGTATTACATCAAAACAGGTTGTTTCAGGAAAACTTTTATTAAATCAAATAGGTGCATGTAGTAAATAGGTATTCAAAAACTAAAAAAAAAAACGATGTCCAAATTATCGATGGTATCCACTAGTCTTACTGGACTAGTGAGGTCACAGAAAAAACGTCAAATAGGTAGGTACCTACTCATAGGGTGGGTTTTTTGTAGGTAACCAATGGTTAAAAATGCTAACAAATTTTGACCAGTTACAGTTTAATTATATTAATGAAGATTTCAATGAATCATGAGAACCGGCAGTCCTAAAATATATAACTCCTAAAACTTTCATGTTTCGTAAAATATTGATGGCGTTACGTTACAGCGACAATAAAAACTGAAACTGATACATTTTTCAAGGCGCCAAAATTTATGGGCTCCCAATTGAATTTCACACTTGATTTGTTCGAGCCCCGAGCCCGGCCGCTTGAAATCCTTCGGTTTTCAAATGCGCGGGAATTCGAAACGCATCTGTCAAATAATGGCGGGAAAACAGACCGCGGTGTTGCCAGCCTAGAAGGGTCGCCATATGTCAAAGAAAATAGTTATTTATGGACGCTATTCACAAATTGCATTCGGTCGAATTGATATATTGGAATGTTTTATATGTAAATGTAAATGTAAGACGAATGGTTTGCCCCAGAAACGGATGCCTATCGCATGATTTATGTTCAGAATAGACTGGAAAACAACTGAACAAATCTGCAAATAAACTCTGATTAAACCAAAGACTTCTATGTATACACCAGACAGGACATCTCTAACTTGCCACTGCAAATATGCCAATGAGCATCTTCTCGCTCATACGATGCTCAGCTCTCAAAGCGACTGCACGTGCAGCAGTGAATAGCAGTAAAAATTATGATCCGAATGTGCCATGGCACTAGCGCTGCGTGTTGTGATCGTTGGTTAGACGATTTAATCTCGTAAAGCGCTGTAGCGGATTTTAGTATAATTATACAAAAAATGACAACTACTTGTGCTTTGAATAGCTTCTCTAGTACGTAGTACATATACCTCTTTGGATTAAACAAACATTTCATTTTAACATGAACACGTAGGTATTTATTTAGGTATTTATCTTAATCTGATCACAGAATATAATAGGCACGATTCTAATAATCTCCAAAGAAATAACGCTTGGAAAAAGTAAGTAATCGTTTATAAATTTATGGGAAAAAGGTGACTTATAATTCTAACCAATGGTCAAAATTTGTTAGTTTTTAACCATTGGTTACCTTAACTATTGGTGAAAAACCCACCCTAAGGGTGAGTTTATTGATCCATGCTTCAGGTAACCAATGGTTAAAACTTTATACAAATTTTGACTATTGGTTCGAATTTGTTAGTATTTTTAACCATTGGTCACCTTAACTAACAGAACAAAAAACCCACCCTAAGTGGCTACCTACTATTCTATTAGTTTCCAACTCGTACAAAAGTATAGATACCTAAGTACGAACATCTTCTTAAAGCGAGATTCATAAGTTTATTTTGTAAGAAACTGCGCTGGTTCGATGAGACATGCTGACAATGATGGGCCAGCCCAGCAGTCAACTTTAACCGACGTAGGTTAGGTTAGTGTAAGTATACAATGGTTTTCATTTCCGGAATGCCATGGTGGATGATCATCATCATCATCATCATCAACAGCCTGAAGACGTCCAATGCTGAACATAGGCCTCCCCCAAAGCGCGCCACCTTGAGCGGCTGCTCGCCTCCCGCATCCATCGGCTCCCCGCGGCTTTCACCAGATCGTAAGTCCACCGAGTAGGGGGCTGGCCTACGCTGCGTCTTCCGCTTCGTGGTCGCCACTCGAAAACCTTTCTTCCTCATCGGTTGTCAGTTCTACGAGCGATGTGGCCTGCCCATTGCTATTTCAACTTGCTAATTCTAAGAGCTATACCGGTCACTTTAGTTCTCCTGCGGTTCCGGAGCTTATCTCGCAGAGAACACCGAGCATAGCTCTCTCCATAGCTCGCTGCGCGACTTTGAGCTTACTAATGAGGCCAACAGTAAGAGACCATGTCTCAGTTCCATAAGTCATCACTGGCAACAACACACTGATGAAAACTTTCGTTTTTAGGCTCTGCGGTATTTTGGACGAAAGGATAGGACGAAGCTGATAGTCTAGTGGATGATAATAACCAACAAATGTTCCTTGAGGTTGAGGTTGCCTACCTGGGTTGGTAGGTACAAACCTACCCAGGTGAATTTTCAACTATAAGGCGTGTATGTCCAAAAGGCCTATGGTACCTATGTGGAGTAACGAAGCATTGACAATAGAATATCAGAGCCAATTTTAATAAAAACTAACCTTATACCTAAGTATACCAATAGTTGCTGTGTACTTAAATCATTATATTTAATGATTTATATAGAAGTGCTTAGCGTACCTCCCACAACATTAATTATAATGTAAAAAAATAATTGAACCATGAACAGATTTGAACCTACATCCATCTGTACCAAGGTAGGTATTACACAAAGTACCTATCTCTAACGCAAAGGAACGTGACCTCATCCAAACATCAATAAATCAATAGTTTAGGTAAATGTTCAGTAAATCATTTGGTTTAGTACCTCGGGGTCATGTCGTTGACAGCAGGGTAACCCTAGGTACCGTTATTCACGATCACATTGCACAGGTCACAGGTTTTACTTGTTATTAACATATTTAGTAAACTGTGGCCAGGTCCATGAAAAAAGACAGATTTAGGAAAAATAATAATTTGGACAAAACGAATAGAACTTGAAAAAATAATAATAATTCGGAAAGAGACGCTGAGATCGTTATGTATATATACTAGGAGGTAAGTACCTAAGATAATTTTACTTACTTAATCAAAACATTATATACCTAAAGAGTTTTTAAGTACGTACTTAAACTATGTATTCCTATATCGTTTAATAATCTACTTAAGAATAACTAATAACTGTTCACATTTACGTTGCCCGTTTTCACCAAAGATCCCTAAACTACACCCTAACTAGGAATCCCTTTGGCTATAGGCCCCCTAAACTTGACCCTATCCTAAATTCGTTTTCACAGCGCTGAGTGACACTTATAAGGGTAAAATGACAGTTTATTCATTTATAGTTAAATGTTTAAACAAGTGTAAATGTAAATGTAAACATGTGTAGTACCTATTGGTGTAAATGTTTCCAAAAATCGTATACGCTTGGCAATTTTTTTTTCTTTTTTATACTTATATTTAGACAATAATCATCAAAAATACAAGCACCATTCGTTATGCTTTTTTTCATTGGAGTTCTTATTATATGTAATATACATCATAAAAATGAAACACACACATACGCACACATGTACATGTACATTTTCTGGCGTTACGCTGGTTGAAATATTTGCCAAATACAATTTAAAAAAAATTTTGCATTTTGAAAAGTTACGTATACCTACTCGTATAGTACACGTTTTGTGACGTAGGTAGCTAGTTAGTGTAGCTAGGTACAACGAGTACTTATGTAACGCTAGGTAGTTATTTGACTCATTTGTTTCTCCCTAATAATGGAATAATTAAAGTACAAAAGGCTAATAATGTACGATAACAGCAAGGCTCTCTGACTAACACGCTCAACGCTTCTAATTTACATTCTCCAAAGTCCAAACCACGCAATGACGCGATGGCGTCTCGTCCGTCAGTCGTCACTGTATATGTGCTCCCTCGCTCTTGCGTGTCACGTGCTCGCCGCTAACGTGCCAATCAGTGTTGCTACTAGAACTCAATGTTACAGTTTTGGTAGCTTTTGCTTTGTCAATTCTCTCGCATGTTCATCAAAAAACTATCCTATACATTGGTGAATCAATTTTTATGCTTTTTGTAATAGGTAACGTCTTTAAAACTTTTTTAAAACTTACATTTTGGCTTCACACATAGTGTATTTAGCCAGTGTCAAGTATTGTAATTAATCATCGAGTTATGGAATATTTCACGTGTAAAGTCAAGTCTTCAAGTCTTAGTCACAGTCCAGTCTAAGTCAGGTAATCATAGTCCAGTCTAAGTCATACCCTAGTAAAGTGGTGGCGACTTTACTAGAAGCTTCTATGGAATTTTGGAAGCAACACGAAAAACCACGTTTCACTACATTATATCACTTACTCCCACACTCATGCTCGTAATTCAGCACTTAATGCGTAAAACACCACCAATTTTAACCATTAACACTGGAAAAGGCACAAGTTTAGAAAAATATAATACAATGAAACGACGTGAACTTTTTCGAGTTCCCGCCAAAACTCTCTTTAAAACTTTTGATAGGTGTATGCGTAACTAGTGTTTAACAATCACTGACGCAGTATACCTACCTAAACCGTCTAGTACGTAAATAAAACAACACACAAAGTGTTTAAACTTTTTCTAACCTTGGTATACTACGTTCAGGTAATTTTACGATACTTACGGTCGATCTTCTTATCTACTTCAGTCTTACAATTACCTGGCTTAAGGCGGAACGTTTCCTCAGAGCGGCAAATTCAAATTTTCTTGCGTTCTTTTGCCAATGATAGCGTAATTACTCAACGTGATTACATGAAAACTAATTTTGCGGAAATAAATAGAATGTATCAACAAATTACGATTAAAAGTATCTACAAACGACAAAATGGCAATAAACAATTTTTTTCTTAGTTTTTCAGTCTATTGCCATTTGTCGCTAAACCAATGATAAGTAGGTGATACTTTTAATTGTAATTTATTAATACATTATATTTATTTGCGCAAAATTAGTTTTCATGTAATCACGTTGAGTAATTAAGCTATTATTGGCAAAAGAACGCACGAAAATTTGAATTTGCCGCGCTAGTGTAACGTTCTACCCTAAGTAGATACAAAACAGTAGAAAATCACTTATGTTACATGGCAGTAGGTACTTGTCAGTCTGCCTGTGCCTGCCTGCTGCTATGCTGTCTGTTATCGCAAGTGCGACCGCGTCAGTGTCAGTGCGGTTCTGATAAAATACCAAAACAATTGACAAACAAGATGGATATTGCCGACAAAGTAGTGATAATTACCGGCGCTAGTTCCGGCATTGGAGCTGCCACGGCCATTCATCTATTGAAGCAATCTGTAAAATTGGTTTTAGTTGGTCGAAAAGAGCACAACTTGCAGAAAATCGCTCTTTATTGTGAGAAATGGAAAGGAGTAAAACCTCTAACGATTGCCGCCGACATCACGGAGGATGCGGACGCGGAGAAGGTTATCAACGAAACAATCGAACATTATGGGAAATTGGACGTTTTGATCAACAATGCTGGAGTCATCGGGATGGGCGGCATCAAGAACTCAAACATGGAAATCTACGATAAGGTTATGTCAACAAACATGAGATCTGTTTACCAACTAACTATGCTGGCTGTTCCGCATCTCATTAAAACTAAAGGCTGTATTATCAACGTTTCCTGCATATCGAGCACTAAACCGAGCACCATGGCGCTAGCGTACAACGTTTCCAAGGCCGCCTTGGACCATTTCACAAAGTGCGTGGCCTTAGAGCTGGCGGGAGATGGCGTTAGAGTTAACTCTGTTAACCCTGGGTTCGTGAAGACTAATTTATTGAAGGATATAGGTCTGAGTGACGAGCAGTTAGAGATGTTCGTAAAGAATGTGGTAGGCAACCTGCCTTTGAAGAAGCCGGTGGAACCAGACGAGGTGGCGTCTTTGATCGCGTTTTTGGCAAGTGATCAGGCGAAAAGCATTACTGGATCCCATTTCGTTATAGATGCCGGTAGCACGCTAAAGTAAACTTACCAGAAAATGATCTGTTAAATGTATAAACTCTTACCTATTTAATCAAACGAATGTAGGTACTTACCTAGCACCTGCTTTTTAAACTAAAATTTAAGTTGAAATGTTACTTATTTAATCAATTAAAGTATATAGGTATGTTCTAGTCATAAGAGATTTACATAGGAACTCAGTATTTTGAACACAATATGTACCTACCTGCTAACTTTTGTATTAAAATATATATTGTTTGTTGCTTAATGGGTGTATGCACTGCATAGTATGCAGATAACTTTGTACCTACCTACCCATTAAATATAATTATCTCTTCTAATTCTTACCCTACTAATAGGTAGGTACCATAAGATAACGTGAGTTCGCCATGTTATGTTAAGTAGGTAGGTAGGTACTTATCACGCCAGAACGGCTGAAAAGATTTTGATATGGTTTGTGGATGCTTTAGATCGTAGATTAACACAAAGGATGGGTAATTTTATCCTAGAAAATTTCGTGGTTCCTCTGAGATAGGATATAAAAAACTGTCCACGTGAGAAAAGTAATAAGTGGCATAACCCTCCGTTTTGCTTCTCCGTAATAATACAGCTCCGAGCTGGATAACATTTTGCACACTTATTCGCTTTTTTCATGTGTCACACCACGACCACACCCACGTTTGACCACGGTCTCATCTGATAGTAAGCGACGACGCGGTCGACGATGGAGCATACTTGCTAAATATCTACTCCAATCTCAACATAAGATTATATTTAGGCATAAATTTTAGGTAGGTATTCCATTCCAGAAAATTAAGCGATTTGCGGGAAAGCAGATGAAACCGCAGGGTATTTATAGTCTAAAAAACAAATGTAATGCTGGTATGTGCTTACCCAACACCTACCTGTAGCTAGTGAAATTACTGGGCAAATGAGACTTTATGATCTGATCACTCAGTCTATTAGATAATCTGATTACTGACTGTGTGATGTCTCAGGATGACGTGCGCAGTGCAGTGTCACGCGAAACTTTATTGTTTTAAAGATCTGAGTGACACTACAATCTGTTATGGGCGGCCGTGTCGCTTAACACCAGGCAAACGACTCGCTCGTCACGTCATTCGTTTACATAAAAAAAAACCTACCGAAAAAGACATACTGGCCACCTATTATTTATTTATTTATTATTCAGTTTATAATAGTGAGCTTACAGTAATACCAAAACGCCATAACCTATGTTTAAATAAAGGAACAAAACTTCCAACCATACTTTGTAAGGCATTATCTTTAACAAAAATCTCAAAATACGTTTGCCTGGATGAAACATTCATTATGTATGATATTCCCGTCAAGATCATCCGGCGGAATAAAGCGGCACGCGCTTGCCTATTTGAGACCAAGGTGGAACATAGCTCGAGATTTAAGATAAGTCCTTATCATACCTACCGCAAAAAGTGCCGCAGGACGCTACTCGGTCATCTACTCGATCCTTGGACGAATCATCCTCGAGCGTAACGTGATCGTTCTCTCATAGGCAAACGTGCTCCACGTTAGACAACTTCGTCACTTACCATCAGGTGAGCTGTTGTCAAATGTCAAACATATGCCCATTTAAAACAAAATAAGTAGGTATAATGTATAGTCATGTGCTTCTCGCAGACGTCACGGAAAGTTTAGGCAATTCGTTCCTTACTAAACTGACGCTGAAAAACCGTATTTGCATGATGAATATGACGAAAGGAATTACTTACGTACCTAGTAGGTAGGACCTTTGTGGTTTTTAAGACACAACATGAGTTCAAACAGTTGACAAAACTACGTCTAATCTACCAAAAATGAACAAACTGGCAATTTGTGTCAAAATGGGTATTGGTATTTTGCTAACGATTACCTAATGTGAGTATTAGAATTCATTGAAAAATCAACTAGAGGCGATAGTAGGCATCATGTACCCAAAATTAAGGAATGGGTAAAATAACATGCCCGAAATAGTTTATGTAAACGAATGACGTGACGAGCTAGTCGTTCGCCCGGCCACTAATTACATAACAGCTGCATTCACTCGGAAACGTTTTGCGTGTCACAACACTGCGGTACATTTACTATCATGAACATCATGAACAGCCTGAAGAAGTCCGCTGCTGAACATAGGCCCCCCAGAGAGCACCACCTTGAGCGGCTGCTCGCCTCCTGCATCCATCGGCTCCCCGCGGACCAACAACATTTATAAAAAGTTATAATTCCATCGATTTTGTATCTTAAACCAATAGTAGCACCCTTTACCGTACAAAACGATCTCGCCAAACCAGTTTTCAATGCATTAATAAAATACCAAATGCGGTTCATTGTTTTTATACTTATTCAACAAATCCTATCTTCATTGCTGATGACGTTAATACAATTCTTGTAAAAAATGAACTTGAAAGCATTTTGTGATGCAACCTATACCTATGGATGTTACACATTTCTTGCATCGGATGATTTGCATTTTATATAATGTACACTGGCAGCAAGACAATTTCCGTCAGTCAATCATAAGCAAGGTTTTCTATACGCAGCGCATACAATAGACCTACTAATTTTAATATTTATTAATTATATGACGTTAAAGTCGTTAGATAAAATGTAGGTAGGTAGTACGACCACAAAGTCAAAATTAATCACCAATTTTCTTAACTACTTTATAACAAGTGTAATGCACTCATTACACTTGTTATAAAGTAGTTAAGAAAATTAACGCTAAAATATAGTTGCTTAGTTACTTTCCAGAGAATATTGATTATAATAACGGTAAGTATGCATTATATATTGGCCGTGCGGCTTCGGTTTGTAAATAGGACCACCCCATCTCTTCCCGTGGGTGCAGTAAGAGCCGGCCAAGGGAATATCCAGGGAATGCACAGCAACATTTTCCTCGGTACATAGGTACCTACCTACAATAAAATCTGCATCACTAAGCCGTTTGCCAGGCGTGGTTATTATAGTATTGGTATTAAAAAATCAACCCCTAAAGCGAGTTTAGGGTGTACGAACTTACATTTATATATTTTTAGCGCTATGGTCATACGGGGATGTAGCTCAGTGGTAGAGCGTTCGCTTTGCATGTGAAAGGCCCCGGGTTCGATCCCCGGCATCTCCAATTTTTGTCACTTTTACCTTTTAAACACATCATATAAATAGATACCCGCTCATATACTTGTATTACTATTCGAAAAGAGAGGCGAAGTGGTCCTACATAAGTTCGCCTAACATGGGTCATTAGGCGCACTCAATAACAGCGACAATAGTTATTTGTTATACTAGGCTGCAAAGTTGGTTTTTGGCGCGAGTACTTGAATTGAAACCTGAGCAAGCGAAGGATTCTAGGATTGAACCACGAGCGTAGCGAGTGTTCCAAATGAAGAATCCTGAGCGTAGCGAAGGTTTCAAAGGTACGAGACGCAGAAAAACTTTGCTGCCGAGTGCAACACACAACTTTTCACCTCACTACAGCGAGGAAAATGTAAGAAAAACAGCTTTAAGGCTAAGAAAAGATTAGTTTTTAGCTTATTAATTTAATTATGGGTGGCGGTAACGCTTGACATCAGGTAAACGACTAGCTCGTCACGTGATTCATGGAAAATTAAAGAAAAACTGTTTTTCATCCATTTTCCATGCAGTCGCCGTGCTGGATAGCGTATTGGTTTTATACTCTTTGGTGCTGGACAGTGGGATTATTCTAAAAATGAGGTTGGTGAACGAGAAAACGATGGGTATCTTTTAGGAGGTAGTCTGTGGTATTAATGAGTTTTCAGTGGACTGGCGATATCAAGAAGGTTAAATTCGGGCAGATCTGTGATTAAATCCTCAATTCTTGACGAGAAAATTATTGAATAGAAATGTTCGAATTTTAAAAACACTTTCCACGCTAGCGAGCAAAATGCGTTTTTGCGCCCAGATTTTGAATGACAAAGAGAACCTTTCCGAGCTAGTGAGGTGAAAAATTACTTTTCTCATAGAAGGGTAAAAACGCAGAGTGCGCCACACGGCTCCAAAATTGTTTAACCTCAAGCGACTTACTTTGAATGCCTCACTACGCTTTGGATTGAAACATTCGCTCTGGTCTGGCCCTAAATACATTATGCTGGTCCCTTGTGACACTACCTACTGTTTGAAATCTAATCTTAGTGACACCTATTCGTCATTCTGTTTTATTTTCTTTCACTAGGGTGGTAGGACTTTTCTGCAAAGTTCGTCTAGGTAGGTACCACCGCTTTCTCAGCTATTCTGGCACCAAGCAGTAGTGTGCAAACACTGCTGTGTTCCGGTTTGAAGGGCACTGCAGCTAGTGAAATTACTAAGAAAATGAGACTTTATAACCTGATCTCACAGTCTAGTAATCTGATTACTAGACTGCTGATGTCAGTAGAACTTTATAAAATGAAGACCTGACGCGGTCAATGAACTGTACCACAGAATAGATAGGTAAATAGTACAAACTATACACAAATCATCGGGCAAATTTTTTTCGTAATTTAAATCAACGGTGTTTTGTTTTTTGTGATTTTTGTGTTCACTTCGATAAAAAGGAGTGTTAAAAAATTGCCCTTTTTTGTTAGAAACTCAATAATGAATCTTCTAAAATGTCTACAAACCCGACCTAATATATAAAACAATTCCTTACCTGATTTGTAGACTAGATACCATTCAAGACACAATCATTAATATATATTCATTCATTTATTTTACATACATATTCGATGTAAAATAAATATCATAAAAGTAAATTATAAAAATTGAACTGGTACAAATTATATTCAAATGTAAAATTAATACAAATAAAACAGCTTCGTTAAATAATAACAAAAGTTCTTTACATAAGGACACCGCAATGTAAAGCAAACACGTGTCAACCATTTTTATTCGTTTACACTGAAAAATAATTTATAAGTCACAATATTTTATACTCAAAATCAAATATCAGGCGAATGCTCATTAGATTTTCGATCTAAATACAATATTTCATAAGGAATGGATTTATCGATAATACCGAAAGTCGATCACTCATTTGTTTTATTATCGACATTAATATGAATGCTTTAGTACTATTAGTAATTTTAATGACATTATAACACTACACCAAAATATCACTTTCATATGAGTACTAAAGTATTCAGACTAAAATGTGGCCACACCGTGGTACATAGGTCAGTACGGGAGCCGAAGAAACGGGTAAAATATCTAACTCTAGCAACACTATACAATGGACCTTGAACACATTGTAATTTGGGAGTTCCTATGCTACGTATATCTAGATACCTGCTTTGTATTTGGAAAACTAACACCTGTTTTTGGGTTTTGTATTGCATTTACGTATGAAATACTTTTGAAAACCTGAGGTCGAAACAAACCTTAGTCAATCCAGATGCATATCGAAGTAAGGCTGACCTCACATTGGACGGTAGCGATTAGGATTCAGAACCGGGATGTCCCGGTTCTTTTGACATCAAAAAGAACCAAAGTGAAAACTTCACGGTACATACATATATTATGTGTCTTCGTATATGAATTTCATTCCATTTATTTCAAAAGCAAAGTTAGAAAACGTAAGTAAAACTCAAGTGATTTACATCAACTCAGCAGATAGACATTTTCACAATTAAAATGAAGTACATTTTAAATTTTTACTTTATTGGATCCTAACTCGTTTAGATTGTTCAGAATCAACTATTAATACGTATTCATTTAAGTTTTATACCATTAAAAAAACAAAAAGGAGCCAGTACCGAAAAGTACCGAAGAACCGGGAAATCCCGGTTCCGTTGGAGGCCAGTATCGAAAATCCCGGTTCTCAAAATCAGTACCGGTTCCGTAAACCCTAGTAGCGATCCTCGAGCGACTTACCGACGATAACGCCGCGTGATCGCCGCGACAACGCGGCGCGTTTTACCAGCGTGCGGCGTGTGTCGCCGCGATATCGGGCGACGTCGCTCGAGCATCGCTGCCGCCCAATGTCGGGTCAGTCTTAGCGTAATTTCGAAAGTTTCTAGCATACAAGCGTGACAGTATTCCAAACATTGAAGAAGGCAGATTAGAATCTCTTTTATTTATTCATAACATAAGCCAAAGGCAACAAGATACAGCAAGTTTAGTAATATACAATACCAGTCTGTGTTCATAAACTGGGATATATTATGACGCTTTAACTTTTTTTAGTTTTAAATAATCAGCTGTTTTGGGGGAGGCCTATGTTCAGCAGTGGACGTCTTATTTAAATGCTTTACAGATTTAAAAACGCGGATCTGTGAGGAGGCAATTGTTATCTTGCATTGATTGTTTTCATTGAATACGGAGTGATAGTTTGTAAGAGTGAAAAATGTATACCATAATCATTTTAGAATTTAAATTGTATCACAATCATGACTTTAAATTGCCCCGAATAAAACTGATTATGGTACCTACAAACATCCATTTTATTTCCTTAATTTTTGTTTTGTTGGAACAGGCAATTTATGCTGCATTATCATTACATTGCTATTGCAGATTTGGTACAGAATTGACATTGCTAATTTTATTATTTATTTATTACTATGAAAAAGGAATAAATTCATAATAATGTACCTAACTGGCTTAGCATTAGGTCTGCCGCCACTCGTTTTTCGGGACACTGCACACACATTCAATTTAGGTCGTAGATTTCGAACGCGGCAAAAAGGGTAACGATAATTAGAAAAGAATAAAAAAACAAATTGTATGTGTGTGCAATTCTATAATTAGTTACTTATTAGGCACACATTCGGGTAGCACGAATCGAAAGAGAATCAGGAAAACTAATGTACGTAGCCGGCCTTTCTTGAAGCCCCAAATCAAATTACTAAAGATAACAGCGCTGAGAGAAAACAATACATATTTAAGAACATTTGAATATTAAAACAACATATATTTTTATTTTTAGATCTATGTATAAGGCTACAACAATTTCACATATTTTAATATATCAAGATATTGTATTCCTAGTACGACATAATAGAACGTAATTTAAAATCGTATATTTCTTATATTACATACATATTTAAAGTGGATTTAAGATCACATTAAACATCACTTTTCTAATTTTTACAATGATTTTTCCGATTTTTTCTTTCTATATTTTACTAAAAATCTGAGAGAAATTAAGACCGTAGCAGGAATGTGCTTCTAATATTGAGCCGAGAGGGGAAGGTTAACAAGTAAATAATTATTAAATACTGCTTGGCTACATTTCAACTTTCAGTATATGAGCAATTCACAATACATCAATAAACTAGAAGTCTTATTACTGGCAACTTTAACGACATGAATTTATGTATTCAAGAACAAAGGAACAATAAACTTGTAATAGCGAGCGGGGTATGAAATTCAGTTATCGTCACAAGTAAATAAATTAAAATGGGGATCATTACTTGTACAACAAGAGTTCTAGAAAAATCTAATTTAACTCCTTATCATAATAAGGTTGCCAGAATTTCGCTAATTTCACGTGGATTTCGTTGACATTGACAATCTGCAAATATGGCGTGGACGGCCAGAAATTATTGCAACAATTTATTTATGGTGTACATTTTTATTAGTAATTTTTATCGTAATTAGGTAACTGCTTTGAATTTATACAATATTTCCCATTTAATGTTGCGATGTACACTACCAAGCCAAGGGTCTATACAAAAGAGAACAATCTCCTTTATTTTCGAAACTGCATAAATAAACCGTACGGGGCAAACCACAAAAATGCCCAAACCACATATAATTAACGCCATTAAAAGAAATCCATCAAGTATTTGTAATAATGTAAGTTTCACACTGTGTGTGCGTCAAAAGCCCTTATTGACATCTTGTACCATTACTCCAAAACTTAAAGGCCGTTGTCAGGACACATTTAGTATTCACTTCATTAAAGTTGCCACTACAAAATTTTCATAAAAATAACGATTTTTAGTAATTTATACATATACAATTTTGAGGTACACTCTACAATCAATTTATATGAACAGTCTGCGGTTCACAATGATAGCGTAGACACATTCTGTTACTACCTAAAGATTCGTCCGAACAACAATAGCTAAGTTTTAATAGTTTATTAAAAATAAGCTCATCACTGTCACAATTTTCACAATTATGTTTCACGAAGCCTGCACTTTCACGTGTCAATTTGCACCACATATCACTGGTTTATATGCACTCCGAAACACTCAGGTTTTGTACCAATTGAAAACGCATTTTCACTTTCACATTTGGAGATTTTGGAATTTCGCTTAATGAAGCGAGAAAGTCTTAATGAAAATAGCTGTATATATAGGGCCAATACAAATGAATAAAAGGTTTTCTATAGTTTAGAAACTAGCGCCTTTCGTGTCAAACTTGTTAGGCTAAAACGTAATTTTTTGTTGTAATGTTTAGCAAAAGGGCTTTAGAGTATTTTGCCATACTTTCTGTCCACCATCTTGTTTTTCCTCCAAAATGGCGGCCATTCATAAACCCTATAAAAAATCGATAGCTGATACAAGGTTTGTATGAGGAAAAATCCTCACCAGCATTACGTTTCCAAAATATATCGCTTTCAAAGTTATACTGGTGCTATCTTTAAGATGTTATGATATTATTTTCTTTTACTTTCGCGTAAATTTACACAGATTAACACCAGAATCGAAACATAAGTTGACAGATGAGTTATTAATGTAAAGGAAGAATCACGAGCGGGATTTGAACCCGCATCCATCCGTCCCTTTACCCGGGACATGCTTTACTTAAGTTACCGTGACAAGTGGTTTCATGTCCAAATTTATCCTTTAAGCTTTAGGGTAGGTTTTTTGAACCGTGGTTAAGGTAACCAATGGTCAAAAATTCTAACAAATTCACTGGATGTTTGACCATTAGCTAGAATTTGTTAGACGTTTTGACCATTGGTTACCTTAACTGTTGATCAAAAAGCCCACCCTTAGCGACGGATGGATGCGGGTTCAAATTCGATCCGTAATTCAATTTTTTTCCTTAAAAACTAATCCGTGGATTACGCTAACCAGGCGATACTGCTTTACAAATCATACAATACAGATTCAACATATCAAAATGCGTTTTCAATTAGCGTCGCCTATTGACGTAGAAGACGAGTATGTCGGCGCGGGCGCAGTCGCACCGGCAGGTTGGCTATGCTCGGGGGGTGAGGGGTGCGAGGGGGAGGGTCGCGGGTAGCGCCGCGTCGCCGCAGCGCGCCTCCAGCGAGCCCCCAGACGGGACCGAGCCGGCGAGGGAAGCAGACGTGGCCGGTGACGGCGCGTCCACGTCATTCTGCAAGCATCCGCGGCTGTAGCCGGCGTCGCCGCGCCCTCAGCTCGACGGCAACGCCCCGGGACCGGGAGGGGCGCGGGGGCAACATTACTCACGACGTCTCGCGCACTTACCTACGTCCGTCTTTATATACCGACCGTAACCCTGGGATCTTGATACGCTCACTTATGATACAAATAGCATTCATTGACAAATACTTTTACAATAGTCTATTGTTGCGTTTTTAACAGTACCTACCGAAAAAAAAAAAGGGGGGGGGGTTTAAAATAGTGTTTTAGTTTGTCCATAGACTCCAGAACTAGAGTTCACTGTGTTTCAGGAGTCAGTGGCTTATTCTAATTTGCCTACAGCTGGATATATTTTTGGAATTAAAGTCAAGGTGTAAATTTTTCTTACTGGACAATGGCAGGACCGAATAATATATTTTTGAATGTGGAATTCGACGGGATTCAATAGGAGTTTACAAAAAGAACACCACGTGGTACGGTTAACAGGACACTTCATTAATTTGCACCAATGTAGTGCGATTTCAACTCGATATCAACAGTACATTCGAATCATAGATTTAATTAAGTTGATTATTTGGGCATGACATGTTATATTCATTCAAATGTTTAATTTAAGTATTTTTGGTCGTGAAGTGTTAGCGTTTTGGCCTAGTCTGTAAGCAGCACTTATTTTAATAAATAAATAAATAAATCTTTAGAAAGATGCCACTCGCGTGCCCTCAGTTACGAAACCGGTGTCGCATTAGCTCACGACTGCGAACAGCGGCGGCATTGAATGTTCTGTTTCATTATTCATTGCGTTATTAGAACTCAACGTTCGAATAATCGTTAGGAAGGAGCGAGCATTGTAAATTGCTTACATACAATATCACGACTGCCGTTCGGCCACATGGTATTTTTAACCATTAAATGTGTTCTCTTTTGGAGCATATTGCTGTAACACCGGCTCACCCCCTATCATATCTCCGTTTAGTTACTGAGATGTGTGATTCGAATAAGTTCGTACTAGGGGTACAATTTATGGCGATAAAAGTATTCTATATCCTTTCTCATGGTTTAAACTAGACCTATTCAGCCGTTTACATCATGAATAGGTAACAATCAAACTGACAGAGTTGCTATTGAATTTAAAATAGTGTGGATAGACATTAGGCAATGTACTTGACTACAGTCTCAAATGGTGTAAAGTGATGACCCAGTCGACGATGCTGCATGCTTTTCTAGAAGATACCGTGTCACTTTTGACTTTAACCTATGACTCGTAGTCATTATATTTAAGAGCCGATATCAGCTTTAAAATGCGTTCATTTAATTTCTTGATCAACTTGATCGAAGTTTTAATTAGTTAACCTCAAGATCGCACTCAGGATTAAGATCGGTTTATAAATACAGGCCGGTACACCCATCACTGTCTATTGGAAACTAACATATTTAAACGGTTGGCGATTTTTTGCCATTCTGGTACCTTCGATTTCACTTCAGCGCAGGTGACATGAGCTGTAGAAATCCACATAATAGACTGTTGCCTGCTGTTTTTTTATTGCACAAATTAATAAAGTTCCTCAAAAAATAAACAGTCACGAAATCAAAAATTAAATATCTCAAAAATTTACAAAGTTACAAGCATTTTAAAATACAGGAATAGGAGAGGAGACAGCTCAAACATACAGTGACGTCAGTTCTTGCTCCTTCATAGTACTTCATTACTAAGCTGTGGTAGCTTTACACACACTCTCTTTGGCATGTTATGTCATAACGTTCGTTTTCATAGTAACTGTGGGGAATCTCCTGTTTTGCGAGAAAGGGACAGGCGATGCCCCCTCCAGAATCTTTAAAAGCTTATTACTCCGTGGTTTATTTACCGATTACAATTATTGCATTAATTTTTAACCTTCTTTATGAAAACAATATTTACTTGTTAATTTTTAATAGCAGGCAACTAGGCTATTATTTCTTCTCTCAAGACTTATCGAGATAAGAGATGCCCATTTCTGCTACTCATGCTGCCCATGCAGTGCCTTGCGACCAACTTTCTAAACTTTGAACAAAAAGGACATGAGAAATTCGGCCGAAGGTACGAAAATAGAAGCCCGGCTTTTCGACCTACAGGTAGATTAAAATTACATTTGAAAGTCTCCAAAGACAGTGAAGTAGTGTTGGTAATGCGTTACGTAATCTTAAAATAATGTGCTGATGGTGGTGATGATGATGATGCTGATGATGATGGTATGAACAAGAAAATACTTGGACATAACACACAAGATATATTTTCAAACAAATACAATTTACACAGAAATGACTAGAATCTATTCTTACACTAGGATTACTATGGGGTTTAATTGCAAAAGCAAAATGATAATAACTACTGGATTTAAAAAAAAAAATGCGGGAAGTGTTATACTTAGGATAATAGAGCCATCTAGTTCTTTTACTTTGAACAACAGTTTTAAGAAATAGGATTTAATCATTGCATCATGCGTCAGTCTAAAACGATATGAAAAATCTAGTTGTTTAGATTCAAGAATGATGGTATCTAACTTTTCGTTATGGAAAAAATGGACAAAGGTCTATAACAGTGTTAAAACTACTTTCACGTTAACGTTAGTTTTTCTGTCAACCTCTCGCTTGCGTGAATGCCACAAGCGAAAACGAGACAGGGCATTAGACACAAGTAAGGCTGTAAAAGTAGTTCCAAACATGCTAGTTTACTGTTTTAAAAAATGTTAAATGCTATGATGGATTGAGCAATGTTTTATTACCAGGGGGCGTACCGTGAGCTCTTAGCGCGATTCAAAACAGAGCCTATACTGGCTCGCTTGTCAAAATCCCCATACAAACAAAAAAACAAAGCGATCCAATAGGCTCTGTTTTGAATCGCGCTAAGAGCTCACGGTACGCCCTCAGTCGTATATTGAGCATGTTTATCGAGCGATGTTAGTTTGGGCTAAATTCAGATGATCGCTTAACCATTACTACCAATGTTTGCGGTAATCTGACCTCAGCTTAGGGTCAGTCAGGCAAGGACAGTCACAAAAGCATGCGTACCTCAATCTTATCCTTATTTTTTAAAGTCCAAACACCACCTTCTATATTGCGTACCTATAGGCGTCGATACCAATTGAGTAATATCAAAATTGTATACCCGAGATGAAATCCAAACCTTTATTATCTTTCGTTAGATCGCACACACCGCTGTGCGGTCATCAGATCAGCGGTACCGTCAGACAAAACACTATTTATATTAAATATGTCAAAAATTTTGACATATTAATTATGAGTCAGTAAGCATTACCCGTCTCGAAAATAGACCGATTTCTTCGAACTTTGACTTTTCTTTTTTTTCGTTTTTACTCTGTACATGTTTATTGGCATTTCATCACTCGGGTATTTTAAAAGATATGATAAATTACGGATTGCAGAAGCTGAAATAAAAGCACTTATAATTAGAAGTAAAATAAGTATTAGACGCTAAGCGATTCGATGTGTATGTAATAATATATACGTGTAAATGATTATTAATTTGTTTTGTATGTAACCCATGCAATGTTAGTGTTTTGTAAAATATACGTAATAAATATAAATAAAAAACTTAATGTTAATAATTGATGATAAAATATAAATAACTATGATAAACACACTACTCTGCTTTAGCCCTAAATTACCTACAATAAGTAAATTCTATAACGATAACAAATTCAATACTCAATGTTTACAAAACAAAAAAATTGACGATGAAACTAAAGATTCTAAAGAGCTATTCACATTTTCTGATCGACTATAATTCTAAAGTGAAATTATTGATATAATTTAAATTAAAACTGTTCAAATTAAAGCTATTCTACTACACTTTAGCTTACTTAAACAATAACAAATATCTATCGTATAAATAGCTAACAAAATACATTTATATATCAATAATACCTGGTTTACGGGGACGCACCTAGATAATAAAATTCAAATATTCAGTTAATACTTAGCATACAATTAACAACCATAATACAATAATAATAAACCACAATTTAAACTACACAGTACCTGGATCTAATCCCAAATGTATCAAAACCTCTACCCTGTAAGATTGGTCGATAATTTATTAAAACCTGCTATCAAAATAGTTTGTGCATTTGATAAAAATTCTATAAAAATCAGTAGGATTCATGCCAATTGTATATACGGATTCTAATCCAATAACAGCTTAAATATAAGAAATATAAATTCATCTATAACCATATTAATTCAAGGCACAAAGTCCTATAACAATTTTTACTTAGAAAAATCATTATTTACATTTAAAACTAAGATATAATTTAACTAGTTAATATTTATTTGTGAGATAATTCTCATGCGTGTCTGCACTAAAGATTAAGGGTGCTGTAATACGCAGATCCACTGTCTCGCTCGCACACTGCGACATTTTTGAAGATATTAAATAATTGAATTTGCTTACGCAAAATCTGGGTTAACTATATGATCATGAATAACATTACAACTGTTTAACAAAAATATCATATTAATCCAAACAAGATTTCATAAATACAACGGTAACAAAGTTTTTTTTCATTCGTAACCGTTTTTATGTATGAAAACTTGTTTGGATTAATTTGGATTAATATGATATTTTTGTTGAACAATTGTAATGTTATTCATGATCATATAGTTTAGCCAGATTTTGCGTAAGTAAACTCAGACATTTAATATCTTCAAAAACGTCGCAATGCGCGAGCGAGATAGTGGATCTGCGTATACAGCAGCCTTAACAGATCATAGGTACGCACTTAGCTCTAGGTACCCAAATGCGCTGCAGTAGGCACATCATAGTGATAAGTGCCAACTTAGGAGCTGACAAATTTTAGTGCAGACCGGCATCAATTGTTCTAGCTCTAACAACCATACGAAAACCTTCTAGCTCGACAGTTTTCACTATGAAACTTCTATTTTGTCTATGGTCGACGAAACAAGGACACTGACACATTTCACAGTCTATGACGTAGTTACTTTAGCCACACTATTTTTGTACATTTCCTCTTGCTTAGTTTTTTCACTACGCACTTACTGTGAGCGACGTGCTTACAACCCAAGTAGGCGCGCCTAAGCGCACTTGTCACTTTGCCCTGTATCAATGTTGTATTTTAATATGGAACACAAATATTAAGGTAAATGCTACGCAGTTTTAGTTCCTGCAACGTAATAATTGAGATCTGTTCGTACTTATTTAAGCTGACTTTTTGCTTGTTACTGGAGTCGATGCAATTGAGCAAAATCCTAAAATAACAACAGTTTTCTATAATAAGCCTATGGATAAAAACTGCCTAGATTGAAGTCTATCGGTTTTGATTGGCTGAAACAACAATTAGAGACAATCAAAATATTAGTTTCTATCCGCGTGTAGCTTATTGAAACTCTTCGCAGATCTGATTGGGTAGTTCTTAAATGTTGCTGTTTCTGTTACAGGTCGACATGACAAAAGGTCTTACTTATAACCGAAGATAAATTTCATAATTAGTGTAGTTTGATCAATGCTAAACAACATTTGTTGTCTCGTTTTCGCTCGCGACTTTTCACATCAGTAAAAAGCAGACAGGACATTTTAAGCAAATCATTAATAACGTTTTGAATAACGTTTTTATGGAAAACTCCAACGGAATTGACTGCAATAAAGTAACTAATAGATAGGATATAGAATACGCATCAGCATTGCAATTCAACGTGGCAATGCGGCCAGCATGTTGGGTACGCTACCTACCGGTAGTGGGCTGGAGCACTTGGACTGTCTATAGGCCATCGCGGCTATTATACAGTCCATAAGTGTTCTTTGTAGTAGGTAGTGTAGCTAGTTTAGTTTAGTTTAGTTTAGTTTTAATTATTGTAGTAGTTAGCTTGAGTAATAAAGACAATTTGCCCGTTAAAAAAAAATTATAAAAAAAAAAATAGGATATTTTAACTGACAACATTTCATTTTTTGAAAGGTACCGAAATTAAAAAGCCATTACGAGATTCATATAAAAAAAAGACCAGATTATTTATTATATTATGCAGTATTTTCTCAAGTTATAGTTGAAAATCAAAATGAGGCTAAATGATAATCGACGTGTGAAGCCTATTTTACGTCAATGGCTGCTATAAAAAAAGATACCAAAAAGGCGTTCACTTTTTTCTTATGGCTTCCTAGCAACATCTTCATTTAGACAACCAATAGCTAAACATTAAAAAAAATTCTACAAAATTAAATATTGAATGAAAATCAAATTTATAAATACATGTCCGTTATTTTTCAAGTAAGTTTAAATAAAACTAATAAAAGTAGGGGGTCAATTTGAACCGTTGTCGAGTGATGCATTGAAGAGGCCTTGCAGATGAAACACTGTAGGCTATGAAAATGGTTATCGAGTAGAGAAGTACAGTCAAATAAGCAATGTTTAATGTGTCGACAAGAAAACAGAAGCATGTCTTTCTTGAAATTTACTTTTGAGCAAGAAGCCAGCTTAAACCTTAGTACAATTTTTCTTTAAAACTATCTCTTGATAAATGAGACATATAGTAGTAATAGATGTTATCGATTATTTATAAGTAATGAGAGGTAAAAATATCGAGAAATGATAGTAATCATGCTGGATAACGTAAAAAACATCTCACCACACTAATTCCGGATCTGTCCTGTAATTTACAACACTGTATGACTTTATCCTAACAATCCTAACATTGTACGTTATAATCTTATTATAATACTTTCCAAAAATATATTGATTAATCAATTTTCCTTAAATGCGAAGAACGTCTGAAACTGGTGATTTTAGAATAAGTTTACATCTATTCTATATATATAATAAAACTGTAACTGGGATAAATCTGGACATGGCATATTTTTTGAAAATTTTGATTGCATTACATTTCTTTCTCGATATAGAAGTGCAAACAATTATTTTTTTTTGTCTGTCTGTCTGTCCCTTTGAACACGCATCACGCTGAAACTACTGAACGGATTTCGCTGAAATTTGGTATGGTTATAGCTAATTTTTGAGATTAACATTGAGGATACCTTATGTTTTCTAAAACGGCCACGTGCGGGTAGCACGAAGCAATAAGAATGTAATTTTTATGCAAGTTTTTTTCGTTTGTATATTATTTTTTTATTTATATTCATCCTGTAGATGGGAAGATGGAAGCGTAAGGGAAAAAGATAGGAGAAAAGGATGAATGGATGGGACACGGCAATAGAAGGGAGGCCTGCCTGGCCCATCCATTTATTCTTTTCCCCTATCTTTTTCCCTTTCGCTTACCTCTTACCCATAAACAGGGTTAGGACGTAAAACTAATTAACCCGTGCGAAGCCGGGGGGGGGGGGGGGTCAACTAGTTGATTAAATAAAATTATAATTAAAGTTATTAATACAGCTGATTTCAAAACTGGTTGACGAAAATTAATCTAAATACTAATTTTAAATCCATCCTCATTATTTTAGTTACAGACATTCTCCGTCTCATCCATTTTGTACTTATTATAAATAAACACACTTTGAAGAAAGTTACCCTTCTTTTGTTCATTGAACATAATAATGTTAATTGTAATATAAATTAACCATTAACTTATAAAATATCGGCAGTAATGATACATACATATAAAAATATAATAATTATTATTATGTGTGTGAATATAAATAAATACGTGTGATAAAATAAGATAGGTTGGAAATAAATAATATTATGTAGAAATATTTATAAACAAAATGTAACCCAGTTTGCAATCTTTGTGGAAACATACCTTTTGGAAAAGTGACAAAATGTCTACCCTTTGCGCGATAGCAAATAAACAAGTCATACCGAGAAAATAATTATTACTCATCTTAGTGATAATAAACAGCTAAAGACAATCAAACACAATCATACAGCCTATTGTCTCCATCCTATCGGAGAAGAAAACATTTTTTTTTTAACATTTTGGTAATTTTAGATTTAAGAGTTTCTTTTAGTTTTAGATTTAAATTAGTTTTAGTCTTTACATTTCGTTTTTTTATTAATAATGTAATACCATATACTTTGACAGATACAAAACAACAAAAATAATCACAAATGAAATTTCCACAAAAATCACAAACATCACCAAATGCGAACAAGAGTGAGTACAATGGAGATGCAAGCTAGCAGCGCGTGAAGCCACGAGGGCCGAGACCCCCTGGGGCGCGGGGGCCTGCAGGACCCCGGGGGTCGCGGCCCCACGGGTCCCAGGGGTCCCGGGGGCCTCAGGGGTCGCAGGCGGCGGGACAAGGCGCCGAGCGCAGAGGTGACAGTTACCTTTAGTGGGATGGGCGGCACTTCCAAATGGTAGCCGATGTCGCACAGGTTACGTAGCAGCTCGATACCTGGAATACAATGGGGGGTAGATTATCGAACGTTAAGGACCTGGTTTTCGTATTTCGGAGGAAGCCATTGAAGCAATAGATAATAACTTTTTTTTTTACTTTTGGTTAACAGCTTCTGTGATGTAGTGGTTGAGCAGGTCGGCTCAAAACCTGGAGGCGGCGGGTTCGATTCCCGCGACAGGACAATATTTGTGCACATGGAAAAAATGTAATGTAAAAACACGACTACCTATATTTTAAGAAATATGATTAATAAATAAAATAATACCATTAATTTATTACAGTACCCTATTGGAGATTGTTGCATGTGACATTATGTCACATATAACTCACCGTTGGTCCTATTCTCGCCGTATCTCGCCTCCCACGCGTCGAACAGCCGGTTGTAGTACCGCGGCCCGGTAAGGTAGCACAGGTACTTGTGCGTGTGAGGCGTGGGGAACACGCGCTGCATGTCGCGCGCTTGCGTCAGTTCGTCTTCCGCTTGTAGCAGGTGACGGACGTCGTCCGGCGTCAGGGTTGACAGGATGTCGCGGAGGTACTAGAAACGAGTTTCCATTCAGTTTTTCGCGAATAAGCTCAATAATCCACACCATTCATCACACATCAGCCAGATGAGGTCCACTGCTGAACGTAAGCCTCCCCATAAAATGCCACTTTGGACGCTTATTTTAGGGGGAATTTGCCATAATCACCACGCCGGGTAGGCGGCTTGGTGATCGCAAATTTTAATGGACCGAGGAAAATTCTGTTGCTCATTCCCTGGATGTTCCTTTAGCAGGCTCTTACGGCACCCACGGGAAGAGATGGGGTTGTCCTATTCTCATATCGGGACCACACGGCCACTATGCACGAAAAAGGTTTTGTTAATTATGTGCTATATTTTCCCCCCATTCTCCCCCCACTCGGTGAACGACGATCTGGTGAAAGCCGCGGGGAGCCGATGGATGCAGGAGGCGAGCAGCCGCTCACAGTGGCGCTCTCTGGGAGAGGCCTATGTTCAGCAATGGACGGCTTCAGGCTATTGATGATGATTCTCCTCGGTCTGCATTATAATCTTCTGCGATCACCAAGACGTCTGCCAATGGCAACCTATAATGGGAGGCCTATGTAGTATGTTCAGCAACAGACGCAAAAATGATGATGATGATGATGGTGGTTCTACGACAGCTAGATACTTACCATATCTCTATCTTCCATATTGGTGTAAATAATGTGTTTATCTCTTTCTTCTTTGGACAGGTACATTGTATATAATCGACTATCGTACGGTAAGCCGGCCTGGAAGCAATATTTGTTCTCGTTAAATTAAACACGGTTATTTTCACAGAGTATTTCAACAAGGTCAGGCAGGTGGGCCGCCTGCTTGTTTGCCACTCATCTCATAAAAAAAAAAAAAAAAGGTCAGTAGAGGGAAGTGTGATAAAGAACTTCCAACGATCACACATACACAATCTGCGGGGATACACACAGCATTCTACCCAAGAAATCTCGAATGCCTCATCATCACTCCAGCACCTAATATCAGTGCCACTGGAGCAGCTGTGCCAGCAACCTAGTGCCATCCGTTATTTTAAGGAGATGGCTCGGGTAGACGCTGGCGGGGGAAATGCACAATACACCCCGAGCGGGACGTCAGTGCAGGACTTACCACCCCCCATGTAAGACTTATTTGAAAAGTAAATATCTAATAGTGAGCCACATCTTTTCATTTCTTGCACTGACACATCGTTGATGTATTTTGTAACACCTAGAAATCGGTAAATCGGTTATCATTACCAGTTTTTCCGGCTGTTCCTTGGTTACCGTCTCAGTGTTGATCTTCAACGGGGCTTGAAACTGGCGACACCAACGGACTTATTTATAGTTTTACTGGAGTCGTAACTGTATTGTTTAATCCTATCCTACTAATGGTATAAATGCGAGTTTATGTGTGAATTTTTGTTACCATTAATCTCCGTAACTACTGAATCGATTTCGATGAAATTTTGAACGTAGGTAGCTTATACGCTGGTTTTTTTTTTTTTTTTTATTGTTCGATAGGCTTGCGCTTGAACACTATCTCACCTTATGTTAAGTGTCGATGCGGTCTAGGATGTAACGCGCTTGCTTAGAAGATACCTATTCACTCTCGATTTGAAGACTCCAAAATTGTAGTTCTCGGGAAATACAGACGCCGGCAAAGCGTTCCACTCTTTGGCTGTTCGCATGATAAATGTGGAAGCAAAACGCTTTGTTCGCACATGCGGGATGTTAACCATGTAACGATGGCGTTTTTTCGTACATCTGCTTGTCCGATTTAACATATTCAGGATTAACACATAATATGATAATTTTTATCCGCGGGGCGCAACTAGTACTACAAACACCACAAAAAAATGACGAACAAAAATCAGAAGAATAACATTGCTTAAAGTTTTCTTACAAACATTATTTCGTAACGCTTTTCGAAATGAATGAATGCAGCATTGCCTCGTTGAATTGCAATGCTGATTCGTTGTGCGAAATAAGTGCAAAGTAGACGTTCCGAAATGGGCCACCTATGTCGTGTCCAGTACTTCCAAAAAACCAGAAAGTTTTGAATACTTCAAGAAAGGCTTAGTATCTACAATAATTTATTTTTAATATTTTAAGTATCTTCTTGACTTGTAAAAGTGCTATAAAACGCCTATTTGCAGTAAAATAATTAACTTTTGACTTTTAAAAATAAACATAACTAGCACTGTTGTACTCTTTAACGGCTCAAAAAATAATATTCGATCCACATTTAGGCTAGATTGTCAATACGGCGGTGCTTTAATTACCACCCTAGCTGCCAATAGGTATTGTATAATACTCTTTGATGCTCGTACCCGCCGTTATGGTTTAGCAATTTAGTGTTGCGAGCATAAACATTTTTTTAAACCAAAAAATATCTTAACAAAAAAATGGTACAAAACGTTTCTTACATATCATAACCGATATTATAATATATGGTAAATACAGGTGGCCCAGGCTCCATACATTTCTGGAAAGTCTCTTTTATTTATTTTTTTATGTTGGAAATAGTACATTTTAGTATATTGTTGTACATTACCAGTTTGTTAGGTTTATCCTTGGCCAACATTTCGAGGTTTGTCTTGACAGGGACCTGGAACTGTGCGATGTTGAGCACCGTGGTGACCAGGGGACCCTTCACGTGCTTGTCCAGGGGAGACGCGCTGTGCAGGCTTGGGGATATGTTCACCTGGCGAAAGTAACATCATATATATTTTCACTGTCTTACCAGGATGTAGAAAATAATGTACATTGTATTTGAGGTTTTTTCATACAAGTAGTGCCATAACGACTACCATAAGTTAACTTTGTTCTGAGTTTTTCCAGCTAGGAATAAAAATTCGTGATGAATTTTATCCCATTACTTGCGCGACACAATCTTCATGTACCTATGCCAAATCAGGGTAGTATCCTAAAGGTTTTGATAACACGTGAAATTCATACAAATAGGTCCTACAAAAAGGCTTTCAATCAGGACTATTCGCGCATTGGATTGAATCAAATTGATAATGTTTACAGACTTGGTTTTGTCTGAATAATTTTCTCAACGGACTCCTCCAAAAGCCAAGGTATTGAGATCTTCGTCTAATAACATGAAAACAAGACTCCTTCATATCTGAACCTAAACAATCCGGACTATTCTCACATTGGATTAAATCTAATTAATAATGTTTATAGGCTTTGTTTTGTCTAAATAATTTTCTCAACTGACCTCCAAAAGCCAAGGTTTGAGATCTTCGTCTAATAACACATCAATTCCAAACAGCTCGTAGCAGTTATACCGCGATGTTACGTTAGCCTTCGTTAACGAACTGATGCTTCCCTCTCCGGAGATTATAGTCTTTATGATCAGGTCCTTCATAGACTCCCATAGCGTGTCCGTATCTACGTTCTTCTCAGTCTTTAGGTATTGGAATAGGGATTGTAGTGTCCTGTAAATAAGATGCAAATTATTTCAGCAAGGCAATGCACATTATGAGTAGATGTACTATAAAAGAGTGATCTGAAAAGGCCTATTACATAACACTAAATTCAGGCCCCTATTTAGGGACCTAAATCAGTCCCTAATTAGGCAACTAACTGGGTAGCAAGTAATGCATCATACTTCTCCCTAAGGCCTGAATGCGATTACATATTTCAGTGCCTGAATCATTTAGAGGCCTGAATTTAGTGTAATGTAATCGCGGCTGAAGTTAGACTTACCATTTATGGCCTTCACATGAATTGAAGTCTTCATTTGGTGTGTAGTTCTTAGACAATCTATTGATAGAATAGTTTGTCAAATGCATATACCTATCACCTAACGACGTTAAATCCTCGTTGTATTTTACTGAAACATAAATAAGTAGGTAGCAGTGGTGTGCAAGCACTACTGTGTTCCCGTTTCAAGGGCACTGTAAGTAATGAAATCATTGGGCAAATGAGACTTATTATGACTTGTATTTCTTAAATTCTCGCGATCTAAAGATTTCGTTTAACACATGACTTAATCGCGCTAATTGGACATTTTTATAATTGGTCATTTTTATTATTGGTCATTTTTACTATTGGTCATTTTTATTAATGGACATTGGCTTTGGACATTATTCTTTTTGGACATTATTCGTGTAAATCCTATAAACATTATTTATTTACCTCGACGTTTCAACCAAGTTGCATTGGCAGTGGTCACGAGTGGAAACCGTGTCGTAAAATAGTAGCCAAACAGTAGATAGTAGTAGCAGTGGAGTTTGTGTGTCTGTCTGTATATCTTTTTGTCTGTCTCAGGCTATTGAATGGCGTTCAACTACGATCTCTGAGATCTTAGTTGAACGCCGTTCAATTACCATTTACCATCAGTTGAGATCGGCGGGGTAATTACGCAAAATTTGCAACAGCAAAGCAACAGCAGTAGCGAAGCATACATGCTCGACACCTCTAATGATGTATGACAGCAATCATCGCGCAATTTACGCCTGTTGCAAACCTGTTGCGAGTTAGGTAATACGCCCGCGGATCTCAACTGATGGTAAACGATGCAGTCGAAAGTGTCCATCAAAATTTTGACGAAACCGCGAGGCGCTTTTGGTCTTAGCCATAATTTCAAACTCACTAACTCGCATCAACAGCCGGAAGACGTGCACTGCTGAACATAGGCCTCCCCCATAAAACGACGCGCCACGCTTGGCAGGCGGCTTGGTGATCGCAGATTTTAATGTACCGAGGACGATGCTTTGCTCACTTTCCAGATATTCCCTTAGCCGGCTCTTACGGCATCCACGGGAAGAGATGGGGTGGTCCTATTCTCATACCGCCGGTATCACACGGCCCCTAGTACGCACCAGTTTAAACAACTCACCTGAAGCGAACCTGGCCAGTCCATCCTTGTACAGATATATCCTCAGTGGATGTACCGACGTCACCAGCACATACAATCTCATGTCGAACTTGTTTCCGTTGATTAGGTAAGGCTTGGAAATGTATCGTTGAACTACGACGGGGCGCTTCTTGGGGATCTGCGTCCAACGGGACACCACCTTGATGCCAGTACCGCGGGCTGACGCAGGCTGGGGAAATTATTTTAATAAATAAATTAAATAGGCTTGCGTCGTTCTATTTTTGATTGTACAAATTAATAATATACCTTAAAAAAAACAGTCGGTAAAACAAAAATCGGCGTGTGACGTCACAACGTGCGTTTTCATAGTAACTGTGGGGAAGCTCTGTTTTGCGAAAACGGGACAGACGATGCCAGCTCCAGAAACTTTAAAAGCTTATTACTCCGTGATTTATTTACCAATTTTTTTAAATTATTGCATTCATTTTTAACCTACGAAACTTGTACTTTATTACGAAAATGATATTAACTTGTTAATTTTTAATAGCAGGACAGTAGCCTATTGGGTGGATATTGTGAACAGCGCCCTCTAGCCACAAACTAAGCAAAGCTCGTACTATGGTAACCAGATAACTGATACTTTTTGTTCTGTAAATACAAACATAGAATACAATATAACACCCAGACACAGAACAAACATCTATGTTCATCACATCACACAAATGTTTGTCCTGGGTGGGAATGAACCCACAACCTACAGTGCAGAAGGCAGGGCTACTACCAACTGAGTTATCAGGCCAGTTAAAATCAAATGAGTTAATGTGACAATCTTGCTTCATGCGCGCAGACCATTGCACAAGTTTTTTAATCACATTCAGTTATCCTGGGACTAAGCATATTAAAGAAAAACACAAAATCCAAGGTCATTAGTCATCTTCCAACCTTGGGTCAGTCCGGCTTAATATTAGGGCTACGAAAAATTTACTCCCAATTTGCTACCAGTGGCCCATACTCTCATTGTCTTTAAAAGTCCACCAAAATCTCTGTTAAATAGGTTAATGATGTTGAATTCACTGCTGAGCGGTGATGTTTTAAATTCATTTATATCTAATCTTATTTCCTCTAACACAAATCCATCAACAACTGCAGATACAGGCACTGAATGATCAACTTAACATTTTATTGCGTTCATTGCTCTCCAATCTCAAGTGCTCAGTGTTTTACAATATATGTGCACCAATCAAAACGGTAATGGATGCATCAGTCTATAATCATGTATGTCTGTTTGTATCATAACATAACATAGAAAGCTGAAGGCACAGAAGCGATATTTTTACGGAATAAAATCTGGTACAAAAAAAACAGATTAAAACAATCTATAAAACGAAAAATGCTTATTTTTACCGCGGTCCGAAAATTTTTTGATTAAAATTGCAGAGAATTACTGTGCAATGAAAACCTCAACTCAAAAACTCAATATGTGTTTTATGAGTACAGTCAGCAGATAAAGCAATTTGCCTATGCATGCAAAATAAGTTCAAATTGCAAAGCTAGATACAGTTGAAGTGTTTAGCAGTTTTTATGTCAACTGTATACAGACAAGAAACTCGCTACCTATAGAGATCGCTTTTAGGTATAAGGCCGCACATTATGCTAAAAATATAGCATTTTAACTATGAGGTACGATACGCAGAATAGAGCCACAATGCCTACATATTACCCAAATTAAAGATGCAATATTTACTAACATTGCACTGACAGTTGAATCAGCTGACTTTTAGGGTTGTCGCCACGAAATGATTGAGCGATATCAGAATTACGATGATTTTACCTATAAATTCTATCATACTATGAAAAATCTAACTACTTGAATTTAAAAATCTTCAATAGGTGATCAGAAACGAATATTAAAATCAACAGAGATTTATCAGTGCCAACCATAATGAATCTCAGTTTTGACGTCCTGAGTAGGAAACAATTGGTTGCTTTTTGACTATGATCCGTTGCCCCTAGCAACCAAGAGGTTCTCTATGAAGCTGGTATGAAAACTTTTTCATGGGCGAGTGCGCCACAGCCAAAAATGTTTGTAATCCCTGCTTTCAGCTGATTCTACTGTCAGTGCAATGTTAGTAAATATTGCATCTTGAATTTGGGTGATTTATAAGAGAAAACAATCAAAAATTGTCCGAGTGCCGTTGTACATACCAATACATTAACACAGTTTGCGATGTCATGCATATTAAGCATATTTTTATTAGTATGCAATAAAGAGTTATTGTATACTCACAGGCTTTATAATCCACCTCTCATCGTTAGCAGCGTATTTCTGCCAATCATGCTTCAACAGTTTCATATCATGAGGCAGTATGTAAGTCTTCGGCATGATACCAAACTCGTCCATCCCGTACTTATTGGATAGCTTCTGAAGGTTCCTCCAGAGACGGTCCTTCCGACCTATTTGGAAGGTGCCGGGGAAGTGGTTCATTTTCTGTCCATCTTTGATCGCCCGGAACATTAGGGATTTCATGTGCTTGCCCCATATGCCGATCCATTCTACTGTTTCTGTAATGGATAGAGTGCAAATGTTGGTGATAGCAGAAAATATTGGTAGCGATAAGGTTATGTCGTTGTCGATTATAGTGGAAAAGACTGAAGGCGTTCAACTTCAACTCGACAACTAAAGTGACCGCTATGGCTCTTAGAATTAGCAAGTTGAATTAGCAGTGTGGAACTGACAACCGATGGGGAAGGAAGGTTCACGAGTGGCGACCACGAACCAGAAGACGCAGCGTAGGCCGGCCCCCCACTAGGTGGACCAAAGATCTTTTGAAAAGCGCAGGGAGCCGATGGATGCAGGCTCTCTGGGTAAGGCTTATGTTCAGCAGTGGACATCTCCAGGCTGTTGATGATGATGATGAACTTCAACACTTGGTTAATGGCATTTGTGGAGAGGTAACCACAACTAACTTTGCCAATGTCACGCAGACGTAGAATGATAGAACATCAAACAAGAAGATTGTTCAGTGAGAAATTTTGGCATATGTAGGTAATGAATAGGAGGACAGCTATGAATCTCCTATTGATATTTAGGCTGAAACTGTTTATTATCCCCGACAGATGGCATAAACTCTAAAAAACTAAATATGTATTCTATTCTCATGTTTAGAAAGGGTGTATAATTGCATATAGAGTTCTAAAGGATCGCCCAGATATTGATAACGCCGCGCCGGTATTGCAGATATCCATAAGAGACGGTGATCGCTTACCTTCATGCAGGCCATCTGCAAGGCTTGATAAAAATCAAAAACCATTGTTGACCAATCATAGGCCAAATGTAAAAAATAAAAAAAATCAAACACAATGTGTTAAATCTCTATTTTTAAAGATTTAAAATTCTAGAATATGTCAATAGCCCATAGTAGAATAACATATTTAAAAATATACTCCAGTCACGCAAGGCAACCAAAGTCTCAGAATTGTTTATCAAAAACATACCTTCTTGAGGACACTCGGCTGTATCACACTCGCTCTTCACCAATCTAAAACCAGAATTAGTCAAGGTCTTCTGAACTACTATAGGAGTTATCGTTGTCAATTTCCACTTCAGATGCTTTTGTATAGGGGGAGGTATCTTCAAGGGCAGCGTTTCTTCGTAGCTTATGAATTTCAGGTAAGGAGGAACCCGAGGGAAGAGAGATGGCCGGAGACAGCTTGATATCGTCTCGGGAAGGTCTAGCGGAGATTCTGAAATGCATGTTTTTGTTGGTGACCATGGTTCTGTGGAGGTACGCTTTTTAGAAACAACCATATGTGAAGTAGAGTAACAACTGATGAATGCACAGAACTAGCTGCATTACAAGAGATAAAAAGTTAGGAGTTTATAGCAGCATAATAAAAATCTATCATAAATACAATGAGAATAACAGTAATGTATGCAGACGAAACAAAACAAAATGATTGCCAATATACTTTTGTATTTTTGCGATCGTTTCAATTTCAAATCAGTTTGCATTTTCTGGTCGTAAATAGCGAACTGAATACAAAGTGAATTCGTAACAGAACAATATTTCTACAAACTACAACGGTTATCAAAACGCAAATTACTGGATATCGTGAAAGCGACAAAGAAAATGTTTGCAAACAAAATGAGATTGCGTGCTAAACGACAAGGAATCAAACTGTTTGCATTTCTATTATAAAACGTATCTACAGTCAGCGCTATAACTTGCTAACAAACATCGATTTAAGTTTAAATATTTAGCAACTTTTGTCGCTGACCGTTTCACTACACAAAATAATTACGCGATCTAGCACCTTGTCGCAATATTAAACTGAAAAACCTTGTTGAACTCGAGAAATGTTAATCGTACGACAGTCGTACAATTTTTAGTTGTTCATCCTATATTACAAAAATTAATGGGTATAATCAAAAGGAACAATGCTGATTACGTGTCGCATTCTCTAAAGATAAACGACATTAAAATAACTCCATCTTTTTCATTTCTTCTTTATAAGAAGATTCCCGCCATCTTTACGTTTAGTTAACTTGAGAGAACGGCTAATCCCTGGTTTCTCGTACGTTTAACTTTGTGTCAACTTAACACACCTAATATTGTACGGTCATTGGTTGAAGACAGCCGATGATTAACAATTAACCAATGAGCGTTCAGTATTTGGTGTGTCGAGTTGACACGAGTTTAACAATTATAGGTTTTCTCACATTGCAGAAATTCATTTTTTGGTGGTTTCACAAACACCTTTAGAAAAATCATAATAACTGCAATATAAGCCTTAATATCTTGCGACAAAGTACATAATGACTCGGAGAACCAAACTTTCGATTAAAGTACAATTTACTAGACAACACAACAAAATTAGGGGTGATTCCAAATAAATTATCGTCAACTTTTTAAACCTTTGCGTGTCGGCAGGACTTTGAACGGATTGGTGGTATGCAAAGCGGTCAAAAATATCTGATCTGTAAAACATTGAAATGTCGCCGGTTTTTATGTGTTTTTATTAGTGATGTTTATGGGGTGGAAAACGTGAATCAGCGGTGAGCGTTTTATGATATTTACATTTTTATATTAGAACAAATGACACAGGTGTTCACTGTTCAGTGCTGGAATTATGAAACCTGATTAAGGCCCGATTTTACCAAAGTAAAATAAATTTTATTCCTGGTATAACTTTCCGAGAACAACCGAGTTAAACAAATACAGCCCTTATACCACCAATTTTGTATTGAAATAAGACTTATTCCTTGGATACAATCAAAATGGCGTCTTTTGAGTAATTTCATTTGTCAATCAGCTGTATCTGAGAGTAACGAATAGCCTTATACATGGAATAAACCTTATTCTACTTTGGCCTCAAAATCGGGCCTAAGACCGATAGAAACACAGTATAGGTTTGACGGTTTCAATACACAGTTAATGTTCATAGTTACTATAGAAAAATTAAAAATTAAATGGAATTCGTTTCTTGCATAATTATTGCTAAGAATGTATTTTAATTAAATATGTATTTTAGAAATTTTAGTGTCCATGATAGTCTAAAATCTTATATTATTGTTAAGAATTCAGTAACGAGTACGTGAAATATGTTTTACTTGACATTTATAAATGCAACTGCAGTCATTTTAGTTTATGAGCTCATAAATATCTTCCATGATTGCCTTTTGGCTGATGTTGATACAATATTTTGAGTTTAGTTTGTCTCTATATTATTAGGCTATACATAGTGGTCCTTCGAGCCGGAAGTGTTGACAAATAGACCCTACAAATTGATATTTAATATTAGTGAGTAGAGTACCAATGCAACCAGGAGCCATTTCAGGAAAATGGGAGACGTGCGTTCCGATTGAATGCCTTATTGATACTAAAATGGTTTATGAAAATGAAATATAACAATCATGTTACGGCCTTACGGATTGGTCCGTACATCAAAGAACAATAAAATAACTGCCGAATTGCAATAAACGCCTACATTTATATGCTCATAAACAAACTAAAAACTGGCTACTTGCATAATGGCTATAGCTATACGGTACATATGTACATTTCTACTATATTCTAAATGCTCACCTTTAGAATTAACTTTCTTAGTGACAGCAGTTCCATTCAGTTTTGTGGACAGCTTGGCGACAGAGTTTTCATCATCGTTTAGATTAACATGTGGAGGGGGCGGCGCAGGCGCAACCTTTTCAATTTTCTCCAAATCTTGTACTACTAAATCAGTTTCCATCATCCATGGGTCGTTGAGAGCATCGGGAGACGGCGATCTGCTGTGAGCACTGGGGGGTAAGAGACGAAGTAGATATACTCAGCCATTGCTGGGGTACAGGCCTTCGCTCACAGAGAGAGTATAGTCATGAAACAAGGAGGTGAGGAATGTCAATGAACACCAAGAAAACAGCAAAGCGGCTAGCCCACCGTAGCTAGCCGTATAGCCCACTCGTTTTGCAGGGTCATCTAGGTTTATAACGGTTTTTGGCATATTTCTGATCTATGCTGTTTCTTGGTGAATTGGCATTCCTCTCTTCCTTGTTCCATGGTCACTACGATATCAAAGTGCGTGCTGCAGCTGGTCAATGGTACACGTTCTCTATTTTGTGATTATTAAACATGCCGGTTTCTTTACGATTTTTCCTTCACCTTTGTAAGAGCGAAGCCAAATTACACAATACTTGGAAAGTCATGCGGTTCGGTATTCAAACCACGGTTGTGCGATCATATTACCTACCGCCGAGCCTCGTTCTCAACGCTGTAAAGACCATAAATAAATATGCATGTTTGAAAACCCAAGACAGTCGATGACGATGGATGTCGTGCGCAGTGCAGTGCCACTGAAAACTATATTAATTTAGAGTTGCGAGTGATACTGCAACCTTTTATGGGCAGCCATGACGCTTAACATCAAGCGAACGACTATCTCGTCACGTCATTCATTCACATTAAAAATTTAGAAAAGTTTAATCGACGTGGAACACCTCAGCGTGCAATTGTGAATGCATACGTGGCTCTCTACTCAACCTTGTAACATAATCGAGGACTATAACAATCGCGAACATTTGG
Organism: Ennomos quercinarius; assembly: GCA_910589525.2. Classification (NCBI taxonomy): domain Eukaryota; kingdom Metazoa; phylum Arthropoda; class Insecta; order Lepidoptera; family Geometridae; genus Ennomos; species Ennomos quercinarius. The sequence continues at coordinate 11,041,063 of OU342507.1, read as the reverse complement.
TAAAATTCTGCACGCAATCTCTAACTACAATGAAACGTTTAACAGTTGTAAACAAAACGTCAAATACATTACCACGATACTCCATTGAAGAAGTAAGTAAACAAAGTTATCTCACGACGACGCATTAAGTGTTATCGTATCATGATTCACTAAATCATTACAAACTATCGCCATAGAATAGACACATATTATAGTAATCTATCGCTTTTACGTCTCTACTAACAACGACATTAAATATTTCGGAATTTTTTGATAGGCGCGATTCATCGTTACTCTTATCAGAGCTCGTCTAGCCTTTTTTATAGTAAGCTAGAAAGAAGGTTTGTTGTAGTCCATATTTAAGGCGGTGGGTAGACCAAACAAGGTGTTTTTGGCACGTTTCCTGGCGTAATTAGAACACGTGGAGCTTGTTCATGTAATTCATGTTATTAAGTCGTTTGTGATGACCGCAAATACAAGATTAATAAATATAACTCTATAGGAAAAAATCGCAAAGCTCCCTCAAAAAATTTGAATGCTCCCATTTTGCTGAGCTTCTACCGAATATATTTTTACAAAAATAAATTAGTGTATTCCTAACAAACATTCAGATGTCGTGATGACTTAATAATTTTGAAAAATACTATATAAAAATATATATTAATTAAAAACCGTCAAAATCAGTCATGTCGTGCGTTGTCTTTGTCGTAAGCGCCGCGCTGAAGTGCAGACTGAATTGATATTTACGACTACGACGTTAAGGATGTTTCTTTGAACGGATTTGGACCTGTTTATCTGGCTCTACCCGTCACCTTAATAAGGTGGTCCATCGGTAAAGTTAAGCAACATTCGCTGCGGTCACTACTTTGATGGGTGACCGCTACAGCAAAAAGTGGTATTTACAACTCAGCGATACCGTGCTTCGGTGGGCACGACGGGGCCGTCGGTCCCGGCTGTTGTCGTAAGACAATAGTCGTTAAGCCGAATCAGAAGCCATTGGGCGGCCTAAAAATTCTGACACAAGGGCTGACCACTTGCCTACACGAGAAGAAGGATGGTCCAAGCGGTATTTACAACTGAGCGAGGCGTCGTCGCTGTTAGAGTGAGACACACTCAGACACTGCCATTAGGCTTGTCAGTCTCTGACGAGAAAGAGTCGAGAAAATTTTGTCGCAGTGCGCATGCTAGGCGGGCAGGACTAGCTAGCTCTATATACTGAAGCAGCTTTACTTTGGGAATTCTATTGAACTGATCTGACGCATTGACACTGTTTATTAAATGAAAATACGAAAATGTAAATTCCAATACAAAAATCACTTACTCGTCAGCCTCCTCAATAAGACTGCAGTCAACTTTGCTGGTAGACTTCATCTTTTTCGTTTTAGGCTTCACCTTTTTCTTGACGGTTTTAGAGAGTTTCTTGGCGGCAGGCACGGCTGTCACAGAACTGACCGGTAGCGCTGGACTCACCGCTGGGCAGGTGGGCGTGGGCGTGGGAGTGTCCTGGCGCGACTGGAAACGTGAATATGTTTATTTGCACCTTGAGACTTCGTCGGGACGTGTTGTGTTTTTAATCTCAAGCTTTCGCGGGTTTTACGTATAGTTAAAGTTATAAATAACATGAGGTGACATTAACGTTGAAGTAAATAAATAATGTGTTTTTTTATTTTTATTTCAGGCCCTGTTTCACAGAATATACTACGTACCTGTGTTGACAACTAATATGTGGTCACATAGTCAAGGAAACAAAAATAATGTGCGTAAAGTGGTAGACCCAAAAATCCATAAATATAAAAATAGAATTACTACCTATATTAAATACCAACTTAACATCAAGGCAAGGTATACTGCAGACTAGAACTATTTAATCTGTGATGGAAGGGTATGCTAGCACAGACTAAGTGGTACAGAAAACTACTAGTAATCTGTGGTACAAGTGCAGTCAAAACACGCAATACATAAATATACAGTTATGAATGATTACATGTGTCAGTAGAATTAGAACGTTACTACACTGCGAGGAATTTATGAAAATCTATTTCAGCGAAGTGAGTGGGAGTTGTTATAGTCATTAAGGTTAATTATAATCCGAACAATGCTTTGGTATGTAAGTATGTACCAATCGATTGCTTTTATATTTTCCTATATTAATGGACAATATTCAAATTGTTGACCCCGAGTTTTTATTCGTTTTATTAATTAATACTTAAGTATTTGGTAGAACTGACAACCGATGGGGAAGCTTTCTTCCCCATCGGTTGTCTCGAGTAGCGACCACAAACCGGAAGACGCAGCGTAGGCCGGCCCCTCCAAGGACCGAAAATCTGGTGAAAACCACGGGGAGCTGATGGATGCAGGAGGCGAGCAGCCGTTCAAAGTGACGCTCTGTGGGGGACAGGTTTAGCAGTGGACGTCTTCAGGCTGAAGACGATGATATTTATGATTTTTATAGCAATATCGCCTGCTTAGCGAATTAAAGCATCGTAGCTTAAGTAAAGCATGTCCCCGCTAAAGAGACGGATGGATGCGGGTTCAAATCCCATTCTTGATTCAAATTGTTGCTTTACAAATTAATCTGATGATGATGATTTATTTGGATTTGTGAAAGAATTGATTTAAAGTCCCGTGTACTTTTCTAGAGGATTTATTGAGATTTACAATGTCCATTGGAAAACTCCATGACGCAACAGTACGCTTATTACTCAGCTCGGTGCTTTTGAAATTCATTGTTTTGCAAAATAGCTTAGATAATGCTCCGGTCGCTGCGTTAAAATATATGTATGTAAATTACGAAAAACATATTGTTTTATGGATTACACGGACCGATATATATTTTAACATTCCCAATATACATTATACAACGATTACGAAACCGTACCCTGAACAATAAATAGTGATTGCTATTTCACTACAGTTTTCCATAGTATCCTTAAAAAAAAACAGGAGTGAAACCGAATTAAATCACTATAATTTCAAACTCAGATATACTTGGATGGTATTAATGATTATCATCTTTTGTATCCTATGTATGTATTTACAAAAAAAAGTATCTAAGTACTTTATAAGTTATCTGGTTCCCATAGTACAAGCTATGCTTAGTTTGGGGCTAGGTGGCGCTGCGTGAAATGTCCACACATATTTATTTATTTATATTTTTTCAGTTACTTTTATTTTAAATCACACACTACAGCACCGATTTTTATGAAATTTCTATGAGCAAGTACCAAAAAAAGGTTTCTCCAAATCAGTTTATAAATTACCGATATCGGATGAAACAAACATTAAAAAAAAAACAACCAAATTAAGAACCTTCGCCTTTGAAGTAGATTAAAAATGACTGCTATGAAGCACGCGACACCGGCAATCATATCGTTCATTCCACCGGGAAGTTTAAAAATATAAACAGATGTATGAATCAGTGCGCGAATTTAGAATATAGGTCACAAATATTAGTCAAGCGGTTTGGTATTAAACTGGGATTAACTATGATATATAAATTTAAAACAACTTGTAAAGTCAAGTCAACATTTTTATTACAAATAGGCTATTTTTTTCACTTTTACAAGTCAAAATAGATTAGATAAAATGTTAAAATTAAATTATTGTAGATACTAAGCATAATTATAGTAACACTAGCCGCTAGCCCCGGCTTCGCACGGGTATAATGGTTTACGCAGCGCACGCGTTGTAAAGAATATTTTAAGTATTTTTTTTACACCTTGGGTTACATTATTGGAGTTTCAGTAAGAATCCCTAATTTTTATGAAAATATAATATAGCCTATGTCATCCGGGGATTGTGTAGCTTCCCAACGGTGAAAGAATTTTTCAAATCGGTTCAGTAGTTTCGGAGCCTATTCAATGCAAACAAGCAAACAATCAAATATTTCCTCTTTATAATATTGTTATAGATTATAGATAACAAAGTGCTTAATGTCAAATATTATATTATTATAGCAAGCCTATTACAATAATTATGTGAGTTTGAAAAAGTTCTCTTTCCCACTACAGGTGCAAGCAATCCGGCACAATGCAGAATAGAAAACTCCGATCCGTAGCTTCGATTACATCTGTAAAGAAGAAGCTACAAGAAACTTTACAGTGACTTCAATTATAGCATGAAAGTTATAGTTGTTTTGCGGAGGGACCTAAACTTCAAGATAAAATGCTTGACACATAAGCAAAAATGAGTTAAACAGTATAAAACGAAATAAAACTTGCAACAACTTTACCGGCGTTCCTCAGCGATCACTACACCATAATGTACCATCGGATCATCACAAAAACCACTGAAAATACTGAAATATTTTCAAAAGCACGGTCTATTGTAATTTGTAACACCTTGAATGTTCGCACGCGAAGTGCTTCAAATATAACCACAATACATGTCAAGGTTGCAAATTCTTCGGTAGAATTTCTTTAAACTGGGACAATTTTGAACTCTTCGTCCTTTATGGCAAGCAATACTAAGATTAAAGTATTTGAATAGTTATGATTGCATTTTGTAATAAAGGTGATAGCTATTGGAGTTCGATCCGTCGCGGTACTAGCAGAGATATTGCATCGTATTGACATTTGGTACATCGTACAGCGTGGCCGGATGCCAATTCTCTTGAACCACAATAAAATCTAAGGAGCACAGAATTAAACAGGCAATTATGACAGAGTTGAACGAGATGTAACCAGTAGTAATAACGTTTAACGCCCACGTATGTTCCGATCATTTCGGCGTAAAAATGTTATGACATATTAAAACTAGCTGCTGCCCGCGGCGTCGCTCGCGTGGGCAAACATTCATCACGATAAGAATTGTTACGTTCTTTTCCAAGTTTGTAACTATAATCATCATCAGTCAGAAGACGTCCACTGCTAAGCATAGGCCTCCCCATGGGGCACCTCTTATATCAGCTACTTGCTTCTTCTAGCTTCCAGCCCTCCCGCAGTTTTGACCAAGTCATCGGTCCACCTATTGGGAGCCAGCCTACGCTGTGTCTTCCGGTTCGTGGTCGCGCCACTCGAGAACCTTACTTCCCTCTCTAGGAAATATCTCTAGGAAATTCATCAAGATCAGACAGACAGACACTGTTATTACTTTCGAATTTGTAATATTAGTATGGATTTATCAAAGTCAGATATTTACTTGTTATTTACGATTGTGAAATGTGAATGGCTGTATTTTTGGGAACAGATCTTTTTATGTTTTTTTTTTATGACAGCGTAGTAGATTTTGTTTATGATCGGTAGGTATTATAAGAGACTTTCAGGTTGTTATTATGTCACCATCTACACTTTATTAGAACATTCGTAACGTATACGTAAGCGCTTTAGTTCCAGACGATGAATTTAGGTTTAGTTCAAGGTTTAGGATTACAGACTGCTTATCCAATAAGATTAGTCGACGGATTAGTAGTGGGCTGAATTTCAGAACTAATTAAATTACAAATTGTAGCTTAATGAATTTTCTGGGTCAGTGAGATTAGAGTGTAAAATCACAGTATTAGTTGGAAAAAGTAACGTAGTGTTAAAATAAAGCATTATAAAAATAATCAACTTACAGAGTTACAGATCTTCCTAACAATATTTTTTAAGAACCCCATCATTTACGGGTATTCCGTCTGGAACAAGATCTCGTACTACGAATACAAGATTACAATTTTTACTCATGCATTAGAACATTAGATGACACATTATACCGTTGGTTACATCTTGCATAACGCATGAAACGATCAGCATGATTGTACCGTACACGTCACGCAATAAAAACATCGTCACCGTAAACCAAAAATATATCTTGAAAAAATTCCACGATTTCCGCTATGTTAGGCGATGATGGTGCTACGCAATTGTGTAAACAAAACGACTAGGTATTATAAAACATGTGATCCATCTCAGTCTAGGAGTTTGAACAAAACGGCTGTGATAGTCGACGTAGGCGCTCCCATATATTCAGCGTTAGATGCCGCTACTGCTAATCTTTAGTTGGAATAGACGTCCACACTGCCAGTGGTTTGCGGAGGCTATAGCCAGTAGTCAACCATTCTAGACTATGTGCTATAGCGTTCAATGCACCGTTTAAATCAGGCTAACCGTGCCCGCGTATTCAATAGTCAATTCTCAACGCCTTTTACACGTTTAGAGCTGCTCAAGTCCAAGCTCTATTGTTTTAAATCTTCAGAAATTCCAAATCACGTTTTTCTCGACGATTGTTAAATTCGGCCGGAGTGTTAAACGTGAGTTAACACAGCGTTTTCGTACACGTGTTCTCCATAATATGCTTGTTACTAAGCGAAGTTTAAAGCGTATTTTTAGAGCACTGAACCAACAAACCGATTAAAGATAATTTATGCCAATTATATGTATTAACTGTATTAACTAAAGAGACATTGGGAAACGTTTCACGAAGATAATTACTGAACGAATGGTGTTGTTAATTCGTCAGTCGCACTTTCGATAACTAATATCTTAAGCCCAACAAGAACACTTAAATATCATAAGATAATACTGCAATAAAGGATTACGCATTGCGGGAGACAAGAAACATAGATATTTTTATCTATAAAAAACCTAATATAAACAATAAAGATGCCACGTTATCGTTATCTATACTATACTATAAGTTAATTAGATTTAAAAAAATATAGTAACAAGAATAATATAGTAATAGTTAACAAGAATTACAAGCGCAAGTAATTTAACTTAATTTAGTTCAATTACAAAATAAAATATTTTACTGTAAATTCTTAGACTTCATGTACTACCGTAACTTGTAAGGCAGCGTCTCGGATAGGATTGAAAGACGCAGGTCCAAATCTCGCTATTTTTTTTTTTGTTTTTTTAATAATTTATAGGCATAGATGATGAAATGTATCGTATACAAACTGCGATCTTATCATGCAGAGCAGCCGCTAAAGTGGCGCTCTCTGGGGGTGGCCTATGTTTAGTAGTAGACGTCTTCAGGCTGTTGATGATGATGATGAAACAAATATTCATCACCATAGTGAAAACCAGCTGAAAATCTATCTAACTTGTACATAATGTACAACACTTGTATCACAGAGTACTAGAGCGTTACTATTATGCTTCTTATTTGGTAATCTTCGTTAAGCAAACTAAAAGCATCCAAAATAGACTCACCACCTCAGTAACTAATGGAGGCTCCTCAACTAAATCGTTGATTGCCGTAGTCCTCAAGATGTGCATATGGATTTCATCCGAGTGATTGTTAGCCTCCTTGCAAGTGCATCGGTTCTTGTAGTTGGGGCTATTGCATCGGGGAGCATTGCTGAGGCTGGCTATTGCTGACCCATATGAGTAGCCCGTGCCGGAGTTATCTTTCGCTCTTTTTGTGTTGTTCGATAGGTAGGATAACCGGCTGAAATAAAGAAGAGTTATGAATAAATCATTACTAGAAAACCCTCCATGTTCAGTTGTATTAGAAAAGAAACTACTGTAATTTTTTATGTTGCTGTGCAGATAATGGTTTATAGAATAAGACTGCTCCACCATAAATGCAGTAGCAGTAGGAGATTAATTGAACTTATGAGTACTAAATACCAAAAATAAATAATTGTGGGCATTCCACCAGCAATAACTAAAAACGCTAACTTTATCAGCAGCCTGTCCAAAAAAACATGACAACTAGTAGGGACAAGGGTGAACCGTGAATGAATCAGGTAATTAATTAATATATTAATACACATGGATTATGTTTGAGAACCTGGTAGCTCCAACTTCAACTAATTATGTTAAATCAGAGGTCTCCAAACTAAGTTCCGCGGGCCAACACCGGCCCGGGAGCACCACCCGGCCCACAACAGCGGATGTGACGGACCCTTTAAGTTTGTTTATCTGCACCACTATTTTAAAGAGGAAAGATTTGTATTTTTGTATGTTTGTAATGAATAAACTCAAAAACTACTGTGCCAATTTCAAAAATTCTTTCACCATTGCAAAGCTACATTCACCCTGAGTAACATAGGCTACACCACGACACGTGCGAAGCCGGGGCGAGCCGCTAGTTTTTAATAAATCAAATGAAACTAATTAATCATACTTAGATTTGTAAATTTTTTTGAGTAGGTAGGTACTTCATTTTGTAAAATATTTGTGGCGTAGGTAAATTGTTCCAAAAGCGAAAAAAGCCACAAGCTTTATGCAACAGGTCAAACTGTGTGAGTGGAAGACTCGTATAAAATTCCAGCAGTGAGGACTTTAGATACTTTCTTTCAAATATTGCTACTTTGCGTGCAGTAAAATTATTATAGCTATATTGATAAAATAACAACTGAATTCAGGCTGACCCCAATCTATAGACCTAAGTAATGCATATTCTAAAAAGTGTTAGTTGTCTTACCCTCGGTTTCTCATACATTTGTTAAACTCATGAGATCAGTATTTTTAAATTACATGAGATTAACTTTAACAAACATAAGAGAAACCACGGGTAGGTGCAAAAGATCTGTGACAAGTTTTTTCCCTGCCAACAGAAAACTAGAACTTAAGTATTTATAAACATCTTCTAACTTAATTCTATTAAAACCAATATTAGGGTTTAAAATCATAATAAAGTAACTTTAAAACACATACATGACAGGCATTCTATGTAAAGATGTAGCCCACACACACACTCAGTACAAAATCAGAAAAAGAGAAGTTTTAAAAAAAATATTCTGCAACACCACTAAATAAAATTGATTATTAATAAAAATTGTGTTTACACTTAATTTATGAAATGCCAGACTCAAAACCAACCAGATTGTATAGACAGTATAAAGAAATAGAAACTTAAATATAGTTTGCATAATATGATAAGATAAGAAACAAAAGGTCTGTGTGGATACCCAGACATAAGCATGGGTGTATAACCTAAAAAAGTGTCACAGATTCAGGCCTAGCCACTTGAAAGATACTATGCTGATAACAAAGAAAACAATAAGCCTGCAGCACAATTTACTTGCCTTTGTGACCAAAGCATATTGTAGTTAATAATTACTTGTGTAGTATGCAGGAATTATCAAGATTTATAGTGCTATCTTCCAACATTTTGATAGTGTACCCTAAATATTAAATTTCAACTTGCCTGAATCATAATCAACAAATCAATAAAGCTGTAAACCATTTTTGCTATGATGAATTTATCAGGTGCTTTTAGCATTTAGTACAGAGAAAGATTCAATTTACAGTTTAAGTACCTAGGTTTACAATAGTGAAAGTAATAATGCAGAGCATCCATTTTCTAAACTCAAGCTTTCACTTTTGTTCTAGTCAAAGCATTAACAAGTGGATATTATTATTTATATTGAAGTACTTGAAACTGGTTGGTGATTCATGATACCAATTCTGTTCTAATTTTCTTAGACCTTTACAACAATTACTTTCCTCACCACAGAACAAAACCATAAAATATTTAGTAAACATAAATCTCACCTGTCATAACCTGGTATAGGAGATGTTATATGGTAGTTGCAGTACAAGTTATCAGATTCACTAGATGCCCTCTGTCTCCGTCTCCCTTCTGAGTTATGTTTAGACTCTTGGTATGATTTGTTCTTCGGCTTTTTGAGTATTCCCGGAGGTGGGGACTTTGGTAAAGGGTTGTTGAGTATTGATTTCAATGGTTGCTTCATAACATGCACATCTGTCATGTCATGATCAATTTTCTCAAGTAATTCCTCTACCTTTGGCAATCGGCTGTCATCAACTTTTGTGTTTGATAGTGTGGTCACCAATAAAGGTCTGGCAGGACTATTTCTATAGTATTTTGCTTTTCCTGGCTGGTACCTAAAATATAAAAAGGAATTAATCAAAAATGTATTTCACAATGTTAATAATGGCAATGGAAACAACATTGATGTCTTAAACAACTTGTACACAAACAGTGGTATCTATTCAGAGGTAATTGCTACCTATGCTGTTATAAGCAAATATTGTAAGGTTATGTCACCAAAACAAAAACTACAAAAAGTTAAGCTCACCCTTGGAATCTATTTTGTTCGTTGGCCATCACAAAGTCTCCGTTTTGAGCGGGCAGCGAGCACTCGTGGTGGAAACGTTCGTGCACTTCGCTGCTGTTTATCGTAAAGTGGCTCTTGTTGGGCAGCGCCCGAGTGCGATCTCTTCCGTCGGCAGAACGGTGCTCTCTGCTCGCATCCTCGTACGGCGAGCGGTCGACACCTTCGCTACGGCAGCGGCGGCGCAGAATCCTCGCCGGCCCGCGGCCCGACAGCTCCAGCACAGACCCCAATGGATCGCACGCGTCAAAACCCACACCGTAGCTAGGACACCCTCTCCTGCTATCCATATCTAATCGCGAAGCATCGTCAAACGTCCACATCGATCGCGCACACCTGATTTCACTATTGCACTGCTAATTTTATGAAACAACTCAAACATTAACGGCGTCAAAGCCAGGAGGCGACAGGAAAAAGACGAGACGAGTCAAGACAAGTAGGGATGTTTGTTCCGATAGTAGTAAATACGAGTACCTAAGTACTCAATACTTTTCTTTCGAAGTACTTTTGGCATTGAATCATTCTTTCGATACCTACCTGGTGTTGGAAAGAAAGTACTAATATCGAATCAATGCTGCCAAATCAAAACAGGATAGTCACCAAAAAATTCAATGCCTAGCAGTCTCATTCCACCATAATATATTTTTCTTTAGCTTAACAACATAACAACGCTTAATATAAAGTCAGTTTGCTTAGAAAGGGGTTTTTTTAAATGTATATTTTATTCCTAAAACAACCCTATTTTTTATTTCAACTAGATTAAATCGATCGCAAAGTTAATTTTAAGCGTTGAATACAGTTAAAATATATTACATATATTAAATAAGTTCAAAAAGAATCATTTTCATGATACCTAGTCCCGGAAAGAAAGTACTTATATCGGAAAGAAAATACTTGTAATGGAAAGAAAGTACTTCTATCTAATATACTCAAGCTCACTACTACAATTATAAAAACTAAACTAAACTCAACTAAGGTAACTAAACTAGCTACACTACCTACTACAAAGAACACTTATGGACTGTATAATAGCCGCGATGGCCTATAGACAGTCCAAGTGCTTCAGTTAGTTTGAGTAATAAAGGCACATTGCCCGTTAAAAAAAAAAATTATATACTAACATCAACATAATAATGTCAAATCAAAAAATCCTCAACGCATGCTAGTGCTTAAATGTCTGATTCTTCACGCCAAAACATTTGGAAATGTGGTTCCGTCAAAGAAACAACAAAATTTTACTGCAATAAGGTGAAAATTTGTTAATTTTACGGTTTACATATTAAAAAAAAATGTACCGATATGAGTAGGTATCGATATTTTTAGGGTATTCATATGAGTAGTATAAAATAATAATTTTAATCCTACTCATATGGATAGGTATAGATACTTTGGTGGTATCGGACATCCCTATAGACAAGAGGTGTAAGCGGTTATGTTCTCTATACCCGCGTTCGGGTAGCCTACTGGTGGCAAAATTAACCGTTAAAAACGAACAAAAATGATCACATGCACCGTTCGTTTTGGGAATATGTGAGCAAAAGTTGCGTTTTTAACTGTTTTCGTTCACCGTTCGGATAGCTGAAAAACAGTTAAAAATGCCATCGTGAACTGCCAATTTTGACCAACCTGTGGAGGTGGGTTAAAAGTGATCGTTTTCTGACATTGGATATTGACGTAGAATTTTTGGCGTTGATATGTAAAATTACTGATTTTTATTGTGAAAATTGTAGTTATCGTAATGATACGCACGGAGAAGTGAGAAGGGAGTCGTAAGTTTCATGTGTAATGTAAAATTCCGCCAATTTGTATTATGACATTTGAGATAACAAACCGCATTTGGTTATTTTGCGTTCGTTTTGGGTAGTGGATAAAAGTGGCATTATTGGCGAAATTCTCAAACCGAACGCTATACAACAACACTAATTTTGCATATGCCAGAAACGATACTGATGGAGTTTTGGCGGGAACGCGGAAAAGTCACGTCAGTGCATTGTATTATTTTGCAAAACTTATGCTTTTTCCAGTGTTAATGTTTAAAATTGGTGGTGTTTTACGCATTAAGTGCTGAATTACGAGCATGAGTGTGGGCAAGTGATATAATGTGGTGAAACGTGGTTTTTCGTGTTGCTTCCAAAATTCCATAGAAGCCTCTAGTAAAGTTGCCACCACTTTACTAGGGCATGCCTTAGACTGGACTATGACTGCTCTGACTGTGACTGTGACTTGACTTTGAGTGAAAGTTTCCGTAATACGGTGAGGAATTGCAGGGCTTGACACTGGCTGAATACACTATGTGTGGAGCCAAAATATAAGAAAAGAACGATACTGATCCCAATCCGAACGCCTCTTATGGAGGTGGGTGTTTTTTTTTATTTTGGCTCCACACATAGTGTATTTATCCAGTGTCAAGTAATGTAATTTTCATCATGTATGTCACAGAATATTTCACGAAAAGCCAAGTCTTATGCCTGTTTTCATCAGATACCTAAACTACACCCTAACTAGGAATCCCATTGGCTAACGGCCCCTTAGATTTGACCCTTACCTAAATTCGTTTTCACAGCGCAGTGACACTTAAATTGTAGTGTCAGTTTATTCTTTTCTACGGTTTCCAAAAACCGTACGTTACCGATTTTCGTTATTTTATTTATATATTTTAGAGAATAATCGTCAGAAATACAAGCATGCTTTATTGATATTAGCACTAGTTTTTAATATATTATGCATCCGAAAAATTAAAACAAATACCTTTTCTGACGTTATGCGGGTAGAAACAATTACCCAATAGACTGGAAAAAAAAACTGGCGTTTTGATAATTTAACCTGCCACTTAACGCTAAGGGGTTGAGCTTCGGCCCTGTAAACTTAGAGGATCCCTTAAGCTTTGGGTGTCCCTTAACCGCCGGTGAAAACCAAATTACTGTCACGTCACTTAAAATTTTTTTAAGGGTCCCTTAAAATTTAGGGATCTTTGGTGAAAACGGGCATTAGTCAAATATTCCAGTCAGTCAAGCCCTAGTAAAGTGGTGGCAATTTTACTAGAAGCAACTATGGAATTTTGGAAGCAACACGAAAAACCACATTTCACCACATTATATCACTTGCCCATACTCATGCTTGTAATTCAGCACTTCATTGGATGCGTAAATAACCACCACTTTTTACACACGTAAAGAGTGCAAAGAAAATATTTTTTATTGAAAATTATGAAGATTGCCGCGGCGCGCTAACGTAAACGTACATATAGTTGACACGATGATTTTGATAAAGGAAGACAACCAAAAATCAAATACACAGTATAGAGTATCAAGTATGTATTATTTATACACAGCATAACCTAATCCTTACAGCTGACGATGCCATTATTCTTAAGATATAATACGATCTGACTCTTTCTCTAATCTATAATTATTTGTTTCAATAAAAATTTCTATCTGTGAGAATATCTTAATCATTTCCCAAAGTAATGTACTACTGTATAACACAAAAGTGCATCCATTTTTACTATAAAAACTGGAATTTTAACTTACACCTAATTATTCTTAATATTCAATTATTACATTTTATTGTAACTCATTAGTAATTTTTGTCCTCGCATAGAGGAACGTAAGACCCATACCGCCATTTATAGACGAGAAAATTGTCCATACATACATACATAATCAAATACATCATGATTCGTTCATGTCGCTTGGCGTTATTTAGTATTTACATTTCAAAAAGTCCAAGTTACAACGATTTCGAGGCAGTACGAGACACTCGACAGCAAAACAAAAGAGAAGCGATAAATTAGATAAAACAAAGTCAACTTTCAAACAATAAATCTAGACCTTTATTATCTGTACATACAAAAAACAGTCCCGCACAGAATACTTATGTCTATAACATTGCAACATTGTAAAAAAGTAATTTGATAAACTATTTAAAATTAATGATCTTATGGTCAGCAGAGGACCCATATACATAGTAGAAAAAATATACATTGTCACCAAGTTCACAACGCGATGCCACCTGGCGCGCGCCAGACGCGGTCTGTCCAGATATCGTTCGCATGGGGTATGTCGGGTGCGGCCGTGGGAGCCACCACCGCAGCCACACTCGGAACTCAATCTGGAAACATTAGGACATTAGTTATTTCCAAGTCGCTTGGACACCAGCCGGGTTAGCATGGGCGGTAGACAAAATTGTCTTTCCCCGTTTTACGTCACTTTCTTCATACTTGCTTGGAGTAAAACAGGGGAAAGACGGTTTTGTCTACCGGCCGTGCTAACCCTACAGCAGGGCTAGCGTGAACTATGAAAATCGACATATTATCTCCTCTCCATAAAGCGTTTGATCAATGAAAACGCAATAAAAGGTTTATGACGTCATCCGCGTGATGGTCTCTCTCACTGCGTGAACTCACCTCCTGGGAAGAGCATCGGATATGCTCGAAACCTGCCTGGCTAGCATTCGCACCACGACAAAACTTTCTCGACACTTTCTCGTGAGAGACGGTGACAAGACTATGTGTAGCGGCTAAGTGTGTCTCACTCTAACAGCGACGACAAGTTTTCTCGCGGTGCGCATGCCAGGCCATCCGGTGAAGTGTAGTAACTAGGATATATTTTAGTGTGTTAGGTTCTTTATATTATTAAGTAGAAACTCTCCTTTTAGGTATAAAACTGCTAGCGCAGTACTTTACATATGCCGCGGTACGACGATGTATTTAGTTTAATCTACACCACCATTATAAAGGGGAAAGATTTGTATTTTTGTGTGTATGTTTGTAATGAATAAACTCAAAAACTGCTGTGCCGATTTCAAAATTTCTTTCACCATTGGAAAGCTACATTCACCCTGAGGCTACACCACTCCACGTGCGAAGCCGGGGCGAGCCGCTAGTTAGACAATAAACCGACATCAAGTGAGAAGGTTGTCTTTTAATTTTATACCGAACGCCCCAACATTACACTGGTGTAAGATTAATAGTCTTCACATCGGTGCCGTACAAGCAGTTTATTCCCGTTAGAGCTGGCTACGGGAATATCCAGGGAAAGGATACCAGCAATCTCCTCCGTATGCCTTACTGGTCGAGAAATCGACACACTATTCGTGAGTAACACTCGAATATATATTTATTTAAACGAATTACACTCATGATAATTTTAATGGTAGAAAGTAAGATTTGTGAACATTTCAGAGAACGCCATCTAGCCCCATGTTAAGGAGTTTGTACTATGGAAACCAGATAACTGATAGAATACTTATACATTTTTGTTTTTGCATACTCATAATACAATACAACACACCCAGCCACAGAACAAACATCTATGTTCATCACAAATGTTTGTCTTGTGTGGGAAGACAGAGCTACCACCAACTGCGCAGTCAAATGTACGAAAGGCACAAGCCGATACGCCAAGCCAAGGTAATAAGCCTTGCATCTAAACATACTACAACACGCAACCATAAGCGCTAAAATCAATAAATACTGATAACTGGAACAGGCTGTTGTACATTTAATTTTTAGTCTGTGACACTTGAGTCTATGATAGATTTAAATAACGTGTAGATACACTGTGGTTTTTAGTTAGACTCTATGATGGCGTTGATACGTAAAACGGTGTGAAAATGTTAACTAAACAAAATGCTATATTTTTTAAAGCATTCGTTATTTAAAGGTTTTTTTTTTAATTTTTTTTAATTAGTATTTTAATTTACCAAGTATTGGATTTAGAATTTAACACCCCCCCCCCCCCAATCATAGGGGTTATATGGAAATTATAAATCGGCATTTTGTAACGTCCGCCATATTGGATTAAAAATGGCGGCGTTTAAGGTGGTTATTACATTTTGGCGAGGTCAGTACCGCGTGCGTGGTACCGAGCTCGCAGCGTCCGTCGGTTTGACCAAATATATCTAGTATCATTTATTGATATATAAATAAGAGCATTATTGTAATTTATGAAATAATTTGTAGTAGTTTAGAAAAATTATGAACTTTATTTTGGTTACAATATGTTTTCGATGTAATTTAAATTCCGGAGATATTTGACCTTTTCTTGGAGTCTTTTTTAATGAAAATTATATATAATTTAATATTTTTTTAATTACTTGAAAGGCAAACATCAAAAATCTGTTCTGTCATTATGGACGTAGTACGGGATGTATTTAGTAGAAGTATTTTTTAGTTAGGAAACTTACGTTATACAGAATTTGCAAATTAGAGCTCTCAAATCGGGTCTCTGTGTGTTTTTGCCAAAACGAACACCAGGAGAATGATGATTACTAAATAAATAAGTAAGTTAGCTAAAATTCGCTCTGTCATTATCGAAGAAGATGAAATGTAGGGTATTTTTCATATAATAGCTAAGTATAGATATTATAGCTATGCATCAAATATTGACGACGAAAACCTTGCAACTACTCATAATTTTGTAACAGCAGCCTTAAGTAATTGTGCATTGTCACGACCAAGCCTGTGTGCCAAATTTCAGCCCGATAGCTTCAGTGGCAGTCGGTGAAATATTGATTGTAAAATTCCAGGACAATACAAGTGAAATTATGAAAAGGGCAGAGGTGATTGATGTTGATTGATCAAATACATCAGTTTGATGATCTCGAAGAAACAACTATAAAGTTGGTCGCTTGACGCGTGCGGAGTGCCGGTGGCTGAAACCGGTAATTCTTTTATGCCCATTTTAACATTAAAAAATTTTCAGAAAGGTGGTACAAAGTAATTTGGTAGTAGCGGCAAAAGCCTATTTGGCTACTACTAAAAATAAACGAGTGTATATTATTTTATTAAAACAGGTTATAGAGTATGGCGCTGTCGTCACATGATGGCGTCACATGCCAGAAGATCTTTCAAGTTTCTGGAGGGGGCATCGCCTGTCCTTTTCTCGCGAAACGTAGAGTATGGCGCTGTGACGTCGCATGCCAGGAGATTTTTAAGTTTCTGGAGGGGGCATCGCCTGTCCTTTTCTCGCGAAACGCAGAGTATAGCGCTGTGACGCCACATGCCAGGAGATTGTATGTAGAGCTACCACATATTATCCGAAACTAGCAACGAGAGTTATAGCGACGTTGATCTCACGTGGTTGTACCTTAGCTAGTGAGCAGAGCGATGTTGATCTCACCAGAGCGATGTTGATCTCTCCAAAGCGATGTAGATCTCAGGCGGCTGTACCCGAGCTAGCGAGCAGAGCGATGTAGATCTCACACGGGTTTACCTTATCTAGTGAGCAGAGCAATGTAGATAGCACGCGCGGTATTACCTTAGCTACTGAGCAGAGCGATGTTGATCTCCTTGACTCGGTTTTACCTTAGCTAGTGAGCAGAGCGATGTTAAACTCCTGACTCGGTTTTACCTTAGCTAGTGAGCAGAGGAATGTTGATCTTCTTGACTCGGTTTTACTTTAGCTAGTGAGCAGAGCGATGTTAAAGTTCTGACTCGGTTTTACCTTAGCTAGTGAGCAGAGCAATGTTGATCTCCTTGACTCGGTTTTACCTTAGCTAGCGAGCAGAGCAATGTTGATCTCCTTGACTCGGTTTTACCTTAGCTAGTGAACAGAGCAATGTAAATCTCCTTGACTCGGTTTTACCTTAGCTAGTAAGCAGGGCAATGTTGATCTCCTTGACTCGGTTTTACCTTAGCTAATGAGCAGAGCGATGTTAAACTCCTGACTCAGTTTTACCTTAGCTAGTGAACAGAGCAATGTTGATCTCCTTGACTCGGCTTTACCTTAGCTAGTAAGCAGAGCAATGTTGATCTTCTCGACTCGGTTTTACCTAAGCTTGTGAGCAGAGAAATGTTGATTTTCTTAACTCGGTTTTACCTTAGCTACTGAGCAGAGCAATGTTGATCTTCTTGACTCGGTTTTACCTTAGCTAGTGAGCAGAGCGATGTTAAACTCCTGACTCGGTTTTACCTTAGCTAGTGAGCAGAGCGATGTTGATCTCCTTGACTTAGTTTTACCTTAGCTTGTGAGCAGAGCAATGTTGATCTCCTTGACCATTTTGACACGGTGCAACATCTTGGCGAGCGCAGCGCGGGAGAGAGGCTGCGTGCTGTACCAAACGGGCGAATCCGGGACGCACGACCTTTCCGGTTGTAGGTAGAACACGTCGTTCCGTGTACGCACTGATTCCGGACTGAAATTTGACAAACTAGATAAGTTAATAGTTACTATTCCTGTATATTAATATGAGAAGGATACGAGATTAACCCCCGGTTTCTAGTACGTTTGTTAAACTCATATTATCAACCTTTAAAACTCCAATACTGTACGTATATTGGTTGAACACAGCCGGTGATCAACATGCAACCAAAGGTCAGTACTTGGTGTTACGTTGACAAGAGTTTACCATACAAGAAAGCGGGGGTTGGTCCTAACTATCTCGCCTTAGTGATGACGTGGCGATATGACTACTGATTTTTTGCTACAGGGCGAATTATTCAAATTAAAATTTATTGGGACTTGGCAAATTTTCTAACGTCGTGTAATCAATAGCTTCGAGTAAAAAACAACAAAGTAGTCTTACCACTTAGAAATATAAAACTCGTATAATTTAACAGGACATCTAAGGGGGTTCTCTTCATTTTCTTGCTGTTCGTAAACTTTTTTCTTTCTTGAATTCGCTTCTGCAATAATAAACAGTTTGGTATTAATAAAAACTCGATAATTTAGCCCGTCAGTGTTGCCAATCGCTGGCACAACATTTTTAAACATCGCTGCCATGGTGCCTATTGTTGGTTGTTCACACTAAAACTGCTATTTTATTCGTTCAAAACTAAATCGAATTTAAAAAGCTAAATTCGATAAAGCAATGGGACCATACAGCCTGCGATGAAATATAGGGTAGATCCAAAATCGCCGCCTCGAAAACGGCACCGTCGACATATATGCCTTGCCCTCAGTCGCGTGTGACCGCGCCTAATGAAAGTGATGTAACTCACATATTGTTTTACAATATGTGAGTGCTTGTGGAGTATTTTATATTAGCATATTAGCTAGAGAGGTATATATCTGTTTAAGTAACCATTGGCGTGGAGACACTTTTGAGGTTTGATTTTCATAGAGACCATGTATCTATAGTATATTTGATTTAAACATACAGCTTATTTATCCCGGTATGTGGTGCATCGTCACTTGATGGTTATTTTATTTTCTCCATACAAAACAAAATATCGGACTCTGTGATAAAACCACAAGCAGGAGATTGGGAAATGAAACTCGATATTTTAAGAAAACTAATTTTGCCTTATCACAGATATCAAATCATACTTATAAATAAAACGCAACTTTGGACGCTTATCATAGAAGGCGTTTGCCATAATCACCACCCTTAGCAGGCGGCTTGGTGATCGCAGAATATTTGAATGTGCAAGCACTACTGTGTTCCGGTTTGAAGGGTATTGTAGCTATAAATAACGAATGAAAGAAACTGATGGCGGCAGAAATGTTCTCTTGAAAATGTGTAGAACCTCTGCAGTCTTACCAGTATAATAAAATATTTTCTATTAAACATTGTTTTCTTTATCATAACATTTTATAGAATAGATGTTACATTAAAATAAATGGGACAAAAGGATTCTAATTTTATGATTGATCAGATTACGACTAGAAAAAAATAATAGAATGTTGTTTTGGTCAAATATAGTAAACTACCATTATAAAATATATTTATTACTCTGTTATCCCCTTTGTTTACATAAAATATCTAAGATTATGAAACAGAGTATAGTGAAATTACTGGGCAAATGAAACTACGAACTGATCTCACAGTCTAGAAAACTTTTTTAGACTGTGTGATGTCTCAGGATGACGTGCGCAGTGCAGTGTCATGCGAAGCTGTATATAATTTAGAGTTTCGAGTGACACTGCAGCTGTTATGGGCGGCCGTATCGCATAACACCAGCCGAACGACTAGCTCGTCACATCATTCATTTACATAAAAAAAATGTACCGAGAAGAATGCTGCTGCTTTGACTTACCTAACGCGGACTGTGGTGGATAAAACCTCAGTAGTACGTTTCTTGAGCCCGGTATCTTCGCCTGGCCCGGAGCGTTTGGATTTCGCTTCCAATGCTTCATTATGTGCGAGAATGATAGCTGCATGTGCTCTTCCACTGTCTGTAACATTAAACCAATATTTTAGGGATGACTGATGGTCAAGATCACTTATTTTGAATAGTTACCCAATAAAAAGCTAGGTACATAATATTTCCTTCCCCCATCAAACACAA
The DNA here is from genome assembly GCA_910589525.2 of Ennomos quercinarius. Lineage (NCBI taxonomy): Eukaryota > Metazoa > Arthropoda > Insecta > Lepidoptera > Geometridae > Ennomos > Ennomos quercinarius. The sequence continues at coordinate 11,020,844 of OU342507.1, read as the reverse complement.
GACAAATTGGTTTATCCGATTATTCATAAAAAGATACCAAACAGAAACAGAGAATAAAATTACTTTCGAGTACTTAAGTTCAACTAACACAGGTTTAAAATGGATGTAAAACTAGAGGTATATGTACTACATACTAGAGAAGCTATGGGAATCACAAATAGCTGCCATTTTTAGTATAATTAAACTAAAATCCGCTACAGCGCTTTAAGAGATTAAATCGTCTAACCAACGATCCCAACACGCAGCGCTAGTGCTTGTAGGTTGTATTGTTGGGCCAGTGTTAGTTCACTCTGCCAATATGGCTGCCGCCGCGCGCTCTGGCGTCATTATAAATCGACTAAATAATATTTTATTTAGGTGTATTTTGTTCCAAATTCTAAACTTATTCTTTAAATTGATTCCGTCGCGTTTTTTTGTTTTCCTTGACTGATTTTTGTAATATCTGAGCACGCACAATGGCATTTTCGAATCATAATTTTTATTGCAATACACGTGCAGTCGCTTTGAGTGCCGAGCTTCGTATGAGCGAGAAGACGCTGGCCGGCTTATTTGCAGTGGTCGACAGTGCAAGTTAAAGATGTGCTGTCTAGTGTATATATAGAAGCCTTTGTGTAAAACACTAAAATTCACGAAACCTATTAGACTTAGGCGAGACCTCGCAGAAGTTCATCTTCAATAGATAATCAAACAAGAATATCAAGAACACAAATTAAACTCTACTAATAAGCTGAGCATTGAATAAGAGTTACACAAGATAATATTCTTGTTTAATTTGTGTAACTCTGCCACTGCCACTGCTGCCTACTACTCACCACTAAATTGAAATGTTTCGTGTTGAAGAACATGAGGGTAGACAGCAAGACGTGTGGTGAATGCGCGCCGAGCTGTTTACTCTCCCATAGGTGCTCCTCCTCCACTCGCGTTACTATGTACTCTGGAATATCAAAATATAATAATATATATATATATAATGTTATAATGTTGGTCAAAAGCGCTCATCATCATCATCATTAACAGCCTGAAGACGTCCACTGCTGAACATAGGCCTCCCCCACAGAGCGCCACTTTAAGCAGCTGCTCGCCTCCTGCATCCAACGGCTCCCCACAGTTTGAACCAGATCGTCGGTTCACCTAGTGGGAGGCCAGCCTACGCTGTCGAAACTGTCAAATTATGGAAAAACATAAAAATATTAACCTATTCCTCAAAAACTTTGTGTAATGATGTAGTAAAAAAGCTGCAAGAAATTAAAAATATTTTGAATATCACCCCATCAAAAAAAGTTTTAAATAACCAATGTAAAGTCAGTGGCACCCTTCTGGCTATAAACGACAGTTGAATATTGTTTTGTCATCCAGCGCTGTTTTGAGCATTTGACCACTGTCTCACCTGACGGTAAGTGATGACGCGGCCTACGGTGGTGCATGAAATGGAGAATTAACCTGGCCCCATTTTGCCTTTTAATAAGCACGAGTTCTGCACTACAAAAATTATAGTATCGAGTTTTTAAAGAGACAATAATGTTTATTTTATCTATACTAATGTCGATAACAATGCAGTTTCAGAGTGGCGGCCACTATAACATAGCTTTATGCATCTTATGATCCTACATCAAAATTCTGGAGTACACATCACAATAGCTAATTAATGGTATTTTTAGTTAGAGTAATCTTTCTCACAAAAAGGCTATGTTTAAATAAAGACTGTAAATACTTACGTGAATCATTATATAAAACTGAAAACTTTCTTGCAACTTCATCCAAACAATCCGTGAACTTTTCGTAATACGGATCCGTGAATATATTGTCTATTCTACCATTTTCAAACAGGTATTGCTGTATTCCTGGAAAAAGTACAAAAATCACTGTAACATAATAAAAATTTCAACGAGTTGCACTGGATGTCAACGAGAAAAGATGTAGAAAGAATAATTTACTTCAACATTTCTACTTTCCACCAAGTTTGCGTAAAGAGTATTAAAAAGTCAGCAATATAATCTATGTTTTTTGATAACTAAAAAAGAAAACAATAAAAAAACACGTTTTTGCACATTTTCTTTGACTTTACCAAAAATCTCATCCGAGTTATCATCTTCAGTTGCACATTTCTTTTTTTTAATGCTAAAATGGGCATACTTTTCACAACATCTCACCTGATGGTAAGTGACGAAGGTGTCTAAGGTGAGCACGTTTACCTATAACCTACTACATACCTACATACATAACTCTGGCCAAACTTTCGAAAATATCAAATTCAAAACGCGTTTGAAGTCTTTCGTAATATGTATGTTATTACTACCGTATCGATTTTCCAAAAACCGCAATTATTAATTGTTCTATCTACAAACAAGAAATGTGCGAGCGGGAGAGAAAGCTGTTCAACATACTGAAGCCTTAACCACTTCTAATATTTTTTTTTATAATTGCATACATAGATCCGGGACTCTAACTAGGATTCCCTGTATCTAGGGACCCAGGAACTACGAGAACCATGGTCCCACAACACCCAGACACAGAGCAAGTATTTGCGCTTTTTTTTCACGTGCACAAATACTTGTCCTGTCGCGGGAATCGAAGCCGACCTGCTCAAACCACCACATCACAGAGGCTGTCCTCTGTCAGAAATATAAACTGGCAAGTCTGCACAAAACTTACCTAAAAGGGGGTTTTGGCGGGAACGCGAAAAAGTTCACATCGTTGCATTGTATTATTTTTCAATACTTGTGTTTGATCCAGTGTTAATGTTTAAAATTGGTGGTGTTTTACGCATTAAGTGCTAAATTACGAGCATGAGTGTGGGCAAGTGATATAATGTGGTGAAACGTGGTTTTTCGTGTTGCTTCCAAAACTCCATAGAAGCCTCTAATAAAGTTGCCACCACTTTACTGGGGCATGACTTTGACTGAACTATGACTGTGACTATGACTAAGTGAAATATAATATATATTACGCAGACTATGTATCCAGGTCAAGAACTAATTCTAAAAAAAAAAAACTTACCTAAAACCAAGTAGTATATCGTGTCCGGTGCATACTCGCTGCCGTTAGGTTTCCGAACCTCCTTCACGAAGAGACACAGAGAGTAGTTGAGCTCGTCCGCTGTCAGCTGAAGGATCTCAGACTTGAACGGTTTCCGTCGGATCGAGCTGTTCTCAATTTCCGCGTTTTTCGTCATCACCCATTGCTTCCACGCGTTCACGCCGAATGTGTACTGTAAAATGTAACGTTTGTTACAGTTTAAACTGAAGCCTAATATCCTTCGTGCGAGAATATAGTGTTTCGGCAAATCAACAAACAGTCACACATAAGAGTTACTGTTAAACAGATAGTAAAATAATTGCATGTTAAAGGATGTAAAATTACAAATCGTTTACTTGTTACAAAATTTTTGTTAGTACAACCCGTGTGAACTCTGTGAACCGGGAAGCGGATATTCATTTCCCGAGATAAATAAATATTTGTAGACATTTCAAGCAGCGACATCTAGTCCCAAACTAAGCATAGCTTGTACTATGGAAACCAAAAAACTGATAGAATACTTATATTGTTATGTTAATACATGCATATAACACAATGTAACACCCAGACACAGAAAAAAATAGTAAAAAGAGAAAAACGAAAAATAAGACATAAAAAGTATCATATCTTGACCCCAGTTGGGTTAGCACGGACAGTAGACAAAATTGTCTTTCCCCTGTTTTACTCCACTTGACAAGTAAGCAAGTATGAAGAAAGTGACATAAAACGGGGAAAGACAATTTTATCTACCGTCCATGCTAACCCAGCAGCAATACTCATAAGCAAATAAAGTGTAAAATTTAATTAAAATTACTTCATCCACTTACGCGTGGCTTTTTGTTGTTTTCCGTTTGTTGAAAAGCACACATACAAATCGGAAAACATTTTACTTTTTTCTTTCATAGAATTAGTGGACAAGTTGTCTGGCTTCTCTGCTGGCTAGCGCGGCTAGTCACACAACCTTCCTCCCTTGTACCTTCAAGCACATGTTAGCGTCCGGTTTCTCGGCGGGCTCCCGCGGCGGGTCGGGCGGCGGCGGCGGCGGGTCGGCGCGGCGGCGCTTGGCGGTGCGCGCGCGGGTGGCGGCGGGCGGCGGCGGGGCGGCCCGCTTGCGGCCCGCCGTGCTCGCCCGCAGCGCCGCCACCGCGCGCTGCTGCTCCAGCAGCATCATGTGGTGCTGGTGCATGCCCTCGCCTTCTAGACCTAGTAAGTATGGAATTGGGTGGGCTACAGGGAGAGCACTGGCAATACAAGTGTGATTCAAACTTAAGCTTCAGCACCACCTGCGCGTCTACAAAGCGGGAGGGTCCACAGCGCGAAACTATGCGGTACTCGTACCCATCGCTGCCCGCGGCGATCGTGGCGCGGCCGTCCACTCTCACGGCCAGCGATGGGTACCGAACGGCAGACGCTCCCGCTTCGTTGACACAATTTGACGCGCAGATAGGGCTGAAGCTTCAATGGCAGTCGTGAAGTTGGCGTGAAACGCTGCGCAGTAGCCACAATTAGATGTGCGCGGGCAGAGACAAGCACACTTTTGAATCACACTACACTAGTTCAATAAACATCGCTGCTAATTCAGCTTCAGCAGTCGAGCCAAATCTCGTGACACCTCACCAACGAGAAAAAAAAACTTGAAAATCGACACTGGCTAAATACGCCTATCATAATCATCATCAACAGCCTGAAGACGTCCACTGCTAAACATAGGCCTCCCCCAGAGAGCACCACTTTGAGCGGCCGCTCGCCTCCTGCATCCATCAGCTCCCCGCGGCTTTCACCAGATACGCCATCGCGTGGACCCAAATAAAAAACGCACAAAACAGCTGGGTTAGCATGGACGGTAGACAAAATTGTTACGTCATATTCTTCATACTTGCCTGGAGAAAAACAGGGGAAAGACAGTTTTGTCCACCGGCCGTGCTAACCCTGCAGAATGACAGTTCAAGAGAATAATTATAATCTATGAACTCTCCCTACCATCAGCGCCAAAATTGCGAGAACCAACGGCGTAATATAACTAGGTCTATATAGCCAGTTATTGATGACTCAGTGGGTAAAATGCTCAAAGTTTATGTGGCTACCACTGATGAACTGATGACGGCGGGAATCTCGACTACCCAGGACTGTTGATACGGGTTGTTGCTGAATGATAAAGATCGGGAAACGCTACGTCCACTGGTTTACTCCTGATATGAACATTAACATGACGAAAATACTGTGACTGACCCAAGATCTTCAATCAACACAAGGAATAAAAATACACTTTAAGCCCCACTTACCAGGCATGCCGGGATGCGAGCTAGGTGTGATAGTGCTGGCCGTCATAGCAGACTCCAGGTCTACCGGCTGGTCTTCGTACTCCGTAGCCATTTTCAGCGCCATCTGAAGCATGTCCTCACCAAACGCGTTGTTACCATCCATCGTCGCCACTGGACTGAATGTCTCTTCAGCAGCTAGGGGAAAAATGGAAAGTCTTACATAACTGGACAAAATGGAAATGGAATTTGGGTTTTCTAGCCGCTTCGCCTGCTTATGGATAATCATGATTCCAATAACATATGATAGCGAAAATGGACGGTCCCATATTTCGATATATACTAATCAATTTTAACAATTTTAGATCTTGAGCAGTGGTTATTCCTGAAACTCCACGCCGCGATCGCAACAACCTTTATCATGAAAAAAAGGGCCATAAGGGGCACTTTCACATAATTAAACAAAAAACAAAAAGTGATTCCCTCCAAAAAATACACATTGCTCACAGAACAATAAGTAAATTGCCCTATTGGCATTAGTGTAAAATAGATATTAATACTTACCGTTATCATCATCAGTGTCCGAATCACTCTGATCCTTCTTCTTATCACCGGCCACCATTTCCGCCATCATCAGCAGTTCAGCTTCGAACGGATCCGTCGGCATTTTGTCGTGTATCTTGTTGATCTCCTTCATAATACCCTTCGAGGAGTTTCTCGTAGTCGGGATAAACACCGGAGTGGGTATCGGTATGGGGATGGGAATCGGGACTGGGAATGGTATCGACCACATTGCACATGGCACTGGGACATAAATCGGGACAGGTACAGGAATCAGTACTCTTCTCTCGAGACTGGAATCGGTTTGGCATTCCTTCGTACACGGGTGTGGACGGCACGAAACGCCTTTGGACACCATCATGGGTTTGGACATGGTCGATTTGTTGGCCACTTCCTGGGGTGGTAATGTTTTGACGATGACGTGGTTGTAGATTTTGGGTGGTGGCGGAGGTGGTGGCGTTGGGGGTTTCGGTGGTGGGGGCGGGGTTTTAGGTGCAGCCGGGGGTTCCGGTTCCGGTGGCGGTGCCGGGGCTTGGACTTGTACAGCGATCCGTTTGGACTTGCCGCGGGTTATGGCCGGCACTAGTGGCGGAGGAGCGGCTAGAGACTGCACGTTTGATATCACTGGCATGCCGGCTGTGCGTTGGTTCGTTGGGGCCGGTACTGGAAATATTTTGTTGCTGTAATGCTTCCGGCTTGCATTAACTGCTGCGTCAGTAAAACAGTTGCAATAAATGCTGATAGATGTTCTTTTCTCGCTCCCATTTTGTGTAGTAATTATAGTAGTGGGACGACTGATAAATATTACCAAGCTTTTCAAAATTGTTTATGGCGATTCATAAAACTGTTTAGCTTATGATAAAGGCGAAAGGGAAAAATTTAAAAAGACACCTCCCGCGTAATTCGCGACGAGTTGTAGATCTCTTTCTTATTACTTATTATGTAAAAGAGATACTTATTTCCTATTAAATCAATAACAACCCTGCATAATTCAATAGCAAAGATTATTATATACATACACTTTGTGCATGCTAAAGAAAATCTTGTAGATTAACAACATTGTCAACATGTATCTATGTACCTTTAGTCTTAGCGCAGTTAGCCGTGTAAGTACGCCGTGGAGCACCGGTCGGGACCGCCTTCTGCTGATCTATGGCTTCACCCGGCATCAGCGGGGGATGCTTCGAGTACTGACCCTGGTAACACACAATATGCAGGTTAGCAAAATAAAAAACAAATAATACAAATTTATTACCCACTCGGTGGACCGACGACCTGGTGAAAGCCGCGGGGAGCCGATGGATGCAGGAGGCGAGCAGCCGCTCAAGGTGGCGTGCTCTGGGGGAGGCCTATGTTCAGCAGTGGACGTCTTCAGGCTGTTAATGATGATTGATGAATGGGAGCTCATAACACAGGCTTCAAGGCTAGTGTGGGAGCTAAGGAACAAATAATAAAATTAATGCTTTTTTTACTATTTTCAATTTTATATGAGGAAAACTCAGTGCCTTTAGCTGAGGCAATCGCCATGAGAAGGGGATAAAAAAATGAGAACCTAATGCCCGTTTTCATCAAAGATCCCTAAACTACACCCTAAGTAGGAATCCCTTTGGCTAAGAGCCCCTTAGATTTGACCCTTACCTAAATTCGTTTTCACAGCGCTGAGTGACACTTAAATTTTAAAGTGACAGTTTATTCTTTTCTACGGTTTCCAAAAACCGTACGTTGCCGATTTTCGTTATTTTATTTATATATTTTAGAGAATAATTGTCAAAAATACAAGCAACATGCTTTATTGATATTAGCACTAGAGTTTTTAATATATTATGCATCTGAAAAAATTAAAACAAATACCTGTTCTGGCGTTATGCGGGTAAAAACAATTGCCAAATACAATTGAAAAAAAAAACTGGCGTTTTGATAATTTAACCTGCCACTTAACGCTAAGGGGTTGGAGCTTCGGCCCCCTAAACTTAGGGGATCCCTTAAGCTTTGGGTGTCCCTTAATCGCCGGTGAAAACAAAATTACTGTCAGATGTCACTTAAATCTTTTTAACCTTACAATTTAGGGATCTTTGGTGAAAACAGGCATAAGTCTACTTCAGTAATAACAAGAACCTGTCTGTAACTCATTTAGAAATTGGATTTAATCTGTCGTGTTTTGTTTTATTGAGTTATTTGGTACAAACCTGGAATGCCATGACACACTGGTATGTGCAGAAATTCCGCACAGTTGCGTCCGACATTGTAAGATGATATTGTGCTAGGGATATCCTTTTGCACATATCACATTTTGTCCTGGAATTAAAGAAAAAACATTATTCAACTTAACACCCAAACAAAAAATGGCACTACGCTTTTTTAATGTTCAAACGAATATTGCTCTTATTGACACAATGTTTACTGTGACTTACTTTCTGGATGATACAGCATTCACCGACACTTGATAGAGATTCAGACAGTTTAATGAGCACATCATGATAGTTTGTCCATTGACCTGCACTCTTCGAATCATATCAAAATTGTACTTCTTCACCTTACACCACTGGCAAGGAACTATATGCCGGGAATTGCTGATGAATATGTTCATGCAAGACTTTGTGCAGAAACAATGTGGGTTTGTGTTCTGTGGGTCGTAAATTGAGAAGTTTTTGGTCAACTTCCTTTCAAAGTACTTTTTACACCATCGGCACTGGTCTGTTGGAAAAAAGACATGTATTAGACAAAGATTTGTCGATATCTGAGAATTGAAAAGTGTGTAAAGCTGACAATGTTTACTGATATGGTAACATGGTGGTACCATGGTGGCTACTAGGTGGTAGGACTTTTCTGCAAAGTTCGTCTAGGTAGGTACCACCGCTTTGCCAGTTATTCTGCCGCCAAGCAGTAGTGTGCAAGCACTATTGTGTTCCGGTTTGAAGGGCATTGTAGCTAGTGACATTACTGGGCAAATGAGACTTTATGATCTGATCACTCAGTCTAGTAATCTGATTATTAGACTGGGTGATGTCTCAGGATGACGTGCGCAGTGCAGTGTCGCGCGAAACTATTGTTTTAAAGTTCCGGGTGACACTGCAACTGTTATGGGCGGCCGTGTCACTTAACATCAGGTGAACGACTAGCTCGTCACGTCATTCAATCACATAAAAAAAAAAAAAAAAAAAAAAAAAAAATCATGTATAGATTGAGCACACTCACCTGGGACAACGTTATTGACGAATTTAAACGCGGCGAAACAAGGATCTGAGCATAACCTCTGTGATGTGTTTTCGGATACTTCCACTTCAATCGTAGTCTCCTTTTCCAGTGAACAAACTGCACATTTCGCCCACACCGGCTCCGGAACAGGATTCTTCATCATTTTATCAAACTTCTCCATACATTGTTGCGTGCAGAAATCTTTGAACTGGCCCTTGTCCCCCACAGGCGCCAGGAACCCTTGATGTCCCGCAGAAATATCCTTCTGGCAGTAGCAACATATCTTCAAGCCTTTTTTGAACTCCTCCAAGCAGCCCGAATTACAAAACTGACGAATATCGTAGCCAAATCTAACGCAGTACTTCCCTAAGCTCGTATGTTGAACCACGTTCTTGCAATTCGCGCACCTCGACCCGATTTTGTTTTGAAACCTCCCCAGACACACCTCGTCGCAAAAGTCCATGGTCTCCCACGTTAGTACCTTTTCGTCAATGGTTAAAATCAGTGTACAATGAGTGCATTTTCTAAGGAAAGTGCGTTCGCGTTCTTCCCTTGCCGCCTGAACCATAGCGGGAGTCTTGGCCTGTATTTTGTACCCTTCATCCAAATACTTGTCTGTCGCGTTACTGATGACTTTTAACTTCAGTAGCGGAGTTTTCGGCAACACAGGCGGAGCCGGGGCTATTGGTTGGACAACCGGCTTCAGTGTCCTCGAAACTCTGAGCTTCTTTATGTAATATCTGCCACCTTCCATGCCATTTAGCGTTTTGATGCAATTAGTATCACACACGCTGTGTTGTTCACCATATCTTACGAGTGAAAACATGCATGGCTTTGTTTGATTGCACACTAGACAGGTAGCTTCAATGGGATTTCTTTGATCAATGGTTATTCTTCGTCTCTTGAACGCATATTGGTCTTTTTCGTCAGCCATCATTCCTTCGAGACAGGCCATTGAGCAATAGTATGTGTCTTCACCATCAAAGTTGTAATAGAAGTAGCACATCTTTTGCTCTTCACATTCTGAGCACAGGAGGATCTTATGTGCGATTTCTTCAATGAGATACTTCTTGCGAGCAACTGTAAACTTTCCTGGGAATTCTGCTTGGAAGCCTTTGACACAAGGCTCATTGCAAACATAGCAAGTGTCTCCGTCTTTTTGGAAACGGAATGAGCAAGGCTGTTCTATTTTGCATTGAATGCAGGGTCCATCCACTGGGTTTATCTCTTGTATGACACTTGGCACTAAGTGTTCATCAATTTCGACAGGCTCTTCATTTTCAGGGTCTCCTTCTTTCTCTGTAACATATAGAACATCATGACTGACGCATCCTACTTTCACTTACAAATATTAACTAACCACTACCACTGCCATCTATTACAAATATTAACTAACCACTACCATTTTCCTGTGATGGTCCATCTGCCGGAATGTTAATCTGAGTGCTGTCTTCAGTTTCTTCCCGGGTGGTATCCGTGTCCATTGCTTCATTTTCTTCTTTTGGAACAGCTGTTGCTGCAGCTAACAAAATAAATTATGACATAACATTTTCTTGGCTCTTTCACAATAGATTACATGCAATTGAGTATTCAATGTCTAAAAATTTACTCTGCAAGAGCATTTGCTAAAAAAAGCTAAATACTACAAACATTTATATTCTAAGCAAATGTAGGTACACTAATTAATGAAGTCCAGCTATTATACAATGCATACCTTCTTCAGCCTGCTTTCTCTTTTCTGCAAGTACTTTTTCAGCTGCAGCCTTGTCAGCTTCGGAGATCTCCCGTTCCGTGTCTGGCAGCAGACACACTTCCTCATCCGCACCTGGCTCTTCTAGAGGTATTGAAGCTACAAAAAAAAAACAAGTTTTATCATTTCTATTTTAAGTTTATAAAGTACTTCATTCCTTTGTCACATAAAAATGTTACTGCTGAATGATTGTAAATCACTCGTGTATAAAAAGTGTTTTACTTTGAATTTATTTCATTCATTTGGAAGAAGATGATCTGGAAAATAACCAAATCACCAACATGAGCCCTTAACTAATAAACATTGTATAGCGGAAGAATAGTTATTTAGTGTCTTGTCTTTCTCTGTTAAGTTTGAAATGGGCAAAGATAAAACAAGACAAAACACTAGAGTACCTATTCCACTGTTTATTGGTAAGGTGGGAGATGTTTATGTCCAACAGTAGCACAGGCTAATTAGAGCTGACTGGGACAAGTCAAAGTCACTGGGAAGAAAGTGGCGCTCTGTGGGGAGGCCTATGTTTCAGCAGTGGATGTCTTCAGGCTGTTGATGTTGGTGGGAGAAGTCATAATGTGTATGTGTCGTTATCATGAATAATACCCAAATTAAAATGATTGTAACGAAATGATGCTGTTTAAGTATGACATTTTTTGGAACATCGCTACACAAGTACATGTGCAGAGTTGCGGACCCATAGACAAAGGTTTAGCTGAAAATATATGAAAATAGCAACACACAAGAATAAGAACGAACTAATTATTCACAAAATATAACAATAATTATTAAAAAAGAAATGCAACGAAACTAAGCTCACTTGACATTTCTTATTGACTAATGCTTACTGCTTTACTATCACAGTGATGTGATACATTTAAGGCGAAAGGTAGGGTAAACAAGGTATTTTTGGCGCGTTTCCTAGAGAAATTAGATCATGTGGAGCTTTGAATTTAACATATCATGTAATTCATATCTTTAAGTATAATGTGATGTCCACAAATACAAGAATAAGTACTATAGAAAAAAATCGCAAACCTCCCTCATAAAATTGGAATGTACCAATTTTACTGTATATTGGTACATTTTTTTTAACAAAAAAAATGAGTGTATTTCCAACACACAATCAGGTGTTTCGGTGTCTTCCTAGTTTTGAAAAATACAATATAATCATAGGTATTTAAAAAAAAAACGTCAAAATCAGTCATTGCGTGCGTTGTCTTTGCCGTAAGCGCCGCGCTGAAGTTCAGACTTAATTGGCATTTAAGTCTACAATGTTAAGGTCAATATTTCTTTGAATGGATTTTGACCTGCTTATCTGGCCCTACCATTCGCCTTAATTTTATCTTTACTACTAAAAGGCAATTCTGTCACAAGAATGGAAGATTTGTTGTTAAAAATAACCTGAATCACCAATAACCTAGTCAAAATGCGGGAAGGTGTTGGGTGCAAGACACAAGTATCCAATCAAACTGGCGCTAAATGGGGGAAGCCTATGTTCAGCAGTGAAAATCTTCCAGCTCATGATGAAACCACTGTATTAATGATGAACCCACATGAACCTAATATCTTAGAGTAGTTAGTTAACAAACAATCACCCCAGAAGTTTACCTTTAAAACGATATCTCAAGGAGGTCCTTTTCTTAGTTGATCTCTTTGAGTACTTATCTGTAACTGTTCAACAGACATTTGTGAACACAGTAAGAGAATGGTTAATTAGGTTAGGCTAATGGAGAGAAATCCAAAAGTGGATGTCTGTGCAAGCTTTTGTCTCTATCTCTATTCTATACTAACAAATAAGGAACCTTTTAATAAAAATATATTTATTCCTGAAAAAAAGAGATAGGTATCGTATGTATAAGTGTGCTGGGTATGTGCATACTATTCAAAATAAACACTATTCTTAACTGTAATCTAGTGAGTCCCATGTCTTTGAATGGGATCCTTGGGAGGTACAGTACGCAAATCTTTCTAAGCTCTCTGAGGCCAGAGGAAACATTACCATTTAATTTTGTTCCAACGATTTATTCCCTTAAGGAACACACGGGAATGCACAACATGCACATGTTACGATTTGGTGTACATAGCACTCACACTCACATCTCATGGCACTGTGAGTGTGTGGTGTAAAATAATGTCTTCATGCCTTTTGAGGGTTGAAAAATATTAGAGTAGACTAAACATACCACTCAAATCCATAAAGAATATTGATGACATTGGGAAACACATTAGATGTTGGTAATTTAGAGTAACATAGGTAAGTAATGTAAAGGATAACCTTAATATAATGATATATCGTCAGCCACGCCGGCGCGTCAAGAAGCGTCAAAGTCGACCATTCTATACCCATCACTGCCAGTGTTCGTAGACAACCGTGCTGCGATCACCGCGGGTAGCGATGGGTACCGAATAGTTTCGCGTCGTTGACGCTGCCGCTTCCCAGCCGCGCCGGTGTGGCTGAAGCTTAAGAATTAATCTAGAGTTGGACTAAATAAGCCTTAGTAAAAATGAGACTTAGGATTGATACAACAGATTGGACTTGATAGTAGTGAGATCATGGCATTTTTTTCGAGTTGGACCAAATGAAACTTTGAAATAAAGAAAAACTGGAAGAAACAAATACAGCTACTATCAATAGTTTAGATCTTGAATTTTACTAAATGTTGTATTTTAATTGGGTACCTATTCCTCATAGAAACTTGGCAACAGCTAAAAGTGAAGTTACCGGCTGGTTGATCTTCCTCCTCCTGAGCAGCCTCACCATCAGCCTGATGATCATCATCATCATCAACATTGATAGTGGAAGTACTTTGCGTGTTTGTTGATGGTTCTGCTTGGGCTGGGGCATCACTTGTATCTTTTAGTAAAGCATCAAATGGATCCAATGCCTGCAATAACAGAAATTTGACATATTTAGATGTGCTAGTGTAGACTGGGTTGTTCTCCAGCACCTCCAGCATAGACTGTAGAGTACCCCTGTTTACCTGTGTTCCTTAAAAATTGATGAAAGTATTTTTTTCTCTAATGCATCTGCATCACAAAACCACTTTAAAATGAATCAAACTCAGATTCTTTCATACTAAAATTATAACAAATAATATATCTTCATCTGTAAATTCAGCCTGTAAAGCTTTGGGTTTAGCTGCAAAACATTAACTACCTGTGAATGATCTTCTTGTGTCTCATCCATCGAAACATTAGGAGCTGTCTCAAAATTAGGTTTCCCAATATTATCATCATCGGCTTCTGTGTTTTTTTCCTGTGCTTCTTCGGTGACTTTCTCTGTGCTTTCTTGAGTTTCCTGACTTGTCTGGCTGATGGCATCTTGGCTAGTTTGGTCTGTAGATTCTTCTTTTAGTTCATCTTCTAAAATTAAAATGTTCTCTTACAATTACAGCTTTAGCTGGCTGAGCAGGGTGAGGTTGATGAAGGTCAATAAAAAAAATTAATTCTTAAAAAGCCACACAAGTGAGTATGAGTCAATATATTAGAATATTTATAAAACACTTTTACCATTTTTTCCCTTTTCATTTTCAGTGTCTTTACTTGCACTCATATCATGGTCTACGTGGTTTTGCAATTCACTTTCAGCAGACTCATCCGGTTTTACCACACTACTATCAGTACCCTCCATTTCAGGATCTTCAACGTTGGGATTTTGAGAGCCAGTGGCATCGCCGCTTGCTGTATTCGGAAGACCACCCTCCTCGTTCATAATAACAATCCAATTGGACTATTTGCGTCGCTTCAATATGCACGGGGCATCTGAAAATTATTTAATTCTGATTGTAGATGTTTTGTATTTGACCGCAGACCCGGCGGCAACGTTTCTAGGTTAGGATGCTATGGTGTATATTCATAATGATAGAGAGCTAAAACATTACGTAAATCACACATTTACAGCCCGTGGATAAATAAGTTACATCACAGTGTGATAATAGCTTTACTATCGTGAGGAACACAACCGTTCTACAAGAGCATTTTTATTGCTTGTGACGCCAAAGCCAAGCGAGCCACACATCCCGCGCTTATTTCAAGCGAACACTTTGAACTTTTCTATGCGTAATTAATTTATATTTTTCTATACTCTATGATAACCCATAGGAGTAGAAACAATTAAATGTGTAATTATATGTGAATGTCTACATTTTCCAGTTATTTCAACAAGGATGTCCGTCTGGGTGTTTCTTTGTACGTACAAACAAAATGTCACTGGATAGATTTTCAAGAAACGATTTATTTTAAATTACTACAATTTATAGTTAAGAACAAAAATCGTAATTTGAACGAAGTTTTTATCACACTCACTGAATTATAGAATTTTTCTCAAGAATCACTCGAAAGCACAACAAACGACCACCATTTTGGAATAACCAGCTATGCCAAATTACTGCGGAAGTCAGTAAAAAATTGATAAAGTTTACAGTTAGTAATATAGATTAGTAATGGTTGACATAAAATTTAAGATAAAATAAATAAATAATGAATGTTTATGATAACAATATTGTAAAATGTTAATTACAACGCCTCAAAGAAATTATTAGTTTAAAAATGACTCAAATTATAGTGCTGTTATGTTGGTCAATTTAGTGACGCGCTACTCACGTCTCTAGTGATGTTACACTGATGTATGTAATACTATGACACTAATACGTGATATATATTGGTGATACATAAAGCTTTGCCACACCAACGCGTCAAGTGGCATTAATGCAGCGTCAGTAAGCAGTTAGTGAAGCTGAAGCGCCAAAATTGGCAATTTGGTACTCATCGCTGCCCGTGTTCGTAGAAAGATGCAGTGTGCTCGCCGCGGGCAGCGATGAGTACCAAAAAGCATCACGTCACTGACTCTGCCACTTCGCAGACGCGCCGGTGCCGCGGTGGTGGAACTGAAGCTTTTGTATCACCAATTTATTGTAGTATTAAAATTCTCATGAGTGTGATTCATTTTAAATAAATATGTATCCGACTGTTACTCACGAGTAGTGTGTCAATTTCTCGACCAGGTTTCGAGCATATCCGATGCTCTTCCTCAGGATGAGTTCACGCAGCACGTCAGTCACCGCCGCGATCTTGCTGCGTGAACTCATCCTGAGGAAGAGCATCGGATATGCTCGAAACCTGGTCGAGAAATTTACACACTATTCGTGAGTAACAGTCGGATACATATTTATTTAAAACCAATTTATTGGTATAATATAAACGAGTATTAAAGTGAAAACTTCCAATCGTTTTGACAATATCTTTTGATAGGACAAGAAGTTTATATGTTTAGAACCGCACATTCTAGACTATAATATTTAGGGAGAAGGGAGCTCTTGAAAAAGAAACTAACAATGGCAGTTGTGAATTTTGAACTTTTCCCCAATGCTTGCATATTTTGAATTTAAATGTTTAGTAATAACAAGGGTGGATTATTATCCATCAAGTGTTCATGAATGTGCACGAGTGTAGGCAAATGGTTCCAAGTTCCAAAACCATACATTTTCATTTTCTTTTCAAGGCTTCCAACTTTCAGTATAAATATTCAGTGTAAATATTGTAATAAACATTTTACTGACATTTTTGCCTTTATTGTATATACTAACTAGAATAATAAAAACTAATAAGCTAGCTACACTATCTACTATAAAGAACATTTGGACTGTATACTAACTAGCCGCGATGGCCTAGCTAGACAATAGACAGTTCAAATGCTCCAGCCCCACTGACCTCTATAATACAAGTATATAGAGGTCAGTGTCCAGCCCACTACTGCAAGGTAGCGTACCCAACATACTGGTGCGGCGAGGTGGACCTCCTCGCTGCAGTAGCAACCTTCTTTCTAGTGGCGACAGAAAAGTCTTATTGACAGTAGTGACGCGGTGTCAACCAGTGAAAATATTATCACGGCAAATTGTTCATTTATAATTCCTTTTTATTTTGTATATACTTATCTAATTCACAGTAAAACCAGTTATTATTTCTTCTCATCAACCATAATTACCAGGTAGCCCCCACATATATTTGGTGACCTTCGTTTTGAACATTTTCTTTCTGAGTAAATTCAGATTTTCCGTTGTTCGACGGGGGGCTACTCAGAAACTTTTTTGGTGAGAGATCCTACCGTGAATTTTTTTTTTTGAAGTGATTAGTTGGATTCTACCGTGAAATCATCATAATGGAATTTTCCGATGCGCGCGCTGACGATCCAACACCACCTGGATTATTTCGCGTCGGAGTTCGCATGCCACCATTTTGGACGGACAAGCCTGCAATTTGGTTTGCCCAAGTGGAAGGTAGCTTCGCTATATCAAATATCACTACCGACGAGACCAAGTTCTATTACATCATCGCGCAGCTGGATGCTTCGGTAGCAGCGGAAGTAGAAGACATTATTGTTGCACCTCCTGCTACCGGGAAGTATGAAAAATTGAAGCTGGAACTGATTAAGAGGCTGACGGCTAGCAAAGAGAAGAAGGTTAAGCAACTTTTAGTTCACGAGGAGCTTGGCGATAGAAGACCTTCGCAGTTTCTTCGGCATTTGCGACATCTTGCGGGAAATGAGGTACCTGAAGATTTTCTTAAAACTATTTGGTCGAGCCGTCTCCCTAGTAGCATCCAGGCTATCATAGCTTCACAGCCGACTTCCCCATTGGATGTTCTGGCGGAATTAGCCGACAAGGTGAATGACATAGTTCCTCAGCACCACGTCTCGTCTGCTTCAGCTGAACCTTGTTCTAGTTCCTGCGCACAGCAGATTGCGGCATTAACCAAATTTGTCGAGAAGCTGGCGTCACAGATAGATCGCTCGAGGCCTCGATCCAAAGATCAACATCGTAATCGCGGTCGTTCATCTTCAAGCCGGCGCTCTCAGTCCAGCTACCGGAAGTTTCCAACATGTTGGTACCACTCCAAGTTTGGACCAAAGGCGAATAGATGTACCAAGCCATGTGATTACAGTCCGGAAAACTCCAAGAGTAGTCAGTAACGGCGGTAGATGACTGCAACACCTGCAAAGGCCGCCTTTTCATGACGGATAAGACATCTAAGGTCCAGTTTTTAATTGATACAGGTTCTGACATTTGCGCATATCCTCGAATGCTTCTTCGGGACAAACGCTGCAAGTCCAAGTACGAGCTGTTTGCAGCTAACGGCACACAAATTGCTACGTATGGATGCATAGACCTGAATCTGAATCTGGGACTTAGTCGAGATTTTAAGTGGAAATTCGTGGTAGCCGACGTTTCAAAGCCTATAATCGGAGTGGATTTTCTAAGCTTCTATGGTTTGCTCGTCGACTACCGTCACCACCGCTTAATAGACAGCCTGACAACACTTTCTGTTGAAGCTCCGCAGTCTCATCAACTCGACAACGAACTTCTGTCAGTCAAGTGTATTACTGGAGATTCACCATACCATGAACTCTTGCGTCGTTTCAGTGAGATCACAAGGCCTGCAGGATCTCAAGCAGAAGTGGTTCACAATACTAAGCACCATATACGCACAACACCTGGACCACCTGTAACTTCTCGACCTCGTCGTTTGGCACCGGACCGTCTCCAAATTGCCAAGAAGGAATACGAGGACATGTTGCACAATGGTACTGCTCGTCGATAGAAAGCTCATGGTCATCACCTCTACACCTGGTCCGCAAGAAAGATGACTCCTGGCGACCATGTGGAGACTACCGGGCGTTGAATGCTCGGACGATACCAGACCGCTACCCGATCAGACATCTTCATGACTTTGCCTATCAACTGTCAGGATCACAGGTCTACACGAAAGTCGATTTAGTTAAGGCTTATAATCAAATTCCTGTCGAAGACCTGGATATTCCGAAAACGGCAATTACCACCCCTTTTGGACTTTTTGAATTCCCGTTCATGACTTTTGGACTGCGCAACGCTGCTCAAACTTTCCAGAGGTTCGTGGACGAAGTGCTGCAAGGGCTGGATTTCACGTTCGGATATTTGGATGATATTTTAGTCTTTTCGAAGAACCAAGCCCAACATCTGGAACACCTGGAAATTTTGTTTGGTCGGCTAAAGAAGTATGGCGTTTTGATTAACACTGCCAAGAGTGTTTTGGGCGTTAGCGAGCTTACTTTCTTGGGATATCACGTTTCTCCAGTCGGAATTCGTCCCATGGATGAGAAAGTCAAAGCCATCCAAGACTTTCCGACGCCAAAGACCGCAAAAGAGCTCAGAAGGTTCCTTGGGATGCTCAATTTTTACCGGAAGTTTTTGCCTGGAGCAGCAGCTATTCAAGGCCCGCTCAATGCAGCCCTTTCTGGACCTGACATCAAAGGCAACACACCTATCGATATGACGCCGGAACTACAGCACGTTTTCGATGAGTGTAAGTCCAGCCTGTCCCATGCCACACTACTTTCGCATCCAGATATGCAAGCTGAGCTAGCTTTATTCACAGACGCGTCAGATGTTGCCATCGGCGCAGTCCTCCAGCAGCGCAGAAATGGAGATTGGGAGCCACTTGGATTTTTCTCGCGGAAATTGATGCCTGCGCAGAAGAAATACAGTCCATATGACAGGGAGTTACTGGCAATTTATGAAGGAATTCGGTATTTTCGCTACATGGTCGAGGCGAGGACTTTCATCGTTTTCACCGACCATAAGCCTATCACCTTCGCCTTCACCACCAGAAGAGACAACTGCTCGCCACGTCAATATCGTTATCTCGACTACATTTCACAATTCTGCACGGACATCCGCCACATTTCTGGAAAGTCAAATGTCGTAGCAGACGCATTTTCACGTGTCGAGAGCATCAACATCATTGATTATGAAGCTATGGGACGAGAGCAAGAGGAAGATGTTGAACTTCAGGATCTGCTGGTAAATGGTTCTTCGATGAAGCTTGAGAAGATCACAACTCCTGAAGCTACGTTGTACTGCGATCTGTCCATGCCTAGTCCACGTCCATACGTACCACCTGGCTTTCGCAAAACGATTTTTGATAGCCTTCATAATTTGAGCCATCCAGGTCCAGCAGCCTCCAGCAAGCTTATATCACAGCGTTTCGTATGGCCTGGAGTTCGTCGCGATTGCAGAAAATGGGCACAACTATGCACAGATTGCCAACGCAACAAAATCTCACGTCATATTTCCACTCCTCTCACCCCATTTTCACCTCCATCCGATCGTTTTTCACACATTCACATGGATATCGTGGGGCCATTACCATACTCATCTGGTCACAAATACTGCCTCACCATTGTCGACAGGTTTACTCGTTGGCCTGAGGCGTACCCTTTAGCCGACATCACAGCTGAGACCTGCGCTTCAGCGTTCATCTCCGGCTGGATTGCCCGTTTTGGTTGTCCGCAACGTATAACCACCGACCGAGGGGCCCAGTTCCTGTCGCAGCTTTTCAAGTCTGTCTGCAACCTCCTCGGCGCGAAGCATTGTCCGACGACGGCATATCACCCAGCCAGCAACGGGATGGTGGAACGTCTTCACCGTCAACTGAAGGCATCCATCATGTGCCATAATAATGCACAGTGGACGGAAGTGCTGCCGCTGGTCCTGTTGGGTATTAGGAGCGCATGGAAGGAGGACATAAAATCTTCTGCGGCGGAACTGGTCTACGGAGAACCTCTGCGGTTACCAGGGGAATTCTTCGCGCCTTCTAAAGACCATTCATCTGACGTCACCAGTTTCATCGTGCGACTTCGAGATCATGTGAGGAAGCTGTCACCAACAGCACCTATATGGCATGGCAAGAAGCTGTTCTACGTGCCCACAGACATCTTGACGAGTGACTACGTGTTCCTTCGGCAAGGTCCAGCAAAGAAGTCGATGCAATCTCCTTACACCGGGCCGCATAAAGTGCTGGAGAGAGGCCCGAAGACTTATAAGATTGAGGTTAAGGGCAAAGAAGTGACGGTGACCTTAGACCGATTAAAACCAGCGTTTCTGGTCACTGAAGATGATAATCCATCTCCTATAGCCAGCACAAGTTCATCAGATCCAGCAGTTCTGCATACAGAGCCGGAACAGAGAACCAGCAGTGGTCGTAGAGTCCGGTTCCCTAACTACTTTCGCCCGTGATCCGGTCTCGG
This sequence comes from Ennomos quercinarius, assembly GCA_910589525.2. NCBI lineage: Eukaryota > Metazoa > Arthropoda > Insecta > Lepidoptera > Geometridae > Ennomos > Ennomos quercinarius. The sequence continues at coordinate 11,000,008 of OU342507.1, read as the reverse complement.
CAGGGGAGTGATGCGGCGAGGTGGACCTCCTCGCTGCAGTAGCAACCTTCTTTCTAGTGGCGACAGAAAAGTCTTATTGACAGTAGTGACGCGGTGTCAACCAGTGAAAATATTATCACGGCAAATTGTTCATTTATAATTCCTTTTTATTTTGTATATACTTATCTAATTCACAGTAAAACCAGTTATTATTTCTTCTCATCAACCATAATTACCAGGTAGCCCCCACACTGGCAGCACAACCTCGTTGAATGAGGCGTTTTATTAAAAAAAGAAATAGTGTTTTATGTATGCCCCAATAGAGAGCGCCAGTTGTGGTTTTACCAAAATCTGTCACTGTCACTATTTCAAGCATAGACCACAGGTTATAAGAAATGTGTCACGATACTGACTGACAACTCTAAACTCTTTCGTATGTTTTATTTCCGTTGCGCGATAGCTCAGCTTTATTTTGGATCATAATATTAACATATATCTGTCTCGTAGTTCGGCTGTACTTCAATTTACTTAAGAAGAATGCATCACAGACTACTTAGGAGATGCTACAGACAATGTTCTCGTGGTCCACTCAACTGAATTTGACATTTCTTTGTAGGTAGTCTAAGCATTTTCTTATGTTTCAACTACTTTGTGGTTTTTAAAGTTTTAAACTATGTACTTATTGTGCCATCTAGTAAAAGAAGCGGAACTGCCTCATTGCAGTTCTAATTCGTTAACCCAAATAAGTGCCAGCATCACGCGTCACGCATGGTCACGCGTCGTATGCTCTGATAAATTTTGGAAAACACGATGAGCTTCTGGTCCTCACGGACCCAAGGCCTCAACGCACCAATAGTACTATATTTGCGCCATTTTAGCTGCTCAGCCGAATTAGCCGCGGCGCCGTGCGCCAGCTCTACCCTGTATCTCAGGAAGATGTGTGTGACGGTACCTTAGTCTCGATGGAAGTAGTTTTGACATGATTGACAGATGAATTTTGACTGACGAAATAAGACTTTGGACATGAAATACAAATTTTTCCTCACTTGACATTGCCTGAATATCGCTAAAAAGTTAGAAAACCATTAAAAGAAGAAGAAGGCATTGGTAGCCATTAGCTACAGATTAGAGAAAAAAACAATGAGGGGTTTTATTAAAAAAAAAACTAGTTCCGCTTTCTTTACTAGATGGCGCAGTAAGTACATAGTTTAAACCTTTCCATAAGAAAACGCTTAGACTACCTACAAAGAAATGTCAAATTCAGTTGAGTAAATTGTCTGTAGTATCTCTTAGGTAGTCTATGGTGCATTCTTCTTAAGTAAATTGAAGTACAGTAGAACTGCGAGATAGATAAACGTTAATATTATGATCCAAAATAGAGCAGTGCTATCCCACAACGAAAATAAAAAAAACGAAAGAGTGTGAACGTAATACCTATTAACCAAAAACAGAAGAACGCGGTGGAAGTTTTGGCGGGAACACAGAAAAGTTCACGTCGGTCGTCCCATTGTATTATTTTTCAAACCTTGTGCTTTTTCCAGTGTTTATGTTTAAAATTGGTGGTGTTTTACGCATTAAGTGCTGAATTACGAGCATGAGTGTGGGCAAGTGATATAATGTAGTGAAACGTGGTTTTTCATGTTGCTTCCAAATGAAACATTACAATACTTGATAGTGGCTAAATAAACTGTGTGTAGAGCACAGAGTAACAATTGTTTTTTTCTCTAATCTGTGGTGTAGAGCCAAAATCCAAAATATAAGAAAAAAAGTGGTGCGCCCCCATAGTCATTTGTTTTTTTTTCTAACCTGTGGCCCCCACCCCCACCACAGAATTTTTTTACTCTAATCTGTGGCCCCCACAGATTTTAGGTCAATGGCTTTGACTAGTATAGTAGATATCTGTGGTCAATGGTGCGCGCCGAGCACGAGTTGCTCTGTAGCGTCTAGCTCTACGTCCCCCACAGGCTGCCCCTACCCTACCCATCTTCGGAACCAAAGACTAAATAATATAATTGACATGTATTCTCCTTAGAGCATGAACTCTACCTTCTTTAGTTGCATTTTTATATTCTGGTCTAGGTAGGTTACTCTATGATTGTCACGTCAAGATTGACAATGTCTATTACCTATTATTTTCTCACAAATATATTTCAATTCTTTTAGTTGATTAAAGCCAAGTTTTCTCGTGGTTTGTCGTTTAAATGTATCAATTTAATCAACTAAAATAAAATGTCCCAATCTAAAGGAGTCGACTCGAAAGAAAATCTTGAAAATGCGAATTCCAATATGGCCCGTTTTTTACGACCTGAAAGATTCAATGATCAACCTGATGCGAGTGCTGCTGATATTAAATGGACACATTGGCGGTATACTTTCATGAACTTTTTATCTCTAGAATGCTTACCCACTACAACAGAGTCTACAAAATTGAAACTTTTAATACATCATCTGTCTCCAGAAATTTTCTTATACATTAGAGACCATAAAACTTGCGAAGACGCATTGAAAGCTCTCGATAAAATTTATCTGAAGCCTAAGAATGAAATTCTTGCGCGACACCAACTGAATACCAGAAAACAAGGGCCCTCTGAAACAATAGCTGATTATGTAAGAGCTCTAAAAGTACTCGCCCACGACTGTGGTTATAAAAGTGTCTCCGCTAAAGAACATGAAGAGCAGTCTATTAGAAGTGCGTTTATTGTTGGAATTTCTTCACAAAAACTAAGAGAACGTCTACTAGAAAATTTAAATTTAACCTTAGAGGAAACAATACAGCAAGCTTTATCTTTGGAATCAGCTGAAAAAAACGCACTTACGATATCCGGAAATTTAAATTCATCGCCTTTCCATGCAAATGCCATACCGGAACCTGAAGTAGACAAAGATGTCAGAACTCTTGCCGCAGCTGCATCATCAAACTCTCGAAAACGTTGTTTCTTTTGTGGTGGCAATATTCACCCAAGGATACGATGTCCAGCAAAGGAGGCTAACTGCCAGTTATGTTCCAAACTGGGTCACTTTGCGAACGTCTGCCGTAGTACCCATCAGTCAAAACAATCAAACTATTCTGCAAATGCGGCAGATATAAACACTGATGATAACCATAATCAACTTGGTGCAGCGCACGTTCTGGCTGCATCTCCAGCTAGTCTCCGGAAAGCGACTGTTTCTGTAATCATTAACGAAAAACGTGCTGATGCACTAATAGACACTGGAAGTTCAGTTACTTTTATAGATAAATCTTTAGCTCAAATACTTGATTTAAAAAGAACACCATGCAAGCAAGCAATTGCATTGGCAACTCTTTCGCAAGTCTCTTTCGTAGAAGGTATATGCCACGCCACAATTCAACTAGGTGACCATATCTATAAAAAACGATCTTTGCTTATTGTAAATAACCTTTGCGCTGATTTGATCATTGGTCACGATTTGCTTAAAGAACATGAGTCCCTTGTACTTAATTTTGGGGGCGAAAAGAAACCACTTGAAGTGTGCAGTGTAATGGAAGCAAACGTGCCACCTGCATCATTGTTTACAAACTTATCATCTGATATTCAGCCCATCGCAATAAGATCACGGGAACACAATACTGAAGATACTGTATTTATTGCTAACGAGATAAGCAAACTCTTAGAAGATGGCGTTATAGAGCCCAGTAATTCGCCGTGGCGTGCACAAGTTCTGATAGCTGGCGGCGGAATGCACCGAAAGCGTTTAGTCGTCGATTACTCTCGTACGATCAACAAATTCACGTTTCTAGATGCATATCCATTACCAAATATTAATTCAATGATTGCAAAAGTTGCAAAATACAAAGTCTTTAGTCAAATCGATTTGAAAAGTGCCTATCATCAGGTGCCAATTGTGGAGAGGGACAAAATTTATACTGCTTTCGAAGCCTGTGGAAAACTCTATCAGTTTACGAGAATACCGTTTGGAGTCACGAATGGAGTCGCTGCATTCCAGCGCACGCTCGAATATATCATCGCAGAAGAACATTTAGAAGGTACTTATGCCTATCTCGATGATGTGACTGTGTGTGGGAGAGATAAAACGGATCATGAACAAAATTTGCAAAAATTTATGGATGCAGTTACTAAGTACAAACTTACATTGAACGAACAAAAATGCCGATTTGCGCAAAATTCTATCAACCTGCTTGGTTATACTATCTCTGACGGAAATATTAAACCTGATAATGACAGGCTCAAGCCTTTAATTGAACTGCCTTTGCCATCAAATGCGCAAGAGCTAAAACGAACCTTAGGACTGTTTGCTCACTATGCAAAATGGGTACATAACTTCTCCTCCAAAATTCATCCACTTATCGGAGTGTCCACATTCCCTCTCAAAAATGAAGCAAAAATGAGTTTTGAAACTTTAAAATCTGAAATTCAAAAATCCTCGCTTATCGCTATAGATGAGCAAGAAGTATTCACTGTCGAAACCGATGCTTCAGATTACGCTTTAGCAGCGACCTTATCTCAGAAAGGGCGACCAGTAGCTTTCTTTTCTAGAACACTTTCGGAGTCTGAACGTAGACAATCCTCAATTGAAAAGGAAGCTGGAGCGATTGTTGAGAGTGTCCGTAAGTGGAGACATTTTCTTATTGGAAGACATTTCAATTTAATCACTGATCAACGTTCAGTAGCATTTATGTTCAACAGTAATCATACCAGCAAAATAAAGAATGAAAAGATCGAACGCTGGCGTCTCGAATTATCTTGTTTCAAGTTTGACATTATTTACCGGCCTGGTTGTGAAAACATTGTCGCCGACACACTATCTCGCGTATGCGCTCAAATGAATATTGACAAACTGCGTACACTGCATAACGATTTGTGCCATCCTGGAATCGTTAGAATGATACATTGGGTACGCCAAAAAAATTTGCCGTATTCTGTAGAAGAAATAAAAGCAATGACTGCTTCCTGCAGAGTCTGTGCAGAAATCAAACCGCGTTATGGAAAATCAAAAGGACAGCTAATCAAAGCTATCGCACCATTTGAACGAATCAACATCGACTTTAAAGGACCACTGCCAGGTCCTAATAAATATTTATTAACTATAATAGACGAGTTCAGTCGGTTCCCTTTTGCCTATGCCTGTAAAGACATGACGTCAGCCTCTGTAATAAAATGTTTGCAAGACTTATTTAACATGTTTGGTACACCACTCTATTTACACAGTGATCGAGGCACTGCGTTTATGTCTACCGAATTGAATGAGTTTCTAAGACCTCTTGGAATTGCCACTAGTCGGACTACCCCATATAATCCTAGTGGAAATGGTCAGGTAGAACGCCTAAATGGCACACTATGGAAGGCTATTCAGCTCGCTCTTCGCTCCAGAGAGTTGCCTATAGACAGTTGGGAACAAGTTTTACCCGTTGCATTACACTCAATCCGCTCGCTCCTTTGTACATCTATAAATGCTACACCGCATGAGAGGCTTTTTAACTACCCGAGAAGGTCAGCAAATGGTGACTCAATTCCCTCATGGCTAGTGCCGGGGCCAGTCTTATGCAAAAAGAATGTGCGTAACAAGAACGACCCTTACGTCGAAGAAGTAGAGCTTCTACAGGGTAACCCTTACTACTCTTTTATACGGCGCAGTGATGGCCGAGTAACAACAGTCTCCAATAGACAGCTGGCCCCACTTCCTGAGCCCATCACACAGGAGGAAGTTTTGGATGTTAATCCTAATGTTTCTTCTCCGTCTGATTCATTCCATTCGGCTATTTCAGATGAAGAGGAAGAAACCAGCTCAGGTGCAAATAGAGAACCTCGAGACGATTCATCTGAAACGGAGCATGACACAGTTCCAAGAAGATCTGTAAGATTACGACGACAACCTCATTACTTAGAAGATTATGCGACATCGGTGGTAACGGTGAAAACGTAGAGGGGGTGAATGACATGTATTCTCCTTAGAGCATGAACTCTACCTTCTTTAGTTGCATTTTTATATTCTGGTCTAGGTAGGTTACTCTATGATTGTCACGTCAAGATTGACAATGTCTATTACCTATTATTTTCTCACAAATATATTTCAATTCTTTTAGTTGATTAAAGCCAAGTTTTCTCGTGGTTTGTCGTTTAAATGTATCAATAATCTATCTTACAACACAGATTAGAGAAAAAAACAAATGACTATATCATACAACGATGAAACATCATAATGTATATTATTTTTAGGTTATTCTGAACGCACTCTTTATGTGAAAGCCAAAATTAAAGAAAAAAAAACAATACGAGCGCAGCTTTTGTATTCTATGGGAAATAGACAATCTGTGCTCTAGAACAAAAAAAATTACGGCCATTAGTCATTGGAGCAAAATTCAATGGCTAGATGTTTATTGGCTGATAATGGATAAAATGAATGCTTTAATATATCACCCAATCACATGAGAATATTTAGAAGTTGTCAAATACCATCATTATGGCGGGTTTATGTTTTTTCAAGCCCAAATGCGAAATGAGTGGTTATTTGCGACGCTGGGGCTGCGACATTGACAGCAATTTGTCGATTATTCTCGTACGCCATTTTGTGGGTGCTAAGCTATTTTCTGTTAAGTAATCAGCGCCCTGGAACTAAATATCCAGTAAGTCAAACTTTACTTGTAATATGTTTGCTTTAGGTTCGCGGCCCAAAACATTATTTCCAATAACCGCGATTCATGTGGGAATGTGATACTGTAGTGGTTTTACTTTCGTTGCTGTTTTGTTTCATTTGACCGTGTAAAATGGGATTTTCGTTCCTCCTCGTCACATTTCGTAGCCGGTGCATTTGAGTAGTCAAGTTGTTTGTTTTCTTTTCAAGGCTTTGGAAGAATGTCTGAGAACCTTGTGGGGAAGGTAGTGCTAAAACGGCATGAGATCGCCAAGCCTGTGCACATCCAGAGGTTAGAAGCTTCCTTGGACGTAAGACCTTTCGTGAGCCAAGTGGAGAGGATCCTCAACTCAGAGGGAGCCACGGAAAGTGAAGATGATTCTGATGCAAAGTCTATTATCAATGAGATGTCGAAAGGAGACCGGATAGTGCATGGAGTTGTTACTACGAAGCAAGGTAAGACTATCTTGTAAGACACTTGTATGCCATTCATCATTCTGATTGGTAAATCCGGCAACAAATTGATGAGATTATTAAATAATGATTCGCTAATAAGGTTTAGCTTTATATTATAGATGTAATTAAAAGGAAGATTAGGCACCAGTTCTGGTCCACATGAATCGAAAACTGAAAAAAGCAAACTAAAAGCTAAATAAAAGTTGGACTGCTGTTTGAGTAGCACTTATTGTACATAGAAATAGATTTCTTGATAGCAAGACCAACACCTTTCTGTGCCAATAATACCAATACCAAGTACTACATTAACTATTCTTCTATCTACTACAATTTTTTATTTTTATGTAAATACATGAACTGATGACATAGTAGTTTGGCTGATGTTAAGCATCACGGCTGCCCATAATAGATTGCAGTATCATTTGGATTGGAACTCTAAATTAATGTAGTTTTGTCTGACACTGCACTGCGCATATTATCCTGAGACTTCACACAGTATAGTAATAAGATTACTAGACTTTGGGATCAGGGCCCCGTTTTATAAAGCTACAAGTACCAAGCTAACAATTGTAGCAGCTACAAGAACAAGTAACTACAAGTTACTAGTTACGGTGTTTTATAAACAACAATTATCAATTACAAGTGTAAATTACAAGTACAATGCACATCACTATGAACTTCACTGAGGCCTCACGGTGGGGACCACAGACCAAGTAGAGGATAAAGTGTAGATTATGATATTACAAGTTGCAAATCACTATGAATGAACGTCACAGTCAATAGCTTTTTTAGTTTGGCTCCCATTCATTAGTGAATTTAGCCGGTGTGAAGTTTACATTAAATCCCTACATAATAATATAAATGAAAAACATTATCTATTTGTTTGTTATGGCTTTTAAGCCAAATTGGATGAAGTTTTTTAGATGAACTTATATTACCAGGATAGATGTGGTTTATTTCGGAAATTCAAGAAATCCCGCAGAAAATTATGTAAGTTTTAGGTGAAACCGCGGGGCGCCTCTATTTTTGAGTAAAGCTATTTAAGTAAATAAAGTTGGATCAAAGTCACTATTCTCATGTTTTGTGATATACAGCTTCACTCATTTTTTATCTCCTGCTTGGCTTTGCTCAAGCTGAATTTCTCATTATTTAAACATAATTAGTTCATATTTCCTTAATTTAACTAATTGAACATTAATTAATATGTGACACCAATACAATACACTTTCAATAAACTTATCTAAACTTGTGCTTCATTTTACCTAGCTCTTTAGTCAGGTAAAAAATTTTACAACTTGTAGATCCGTACACTTGTAATGCCCAAAACAATTTTTTGATTTTACATTTTAAAAATGAAAATACACTATAGATTGTCTATGGTCTAAAAACAAGTGCTTGTAACTCATAGAGTAAAGCAATATATCGGGGGATTAGCTTGTACACTTGTTGTCTTGTAGCTTTATAAAACGCATTATTTCTATTTTTTTTGGCTGTGTTGCCAGTTTTTCGCTATAAGTACAAGACTTGTAGCTTTATAAAACGGGGCCCAGATCATAAAGTTTCATTTGCCCAGTAATTTCACTAGCTACAATGCCCTTCAAACCGGAACACAGTAGTGCTTGCACATTACTGCTTGGCAGCAGAATAACTGGCAAAGTGGTGGTACCTACCTAGACAAACTTTGCAGGAAAGCCCTACCACCTAGACTCTTGGGTGTTATTTATATTAGCCATGCTGAAGTAGACAATACAAATGATGCAGCCCACAATTTTTTTGTTAATCCCATAGTAATGTTTTTTTGTCAATGACTAGGCTAGCATTCTACCATAAGCCTATGTTTATCAGTGGACATCTTCAGTCTGATTATGAGTATTGTTTCACCACAGTCTCGGCCTGATGGGAAGTGATGATCTGGCTGAAGATCTAGCAGTGTATTGTCATTTGCACAATTTGGGATACTTTAACAAAACTGGGGTGACTTGTCACCAGACAGGCCCTGGATACATCCCGAACCTAATGACTGTCATGTAGTTACAGTGGCAGAGCCAGTTCTTTAGCTATTGATTTGAGAACATACCTAATCTTCCCCTTTTAATTACATCAATGATCTCTTTTGTATTATATTGTCTTTTCATGAGGTCCATTTGAGTGATTCCTTTAATAATTTAATTGGTTTCTAGTTTAAATCCTGACAACCACTTGAGCAATTTTGCTCATATTTGAAATACTTGTGTGGAGTTGAGTACCAAGTGTTCCTGCCAAATATTGTCAAAATCGTAAATGGCGGCGTAGCAACTTTCCCCCTTCTTGGGGGAACTCCTACAAAAAAATCGCTGGCCTCAAAAATTCTATGAAATGGTAGTCAACCTGTGAACTGACTCCTCCCAAGTTATTGTACCTGTTAAATGAATCTCCAAATCACAATACTTATTGTATGCCAAGCATATCTGTATATTTATTTATCTGTGTATTTAACTTTGGGAATCCTTCACTTATCTTTTCTTATTAAGGCTGTATTCAGTTCCAAAAGCAATTAGTGTTCATTTATGAAAAAAACAATCTATTTCATTCTATCAATTTCCTTTAAAAGCCATGGAACAAGTAGGAGAGGAATGCCAATACACCAAGAAAACAGTGTATATCAAAAATATGCTAAAATCTTTATAAAACTAGATGGCGCTGCAAAATGAGCAGGCTATAAGTTGAGTGTAGATCAGAAATATGCCAAAAAACCGTTTTAAAACCGTTTTCTGTTCTAGGTTTAAACCTAGATGGCAAAATGAGTGGGTTATAACAGCTAGCTATGGCGGGCTAGGCTCAAAATGGTTTTTTGGCATATTTCTGATCTGCACTGTTTTCTTGGAGTATTGGCATTCCTCTCCTACTTGTTCCATGTAAAAGCTTAATAAATCAATTACCAAAAGTATTAGACAAATACTTCACTGGTTAAATATTATGAAACATGAGCACTACTAGTAGCTTTACATTAAATGCGTCATTTAGGGCATGTCTGGTTAAATTAAAGTTGTTAGAGCTTTGAAAGGTTTTAGTTATTTTTAAAAGTACTGCAAGGGGTATTTTGTGATAATTTTTTTTCTTATAGTTTGGCTCCACACATAGTGTATTTAGCCAGTGTCAAGTATTGTAGTTTTTCATCGTATTATGAAATATTTCATGTAAAGTCAAGTCTTAGTCACAGTCAGTCAGGGTAGTCATAGTCCAGTCTAAGTCAGGTAGTCATAATCCAGTCTAAGTCATGCCCTAGTAAAGTAGTGGCAACTTTACTAGAGGCTTCTATGGAATTTTGGAAGCAACACGAAAAACCACGTTTCACTACATTATATCACTTGCCCACACTTATACTTGTAATTCAGCACTTAATGCGTAAAATGCCACTAATTTTAAACATTAACACTAGAAAAAGCATTTGTGAAATAATACAATGCAACGACGTGAACTTTTTCACGTTCCCGCCAAAACTCCTTTTGTGATTTTATAAGTGTTATTTTCCAATACACGCAAGTAACACGGGCTACGCCAGATGGCGCGCTTTTCAGTTTTCATAAAGGGAATGGGAACTTAGTTGATCTGTAAGAAGGTTGCGTGATCACCCCTGCCTGAGATAAGCTAAAACTCGAGTCAGCGCCATCTAGGAACACGGCTGAAAGATTCCAGGATTAACACCTTTGTAGCCAAGGGTTGATATTATATTAGAGACAGTGTGCAGAGTTTCAAAATCCTAACCAACATGTGTAGTATGTAAATAGGTAACACTGCTTCGGACAGATGGCGCTTTTTCCAGCTTTAAAAGGGCAAAGAAGAGAGCCGGCTGCTATGAAAAACTGTTTTAGTTTTGATAGAGAATAGAGATTGAATATTTTCAATACGACTTTAGCTGCGGAAAAGTTTTCCGCAGGTCATGTCAATCCCATACATTTTGAGTTATCGTTTGGCGTTAACGCTAATGGAAAGGTATCTTTGCTAGACCCTCAGAGCACGGAACAAATCCCATGGCCAAGAAGCGTGATACAGGGAGATGTTATTTCTCCGAAACTAGTTTACGCATTGGAGGATGTTTTCAAGCTCTTGGTCTAAAAAGGATCTGGCATCAAAAATAAAACCGGCCAAATACGAGTCGGACTCACGCACGCAGGGTTCCGTACCATTATCTAATCCCGCCATCTAGTGCTGAGTAGCACTACTATTTAAAGCAGCGCCATCTACGACTCATGTAGTAAACAAACAATAAATCGCGTTTGTTGTGTGGGAGCCCCCTTAAATATTTATTTTATTCTGTTTTTTAGTATTTGTTGTTATAGCGGCAACAGAAATACGTCATCTGTGAAAATTTCCACTTTGTAACTATCACGATTCATGAGATACAGCTTGGTGACGGACGGACAGACAGACAGACAGTGAACCTTTAGTAATAGGGTATGGAACCTTAAAAATGGTTAATACATCACTAACCTGCGTTTTATGATATACCTAGTCATGATGGTGGAGTCGCTCAAAGACTAAGCACCACCCTCAACAACCTCATTTAGAGACTCCCAACAGGTTGGTCTTAAGATGAACATATGGACAAAACGAAAATCTATGCTATGCCCATGTTCCACCCAATATTTGTAGCCTCTTATAACTTTTAACACAATAACAAGCAGCCTACATGCCATATTGGATTACACTCTGATACTAATTGGAACCACTCACTCGGCTGTACAATTAATAAACGCAATCCGGCTTTGCTAGGATCTGACTAATTGGTGTAGATACATCTGTCTGTGCACGTCGACTGCCTCCATATTCGATACTGACACCTATTTACCCCCTTATTACCCCCCCTTAACCCCCTCCCCCCGTTTCGGCCCACACAGGGCCAAAACGACCCACCGACCCCATTCATAGTTGACCAGCCCTATCATGTATTTCAACACTTCCAGCTATTTTTCCAATATTGTGGTTGGGGTGGTGCCACCCTCTGCTTACCCAGCCTCAGGATGCATTTAGCAACGGTTCAGTGCTAACTGTACAGTTCACTGTAAGGACTGCAAGTTACCTGTTTTGCATGAATAAAAATGTGAACAATCTTTTCTATTTCAAGCAAGTATCTCAATGTGCAAATGGCAAAACTTAGTAATTTGAGCTTGACGACCATGAATTTCTTTTTGAAGGTAGTAGCTATATAAAGATGCCTGCGCCACTACTATCATCATCATCAACAGACTGAAGACGTCCACTGCTGAACATAGGCCTCCCCCACAGAGCGCCACTTTGACAGGCTGCTTTTATCGGTTCCCCGCGGTTTTAACCAGATCGTCGGTCTACCTATGGTGGGCTGGTCTGAGCTGCGTCTTCCGGTTCGTGGTCGCCATTTTAGGACCTTTCTTCCCCATCGGTTGTCAGTTCTACGAGCGATGTGGCCTGCCCATTGCCATTTCAACTTGCTAATTCTAAGAGCTATATCGGTTACATTAGCCACTACTATGCGGAGCTGAAAATGTACTGATGCAATAAATACTTTACGAATACGAATAGGTGCAACTTTTACAGCAGCCCGATTTAAAATCGGAAAAGTTAAGATTTCGAAAGATAAACCTACATCATTAGCCGGAAGACGTCCACTGCTGAACATAAGCCTCTCCCATAAAACGCAACTTTGGACGCTTATCATAGGGGGGAATTAGCTATAATCACCACGCTTGGCAGGCGGCTTGGTGGTCGCAGAAGATTAGAAAATGCTGCCCATTCTCAGGATATCCCTTTTGCCTTTGCCGGTGTTTACGGCACGCACGGGAGGAGATGGGGTGGTCCCATTCGCAAATCGCATACATATTACTACGTAGTACAACGTAGACTTCCAGATCTTTACAGATAAGCCAAAGATTCCAATCATAACAGGGTGCGTGTGCAAGCTCATTACGGTTCCTCAAGGTGGATATTTGCCAACTGAACTCCTATGTGTAACGCGCGCTACTGGAAAAGTAATTCACAAAAGCACACACAGTAAAATACAGTTTACTCACTCGCACCACTATGTTGAATGTGTAGTGGGAGTGAATAACAATAGAAATGTTGCTTTCATCAGAACTTTTCTTGAATGGCGCGAGTATATTACCAACTGTTGCATTTGCTTTATGAAAGTTATAGTAACCCGGTTCCAGGTTGGGGTGCGCGCTACGTTGCTTCGAAATATGGTAATTGCCTCCCTTTCAGAGTTATGGGTGGCTTACATTAACTAGTCTGTTTTTTTAAATTTTAGTTTGCTGGTATTGCCATTTACTTATTTTGGAATATATCCGTTCGAAAACAATAATATCTGCTCGGAAAGTATCTTTTTGAAAATAAGACAAAACAGCTCTCTACTGTTTACATATGCGGGTAAAATATGTGTATGAAAATCCATTGTTAACGTGCTTGTTACGTTGCCGTGTGACGTCAGTTCACAGTTCGCCGCGACTGGTGCCATCCAGGCATGCGCCGACGCAGCAGATAGTGTCTTATGTCATTTCACGAGTTTTTGAATGGCATAAGGTACTCCGGTCCCGGCCTTGGGGCCGGAAGCACCACTTTAGATTGTAGGACTAAAATACATACATCGTGTAATATTTGAACGTCAAAGATAGATTTAATTTACTATTGACAACATTTTAGTTTCTCTTCTGCATCCTCCACCTGCAGCCTCCGTAACTTGCTGAGCGAGCAGAAAATGTATTTAGTACCTCAACATAGTGTTATTTTTTATATTTCTTAATAACTTCAGTAAAATTGCCAAAAAGCTTTACGTCGGTTAAACTAAAACTCAAACACTTTCTTCCTAAGAACTATTTAATATTTTCCAGTATATCATATCCGTAGCCTATTAAAAAGAGCCTCTTTTTAATAGGCTAAGGAATAGCTAAGATCCAGAACCTGATCATGAACGTTAGAGATACCCTACGGAAGTTCTCAACGACGAATAGCTCATGTATCGCATTATACGGTATGTGTCGGAGATCATAGGGGGCCATAGCTGTTAAGGTACTTGGAAGTTGACCAAACCATGTGCATTAAACGACTCGAGTAGCGCAACGCACTCGGGTGTTGGATAATGCCTGTCGCATAGACCCACTCTACTCACTAGTAGAGATTTTTCAAGCGGGAAATCATCTATGAAAGTGGCTATCCATCAGGATAAAATAACTGTTATTATAATTTAGTATTTAGATAAATAACTAGTTAGTAAAGTATGAGTTGTCATTTATACTATCAAAACTAGTAAATTAGTACTACTGACATAGATGCGATAAAAGGAAACATTGCTTGTTTTCTAGTTTCGATATAGATTGACTCGTCGCTTGATTTAAATTTGGGAACAGTCGGGAAAAAATGATTCCTGGCTGTCCCCGAATTTAAATTCATGGACAGCACGAGGGGACAGACCGGAATAACGCAAGTTTGCAACTTAAACCATACCACAAATCAGGAACAATAAATGAAAACAGACTAGTATGTACATGGACTCATAAGCTCCATCCAGACATCAAAGGGGAGTTGCTGATAGGTAACCGGACATTGCAACAGAACTATGAGCTTGTGAAGTAGGGAGACAGGTGGGGCGAGTGGGCCCAAGGCGCGGTGAAAAGGGGGCAGTGTAACCTGGCCTCATGCTCTTCGATTCGCCCTGTTGCACCCACCACTATGTACTCGATGCCTCCCCAGCCTGGCTGTCTTCCGTTATGTAATTGGTTCAAAGTGGAAATTTCATTGGAGTATTGCTGGAAATATTAAACAGGCATCAACAGTACGGGCAGAATAAATACCGCTTTTTATAAAAGCTTGACTATTGCTTGAGCCTACCTAAATTTCACGTTTTCTATTTTCTCTCCGCTCGGTACTACCCAAGATTCCTAATCAGTGATGCGTGACGTTATCGTCATGCTCTCTAGGACTATTAATTTAAAAATTATTAAAATTAACGGTTTCGCTTAAGTACTAGGTAATAAAGTTAATTTTTAAATGAAATTGATTCAGTTTTACTTTTATCAAAAACTGCTCTGATACTTTAGCATTTTCACGCTATAATATCGGTTTTGGAAAATCACCCAAGTTACAAAGAGGTATAATGTACGATGTCTTTGTGAAGTTATACATTTTTTCGCTCCTTCCCCGCTGCTCAACTAATTGCCTTCTTTTCTACCGTGCTCCTGTTCAGAATAAGCTTGATTTATAATAATAAGTAACATTCTTATGTTAAATACGTAACAATTCCGGTGCCCAGCTCTCACAGCTGAGTGGCATTTACCTGCGAACTGTAGTAGTGAACGACGGTGAGCTCTTACTGTTGTTTACCTTGAAGGGTATTATAGCTATTGCATGCGTATATTAATTTTACTTCGTTTTGTTTGGGGAGGTGAACTGTTGCATGGAGGAGAAGCACTGCTCCCAGTCTCCCAACCCTTCCACCCCCTTGCTGGAAGCGGGTGCAGTACTGTTGCTAGGCGACCTTTTCAACTAAAAGTTCTCTTTAACAAGATGAAACCTGACGGAGCGCTAAAAGTTCCCTACATTAAATGATGCAATGGATGTTTTGTTAAACAGCGTTGGATTTACTGGCTTTTTTACTGGTGATTTTTCATAAGAAAAGAAAAGACCAGACAGAAATAAACGAATCTCAGAATTCGGAGCAATTCAGGCGTCACAGTCCTAAAGAGTTCAAACTGAAAGAATAAATCAATCGATAGGTCAATATCAGAAAACGTATTTATTGACGGATGCAACCGAACTTGATCTTGTCTGAAATATTATTGCCATCGGGTCACAATATTCTTCTTCTTCCCATACCATGTATGACATGTATTCCATGCCCTTGGGGCCCATCTTCTTTGTCCTTGTCTTCTATTGGGTAGGTACGGTTTTCTGTGGTATTGAGGTTAATTTGGTGACTAACATTTTCATTCAAAAATATGTCCTCTTAGACTAGTTAGGTTTTTTGGCCGCCATAGAGGTTACCTGGTAACTTACCATGGTGTCTAACATTTTCATCCAAAAAATGTCCTTCTCTTACACTGAGTACGGTTTTGCGCGGCATAGACATTATCATTTACCATGGTGTCTGACATTTTCATCCAAAAAGAAGAGCTTATAAAGACATAATTATTACTGATCAAGAGGGATAAACAACGATCAAAACTGCGTGAAAAACTAGTTTAAACTTTATTAATAGCATTGTGTGCATGATTTTCAGAGGATTTTGGCTAAAGGCGGGTGGATTGAGATTGGGGGGTGTGTGCTCGTGTGGGTGGTAAACAGGTGGCGCAAAGGGTTGCAAGTTACAGACAAACTACCTATATGTCGATAAATATGTCGAACACAATTTGCAGTGTTTGTCGTTTCTATTTTACATATTTGTTAACTGTATTTTAAGAAATATGTTATTGTTTTTATGTTTTTCACATTCGATTTATTGATATGTAATCAATATGGATATTAGCTGGTTATGTCCTGATTTTAATGATTCGTTTTTTATTAAATAGGTATCGTAAGAGAAAATATATAAATAAGAGGAATAGAAAAAAAAAAAGAAAATTAAGGAGCTCAACTAAGAGTCAAACAGGAGTTTCATAGGGTATTTTTAGCGCGAGGTGTAAGTACAAAATCAACAAAAAACACTTTTTTGAAAGCCCAGTGCGACGTGACTTGTTAGAAGAATCATATCATCAAAAAATTGGGTAAAAATAGAAAATAAAACGAAAAAGGGGAGGACCGAATAAAACTTAACTAAACACTGTTTTTTTTTAAATAAAATTGGTATAATAATCCCCAAAAAATAGTTTATCAACGTAGTGCTACAATTTACAGCTACAAAAACACATATATATTTTATCAAAATTCCAAAAGTTGCCAAATTGTCAAATTGTCTGGCTGAGGTTCTAAACGAAGAACCCGTTAATATATTTATTTCATATGCATCTTTCACGTAATCCACAAAAGACCCGCAAGATTAACACATTTACAAGCGCAAACCCAGTATGCCATCAAACTATGATCTGCGATTTTCAACTTTATACTGTTATCTATGCTTTAAACAAAGCCCACTGGAGACCCTCAGCTACTTCCATCTCCAACACAACATCGTACGTAGGTACCTACCTCTATACCTATTATTATTATGCGTTGTTTGGCGAGATTTCCATATGGTATCCTCTACGATGTTTTCCTTCAACATTGTAAGATCGAGTATAAATTCCGCACAGAACTTGAAAAAGGCATGGAAAAACTAGGAAAATATTGTTCTTCCAAACTTGAAACCAAATCAAAGAAAGTAACCTAAATAGAGTGACAAAATGTCACGTGTGTACTGAGTGCCAGACGTGACGTTCCATGAAGCTGATACAATTTAGCCGATTGCCTCCCTATGTTCCTCCTTCGATGTACATTTCGCCGGTACCTATATCACAGAATAGGTTAATTAATAGTACTATACCTACCACGTTTAACGAATGAGGAAAGTCACGCCGCGGAATGACAGAAATCCGCAGGAGGCGGGTGGATTGTGATGTGGTAGTTAGGTACTTAGTAGGGAGTTTCTGCGTATTGCAACCCTATGTACCGTACCACCCGCCCGGTCGGCCGGCCGGCTGCGGGAGGCGGGGCAGGTATATTCCAACACTGATGTTAAGCTGTGCTTACAATTTTATATTTCATCAGCTTGCCCGGCTACGCTAATATTTATTGAAATAAAAGTATTATTTAATTAAATTCACTTTCTGCTCAGTGGAAAAGTCTGCTATCAATTTCGCCAAATTTCTATACAGACTATGTATAGGGACCGGCACCGATCTGGATGTGCGCGTAAATGTAGTGGGGATAACTGCGCATCACACAAACACAAAAATGTATAGATTTGACAGTTTCAATACGCAGTTTATGTGCATAGTTACTGTAGAAATCTTCAAATTCGGAATGAAAATTCACTTGTTGCATTGCAATCAAAAATCCGTGATCACCCCGCGGATATCTTCTAGACAAGCGCGTTACATCCTAGATCGCATCGTCACTTCCCAGCGGTGAGATAGCCATCAAGCGCAACGCAAGCCTATTAAACAATAAAAAAAACTTAATGAACTACATTTAGATCTTTATAAAACACGTCTCGTCTCAATCCACATTGGTAGGTACAGACACAGATCACAGACATCAACATTATCCTACATAATTTACAAAGTAGGTAACCAATGTGATCTCTTATTGCAATATTTTTGCTTCATTGTTTTTGCTACTCGTCTGTCCATGCCTTTATTTCCATGTCAACAATTTCACGAGATAATAATCATGTTTGGTGGCAGAGGTGAACACGAGGGCTTTTGCTACGCCACCCTTTTCCCTTTTACATGCCACCCTGTGCCACCCTGAAATGCACAAAGACCACCCTGTATCTAGACTCAATTACTCCAGAATCAATAAATCCCGGGGGCCGGTCTGGTATAAATACAGAAGTGCAATAAATCTGACATCAGTCATGCCCGGAAAGTCGTCGAGATAGGAAGCCTTTAAAGCCTGCATAAAGGCCCTGTAGTCTAAATAGTATAGTAGATTTTGGCGGTAAATGTAGTGAAATGATAGCTGTTTATAGATATCGAGTGATTGAAATTCCTTGACACGCAACGGAACGTGCCAATACGCTCTGTGACTCTTTTTTTGAAAGATTTAATTTTGTTTGTGAAAAGGGAGTCACAGAGAAATAAGACTAGAAAAGTGAAGTATGCACCAAAAGTACCCTAAAGCATGTTTTCAGTTCACCCTAATATCAATTGGGAAATTTTTTCTACCCAAACTTAACTCGTTCCACCATAAGGTAGGTCAGTACGCCGCGCGCCATGGTCAAATCATCCATTCGCCTAGCGTTCGCTTTTAGGACAGGTCAGGTTTATTGAAGTTTTATTCCTGTGTTACAGAACGGCAAAGTGACAGGTTAAGGTTCTACAATTTCTCCTCCGTGGGCGAGGAGCGAGGGTGGCTGAGGGATGTCCTCCTCTCAGACACCTGCAGCTCCTCGGACGAGGACACCGCAGCCGGACGGGAGTACCGGCTCCAAAGAATCCTCACCGAACGAAGAAGGCAGAAGAAATATGCCAGGCGGTTCTACAAGCACCCATCGGTAAGTCGTTAATTAACATAATTTTTTCCTCTTACTGGTCGTTGTTGTAACGTTTTTGATGTTTTTTTTTTTTGATATGCGAATGTACCTACCGTGTGATAGATTTTCGTAGTTCTACTTATTACAACAATGCGATTGGTAGTGCTTTCATTGTTATTCGGATATCGTGTAAGGGTACTTTATTAAACTTCTGTGGCTGGAATATTGCAGTTATATAGTCGTGAAGGATATTATGTTGCGTTTTCCTAAGTATTTGGTTCAGCGATTGCGGACTGCTCCGGTATTTCTTATATATTAGTACTTTCTAAGTAAACTGTACCCGCAGGGCATCTGGACATCTGTTCTGTTAGAGTATCTTATTGCCTGAATACCCACAGTTGATCTATCTGTATCTTATGTTAGTAAAATCAAAGGTTACAATTTTCTTTTATATGGGCAGTTTTATTTACTCGTTAGGTATCTCGTTTTCAAAACAGCGTTCTATACAGCATCCATGCCTAGTATCTTCTTAGTTGTTAGTTTAATGCTTGAGCAATCGTAACAAATGCGAAGGAAAAATGTGTATAACTACACAACTTGTGTTCCGCAATCAACAAGTCGTAGGTCTTTCATGAAGGTCCTTTTTAGGGTTCTGTAGAAAAACGGGACCCGGTCTGATTTGAAATCTGGTATATAAATATAACACCACGCGGGGAAAAATCAATTATCTATTTTTCGTTGAAGATAGGCGCCCGTCCGTAACAAACCGAATCTTTATAAACCAGTTCAATTTGCAGTATATTTTATATCAGGTAAAGGAAAGTTCCATAATAATCAGCTTCAGTAGACCAGTAAAGAAGTTCAAGAAAACAGGCCAAGGCCAGATCGCACCTGTGTGTGGGACGATCCCCTTTGCATTTATGCATGGGCTCGGGGGCGGTGGTGGCATCGGCAGATCGCCACCTCCATGTTAACCTTTTAAATTGGCTAAGGGTGGATGCGGATGTCGTTCATAAAGTGGGGGTGCTTTTGTTCATTCACGGTAGATATCTACGACGATTGTGTGCTTTTATTTCTTGTGTTTCGATGTTATTTTGCATTTTTCAAAATGTTGTAATTGGATCAAACAAGAAGATAAAGTAGAAGACGCTCAGAGACCGTTCAAAGTATGGGTTGCTTTGGCGCATATTTACTGTAGTGGTATCGCGCCACTGTAACGCATCTTTTGAGCGGGCCTCGGTTCTCCAGCTCCACGTCAGCGGCGGTCAATGGAAACACCTCACCTCAATTGTGAGTATCTATTTTATCACTGTTTACTGTTTGTGTTTAGATTTGATTAATGAAAGTCGCACTCCCAATGCCAATTCAAACGCTTATTTTGCTTTTGTGGATTGATTGTACTCTTAGCAGTTGGATTATAATTTAACGAAATATTTTGAAAAATCTATCAACGCTTCAAACCATAACGCGTTGATAGCTTTTTCATTCGGCCGTCTTCATATTAATATTCGTTTATTCTGTTTCCACATGTGCATATTGATACAGTACGGTGGACGAACCCCGATCAAATGTCGAAGAGAATTCGAAATCGTACTTTACTTACAAAATGTCGAGAGATCCGGATGGGGCTAAAGAAAATGACAAAAACGCTGCAAAGAAAGCAAGGAAGGCGAAGGCAAGCACATCCCGTGGCGTCAGGCACGAAGAAGACGATTCGTCCTCTCGTATGAGAACACCACCCAAGAAGCGCGAGCGCCGTTTTTAAACGGGTCTCTATTACAAATTTTGTAAACCTAACGTACCAATGTTCTGAACGGTACCACAGAAGACTTATGCCCGTCTGCACTGAAGTTAGACAGCTCCTAAATTCGCACTTATGCCTCTATGACGTACTTACCTACTGCAACACATTTGAGTACGTCCTAGAGAGATAAGTACTAACTTAAGAGCTTTCAAAATTTAGTGCGGGGGCCTTATTGTGACCTCTTAGCGCGATTCAACTGAAGACCTAAAGTGATTCGCTACGATACAATTTGTACGGTAGTGATTCAATTTAGGTCTTCATTTGAGGTGACAGTAAGGCCCCCGATGGGTATTGCGGGTCTTATTACAGAATGACGCTGAGTCGTCCATCAGTGCTTAAGTCGAGATTTCACTCAATAATGATCAAATGATCATTATTGAGTGAAATCTCGACTTAAGTTGAGTGAATGAAGTCTCGGTTTGAGCACCGATTCTGGACTGGGCGTAGTTTTGTAATATGAGCCTGGGTACAGAAAACTCCCACCGCAAAGACATTTCAAATAGCAACACTTTGCAGCTCGTACAGCGTTAGTAGGTACATTATACAACTCTACGCCTCTTTTTTTAACGCATATCTTCGTGTTATTACGTGTAATAACGAAGATGGGCCGGGCCGGGCGGGTCTACTATACTACCTTATGATATACGTGTGCGAAGTTGATCAGCTCTTCCCGTGGGTGCCGTAAAAACCGGCTAAGGGAGTATCCAGGGAATGGGCAGCAGCATCCTCCTCGGTTTTCATTACGATCTACTGCGATCACCAAGATCAAAACTGTGTTGGCAGCTCACACTTTGCGTTGGTCTTTAGACCAAACCGCCAAGCATGGGTTTTTAATTTTAATATAATAACTAATTTTAATAGTAACTAAGGTTAAAAATATATTAAGAATTAAATTAGTCTCGTCTCTTTCAGTGGCAACCTGCTTATAAATAAACATTTAATATTGTATACGTGTGTTTGTGTGTGTGTGTGTGTGTGTGTGTGTGTGTGTGTGTGTGTGTGTGTGTGTGTGTGTGTGTGTGTATGTGTGTGTGTGTGTGTGTGTGTGTGTTGTGTTACTCTAACTTCTCTATGATAATTTGTGGTCCTATAGATCTTCTGCAGTATATAAAAGTGATAAATGTAATCAATAACATCATATCGTTTAGAGTTAAGGTTTTTGTATTCTTGATAATTATGACTATAATGTTCATAATCGGAATGTAAAAATAAACTCTAACAATATTGCACGTAGGAACTTATTCTACCTTCTCTAAGATTTTTGTATATTTGATCATTCATTTTAATGGAATATAAAGGAAAAGGGAGTGTTAGAAATATTACTGTTTGATTACAAATTCTTACACTGATGACATAACAATATTATTGTAGTATCTTTTAATATTAGTTTAAGTAATAACATAACATAATAACATAACAATGTTTAGCTACGTAGGTACTATTAATAAAAATGACAATGTTTACCATATTAATAAACTCGTAAAAACATGTTGTAATCATAGAAGTATATTTAAAAAAAATGTAGGAACCTAAGATATGTTCCAAAAATCTTAGAATAGGATTTAAATCGTATAATATTTGCAATAGAAGTATAATCCACGATTTTATTAAGCTTTTAAATACTTGAATTAGAAATAGGTTCACAAAAATATTGTAATATTCGTAATAGAAGTTGATTCCACGATTTGAAGAAATAAAAACTCTTTAATTATTTAGGAATAGGTTCTATTAACCTTAGAGTAGCCCGCGTTTCTCTTACCATTTTTCTGTGAAATATAAATGGAACTTTGTTTCTTTTGATTCTAAAGTGAGTTTTATTGCTTGATCCTTTAGTAAGTGCAAAATATAGCTTAACCGTTTAAAAAAATCTAAAAATACAGTTTGACATTATCATGAAACATTTTACATTATACAGTACACCTAGCTAGACTGTTTATTACTTTAATTTGTTTATAAAATATAATGCAGATAGATTTAACATACATGCTTATCATTGTAGCCTAAGTTATATAGGCCACCAGCACTGGTAGTATTAGCCTTAGAGTATAGACTAAAGCATAGAGAGAACTTGATTATGTGTCAAGCGTACCACTTCTTTGGACACTTTTTATATGATGAGGAGTAAATGAGTCTGACAGATTTGTATAGAAAAAACAGTTGACTCGAGTCGAAAAAATAGTACGGTGACTTTTCGCAAGCGTAGCTAATTACTATATGTTTGTTTCTTTCCTTCGCCACTGACGTAGCGATACGTGTGAGCAGTACAAATATAATATCGTTTTGATGATCTCTCTATGCTTTAGTCTATACTCTAAGGCTACCCGTGCAGGAGATGACAGCAATAACGACCTCCTTATTTTTAGACAGGTGTTATAAATTAAGAAAAAAATAATATAACACATTTTACCTCGTGGTAGGTGTTGCAACCACTACATCAAAGGGTTCACCCAAAAGTAAGTATGCTGGAAAACTTGGAAATATCATTTGTGTTTCTGGAATTTTAGAATTGAAGTTCCTTCCAAATGATACTTATATTAGAAGTTTCCATAACATTAATTACTAAGTATAATAAACAACTTGAAATATTTAGAAGTCTACATGTATCAGCCTATACCAGCCATACCTACCTACATACTTAGCTACCATGCTACACCTTCGATAGCAACGTCACTTCCCACCAAGGGGGTGATCATGAAACTTTGATTACAATCAAACAGAAGCAATTTCATTCCTAATTTGAAAACTTCCATTGAAACTATTCCCGCAAACCAAGCGGTTATATTCTCTTTGCCGTAAACCACGCATTAAAAAAAATCCGTACCTTGTGTTTCTATCGGTTTCAATTAAGTTCCGTGATCACCTAGCAGCCCGCCTAGCACGGACGGTAGACAAAATTGTCTTCTCCCTGTTTTACTTTACTTGACAAGTAACCAAGTATGAAGCAAGTGACCTAAAACGGGGAAAGACAATTTTCTCTATCGGCCACTTGGGAGAGTAGCCATTGCTAGATAAGACTATGATGTGTGGAATGGAATTTCGCTAGAGAAGTGAGATTTGTATCCCGTTTCTTTTGAAGTTTTTCTCTGTCTGTCTGTCCCTTTGAACATGCATCACGCTGAAACTACTGAACGGATTTCGCTGAAATTTGGTATGGTTATGGCAAATTTTTCAGAATAACATTTAGGATACTATATGTTTTCTAAAACGGCCAAGTGCGGGTTGACGAAGCAATAAGAATGTAATTTTTTGTTTGTACTTATATTATTTTTTTATTTATACTCATTATGTCGAAGGGAAGATGGAAGGGAAAGGGAAAAGATAGGGTAATTGGAAAGGATGAATGGATAATGCGGGGGCACTGCGACCTGAACTACCATCTGCGCAAAATCAGGCACAGACACGGACAGTCGTCCGTGTCGTAGTTGCATGCAGGAGCAAGAAACCGTGGAGCACGCGCTGCTGCCATGCGAAGCCACGGAAGATGCGAGAATAAAAATGGGTCTACGAGCTGAGATGTCGAAACCCGTCAATCACAAGAATCGCTCATCATCAGCATGCTTGGGCTCATCAGTATTGACTGCTTTGTCATCATCAAGCTAGGGTAACTGAGCGGGCAGGGGGAAATGCACAATACACCCCAAGCAAGCGGGACGTCAGTGCAGGCCTTTATCGCCCCCACTCAGAATAAGAATAAGATGAATGGATGGTACGGCAATAGAAAGGAGGCAAGTTTCTCCTGTCCCTTCCAATATAAATTAAATTAAAACATACAAGCAATTATGTGAACGCAAGTGGAACACTGTTAGTTCTAAAAAAAAATATATATAAAAAAAAATTATGTATTGAATTTGGACATGCCAAATATAACGTACTATGTTATAAGATGGTGAATTATAAAATAAATAAATAAATAAAATATTTTTTAATGAAACAGTGCAAAGTATTTCATTGCATCTGCTAATGTGATTCTGGCTCATGAGATGTGCATGCAATTTTATTTTTGACCCTGACCAGTTGATTTTATCATTATTTTTGTTCCAGAACTCTCGCTTCATGTACTACGGAGCCGGTCTTCTCTCCACCGTAGACCGGTATCCCGAGCGGCGCGTCAATAGACCAGTGCCGCCGCCGCCGTCTACTAGGGGACGTAGGGGGCGCCCACCCTCGGATAGGGGCGCGAGGGGCGTGCAGAAGGCGAGACGGGGCCGGATCAGGGAGAATCGAATCGGCGCTGATAACACTGACACGGTGAGAGTTACGCAACGTTTAACACTATACATCAACAACCTTTTTTATTGCTAATGGGTCAGCGTTTGGCCACATCTCACCTGATGGTAAGTGTAGATGAATCCTAGAGGTTCCCACCTTAGGATTCATCTACACTTACCATCACGCTTACCCAGAACATACCTATTCACTCTGCTCTTGAATACGCCTAGATGAATACGCTAGTGAAATTACTGGGCAAATGAGACCTTACGATCTGATCTCACGGTCTAGTAATCATATTACTGGACCGTGTGATGTCTCAGGATGACGTGCGCAGTGCAGTGTCACGCGAAACTTTATACTTTAGAGTTCCGAGTGAGACTGCAATCTGTTATGGGCAGCCGTGACGCTTAACATCAGGCGAATGACTCGCTCGTCACGTCTTTTATTCACATAAAAAAAAAGATTGTATGTGGAAGGAAATACCGATGCGGAAAGCTAGTTCCATTCCTTAGATGTACGGATTATGAACGAATTTCCGAAACGATTTGTGCGAGCATGGGGCACGTTAACGACATAAGGATGGAAGGCTTCACCACGTTTAGTTGTTCTATGACGGAAAGGAGAGGATGGGACGAGATCATGGAGCTCCTGAGTACACTCCCCAAAATGCAAATGGTAAAAGACGGATAGACAACCTACTCTACTTCTGTGTTCCAGACTTTGCATCCTCTTTCCAAGCATTGCCTGAAGACGTACCACTGCGCTTGGCAGTTGTCTTTGTGAACGCAGTAGATTATAATGAAGAACGAGAACTCTGCCAACATCAACAGCCGGAAGACGTCTACTGCTGAACATAGGCCTCCCCCATAAAACGCCACTTTGGATGTTTATCATCGGGGTGGTTTGCCATAATCACCACGCTTGGCAGGCAGCTTGATGATCGCAGTAGGTTATAATGAAGACCGAGGAGAATGCTGCTGCCCATTCCCTGGATATTCCAGTAACCGCTTCTAATGGATGGGAATAGATGGGGTGGTCCTCTTCTAGCGCCGCCGGGACCAAACGGCAGTTTTAAGTACAAAAATCATTAAAAAAAAGATCTGAAAAGAGCTGTTCTATTAACATACGCAATAGTGGAAGAATAAAAACAGTATTCTCTAGCTTTCGTCAGAATCGCTTTTCAAATTGCGCGCGTTGAACTTGTAAACACTCGATAAGTTTTTTGTCTCCCTTGCACGCGTGGCACGCGGCGTATAGTTGTCTAGTAGACAGATCATTTTATAGCAGAGTTTAGCTAACACGGCATTTCTAAAGGGATCATCAGTTTTCAGCGCAATTTCTCAATTTTCTCATTTAATGAATATTTTATTCCAGCCCGATGGAGTTGTAGATTGGGAGGAACAGCTTCGTAATCTGAAAGAAGAGAATGAGACCGACGATTACAGCATGGCCATGGTCAACGATAAACCTGGAGTCAGGTATGAGGGGCTTTGTTTATTCATTGTGAAACCATTAACAAGCAGTACTAACATACATTTTTTTACAAAAATGTACATAAACTTAAGTTTTGCGAAATGTTACATTAGTAACCCACAATTTTGTTCTATTATTTTTGAAAAAGATATGTTTATTAGTCTGCTCTAAAAACAATCATGATCATGGTATGGTATTCGTGGCCTATGGATGTCGGTTCAAGTCATAAACTGATAATGGGGACAATCTTAAAGGCTTTAGACAGATCTAAAAATCCTAAAACGGTTGCCGATCTTGTTCTTGTTCTTGTTCTTGTTCAAATAGACGGAAATGTAAAACACGCCTATATTTTTAGTAAGTTGAGGACTGTCAACTATAGTCTTCAAAATTGGGCCTAATAAAATTTCAACAAAAAAAAAACAAAAAAATATTCAATAAACATTTTTTTTTTTTTTAAAGTAAAAGCAGTAGTAATAGTATTCTATTTTAGGGAGTATACGGTAATCTGACTATCAATAGGTACATCTAGATTATGTTATTTATATTTGGGTTGGGATTACATTTTAGTATTATTTAAAAATAATCATCATTAACAGACTGGAGACGTCCAGTCGTCCAAAGCTGAACATTGGCCTCTCCCATAGAATAGAGCGCCCTTAGAGCGCTAATATTTTAGGAAGATTAATCAAAAGGAACGGTGAATAGACAAAATTAGCTAATAACGGTTGTATTGTATTTAGAATCAACTTAATATTATAGGTCTAACAGTCATGCTACCATCGCACCATCGCGTATTACCAGTTGAAATATTTCTTTGACATTAACCAGAATATATTCATCAATATAGTTATTTATGATATTAGGGCGGTAAGTTGGTTTTTACAAACGAGTAGACAATTGTAAGCCCAAGACGAAGTCGAGGGCTTACCATAGTCACGAGTTTGTAGAAACCAATTTCCGCACGTGTATCATACAACGTTTTTCAACACATTTGCGAGAAAACAGTACAATAGGTAATGCAACAAACTTTTAGTGGGAAAGTCGCAACAAACAATCTTTGATGTTTCTAATATAATATGAAAATGGGCTAAAATGGCGCCACGTGCGTGTGGTGAAAATTAGAACTACATCTTTAGTTTCATTTTCTCTTTAGTATTAAAGTGAGACAAACGTATTGAGCAAAAACTTTTCCGAGGAGTTTACAGCTTATTTATTCTCGTTATGCGAAACTCTTTGGTATATATTTTTTTCACCACATTTGCTCAAAAAATGCATTTACAAAGCCTGTATACATTGTTCGAAAGTTGAACATTACGTACCATACAACGGAGCGTGCGGTAAAATGGGTACTCTCACCTAAGTACCTATTTTACCGCATCCTTCGTTGTATAGCGCCGTGCGTAACCTTTACGGTTTATTTTTAATTTTAATAAAACATATATAAGAATTTCACCAAGGAGTTTCACAGCACGAGAATAAATACGCTGAATGATCGAAACTCCTTGGAAGCGTTTTTGCTCAATACGTTTGTCTCACTTTAATACTAAAGAGAAAATGAAACTAAAGGTGTAGTTCTATTTTTTACTACACGCACGTGGCGCCACTTGTGTTGTAAATGCGCGCCATTTTAGTCCATTTTCATATTAGATTAGAAACATCAAAGATCATTTGTTGCGACTTTCCCTCTAATAAACAACAGTTTGTTTCAATACCTATTGTACTGTTTTCTCTCAAAAGTGTTGAAAAACGTTGTATGATACACGTGCGGAAATTGGTTTCTACAAACTCGTGACTATGGTAAGCAC
This sequence comes from Ennomos quercinarius, assembly GCA_910589525.2. Classification (NCBI taxonomy): domain Eukaryota; kingdom Metazoa; phylum Arthropoda; class Insecta; order Lepidoptera; family Geometridae; genus Ennomos; species Ennomos quercinarius. The sequence goes on along the minus strand of OU342507.1, from coordinate 10,971,549 downwards.
TCGACTTCGTCTCGGGCTTACATTTGCAAAAGAACCGTAAAGGTTACGCACGGCGCTATACAACGGAGGATGCGGTAAAATAGGTACTTAGGTGAGAGAACCTATTTTACCGCACGCTCCTTTGTATGGTGCGTAATGTTTAACTTTCGAACAATGTATACAGGCTTTGTAAATGCATTTTTCGAGCAAATGTGTTGAAAACATTATTTATTGTGTAGAGGCCGGAAGAAGCTGTCCACACTGAAAAGTCCTGAAGCACTGACCGCGCGGCGACGTCGCCATTGGTTGCTACTCGTGAAGAAAGAATTGGGTAAAGTCCAGAGAGCGCGCACTTCTACCCATAGAGAAGTAACCCTGCAGAGGAAACGGCTCGCCACGCTGTGTTGCAAACATTGGCGGCATGTGGCCATGCAGGTATGTGTAACATCGTTGGCTCCCATTTCTCTACTCGTCCTTGCATAGAATGGAATATAAATACATTTATTTAGTACTTGCAGAAAATTAGGCACATAATACGTAATTGCGACTGGTTAACACATGTGTTCCCCAAAAATACGTTAAGATGGCGTTTGATTACACACAAGTTCTGAAATGACAGCATATCCGAAGGTTACGCCTGGATTTGGGACTGGTTTTCTGGTGGCTGGGAGACACTGTTAAATGGAATGTCAATGTTTTTGTCGTTGGATATTTAGCTTTACTTTTTAGACGAATTGGTGGTACATATTCGTCGTTATGCTACTTGCATAATTGCAGTTGAAATTAAACTTGGAGACCTTCGATCAGGTATACCCGAGATATCGTGTCGGCGCAAAACTTATTTCGAATTAGTTCGGGTGGAACCCAGCCAACGTAAACACGTTATTCACTCCACATTACGTATTTAAAAGTTGTAAGAATAGTGCCCCAAAAAACAATATATTGGCCAGAGTGTCGACATGTGGAATAAGTTATGTTTTAAGCTTTAAACTAATGAATCATATGAAATTTTAACAAAATTACCGATTTCAATAACAATGATTTTACAAGGCCCAACATGCACCAATGTTTGACCAACATTTGTTAAACGTAAGGCAATAACGGAAAAAGTACTTTATTTGTAAGAGGTTAAAGTTGATTTCACAATAAATGTTTTTACGTCATTTCGTTTTGAAGTGACAGGTGTAATTTATTGCTTTGCTCGTGTTTGAAGGATTTGTTTTGTTTTTTCTTCTTATATTTTGGCTCCACACATAGTGTATTTAGCCAGTGTCAAGTATTGTAATTTTTCATCGAGTTATGGAATATATCACGTAAAGTCAAGTCTTAGTCATAGTCCTGTCTAAGTCAGATAATCATAGTCCAGTCTAAGTCATGCCCTAGTAAAGTGGTGGCAACTTTACTAGAAGCTTCTATGGAATTTTTGAAGCAACACGAAAAAACACAATTCACTACATTATGTCACTTGCCCACACTCAAGCTTGTAATTCAGCACTTAATGCGTTAAACGCCACCAATTCTAAACATTAACACTGGAAAAAGCATAAGTTTAGAAATATAATACAATGAAATGACGTGAACTTTTTCGCGTTCCCGCCAAAACTCGAAGGATTTGTTACTTTACTATCTGATGCTGTCGTTGTGATTGGGTTGAACTTTAAACTTTTGTCTCAGTTCGTTCGTAAACGAATGTAGCTGTATGAGTATATATATGTTTACGCGGACAGAAAATAGCTTTGATTTTGTATGTGACGCGGGATCTAGTTGCATACCTGATCGAAGTTAGAAACGCTCCATGTTTTTTCTATCGTGTTTTTTTTTCATTTGCCTGGTTGTCAATAGTCTCAAAAGAACATGAAAGAGACAGTATGGCGATGCAAACGTCTGAGCCGCGAAATGCAAGCGTATTGGCGACGGTACGATCGAGCTGAGAGGGAAACGAGACGGCGAATGGAACGGGAGGCAGAGGAACAGAGAAAGGTATACAAATCAACACTATCTAAAATTGCTACCATTCTATTGTTTTCGCACCTATAATGTCAACATTATAGGTGCGAAAACAATCGACTTCAAAGTCGATGGGTAAGAGCGAGAAAATTGAAGTTATTTTAAAATTATTATTTACACTGTTGTGGTTATAACAGGTATAGAAATTGCCTGAGTATGAAGTATCGATAACTTAATTAATATTATGTAGTCAAAAAAGACGAATAAAAACGATTATATTAAAGAAATCTCTAATTTTATGTATAGTTAAAGCTGATTAATCTTAAAATATATTACCAACTTCCATCATAATACTAGTTAAGAAACATTTTCACCTTCATTTCCTTAAAATACAATGATCGAGCAATAAACGCAAAACAACATGTTTATTACTCGATGTCGCGTCTTTCGGTCTCGTAGATTTTTTAATCGATACAGAGACTAAACTAACGATTTTCATTCGATTATATTCAAACACATGCAACTATCGAATAGTATGTTCTCACGAAACATTCAGTGTATACATTTTTAGATGGACGTAGAACTAATGGAAGCGAAGCGGCAACGTCGCAAGCTCAACTTTCTGATCACGCAAACGGAGTTGTACGCGCATTTTATGCAAAGGAAGTTGAATTCAGCTGATGATGGTGAATACGGAGCTGATCATATCCTGAGACATTTGGATGAGGACAGAGATCCGAGGCTTGCTAATATCGACCACTATGACAGGTGAGCTAAATTTGTTATCATATAATAGTCATTAGGTGGAGAGCTTAGCACATAGTTCCAAAATCGACCGAGAGACAAGAAGGTTTCACTATTTCTAAAAAGTTCGGATTTCGCCATCCAAGCTCTGTTGGAAAATTCATTCTTTGTATTATTTTCGTTCATTCATTCATTCTTGCAGCGAAGCAATGAAAGCCCGAGCATCTCGCAACGCTCGCGAAGCTTTCCGAGCGGAGCGAGCGCGGACTCAACTCTTCGATAGTGCGACTGGAGTCCTACACGCTTCCGGGGATATTGGGGACAGTGGGGACCCGGGGGGGAGCGGGGGACGGGCGCGCGGGGACCATGACCAGCCGGACATCTTCCGGGGGACACTGAAAGGGTATCAACTGAAGGGCATGAACTGGCTCGCTAATTTATATGATCAAGTAAGAATTTAAATTTCACCCAGTTTTTATTAGTTTTTATTATAAGTTACTTAAATAATAACAGACACGCATTTTATTTTTAATTCGCTAAATAAACTAGAATTTTTAAAATATTGGATAAAGTGAGGCTAAATAATAAAGAAGCCAGAGAAAAAAGTTCAACACCTTTGACAGTCGTACACTTTAATTGTTTGACTTTTGTCACGCAAGACGGCAAGATAATAATATGATTCGATAGATTTAATCTGAAAGGCCTTTTTAGTGTAATGTTCTTGATCCTTAGCAAAAATTTCCTTATTAACATTTTCATTCTAATTTATACTATCTTTAACATTACAATTTTCATTCTCCCAAAATGTTATAGATTTTTTCTTAGCCATACATTGTAGAAATATCATAAATACAGAGGATGTTGGTGGTAAGTTCTACAATAGCCCAATGAAATATGATCCTTATTCCCCAGGGCATAAGCGGTATTCTAGCGGACGAGATGGGTCTAGGCAAGACGGTGCAATGCATCGCGTTTCTATGCCACGTGGCCGAGAGGCTCGGCGTTTGGGGACCTTTCCTTGTCGTCTCTCCCGCTTCAACACTTCACAACTGGCAGCAGGAAATGCAGAGATTCGTACCGGACTTTAAAGTGGTAAGTTTTTTAGTTAATTTGTAACTGTTCTGGTGTCTTGCGCGTTTTGGTCCAACCACAGAGCAGGAAAGCAACTCGCCCTCGCGCCCTGATAGAGGCGAAAGTAATAACAATATATGTGCGGAGTAAATGGCGCCCAGCGCAAACACCAATCACACTGAAGACTGGATACATTTTATGTCATCTGCACAGGTAAACCATAATGTTTTATTCTAGTCACGTACACATTTGAATTGTATGAAAAGTGACATTAAAGTGGAACGTTTCACTAGATAGATAGATCAACCAACTCTTTACTGTACACCGTAAAATAACAAAATTTACAAATAGAAAAAACTTAATTAACTTATACTAGTACAATAGCACTGTGCGAGCTGAACTAAACTTTATTGTGTTGTAGCAAGAGTCGCTATTTATTTAAAACTTCGCTGAGTGAATCTTCTGTTCCTGCACGGGTGGCATGAGCTGTAGAAATCGACATGTCTTTTCTCTGGAGGATTTATTCGACCAATGAAATCGCAACAAAAGATTTATGACGTGATCCACGTGATCGTTCATTAGTCAAACGCTTTCTCGGGAGAAGAGATAGGTCGATTTCTAGGCTTCCTTCACTTGGATCCACGGTCGTCTCCACATGTTGGTCCGCGGATACCTTTATCTCCTCTTAAATCCACTTGTGGACCCACATATTCCTTTCTCTCCTCTTAAACCCACTTGTGGACCCACATGTTCCTTTCTCTCCTCTTAAACCCACTTGTGAACCCACATATTCCTTTCTCTCCTCTTAAACCCACTTGTGAACCCACATATTCCTTTATCTCCTTTTAAATGTACTTGTGGAACCACAGATACCTTTATCTTCTCTTAAATCCACATGTGATTCATGGTACCCGTGCTGTACTACTAAGTATTCTGTGGTTTGTGGTAGGTCCCATACTGGGGTAGTCCGGGCGAGCGTCGCATCCTGCGCCAGTTCTGGGAACGGCGCGAGTTGCACACGCGCCGCGCGGCCTTCCACGTGGTGGTCACATCCTACCAGATAGTGGTCTCCGACCTCAAGTACCTGAACCGTGTGCCGTGGCAGCATATGATACTGGACGAGGCGCAAGCCATCAAGAGCTCGGCCAGCGCGAGGTGGAAGCTGCTGCTTGGGTTCAGCTGCAGGAACCGGCTGCTGCTCTCCGGTATATGTTTTACCTTTAAGATGTTTGTTGACGCCGGTGGTCCCGGTGTGAGAATAGGATAACCCTGTCTCATCCCGGGAGTGCCGTAAGAACCGGTTAAGGGAATATCCAGGGAATGGGTAGCACATTATCTTTGGTGTATTGAAATTTTCAGCAGCGTAGGCCGGCCCCACTTGGTGGACCGACGATCTGGTGAAAGCCGCGGGGAGCCGATGGATGCAGGAGGCGAGCAGCCGCTCAAGGTGGCGCGCTCTGGGGGAGGCCTATGTTTAGCAGTGGAGCAGTCTTCAGGCTGTTGATGATGATGATGATTAAAATTTTCTGCAATCACCAAGATGTAAGCCAAGCGTGGTGAACCTCCCCCATGCGATAACCCTTCAAAGTGGCGTTTTATGAGGAGGCCTATGTTCAGCTGGGGATGGCTTCCGGATGTGTGTATTAGGCACTGAAGCCACACAACAGTTTTATAATAATTATTTACTAGATTTAATGGATCACAACGTGTTTGCTGGGAGACTGGAACGGGAGAGAGAGAGAGAGAGAGACAGAGAGAGAGAGAAAGAGAGAATTATATCACTAGAGTGGGACATAATTTAGTAATTTTGATGAAATACTTGACGTCGTCATATTAGAAAACCATTTGACCGTGTATATGAAAATGTCCACTAAGGTTGCCCCCACATTGGGCGGTATCGATATCGCCGCGTTTTACGTTTTACCATCGTGCGACGTGTGTCGCCGCGATGTCGCCATATCGCGCGAAGTTGCTCGAGGATCGCTATCGCCCAATGTGGGGTCAGCCTAAATAACTAGTTGTCGCGTGGACCAAAATTTTTAATCCAGCTTAGTGTACATTTTCGACGCATAAGATTTTTTTTTATGTAAACGATTGACGTGACGAGCTAGTCGTTCGCCTGGTGTTAAGTGTCACGGCCGCCTATTACAGATTGCAGTGTCACTCGGAAATCTAAATTAAAGTTTCGCGTGACACTGCGCACTGCGCACGTCATCCTGAGAAATCACACAGTCTAAAAAAGATTTCTAGACTGTGAGATCAGTTCTTAAGTCTCATTTGCCCAGTAATTTCATAAGATAATAAGCGCTTCCCGGTTGTTTGAATGAAAATGACGATGAAAGTCATATCGCAGGAACTCCAATACAGAACAGCATGGCTGAGCTGTGGGCGCTGCTTCACTTCATAATGCCGACGCTGTTCGACTCCCACGAGGAGTTCAACGAGTGGTTCTCGAAAGACATCGAGAGCCATGCGGAGAACAAGACTACCATTGATGAGAGTGAGTGTCTTGTGGTGTTTTTTTTATATATATTCACAGTAAAAAGTTTTTTATTCGATTTGCTAAATTATATTTGTCATGTGAATGTGCAAGGAATTGGGATTATTTGACTGTGAGTAGGGAATTATTTTTCAGTGTGGCCAAATCTCCTGGCACTCACGACCGTACACCGATTTTTCCTCTAGGGTTGTGCGCGTATATTATTGATATTTATCGACAGTTTCACTATGGCTACTGAACGAATAATAAACGTAATAAATGATAGCACTGACGATAATTTCGCATCACTATTTAAGTATTTATTATTATTTTGACTGGCCTGTTAGCTCAGTTGGTAGCCTTCTGGGCTATAGGTTGTGGGTTCGATTCCCACCCAGGACAAACATTTGTGTGATGAACTGTGTTGGGTGTTATATTGTATTCTATGTATGTGTTTACAAACAAAAATGTATCGAAGTATTGTATCAGTTATCTGGTTCCCATAGTACAAGCTATGCATAGTTTGGGGCTAGATGGCGCTGTGTGAAATGTCCACACATATATTTTTTTTTATTATTAAATGGTATTTTTATGGGTTAAATTGTATAGAAAGAAAGAAAGAAAGAAAGAAAGAAAGAAAGAAAATACATTTATTCAGGACATCACACAACGTTACATACATCATGAAAATAAAACAATAAAAAACAAAAATAAAAGGTATCGTACAAAATGTAATGTTGCGTGACGTCATGATATAGGTCCCGACTCAGCATGTAATCAAGGCCATAAGACCTCAATAACTGATTTTCAGTCGGAACCCATCATCATGACATCACGAACTTCAGGACAAACAATATATAAATAAGTTAATACATTACATACATAAAACATACAAGAAGAAATATTATAAGAGAAAAACATTTTAGATACGCTGTGTCTTTTTATTTACCAGACCACGGACACTGTGAGAACTGGTGACTCTGTGTCACTGTATAGCACTATTCCTTAATATTTAGTTCAATACTTCATTGCTTTTATTTTATGCTTTAAATATAAATAATAGCTACATACATTTTCAAATATATTTTTTCTATTATAATTTTGAATACATTGCAGTAGAGACCATTGCAAGTAATTCGCGTTATCGATAACGCCCCGTAAAGCCTGTTACAGCGAGCGAGAGCGGAATATCATCGACGTCTTTCCCACGTATGATGGCCGCGACCATCGCTTTTTCTAGCTTAAAATAGAATATTATAATAAAATAATGTCACTTTCAGAGCACCTATCAAGGTTGCACATGATACTCAAGCCGTTCATGTTGCGACGGATCAAGAAGGACGTGGAAAACGAACTCTCGGACAAGATTGAGATTATGGTACACTGCCCGCTTACGATCAGACAAAAGCTGCTTTATATCGGTAAGTTTTAGCGTTCATCATCATCATTATCACATCTGAAGACGTCCACTGCTGGACATAAGTTTCCCCGATAGAGCGTCGCTTTTACCGGCTGCTTGCATCTTGCATCTAACAGCTCCCGGCGGTTTGGATGAGATCGTTCTGCCCACATAGTAGAGGGCGGGCATACGCTGTGTTTTCCGGTTAAATATTTTAATAGTCGGAGGGGAAAACGTGCTATCGTAAATCATCAAAATAAGGCGGCAAAGAGAAGCAAACTAACCCAAAAAACCTAGAGTCAAATGAAATAACTTACTACGAGTGAGTGGTCCTAAATTTTTTCCCAAGTCGCAATTTATGCAGAAACCAACTGTATTAATGTAAAGTTAAGGTCACTTTTTCAAGCACTGTTAATCACTGTTTACATTTACGGATCACCCATATACGTTATTTTTTCTTATGTAGAAGTAAAACCGCTAGATAAATTTTCGATAGTGTACTGTGAATACGTTGAATATGGTAATTATTTTGCAGCGCTGAAAAAGAAGATCAAAATAGAAGAGTTGCTGCATTATTCTGTGGGAGCTGAAACAGGGCACAATGTCGACAAGAATTTCACGTCCAATTTGATGAACTTGGTCATGCAGTTTAGAAAGGTGAGTTCTTATCTTTTTGAATCTATTGTTTCATTTGTGTTACAGGAAGCGATCATGTATTAATTTTCTCAATACTACATCCATATTAAAGTAATTGTCCTTGTTTTATTTTAGCGCAAATAGGAACAGATAAAATCCCATCTCACAAACTAGTGAACAAAACAAAAGAACAACAAGTCGATACAACGTGCGTGTGCGCTTTACAATAATAGACTTCGTTAGATAGAAGATTCCCTACCAATTAAAAAGCTAACCTAAGGTTTAACCGATTCGAACTTTGTATTACATTTACAAGACTAAAGCTAGAACACTTTTTATTATGGAAATTATCGGTAACGGTAAAATTGTGGGTAAAACCGCGTGGTGGCCTAGTTATAAAAAGGATTTTTTTTCTAGGTATGCAACCACCCAGAACTATTCGAGCGACGCGACGTAAAGTCCCCATTCGCAATGCAAGTGGACGACTACCACATACCGAAGCTAATAGCGGAAGATGGCGTGCTATTGCGATGTATACCCTCGAAACGACACCTGCTTTACAACAAGTTCTCTATTCTCACCCCCGATTATATCCACGAAAGTTTGAGCCGAAATGGGGTGGAAAATGAGAAGGTGCAGAAAAAGGGGGCGAAAAAAGAGGGGCCCAGTTGCTTCGCGTTCACAAGGTTTATGGATTTGTCGCCAATGGAGGTGTATAGAGTAATGTTATGCGGATGGTTGTATGCGTAAGTATTTCGTCATATTATTATGGATTTAGGGTTCAATTGGTTCACATCCCAAAATGTCGAAATTATTGATTGTATCGTGGTCAAAATGTGTAAGCGTCAAAACGTTAAAATGCTTAAAACGTTCGAAACATTATGTAAGGGTTGTTTTTGTGTTGTTTATAAAAACCTTCCAATTTGACAGCATTTTGCGTTGTCCCTTTCTTATAGGCTGAAATGAAAAAGACGCAAACAATTTTAGTGCTGGCCATTTTAATATATTTTCATAAATTCAATTGCTTTGGATGCAAAATGGACGCAATCATAAACTATTTCAAATCTTAACATTTTTCACGTTCGCGTATACATAGATTTAACTATTTATGCTCTATTGACAAAAAAAATGATTTAAAAATGCCACGCTTACGCTTTTAAATTCTCATGTGTTCTGGCTGATCTTTGGGGATTTTTTAAATCTAATAAGTATTTTTTGTAGAACAGATTTATTGCAAATTGATCCTTCACTAATCGATAATTCATACAAATAACTTCCACAGAATGAATCACATAGAACAATGCCTGGTGAAGTACGATCGCCTGCGCCACCGCCAAGACTGGTGGTTTGAGAATGCACAATCAGAAGTAAAGCAAGAGAGTGAGAACGAAACAGATACATGTGTGAAACAGTACGAGGGAGTGAGAAGCAAAGATCTGCTGCTTATATGTCCCGATGGGGATCCTTTGAGGCATATCAAGGATGACTCTTTGATGTGGAGGGATTTCCTATTTACTGATCCGCTTTGGATTGAAGGTACGCCCTTACTAATTACATAAAAGAGAATGGTTCTCTGTTAGTTTGTTTGAATTGCATTTAACATTTTACACAAGTACAGAGAACATCATTGCATAATTTTTTCCCTGAAAACGGAGTTAAACTAAACTAATACAAATTGCGTCACACCTCTATTTCAAAATAAGATAAATATTTATTGAACACCATTATACATACAACATAAACTTTGACTCTAAACTTTGGGGAGAGGTAATCTCAAAGAATACTTTAAAAATAATTTCTGTGTATTTTCAATATGACTTATGATTTCCGTATATTTTAAAGTAGGGAGGGGAGGGTAGGGTAGACAAAAAAGGCTTTTCTTTGACACAAATACTTCCTAACATCTCCAATCTGGGAGTTTTTGAGACTAGATTGAATCGGTATCTTGTAACCACCACACCATCAGGTGAAAAGTCCAATCAGGTCAAAATGGAAATTGAAGACTCAATGGAAAAACAGTAATGATACAATTTAGATGGAAAGCTTTGTTTTCCCAATTTTATTATTGAAGTAATTTTGATATTGTCCAGGAGGTCCATTCTACACTCACACGGAATTCTCGCTTCACTACATGTCGGAAACTATCGAACATCGCTCCATGAGGATGAGGCATTTACGTGAGAAAAATCCACAGGTGAGCTTAAAAGTAATGTAGTACCTATTGTTTTAGAAGAAATACAGTTTCAGATAACAAGTTGAACTGCCACCGCAGGGCCAATTGATTAAAACTTAATAGTATCATGGAAAAAGGAGAGGAATGCCAATACACCAAGAAAACAGCGTAAATCGGAAATATGTCTAAAATTAGATGGCGTTTGCAAAATGAGCGGGCTATAAGTTGAGCGCAGATCAGAAATATGCCAAAAAAACTTTCTTCCCCATCGGTTGTCAGTTCTACGAGCGATGTGGCCTGCCCGCTGCCACAGCTGTTTCTAGTTTCCACTGTGAAAACGTGGAATTATAATATTTTGTGTTGTTATATGACGTTTGTGGTTTGTTTTACATGCTATAATTTGTATTGATAGGGATGAAAAGTGGTCTCGCAAAGAAAAAAAATGTTAGTCTGGTAAACTAAGCCAAACGGTTACAGCCCCTATCTAGTTAAAAAATCTAAAAATCGTAACAATAATGGTTGTTCCACAGACAGAGATGCTAAGCGAGATAAAGACAGAAGACGGAGGCGTGGTGCAAGTACCGCATCAGGACTCTGAAGAGTTTCCACACGTGGAGAGACCGTCTCTAACATTCCCAATGGAACCGACGCCGCTGCCGAGCTTCTTGTACACTATGCAACCGAAGGTTCGTAACATCATCATCATCATCATCACGTCATCAGCCTATTTGCGTCCACTGTTGAACCACTGCTGAACATAGGCTTCCCCCATTAAGGGTTGCCATAATCACCACGCTTGGTAGACGTTTTTTAACGCCCAACATACATAGATCCGGGACCCTAACTAGGATTCCCTGTATCTAGGGACCCAGGAACTACGAGGACCATGCTCCCACAACACCCAGACACAGAACACGTGTTTGCCCTTTTTCTCCTGTGCACAAATAATTGTCCTATCGCGGGAATCGAACCGCCTCCGGGTTATAAGCCGACCTGGGGCCTTATTCGCTATGCCACATGAGATTCCTTGCCAATAACGCGCTTTAAGGTGGAACGTTTCCTCAGCGCAACGCAAGAAAATTTGAATTTGCCACGCTAGTGTAACGTTACACCTTAACGCAACACGACATGGAATGAAAAAAATTGTATTCTTTTGTATGCCACGCGTTAGGTTGTTTGTGGCCAGTGTTTTCTATGTTTCTACGTGCGTATAACGAGCCTAGTTGCGTTTGTCAAATTTGACAACGGCATACAGAATAGCATTTTAACGTGACGCGTTACGTGTCTATCTGGTCATGGCGAATAAGGGCCCTGCTCGTCTTGGTCATCGCTGTAGATTACATTGCCGACCTATGTGAATGCTGCCCATTCCCTGGATATTCCCTTAGTAGGTTGTTACGGCAGCTAAGGCAAGAGATGGGGTGGTCCTATTCATAAACCGTATATTTATAATCTCATTTTACAGTCAGTAGTAATCTAGACTGCGCTGATGTCTCAGGATGACGTGCGTGGTGCAGTGTCACACACACTTATGTTTTAAAGTTCCGAGTTATACTGCAAATGTTATGGGGGGTTGAGACGCTTAACAACAGGCGAACGACTAGCTCATCACCCCATTCGTATTAGAATAGTTAACTATATATTAGTGCAATATAGGCGGTCTTATCGCTATACAAGGTGTTTCCTCCAGGTATGCGCGAACACTCGAGCCCCGTTCGCAGTATCGCGAGCGTTTGCGTACCACGTGACCCGACATCAGCAAGCTGAATGCGCGGCGGGGTGCAACAAAATATCGCGCCTTCTCGCTCGCACTCGACCCACATTCGGCTGGGCTTGCTTGCAGGTGCCAGGTAAAATGAGATGAGATGGTTGCTTTATCTTAGTTTGTTGTATGTAATAGCGCGTTTCAACAAAGGTCAAATTTTAACAGAGCAGAATTTTTATTGTTGTCTCATTCCTATTGCACTAAAGGTGGGAGTGGGTAAACAATATTATTTTTGTTTTCGTCAGAATCGTTTATTCAACGACATGCGTAATATAAATACTATTAAGTCCACATCGCTCGTAGAACTGACAACCGATGGAGAAGAAAGGTTCTCGAGTGGCGACCACGAACCGGAAGACTCAACGTAGCTACCCACGCTGCGTCTTCCCGGGTGGGTAGTGGGGCTAGGTGGGCCGACGATCTGGTGAAAACCGCGGGGAGCCGATGGATGTAGGAGGCAAGCAGCCGCTCAAAGTGGCGCTCTCTGGGGGAGGCCTACGTTCAGCAATGGACGTTTTCACGCTGGTACTTATGTGTAATTTATTGGCAGTGGTCATTAAAATGAAATTGGTTTGACTGTTTCATTTTTCTTTGTTTTTTCTTTTAAAGTAGGTACCTAAGTTATCCGATTCCCATAGTACAAGCTTTGCTTAGTTTGAAATGAAATGAAATAATTTATTATAAGTAAACAAACTATTAAACAACAATTTATAGTCGCTAAACTTTGTTTATATATCCTTGTTTGTTTTAAATGAGTTTTGGGATAAATGGCGCTGTGTGAAACGTCCACAAATTAATATTTATTTATATTGTTGTTTCCTTCTTCTTTTCCTTTCCTTTTTCTGCAAATGATATAATTTTTTTTTAATTTCAGACAAGAACCAGCTAGTCAGCGACGCAGGGAAACTAACAGTATTAGACTCATTACTGAAAAGACTGAAAGAACGAGGACACAGAGTATTAATATACAGTCAGATGACAAAGATGATTGATTTGTTAGAAGTAAGTACACTTCAGCCCGTGTGGTCCCGTTGTGAGAATAGGACCACCCCATCTCTTCCCGTGGTTCCCGTAAGAGCCGCCTAAGGGAATGTCCAGGGAATGGGCAGCATCATTCTTCTTGGTCTTCATTATAAGCTGTGATCACCAAGCCGCCTGCCAAGCGTGGTGGCACTATGATAAGCGTCCAAAGTGGTGGTTTATAGGGGAGGCCTATGTTCAGCAGTGTACATCCTCCAGCTGATGATATTGTGATGTGTGTGATTATATTCGCTGCGTTTATAATAATACTAAAAGACAATATTTATAATAACAATTAATATTTGTTTTACAGGAATACATGTGGCATCGGAAACATAAGTACATGCGGTTGGATGGATCCAGTAAGATCTCAGCTCGACGAGACATGGTCGCTGATTTTCAGGTAAACTATAAACATTTTTAGTATTAATAAAATTAATCCATCCAGCTATCTATATAAACTTAAAAAATACGGTTTATTTGTCCCTACAATCACTTGAGAACAGCTGGACTTGTCATCATCATCGTCTGAAGACGTCTACTGCTGAACATAGGCCTCCCACAGAGAGCGCCACTTTGAGCGGCTGCTTGCCTCCTGCATCCATCGGTTCCCGCAACTTTCACCAGATCGTTTCCTAGTGGGGGGCAGGCCTACGCTGTGTCTTCCGGTTCGTGGTCGCCACTCGAGAACCTTTCTTCCCCATCGGTTGTCAGTTCTACGAGCGATGTGGCCTGCCAACTGCCACTTCAACTTGCTAATTCTAAGAGCTATATCGATGACTTTAGTTCTCCTGCGGATCTCCTCATTTCGGATCTTATCTCGCAAGGAAACTTCGAGCATAGCTCTCTCCATAGATCGCTGCGCGACTTTGAGGCCAACAGTAAGAGACCACGTCTCAGTGCCATAAGTCATCACTGGCAACACACAATGGTTGAAAACTTTTGTTTTCAGACTTTGTGGTGCTAGTCAGTACTTGGATAATTCATTTCAATTATTTTACAATAACATACAAACGTAAATTAAAAATCTAAAAAACCCTGATACAGAAAAAAAAGATTAATAGAATAAAATATACTATTAAACAACATAAAAATGGGTTGATCCATTTGGTAGCTACAATGCCACAGAACACACATTCAACTTTTAATAACTATATTATAATTTTTTTTTAAATATTGAGTTATCGTTTACACAGAGAATATGTTTCAGGCGCGGACTGATATCTTCGTGTTTCTATTGTCCACGCGAGCCGGCGGCCTTGGCATCAACTTGACTGCTGCTGATACTGTGAGTTCAATAAGACTTATAGTTTTCTGATTTAAATCACATCCATTAGAGGTTTTTGATTGGTGTCTGTTGATTACTGTTTAATCATCATTTGTCATTAGGCATGATCCCCCCCCCCCGCATTTAATATGAATCATCAGTCAATCTTTAAATAATGAATGAAAAGAGCAAAGCGAAAGAGAATAGTTGAATGAGCGAGCATAAAACTGCTCACTCATTTTATTATATTCAAAATCAGAAATGTGAAGCTAAATAAAAATTTTGGAGGGAACGCGGAAAAGTTCATGTCCTTGCATTGTATTATTTTTCAAAACTAGTGCTTTTTCCATTGTTAATGTTTAAAACGGGTGGCGTTTTACGCATTAAGTGCTGAATTACGAGCATGAATGTGGGAAAGTGGTATAATGTGGTGAAACGTGGTTTTTCGTGTTGCTTCCAAAATTCCATAGAAGCTTCTCATACAGTTGTCATCACTTTACTAGGGCATAACTTAGACGGGACTGTGACTACCTGACTTAGACTGGACTATGACTACCCTTGACTGTGACTTGAAATATACACGATGAAAAATTACAATAGTTGACACTGGCTAAATACACTAAGTATGTGTGGAGCCAAAATATAAGAAAAAAGACCTCAACACTGCTAGTATTTTCTGTACTGGTGATAGGTATCTATTACCACAGTAATCAAATCTACCAATCTGTTTATTAATAACTAGCGGCTCGCCCCGGCTTCGCACGTGTAGTGGTGTAGCCTATGTTACTCAGGGTGAATGTAGCTTTCCAATGGTGAAAGAACTTTTGAAATCGGCACAGTAGTTTTTGAGTTTATTCATTACAAACATACAAAAATACAAATCTTTCCTCTTTATTAAAGTGGGGTAGAAAGGCCTTGTTCTGAGTGATTCAATGTTCATAGGTGATATTCTACGACTCGGATTGGAACCCGACCGTGGACCAGCAAGCGATGGACCGCGCGCACCGGCTCGGCCAGACCAAGCAGGTCACCGTGTACCGACTCATCTGTAAGGGAACCATTGAGGAGAGGATCATGCAGCGGGCGAGAGAGAAGAGTGAAGTATGTTACTGTTTTTTTTTTTTTTTTTTATTGCCAACATATGTACATATTTAGTGATACAGGTGCTATGTATGTGTATGCAAAACATATGACCCCATTAGGGTATAGCAACAGGTTAGGTGAAGACCAGGCTGATCCATTAAATAAAATCCACAAACACCTTTGGGCAAAGTTTAATACTAAAGTGGCTTACTTTTGTCATTAAAAAAATCTGCCAAATTATAATAACATTTCATTATCAGAAAATCTTTTAAAACCTTATTAAAAACGGATTCTTTTTCTTGAGCGAGTATTTGTTCCGGGATTTTTTTTTGTTCACAGTCTATTGAATTTGAAATGAAATGAGGAACTACATGTATTTTGTTTTTGAACTAGAACATGATTTGCTTCTTTCAAATCAAATCAAAATCAAATAATCATTTATTGACTTAAAAGGGTTTATACATCTTATTGAGTCCAAAGACTCCCGAACTAGTGAGAACACTGTATTTCAAATTAAATCAAATCAAATCAAATCAAATATTTATTCGCTAGAACACAATTTACAGAAAATATGTTAAAATAACATAATAAGGCATTTTGCGTTCAACCTGCATGCAAGCGTGCAAATATTAAATAATGTTTTTGTTACAAAACAATTGAAATTCTTTAACACTATAAAATGTGTGTTGTAACAACCAGTCATGCACTGTTTTTTTGAATATATTGCCTGTTAGCATGTTTATATAATCAGGTATACAGTTATATATTGATATGCACCTATTATAGACATTTTTCTTGTATATATCTTTACGACAAGGAGGTTGATGCAGTAGGTTGACAAATTTGGCTCTTTTCTGTTGTTTAATAATTTCGCTGCGTTTATGGAAAAAAAGTGAATTGGCTTTAGTGAAAATACAAATTTTCTTGATGTAGATGCACGGCAGAGGAAGTATGTTACATTTTTTAAATAGTGGTTTACAGCTATCCAAAAACCAGGCCTTGTTCATCACACGAATACATCGTTTTTGAATTCTAAAAAAAAGCCTAAGCTTCTCTAATTCTTTGACTTTAACTATTATGTCATATTATACTAATACATTACTAAATGTATAGTTTAAACTTTGGTTAAAACTAGGTTCAGGCGTATAGTAAAACTACTTATTTTGACGGCAGTAGAAAAAAATTGCTTTATTTTATGAGCTGTAATTTCATAATTGCTAGCAACATTGATGTTTAAAACTAGAATTAGAAGTCCTTGAAATAAGTATAGAATGGTTTGTTCCCTTTGGTCGACTTAGGCCACTTCTTAACTTCCACTTCCTAGCTTGTCATTTCCAAAGTCATTTCATAATTATTAATCAAAAAAATTAAATATTTATATTATTTTTTTATTTTTTTTTTTATTTTTTATTTTTTTATTTTTATTTTTTTTTTTTAATTTTTTTTATTATTTTTTTTTATTATTTTTTTTTTTTTATTTTTTTTTATTTGTTTTTTTTTTATTTTATTTTTTATTTTTTTTTTATTTTTTTTTATTATTTTTTTTTTTATTTATTAATTATTTTTATTATTTTTTCATTTCTTATTCTTATTCTTATAATTTTTACATTTCCTGATTCGTCCTCTTATTATTACCGATAGCGCTTTTGGGGTAAATGTTCAAAACGTAAGCTGACTTTTCTTCACTATGAGCATAAACATCGAATCACACCTATTGATGAATAAGCAAAGAATTACTAACCCATATTTCTCTAACAATATCATTCAGAATATTGGTGGTTATTTATTCAATGTTTTTTTTATATCTCAATTTATTCACAGATCCAAAGAATGGTGATAAGCGGTGGAAACTTCAAGCCTGACACTCTGAAGCCTAAAGAAGTAGTGTCCCTTCTCCTCGACGACGAAGAAATAGAACTTAAATGTATGTCTAAAGTACCTACTATGTTTTTATTTCCTAAAAGCTTACACAAGAAGATATACACCAGAAAAGTTTACATAATGTCTGTAATGATAAGGAAAAATCACATTCTATTTCGAATGATTGTTATTAAAAGCGTGTCTTTATAGTCTTGATTTTTTTTTTATTGCAGATCGTCAAAAATCAGAAGAAAAGAAAATCATAGAAGACAGAGAACGAAAAAGAAAAATTGGCATTTTGCCCGCTGCTGCGGTGAGTAATTTTTATCTATTCCATTCTTCAGCTGTGATCTAGCAATAGAAAAGTAAAGAGTTCCAAGTAATTACCAGTGTTTTCCAGTAGGGAGCCACTTGAGAGCCTGTTCTCAAGTACAGCAACATAACCAAGTATAGCTTGACGCTATATTCAGCTTTATCGTCTTTTTAGAGGGTATCCAGTCCAGAATACAATGCTAAATCCGGCTGTCTCTCCTAACCCGAGTTACTAAACTAAACGTGCGATAAGGACAGCGAATGTTTAGGCTGACTATATCGCCAAAATCGGGATTTTTTGATAATCCCTACATTTTCATCCAATTTTGATGATATTTTTCCAGTTTTTTTTACCATGCTGCATAAAATTCTCGCGCAACGAGCTATGGAGAGAGCTATGCTCGGTGTTCTCTGCGAGATAAGATCCGAAACGAGGAGATCCGCAGGAGAACTAAAAACTAAAGTGATCGATATAACTCTTAGAATTAGCAAGTTGAAATGGCAATGGGCCATATCGCCATAGTATTTACAACCGATGGGGAAGAAAGGTACTCGAGTGGCGATGCAGCTTAGGGAGGGTAGTTGGGTTAGGTGGACCGGCGATCTGGTGAAAACCGCGGGGAGCCGATGGATGCAGAAGGCGAGCAGCCGCTCAAAGTTCAGTGGACGTTTTCAGGCTATTGATAATGATATGATAATTCTTACATTGGGACCACGCGGTGCTGTTATCTTATGTGATTATAATCATTATGCTTGTTTACAGTAATGTTTGTTTGTTTGTAGCCGGTAGCGGCGGTGCCGGAGCCGAAGCGGTCACGTGACTCGGCCTCCGAGCCGGCCAGCCCGCTGCAAGTGGACGACGACTGTGACAACTTGGTCGTTGACGTACCGCCGGCGCCTATACGTGAGTCACACACATCCTTCGACTGGCCTGATGGCTCAGTTGGTAGTAGCTCTGCCTTCTGAACTATAGGTTGTGGGTTCGATTCCCACCCGGCACAAACATTTGTGTGATGAACATCGATTTTTGTTCTGTGTCTGGGTGTTATATTGTATTATGTATTTACAAACAAGAAAGAAGTATTGTCCCATTCGTACAAGCTATGCTTAGTTTAGGGTTATTTAAAAAAAACTTTATTCATGATTGTCAACACTTTAAAAATTGAATCCCGAAGCGGTTTTCAAGAGATGCCTGAACGAATAGCAGTGCGGCCTTTATAAATTTCTCCTTGTCTTCCACGCCAACTTGAAGTGCGATTATACCCCTTTAGGCACATAAAGCCCACTTTCCAAAATGTCCGCTCGTGTCATGTCGGCTTGCCCTTACGAAGTAATTGAATGGACTGAGTGCACGAAGTAAGCGAAAGTCTACTTCAACTCTTAAAAATTGCTTCCATCTTTCCGCATGTACGTAAAGCGTAAGGTCGCATTTTCAATGAATCCTGATGGAACTTGCTGTACAGTTTCGAATCTACACTCCTGCATTATTTTTGTCGTTGATAATTTTTGTTAAAAAGAGGGTAAGTTTGCTGCGAAGCCATATACCGGCTTATTTTGTCAATATATTGCAGAATCATTGTGTACTGAATTCTAAACAAGTATTTCAAATGTGAGCAAAATCGGTCAAGAGGTTGTCGAGATAACATATGGTTGAGGTCCGAGTTCGGAACGCAACAAGGACAATATCATACCGTGAGGTTGGGAAAACGTTTGCGGTCACGTGGTGTACCGTACGCAGACTTGCAAGTATTTATAAGGCCACTAGCTGCGCCCCGCGGTTTCACCCGCAGATAAAAAGTAGCCATGTGTTAACCCAGCGTATAAGCTATCTCTATTTCAAATTTCATCCAAATCTGTGCAGCCGTTTCAGCGTGAAGGAGTAACAAACATACACACATACAAACTTTCGCCTTTATTATATCGGTGTGACAGTGTGATAACAACGTAAGCCGGTCCGTTCAAAGTATACCGACGACCTGTTCAAAACCGCGAGAGCCGCTGGATGCAGAAGACAAGCAGCCGCTCAAAGTGGCGCTGCGTGGCCTACGTTCAGTAGTGAACGTTTTCAGACTGTTGATGACATGATGATGATGACGATGCAAACATTGCAAAGAAGTTCGCGGTCGCGAGGCCAGTGTTTCCAGAAGTAGTGTATAGTATTGTAGACGTGCATACATGGTGGTCCCTCCCGCAGCGTTCTCCCCGGCGCGGGGCGGGCGCGGGGCGCGGGGCGGGCGCGGGGCGGGCGCGAGGCGCGGGCGGCCCCGGGGCGCGCGCCGCCCGCCGCGCCCGCCGCCCGCGCGCGCCGGCCCGGCCGCGCTCGCCGCAGGTACCGTGCCAGTACAACACTTCTACACGTTCACCGTAAATCCAGTTGACCAATGATACAACTTTCCCCTCATACGAAAATTAGTGGTGTATTTCAACTACTAACTTCTAATAGATACTATGAATTTCCAATAAATCACGGGGGCCCGTTGATGTCTTTTGTTGTATTCTGTTCTTTGTAATTTTGTATGAGTTTGTCACGTTTCGTTACCTCGCCCCCTGCCCGCGTAGGTCAGTCGTGATTGTACGAGAAATTATGTTCACGAGATATCAACGCGCTTTGTAATCTTTGCTTTTACAGATATCGTAGGCCTCGCACTGCTACTGTGAAGCCTAGGGTGAAGTCCACTTATTTTTCCTTCTGGATTTCTTCTTCATTCAAATCTTCATAAAAAATTTAAAAAATTCTATAAAGTGAAATATCGCATGAAATCATGAAACCAATGCCAATACACTAAAAAAACAGCGTAGATAAAAATATGCCTAAAACTAGATGGCGTTGCTAAATGAGCGGACTCTATGTTGAGCGCAGATCCAAAATCCAGAAATATGCCAAAAACCCGTTTTAAACCTAACCCACCGTAGCTACCTGTGCAGCCCGCTCATTTTGCAGTACCATCCAGGTTTAAAATGGTTTTTTGGCATATTTCTGGTCTACGCTGTTTTCTTAGCGTATTGGCATTCTTCTCCTTGTTCCTTGATGAAAAACAAAATAAAAAAAAATACGTGTCTGTTATTTTTCAACTAACATTTAATAAAACCAATAAAAACCCGGGGTCGAAAAATGTAATCGTTCTCCATTGTTTGAAACTGGTTCGACAGGCGCAGCCCTGCTGGAATCGGACGCCCCCCTAGAGGTACTAGAGCCTTGGGCGGGCGGCGCGGCGCGCGGGCGGCGCGGGCCGGGGCGGCCGCGGCTGCGCGGCGCCCCGGCCCGCGCGCCCGCCCGCCGCCCGCGCCGCCCGCGGGAGCCGCTGCTGGTGCCGCTCGCGCCGCCGCCGTAGTCCTCAACACAGGTATACAAAATAGGCTAGTGTCCTGCTATTCAAAATGTATAATAGGTCTTAGGTTATTTTTTTCCTGTCCATGCAAAGGTAGCCTGGAAGAAATCGCTCTATGCGATAAGGCCGCCCGTTGTTCTTCTGTGTTTTGTGTTCAATGAAGTATTTTTGTATTGTATTGTATTGTAAATATTATTGTCATAAAGTAGGTTTAAAAATGAATGCAATAATTGAAAAAATAAGTAAAGACGGTACATAAATCACGGAGTTATAAGCTTTTAAAGTTTCTGGAGGCGGAATCGCCTGTCCCTTTCTCGCAAAACAGAGCTTCCCCACAGTAAAGTCACATGCCAAAGATAAAAAAGCTACCACAGCTTAGTAATGAGGTACCATGAAGGATCATACACTGACGTCACAGCATGTTTGAGCTCTCTCTTTCAATCCCTATATTTTAAAATGCTTGTATTTTGTAATTGAGTTTTGGCGGGAACACGGAAAAGTTCACTTCGTCGTTGCATTGTATTATTTTTCAGAACTTGTGCTTTTTCCAGTGTTAATGTTTAAAAACGGTGGCGTTTTACGCATTAAGTGCTGAATTACGAGCATGAATGTGGGCAAGTGATATAATGTGGTGAAACGTGTTTTTTCGTGTTGCTTCCAAAATTCCATAGAAGCTTCCAGTAAAGTTGCCACCACTTTACTAGGGCACATGACGTAGACCAGACTGACTACCTGACTTAGACTGGACTATGACTGTGACTAAGACTTGACGTTATACATATACGCGAAGTATTCTATAACACGATGAAAAATTACAATACTTGACACTGGCTAAATACACTACGTGTGGAGCCAAAATATAAGAAAAAAAACACTTGTAATTTTTGAGATATTTAATTATCAAAAAGTAGCCAGAAGACATCACGTGATTAATAGACGACCCCCTAGATGGCGCTGTGTGAAATTTCTTGTTGAAAAAAAATTATTTTGTTTCAGATCATTGTTAATCGGAAGCCACTGCCATCGTGTTTACATTATTTAAGCCCACCTCTAGTGCAATTATTATATTTGACTCGAATACTAGTATGTATCGAGTTGACATAACTGTACTAAAGACATAATTTTTCTAACAAAATGAGGCTTTTTATTAAAAAAAAGAAATTGTGTTTTATGCATGACTCAATAGATGGCGCCAGTTGTGGTTTTACTAAAATCTGTCACTGTCACTGTTTTAAGCATAGACCACAGGTTAGAGGAAATGTGTCACGATACTGACTGACAACTCTAAACTCTTTCGTTTCTTTTTAGTTTCGTTGCGGGACAGCTCGGCTGTATCTTGGATCATAATATTAACGTTTATCTATCTCGCAGATCTACTGTACTTCAATTTACTGAATAAGAATGCACCACAGACTACTTAGGCAATGTACTCGTGGTCCACTCAACTGAATTTGACATTTCTTTCTAGATAGTCTAAGCATTTTCTTATGTTTGTACTACTCTGTGGTTTGAAAGGTTTAAACTATTACTTACTGCGCCATCTAGAAAAGAAGCGGAACTAGGTTTTTTTTTTAATAAAACTCCTCATTACGTGATGACATTTTGGTCATTACAGGGGCCGCCTAAACGGCCCCACGTTTGTACAGAACCAGATTTTAGTTAGAAATATTACCTCAAAGTGAAACTTTGTTTTGTTTTAGTTGTAAATATTCATGGATTATTAATTTTAAATATATTATTATTGTTTAATTAGACAAGGTTAACTTACGCTTACGGACGTTAGTCGATGAAATAAATGTTGTAATGTTTTTGTTGTTTAATTTCTGATCTGACCTTACATACCTACCTATATTCTAAAAGTAAAGCTAAAACGGTGCCTTTTTAAAAAGGCTGTGTCAATTTATATGAGATTATGATTGGGGTCGGCTTTGCACACAGATTCTAACTAAAACGAGGTCAAAGGGGGAAGGGGGGTTGATATGAATGATCACTAAAAAAAGAAATCACGTGAGATACCTTATGATGTATCAACTCTATTACATAATGCAATGAATAAGTAACGGGGGGGATCCTCGAGCCACTTCGCGCGATATTACGATATCGCGGCGTCACACGCCGCACGCTGGTAAAACCCGCGCGGCGTCATCGTCGAGAAGTCGCTCGAGGATCGCTACCGCCCAATGTGTGGTCAGCCTAAGGTTTTCAATCTCCATAAACCCCAAAGAGTATATAATACCTATTCTAGGTATAGGCCTCCCCCGCCACTTTAGACACTTTATATTAGGCAGGAATTTGCCATAATCAAGGCGGCTTGGTCGCTTGGTGATCTCAGAAGATTTTCTACTATCACGGAACTTCTCGGAATAAACGGAAAATGGTACCGCACATTCCCTGGGTAATAACTTGACTGACAGTGAGTTTAACGTATGGGTTCGAACCCGATATTTCCTTAGCCAGCTCCTACGGCACCCGCGGGAAGAAATGGGCCTTAGCAAATTATATACACTTTGAGATGGGGTGGTCCTATTCGCAAACCGGGACTACAAGGCCGAAGTAGGTATACCATGTCTACAACATAGTTATAACGCGATAGACTTTGATTTCGAAGTTATTTTTAGTCGCTTACTAGTATCTACCAATGATGAGTTACTGCACATTTAAAGCAAACAAGTCTTTACCTCATACGAAGTTACGCAAGGTCACATGACAAAAGACATTCCTCACATACATATAATCTCAGGCGACATCTCACTGTCAGGGAGGTCCCGCCACGGGTCGCCGCTAAACATTCTAATTATACGTGGCAATGTCACAGTTAAACAGTTTTTACTGGCCGTGGTTTTTCGTAGCACTACCATGACAGTCGTATGTTTTTACCATAGACCGTTCGTTTGTTCGGTAGATTGGTTCTGATAGACTTCAGTTTTAGTTTCGGTTTCAAATCAATAAGTTATCTATTGACATTAAAATGGAAGGATATCATGAGTCCGTAGACCCCTGAACTAGTGATAACCATAGAGGAATATTACGCTTAACACTATTTGTCAAGAGCCAAGGCTTCTCCACAGACACACAGTTAATTAGAGAAAAAACTATTATCGCTCCCCATCCTTTAACTTACCCAATTATGACATACCTATTTACTAATTCCCCAGAACGAGGAGATCCGCAGGAGAACTAAAGTGAACGATATAGCTTTTAGAATTAGTTAGTTGAAATGGCAATGGCAGGTCACATCACTCGTAGAACTGACAAGCGATGGGGAAGAAAGGTTCTCGAGTGGCGACCACGAACGGGTTGACGCAGTATAGCCCCCCACTCGGCGGACCGGCGATCTGGTGAAAGCCGCGTGGAGCCGATGGATGCAGGTGGCGAGCAGCTGCTTAAAGTGGCGCTCTCTGGAGGAGGCCTATGTTCAGCAGTGGACGTCTTCAGGCTGTCAATGATGATCTACTAATAAAAGTTAGGTACCTAATTAATGTACTGTCTCCACCAGCGCTTATTGATTTGACTGTTCTTATAAAATTGATCAGAGAATAAGATGGCGCGGAAAAATGACTCTCATACCCCTCCCAGGTTACTGGTGACTGTTGGATGGCAAAGTCAATGTTCAAGTTAATGAGATTTAATAATTTTTCATATATTTTTGCTTCTGACTTAATTTCAAACGCAAAAGAATTAGTTACCGACTCTGATGGTGAGATTAAAGTGATGATCGCGACCTACCGAGAAGTTAGTCATTGACCCTCCCACGGGATTCGTACCCGCACTGCCGCCGACCGCAAGTGCTTTGCATTCTAATCACTGCGCCGACAAAAACTAACGAATATACCAAACCGTGCTTAATATAAACAGACGCATAAATGTGGACGTGTTACCTTGTCAGTATGAAAACTGTCTTGTGTAGATTTTGTTAATACAAAAATGAGTAGAATTCTGGCTGCGACAAAGTTGTAACACAGAGTAGGTGGAACAGTTTAAGTTAGCTGCCTAAGTTAAGTGGTAGACGGTAAACGCGCCGTTAGTATTTCGCTCACATTCAGATCAACGTGTCATCTCTAGTGACGTGAGTCAGCGTGCGAACTGGTACTTTCCTCGTGGATACGTGAAGCTATTTGATAAGCTTATTATACTCAGCTCTGTGGCTTTAAATGAAAACAAATTGGTTTCTTACTTTTAAGTGACCACGACGCAGTAGTATCTGTATAACAAATTGGTCATCATCATCATCATCAATAGCCTGAAGACGTCCACGTCCCCATAAAACGGGTAACGTCACTTCGGACTCTTATCATATGGGGGGTTTGCCATTATCGCCACGCCTTAATAGGTGATTTGGTGATCACAGAAGATTTTAATGTAGGTACCGAGGGAAATGCTGCTGCTCGTTCCCTGGATATTCTCTTAGACCTCTTGCGCACCCGCGGGAAGAGATGGGGTGGTCAAACAACCGGCCAACCACCAACCGCCAACGTGGACCACACCGTTTTGTATACCTACTAACCAGCTATTCTAGGTACCTAACTTACCTGCGTTTCGCGAAGTGCGTGCTGCTGCGTGCACGCAACATCAATCGTGATGCAGCGCGCTTGCGCGGGTGCTTTTCCGAGAATACTTCAACGCGCCGTAACTTGCACTTCCGCATTTAATAGTGTGCTAATTGTCTTGTGCGATGGGAATTTTTTGTTGCTAAAGTGGGTGTTTACTGGAGCAACCATAGAATTATACAGGGTGATTGGTTCGTAGACCGTATCCTTTCAGGGTATGTTTAAACAGGCCTTGGGCTATCTTTTAAGCGTAAAATTAGTTCAGCGATTTTTTATTTTTTAGTCATTCAACATTTTGTGGAAATTGGAAAAGTTCCCCATTTTCGACCTTAAACCACTGATGATTATGATTTGAGATTGAAACGGGGAATTTTCCCAATTGCCACAAAAGATTGAATAACTTAAAAATAAAAAAAAACGCTGAACTAATGTAGTACGCTTAACAGATAGCCCAAGGCCTGTTTAAACACAAATGATACGGTCTATGAACCAATTACCCAATATGGAGCAGCGCTCTATAGCTTTTCACCGATTAATATGTTTCAAAATCGAAAATAACTCTATCCATCTGTCATAGAAGGTAGGTACCCACCTACATACGTCTCTCTGTCTGATACCTTTTAATGACGTAGACAGCTTTTTAAAAATGTAAATGAATGACGTGACGAGCTAGTCGTTCGCCTGATGTTAAACGTCACGGCGGCCCATAACAAATTGCAGTATCACTCGGAACTCTAAATCAATATTATAGTTTTGCGTAACACTGCACTGCGCACGTCATCCTGAGACTTCACACAGTAGGTATAGTATAAGATTACTAGACTAGGCTCTGAGTGATTTTGACATTCTACTACCGTCCATGCCACTCACAGCCATCATCAACAGCCTGAAGATGCTGAACATAGGCCTCCCCCAGAGAGCGCCACTTTGAGCGGCTGCTTGCATCCTGCATCCATCGGCTCTCCGTGGTTTTCACCAGGTCATCGGCCAATCACAGCATTCACAGTTAAATTAATTAATTAAAGTCATTCTAAACAATGCTTTACCTATAAACTCGTAAAGCTTGTACTAGGGAACCAGGTAACTGGATAGAATATTTTAGGTAGGTACCTACCTGCCTACTTTTTGTTTGTAACATAGGTAGGTACTTATAATAAAATATAGGTATCACTGAGACAGAATAATAACGTCGATGTCTATCGCACAAATGTTTGTCCTGGGTGGGAATTGAACCCACAACTAACGGTTCAGAAGGCAGAGCTCGAAAGAATCAGAACTTTGTAACCGACCGACTCCATTCAATGATTCAATTGTAAAAAAATTAAATATTTTTTTTTATAATTTTATCAAACGATATTTTCACTTCAATTTTTTTCACATTTACACGTTATTTAGCATGTTACGTCAGTTTTATTTCAGCACGTCGTTATCGTAAATCAATAATACATTTTACACCTCAGCGCCCCCGGGCCATTGATCACGAGTCGACAGCTACAAGACGGTGGTATGCAGTTTTTGTGGACATGCATCACCACATAACGCCTTGCCGTAGGTAAGAATGCTGATCATTTCCGGAGTTTTTGCAATATACATTTCTTTTAAAATTGGTTCGTGCTGTAACATAAAGATAAGGTTTAGGCAAGCATGCACCATCGTAGACTGCGTCATCACTTTCCATCAGGAGACAGTGGTCAAATGCTTTGCCTGTCAACAATAAAAAAGGTTAGATAATACGATGTCAAAAATAATAGGTGGTACTTTCAAAGTTTATTTTTTATATTGAATTTACATACATTAGTTCAACAGTCTGAAGACGTTTTGTGCCCCACTGCTGAACATACCCATCCCCATAAAACGCCACTATCGACGCTTATCATAAGGGGAGTTTGACTTGAGTTTACCATAATCACCATGCTTGGCAGGCGGCTTGGTGATCGCAGAAGATTTTAATGTACTGAGGAGAATGCTGCTGCCCATTTCCCTGGACATTCTCTTAGCCGGCTTCTACGGCACCCACCTATGGAAAGAGATAGGTGGTTCTATTCTCACGTCGCGCCGGGACCACACGGCTAATGACGTTTTTAGTTGGGGCCAAAAGGTTAATTTAGTATTTTTTTTAAATATGTACGTAAATTTATTTTAAGAGAACAAGGGCTCAGATCAACCTTGGCCCCAATCTGCCACCCGTTTGGAAATAAACCACCTAAATCGTAATAAGTAGAGACTTGCCTTTAGAAAATAATAGAACGACCACCTCATCATAATTGGCAGACTAATGCAAACCAAGCGTAGATCGCGGCATTGCATTCCCAATTACTGAAATTGCTTTCCACCTGCAGCGGCTACCTGCATTTTCGCGGCGGGTGGTGTTTTATTTCCTACCTAATTTGGTTCTACTTCTATACATTACTTTAGATATTCAGCGTTAAGTTTACCCATTACATTATTATAATCCAGTATTTAACTTAACAAATTGATTATTATAAACCTGCTTTACCATTTTGAGAAAGGCATCGTGACCGTTTATTTTAAAAGGCAAGGTATATTTTTAGGTTTACATATCTAATACGCATGGCACATGCAACGTTCTACCTATTTTTTCTACCCCATAAAGTTGGACCTTTGTTTAGTTGTTGACACATTTATTCACAAAAACTTAATAAACATAATATAACTAAACTAAGCCTAAAAACTAAACTATAACTAAAAATAACGATAAAAATAAAATAGAAAAATTTAAAATAGCCCGTTGGTGGAGGGAAATGTGCCCAGAATGCTGGCAGCATTACAACGTTGAATGGCGATGCTTTTATTGTTTAGTTTGTATCATGTTTACTGATGACTACAAAAAAAAACATGAAAATTAAATATAAAATACGGTTCATCCGAGTTTAATAGTATAAGATAAACTCCAAAGCCTTGGACACCGCGGCGTAAGGTTGCCAGCCTATCGGTTTTTTACAAGCTGCACTTCGGAGAGTGTGCAACGGAATTGCACAACTTAATTCCTCCATCCCCTTTTTACCATCGTACATTTAGACGCACGGAAACACGGCATCCGTATATGGTAGACACTCCTAAAATACGTACAAAGCGTTTTGATTCCTCGTTTATAATTCGGACAGCAAAGGAATGGAACACCTCACCAGCGTCATTGTTTCCTGACAAATGTCTGGGAGTTTTAAGGCTAGAGTGAACCGGTATCTTCTAGGCCAGCATGCTCCATCGTCGACCGCGTCATCACTTACCATCAGGTGAGACCGTGGTCAAATGTTAGCCTATCGTTGACAAAAAATTTTTTTTAACAAAATTTTTTTTATACGATACTAATAAACACATTAATATACAAATTGGACCTACTTCTGCAATATGGAACCAACCCACACAATTGTCAAAATTGAGTTAAGTATGTAGAAAGCTTTCAAAATGCACCTTCTATCTACCCTAAATAGATCAAACTGATCTGACAATTTTAATTGAACTAAACTTTATAGCGACAAAGTAACCAAGCCACATTTCAAAGGTTTTGCAATTAGCAAAAAAGATCCATGCTCTGTGGTTACCCGAAAACCTACGAAATATGAATGTTTGTTTTTTGTTGAAAGGACCCAATCCACGTGGTTCACATTTTTTATTATTCATGTAGAACCATGTGGTTTGGTTCTGGTATGCATAACATAAATCGCGAAGCCAACGCTTGATTCTTTATCATTAATATGTAATTCTTTTTAATTTTATTACAAATTTAAATTAAAAAGATTAAATCAACAAGGAACCAACCCACTGAAAGTAGTTTTGCAACAAGGAACCACGGACTTCAAAAAATTATTACACAGTAAATAATCATGTTTATCTTTATTATTATATTGGCATAGATAGAGCAAACTTACCAATTTTTCACAATACATCGTGCATCGTTTTGACAAAAACTGCTTTTTCTCGAAACTAACATTGTGTGGGTTGGTTCCATATTGCAGAAGTAGGTCCAATTGTTTTACAATATTATGTCCTTATGGGGTTTTGTTTGGGAAATTCAGGACAACGTCTGGATACCTAATTAGAAGGTTATACTTGGACATTGGTAGATTTTATTTCGTTTACCTATAGCTTTAGAAAATGCAACGCAGACAACAATGTCACATACATGAATTATTAACCGAGAAAAATAGAGTCGAAGAGTCGCGCGATTAATTTAATACCTACGTAAGTTACAGATTCGTACCTACCTACCCAGCTAGTTAATTATAAAAATGTTAATTAAGACTATTGTGGTGCCATCTTAAGGTCACTGGATATCCTGGGTCCAGAACCAGATGTACTTATCTTGATCACTTTAATTAGAGACCGGAAATATTGACCTATTTAGGGACCTATACTTACTTACAATGTAAATAAATGACGTGACGAGCTGCTTGCCCGATGTTAAGCGGGAAACCGTTGTACAGTGCCACTATTATTTACTCTGTGGTGACATTTAGAACTCTATAGTTATGCGTGACACTGAGATACTGCGTAGGATAATAGTAAATAAGTAATTATTATTTTCTCGTAAACACCGACGATTAAATAATTAAAAAAAATACAAAAATTTTGTTTCTATTTACAGTTTTGCCTTTAAAAAATCTTCATCGGAAATGACACATTACACCTCCTAAAATACCTTCCAGAACGACCATTCTACGT
This sequence comes from Ennomos quercinarius, assembly GCA_910589525.2. NCBI lineage: Eukaryota > Metazoa > Arthropoda > Insecta > Lepidoptera > Geometridae > Ennomos > Ennomos quercinarius. The sequence goes on along the minus strand of OU342507.1, from coordinate 10,941,255 downwards.
AGACCTCCGATAAGTGTTTTTAGACTGTACTTCGCAAGAAGCAAAGGGATCTAAATATTTTGGGGGGTAGTTAAGTAGGGGTGTGAAAGCGCAGGGGTGGCTAAATCGTCGCAAAGCGTAGAATGACGGATGTCTTTACAAGCAAGACAAGTTGTCAGTACGGATTACAGCTTACCTTTCACTGGATCTCAAACTTTTTCAGTTGGTTTTTAAACAAGGTTTCTTTTCAATACTCCACTCACAACATTTTGCGTTTTTTTTAATATTATAGAAGACATTCCTGCCAATAATTTTACCTTACAGTCGGTTATATGCATTAGGACAGCATTTCGATTCATATCATTTCATGAATATTTAACGAAATAACTAAATCTATACCTACAAATTAATAAAACTGTTACTGGACTAAATCTGTACATTGAATATTTTTTGAAAACTTTGATTGCGTTACACTTCTTAATCAATACAGAAATAGAAACATTTATATTTATCAAATTCTATGTCTGTTTCTGTTCCTTTGAACACGCATCACGATGAAACTACTGAACGGATTTTGCTAAAGTTTGGTATGGTTTTTTTTTTCTCTTATATTTTCGCTCCACACATAGTGTATTTAGCCAGTGTCAAGTATTGTAATTATTCATCGAGTTATGGAATATTTCACGTGTAAAGTCAAGTCTTTAAGTCTTAGTCACAGTCAGTCAGAGTCCAGTCTTAGTCAGGTAATCATAGTCCAGTCTAAGTCATACCCTAGTAAAGTGGTGGCGACTTTACTAGAAGCTTTTATGGAATTTTGGAAGCAACACGAAAAACCACGTTTCACTACATTATATCACTTGCCCACACTCATGCTCGTAATTCAGCAATTAATGCGTAAAACACCACCAATTTTAACCATTAACACTGGAAAAAGCACAAGTTTAGAAAAATAATACAATGAAACGACATGAACTTTTTCGAGTTCCCGCCAAAACTCATTTGGTATGGTTATAGCTAATTTTTCAGAATAACATTTAGAATACTTTTTGTTTTCTAAAACGGCCAAGTGCGGGTTGCACAATGAAACAAGAATGTAGTTCTTATGCAAGATTTTTTTTATTAGTAAGTATATTATTTTTTTATTTACCTATTTTTTTATACTGTTCCTGTCGAAGGGAAGAGAGTAGTGAAAGGGAAAAAGATAAAGGAAAAGGATGAATGGATGGGACGGCAATAATTCACCCTTTTCCCCTAATCTTCCCCTTTCGCTTCCCTCTTCCCATAAACAGGGTTAGAACGTAAAACTAATTTAACCCGTTCAAAGCCGGGGTGGTTCAACTAGTAATTAATAAAAGAGTATCTTTATCTTTATTTATACTTCCTCATCTACTTCAAAGTTTGACAATCACTGGCGGCTAAGCGATAACATATCGTTCTTGCGAAAGATGAGTGTATCCTCGTTCCGGTATTTTTTATCTTTTTTTACCTTTAACGAAATTAAAACGTTACCGGGTACAGTCGCGGCAAAAAACGTATCGCATGTCACCCTCGCACAATATAAAAAAAAACAGTATGGGATCTTTACATAAAAATTATGTATTAAGCAATAATACACATCATTTTAATGACAACTTTAAGCCAGGGTATGGGTTTCAGACTGAACTGAATGACTGACTGAACCAGTATTTTTTTGTTTTTTTTTTTTAGGGTTTTTGGGGGGTTTTTTTTGTAGGTCTAGTGGTGTAGGTACTCACTCCATTATACCTAGTTAGGTACCTACTATGGAAAGCTTTGACACTAACCACATTGCATTAAAAAAACGCTTTACGCCCCGCGAAGCGACATTTTTTTTAATGCTCTGTGACACTAACCCTAGAGGATGGTGACTTATACGCAATACGCATGATACGCAAAGTGTATCATGCGTATTGCGTATCATGATTGATTGTTTTATTCCGCAAGTTTATCGCTCCCAGTAGGCGTAAAAGAGAGAGTTTTTTTTCTTTGTTCCCTGTTATTTTACTTTCTCGTCTTCATAAATTTAGTGAAGATATTTTTTTTCTCCCACGCAAAAATAACGCCGCTCTAAAATTTGAGTTACAGTTGGGCAGGCCACATCGCTCGTAGAACTGACAACCGATGGGGAAGAAAGGTTCTCGAGTGGCGACCACGAACCGGAAGACGCAACGTAGGCCGGCCTCCCAATCGGTGGACCGACGATCTAGTGAAAGTCGCGGGGAGCCGATGGATGCAGGAGGCGAGCAGGCGCTCAAGGAGGCGCTTTCTGGGGGAGGCCTATGTTCAGCAGTGGACGTTTTCGGGCTGTTGATGATGATGATAACTGAGTTACTGTTGAAATCTGTACGTTTTGCCCAAACATCACAAAAAGTACCCTCGTGTCACCGACAAAGAACTCAAAATAAACCACCGAAAAACGTGTTTTTCATTTACGTGACGATTTTGTTATGACTGAAATTATTTATGAACGGCGTTTTTGTTCGTATCTGCGACAGATTTAGTTTCTGAAAGTGATATGAAGTATCAGAGTATCGGTGAACGTGATATGCGAGTATTTTTAGTAGAAACTAATTATTTATAGCCAGATCAAAGTCGCTAACGAGCTATGGAGAGAGCTATGCTCGAAGTTTCCTTGCGAGATAAGATTCGAAATTAGAAGATCCGCAGGAGAACTAAAGTCACCGATATAAGTAGGTACGTACTTAGCTCTTTAGAAATTGTAAGTTAAAACAGCAATGGGCAGGCCACATCGCTTGCAGAATCTAACACGGGGAAGAAAGGTTCCGCACCCGTATTATGTAAAAATTGCAAGAGCAAAAACAACAGCAGTAGCAAAGCAACAGCAAATACTAAGCAATCGGTCGCAGTCGCCCGCCTGTTGCTCGCCTGTCGCTGAATGCACTTTGGACATTGATACTGGCGCCACTAGCAACAGAGCAGCAATAGACAGAAACAAAATAATGCACATTTTTGTTCATCGATTGTCCGAGAAACGGTGATCTAGCGCTCGATCGCTTTCTGCTCTGCGAAAGTGACGTTTGACAGCTTTTACACCAATGATTGCGAAACTTACGCCTGTTGCAAACTTTACTTTATAAGCTAGCCGAATTAAATGCGGGTCAGTGGTTGCTTCCACAGATTTTGTTCTTACTCTAGAAAATATTTACGTAAGTAGGTCAATAAGAAAGTTAACAGTCTTCCGATACGAATTGCTGAAACCTGAGAAATGCGAGCTAAATGAATCATCTATGGGTACTACAATGGGTACATTTACAACTGTTAAGTATGAGATCTTTAAAAAATAACCTAATATAGACTAAGAAAATCACGAAAATGTAAAGAATTAAATGTAAGTAGTTAGGTAAGTACTATATTCATTTAGGGCGGGTTTTATCCATAGTTAAGATAACCAATGGTTAAAAACTCTAACAAATTCTAACGAATAGTCTAAATTTGTTAGGGATTTTAACCATTGGTTACCATCTAGCAATGAAAAAATCCACCCTTCGAATTCCGAGTGGTACTGCAATCATTTATGGGCAGCCGTGACGCTTAACACCAGGCGAACGACAACTCGTCATGTCATTCATTAATATTTAAAAAAAATTACTAAATAAATGAAGTACATATCTACACTTACATATTAAATATACTGGGTGGCGCAAAAGTAAAGACCCTATTTGGTTCAGCTATAACATTTTTTCTAAATTAGAAAACTAGATTTAGGTTTTTTTAAATGTATATTTGTGCCATTAAATTTCGTACCATTAGGATTTAAAGATGATGTCTTTTAAATGGTGACCTCCAGAGTTGATACACATTTGAGCCCTATTTATGACATTTTGCAAGATGATTTTCCTTCAAAATTGGTTATGAGTGACGAAGCGCATTTCCATCTCTCAGGGCATGTCAATAAGCAGAATACTCGGTTCTGGGGCACTGATAATCCGCGCATTATTCAAGAAACACCTCTACACCCACTAAAAGTTACTGTATGGTGTGGCATCTGTGTTGACAGAGTGATCGGACCCTATTTTTTCGAAGACGCTGGAGGCAATGCGATAACTGTCACTGGAGAACGCTACAGAACCATGTTACGTGAGTTTTTGATACCCAGTTTGGACGAATTGGGGCTGGAGCACATCTGGTTTCAACAAGACGGCGCTACGGCACACACAGCGCGCGACACTATGGACTTAGTGAGGGACGCTTTTCCAAGCCGAGTTATCTCTCGTTTTGGCGATTTGCCTTGGCCTGCAAGATCACCCGATCTGACCAGTCCAGACTTCTTTCTTTGGGGTTTTTTGAAATCTCGGGTGTATGTGAACAAGCCACAGACTCTCGCAGCTCTAAAAGAAAACATTCGTCAAGAAATAACGAACATATCGCAGGAAGTGTTACGGCAAGTTATGCAAAATGTCATAAATAGGGCTCAAATGTGTATCAACTCTGGAGGTCACCATTTAAAAGACATCATCTTTAAATCCTAATGGTACGAAATTTAATGGCACAAATATACATTTAAAAAAACCTAAATCTAGTTTTCTAATTTAGAAAAAATGTTATAGCTGAACCAAATAGGGTCTTTACTTTTGCGCCACCCAGTATATGTACTTCATGATTTAATTTGAAACATAATCGCAATAACAGTTTTCAGTCACATCAAGTCATCATCATCATTTATACAAGTCCAGTGCTGTAGATAAATCTCTCCTATGACACGCCAAGATCTCTACCTTCTACCACAGAGATATAATCAGCCTGAAGACGTCCACTACTAAACATAGGCCTCCCCACAAAACGCCACTTGAAGCGGCTATTTGCCTCTAGCATCCACCGTGTCCCCGCGGTTCTGGCATGGAAATGATTGCTACTTTTAAATCATTGTCATTTGATCATAATGATTTATTTTTGTCACTGAGATTTCACCTGTGAGTTTACATAGACTGTGATTTTTCATTTGCCTACTGAATTATGATCAATGGTGATTGGCGGTGCTTTATGAAATAGAACAGAGATGTGATTTATAAGCAACCTAGTGAAATTGCCATCTGCTACAAATGAATACATAGAAATATAACGCTACAGTTAAACAAGATCAAAGTTCACCGCTATATTGCTCCTTGTGAAATGATCCATGCCTAGTTCTGACCAGGGGGTCCAGCAGATACCTTTCATTAGCGTTAACGCTAAACAATATCTCAAAATGTATGGGAATGACATTAGCTATGTTATACCTGCGGCAAACTTCCGCAGGCAATGTCATTCCCATACATTTTGAGTTATCGTTTAGCGTTAACGCTAATGGAAAGGGATCTGCTAGACCTCTAGGGCTAGCACGGCTGGTAGACAAAACTGTCTTTCCCCTGTTTTACTCCAAGCAAGTATGAAGAAAGTGACGTAAAACGGGGAAAGACAATTTTGTCTACCGTCCATGCTAACCCAGCTGGTCGTCGGTCCAAGTGGGGCCCAGCCTACGCTGCGTCTAATATAGCTAAATATTATTATTAATCACTTTTTCTCAACATCGTTACCAGGAACTGAGTGGAATAAAATATCCAAACTAAAGCTCACACCTCTAATTGCGTCCATAACGACAGACATTTCCGACAAGCCGTAGGCATGCGGACGCGATGGGGTGCGAAAGTACCGCGAAGATGAATGAGCTGCGAACTAGAGGGAGGTTTTTGTGGTGACGCTAATGATCGGAGTTCTTATAGGGGAGGACTTCTTATGACTACTGTGATAGGTAGGTGGGGTTTTATTTCACAAAATTAAATCCATTCATTTCTCATGGGCAAACGTGCTCCAGACCGCATCATCACTTTCCATCAGGTGAGATGTTGTCAAACGTGAGGCCATTCAAGCACAAAAAGGTCCAAAATAGGGGCAGATTATACGTCGGAGTTCAATCTAAATAAACAAACGGAGAGACAAAGAGATAAAACAAAATAATAAAAAAAACCTTAAGTATAATGAACCGGCTACGGAACCCTAAAAACCGGTCAAGTACGAGTCGGACTCGCGCACGAAGGGTTCCGTACCATTATCCATAAAAACGAGTAAAATAACAACGTTTGTTGTATGGGAGCCCCTTTAAATATTCATTTTATTCTGTTTTTCAGTATTTGTTGTTATAGCCGCAACAGAAATACATCATCTGTGAAAAGTTCAACTGTCCAAGTTTTTCCTTTATGTAGGTCTATTTAAAAAGTTCTATTTAAAAAGCACACGGCTCAGACAAAGCGGGATGGAGATGGCGTGGAGTATGGATTTCCCATTAGTTTAATTAATTAGTATCGGTGGCGGATTTAGCGGATCAATAGCGAAGTCTGCACCGCGCCATCCGTAGTGGGTTTTGTACAGCTGCATTCAGAAAGGCAGTTCGTTTTTTTGGTAATGTTTAAATTGTACGCTGTATTCTTTCAAAACGTACTTTACTTATCTAGAATTTTTGGACTAGAATATTTATTTGTTCCCCTACTAGGTGTACTGACGATCTGGTCAAAATCATGATGGATGCAGGCGGTGAGCAGCTGCTCAAAGTGGCGCTCTGTGGGGAGGTCTATGTTCAGCAGTGGACGTCATCGTGCTGACGTTGATGTATTTATTTAGATAGACAAAAAGGCACTATGCATAAATGATTCCAACACCGACCCTACAAAAATACTACAATAAAGACCTCTACGTACAATACTAGACAGGACATCTCTAACTAGCACTGTCGACCACATCGAGTATGTCGGCCGGCCAGCATACTTTCACTCATACGAAGATGGGCACTCAAAGCGACTGCACGTGTTTTGCAATAAAAATTATGGTCCGAAAATGCCATCGTGCGTGCTCAGATAATCGGGAAATCAAACAAAAGCGTTGCTGTGAGTGTCTAGCTTCGTATGAGCGAAACCGTGTTAGTTAGAGATGTCATAGGTACTTACTGTTATCACAACAAGGTACAGTCCACGCGTGTGAAATCTCGGCCGCCAGCAGTGTTTCATAAAACTTGTGTGTTCACCAGTACGCTACCCCGTACTTCAAATTACACATGAACAATGAACATATTTCAGGCACATCAATAATGGCTATGAATTAATAACCGTTTTGTACACAGTCTTGATTTACTGGTTTTCAATGCTAAGTAACTATGCTCTAATCTGTGGTGCTGACGTCAGATTGGCTGTATTACTGCTACAGTGGAGGTGAAGCAGAAGATCAACTCTATTGAGTTCAGAATCGCGAAAATACATAATCTAAGTACAACTAGCAAAAATAAAAGACAATAACAAAAAAAACATTTCGAAGCTTAGTAAAATGGCGGTCTTACCGCTATACAGCGATCTCTTCCAGACAACCTTGGGATGGACAGGAAAGTTAGAGACTATCGTAGTGGTCGGTGGTGCGGCAATTGAAAAAATTAAATTAAAGAAGGAGCAAGTTGGTAAGCAGTTAAAAAAATTGTGCTAGTTATAATTACAATTATACTTAAACCAACGACATTATTGTAATACCCATTGTATTTTTTACTAAAGAAATCTGACTTACCTTTTCTTTTAAAACATGAAAAATTTATTTGATAGTAATTGAGTTTATGTTTATCACAATAAATAAACGAACAAGGAAACTGATGCCCGTTTTCATCAAAGATCCCTAAACTACACCCTAACTAGGACCCTCTTAGATTTGGCCCTTACCTAAATTCGTTTTCACAGCAGAGTGACACTTAAATTGTAAAGTGACAGTTTATTCTTTTCTACGGTTTCCAAAAACTGTACGTTGCCGATTTTCGATATTTTATTTATATATTTTAGAGAATAATCGTCATAAATACAAGTAACATGCTTTATTCATATTAGCACTAGGGTTTTTAATATATTATGCATCCGAAAAAATTAATACAAATACCTTTTCTGGCGTTATGCGGGTAGAAACAGTTGCCAAATACAATTGAAAAAAAAAACTGGCGTTTTGATAATTTAACCTGCCACTTAACGCTAAGGGATTGAGCTTCGGCCCCCTAAACTTAGGGGATCCCTTAAGCTTTGGGTGTCCCTTAATCGCCGGTGAAATCAAAATTACTGTCAGATGTCACTTAAATCTTTTTAAGGGTCCCTTAAAATTTAGGGATCTTTGGTGAAAACGGGCATAAGTAATTTAAATAAATAATGAAATGATCAAAAAGAGCCGCGATTATATACCTACTGTATATGCACTGTACGTCGACGGCGAAGTGAAGTGGGTAATAAAAGTGATTTTGTATAGAGTGCATTGATCATAATGCAGCTAATGGCCAGTTTAACGATCGGATGGAACGATTCGATGGATAAAGGATAATTATTATACCTACTGCCATTATATTTACCTACCTGCCTGTACTTACGTTAAATAGGATAACGTAGGTACCTAACATTACATGGCGTATATTGCATACTTATTAGTTTATTTAAATTTTCACGCCATCGAAAAAATGTTTATATTTTTTTTATGCGATTGTATGACGTGACGAGCTAGTCGTTCACCTGATAAGCGACACGGCCGCCCATAACAGTTGCAGTGTCACTCGGAACTTTAAAATAATAAAGTTTCGCGTGACACTGCACTGCGCACGTCATCCTGAGACATCACACAGTCAAGTAATCAGATTACTAGACTGAGTGATCAGACTATAAAGTCTCATTTGCCTAGTAATTTTACTAGCTACAATGCCCTTCAAACCGGAACACAGTAGTGCTTGCCCACTACTACTTGGCGGCTACTATATTACCGGGGTTAAAGAGAAATGTTGAAACGACTATTTCCAAAGTTGTCCAACCACTCCTACAACGATCTTTTTCAACGTACAAATCCTCTAAGTCCTAATTAGTGCATGTCCTGAAGTGTCACAGTTGAGTGAAAGACAAAGGAAGATTGATGCAAGGCCTTTGATCTTTTTAGCAAAGTTTTCTTCGTCTTGCTGCTTGGACGAAGTTTAATTACAATCCGTCTAAGCCTTTCTGAAACGGCTTTAAGCTGACATTTTTCTGAATAATCGATAAACCAATTTGCTATCATTTTGTTTTCCAAAACTTTATTTTCAATCTAAATTGTACATTTGATTCGTTCAAAAACCAATTCTACTTTAAAAATCCATTTATTTCAGCATTTCTTATGGTGGTTGCGTTCGGAAACCGATTTGTTTCTGTCAACTATTTACAACTTCTATGAGCGGGAGTCACGCTAGCATAAGTCGGTATTGCCAAGTCTGTTTTAAAATATCCTTATATTGGTGTTCATAGAGTTTATTAAACAAGGAAATGTTTTTTTTTTTTTTATTCTAATTAAAAAACAAGGAAATGTTTAGGACTCTGAAAGGAAAATTGTGGCCTGTTATGTATCGTACAAATAGCTTATGTAGACAAAGACAAATAACCGGCCAAGTGCAAGTCGGACTCGAGCACGAAGGGTTCCGTACCATTATCTATCCCTGCCATCTAGTGTTGAATAGCAGTACTATTTAAAGCAGCGCCATCTAAGACTCATTTGGTAAACGACCAAAATTATTTATTTCTGCCATCTAGTGTTGAGTAGCAGTAGTAGGTATCTAAAACAGCGCCATCTATGACTCGCCTGGTAAACGAGCAAAAAATCACGTATGTTGTATGGGAGCCACCTTAAATATTAATATTATTCTATTTTTTTAGTATTTGTTGTTATAGCGGCAACAGAAATACATCATCTGTGAAAATTTCAACTGTCTAACTATCACGGTTCATGAGATACAGCCTGGTGCCCAACGGGCAGACAGACAGACAACGGAGCCTTATAGTAATAAGGTTCGTTTTACCTTTTGGGCACGGAACCCTTAAAACTGGACTACATAATTAATAAAACTTTTTTCTGTTTTTTTTTGCGGGGGGAAATGCCCTTGCACTTCTCTGCCACCACAGGGGTGATGGCAGGGGGTATGTGGGACTCGAACCCACTAAAACCCCCCCGCGATCCGTCCGCCCGCCGCGCCGGGACGGGGCGAGATAGTGTCGCGCTAGTATTAATAAAACTTGCCTAACCTAACCTAATATTTGCTCTACTTACAGTGTTTTTTGTTCTGCTTTACTATCTACCTATATACCTACGCTATGGTTTTATTCCATAAACCATTATTGCAAAACAATACAACCAAAACAACTACTTATTTGGAATTAACATGTACCATGTTATTAATTAAGTAATATGAAGTGTCTGAAATCACCCAATTTTTTTGTTAAATTCACCTAACTGGCAACTCCCCACCCTTAAAGGCCGGGATATTGTCTGCAAACTTTGATTGTCATTTTATTTTATTGTGGAGCCTCTACGAAACATATAACCATGCTAAACAAACAAATAAACCGTACGACAAACCAAGGAACGCTATGTAAATTCAAATTTGGAAAACTTTTTACGGCAAACTGGCAATTTGTAATGAAACTTTTCGAAAATCGTAGTTTTCTTTTGCAATTACAATTTAGAATTTTTTTTACTGCTGAACTTTATTTATAGATTACTTACGCTATTTGTGGTTTGTATTATCGAATTTATTATAGGTGTATGGCTTAGATTAGTGTATCATAATTTTTAATTGAATCTTTAAACTATTAACCATTGTAAATAGGGCAAATTCTGTGCTATTACTAAACTATGTTTACTTCAATAAAGTAATTTTATTATCTAGGTCTCCATTTATGCAAAGTGATTACAAATCATTCCGAGCTATCCGCATATAACTTTAGAATAGCTGAACGCGAATTGATCCCAATTTGCGCGCGCGCGGGCGTCTCCAGTAAACTTTCATAACCATGCGCTTGCGCAGTGAAAGCGAACGTCACAGGAGATATCTCCGCAGTAAGGAAGATATGGAAATTAATGACTAAATAAAAATTCCTGAGGGCTCTGTCTTTAGTGTACTAGTTAGTAACTTTACTTTAACTTTAGTTGTAACTTTAGGGCCAGTTCCACTAAATATTCATGTAGTACAGATAAGGCGTAAGTAAATATGTACTTACCCTCATATTTAATAACCATCTAAAATCTTGTAAGGAAGTTTTGGCGGCAACCCGGTAAAGTTCACGTCGGTGCATTGTATTATTTTACAAAACTTATGTTTTTTCCAGTGTTAATGTTTAAAATTGGTGATGTTTTACGCATTAAGTGCTGAATTACGAGCATGAGTGTGGGCAAGTGATATAATGTAGTGAAACGTGGTTTTTCGTGTTGCTTCCAAAGTTCCATAGAAGCCTCTAGTAAAGTTGCCACCACTTTATTAGGGCATGCCTTAGACTGGATTATGACTTAGACTAGACTAAGACTACTCTGACTGTGACTATGACTTGACATTACGTGAAATATTCTATAGCACGATGAAAAATTATAAAACTTGACACTGGCTAAATACACTTTGTGTGGAGCCAAAATATAAGAAAAAAATAATCTTTTAAAATAACTAGGGTAAGCAACGAATTAGTGACACGTCTAATAGTGTTACAGTGTCCATGTAGGTATAGGCTACCCTACGGTGACCTCTTTCCACCAGGAGGGCCGTATGCTTGTTTGCTAAAAAAAAGATATTGTATTTCCTACACTAGATTTCCTACTAAACTATTACATCAATTACACTGTGGTCTGCTCGTGGGTGGTTGCATCGCATCGCGTTCGCGATACGCCTGCCGTGATGATATCGTAGTAGGACTTCATCTGCATGCCGATTGCTTGCCTAATTCAGGTTAAGAGGTGGCAGAGCTGTTCTCTTTAACTCCGTCTGGGATACTACATTTCTACGGTTGTCCTGTTAGATAATATTATGTAATCATACTACGTCATAAGGCCAGTTTTTCAGGACACTAAGACTTTTTAATATAATTTCCTTGACTTTTCTTGTCGATTGTCTACGGGGATTTACTAGGTAGGTGGTAGGACTTTTCTGCAAAGTTCGTCTAGGTAGGTACCACCGCTTTGCCAGTTATTCTGCCGCCAAGCATTAGTGTGCAAGCACTACTCACTACTGTGTTCCGGTTTGAAGGGCATTGTAGCTAGTGAAATTACTGGGCAAATGAGAATTAAGAACTGATCTCACAGTCTAGAAAACTTTTTTTAGACTGTGTGATGTCTCAGGATGGCGTGCGCAGTACGCAGTGTCACACGAAACTTTAGTTTGGAGTTCCGAGTGACACTGCAATCTGTTATGAGCGGCCGAGTCGCTTAACACCAGGCGGACGACTAGCTCGTCACGTCCATCGTTTACATAAAAAAAACTACATTACAAAAAAAAACAAATAAAAAAAAACTAAACACAACAAACACAAAAAACACAAAAATTAAAACACAAACAAAACAAAAAAAAAATAAAAAAAAAAAAACAAAAAAAAAACAAAAAAAAATAATAAATAAATAAATAATAATAAATATGTGTGGACATTTCACACAGCGCCATCTAGCCCCAAACTAAGCATAGCTTGTACTATGGAAACCAGATAACTGATACAATACTTAGATACTTTTTGTTTGTAAATACATACATAGAATACAATATAACACCCAGACACAGAACAAACATCGATGTTCATCACACAAATGTTTGTCCCAAGTGGGAATCGAACCCACAACCTATAGTTCAGAAGGCAGAGCTACTACCAACTGAGCTATCAGGCCAGTCAAAGATAAAATAAAAATAAAAATAAAAACAAATTAAAACAAAAAAACACAACAACAAACAAAACAAACAACAAACAAATTAAATTACATTTTTTTATTTTATTTTTTATTATATTTATACTTCTGTGTCAGTCCGTAACCCTAAATGACCACTACCCGATTTTGCGAATGCCCGTAAGTGCAAAAAAGCTTTGCCCATCGCAATTGTTATTACATGACTAATTAGTAAGTAGTAGGTACTTACAGCAAGGGAATAAGAAGCAGGGGAAGTATATTCAGCGTGTGTAATAGGCAGCCTCTTGAAGGTTTTTTTTTAAATATTTCATGCCCTTTCTAGCTAATCTCGTCAATTGAAAGTTTCGGAAGTCATTGACCCTAAGGGTCAATGCAGACAGAGCAGCAAATCAAAAAATCTAACCTATTTTAATGTTGCATACTATTTTCAGCTTTGTAACAAGTGCTCGAGCATTTTGCTGCTCTGTCTGAATTTACCCTAATACTGGGTGGCGCAAAAGTAAAGACCCTATTTGGTTCAGCTATAACATTTTTTCTAAATTAGAAAACTAGATTTAGGTTTTTTTAAATGTATATTTGTGCCATTAAATTTCGTACCATTAGGATTTAAAGATGATGTCTTTTAAATGGTGACCTCCAGAGTTGATACACATTTGAGCCCTATTTATGACATTTTGCATAACTTGCCGTAACACTTCCTGCGATATGTTCGTTATTTCTTGACGAATGTTTTCTTTTAGAGCTGCGAGAGTCTGTGGCTTGTTCACATACACCCGAGATTTCAAAAAACCCCAAAGAAAGAAGTCTGGACTGGTCAGATCGGGTGATCTTGCAGGCCAAGGCAAATCGCCAAAACGAGAGATAACTCGGCTTGGAAAAGCGTCCCTCACTAAGTCCATAGTGTCGCGCGCTGTGTGTGCCGTAGCGCCGTCTTGTTGAAACCAGATGTGCTCCAGCCCCAATTCGTCCAAACTGGGTATCAAAAACTCACGTAACATGGTTCTGTAGCGTTCTCCAGTGACAGTTATCGCATTGCCTCCAGCGTCTTCGAAAAAATAGGGTCCGATCACTCTGTCAACACAGATGCCACACCATACAGTAACTTTTAGTGGGTGTAGAGGTGTTTCTTGAATAATGCGCGGATTATCAGTGCCCCAGAACCGAGTATTCTGCTTATTGACATGCCCTGAGAGATGGAAATGCGCTTCGTCACTCATAACCAATTTTGAAGGAAAATCATCTTGCAAAATGTCATAAATAGGGCTCAAATGTGTATCAACTCTGGAGGTCACCATTTAAAAGACATCATCTTTAAATCCTAATGGTACGAAATTTAATGGCACAAATACACATTTAAAAAAACCTAAATCTAGTTTTCTAATTTAGAAAAAATGTTATAGCTGAACCAAATAGGGTCTTTACTTTTGCGCCACCCAGTACCTATGCGTATGTCACACTGTAGCGCAAACAAAAATAAAACAATGGCTGCAACAGCCTGGTACCGGTGTCCTCATAATGTACGTGTTCTGATGCAACCAAACCAACGTACGCGTGCTTCTTGCCAAGCCCACTTCGGACAGACTGACAGAAGATTAACACATGCAGTATACTCGATCAGCGATATGGGCGTCTAAATACTTATCTATAATTCTACTAAGCCTAAACTACCACCTAACTTATTAAAATACCTATACTTATCTATAATTCTACTAAGCCTAAACTACCACCTTACTTATTAAAATACCTATACTTATCTATAATTCTACTAAGCCTAAACTACCACCTAACTTATTAAAATACCTATATTTATCTATAATTCTACTAAGCCTAAACTACCATTTTACTCCCAATTTCCCCTCATTAATAGTTACATTTGTTTTTAATGTAAATTACTGACGTGACGAGATAGTCATTCGCCTGATGTTAAGCGTCACGGCTGCCCATAACAGATTGCAGTATCACTAGGAACTCGAAATTAATATAGTTTTGCGTGACACTGCACTGCGCACGTCATCCTGAGACTTCACACAGTATAGTAATAAGATTACTAGACGTGTGTTCAGATCATAGTCTCATTCGCCCAGTAATTTCACTAGCTACAATGCCCTTCAAACCGGAACACAGTAGTGCTTGCACACTACTGCTTGGCGGCAGAATAACTGGCAAAGCCGTGTTACCTATCTAGACGAACTTTGCAGAAAAGTCCTGCCACCTAGTAAACACATTATTATTTATTTGACGTTACCCCGTACACCGTGTGATCCCGGCTTGTGAATAGGACCAGTCCATCTCTTCCCGTGGATGCCGGAAGAGCCGGCTAAGGGAATATCTAGGGAATGGGCAGCAGAATTCTCCTCGACACATTAAAATCTTCTGCTATCACCAAGCCGCCTGTCGAGCGTGGATGATTATGGGCTAATTCTCCCGCTATGATAAGCGTCCAAAGTGGCGTTTTATGGGGGAGGTCTATGTTCAGTAGTGGAAGCCTTCCGACTGATACGACACCCATAGAGGAATTATTATTCTACAAGGACACTTGCAAAATACGAAGTCATCAAGTCTATTGGTTAAAGCTGTTTAATTGGACTGTCCCAACCTGCGTTGTTTGGAGTTAGGGCAAAGCTTATTCATAAAAGAAAGCTGCAGATGAAAGCTAAGAGAAGTAGAATCTGAGAAGCGAAAAATAAAACATTTTATTTGTAAATATAAATAAAACTTAATTTATTTCTTTACACCCATCTATAAATAAGTACTTTTTACAAACTTAGCTGAACAATAATCTAGACCTACCATCCAAGAGCTCCATCAGTCATTCAAACTTATTTCTGTTCTATTTTTTGCTGAAATCCCAAAACCATCAGAGTGAAAAGGACAGAGCTCTCTTTTCGATTGAACAGCGAGGCGCCAAAAGCCTAACGAGTAGCGCCGAAACCCCTAGGCTAGCGATTACTTTAGCAAAAGTCAACTTTAAGGTTTCATTAGTAGAGAAGTGAAACCATTACCTTGTGGCGTTCATTATCGCCTCTTTATTATAATCACATCCCTGTATTAATATTTTAGTATCTATTTTCACTGTTTAGTCTGTGGATCGCGTACGCATACACAACACTATTTAGCTACGCGCGATTCACATCACTAGCGCAAGTGAAACTTACTGTATGATTTGGACAGTTCTCTACATTTAGTTCTAACCACACTTACTTGCGCTTGGATCCAATGTTATTAAGTTCGGCTTAGATGTAATATTGTGAAGGTGAATTCAAATACAGCATAATTATCGTTCAACTAAACGTGGACGTTTTCTTTGAACCACACTCATCTGAACAAGAAGCGAATCTTCAGAGGGACCACCGGACGCTTCGCTCACCATTGTCCGAGGTCCCCAAAACCTATATTTTATTTGGAAGGATAGGTACTATACAGGATGCAATTTAATTCATCAGCGTAAATGGAGTGCATGATAGCACATCATTTATTGATGATTATTAAAGAGTGCAAATGAAAATATTTTTTATTAAATATTATGTAGATTGTCTCAGTGCGTAAAGTAGTTGGCACGCAAAGACTTCTATGGCACGAGCGATTTTGATACTGTTAAAAGTTTTTTTACCTTGTTTGTAATAATTAAAAACAGTACTCAATTATTTTAATATAATTATGTACTGTAGCAGACTAAGTAAGTTATTCCATTTTTTGTGGTTATTATCAATACCAAGTCAATGCGTTAGATTTCATAAATTTTGGTCCACACGTGGCCGGCTTGATACTGGCTTTTTGAAACTTCAAAAGATGCTAATTCAATTACACCCAGTATACGGTATACCATTGACATTAAAACAATTAATGATTACATTAAAATAATTATGATTGAAATTTTATTAAAATCAATGTAGATGTTTATTACTTTCTTTGTACTTGATGATGATGATGTTGATTCATTTGTGAGGTCATCCTCTCTCCAAATTTGCCGTGCCTGACGGAGTCCATAATGAGCCTACTTTATTAATTTTATACTTATTCCACCTATATGTACACTATGGAAGCAATAAATATCTGAATTTGAATCAATTAATAGTGTAAACACGTTTCCGCTTATCTCTAGTTTTAACAGCAGATTTAACTGTAAGTAGTTAAAATGTCGCCGCTTGCGTTGATCCTGACATCGCTATTCATTCGTTTTTTACTTGAATAGGTCAGTATGGATAGGTCCTTAGAGTACTTATAGACTAAAGCATAGAGAGAACTTGATTATGTGTCAAGCGTACCACTTTTTTGGACACTTTTTATGTGATGTGGACACTTTGATGTGATTTAGTCTGACAGATGTGTATACAAAAAACAGTTGACTCGAGTCGAAAAAAATGGTACGGTGCTTATCGCAAGCGTAGCTAATTACTATATGTTTGTTTCTTTCCTTCGCCACTGACATAGCGATACGTGTGAGCAGTACAAATTTAATATCGTTTTGATGATCTCTCTATGCTTTCGTCTATACTCTAAGGGTAGGTCAGTGTTTGAGTACCATAAAATTATGTTACGGTGACATATTTCTTATTCACTCACTCGAGCTTTTAGCTCTCATTTTAGCAAATGGACCTACCTACAATCAGTTGCATTTGACCCTATATAGATAACCTATTTATTTGTTTTTAGCGGAATCAGGTAGCACTAGACATTCTCGTTTCATTTTGTATTTTGATTATGTCATTATGAAAACACGATCTCTAAAAATAAATATGAACCTACACAAAAGTGTGTTAACCAAAACGTCAGTCAAAATTAACAGCTTAATACCAACTTCATTCCTACCTACTATTAGATTTTCTTACTACTTAATAGATTTGCTATGCCTTTTCAAAGAACTCATCAGTTAATGGCACGTGTACCAGCTGGTTATATGTGTACGCGTCGAAGAACCTCTGGGTGACGTTCATAGCATATCCGATGGCGTAATCCAGGATAGGATCCCCGAACTCCTTGGCGAACATTTGGGCATCAGAGTTGAGGACTTGCAGGACTTGGGTGTTAAAGCATAATAAAGCATTCAAATTTCGCGCCTATGGGGTAATTGGACTGTATCATTCTTTTTATCCTGTTCGTTCCTTCCCTCCATTCACTCGCCCAGTTCCGCCATATTTTCCAAACAACGCCGGTGTGCAAATCATATAAAAATCCATAAACTGTGACAAACTGTGTGAAACACCTCAAAAACCACATCAAAAGACCTATTAAACCGTGACACTAACATCAAGTGAACAGGGGGCCCCCTAGAAGCCTCCAAAGGAAAGGCGTTAGCAGCAGTCGACATCGGCATCATCGGTGAGTCCCTACCCTTTCTTCCATTCTCCCTTGTAATTTACCAAACAAAACTTTCTATCCATAGAATTATATACAGTCCATTCGAAAACAAACATTTTATGGTCCTTGACGACCGGATTCTGAAATTCGAATCAAATTCCTATTTTCGTTTTGCAATTTTTGTGTCAGCCATGTTTGTTCGCAAAAACCAAATGCATAAATTAGAAAAGTAAACAATCGTAGCATCAACTTATCGTAATTTCTACAACGCATGTCATTTCGTAGCATATTTCTGGGTTTTACATCGTTTGTCAATTGTTTTTCATCATAACAAGTGTAATATCAATTCATTATCATTCGGATCGGAACTCTTCAAATTATACCGGACGAAGTCGAACGAAACGAACCGAAGCTACAATTCGGCAATCGGGCGTGGTCCGCCGTGCTTCGTTCGTTCTACTTCGTATTCGTAGATCAGGGTATTCGTTCACATTCATTCAAAAGGATACCTACCGAACGACTCGGTACATTCATTCATTCGTTCGTTAGTGAGTGAGTATTATTATCGTCCAATCATAGCAAGGTGCACGAACCCATTCGTTCGTGTACCTATTCACTTTCGGTGAAAATAGGCATTTCAGTCTATTTATTTAGTTCATTTCAATCAATCGTTGGTTTTAGTTTAGGTGTAACATACGACGCTTACTACTAATATTAGTTCGTACCATCAAAACAAACAAACTTTGTGCAGTTATTTGGGCGTAACATACAGCGCCGGAAAAACAATAACAAACATTCTTTTTGTGTTCGAATCCCTTGTGTAGCATATAACACTAGGATATCTTTGACTTTCACTCGTTCTGTCTTTTAGGACAAGTGTGTTGCATTCTAACAATCAAAACAACAAATTGTAAACAAGTAAATAGTGTGTGTTGTGTGTAATAGTTCGTATTATCGCTAAAAATGAGTGAAACAATGATTGCTCATTATGAATCAAAGCGTAACATGGCGCTCAAGCGCCTGCGCGATGCAGCTGCGTGTGCGCGTAATTGCTCGACGGACCCTGATTTAATAACGCGTTTAGAGACATGGTGTACGCGAATAGACGTTATTTTAGAAACATTCAATGATGCCCATGTGAGTTTATTGTGTGAGTTACAAAAGGCTGGCGAGGATGATAAAGAGGTGCAGCAGTCGCAGTCTGAATACCAAGAACAGGCTGACAACATGTACTTTGAGGTGTTAGAAGCTAAACGTAAGTTTTTATCAGCAAAAACATTAGAGCCTTCTGCTGCAGCACAGTGTAAACAAACAAAACCTAACACCAAGTTGCCACCAATGCGACTTCCTATCTTTACAGGACAATTTAAAGATTTTCCAGGTTACATTGATCTTTTCAACAGTCTGGTGCATCACCGAACAGATTTAACAAATGTAGAGAAGTTTCAATATTTAATCACAACACTGTCAGGTGAACCAATGAATGTTATTCGTGCTTTTCCTGTCTCTGAGGCTAACTATATGAGTGCCTATAATGCGTTAGTGAATCGTTACAACAACAAAAGACATTTGGCATTTATGTGCTGGGAACAAATAAACAATTTGAAAGCAATGCATTCTGGTTCGGCTCAGAGCTTGCGGAACTTATTAGATGTGTATAGTGAGAACATAGCCATGCTCAGTTCATTAGGTCTGCCAACAACACAGTGGGATTTTGTTCTATTTCATTCACTGCTAACAAAATTAGACAAATCATCTCGGGAAGCTTTTGAGCTGTCTAGTACCAGCAAGGATTTTCCTAGTTTCAAGGAACTAGAATCATTTTTATTAGATAGGTGTAATGCTCTTGAACGATCATCACTGTCAAATCTTAACAACACCACTTCATCATCTTCATCATCACCTCAACAACAAATTAACAAGCGTGTGATTTCAACCAATCAATCCAAGCCAACCATGCTTTTGGCTCAAGCATCTTCACAATCATGTGTAGTGTGTAAAGAGAACCATCCTCTTTACATTTGTCCCGAGTTTTTATCAAAACCTCCACATGAGAGGTGTCAAGTTGTAAAACAAAACAAATTGTGTTTGAATTGTTTACGTTCAAATCATTTATCAGCATTGTGTTGCATATAGGCTAAGTAATTTAAACTACCATTGCCAATTTATATTTTGCTTTATCTGTAATATTATATAAAATAATATACTCTGTGGTCAAAAAAAAAATAAAAAAACATTGTAAAATAAAACCTAAAAACAATTTATGAATAAAACTACAAATACAATAATATAAAACATTTATTTCTCAATCAGTAGCAGTTGCAGGTACCCAAAAACACATAAAGTGCAAAATGGTAGCATAGTTTCGTGGTTCGAGAAACAAAAAAAATGGCCTCAAATAACCTACAACACATCGAGCGTCTATTAGACGAAAAAACGTTCCCTGTGTGGAAGTTTCAAGTGAATATACTATTTAAAAGTGAAGGCCTACTAAGTATTGTGGAAAATGGCATCCCGGCTGAACAAAAAAGTGATGCAAAGTCACAACAAGAAGACGCACAGGCACAACGCATCATTACATGTACTATTGACAAGAAACTGTTGTCAACTTTATTATCGTGCCCTGACGCCAAATCCATGTATGATAAACTGTCGGCGATCTTCGAGAGACAAACAGATCAAAAGAGATGTCAACTCTTACAACAATTCTTTCAATATAAATTTGATGGAAGCAAAGATATGACATACAACATAAGCATGTTAGAAAACCTCGCACACCAGCTAAACAGCTTAGGTGAAAATGTTAATGAGAAAATGTTGATATCAAAAATACTCTCAATGTTGCCAGACAACTTTAGAAACTTTTTAACGGCTTGGGAATCAACACCCGCTTCTGAACAAACCATAACAAATTTAATAGCTCGACTACTGATTGAAAGCCAAAGAAATGACACAAGAGACTTTGAAAATACAGTGGCATACAAAGCAACATACAAGAAATTCAATAATAAGAAATATTGCTCCGTTTGTAAGAAGAATAACCATGATGAAAAGAACTGCTATTTTAAAGGAAAACAACAGTGTCCGATATGCAAGAAATTTAATCATAAAGAAAAAGACTGCTTCTGGAATAAAAATAAAGACAAAAAAGAAGGCAAGGCAGTATCTTTTTTCACAGAAAGAGAAAAGTTTATTGTCGACTCAGGTTGCTCGTCGCACATGACCCACAATGCCAACATTCTAAAACAACAGAAAAATTGTTCTATCAGTATTCAAACTGCTAAAAAAGATAATACTCTTGACTCAAATATAATGGGCTCAATCCAAACTGAAAATGTGAAATTTGAAAATGTACTATATGTGCCAAACCTAAAGAAAAATCTCCTATCTGTAAATGCCATTACAGAAAAAGATGGAGTTGTTGTTTTCACTAAAAAAGAAGTAATAATAAAGAAAGATGATGACATAATACTTCAAGGAAGAAAAACTGAAACTGGACTATACAATGTAAACTTAACAACCGATGTTGAAGATGCTTTTCTATCATCAAAAATGGAAACAGCTGAAGATTGGCATATTAAATATGGTCACCCTGGTAAAGAGACTTTAAAAAACATTATAAAATCTGTCGATGGAATAAATATATCAAAAGAAGAAGTAGACTCTCTTACCTCAACATGTGATGTCTGCATGAAAGCTAAACAGACCAGATTGCCATTCCGTACCCGCCATAGATCTGAAAGAAAACTACATACTATACATACCGATGTTTGTGGCCCAGTCACACCTTCTTCGTGGGATGGAAAAAGATATGTATTAACATTCATCGATGACTATACTGATTATGCACAGACTTACCTGATTGCAAATAAAAGTGAAGTATTTACCTGCTTAAAAGAATATATACTAGAGGTAGAACGTCATACTAACCAGAAAGTCAGCATGATCCGTTGTGATAATGGAGGTGAATATACCAGCACACAACTCAAAGACTGGTGTAAAAGTCATGGAATACGGCTGGATTACACAGTTGCATTTACTCCTCAACAAAATGGAAAAGCTGAACGCTTCAACCGTACATTGATGGAGAAGGTACGAGCTATGCTGTTTCAGTCAAACCTTGAAAAAGAAATGTGGGGTGAAGCAGTATGGTCAGCTACATATTTATTAAACAGAACACCTAAAGATGGAGAAATAACAACACCTATAGAAAAATGGACTGAAAGAAAACCAAATGTAAATAATATTGAAACTTTTGGTTCCGAAGTGTATACAAAAAATTTTAATCCATTAAAGAAACTTGATGAAAGAAGCGAAAAACTGATAATGGTGGGATATGCTCCTACTGGATACCGGCTCTGGATACCTGAAAAAAGAAAAATTACAATTAGAAGAGATGTTGTATTTAAAAGAAATTACCATAAAGATGAGAAAGAATATAAAGATGAGAATGAAAATAATGAAAAGAAAGAAGAAAATACAAATAATGAAACAGAAAATAACTATGACATACAAATATTGACAAACACTATAGAACAAGAAACAATTTCGAATACAAACTCAGAAGAGACAGAAAATTATATAGAAGAAAACAATGAATCTAAAAATGAAACAGAAAGCTCAGAAATACCAGTAACAACAAGATCAGGACGAAAAATAAATAAACCACTCTATTTAAAAGATTATGAAACCAACATAGCAAATGAAATAACCCAATCAGAAATACCAAATACATATAAAGAAGGAATAAAGAAAAAAGATTGGAAAGAAGCAATAGATAAAGAACTAAGCGCCTTGATCAAACTAGAAGCATGGACTGAAGAAGCATTACTGCCAAACAAAAAAGCTATTGATACAAAATGGATATTCAAAGAAAAGGAAGATGGAACTAAGAAAGCTAGATTAGTCGCAAGAGGCTTTCAATTAAAAAAGGAAGACCAACCCGATAATATGTACTCTCCTGTAGCAAGAATGCCTAGCATTAGAATGTTAATATCAAAAGCAGTAAATGAAGACTTACCAATTAGACAACTGGACATTCCAACTGCATTCCTAAATGGAAAGGTTAAATCAGAAATATACATCAAACCGCCAGAAGGGCACCAAACTGTTAATAAAAATAAAGTATTAAAACTAAATAGAGCACTCTACGGATTGACAGAATCTCCCCGATGCTGGAATGAAACAATAAATAATTTTGCAATCGAAAAAGGATTTAAAAGGTCAGAATATGATTCATGCTTATATTACAAAGAAGACTGTTGGATGATAATTTATGTGGATGATATTTTGTTGATCGGTCAAAATTGTGAAAAGACCATTCATGATTTAAAAACTGAATATGGTGCCAAAGATCTAGGAGAAGCAAAGTCATTCCTAGGTACAGAGATTGAGAGAAATAAAAATAACATAATAATGAAGCAAACTAAGCTGATAGATAAGATCCTTACAAAATTTAACATGCAAGAAAGCAAAGAAATAAGAACACCGATGGAAGTAAATTTTAAAATTAACCTAGAGGAAGAAAAGAAAGGAGAAAAAGAAGACCTATACCGAGAAATGATCGGAAGTTTACTTTACCTGACAATGATAACAAGACCGGACCTAACTTACTCTGTATCTTATTTAAGTAGATACCTGGATAAAGTCAATGAATCTGCATGGAAGGCTGGAAAAAGAATATTGAGATATCTAAAAGGTACCAAAGATAAAGGACTGATATTTAGAAAATCTGAAGATAACAACTTACATGCCTACTCTGATGCCGACTGGGCAGGCGATGATATAGATAGAAAGAGTGTGAGTGGAACAATGATATTTCACGGCAAGAATCCTATATCATGGTCATCTAAAAAACAACCCTGTGTTGCGCTATCAACTGCAGAAGCAGAATTTGTCGCAGCTGCTATTACTGCTCAGGAACTATTAAACATAAAAGGAGTTGCAAAACACTTGGGTTGCCTTGGACAACAAAATACACTTTTGGTTGATAACATAAGTGCAATTGCCATGTCAAAAAGCTTTGAAAATTCAAAAAGAACAAAGCATATAGACATAAGATTCCATTTTCTTAAAGACTTGATTGAAAAGAAACTTATCACTATTGATTATGTTTGTACTAATAATAATAATGCTGATATAATGACAAAAAGCTTGTGTTCAGAAAAATTCTATAAATTTCTAAATGTTGTACTAAATTAAAACTTGTATAATTGTATACCTTCTTGTTAACATAACATTTTGAAATTCTTATATTTAAATTCATTTGTATAATACAATGGTTGTTAAAATTAAGGGGGTGTGTTGCATATAGGCTAAGTAATTTAAACTACCATTGCCAATTTATATTTTGCTTTATCTGTAATATTATATAAAATAATATACTCTGTGGTCAAAAAAAAAATAAAAAAACATTGTAAAATAAAACCTAAAAACAATTTATGAATAAAACTACAAATACAATAATATAAAACATTTATTTCTCAATCAGTAGCAGTTGCAGGTACCCAAAAACACATAAAGTGCAAAACATTGTGTGTATCCAACCATACATGCAAAATCTGTAATCAGCGTCATAACAGTCTTTTGCATTTCCCAAAGAAGACAGAGTCTAGCAGACCTGTTGCTTCCCAACATAACCAAGCGAGTGCTTCATCTTCTCGAACCACTTCAGTATCAAAGTCGGGTTCAGATGAACATGTGATCACACCAGTCACATCATTGTCAAATGTGGCTTCAGGTACAGCATCAAGCACCCATTTTGTCATGCTAGCAACTGCTAAGGTAGAGGTCAAGGATGGTAGAGGATCTTTTCAAACGGTACGAATCTTGCTTGATCCCGGGAGTCAAAGTCACATCATTACCAAAGCTTGTGCCCGTCGGTTAGGTCTGACTCAACATAAAATTCTAACACCTATGTCAGGTATTGGTGAAGCTCCTGCATGCTCTTCCAGCAAGGTATTTCTAGAAATCAGACCGGTGGGGAAGTTGGAACCATCATTTACTACTGAAGCGGTCACATTAGACAAAATTTGTGGTGACATGCCCACTCATCCAGTGAGCATTCAGAACTTTGATCACCTATCAAATTTAAAACTGGCGGATGATAAATATCATACTTCTCGTCCTGTGGATATCCTCATTGGTGGAGAGATATTCCCACAAATTCTTTTGCCAGGAAAAGTTGGCGGTGGACCACATGCTGCAACTGCTATCAATACAATCTTCGGATTCATTCTCATGGGAAAAACTTTAACAAGTTCATCATCATCATCTTCCACTCCTGTTTCAATCAATCATGTGTCAATGGACGCCAACCTGGATGTGGCTGTTCAAAAGTTTTGGGAGTTGGACAACATACCGAGTGGAGATAACAAACAATCCCACTCAACAGAAGATATGCACTGTGAAGAAATATTTCAATCAACACATCAACGTGACGCTGATGGACGATACATTGTCCACCTACCATTTCGTGATTCTTCACCACCAGCATTTGAGGAGGCATACCCAATTGCACTGAGGCGCTTTGTACAACTGGAAAAACGTCTTTTGGCAAAACCAGCATTTCATGAACAATACAACCAACATGTCATGGAGTATTTAGCAAGCGGACAGATGGAGAAGGTTCCTGTTGATGAATGTCAGTCCTCTTCTGGTTTTTATCTTGCGCATCACGCTGTAACAAAATCAGACCGCAGTCTGCGTGTGGTCTATGATGCTTCAATGAAGGACAAAAAAGGAATGTCTTTAAATGACACTCTTTTGACAGGCGCTAAACTTCAAGCTGATATCGCCAACATTCTCCTGCGTTTTCGGCTCCATGCCATCGTGTTTACTGCTGACGTGCGTCAAATGTACCGGCAGATCAGTGTAGCGGCGGAACATCGTGATTACCAACGGATCTTGTTTAGGTGTTCCCCTGATGAGCCTATTCAAGAATATAGGCTCAATCGTGTCACATTTGGTGTATCTTCAGCACCATTTTTATCAATACGTGTTCTACATCAATTGGCTCAAGATGAGGGTGACTCGTTTCCAGCTGCATCTCAAGTGTTGCTCCAGGATATTTATGTTGATGATGTTGTCACAGGTTGTCAAAACATTGATGAGGCAACTAGTCTACAGCAACAGTTGATTGATATTATGGCAGCTGGAGGGTTTGAGCTCAGGAAGTGGTCCAGCAATCATGAGGCTGTGCTACAGAACATACCTGAAGCTCACAAAGCAGTATCAAATGTCAACCAAACATTTGATAGTGACGGTCTCTTCGTGAAGGTGCTAGGTCTGGCCTGGAATTCACAAGAGGACATTTTCAATTATCAGGTCAATCAAATTGATCGTGAGTGTACCAAACGTACCATGCTTTCCGAGCTGGCACGCATTTATGACCCTATTGGTCTTTTAACGCCATTAACTTTCTTGGCGAAGCATCTCATTCAGCGTTTGTGGCTGCTTGGTTCATCGTGGGACCAGCCTGTGCCCGATGACATCCATCAAATTTGGTCGAAGTATAGTCAGCAGTTGCCTCACCTTTCTCAACTCGCAATTCCACGGCGCATAACATCTGACGACGCTGTCTCCTACCAACTTCATGGATTTTCAGATGCAAGTGAGGCGGGATTTGCAGCTGCGGTGTACCTTCGGTCCACTAATCATCAAAATCAGCATCAGGTGGTTCTGGTTTGTGCGAGGTCACGCGTCTCCCCAACCAAGCGCAGGACTTTACCAAGGCTTGAGTTGTGTGGTGCTTCATTGCTTGCGGACCTTATGCGACATATCATTAACACTTATAGCAAATTCCTCAACATAAAAAGTGTCAACACCTGGACTGACTCCATGATAGTGTTGTCGTGGATCAAATCAAACTCGTCAAACTTCAAGGCATTTGTGGGTAATCGCATATCAAACATTCAGCGCAAGCTTCCAGATTCTGTCTGGAAACATGTCCCAGGTAAACATAACCCTGCGGATCCAGCAAGTCGTGGTTTGACACCCGATGAGCTTATCAATCATGATCAGTGGTGGACAGGCCCTCAGTGGCTTTCTTTGAATCAAGAACAGTGGCCTCATGAGCCCATAAATTCAGATGTGACGCATCATTCAGATCCTGAGGTGAATTCTGAAAAACGTGCCTGTGTTTTGAACATAACCAATACAGTTGACGTACATCCAATTGACCATTTGTTAGAAAAGTACTCCTCATTAAGGAAAATTCAACGCATTTTATCATATTGTACTCGATTCATTGATGCCTTGCGAAAGAGTAAGCGTACAGGCCACTTAACCGAACAAGAGCTTCAACAATCCCTTATGGTACTAGTAAAACATACTCAACATTCAGAGTTTAGTGAAGAGATCAATCTTTTGCGTTCAAACCGTGTCTTACCAAAATCATTTAGGAAACTTAACCCATTTTTAGATCAACACCAAATTTTGCGCGTGGGGGGTAGGCTCTCTCAGTCGGACCTCAATTATGAAGCAAAACATCCAGCTTTGCTTCCTCGCAAGCACCGTTTGACGCAACTTATCATTCAATGCACTCACAACGAAAATTTTCATCCCGGTTTACAAACAATGCAGTATCTTCTGCTCCAAAATTTTTGGATTTTGTCTTCCAAGCGTGCCATTCGCCAAACTATTTCTAATTGTTATCGTTGCTTTCGAGTAAAACCACATCATTTTCAACCGGCAATGGCAGACTTACCACGTTCTCGCATTACTCAAATCAAAGCATTTCAAACGATAGGTTGTGACTACGCCGGACCGTTTAACATCACTTTTCAACGCTATCGCGGAGCACGCTCCGTCAAGGCATACCTCTGCTTGTTCGTATGCTTTGCAACAAAAGCACTTCATTTGGAACTTGCTTCCGATTTATCAACCGAAGCATTTTTAGCTGCCCTTCGCAGATTTATAGCAAGACGTGGCCGTTGCAACGTTATTCACAGCGATTGCGGCTCCAATTTCAAAGGTGCACAGTCCCACCTGGCAGACCTAATGCGCACAGCATGTGAAACGGAGCGCATCCAATTTAAATTCAACCCACCAGGAGCCCCTCATTTTGGAGGCCTGTGGGAAGCAGGAGTAAAATCCGTTAAGACCAACCTGTATCGCGTTGTGGGCACTCAGACCTTGACCTACGAGGAGTTGAACACACTGTTGACCCAAGTAGAGTCAATTTTAAACTCTAGACCAATTTGCCCAATGAGCACAGATCCTTCAGATCTATCAGTTTTGAGTCCAGGACATTTTCTGACTTTAGCACCACTTACAGCAGTACCATCTCCAGATTATTCGAACACAAAAATGAACAGACTTACGCGTTGGCAACTTTTGCAAAAAATGCACCAAGATTTTTGGTCTCGGTGGCACAACGAATATCTTACCACTCTATCACAACGATTGAAGTGGACTAAAGCTTCACCTCCAGTAAGCATCGATCAACTTGTTATAATCAAGGACGAGAATACTCACCCACTACGGTGGCGTTTTGGTAGGATAATTGAACTGTATCCCGGACGCGATGGGATTCCTCGTTCTGCCACGGTCAGGACTGCACAAGGTGTCTTAAAACGACCACTCGTGAAGTTGTGTCCATTACCAGATATGAGTGACGAATAACGTAACTATTTTTGTATCATTTTCATAAGCATAACATGTCTATATTTTGTATTTTGTGTATTAATTTGTATATCATATCACTTTCTTTAGCTTATCATACTTATCAAAACAAAATGCATTGGTTGTTGTGAACAAATTTTCAATTTTGGACGTTACTGTCTCATCAATTCGCCAGCAGGGGGGGAAGATAATGTTAAAGCATAATAAAGCATTCAAATTTCGCGCCTATGGGGTAATTGGACTGTATCATTCTTTTTATCCTGTTCGTTCCTTCCCTCCATTCACTCGCCCAGTTCCGCCATATTTTCCAAACAACGCCGGTGTGCAAATCATATAAAAATCCATAAACTGTGACAAACTGTGTGAAACATCTCAAAAACCACATCAAAAGACCTATTAAACCGTGACACTAACATCAAGTGAACAGGGGGCCCCCTAGAAGCCTCCAAAGGAAAGGCGTTAGCAGCAGTCGACATCGGCATCATCGGTGAGTCCCTACCCTTTCTTCCATTCTCCCTTGTAATTTACCAAACAAAACTTTCTATCCATAGAATTATATACAGTCCATTCGAAAACAAACAAAGATTTGCTATGCCTTTTCAAAGAACTCATCAGTTAATGGCACGTGTACCAGCTGGTTATATGTGTACGCGTCGAAGAACCTCTGGGTGACGTTCATAGCATATCCGATGGCGTAATCCAGGATAGGATCCCCGAACTCCTTGGCGAACATTTGGGCATCAGAGTTGAGGACTTGCAGGACTTGGGCACCTGGGGACAGAGGAAAGGTTTAAGAAGAAGAGGTACTAATAAAATTGAATCAGCACGTGACCAAAATAACCATCTACTTTGGTCAAAGGATCAGCCAGCATCACGCTGGCAGCGGGGCAACGCTGCCAGCATTATGGGCACGTTGCCAGATTCCACGGATTGCTTGAACTATCTATAGACCTTTGCCGGTTTATAGATAGTTCAAGGTTCCTTTAGATTGTTATTTTTAGTTTTATATTTTAGTTTTAAAGTTTTTAGGCATAGTTTAGTTTTTAGGTCTAGTATAGTTTAGTATATTATTATATATTATTTAAGTTTATATAATACATTTAAACATTTATAAATAATATAAAAATGCTAACAGGCAATATATTCAAAAAAACATTGCATGACTGGTTGTTACAACACACATTTTATAGTGTTAAAGAATTTCAATTGTATTGTAACAAAAAATTTATAAATTATTAGATATATTTTAGTTGGTCAACTTTAATACCTTTTTTATTAGGTACGTCAAATTTTTATTGATATAAGTTAGATAGATACAAGTTATTATTATTGACACGACTTAGGGTGGGTTTTTGATCTTTAGGTAACCAATGGTTAAAAACTCTAATAAATTCTAACCAACAGTCATGATTTTTTGGAGTTTTTAACCATCGTAACTACGGGTCAAAAAACCAACGAGGATGAGGGTTTAAACCCCATTCGTGATTAAAACTTTTCCTTTACAAATTAATGCATAGGTACCTACTACAAATATCTTCTGAATACAATAACAGAATAGCAGAATTGACCAAATAATAAGCACTAAAAATATATGTGATGTTAGTCGTCTATTCGAAAACTTTTTGATTACTGGGTTCCTATGCCAACTTGCCGGACCAGTCAGGCATATTTTATGCAAGTCAACACTCTATAGGCATGTCAATGCCAAATATTGATTTCCAGTTTGCACTATTTTATGCAACACTTAACTAGGGTCTATGTTTTTTAAGTACTATTTTAAATTTGACCTCACCATTCTCTCTTTTGCAATTACCTATTTAGATCTTGCTGCACCTATGAACGCAATCTTCATGTAATTTGGTCGATAGTATTTTAAATTTAAATGCTGCGATTAAATAGGTCTATCGTGGATCTACCATGGGGTAGATCCACGATCGTCACCTCTAAAATGGCACCGTTTAAACAAGCCATATGCCTTGTTTTTTTTTCTCAGACGCGTGTGACCGCGCCTAATGAAAGTGATGTAACTCACATATTATTGTTTTAAAACGCTATTACAGGGTGCTATGGTTCATTATTAAAATGAAACAACGGCTTGTGGAGTATTTTATATTAGCTAAAGAGGTAGGTATACATCTGTGTAAGTAAGCAATGGCGCGGGGACAGTTTTGAGGTTTGGTTTTCACAGAGACTCATCATCATCATTAA
Source organism: Ennomos quercinarius (assembly GCA_910589525.2). NCBI lineage: Eukaryota > Metazoa > Arthropoda > Insecta > Lepidoptera > Geometridae > Ennomos > Ennomos quercinarius. The sequence continues at coordinate 10,910,451 of OU342507.1, read as the reverse complement.
CAGCCTGAAGACGTCCATTGCTGAACATAGGCCTCCCCCAGAGTGCGACATTTTGAGCGGCTGCTTGCATCCATCGGCTCCCCACGGCTTTTACCAGATCGTCGGTCCACCGAGTGGGGGGCCGGCCTACACTGCGTCATCCGGTTCGTGGTCGCCACTCGAGAACCTCACAGAGACTGTGTATCTATAATTCTATAGTATAAATATCAATATGTGTGGACATTTCACACAGCGCCATCTAGCCCCAAACTAAGCATAGCTTGTACTATGGGAACCAGATAACTGATAGAATACTTAGATACTTTTTTGTTTATAAATACATACATAGAATACAATATAACACCCAGACACAGAACAAACATCGATGTTCATCACACAAATGTTTGTCCCGGGTGAGAATCGAACCCACAACCTATAGTTCAGAAAGCGGAGCTACTACGAACTGAGCTATCAGGCCAGTATATTTGATTTAAGGCTGGATGATAGGGATAGCTTACTTATCCGTGGATTTCCCCTGATGAGGTTGGTGAGGTTTAGCTTGAGATCGGTTCCGTAGTCAGCCTTGTACTTGTACGAGTTGATCTTATAGTGGCCTTCACCGGAGTCCTTGATGACCACCCGCTCGACCACGTCGAGGCGGATTCTTTGGTTTACTAGAATAATACGAAGAAAAGGATAACAACATTAAGAAGAAGATAGCACCAGGAAGGTTTACTAGGTGGTAGGACTTTTCTGCAAAGTTCGTCTAGGTAGGTACCACCACTTTGCCAGTTATTCTGCCGCCAAGCAGTAGTGTGCAAGCACTACTGTGTTCTGGTTTGAAGGGCATTGTAGCTAGTGAAATTACTGGGCAAATGAGACTTTACGAACTGATCCTCGCAGTCTAGAAAACTTTTTTAGACTGTGAAATGTCTCAGGATGACGTGCGCAGTGCGCAGTGTCACGCAAAACTTTAATTTAGGGTTCCGAGTGACACTGCAATCTGTTATGAGCGGCCGTGTCGCTTAACACCAGGCGAATGACTAGCTCGTCACGTCATTCGTTTACATAAAATTAACTTCCACCAGGAACCACCACCAGGAGGATGTTACTTAGTGCAACAATACAAAAATAATTGTTGTTGATAAGCTGTAATTGTGTGTTGAAAATAAACACGATGGAACACTGAATGGTTTTCCGTTTCGTTCTCGTGATGGCTGATGATTTTAATAACGTTTGCATCTGGGTAAAAATGATGAAGTGAAGTTGGTTCGCCCTTTTCAATAGGAGACGATTCTCAGAATTTTTTTGAAAGATTCAAAACGACAAGTGAAGTTTTGCGTGAACATAGTGATATCTCATATGTGACTTTTGTTGTAGTAAGGGGCTCGCTGCTGCACCCATCATTCCAGTCTTATAATAACCGTTCATCAATACTTCTTGCTGGCGCGTTTATGGGAAGTTTTTTTAATGTGAATTAATGACGTGACGTAATCGCACGCCTGACGTTAAGCGTCACGACTGCCCATAACAGAATGCAGTATCACTCGGAATTCCAAATTAATACAGTTTTGCGTGACACTGCACTGCGCACGTCATCCTGAGACTACACGGTCTAGTAATAAGATTACTAGACACACAGTCTATACACAGTCTAGTTATAAGATTACTAGACTGCGTGATCAGGTCAATAGTCTCATTTTCCCAGTAACTTCACTAGCTACCGTGCTCTTCAAACCAGAACACAATAGTGCTTGCACACTACTGCTTGGCGGCAGAATAACTGGCAAAGCGGTGCTACCTTACTGATGTGTGCCACCTCACGCAAAGACGGCTGCTGTGCGGCCTATATAATTGCGGAAAAGGAAAATATACTTATAATATACCGGTTATAGCGGTGCTACCTAGACGAACTTTGCAGAAAAGTTCTACCTCCTAGTTGCACATATGCCTATCCGAAAATCTGTTTTCGTACCTGTTATGGGAAGACGTTGAAAATTTTAGACACCAGATATCCTTACGCGGTCTGTTATAATAATATATCACTTGGTAATTTACTCAGACTTAAGTTTTTAGGGCAAAAAAAGAACTCTTTTTTGAGAGAACAAACGACTAATCAAAGCTAAGATAGTAGAGCTTCGCCGCAGTTCGACTAGCCACTGGCCACCCCACTTGGCAACCGAAGGTAGTTAGCCAGATGTAGTCATGGCTACGTAGCCGGCGACGATGCCATGGCGTCTCGGTGAGTAAGGGCCCTAGTTAACTTACTAATCTTGATCTTGGCGCTTCCCTCGGTGTCCAGGTTGAAGAGCAGCAGCCTTCCCAGCAGGCTGTAGATTCCTCGCACCGTGAAGTTGCAGTGCATATCGAACACGAATGTGCGGATATCTCGCTGAGACCTGGAGACCAACGAGAAGTTGTAAGCTCAAAGTCGCGCAACGAGAGCTATGCTCGGAGTTTCCTTGCGAGATAAGATCCAAAATGAATGGATCCGCAAGAGAACTAAAGTCACCGGTATAGCTCTTAGAATTAGCAAGTTGAAATTGCCATGGGCAGGCCACATCGCTCGTAGAACTGACAACCGATGAGGAAGAAAGGTTTTTTGAGTAGCGACCGCGAAATGGGCGGCGCAGACCCCTACTAGGTGGACCAACGACCTAGTCAGAACCGTGGGAAGCCGATGGATGCAGAAGGCAAAACAGCTGCACAAAGTGGCTCTCTATGGAAGCCTATGTTTAGCAGTGGACGTCTTCAGGATTATGATAGGAGTGCCAGTTTCTTGTTTACTCAATATTTTTTACGTTTACCATTTTGGAAAAAGACCAGGAATGAGACTCAAACCAGCACTGAACTTGTGCAGTTTACCGTTCAGCCACCAACCCCTTCTTACATAAATCATAAAACAAATACGTACTTTAATAAAGCAACAACTGGTTAGCCTTGTCAAAACTACTCGTACACGAGGTAGTTATGGTTTTATACGAGTTCTCTCTACATAAGTACTTTTTCTACATATTCCACAGAAATTTAAAAGGTAATTGTACATGTGCATTAAAATGGCCAGAACTAATGTACAGTGCACTTAAACCTGGCGTCCTCCATTCACTGGTGGTGACGCAAGAGGTTAGGAAATCCAGTCTATGTGCAGAGTTTGTGAGCTTTACGTCATTTTTTCTTATGCTTATAAATTCTTTTACATATTTTTTGACGCATAATAATCTAGGAGTTTTTATGCGTTTAGAGCGATGGTGGTCGAGCGGTAGCATGTGCACTTCGCAACCTTCCGCACCGGGTTCGATCCTCGGCCCTGCACCAATGACTTATCTAGTAAGTTATGTGCAGTTTTCGATGCCACCGTTCCGTGCCTCGAAGAGCACGTTAAGCCGTCGATCCTGGTTGTCATAAGAACATCTATGGCAATCATTACGAGTAGTCAGACGCCTGGTCTAACCATCCCTGTTACTGGTTCCTTATGGGTTGCGAGGTCAGATGGCAGTCGCTCGTGTAATTCTGGTAGCTCGCCGCTACTGGTTAGATTGGGAAAAGGCAAAGAGGATGATGATAATAATAATCTAGGATTTTTCAAGTCAAGGTTGAATAGCCACTAGTGGTGCAAGGACCTCTCCACAAGGAAAGAGTAAGTTTATAATATCCTATGGTGGATTATCCACCACGCGGGATAAGTGCATGTTGGTGGATGATACATCTGCTGTTGAACATGCAGGTTTTGTCATTAAGTTTTCCTTCACCGTAGTAAGGATAGAGGGTAGATTCCGCACATAACTTGTAAAAGTCATTGTTGTAAGGCCGAGCAAGATTCTAACCTGGTACTTGGATAGAAATTAGCTACACCTTAGCCACACTTGATCTCTGTACCTATCTAAACATTACATCACTCACGCTCATCATCAACCGGAAGACGTCAACTGCTGAACATAGGCCTCCCCCCCCCATAAAACGATATTGAACGCTTATCATAGGGGTTTGTCATAAACAACACGCTTGGCAAGCGACTTGGTGATGGCAGACGGTTTTCATGTATATACTGAGGAGACTCATCATCATCAACAGCTTAAAGACGTCCACTACTGAACATAGGCCTCCCCCACAGACCGTTGGTCCACTGAGTGGGGGGCGACTGCTACTACCCATTTTCTGGATATTCCCTTAGCCGGCTCTTACGTAAAAAGGTTTAGGAAGGTTTTTTAATGTATCGAGGAGAACGTAAACACCGATTGATCAATAAAAGTACTTACGACACCTTATCCGGGATACACGAGCTCAATCCCACCAGCTTGGCATTATGGAAGGTCATCTTCAGGTTCCCAGGCAGGACAATACTGATATTCTTATCCAGGTATAGGGGATCCAAGGGTGGGATCCCAGCTTCCGGGATTCCCTTTACGATCCCGGGAATCGCATCCAGTGTGGCTTTGGTGAAGCATTCATCGCTTAATTCAGCGCATGGATGGATGTAATCGGCTGTTAGAGAAAATTTAAGTACTTAAGTGTCAATACAAAGAAATAAGAATTCAGCCATTTCCTGCAGCTGTGTAAATTTGTTTTGGTTTAATAAAACTTAATGGCGCTAAAAATATTATTTACTTATTTGATTTTTAATTTATTTATTTGAGCCTTCTCGTGTCTGACTAAGTCCTTGGACCTTGTGCAGGAAAACTGCGTAACTCCAATTAGCTCTCTGCGTGCAAGCTTGAAGGTTCTTCGACAGATTTCAAACTATATAGGTATAAGTAATTAAGTACCTTTGTAATTAAACTCGCAGTTCGAATCAATGATCAGTTTCTGACAATAATCATTTTACTTTAATGTGAGTAAATGCGATTTTAATTAGTATCGGTAATTTTCTACCTAAATACCACTCCAAACCGGAACACATTAGTGTTGGCGTAGGACTACCGTACTACTAATAATTATAATAAATAAATAAATATTCGTGGACATTTCACACAGCGCATGCAACTTGGCCCAAACTAAGCAAAGCTTATGCTATGGAAACCAGGTCATCATCCTCTTTGCCTTTCCCATTTGTTATTGGGGTCGACTCCCAATCTAACCTGTAGCGGCGAGCTACCAGAATTACACGAGCGACTGCCATCTGACCTCGCAATTCGCAACCCATAAGGGACCAGTGACAGAAATGGTCAGATTCTATCAGGCTTTTGACTACCCTTAACGATTGCCATAGATGTTCTTATGACACCCGGGACCGACGGCTTAACGTGCTCTCCGAGGCACAGAGCAATGCCATGGAAAACTGCACATAACTTACTAGATAAGTCATTGGTGCAGGGCCGAGGATTGAACCCGTGGTCTTAAGATTGTGAAGCGCACATGCTACCGCTCGGCCACCATCGCTGTTACCCGCTGTGCTGTGTGTTAGGAAACTAGGTAACTGATACTGATAGAATACTTAGACACTTACATTTTTGTTTGGTAAACACATAGAATACAATACAACACCCAGACACAGAACAAACACCTATGTTAATCACACAAATGTTTGTCCCGGGTGGGAATCGAATCCACAACCTACAGTTCAGATGGCAGGGCTACTACCAACTGAGCTACCAGGCCAGTAAAGTCATTAGCGGCAGATATCACTGGCAAACCGGTGGTACCTCCAAGAGGAATTCTTGTGGAAAAACCATGATAAAGTTGGATTAAATATGGCATTGTGAATTGTTGTGTTTATTTTGAATGTCTCCACTAGTTAATTATGAAATTCATTTATCATTGTACGATGCAACCATTATACCATTTTTCAGGTGCAACAGGCGGCGCTGGCCACGCCACTTTGACACCAGAATAGTGGTACATGTACATTGTACAATTTGAGCCCCGCTATTTGATCCCAATGATATTGGAATCTCATTTGTTCTAATAAGATTACCGAGTGCAATTTCAAAGAATATTTTGGCAAGGTAGATCGAAAATTACCTATATAGGTAACCAAACGTCAACGGTTAACCGATGAAAATCAAAGACGAGCCGTCAAAGAGAATCGATACTTTGAAAATTATGGATCCATGGTATAGTACTCGTAGGTGCTCAATCAGCACCATGATAGATCCCTAGTTGCTCCTCGGTACAACCTCCATACATCTACAGAACAGTATTTCTTCGATAAAAGCTATACACTGCCGACCTCGACCTGGTGTCCCGGCTTTCGTCACACCAGAATGAGCAGTGTATAATTACACTGTATATGTATTGTATAACTTTAAAATGAATTTGTGTAATGAACTAATGGAAGAACTAAACTGGCATGCGTTTAAATTCTCATTCCTCTTGTGCGAGCGAGATGCACAGCCAGGGTCTACAAAGGATACAGCTACTTACGCAATGGGAGCAACTGCCAACTGCCATAAACACAGCACAGCACCAACAGCACATAAACCTGGGCTTCCATCACGTTCACTCACAGTCGCACCTTACTCCACACTAGAGCCAGTACTCGCGCCAGTGCTAGCACCAGTTTCACAAGCCTCAACAGGTTGTTTTGCAAGGCGGTAGTGTTGCACGCGAGGTTGCATGAATGAATGGCCGTCGCGAAGAACTTGGGTTTCGATAGTGATTTTTACTTCAAGGATTTAGGCTGGCGTTTCATTGCGGCGATTATGGCGTTGTTTTGTTATGTTAACAAGTGACGTGACGAGCTAGTCGTTCGCTGATGTGAAGCGTCACGGCTGCAGTATCACTCGGAACTCCAAATAATAATGTTTCGCGTGACACTGATCCTGAGCGCACGTCATCCTGAGACATCACATAGCCTAGTAATAAGAGTACTAGACTGTAAGATCAGATCATAAAGTTTAATTTGCCCGGTAATTGCACTAGCTACAATGCCGTTCAAACCGGAACACAATAGTGCTTGCACACTACTGCTTGGCAGCAGAATAACTGGCAAAGCGGTGGTACCTACCTAGACGAACTTTGCAGAAAAGTCCTACAACTTAGTAAATAAATAACAATAAATAGAGACCAACGATCACATACATAGATCTTGGACCTTAACTAGGATTCCCAGTATCTGGGTCCCACAAAACCAGCACAGAACAAGCATTTATTTGTGCTTTTTTTCCTGTGCACAAATAGTTGCCCTGTCACAGAAATCGAACCCACCGCCTCCAGGGTATGAGCCGACCTGCTCAACCACCAACCACACCACGAAGGCTATCGAATGTCTTTCAATAGGTGGGTAAATAAAAACCTAAAAATCTAAAAACTGAAACCTATTTTGTAACCTCACATAGTTATCATGCAAGTACTTATATCTTATTAAATGATAAATATTTTTAACACGGCTTTTTTTCTTTGTGTTCCTCTTTGTGTTTGTGTCCTCCTAATGTGGTAACGAAACGTCATCTTTATGGTTAGCAAACATGGCTTGTGGTTGCCATCATCTATGGCAACGTGGTTGGGCAACGTACCGTAAGTGGTACATGGCCACAGATAATATAATACTAAACTAGTATACATGGCTAAGCACTACAGAGCCTTCTAGAACAATTGGGTAGATAAAAAAAATAATTGCTCTTATACAAATACTTTAAATATTTATTAATTTATATTTATAAATATTTTTCCTTTTCTTGATGATTACGCATTTTGTAAACTGCACCTTAAGTTTAGCAAATAAGCTGATTGCGTTATTTACTTAATACTTTATTATTTGACGATGTTTATTTTAATTTAGGGGTGACCAAAACAAAAAATAACAAAAGTTTTAATTATTTTTTAGGATTTCCAAAGAAAAATACATTTCGATTGAAAAAGCAAGATTTTGGTGCAAGTGAAGCTTCTAATGTTACCTTACCGCTCTTCAAAGACCCAATAACTAAAATACTTGATTACCTATTTAATATTTATTATAGGTTCTTTTTAAATAGATTTATGCCTAATCAGTCTAATCACACCACATACATTACACTACATATAAAATAGATAATAGCGTTCTATCCTACTAATGTTATAAACTAGCTGACCCGCCCCGGCTTCGCACGGGTTCATTAGTTTTACGTCTTATATCTGTCTAAAGGAAGAGAGAAGGAAGAGGGAAAATGATAAGGAAAGAGGATCATTGGATGAAACGGCGAATGGAAGCCACCTGCCCTGCCTCCTTTCACCTTCATCCATTCATCCTTTCCCTTATCTTTTCCCCCCTCGCCCTTCTCTCTTTCCCATAGTAGGTAGGATAGGAGTGGCTTTGGACCTAATACTGAAGGTTGGATGTCTGTAATTTCTGAACCACAAAACCGACGATCTTGAAATATTTACGGGACAATATTTAAATTAAAGTACCCCCTTTCTGACAAAAAATGAATGAAATCGGACCACGCGTTAATGAATTACAACTAAGTATATATTTTTACTTTCATCCCCCCCTCCCCCGAGGGAACCGTCTTGAATTTCGGGATTAAAACTATCCTATGGCCTACTTCATAATATGAACTCAAAACCAAGTTTCATTTGAATCCATTCAGTAGTTGTTTGTTTGTTTTTTTTATATGTTGGCTCCACACATAGTGTAATTAGCCAGTGTCAAGTATTGTAAATTTTCATCGTATAATATATTTCACATAAAGTCAAATCACAGTCAGTCAGAGTCCAGTCTAAGTCAGGTACTCATAATCCAGTCTAACTCATGCCCTAGTAAAGTGGTGGCAACTTTACTAGAAGCTTCTATGGAATTTTAGAAGCAACACGAAAAACTACGTTTCACTACATTATATCACTTGCCCACACTCATGCTCGTAATTCAGCACTTAATGCGTAAAACGCCACCAATTTTAAACATTAACACTGGAAAAGCATGGGTTTTGTAAAATAATACAATGCAACGGCGTGAACTTTCCCGCGTTCCCCCAAAACTCCCCATTCAGTAGTTTTGACGTGATGCTCAACCAAGATACAGACAGACAGAAAGACAGACCAAAGATTAAAAAAGTACAATGTTGGCTTCAGAATCGATTATAGAGAGCGCTCCAAACAAAAATTTCAAAATTTAAATAAATGGACCTGTTACAGTTTTATTATAAGTACAGATTTATAATAATTTTGGAGGAAATAATATAATAGTATAAGTTCAGCCCTTTATTTTAGGCCTTAGATCTTAGACTCCTAACAGAAAAACTGCGAGTAGACTAACAAAAAAAAAACAATAAGTACACATACAATACACTCTACAGTTCTCTTTATCACATAATTTACCAAATCGATTTGCGATTCAATAAAATAACAATCGCTTGATCGATTCATCGACTCTACAATGGACAGTGGTCGCACGGTGGTCAACGAGCGAAAACGTGGACAATAGGACAAAAACCCAGACTCGATTCACCCAGTGTCGAGATTTAGTAAGCTTTGTGGCCATAATGCTGTGGCCGTTTGTTAGCGGCCACTGATGTGACAAATAAGTCTGGGTTAACAAAAGATGTGCTTTAACTATATCGATTACTATTGTCAGTTTATTAAAACATGCTTTAGTTACTTCTAACTGGCATTCTGACTGGCTTCACAGCTCCGTCGTATGTCCTCAAGGTTGTGGGTTCGATTCCCACCAAGCACAAACATTTCTGTGATGAACATTGATTAATGGTGATAAGTAAATTGTATTTATTATAGAAGAAAGAAAAAAAGAAAATACATTTATTCAAGACATCACACAACATTACATTTTTACAAGAAGGCATTTAAACAAGACAAATCACAACAAAAAGAAAGGCAGACAAACAGCTAATACAATAATTGGTGTTATACGTACTTTCTGGCTAGATGGCGCTGTGTTAAATATTTACGTGTAGATTAGTCCCCTTTCTAATAAACACTGCGTAACAGTGGAAAAGCTACTCGGGGGTTTCCCTTGTTTTGTCTTTGCCTATTTTGAACTTTATAGACAAACAAAACAATAAAAACTATTTTTTCATTACAATTTTTTTTTATGTAATCGAATGACGAGCTAGTCGTTCGCCTGGTGTTAAGCGACACGGCCGCCCATAATAGATTGCAGTGTCACTCGGAACCCTAAATTAAAGTTTTGCGTGACACTGCGCACTGCGCACGTCATCCTGAGACATTTCACAGTCTAAAAAAGTTTTCTAGACTGCGAGGATCAGTTCGTAAAGTCTCATTTGCCCAGTAATTTCACTAGCTACAATGCCCTTCAAACCGGAACACAGTAGTGCTTGCACACTACTGCTTGGCGGCAGAATAACTGGCAAAGCCGTGGTACCTACCTAGACGAACTTTGTAGAAAAGTCCTACCACCTAGTAAAGTGTGTGTGTGTGCTATTAGTGAGTTACTTTATTTTCCTATATTTAGTCAGTATTATCGCTCGTAGAACTGACAACCGATGGGGATGAAAGGTTCTCGAGTGGCGACCACGAACCGGAAGACGCAGCGTAGGCCGGCCCTCCACTAGGTGGACTGACGACCTGGTGAAAACCGCAAGGAGCCGATGGATATAGGAGGCAAGCAGGCGCTCAAAGTGGCGCTCTGTGGGGAGGCCTATGTTCAGCAGTGGACGTCTTCGGGCTGTTGATGAGTCAGTATTATATTGTCTGTGGTACTTACTTGTAGTTATTTTATGTAAATTACATTAGATAATCTATGCGCCAATGGGTTATTAAAATATAAATTAATATTACTCTATGGTTAAAAGCCAGTCTGACATTAATGGTGATTATAATGAGGCAGGTGATGAGTTTCTATTATTTTTATTTATGATTTGTGTAAATAACCAGCCAAGTGCGAGTCGGACTCGCGCATGAAGGGTTCCGTACCAATATCTATAAAAACGAGCAAAAATCACGTTTGTTGTATGGGAGCCCCTTTAAAGAGCCCCTTTTAAGAGGTAAAGACGATCTTTATGTACCCCCTATCAAATCGATGATATTTGACAAAAGCGCATATGTCAGCGGAATTCGTATATATAATTCGTTACCAAGTAATATGACAGACATCAATAATACTACTAAGTTTAAGACAACACTAAAGCAGTGGCTAATAAAAAAGCATTTTATAACCTAAAAGATTTTTTTAATAGAGATAAATCTGCTGACATTATATGAATTTATTGAATTTTTACATCTACCTATTATATTGTTATGAATGTAATGTTATATATTGAACAGTTTCCATTATTAGTTTTTACATTTAATATTGTATGCCCGATGTGGGTAAACTGACCTCACGACATGTGCAACTTAGACTTAGCATTACATTTTACTGTGTCAGTTACTTAATAAATGATTCTGATTCTGATTCTGATTAAATACTTATTTTATTCTGTTTTTTAGTATTTGTTGTTATAGCGGCAACAGAAATACATCATCTGTGAAAATTTCAAGTAACTATCACGGTTCATGAGATACAGCCTGGTGACAGACGGACAGACAGAGGACGGACGGACAGCGGAGCATTAGTAACAGGATCCGTTTTACCCTTTGCGCACGGAACCCTAAAAACCGTTAAAGCATTTCCCAGTCTAATCTAAAACATGAAAGGCTTATAATAATCCAGTATCTTTTTTACAGCTGTTTTACCACACATAAAAAAATGAAAGCACTTAAAATGCCTATAAAATATGCGAATCAACCGACCGACAAATTAAGTTCCCAATCACAATCAGATCAGACTAATTGGATCAGTTAAGGCTGCTGTATACGCAGATCCACTATCTCGCTCGCGCATTGCGACATTTTTGATGGTATTAAATAACTGAATTTACTTACGCAAAATCTGGCTAAACTATATTATCTCAAATAACATTACAAGTGTTCAACAAAAATATCATATTAATCTAAATAAGTTTTCATACATAAAAACGGTTACGAATGAGAAAATACTTTGTTGGCGTTGTATTTATGAACTCATGCTTGGATTTATATGAAATTTTTGTTGAACAGTTGTAATGTTAATCACGATAATATATTTTAGCCAGATTTTGCGTAAGTAAATTCAATTAATTAATATCTTCAAAGATGTCGCAATGTGCGAGCGAGATAGTGGATCTGCGTTTACAGCAGCCTTAAGTACTTACATCTACTTAAATAATTGGATCATACTTAAATAAGTTGTCGTGGGTGGGGCTGGCATGTCGGGCGAGCAATCGCCCGTGAAACCGTTTTCTCACGCCTGTCTCCTGGTCCAACATTGTCCCTTGTCAATGGTGTTTATACTGAATCCTTTGGGTTCCCGTTACGTGTGTATTTGTCCGGGAAAATAGGTGGTTTGTTCCAGTGGGTGTCTGGGTGGGTTGTTGGGACAAACTTTATTCAATGTTTGAGTTTTTCGTATGATTATTGGGAATACTCCTTGTTTGTTAGTTTGGAATGGAAAAATAAATACCTAGCAAACATTTGTGTGAACTTGTTGAAGTTGGTATCGCTTTTATTGGAGCGTGGAAGGAAAGTTTTTTGGTTTTAAATCCATTTTTTGATTTATCCTTTTGTCTTTAAAAGTATTTGCACAGACATTGACATTGTATATTGACATCACCCATAATATACTAGAATTTTCTGCAAAGTTCGTCTAGGTAGGTACCACCGCTATGCCAGTTATTCTGCCGCCCAGCAGTAGTGTGCAACCACTACTGTGTTCCGGTTTGAAGGGCATTGTAGCTAGTGAAATAACTGGGCAAATGAGACTGTATGATCTGATCACACAGTCTTAGTAGCCTTCTCAGGATGATGTGCGCAGTGCAGCGTCACGCAAAACTATATTAATTTAGTTCTAAGTGATACTGCAATCTGTTATGGGCAGCCGTGACGCTTAACATCAGGCGAACGACTAGTTCGTCACGTCGTTCATTTACATAAAAAAAAACAAGCGCCGTGCGGTTTCACCCATGATATACTTATTGGGAAACCCTTACTTTTTCAGAAAAAAATTGATTATAAGTCGGTAAAATTACTTTATGTAGGTCTCGATAGCTTAAGCAATGTCTGTGCAAGATTCCACTCCTCACTCATCCAAATCAGTTCAGCCCAAAGAAGTTGAACGTATATTCTATAGAACTACTTTGGATCAGCCTGCGATGAAATATAGGGTAGAACCAAGATCACCGCCTAAAAAACGGCACAAGGCATATGACTTGTTTTTGCTCTCAGTCGCTTGTGACCGCGCCTAATGTAAGTGATGTAACTCACATAATATTATTGTTTTACAACGCTATTACAGAGTGCTATGGTTCATTATTAAAATTAAACAACTTTTGCACTACTTTATATTAGCTAGAGAGGTATATATCTGTGTAAGTAAGCATTGGCGTAACACTTTTGAGGTTAGGTTTTCATAGAGACTGTGTATCTATAGTATATTTCGTTCAAGGATTCAGCCATATTCCTGCATAAAACCAACAACTGATATCTACAAGTACAGCCAGTTCTTACTTAAATAGTGAGTAATTGAAGACCTCTTTTTAATAAGCCTGTGAAATATATTCAAATGAGTATCAAACCAGGTCACAGTGTACAATTGTACATTTCGTACAATGATTCACCGCCGGTTCCCATGGGTCTGTCTGTCTGTCACACGCGAATAGAATAACTCAATTACGCAGAGGTCGGAGTTGGACAGTTTTTGGCCATTCTGTGTGGGTGTGGAACCACTGGGAAACGGGCTGTAGGTAAAAGTTGTATCCATGAAATAAAATACAAACAATTAAACCAATCAAAAACCCGAATGTAAAAAAGTATTTTAAAATGTAAACAGATGACGTGACGAGAAAGTCGTTGGCCTGATGTTAAGCGTCATGGCTGCTCATAACATATTGCAGTATCACTTGGAACTCTAAATTAATTCGCGTGCCATGCCATTCAAACAGGAAGTACCTAGTGCTTGCACACTACTGTGTTCCGGTGTTGTTCTGCTTGGCGGCAGAATAACTAGAGGAACATTGCAGAGAACTCCTGCCACATAGTAAAAAAGTAAAGATGATGCACTAAAAAGACCGAAGGAAGATTGAGAATAGAAAACTAAATTAAAATAAATTATAAACAAAGTAAAACCTAACGTCGGATTAACAGACTACTTATTATGAGCTGAACGCAGTCGGGTAAAAGGAGGTTTTAGAGGTTTCGCTCATGGTGTTCACATCAGCGAGAATGTGACCCGCATGGTTGACAGCATAAGGGTCGGTAGAGTCCAACGGCATTATTGCCAATTTTTAGCACCATAAACTTTATATTTTAGAGTTCCAAATGGCATGCACTGCAAGTGTTATGGGTAGCCATGACGCTTAACATCAGGCGAACGACTAGCCCGTCACGTTATTCATTATCATAAAAAAGCCAATTCAAAAAAAGGGAGTAAAGACTAATAAAGTAAAGCGCATATTGTTTTTGGGAGAGCATGCCTCAGTGGATGCTCGTGCGAACTGCCATCCTGCGTACAATTGGTTCGTATTCAGTTCGGCCCACCAATGACCGAGCAAGATGACGGTTCCGAGACGAAGACGTGTGATGATGACTTACAAAGTTACCTGTGAAAGAGCTCTCTCTTACACAGTAAAGAAAACCAGCATGTTCAAAGAATCACATAATGTTGAGCTAGAGTAATGGATTAATTAAGTCATAATCTCTCCCTGATGTAATGACAGAAGGCCCCTGAGCGTGGGAACGTAAGGAGCTGATGATGGAGTATTTCTTTTAAGAATCTTCTTTATTCCTCTTTTGTAAAACATCATTATAATCAGTCTGAAGACGTCCACTGCTGAACATAGGCCTCCCCCACAGAGTGCGACTTAAACCATCTGCTTGGCTCTTGCATCCATCGGCTGCGCGGTCCATCTAGTGTTATGAAACATAGTTTAACTAAAAAATATTAATCTAAATACACAGTTTAAATAAAACCACCCAGTTATCCATCCTAGTAATTACGTTTCGGAGGATACGGTACAGTCCGCAGAGATGCGCTCGGGTAACAGTAAATGGTAGTCGTGTTGCGATGCCGGAGCTTTAGCATACTAATGTGGACCGGGTACGTTTCCACTCGCATTTGTATTGCATGGGATAACATTGTCTTCTAGGCAAGCAAGCTCCATCGCCGACCGCGTCGTCACTTACCATCAGGTGAGACCGTGGTCAAATGTTAGCTTATCTATGCAATGATTGAAAAACGGTTTAGACTTCAAAGCTTTTTATAAAACAGGAAAGTGACGTTGCCTTTTTATTTAGAAGCAAGCTTTTTTAGAGATCGTGTGGTCTCGGCGGTGTGCAAAACAGGTCCACCCCAACTATTCCCGTAGGTGTCGTAAGAGCCGGCTAAGGGAATATCCAGGGAATGGGCGGCAGCATTCTCCTCGGTACATTTAAATCTTCTGCGATCACCAAGCCGCCTGCCAAGCGTTATTAGTTATGGCAGATTGGCAGACTCCCCGTGATATGCGTTCAAAGTGGCGTTTTATGGGGGAAGCCGGTGTTCAGCAGTGGACGTTTTTCGGCTGTTGATGGATGTGAATGTATGAGACTTTAAATCAGCCTCATCATCATCATCATCATCATCATCATCATCATCATCATCAACATCAACAGCCTGAAGACGTCTACTGCTGAACATCACCCCTGAGCGCGCCACCCCCAGAGCGCGTCACCTTGAGCGGCTGCTCGCCTCCTGCATCCATCGGCTCCCCGTGGCTTTTACCAGATCGTCGGTCCACCGAGTGGGGGACCGGCCTACGCTGCGTCTTCCGGTTCGTGGTCGCCACTCAAGAACCCTTCTTCCCCATCGGTTGTCAGTTCTACGAGCGATGTGGCCTGCCCATTGCCATTTCAACTTGCTAATTGTAAGAGCTATATCGGTCACTTTAGTTCTCCTGCGGATCTCCTCGTTCCGGAGCTTATCTCGCAGGGAAACGTCGAGCATAGCTCGCCTTCAGCCTACTTGGACGTAATCTGGATTTAAATTCTGTGTACGATGGTGCATACTCAGTAAGAAGGTACAAGCAAAATTGTTATTGATTCCACGCTCCTGATAAAGGTGTTTCTAGAAAATAAAACTGTAGTGTACGTTGCTATGACAAAGTTCGAAGGATACAGTTGAAAGCAGTATAACGCGTGTCATTAAAGAAACGAATCTGAGGCAAACCAGATACTATTGTTTTCCCTCTTTCACTATTGTGTTCAAGTGCAGAGGGAGTGAGACAGCAATAGAAATGTTTGCTGTTTTCAGTTCTTTTCTTTATTTAATCGCGATATGTTTTACCGCTTGCCTCGCTAGTAGACCTACGTAGACACCCACCCACCCACAGTCATGATTTTCGCTAACCGCTTTATTCATGGTGTTTTCTGAAGGGTGTCTTTCTTAAGGCCCAGAAGTCTCATGCCCCCGGTTGTATCTACTACATCCGATTCGATGCTTTTTTCAACTGACTTCAAAAAAGGAGGTTTATATAATTTTTGATCATCATCATCATCACCATCATCGGCCTGAAGACGTCCACTGCTGAACGTAGGCCTCCCCCAAAGAGCACCACTTTGAGCGGCTGCTTGTTTTCTGCATCCATCGGCTCCCCGCGGCTTTCACAAGATGGTTGGTCCACCTTCTGGGGGCCTACGCTGCGTCTTCCGGTTCGTGGCCACCACTCGAGAACCTTTCTTCCCCATCGGTTGTTAGTTCTACGAGCGATGTGACCTGCCCACTGCCACTTCAGCTTGATAATTCTAAAAGCTATATCGGTGAGTTTAGTTCTCTTGCGGATCTCCTCATTTCGGATCTTGTCTCGCAAGGAACTCCGAGCATAGCTCTCTCCATAGCTCGCTGCGTGACTTATAATTTAATCATTTCAATAATTTTTGATACATTTGTGATTATATATATTGCCAGACTTGGGCCCAAGCATAAACACAGCTGTACTGAAGATAAACAAAAGTAATTATTTGCAATGGAAACATGCAATGCAGTAGACAAAGTTAGGATATACGACTGCGAGAGAACTAACCGAAATTACCGTACGGTACGGCGAATAAACTCGAAATATTGCCGTTAGTTTGCCTTTTGCTGCGAGAGTTTGGAAAACTTGACACGTTATTATAGTTTCCACAGAAAACTTGGGAAGTTTTGTCCGTTATTTGTTGGCACTTGAAACTAACTGAAGTTTTTTGATGCGGTCGTAAGTTCTGCCTCAGATGTTTATGTTTAAGGTGAATTGACTAGGAGTTTTGGTACCTATTTGATTTATATACTGTAGGTATGTATAATGGTGTTCAATAAATATTTATCTTATCTTTATCCTTAGATTATAGCCAAAGAAAACATGTAATGTAGAGCTACAGTAAATTTTTTACCCCGTATTTACATATTAAAAAGGTAATTACCAAAGATTATAAAGCCCGTTGATAGCTCGTGAACATAATTTCTCGTACAAACACGACTCACCTGCGTGGGCAGGGGACGAGGTAACAAAACGAGACAAAGTCATACGAAATTACAAAGAACAGAGAAGGATGGAACAAAAGACATCAACGGGTTCCCGTGGTTTATTAGAAGTTCATAGTACTTATTAGAAATTAGTGGTTGAAATACACCACTAGTTTTCGTATGAGGGGAAGTTGTAATATTGGTCAACTGGATTTATAGTCAAAGGTAATCCAACGAAGCATGCTCGAATTTTAAATTATTTAAAACAGTACTTCTGTAGTGTTCTAAGTGTTGACCTACCAATATGGAACTCTTACCTACTAATATGGAAGAAACGGATGTAGTAGAAAAACTAGCGGGCTTTATATTATTACAATCAAAATGCTTCCACCCAACTCTATTATAAGCTAAAATAGCTTTAGTCTATGGTCGCTGGATGCTAAAGCTGAAACAGTCTGGAGTACCTACTATTATATATTCTGCGTCCATGTTTAAATTTGACATAAATGGCTGCCCGGCGCTAAATTTGGCGCCAATTATCCTTTTATTTGTCTTTTTTGCTGCCAGTGCCAAGACTGGGAGACGTATTTATTTTACAGCTAAACAATTTATGCGTTTTGTATTTCTTTACTTTTATGTGCTAAACGGCTGATATTCGAATTTTGGAATTCTCCAATCTTTTTATTATCCGCTGTTTAACTGAAAGTTAGCTGTTTCCAAAGGTGCTAAGTATATTGTTTGCCGAAGGTGAAAATGAACAAGAAACCCTTAAAATAATCATGTACGAGATTCAAAATAGGGTTATTTGGTTTTTTTCTTATTAAAATATAAACTATGCATAAAAGCTTAGAGTACACATGAGCAAGTACTAAATTTAGTTCGATAAGTTGTAGATGGCGCTTACAGTATCATTCATCCTATCCTATATGATTGTGTTACAGCCATGATGTTTTTACTATCATTCCTAATAAAATATAACCCCCATTACTCATTCCAAGCATCTTGAAGAAGCTACATAAGTCCAATTAATAAAGTACTAAAGTACTTGCTATTTATGTTCCAGTAAAAGCTATTTGCAACAATGTTGCGGTATCAGATGTTGATCGTTTAGTCTGTAATTGTCTATCCTTGTTGTTGGAATTGTATTTATATGTCTTATTTTACGAGCTATAAGTGCATAGTTCAATTTTTTGTCATTTGCGGTTCAACACAAACATTGTTTCGCAGAATGTCACGGTTTCACTAAATTATTATATAACCTGCAAATCAGAAAGTTTCCAATTTGTAAAGTTGTGTTACATTTTCTTTTACACATCTAAAGAAAGCGGGGGGTCTAGCAAAGATGCCTTTCCATTAGCGGGCCAAACGATAACTCCAAAATGTATGGGAATGACATTACCTGCGGAAAAGCGACATCCATAGGTAATGTCATTTCTCATACATTTTGTAGGTCTCGTTCGGCGTTAACGCTGATGGAAATGGATCTTTCCTAGTCCCCCTGTACGGTATTTATCTTATTTCTGTTATGTTCAACGCGTTGGTTTCTTTTCTTTTCTTGAGATAAGATAGTGAACTATTGCCAAAGCATGCATTAGCCATGTCGCTCCAAGAATAAATCTTTTCAAAGAATGGCTTACTTTAACTTATAAACTGGTGGACCCAGCTCTAACTCTACTGCTCACTATCATTATCCCGTATATAATGTCAAAATATTTTTGATATTACCATCGTTTAACCTACAACTTAATATTGGTGAAAACGGCCCTGTAACAGACACAGAATACATAGTACTACATGCGTGCTAAAGGTACTTTCCGTTATCTATATTAGAAGAGGTCCACGTCATCCACGTCCCTAATTCTCAAATCCCGGTCCACATGGTCCGGTGCCCCCTGGCCGTGGGAGCGGGCCCACGTGCGACCACCGCGGTCCTGTGCCGACTTGTTGCCGATCTAGAACGGTGGCGGCGGTGTAATCGACCTTCTTCATTTGATATGTTTCTGTTTTTGTCTATGGAACTAACTTTTTTTCGCAGATAGAGCTTGCTGTGATTGGTTGACGTTTATTTTACTTCTGATCGAGTAATTTACATGATCATAGTATAAATGTGATCTAGCTCAATTCAATGTAATTGTAAGGGTATAACAGCCAAGATGCAGTCAGGGCGTTAGGTAGGTGCCTACATCAAATATATGTAGGTGCAATACTTTTCTATTACGTGCTAATAAATAAACAGGTAGGTAATTGTTTCGAGTCAAAGCCGCCATAATAATCAGATCAGCAAGGCTTCATTTTTGACAACCAAGTACTGAAAAATTCATAAAAACGAGAAGTGAATCAGCTGATCGTTTCAGCCTTACAATACAGTAAAATAAAAGCTAATTAATACATAAGTATAGGTCCCTACTAATCTAGAAAATCTAAACAATAACTGAAATATCTTACCTAGTGAAATAGCACCAAAAAGCTTACAAGTCAAAAGCGTCAACTTCCGTCCATCTCTTCAAATTGTTTACAAGGGTAAGCGGGCCAGTTAGCGGTCAAGGTTACCTATTTCAGCCGGGGTCAACGACCCCGTCCCATGGCAGAAACAACATGGCGGGCGCGGGCTATGTGTTTTTGTCACGCGAATTTTGACACATGTGCGCTCGGCTTTTGTTTTGAAATATGAACGTTAATTAGACTGTGTTGCCAGATGGGTGTTTTGGAAAGTACCTACGTTATAATAATATCTTTTTATTGAAGGTAAACATGAAACTCTGCGATTCCATGTTTACTATATGTACCTAAAGACTAGTGAGGTATACCTAAGTAGTTACTTTATTCGTGTTTTTAGTAGGTAATCTCGAGATAGAATAATTTTTTTATAGTTTCTAGGCACAGCATTTGACCACTGAAAATATTATTATATTACTTATGCCTTACCGAGACTCTCATATAAAATTGACATTACGAAATTATCTGTATTCAATATAATATATTTTAAAAATAAAATCTAGGGTTTGTACCGTTCACGTCTGTGTTACTGCTGGCCTTAGGGTAGGTTTTTGAGCCGTAGTTAAGGTAACCAATGGTTAAAAATTCTAACAAACTCTAACCAATGGTCAGTTATTTTATCTATGGATAAAAAAACTCACTCTTAGTCTTTTTTATACTTTTAACATAATAATAAAAAAATAAAAATTAAATATTCATTTATTTCAGACGTGTTGTGTCCATAATACGTACAAATCCATTCATTAAACAAAATAAGTATTAAAATAAAATAAAGTCAAAATTAAAAACAAAATCAGATATTAAAAGAACAAACAGTAAATCATAATTATTAAAAAGATTAAAAAGTAAAATAAGCAAGCAAGAGTGCGGGCAATCCATACATGCAACCTCCACAATGAGCTGCACATCAATGTCTACAGCTCATTGTGAAGACGCATCCAGTGTGCAAACATGGGACTGTCCCATCTAGCGGCGAGCGCGGACAGGATGCTGTTGGAGCTGCCACGCCAGCGACCAAGCAGGGACGCGCACCGTTTACGGATTATAGCATGAAAACCATCAACATTAGCATCCGCAAACATGCCCGATGCACTGCAAAACCACGTATAATAACTAATAGGTACATTTTTCAAAAGGGTAATTTTCTCCATCTGGTATCCCTAATTTAAAAAAATAAGTCTGTAATATCGTTCGTGTACAAGTTGAAACAAGTTCAGCTTCAGCTGATTTAATGCGATGTAATAAATTCATTACGATAAAATACATATAACTTTTTAAATTATAATAGAAGATTAAATAGATCGATCTAGTGATTGGAAAGGCTAACGTAACGACACCTTTCGGGTACCCGTAGCTAATATTCATTCTATATAATGTTAATGAATAACCTTCTAGTGCCTCATTTATGTAGGTACCTTTCATCATCATCATCATTAACAGTCTGAAGACGTCCACTGCTGAACATAGGCCTCCCCCAGAGCGCACCACCTTGAGCGGCTGCTCGCCTCCTGCATCCATCGGCTCCCCGCAGCTTTCACCAGATCGTCGGTCCACCGAGTGGGGGGCCGGCCTACGCTGCGTCTTCCGGTTCGTGGTCGCCACTCGAGAACCTTTCTTCCCCATCGGTTGTCAGTTCTACGGAAAAATGAAATAGGTACCTTTGTACTTATTTTATTTTATATTAAAAAAAACATAAGTATTTGTAATTCCATTGTTTTAAATTACATGCGATAAAACGCGATGAATTTATACAAAGCCCTCGATATTATGATTTATCTTAAGTATATTAAACAGCTACGCAACCGTCTGGTATAAATATAGACAAGACGCATACGCACAACGATATAACCTACATTTACCAAGATTTTAGAAATGTATTAGGTTGGTTTTAAAGGTAAATAAGTATAGTTTACGGGTGATCCTACCTACCGTAGAAAAACAATATAAAAAGAAATCAGGAAGAAACTTACCTATTTTAACGAATGGGTGACCGGGCAATTCCATACTTATACCTTGTCCATTTTATTAATGGTTTTTTGACAGCTCGACGACTGACAAGTTAGGGATGTTCTAAAAATTCTCGAATGTGATACCATTCCGATTGTACTATTATCATTAATGGAATTAGGTACGTAAACGTAATAATCGATACGATAAATGTACATTCTGATGAATTCCATGAAGTACTATATATATATATATATATATTTGTGTGAACTTTTAACGTAAACAATACGAAACTTCATGGGCGTGAGCTGTCAAGAAACCATTCATAAAATGGACGTGAAAGAAAGAAAGAACATTTATTCAACACAATAGTAGGTAATAATATTATTCTGTATGGAACTACCTTGCTAAAATATTTTAAAATATTCAGCCACACGCGCCAATACGATATGCTAATTAAAAATAATATAAGCGCCACATCTGCCGCTCCGACCGTATTAAATTAATCATAAATACAATCAATCTTACATATTTATTAACGTACGGAAATATTTCATTTTGTTAAAAGGAGTCTGTAGTGTGCAAATACAACCTCGTCGTAATATTAGGGGGTGCAAATCTCACAAAGTAATAATTGTTTTTTCCCTAATCTGTGGCAAATCTGCTGTAAGCCATAGACTAAAATAAGTTACGTACATTGTTACCAAATTGTTACGTATCGTATTTATGTAAAATCCATGGAGGTGTATTGTTTGTCACGTGCTAGATTGAATTAGCGAATTATCGAAATGGCATGTTGCGTCAAATTTAACGCAGTGTTACGCAAGTTTAGATCTGAATAAAATATGTGAGCGCTGACATGTCTGGCAAAACTTTTAGCTGGTGGTGTTCAAGAATAATATTTTATTGAATAGTCTTAGTAGTTTGGTTGTAGTCTAGTTTTGTATTTTGTTTTGTGTTTTTTTATTTGTTTTTTTTTTATGTTCGATTCGAATTAAAAAATAGATGGAAACTATACTGCTCTCTATTGCAATGATTAATAATTGGCGCAGATAAACTTAAAACAAAAACAGTGTCAAAATGTCAATTGATTATTAAACTAACTATTAATAACTTGCTAGAGCGTCTGGTTTAGCAAATTATTAGACATACATACCTTCATATGAAAATTACCTACGTATTCACCTACCCGTAAAAATCTTTTAACAATACAATACAATACAATACAATAACTCTTTATTGACACCAAAATAATAATAACATAGAAATAAGAATCGCATAATAAGATAGGTACAATGGGCGGTCTTATCGCTAAGAGCGATCTCTTCCAGACAACCTTAACTACCAACCTTTAACTTTGCCTAATAACCTCTATCGTACCTAATTTTAAATGTAATTGTTTTTATTAATAAAGTTGATTCATAATATCGATGTTTTAAAGCCATGTCTAAATGAATGCATGCCAGGGAACTATTTTCAACAAAGACATATTAACACCAGATAAATCTGTCATTCAAAACATCTAAATTATAATCAGTCACCGCGTTGCGCATACGCATGAAATGCGCCTTCACGCGGTAATCCGCGCATTTTGGTATTTCTCACGTTTTCAACGCCCCCTACCGAGGACATTATTTTACTGAACAAATGTTAAAATACATTATTTTTATTGATAGTAAAATTTGTTTACAACTTTTGTTATTTCGTCAACAATGATTTTTTTTTGTTCGCTCTATTGGGTATGATGAAGTCGTGAGACCATCGCTTAGTCTTTCGTAAAAAACTTTCTTTCGTTTCGATACAACCTGTCTAAACCTTTATTAGAGTATAGACTAAGGCATAGAGAGATCATCAAAACGATATTATATTTGTACTGCTCACAAGTATCGCTACGTCAGTGGCGAAGGAAATAAATTAAATAAATTAATATAATTAAATCAATATGTGTGGACATTTCACACAGCGCCATCTAGCCCCAAACTAAGCTTAGCTTGTACTATGGGAACCAGGTAACTGATACAATACTTAGATACTTTTTGTTTGTAAATACATACATAGGATACAATATAACACCCAGACACAGAACAAACATCGATGTTCAGAAGAAAGAAAGAAACAAACATATAGTAATTAGCTATAATACGCTTGCAATAAGCACCGTACCATTTTTTTCGACTCGAGTCAACTGTTTTTTCTATACAAATCAGATTCATTCATATTAAAGTGTCCACATCATATAAAAAGTGTTCAAAAAAGTGGTACGCTTGACACATAATCAAGTTCTCTCTATGCTTTTGTTATACTCTAAGGTTTAAACTAAAGTCATCATTGAAAAAACATAATTGTTTTCGTTCAAAAACACGGAACTGCTGTAAATAAGTTTTCGATGGCAGAATAATGCCCGTTTTCACCAAAGATCCCTAAATTTTAATGGACCCTTAAAAAGATTTAAGTGTACATCTGACAGTAATTTTGTTTTCACCGGCGATTAAGGGACACCCAAAGCTTAAGGGATCCCCTAAGTTTAGGGGGCCGAAGCTCAACCCTTAGCGTTAAGTGGCAGGTTAAATTATCAAAACGCCAATTTTTTTCTCAATTGTATTTGACAATTGTTTCTTCCCGCATAACGCCAGAAAAGGTATTTGTTTTAATTTTTTCGGATGCATAATATATTAAAAACTCTAGTGCTAATATCAATAAAGCATGTTGCTTGTATTTTTGACGATTATTCTCTAAAATATATAAATTATAATAACATAACGAAAATCGGCAACGTACGACGGTTTTTGGAAACCGTAGAAAAGAATAAACTGTCACTTTACAATTTAAGTGTCACTCAGCGCTGTGAAAACGAATTTAGGATTGGGTCAAATCTAACTAATAGGGCCCTTAGCCAACGGGATTCCTAGTTAGGGTGTAGTTTAGGGATCTTTGATGAAAATGGGCATTAGTTTTGTTTTAAGTGTAACTAGTCAATTGTTCTTTTTCTCTAAGCCGTGTTGAATCCGTGAGTGTAACACTCAATTCTACGGTTTTAAGGCTACTTTTAGTATTAAAAAAAATGAATTAAGCATATTTGAATTGTGAAACTCGAAAAATTATTACACAAATAGATTTCTACATTATACAAGTGGTCTAAACAAATGATATGCTTGATCTATTAGAAAAAAATAATTATAAACGGTAAATCACGACACCATCGACAATTTGTTCGAATAAAAACCTCGTTTGTATCAGATAAGCGGTTATTCAATTGCATGGAAGTTACGGCACTAATGAGATTTCCCATTGATTAATAGCTTAATTTGTATACTTTCTATGTGTAATGTACTTCAAACAAGGTATTAATTTCATTTTAAATTAGCCTCGGGACTTTTACTTCATAAATGAGTAAGACCAATTTAAAAAAAAAATTTGAGATAGAGAAGAGAAAGAGAGTAAAGATTAGTAGAGAGTAAGATTGTATTAAGAATGTATTTTGTATATGTTTTATCATATTAAAAAAAAGAATTTTGGATTTGTAGGTTACATAAGTGCTCGGTTTTGTTAAAAAAAATCAACATTATTTTCAATAACTCACCTATCTGTCAATTTTTATGTTAAGTAGCCGTTTTATGTGATAATCTTGCAATATTTATAATAATATACATATCGTTCATCGTAAGTTGTCCCCTGGTGTACTTATATTAATTAAAAATATGCAAGTATTATCGTAAATTTGAGCGCCGTTCAGAGCCTGAAAACGAAAGTTTTCAATCAGTGTGTGTTGCCAGTGATGACTTATGGAACTGAGACATGGTCTCTTACTGTTGGCCTCATTAGTAAGCTCAAAGTCGCGCAGCGAGCTATGGAGCGAGCTATGCTTGGTGTTTCCCTGCGAGATAAGCTCCGGAACGAGGAGATCCGCAGGAGAACTAAAGTGACCGATATAGCTCTTAGAGTTAGTAAGTTGAAGTGGCAATGGGCAGGCCACATCGCTCGTAGAACTGACAACCGATGGGGAAGAAAGGTTCTCGAATGGCGGCCACGAACCGGAAGACGCAGCGTAGGCCGGCCCCCGACTCGGTGGACTGACGACCTGGTGAAAGCCGTGGGGAGCCGATGGATGCAAGAGGCGAGCAGCCGCTCAAGGTGGCGTGCTCTGGGGGAGGCCTATGTTCAGCAGTGGACGTCTTCAGGCTGTTAATGATGATGATGATCGTAAATTTAAAATAATATGTAAGCATTGTCTAAACTTGTATGTACCCACCACAGATTAGTATGTTTTACTTGCATATTTTCAAATAATATAAGCACTTACCTACATCAGGGGACATCTTACGGTGAACGGTGTGTAAAATAAATATATAAAATAACTTGGTAATACCGCAGGTAATAATATTACGATAGTAATACTAGTGCTGTTATTTATTCTGTGGTAATACAAAACAACACAGAGGCCGTGTCGCATCGAAGACGCAGTCGATTGTATCTCTTCGCCCGGGATTCCAATGTACTGCGATTGCTTTGTATTGGCGCATAATATTCATCATATTGAATAATTTTGGTACTACCGCAAAATATTATTTTTTAACTTACTAGACAGCGACTTCTTTAAAAGATCTTAACTTAACCGAGTGAGTGCTACCGTGCTTCGAAGGGCACGTTAAGCCGTCGGTCCCGGCTGTTGTCGTAAGGCAATAGTCATTAAGCCAAGTCTGACGCTTTTGGGCGTCTTAAAAATTCTAATACTTGCCTACACGGGAAGAAGAAGAAGAACTACAAATATCCAAACTTACTAAAATATTGTTTATAAACGGGATATTTACCATGTGATTTATGTCTCGTCTGTGATCCTGGTGCTTGCACAATACCGAAATATCGGCAAGACGAAACAAATATTATAAATCACATGGTAAATATCCCGTTAATAAACAATATTTTAGTAAGTTTGGATTTTTGTAGTTTAGATTTAGATACTTACTTAGTTTATTTTAGTTTAGATTTAATTTAATTTCAGTAATTATATTTTGTGCTATAGTCAGCTATGTCTAATATAAATATTATACTAACCAGTATACTGTTTGACCTATGCGCAAAAATAATCTTTGACATGAAAAATATAAGTACGTAAGTACTTACCTATTTACGAAAATAAATTTCTATAACGCATGGTTAATTTATGAATAAAAAAATCTATTGAACGACCTGCACGCACTTGGCCAGTATGGTGGATATTGTTTCTAATGTCCCCTTTTGAGTAAATCTAGATAATTTGAGCATAAGCATTATCGTTTTATTACACGTAATTATAATTACTACCTCAGTTAATAAAGTCTACGAACCAATAGGTATTAAAAAAACTTATTCAAAACAAAGTAGGTAACTACTAAAAAGAACATTTTGATTTCCAAGCACCAATTCCAGGCATCCTCGTGTATGATTCCAAGCAGCCGAGGATTTATTTCGCAAAACAGTTTATAAGGTCTATGTCGTATTTACAGCGAAACTTTACATTATTCAGGGCCTACTACTATACGGTCGACAAACAGTCACGCTTCGTGAATCCTTCTTGGACTTTTATGTTTTTACTTTATTAGTCTGTCATAGGTAGGGTTGCCAGGTCTTAAAACCCAATAGCCGGACAGACCAGCCAGTTTAGCCGGACATCAGGGGAAAAAGCCGGACCCCATTAATAATTAAGATTTTTTTTTTTTACTATTGTACAGTAGGTATTATTTTACCTGTGCTATTGAGAATACGAAAACAAATGTATATTGATGCAAACTTGTTTGATTATTTATCAGAAAAACTTCTTAAATATTAATGAATTGTATAAATCAGTCTTTTCTAAACTAAACTAAACTAAACTAAACTACACTAACTAACTAAAGTGACCGATATAGCTCTTAGAGTTAGTAAGTTGAAGTGGCAATGGGCAGGCCACATCGCTCGTAGAACTGACAACCGATGGGGAAGAAAGGTTCCCGAGTGGCGACCACGAACCGGAAGACGCAGCGTAGGCCGGCCCCCCCCTCGGTGGACCAACGACCTGGTGAAAGCCGCGAGGAGCCGATGGATGCAGGAGGCGAGGAGCCGCTCAAGGTGGCGTGCTCTGGGGGAGGCCTATGTTCAGCAGTGGACGTCTTCAGGCTGTTAATGATGATGAGTCTTTTCAAGTATTAAACATTATACAAAACAATAATCAACTCAATTACAGTAATTATGTAGTCTACATAAACTTTAAAAAGAAGAGATGTCGAGCCCGTTCCTCCTGCGTTTTATTAAATAGCGAGCGATCTAAAGACTAGAGAGACCGGTGGAGCTGGCGGACGGAGGAGAATTAATTGACAGATCAAATTTAAAAAGCCTAACAAAAGCCGGACTGGCCGGACACCGGGTAAATTGGCCGGAAACGTAGCTAAAAAGCCGGACTATGTCCGACTTTATCCGGACGCCTGGCAACCCTAGTCATAGGTAAGTACAATAGTACATACTTACCTATGACAGAATAATGAAATAATATATGTAATGGTAACTTGCTGGCACTTATTTGGCCCAACGCATCAGCATTGCAATTCAACGTGGGAATGCGGCCAGCATGTTGGGTACGCTACCTACCAGTAGTGGGCTGGAGCACTTGCACTGTCTATAGGCCATCGCGGCTATTATACAGTCCATAAGTGTCCTTTGTAGTAGGTAGTGTAGCTAGTTTAGTTTAGCTTAGTTTAATTTAGTTTAGTTTAGTTTTAATTATTGTAGTAGTTAGCTCTGGTAACTTTGAAAATAAATATACCTACATGGTCAATGATATGTTAAAAAAATGTCTCTATACAACTGGGGTACCACGCTAATAACCGTGGTACCACTTAAGCCGCAGTGACACGATCAGAGTCTCCTCGGACCGCGTGGACTCGGACTACTCGGACGCAACTCGTATCGTTGACACCGATAATCGGAGCGCACTCGAACGATTGTAAACGAGACCACTCGGTCCGAGGAGACTCTGATCGTGTCACTGCGGCTTTACTAAACGTGTTTTTAGAGCATTTTTATCTGTAGTTCTATTTAAATACGCACGCACATTTCAAAATTGTTGTTCAAACGTTCTAATTTCAAATCATTTTTATTTTAGAAATCTTTAAAAAGGAACACGAAAATGATAATCATTATGACCATAAGCCAAATGAAAAACCACAAACTAAAAATGGCATCAGATTAAGCACGCTCCAAAATCCCCAAATATTTGTTCGAAAAAGTGTGAATAATTGTTTTCTCGGTTTGCGGTGTATTCGTAAGTTTTTAAGTAAAACTAATGTTTTGTCATTAAATATAAGTAATTTCCCGCTAGACGCAGATGTGGCGACTGGCAACACGTGATTTTGGTTTGTTGAGATTGTTCAACATAATATGAGAGCTTAGCAAACAAATTGAGCTGAAAAAGGTGGATGCTGTCCAACAGATGCGTTAAAATAAATGTTGCTAAGTAAAAGAGAATCAATCTCTAGAATATCACCAGTGTAAAATAAGGTGCCTAAATGAAGATAGAATAGTGAATGAAATGGAGGCACTTGAAGTCAAGTTTTTTTAATAATCTGTGCGCAGACACTTTCATTTGTTTTCTCTATGAATTTATTATACTTTTTCCCCGCTTCCTTTTTGTTTCCATTCCTAACTGAACGTGAAAGTGTTTACACCATGTCGGTATTACCTACTTATACTGTGACCATGCGCCCATATATTTTTGCATAAGTACCCCTATAATTGGACACGAAGACGACGTGTCGACAGTTAGTGCTCGTAAATACGTGCGGTGTCGATAATTGGTGCTAACGGACTGGGATGGCACATGTTGACATTTGACATCGTATTTTATAGTGATTATTGGGCTGGGGATTCAGAGGGACTCATAAAAGTTCTGTTAATAATAGGGAGGGAATTTAAGACCCACCAAACTGGTCAAGTGCAGGTTGGATAATCCAGGCATGTCTTTGAACTTTGTTATTCTTAAACATTAAGTTTCCTTACACTGTTTTACTTCTTACAATGTGTGACTCAAAGATAGCTAAATTTTTCCAAAGTAGACTTTTGCCGTAGAGAATATACTTTTTTTTTTTGGACGGGCTAATGCTGTTGGTCTCTACCGACCTTTACAGCGTCACCGGGCGGTAGGGCAGGCGCTTAAGGCGCCCAACCGTCAAAAGTGGGAGGCAACTAGCACAAGGGCAACCCTGGGGTGCGAGCCTCGGCTTGGGCCGTTGCCGGGATAAGAGGATCGAGACGGCTACGTCCACTGGAAGAGGGGACCCTATGGAAAGGGGACCCTATGGAAAGAGCGAATAACCTTACATACCAGACGAAATACCGTACCTACAGCACTCTTAAATCCCAAAAATTCCGCCCTATTCCACCCCATCAGTTAATAATAAGTGTTGACAAGCAACACGTGTTCCCGCCCTCTTGATAGATGCCACACCTAATTACGTTTCAAATCTATCAGCAAAATTAACTTTACACCTTGAAAATGTGAAAAAACTTGCAGGAAACCGGGTTTTGAACAATATGTTGAAGGAGATAAAGGTTATAAGAGAAAAAAGTTTAGTTTAGAAGAGGAAATTGAATTTGTAATGTTTTTCTTCTGGCTGTTAGATTTTGAGATCTCTTCCGCATGAGAGAATGTATATCTTTCTAATGATACGCAATAGTTTTAACACTGCGTATCGCGTAGTTCGAAATAATGACGTACATGGCCACACTACACTCAATGTAATTTTACTGTATGTGCATGGACGACGTTATTTCTATGTGGTATGTGCGTGGTATGTGCCATCCACTAGTGCCACTTAGTGAAAAAAACAATTTGATTAGTGACAGGAATTTGAAAATAGAATACCATATATACAGATCTTAGAGTATAGACTAAAAGCATAGAGAGATCATCAAAACGACATTATATTTGTACTGCTCACACGTATCGCTACGTCAGTGGCGAAGGAAAGAAACAACGTATAGTAGTAGCTACGCTTGCAAAAAGTCGCCGTACCATTTTTTTCGACTCGAGTGAACTGTTTTTTCTATACAAATCTGTCAGACTCATTAACATCCACTGTCCACTTCATATAAAAAGTGTCTAAAAAAGTGGTACGCTTGACAGATAATGAAGTTCTCTCTATGCTTTTAGTCTATACTCTAAGATACAGATCCTATTTTTTTCTAATCTGTGGATCCTATAAAAAAACTTTTTTTTTATAGGATCTGTGACCATACAACACTTTTTAAGTAACAGGGTGCCCGAGAGTTTTGGCGGGAACGTGAAAAAGTTCACGTCGTTGCATTGTATTATTTCACAAAACTTATGCTTATTCTAGTGTTAATGATTAAAATTAGTGGCATTTTACGCATTAAGTGCTGAATTACGAGTATAAGTGTTGGCAAGTGATATAATGTAGTGAAACGTGGTTTTTCGTGTTGCTTCCAAAATTCCATAGAAGCCTCTAGTAAAGTTGCCACTACTTTACTAGGACATGACTTAGACTGGATTATGACTACCTGACGTAGACTGGACTATGACTACCCTGACTGACTGTGACTAAGACTTGACTTTACATGAAATATTTCATAATACGATGAAAAACTACAATACTTGACACTGGCTAAATACACTATGTGTGGAGCCAAAATATAAGAAAAAAAAAAAACAGGGTGCCCTAGGAGTAAGTATTAAGCGGAAGTCCAGAGGTTGGACCAAATCACTTTTTTCAACGGTTTTTATAGCCGAGCTATGCGCATTTTTAGCCATTTCGATCGGTAACTATTTAAAATGAAAATTATTTACTTTGGAATGAAAATTGCAAAATGAAATGACGTTGGTGCTCCAATAGTGGGTCATTCAAAAACAGTCGTCATTTTGATACAACTGTAACAATTTTCTTCCAATAAGCCTTAAAGCTACCACATATTTTAACAATATTGTTTACTAATCCTATTATTAAAACAATATCAATAATGGTCGCGGCACGCACCTCACGACAGTCCGACATGAGCACTTGTCGTGTGCCTAGTGCGTGTGTAGCGTGCCTTATAGACTGTAGGCCCTTCCATAAAAATAGTTACACAATTTAACACTTTGTCACAGTGAGAAATGCTGTCAAAGTCTATAGAAAAAGAAGGAATAAACTGGTGAATTTGTAGCGAAATGGTCCTGAATGTTTTTGACTTTTCCTTTAGTTCAATGTACGTATGTATTGTCGTGACTAGACGAGTCTTCGGCCCTTTTGGCATCGCGAGTAGTTATCAATATTTTAATAGTATTTAATTTAAATAAATTATGGTGGTCGGTGGTGGTGTAAATTGTTTTAATCTTGCCGAAAGGTTGCCGCTAAGTTCAAAGTTGTTATAGAAATCATTTGTTTTAGATGTCGACGTTGATGAGTGAACGTTTTATGTGAATTGTTTTGGTTTGATTCTTTTTTGTTTTATGAAGTTTTATGGTAGTTTATATGCAGTTATTTCTGGTAATCGGTCACCTAATTATCTATGGATAGATAGTAAGACAGAGAACTCTTTATTGTCTCACTAATGAAATTCTATCTTTTTTTCTCTGGCTTATTATATTTTCTATGTTCCGTCTTAATACGAAAAATTTAGAACCCAAAAATTGCTACTTTATAGGTTTGTACATTTTCAGTTAGGTTCTAATTTTACTTCGGACATTCAGGTTTACTTCGAAGATCAAAATAGTCGTAAAATCATCATTACACTTGCAACTTGCAAAACGACGAACTGAACATAAATCCCCATAAAACGTCAGAATAAATGACGATAGCTCACGTCATAACCTCGTCGTACACTTATACCCTAGAGACGAGACAGGTCATCAGTATGTAACTGGCTTAATGCCCGCCTCCATGTATAATGGCTTTTACGTGTCGTGCGAAGAGTAATTAGAGCTCGTCTGGGAAGACTGCGATTTTTAGAGTTCCGTACCCAAAGGTACAGGACGCAGGAGAACTAAAGTGACCGATATAGCTCTTAGAGTTAGTAAGTTGAAGTGGCAATG
The DNA here is from genome assembly GCA_910589525.2 of Ennomos quercinarius. NCBI lineage: Eukaryota > Metazoa > Arthropoda > Insecta > Lepidoptera > Geometridae > Ennomos > Ennomos quercinarius. The sequence goes on along the minus strand of OU342507.1, from coordinate 10,877,611 downwards.
GGCAGGCCACATCGCTCGTAGAACTGACAACCGATGGGGAAGAAAGGTTCTCGAGTGGCGACCACGAACCGGAAGACGCAGCGTAGGCCAGCCCCCGACTCGGTGGACCGACGACCTGGTGAAAGCCACGGGGAGCCAATGGATGCAGGAGGCGAGCAGCCGCTCAAGGTGGCGTGCTCTGGGGGAGGCTTATAATCAGCAGTGGACGTCTTCAGGCTGTTAATGATGATGAATGATGTACCCAAAGGTACCTACGTAGTACTATATTATAATTATCTATTCTGTGCCAAAGGGTAAAGACGGGACGCTATTAAGGTGGAACGTTTCACTAGCGCGGCGAATTCAAATTTTCTTGCGTTCTTTTGCCAATAATAGCTTAATTACTCAACGTGATTACTTGGAAACTGATATTAGTTTGCATGTTTTTTCACGTTTAGTAATTAAGCAATTATTGGCAAAAGAACGCAAGAAAATTTGAATTTGCCGCGCTAGTGTAACGTTCCACCTTAAGGACTATAAGGTTCCGCTGTCGTATCTGTTGGACTTATAAACGCTGTATCTCTTGAAACGTAAAGCATAGACTTAAGCCCGTATTACAGACCTCTGTCATGAATCTGCGCTCAAGACGAGATTTCATTCACAAAACTGTGATCAAATAGTGAATGAAATCTCTACTTAAGGTGGAACGTTTAACTCAGCGCGGCAAATTCAAATTTTCTTGCATTTTTTGCCAATCATAGCTTAATTACTAAACTTGATTACACGAAAACTAATTTTGCGCAAAGAAATAGAATGTATCAATAAATTAAAATTAAAAGTATCACTTAGATATCATTGGTTTAGCAACAAATGGCAATAAACAAATTTTGTCTTGACTTCTCAGTCTATTGCCATCTGTCGCTAAACCAATGATATCTAGGTGTTACTTTTAATTTTAATTTATTGATACATTCTATTTCTATTTTGTTTGGTTTTATCACAAAATGTAAGTAAGTACATGTAAGAACCCTCGGTGCGCGAGTCTGACGCGCACTTGGGCGGTTCTTTTAATTTGCTATGGACGGTGGTTATTTTAGCGCTTTTGTGTCCTAATTGTAGAGCTACAGTTAATGCTTAAGCTTTTATTTCGCCTTAAGTTGGCACTTTTCAGATAATTTAGTTTTATGACAATGGAATAGTAAAATCAATTTGCAACTACCATTACCTACGTTAATTACGCTCGTAGCTGTTTTGTGTATATACTTTCCCACTGCTGTAGGGTTAGCACGGCCGGTAGACAAAACTGTCTTGCCCCCGTTTTACTCCAAGCAAGTATGAAGACTACTACTTTTAAGAGGCTGAAGGCTCCCAAATCGACTAACTTGAATGTAATTTTCTCAAAATGCATATCATTTTCAGGATCGAAAAAAAAACATGTAAATAGGTCATATCTTCTATCCAACTGTAGAAATCAAAACACGCTTACGAAAAGTTATCTCTATAGAAAAAAATCGTGATGTGACCTCTAAAAAATTAATTGAAATGCAAAAAAAATGTTACGTTATAATAAGACTGAAATAAATCATAGTGATATTTAAGTTATGTTTCAATGCATCCAACTGTAAGCTTATTATTTCTATAACAATGATTATTTCTTTTATAATTAGTTTATTTATACCGCAAAATGGAAAAGTCGACGCGCAACGCAACGTAATCGCCATATTTTTGCTACGTCAAAAGCGACTCTGTATAATACAGAATACGTTTTATGTTCGAGTGCTGTAATAAACGTGCTCGCATTGTGTGTTGCATGTGTAGCGTCTTAACATCAATCAATCAAAATGATGTCCACTTCCTACATTTACCCAGCATCCGAAAGCTGCAACACTACAATACATTTACAAATCACAATAAAAGTAAGTTGCAATGCAAAATGTGCAATTGCATATTGCACTGTGCAGCACGCACGGTAGGCTGTTCGCAATAGATTTCATTGAAACTGAACACCTTTTAGCTATTTGACCACAGGCACAATGATACAATGCAGGCACCGTTGCACAAAGAATGGATGGTGTACTATTGTAAGTTAGAGGACGTTTTGTGCGTCAAAATGTTGTATGCGTTGTTGAGAGCATAGGAACTTTCAACCAAGAGGAAGCTGTTGAAAAAGTCCAACCAGCTATAAATAAAATCTATGATGGACGAAGGAGATCTATACACATTGATTTGATTTTATCCGGTATTTATAAACAACCAACAGATACCGTACGAAAATACAGCAAAGTACTTAGGTATGACACTTGATGCAAAGCTTCGCTGGAAGGCCAAGAAACGCAATGAAGTAGAGCTTCGCTACAGGAAGATGCACTGGCTGCTTGGGAAGCATTCTTCATTATCAGTGCACAATAAAATACTCTTATATAAACAAGTCCTCATGGCAATATGGACTTACGGTATCCAGTTATGGGGCTGTACCACACCAAATAATATACAGGTTATCCAACGTTTCCAAAACAAAATACTTCGGTGCGCTGTAAATGCACCGTGGTGTATTAGAAACGAGGACCCACATCGGGACCTAAAGGTAGACCTCGTCGTTAACGTGATAAAAAAGTTCACCGAAGCTCATGAACGAAGGCTTCACCACCATGTGAATGTCGAGGCAAAAAGGGTAAAACCTTTTGAATTACTTTAGTGATAGTGACATTGAACCATAGCGTAGTGAGTGTTACTCAAAAAGATACATGAACAAGGTGTCTGCCTCTTAATAGAGGCATTAAGAAAAGTGTTAATGGACACATTCTTAGGATTACTCTACTTTAACAGTTCAAGTCAAATTTAAATTATCTATTAGCCGGTGTAATGGCTAGATTGTAATTTTAGTGAAGTACTATTTACGAGTATATAGGGTCCTTCATTACATAAAAAAAATGTGACTCTACTAGTGCCTCTACTTTGTAGTTACAAAATAACTAGAGCATCATACACATTCGCGTTTGTGCAGGCGCAACCGGAAGCCACGACATATGCGCACGGCAAAGGGTTGGGTCGTTTGACACCTTCGCCGACTATTGTATGGAGTTGTCCAATTTGTAGAAAAAATATATGATCGCCCGCTGTCGCATTGCATCGTAGATTATGGGCAGGCGCGTATTTAGGAGTTTTAAATCTAAATAGATTGGAAGTCAGATTGTTTTGTGTCAAAAGAATGTAAAAAAAAGTAGATAAAAACATCCGCCGGTGTACGGCCGCGACCGCGCTTGAATTAATAAGTATTTAGAAATTTTTAATGTGTTTTTAAAAGTTTATAGACAAATTTGTGAGTGAAAAAGGCATGGCACTACTTACAACCTGGAGCACTGGCAACCAAATACAATCATCATTTTGTTTTAAATGAATTTATAAGTGAAGTGGATTGGTCTGTGACGTGCAACAAGAAAGGCATATTTCTTACTGGCTGCGCCCTGCGGTTCCACCCATGGGTAAAAAGAATCCTATGTATTACTACAGTGTATAAGCTATCTCCATTCTAAATTTCATTGAAATCCGCTCAACTATTGCGGCGTGAAGAGGGAATAAACATACACACAAACTTTCGCAATTATGGTTATTCATACCTATTTTGATACCTATTCACTCGCGAGTTGAAGAGCTCCAGATTGTACTTATAGGGAAACAAAGACGCTAGTAAAGTGTTCCATTCCTTCGCAGCTCGGATTATAAGTGTCGAGTCAAACCGCTTTGTGCGAATCGAAGGAATATCAACCATAAATAGATGGCGTATAGCTGTACGTCTTGTCGTCCGATGGTGCAATGGAGATGGTGGAATTAGATTGTGTAGCTCCGCAGCACACTCACCGAAATGTAACCTGTAGAACACTGGTAGGCTGGCAACTTTACGATGGTGCTCTAAGCTCTGGAGTCTAGCCCTTACCATTATATCGTCATCTAAGCTTATAGCTCGCCTTACAACTGGGTCCAAGGCCTGAAGCTGGTATTTGTGATAGTGTGAAGTGTGATACAGTGTTTTTTTTACAAATTAAATCTGTAATAAAGAAATCATAAAATCAAGACAAATCAGAGAGTAAAGTGAGAAGTCCTGCTAGATATGTGAAATTGAGTGTTAGGGTTAGGAGATAGTTTATCAAGCCGAAAGACTTTAGTACCTAAAACTTTACAGCGTTTTAGCATGATGTTATTAAGGTCTCTTCAGGAATAGAATCCGGCCCTGGAGCCAATAGTATTGTCGTGTAGCACGTGCCTCTCTGCGTGGTGCCACGACGTATGTTAATACGCACCCGCCGTATGCACGTGGTTATTGACAACGTTACTCTATCTATGCGTTTTATGCATCTTTGGAAAAGCACGACTCTGAAACGTTAGTAACATTAAAACATTAATTACCTATGTGCTGTAGACAATAGTCGAGTCGAGTAACAATAGCCAAGTCAGAAGTATATTTAGGCGGGTCATTGTAATTTTTCACCGTGTTATAGAATATTTCACGTAAAGTCAAGTTTTAATCATAGTCTGGGTAGTCATAGTCCTGTTTAAGTCAGTTAGTCGTAGTCCAGTCTAAGTCATGCCATAGAGAAGTTATAGCAACTTTACTAGAAGCTTCTATGGAATTTTGGAAGCAACACGAAAAACCACGTTTCACCACATTATATCACTTGCCCACACTCATGCTCGTTATTCAGCACTTACCTAATGCGTAAAGCGCCACCAATTTACACGACTTTTGTACAATAATACAATGGAACGACGTGAACTTTTCCGCGTTCCCGTCTAAAGCGGTTGATCACTTGCCTACACGAGAAGAAAAAGAAGGAAGGATGGATGCGGGTTCAAGTCCGTTCGTAAATTAAACTTTTCCTTTACTTACATTAAATTTATCTGTAGTTGGCGATATTTGGCAGTTGTGACGGGCTGATAAAATAACTTAAAAATTATAAAAATACCTTTTACATCAAATCCATTAGTGAATAACTACCGAATGTGCATTGTGCATATATAATTCCACATTATAAATGCACAATGCACAAGAATCCCCACTTTAACCCTTGCACAGATAGGGGTCTTCAAATATTCTAGTCAGCGAAGTTAGAAGACCGTTACGATAACAGCGGTGACAAAGGTAAGAATGTCCATTTGAGTTTATTCAGCTAGGAACCAGGCAAATTATTTTTCTAAATAAAATGCTTACCCCCAGTTTCTCGTACGTTTTTAAAGTTAAACTCATGTCAACTTAAAAATATGGAACGCTCATTGGTTGAAGAAAGCCGATGATTAACGGGCAACCAAAAGCGTAGGCCAAGCTAAAGCCACGGAATAGACATATAGTACTAGGCCAAAGCGGGGATGAGTAGGGGCCGAGCGGCAGGGGCAGTCTAAGTTAGAATGGTTCCAACGCGCAATAATTTAGGTAATTTATTATTACACTGAATATAATAGGTATTTTAAAAATCCACTATACATAAGCCCTCCATTATATTTAGTTCAACTACTGCACAAAGTTTCATGACTTTATTTAAAGTATTCATTGAATAATCGCGGTTCATTTGTACGGTTTTGATAACTCTGTAATTTTTTTCTATCGAACAAATGTTTGTTAATTCGTGTTTTCACTATACATTAGCATTAGTCCTGAACTTTACCATATATTAATTTCAAAGTCATTGTTGCAATATTGTTGACAGGGACACGGTCTCATGCTAAGCTATTTTAAGGATTTTGGCGTTGTATAGGCTCTTAAGAAACGTACCAAAAACCGGGGGTTAGCCACTTTCAATTAATTACACAATTATTAACTAAGACCAAGTTTAAAGCTAAGATTAGCCCAAGGCTAAATTAGCTGGGGAAAAAGCTAGGAGTCTTAGCAAAAGCATAGCAGTCAGATCAACAGCTGGGTGACGTCGACTGCTGTACACAGACCTCACCATAAGACGCCACTTTGGACGCATATCTATTATAGGAAGGGTTTGCCATAATCACCACGCTTGGCAGGTAGCTTCGTGATCGCAGAAGATTTTAATATAAGAATACCACCGACCGATACTTACCACCACGTGTACCGATGAGAATGCTGCTGCCCATTCTCTGGATATTCCCTCAGCTGGCTTTTAGCATGGCACTAATTTCACATTAATATATAGGGTGATTGGTTCGTAGACCGTATCTTTTCAGGGTGTGTTTAAACAGGTGTTGGGCTATCTTTTAAGCGTTAGTTCAGCGATTGTTTTTTATTTCTGAGTTATTCAAAATATTGTGAAAATTTGAAAAACTTTTTGATCTTAAATCACTGATTTCTAAAAGTACAAGTATTAACTAATAAGTTTTTGATAATTACATAAAAGAAACCTCAATAACTCTACCGACACAAATTTAATCATAATTAATCATAGTTTTTAAAAACAGTGCTTAAACGGGAAAAAACTTTTTCCCTGAATTTGATGACCCTGGTAAAAAAGTTGAAATATCTCCAAAAGTTGCCATGTTGATTTATCTCCATTTTCACACAGCGCCATCTAGCCCCAAACTAAGCAAAGCTTGTACTATGGGAACCACATAACTGACAGAACACTTTTATACTTTTTGTTTGTAAATATACATACTTAGAATACCAAACAAACATCGATGTTCACCACACAAATGTTTGTCCTGAGTAGGAATCGAACCCACAACCTACAGATCAGAAGGCAGGGTTACTACCAACTGAGCTATCAGGCCAACCAACAACATAATGAAAGGTAAGCCTTGGGCTTCTAATTTAAAAACTATACCTGTTTTATTTTTCATCATCATCATCATCATCATCAACAGCCTGAAATCGTCCACTGCTGAACGTAGGCCTCCCCCAGAGAGCACCACTTTGAGCGGCTACTCGCCTCCTGCATCCATCGACTCCCCGCGGCTTTCACCAGATCATCGGTCCACCAAGTGGGGAGCCGGCCTACACCGCGTCTTCCAGTTCGTGGTTGCCACTCGAGGACCTTTCTTCCCCATCGGTTATCAGTTCTACGAGCGATGTGGCCTGCCCATTGCCATTTCAACTTGCTAATTCTAAGAGTTTTATTATTAAGGTCAAATAATGTTAACCTAGAATGCTTGCCAAAAGCTCTCATTAATTCGTAATGATACGTCCATGCTCTCATTGCATGACGCCATCCCCATAATTTCAATATTCAAGAAAGGGTGATTACAATTTCGTGTTTCACCCCTTTCGGTTATCCCTTATTTTATGACATAACGATGGAATAAATATTTTTTTAAATAATGACCGTTGGTAATGGTCAGGTAGCTTTCTGATTCTTTTTATTTCAGCCATTATCTTGGTGTTTGAATGGGTTGGTGCAACTGCCGTTTTTGATGGAGGATCAATCCACCATTAAAATTTTATACATTTTTGGTTTAAAGGTCTCTAAACACGAATTCTCAGCTATGTGCTTCTTTTTATGTGATTGAATGACGTGACGTGCTAGTCGTTACCTGATGTTAAGTGGCACGGCCGCCCATAACAGTTGCAGTGTCACCCGGAACTTTAAAACAATAAAGTTTCGCGTGACACTGCACTGCGCACGTCATCCTGAGACATCACCCAGTCTAGTTATCAGATTACTAGACTGAGTGATCAGATCATAAAGTCTCATTTGCCCAGTAATTTCACTAGCTACAATGCCCTTCAAACCGGAACACAGTAGTGCTTGCACACTACTGCTTGGCGGCAGAATAACTGGCAAAGCGGTGGTACCTACCTAGACGAACTTTGCAGAAAAGTCCTACCACCTAGTAAAATACAATTATTATGCAACTATAGTAGGTTTAGATCGCTGGCAGAACGGACAATCGATTGAATCGAAACTACGGATCTTGCATTTTTGGCGGGAACTCGAAAAAGTTGACGTCGTTTCATTGTATTATTTTTATAAAATTGTGCTTTTTCCAGTTTTAATGGTTAAAATTGGTGGTGTTTTACGCATTAAGTGCTGAATTACGAGCATGAGTGTGGGCAAGTGATATAATGTAGTGAAACGTGGTTTTTCGTGTTGCTTTTAAAATTCCATAGAAGCTTCTAGTAATGTCGCCACCACTTTACTAGGGTATGACTTAGACTGGACTATGATTACCTGACTTAGACTGGACTGTGACTAAGACTTGAAGACTTGACTTTACACGTGAAATATTCCATAACTCGATGATTAATTACAATACTTGACACTGGCTAAATACACTATGTGTGGAGCCAAAATATAAGAAAAAAAAAACTACGGGTCTGAGTTTTCTTTTATATTGTACCGGATTGCTTGCACCTGTATATAGTGGGAAAATGAACTTCTTTTTTTTCAAACTCATATTGTAAGGCTTGCTATATAATAGACATTAAGGTGGAACCCTTGGAAAATTTGAATTTGAATTTGAATTTGAAAATTTGAATTTGAAAATTTGAATAATTCACACTCTCTTGCGTTCTTTTGCCAATAATAGCTTAATTACTCAACGTGATTACATGAAAACTAATTTTGCGTAAATAAATAGAATGTATCAATAAATTACAATTAAAAGTATCACCTACATATAATTGGTTTAGCGACAAATGGCAATAGACTGAAAAACTAAGACGAAATTTGTTTATTGGCATTTGTCGCTAAACCAATGATATCTAGGAGATACTCTTAATTGCTAGCATGCTGCACCTTCGATCGCATCGTCACTTTCCATCAGGTGAAAGCGTGGTCAAATGCTAGATAAGTCCGAAGTAAAAAAAAAATATCGTGATTTGTTGATACGTTCTATTTCTTTACGTTAAATCAGTTTTAATGTAATCACGTTTAGTAATTAAGCTGTGATTGGCAAAAGAACGCAAGAAAATTTGAATTTGCCGCGCTAGTGAAACGTTCCACCTTAAGCACTTTGTAGGTACTGTTGCTTTTAATTATGCTTAGTATGTGCAATAATTTGATTTGAATATTTTTAAATACCTTATTCAATTTTGACTTGTAAAAGTGCTAAAAATGCCTATTTGCAATACAGTTTTTTAATTTTGAATTGAGAAGAAAGGTTTATGAGCGACAACGAATCGGAAGACGCAAAATCGCGGGAGCCGATGGATGCAAGGGGCAAGCGGCTGCTCAAAGTGGCGATCTATGGCTCTACGGGGAAGGCCTTTATTCAACAGTGGACGTCTTCAGGCTGATTGTGATGAGATGTAGTAGCTATACGGTAACAAAACACAGATATTCAAATATTTGTCGCAAATCGATTGAGGTGACGGTATTATTGGTGAAGCTGTCTCATCTCGGTCATAGGTATTTTTAGCTTTTGTAGCTAGCTTAATTAACAATTTTATTGTATTTGATAATACAATATACGTTCGCGGAAACGCGGAAAGCCAGAGATGAAAATAGTCAATAATGCAATGTTGTCTTGAGCAGCTGTAGCGATCGACACGAAGTGTGATTTGGTTATCTTTAAGTTACGTAGTGTTTCAAGTCGCCGCTAGATGGCGCTAACAGGCTCAACAGATGAAAACATTACAATCAGGGCATGTTTTTGAAAATGGAATAAACCAATGTTATATTACTCAAATCTTGCATCATTTTTTACTATTACATTTATTAATATTTAAAAAAACTGTTTGTTTATCAGCTCATCATTCACACACAAACAGCACGTCATTTTTTGAATACCCGTCTATTTGAAAGATTAAACACGATTTCACATTAATTAAAGGTAATAATCCGATTGTATCACAACCTCCTTTATGAAATTAAAGACTCCTCGGTGCCACCCTAAGTTTTAACTTTTTAAATCGCAGGGGGCGCGGCTTGTGCATCCGGCCGTTATCACTTCCGGCGGCGCCACTGTTTAATTACAAATATCATGGCTATGTTGATAAGAGTTTTTTGTGATTATCTGTTTGAGAATAGGGCCAAGTGCGATGTGATTTATAAAAGTAGGTGTTTATTGATTATGAAGGTGGATCACAAAGTAATTTTATCTAGGCCAACACAGTTACCCTCTGAAGACGTCCACTGCTGAACTTAGACCTCTATAAAACGCCACTTTGGACGCTTATCATAGAGGGGGTGGTGATTATGGCAAATCCCCCCCCCCCCCCGGGTTTGCCATAATCACCACGCTTGGCAGACGTCATGGTGATCGCAGATTTCAATGTACCGAAAAGAACGCTGCTACCCATTCCCTAGATATTCCCTTAGCCGGATCTTACGGCACCCATGGGAAGCGATGGGGTGACCCTATTCTCAACCAGACAACACTACTGTATAATGTAATAATCAGAAACTTTCACAATTCATTTGTTTAGTATAAATCTTTTTATAAAGGTTTCCAGTAAAATGCACGATACTTCGGTACTTTCAAAAATTACAAAGAAAAGGTCTGGTTTTTATTGAAACGTGTCCATTAATCTAAAGAGTAGAGTTATTAATTCTACTGATTTTGCCCCCAAAGTTATAACACAAAATCTAGATGTTAAAAAGATAAAGCCAAGAAGAAATGCGTTCATCTTGCCGACAATCAATCAAAATTAAACGTTGTGACCTTTAGTAAACATGTAATGAACATGGACGTACTAAGGGCAGACAAGATGGGCCCCATCGACTACCTAAAACACCACAACAATACAACATTACCTACATGCCAAGTTCAGCTGATTGGTGCAGCGACATTGGTTCCATTTGACCAAATAAAGGGAAATATTTTATTTGTTTTACCTCAGCTACTCAATATAGGCCGTATGTAGATAATAAGATACTCTTGAAAGAAGGAAAATACATTAAAATAAAAAAAAACCGAAAAATACATAAAAAACAAAAATGAAATTTACATTTTTTTTTTTGGGAAATATACATTTTATTATCTTGTTTCATTTTTTATGTAAAACCAACGTGCTTAGATTTTTTTTAGAATGGTTTCTAATTGCTTTGTACAATGTAGAGTTGCTTAGTTTAGCTAGTCAAAGTTGTAATAACCTACTAGTTAGTAATAATGTACTTAGTAGTATTAATAAATAAATAATAAATAACGCCCAACGATCACATACATAGATCCTGGACCCTAACTAGGATTCCCTGTATCTAGGGACCCAGGAACTACGAGGACCATGGTCCCACAACACCCAGACACAGAACAAGCATTTGCGCTTTTTTTTTTACGTGTACAAATACTTGTCCTGTCGCGGGAATCGAACCCGCCGCCTCCGGGTTATGAGCCGACCTGCTCAACCACCACACCACAGAGGCTGTCAATGTGACATGTAAGTTATATAGGTACTGTATAATAAATAAATAACGCCTAACAATCACATAAATAGACCCTGAACCCTGATGCATTGACACCTAATAACAATTGTCCTAATCAGAGAGATACAGTTGCACTTGATGAAGCAAATACTTTTCTGTAAATATCTCTTTAACCTTTGGAACTCTTATATTTTTAGACATGTCTGTATACTCTTCAGCCTCTGGTTCACAATTTCAATATATTTTTATCGTCCATCTTCACATTGGCGCTGCTAATGGCTTGATATTAAGGCAAAATGGCCAGGTATTTTATTAAATGGAACAATAAGGGTGAGAATAAAGTTTTAAAATACACCATTAAGTCGTTTTAAATTGAAATTTAATCTGGTCGACACACAGTCAATTTTGCAAAATAAATATCATACATACATGTTAAAAATATGTGATAGGCATCGTAGGCATAGGTGTGTACTATGTAGACTTTCGTCTTCAGACTCTAGGAAGGTCTGAACTAGGAACTAAAGGTCCAGTCGCTGCTAAAAACGCCAAGAACACCACCGAATTATGACACAATTTACCCAGACAAGGTGACGTTCCGTACTCTAAATTCCAGTCACACATTTGAAGTTATGAACGAAAATTTCGACATAACGCTAATTTAGTTCCACCGAAACCAGCTAGATAAATAGTTTCTAAGATTTCCAAATACTGCACAGCCACGGGCGCCTCCATATTAGTACTAACTAACTAACTAACTAACTAGGATGGCGCAGTGACCTAAAATGAGTCTTGGCCCCCGATAACTTCAATCTATCCTGAGCTAGCTCCTGCCAGTTTTTGACCTGGAGCCCACGCAGGTCCTTGTCTTTTTCATCACTCCAGCGATACTTAGGATGGCCAACTGGACGTCGGCCACTTGACCGTCCCATGTACACTTGTTTCACCGCCTGATTCTCACCCATAAAAATATTTCTATGTTAGTAAATAGATTGGTTTGTTGAGTGTTCTTCAATGCTTACCATCGTTCTCGACTTTCGTAAGCTCATAAAGTGATTAATAACCTGAGTAATTATCCGACACACGCGATGTGCCGCCATGGAGATTAAACGACACTCTGGGAACCAGCGGGTTTCACATTAACACACGTTTTGAATACATACTTGGCTGTAGCGTGTGCTTTTTGATGGTAGCAAATAATTTCGTGGTAAAAACTGTGTTTGGACTTTAGTGTAACCGATTTGAATTTTCTTAAAGACCTTGCCTTTAGTTTTCCATTAACATTGCTTCCCTGATTTGAGTCCCTATAAGCGGACACTTTTGGAGTATTATTTAAACAGGGTTCCTGGAAACATGTCACGATCATTTTAAGGGGTGATAGTAGATATACTAATAGATCGAATCAACCAGCGGGCAGATACACCCGGGCGGGATAAAAAAAACGCCAACTATCACATACATAGATCCTGAACCCTAACTAGGATTCCCTGTATCTAGGGACCCAGGAACTACAAGGACCGTGGTCCCGCAACACCCCGACACAGAATATTTTGCGCTTTTTTTCCTATGCAAAAATTACTTGTTCTGTCGCGGGAATCAAACCCTCCGCCGGTTATGAGCCGACTTGCTCAACCACCATGCCCGCGCCACGTAGGCTGTCAAAAGTGTACCATTCAGAAACCATTACAATTATTTAAAATATTTTTTCAAAATAAAGGAGTGAGCTACTTAAAAACAGTAGTAAAATATTTAGTTTTAGTTTATATCAAAAGTCCCGAGACTCCTTTCACATTCACACAACATATTCCCGCATACTTTCAGATTCGGCCTTGGGATTGGTTGTACATATTTTACTGCAATCATTCTGGCAAACTCATTGGCGAATTTCTTTGAAATACTCCTGCAAACTCTGCCTCTCCTCTAGCAACTAGCAATAACTATCATAGAACAGAAGGTACCACTGAGTTCCACCCCTAGGCACCTACCTACTCACATGATAAACCATGACAACAACCGCGAAAACGCGACATATAATCGGCCACTGCTAAACATACAGCAGGTTCGTCCGAAAGATAACTTGAATCGGCAGATAACGCGATAATCGTATCGGACAAACATGGTGAATGGAGACATTGCTGGTGAAGTTGTTTTGGTGAAATTCGCGGAAAGGAGATAGCAAATGTCAATGTGGTGGCTTGATAACGCAAAAATAAAAAAAAGTAGGTTGGTATAGCAGGTACCTACTTTGGTTGGACATTTCAATGGTCGCTTAATCACTGCAGGGATAAGACAAACATGTAAATGACGAAAGGAACACCACTTGGGTTACCACGGCCGGTAGATAAAACTGTCTTTCCCCGCTTTATGTCACTTTTTTCATACTTGCTTACTTGTCAAGTGGAGTAAAACAGGGGAAAGACAATTTTGTCATCAGAAGGTCTGTTATTCATAAGAATAGCAGGGTAGTGTACAAGATAACCTGTACCTGTATTTCGGGTTGATGATGAATGAAGCTAGAATAGGGTAGTTCTAGCTTCATTCATCATCAACCCGAAATACGTCCACTGGAGAACATAGGGCTCCGGCATAAAACACCACTTTGAACGCTTATCATAGGAAGGATTTGTCATAATCAGCAAGGTTGGCAGGCGTCTTGGTGATCGCAGAATATTTTAATGTACAGAGGAGAATACTTCTGCCCATTCCCTAGATATTCCCTTAGACGACTCTTAAGGCACCCACGGGAAGAGATCGGGTGGTATTTTTACACCCTACGGCAAACGTACCATCACTGAGCATCAAAACCGTGGAAAGGATTTTGATGATTTTTTGTGTACTTTAGGTATTTTAAATTACTACTCTGGACAAATACGTAGGTACTATAAACAGTAATTATAAAAGAGTTCATTATAATTAAATTAATATACCGATGTCGTGGTCACTATCAGTGGTACGGAAATGGGGTTTACCCAACGGTGAATTTGGGTTATCTTAATTTTGTACTTGTGTCGTAAGGTTTCCTACATTTGCATGACTGCTGAGAAGCTAGGCGAGGACCCCAATCCTCAGGATCCCAAAGGATTGGGAACCTTGCCTAGCTTGGGAGTCTAATCTAAAATCTGCCAGATAGATATGACCAACTTAGAGCGATGGTGGCCGAGCGGTAGCATGTGCGCTTCGCAATTTTACGGCACCGGGTTCGATCCTCGGCGCTGCACCAATGAATTTTCTAGTAAGTTTACAGTTATGTGCAGTTTGTGATGCCATCGCTCAGTGCCTCGGAGAGTATGTTAAGCTGTCGGTCCCGGTTGTCATAAGAACATCTATGGCAATCGTTACGCGTAGTCAGACGCCTGATAGAATCTGACACCTGATCCATGTTACTGGTTCTTTATAGGTTGCGAGGTCAGATGGCAGTCGCTCGTGTAATTCTGGTAGCTCGCCGCTACAGGTTAGATTTGGAGCCGACCCCAATAACAAATGGGAAAAGGCAAAGCGGATGATGATGAGACATGACCAACTTATAGTGGTTCCTTGTAGGTGTATTACGGAACCCTAATAATAAAGATATAGATGATAAATAATGATTTTGTTTCTGATGATTTAGTTGTTTCTATGCAATCACCTTCTTATAGAAAAGCTGGAATTTGAATAAAATAAACTAGGAAACGCTCAAATAACCATCGTAACTTGAAGCCACAGACAGAGAATATTATAATGTAATTTTGAATAAATATTATTTATTCATTATCATCATCATCATCATCATCAACAGCCAGAAGACGTCCACTGCTGTCACTGCTGAACATAGGCTTCCCCCAGAGCGCGTCACCTTGAACGGCTGCTCGCCTCCTGCATCCGTCGGCTCCCTATCGGTTATTTATTATTATTGAATAATAATAATTATTATTATTTATTCAATAATAATAAATAACCGATAGGGATAAATAATAATAATTATTATTATTTAATGTAACATCAAGGTCAACATTTTACTACATGAGGTAGATAATAGTCATTCAGATTATCGCTATGTACTCAGCTTCTGTAGTAGTAACGGTTTGAATATGCAGTTTATGTGCATAGTTACTATGGAAATTTTCAAATTCCGAATGAAATTTCTCCTGTTGCATTGCAATCACAGTTACGTGATAACTCCACAGCAGTCATAAAAAAATTATTACGTGCAAAGAGAGGTATAATAATAAGATGACTGACGGTAACGGCTGACAAATGAAAGTGAGAGAAAGAGACAAGTATACTCACCACCACCACGCACATGAAGTGTGATGGATAGACACGTTTCTAGTGAAAAAAGGAGGGGTCATGAAATCCTCCACTAACTGCCAGGTTCAATGAGGTACACTTCAAGTGCGAGCAAACAAAGTCGATAAGACTCTGGCGCCGTCATTATATTGCCCCAATTTATTATTTAAATACATTCAACGCAAATAATCTCCGTTTGCAATAGGAAGTGACGTGATTGATAAAGCTTAGCAACTATACATTGCAGAGGCGTAGGTAACTGATGGTTTTGTCCGCTTCACATGTAGGTATTTGTTTTCCTCAATGCTGAGGGTCGTGACCTCCTCCACAGATCACTTTACCTCTGACGTGGTCAGCCAGCGTGGTCTGTCCTCAGCGGCGTGTATGGCCTCATGGACTTTGCTGTCGAGTGTGGTGCGGATTTGGTCAGACCAACGCAATGGAGTTCGTCCACGGGGTCTCCTCTCTTCCACTTTGCCTGTGATGATGAGCTTCTCCAGGTTACCACTTTATCCGAGCTACATGGCCGAAATAGTCAAGAACTCGCTGGAGGCAGGTTGACGATAACCTAGTGGTTACTCTGTCTCTGGTCACTGTAGGTATCAACGTGCACTTTTAATTCATAAATTAGGTCTAAGCTATATATCTATTCTGTGGTTTAAGTATGCTGTGACCACACACACATTACCAGCTTTTTTGTGTCCACTGCTGAACATAAGCCAAGAGGCAGGAGTCTTGGTGATCGCAGTAGATTATAATGTGAGAATGCTGTTGAGAGCGATGGTGGCCGAGCGGTAGCAGGTGCGCTTCGCAATCTTACGGCACCGGGTTCGATCCTCGGCCCTGACTTACAAACCTAGTAAGTTATGTGCAGTTTTCAATGCCATCGCTCCGTGCCTCGGAGAGCACGTTAAGTCGTCGGTGCCGGTTGTCATAAGAACATCTATGGCAATCTTCGATCAAGTATACAACCATCTTAATAAACATCAGCTGTCTGTTCTTCGGTTTACTTATGTGACATCTGCCACATCCTAATTTTCTGTCATTTCTGATTTAATCCTTGAGAGAAATTCCAAGCCCTTTTCCATACCTTAACGCCCACTTCAGTTAAAATCTGTGCAATTTTACTTGTACGTTTATCAAATGCAATTTGATTAGATGTTAATGAAACTGTGCAGATGAACTGATTCTACCTACCTTACGATTTTAAATCTGTACCTATCTTAGAGTATATTTTTTTTTTTTTTTTTTTTTTTTATGTGATTGAATGACGTGACGAGCTAGTCGTTCACCTGATGTTAAGTGACACGGCCGCCCATAACAGTTGCAGTGTCACCCGGAACTTTAAAACAATAGTTTCGCGCGACACTGCACTGCGCACGTCATCCTGAGACATCACCCAGTCTAATAATCAGATTACTAGACTGAGTGATCAGATCATAAAGTCTCATTTGCCCAGTAATTTCACTAGCTACAATGCCCTTCAAACCGAAACACAGTAGTGCTTGCACACTACTGCTTGGCGGCAGAATAACTGGCAAAGCGGTGGTACCTACCTAGACGAACTTTGCAGAAAAGTCCTACCACCTAGTAAAATATACTAATAGCATAAAGAGATCATCAAAACGATATTATATTTGTAGGTACTGCTCACACGTATCGCTACGTCAGTGGCGAAGGAAAGAACAACATATGGTAATTAGCTACGCTTGCGAAAAGTCACCGTACCATTTTTTCGACTCAAGTCAACTGTTTTTTCTACACAAATCTGTCAGACTCATTCACATCAAAGTGTCCACTTTATATAAAAAGTGTCAAAAAAAGTGGTACGCGTGACAGATAATGAAGTTCTCTCTATGCTTTTAGTCTATACTCTAAGGTACCTATAGTCCGATTGCACAGATAAATCTTAAAGCAGAAGGTGTGTAGCGGGCTTGAGTAGTCTATGGTTGTCCAATTTAAATTAAGTCGTTCCACATTCGAAAAATTAAAAACAAACCTGTCAAATTAAGGCGGGTACCAATGGCGGCGAAATTGAGATGTCTACCATGTTTAAGCAGCTGCAGTTCTATTCTAACAATATTTGATTTGGGTACCTTCCGGATCTGTGTTAGATCAACATTCATTTGCACACGCAAACATTAGAGCTTTTATCTATTAATTGATGTTGACAGGTGGAGGTATAACAGTTTGGTGTAGGTACCAAAATATATTTTTTATAATAACCCGCAATTAAACGTAATTTATCTATGTTTAATTGCGTCTTATTATAAAAAACAAACTGACACCGTTATGATCAGACTGCCTACAAAGCAAAAAGACTACGAGGGCAGAACGACCAAAATGCAGAACGACTAAAAATAAGAATATTATGATGCAGTATTTCTAAAATTCAGGGATACTAACGCACCTACCCACAGAGTTGTGGCAAAAATAAACCGAATCGAAGCTAAACTGTTGATAAAAAATAACATAGACCATGTAAAATTGTAAATGAATGCGAATGTGAACATTAGTATTAAAATTATAATCAATAAGAAATAAAATAAAATTGTCATTTAGCCCTTATTTTGCTCTCGACATTCAATATTAAATTTTTCTAGTTGCGAAAAATAATATGTGTTATTATAACACAACCCATATAAGTCTAATCGACCATCATAATTCATAGCGCATTTATTATAAGTTACACTTAAAAGCTATTGAAAAAAACGAATGCTATTAATACAGCAGGATAAAGACTAGTTATTCTAAGAAATAATACATAGGAAGAATAATGAAATGCAACAATGTTCAATGTTGCAGACATTAAAAAATTAAAACGTTGTGAGTACGATCGCTTTTTTGTAATATGGCAAAGCGCAGTTCGGAAATTATCCCAGCAACTAATCAAACATGCTTGTGTCAGCGGATGTGTTGCTTTATCTAATGTGTCCGTACAATGGTAACCGGTAATTAAGGCGTTTTGTGCAGCGCAAAACGCATTCGTCAAGTGCGCTGAGATGTGCGGAGGCAGTGGTCATAGGGGTGGGCGTTTTATCGATAGTTTATATATCATCGATGGTAATTTGTATTATGTGCCACCTTCACCACTGTTTTACCTACCCAAGATTAATCCCCCGTAGCAACTGCAAATCTCAGCTTGATGTATGCAACACTTAATAAGCTCACAGGCTTTTATTTTTTTTAGTTCTTATTAGGTTTTTACTGCTTTACTTAGGGCCTACTTTATAAATTGGCACGAGTTACTAACTTAAAAGCCGATAAAATTATTAACAACTCAAGAGTCTTATCAGTATGGTGGTGCTTGTAGACGATGGTTCTAGAGTTGTTTATCGCTCATATTACGCCTCAATAGTACTTGATATTTAGGTCAAATAAAGCTCTTATTCTTAAGTCATTTAGAACAAGAATTGAGTATTAGAGCATCCTTTATCAAAATGTTCACTGTTCAACCTGTATAAATAGATAATCAATATCGTTATCTTAGATAGATAACACAATCACAGTAATTCAGATACCTACTAGGTATTGAAAGGCTGAATAGAAATAAATTACTACTTTCGTAGCGTAACGCACCATCATTACCACTGCCGCCGCAGACATAATATTATGACAAAAACATGAAAATACAAAAAGTCATCGATATCGGCAAAACCCATGCCCATATCGATATAGCACCACATATTAACACCCCATCCCTATCCTGCATCTGTGTCAGATGTGCGGCAGGTGGCGAGCGCAGGTGTACCCCGTACTAGGCGACCAGCCCTCAGCCAAAATCACTCGCACTTGACCGCTGTGTATTGGAGGATGACAAACATGATATAATGAGTGTAACGTAGGGGAAGCAAACCTACCCCTAATTGTTTTATTGTTGCAGTTAGGTATTTACGTTTTCTTCAGTCATGAAAATGTAAAGAAACACAACAAACACACCTAACTACTCATTGGACGTTTCGCACTGTTGGATGTTTTGCTACTTAATCGGGAAGGAAGAAAACCAAACTGGCGTCCAAAATTAAAAAAAAATGCGTTTACTTGAACTGTCAAGCTAGAGAAGAGAAGAGAAATCTTATTCAAAAACACTTGAGCAATCAAAAGTAAAAAAAAAAAACACAAGCAATTCATTGAAATACAAATAGAACAAAGCAATCGATCCAAAAAAACCAAACATCGTGTCTTTAGAAATTAGTTCAAATACGTCGTCTTCAGCTCAATTTGGCACTATTCAAGCCTATAGAAATTGAAAATGGCTGGCTCCAAAGTGGATACACACTTTGGTAGTAAATGGTAGTTCGCTTACGCAATATTTCCATGTTTATTAATCTAGCTATATACTACATGAATGGGTAATTATCATTGTCACTTGTAAGTTACCAAACAACTCCTTATGCGCACTTGTGAAGCGCTTGCCAAAGTGTGAAGTGAACCTATTTGCACTTTGGCAAGTCTACGTGTAAAATTAAGCAATACTTGAAAGAAAAAGTGTGTTACCGATTTAGTTTTGACACCTGTTTACATCTGTGAATAACCAGGTCGTTTAAGGACACTGGATGTAACATAGATTACATTTGACCATGGTCTTACCACTGCTGAACATAGGCCTCCCCTACACGACGACACGCTGATCTGACGGTGGACGTCAGGCTGATGATGATGATGATGATGATGATGGTGGTCTCACCTGATGGTAAGTGACGACGCGGCCGACGATGAAGCATGCATGCCTAGAAAATCCGTACACTATAGCCTTAAAAACTCTCAGATTATATTTGTCAGGAAATAGAGACGCTGGTAAAGGTGTTCCATTCCTGAAAGAGCCATTAGCATGGTGTCTTTAAATGGGATTTTTCTAGGCTATGTCTAGCTAGACATAGGCACCACTTATTCCAAAGGCCAAAGCTTTTAGTCTCTCATTTAGCCAAGATTGATTTTATACAATTTAAACTTTGCTAAGCCATCCCCAGCGTGGTGCGGCAGGCTCACCATGAATCTGTGGTCGGAAAACGAATAAACCTACTAGCTTACAATAATTACTTAGTACCTACTAGGCTTTTATTTACACTGAATAATTTTTCTTATAAATAAATAAATATGTGTAGACATTACATAAACACCCAGACACAGAACAAACACTGTGTTCATCACACAAATGTTTGTCCTGAGAGGGAATCGGACCCACAACATAATATAGTTCAGAAGGCAGAGCTACTACCAACTGAGCTAACAGGCAATAAAACAAATATAAAGTATAATATGTATAAGTAGAAAACAAGTAGACTGAGTAACTAATGACTAGTGATCACGCGACTGAAGAGAGACAGAGGAGAAAGAAAAGAGTTTTATGCGACTGACGGAAAGAAATCACCATCATCATCATCATAATCATCAGCCTGAAGACGCCCACTGCTGGAACATAGACCTAATGTCGGTTACAAAGTCTCATTACTATTTGTTCGGTAATTGTAATCACAAAAAGCAAAGGAGAAGAAAAGACTGCCCCTATTGCTACTATAAAAGTGACCGTGTTCGTGTTTCACGTCAAAACGGCTGAACAGATTTAGATGAAATTTTGCACACATTGTCAATATTACTGAGATCAGTAATATTGACAATCTGTGTATACTTTTCTTCCCGGAAACTTAAGAATTCCCGTTGGAAAACGGGTGAAACTGCGAAGCGCCTCTACAGTGTAAATAAACAGATACAGAGAATCGAAAGTAATAAATTAAGTAATTCCAGATCACCTTTACAATATGACAATCATACATAATTCACCAGCCCTTGTTTGGCCGAGAGAGGTAACCTTGGAGTAGCGGGACCGGCCGGGCAGATGTGGACGAAATGTCTACAGCTCGTCACATCATGTACACGTCATTACACCGGAGGACGGGCACCCTTGTAGTAAGTAATAACTATTTAAGTATCTACCTACAGTATTTTGACGAAATACAGCTATGTTATAAAGCCGTTTAGTGGTGTTGTGACCTTGGGCCGGGAGCTCATACCGTTTCCTAAAGTCTATCAGAGCAGAGTGCCTGTATACCACGGACTGCCCCCTATGCAGAGGGTGCCTGAGAGAAAATGAGACTGTGGAACACGTGCTAAGATACTGCACAGCCACAGAGAAAGCCAGATATACATCAGGAATGTTAACATGAGAAGACGCTCAACATTCTGCCCAAGAAATCTCGAATGCCTCATCATCGTCACTCCAACACCCAACATCAGTACCCTTGGAGCAGCTGTGCCAGCAACCTAGAGCCACACTCCGCTAATTTAAGGAGCTGGTATGGCTCGGGTAGGTGTTGGCAGGGGGAAATGCACAATTACCCCGAGCGGGACGTCAGTGCAGGACTTATCACCCCCACGTAAATTTGTTTGAATTAGAATTAGATTAGATCGTCTGGTCGGTGCACAATTCAACGAGGTAATGCTGCCAGCATGTTGGGTACGCTACCTACTGGTTAGTTGGCTGGTTGGACTGTCTATAGGTCACAGCGGCTACTATACACTACAGTCCAGTAGCTTTTTTAGAAGTTCTCTAATAGGCGTAAAAAAGTGTATCTCTGACGCAAGAGCCCTGGCACCTACAGCACGGGTTTCGAGCCTATTGTTCCAACCTCCATTATATAACTTTGCCTTTTGTCAATTTGTCAATTATTTTTTTTATTTTTTTATTGGTTAATAAATTACGGAGTTTAGATGTAACAATCATTTTAAAAAACATACAAATAACACCCTCTTTCAATTTTTGAAGTCTGATAAAAAAAAATTAAATTCGAATTTTAATTGTATTAACGTGTCTTCAAAGCCCCAGAAACAACAAAGACAGTGCATACTTACTGCATACTCTTACCTTGAACTGTTTACACAAAGCATACTCCACATTGCGCACGCGCATTATGTGAAACAATGAAATAACAGTACACTATATAGTGCCACCTTGTTGCTGTTTTTCCTCGACAAATGTCACGGCCTGCGGAGTACGGACCTCTCTCGTCATTTCCAAGATGTCGACGTGGGCTGTCTGTTACACCGTAGCGTAACCAGACCACACTAGCATAGTAGCACTAGTACCTCATGTGCATTATTCTGTGTCATTACCTTCCTCAACCTGTGTTCTCTTCTAAACATAGGCCTCTCCTAATCCCAAGGTAGTTATGCTATTGATCTTGGTCTTCAGAATTTTCAGCCAGTATTTGTGGCGTTGGACCCCACTGGGCATCACAGCTTTCTTGCTGATGTCCACCAGTGGTGGATAACAAGTGGGAGATAACGGGAGCCGTCGATCTACCTGTTCAAGTTGCATCCTACACCAGCCCAGCTCGCATGCACACCGCGACAATATTTTCTCGTCACTCTATCTCGTGAGAGACCGTGACAAGACTATGGTAGCGCCTAGTGTGTCTCACTCTACAGCAATGACAAGATTTCTCGCGGTGCGAATGCTAGACCATCTGGTTTACCAAGCAAGACAATTTTTTGGATCTTCTTGTAATAAAATTGCATATCTAAACAAAAGCCTAGATATTTGATTAAAAAAATTATAGACCTCTCTGAACATACCCTCATTTAAAAATACAAAGTACCTATTGTGGCTAAGTAAATGCCTACTGTGGCGCTGCTTTATTGTGCTGCCTAGGTGTCTTGTGAATAAAACTGAATGAATAAAACTTGTGCCATGATGCCAGAGTTCTAGTACCTCATAATTATCACCAGACTTGTGACGTCACCCTATAAGATTTCCGATTTCCTAAATGAAAAGACTATTATAGAATTTCCCTCTTATTTAACTGCACCAATGACTCCGTGCTTCTGAGGGCACGTTAAGCCGTCGGTCCCGGCTGTTGTCTTAAGACAATAGTCGTCAAGCCAAGTCAGAAGCCTTTGGGCGGCCTAATAATTCTGACACCAGGGCTGACCACTTGCCTACACGAGAAGAAGAAGAAGACCAATGAGTTACTTCTAGTAAGTTATGTGCAGTTTTTGATGTCATCGCTCCGTGCCTCGGAGAGCACGTTAAGCCGTCAGCCTTGGTTGTCATTAGAATATCAATGGCAATCGTTACGGGTAGCCTGACAACTGATCTAACCCCTGTTACTGGTTCCTTATGGGTTGCGAGGTCAGATGGCAGTCGCTCGTGTAATTCTGGTAGCTCGCCGCTACAGGTTAGATTGGGAGCCGACCCCAATAACAAATGGGAAAAGGCAAAGAGGATACTCAATACATAAGTATTACCCGTAGTTGATTAAGGCCCGATTTCACCAAACTAGAATAAATTTTATTCCAGTTATAACTTTCCGAGAACAACCGAGTTACGCGAATATAGCCCTTATACCACCAATTTTGTGAAGGAATAAGACTTATTCCTTGGATACAATCAAAATGGCGTCTTTTTTGTGTAATTTCATTTGTCAATTAGCTGTATCCATGAGTAACGAATAGCCGTATACTTGGAATAAACGTTGGTGAAATCGGGCCTAACTAAATTAAACTACGTGATATAAGCTAAAAGCTTTATGATCCGCTCGTATCGATTACAGAGCGGTGTAACAGGCGGCCACCGCTAAAGATCATTTACAAATTCACATCGGAATGTAAGCAGCAACTGTATCGACTAAAGTTTAACATTGCGCTTTTAAAATTGCATATTTATTTGCCAATATTTGTTTAGTGCCAAATTAATAAGCGGCATACATGCGTAATAACGACCATGGACGAATATTGACGACTTTGTTGACTATTATATGCCTTTACAATGTGCAATGCCATAATATCAGGTTATGTGAAAAGTCTATTAAACAGTGTTGCAATTTTATGGCCAAACATTACAAGCCTCGTCTATTAAGCTCATTAAAAATCAGGCAGTTCAAAATTTGAATGTCTTGAGTATCAACGCGGCCGTGGGAAAAAGGCCTCCTGTTCGAACCTCTTTTTTCAAATCTTCATTGTAGATTACACCTGCTCATCGTTCGCAGCTTTCGTTCAAAAAATCAGTGTGCGTGTTTTTTCGAACGGACCTATCGGTATTCATTTTATTTTTAAAGTAGTCGTGAGATACTGGCCACACTACGATTAAGTGGTAGAATCACGAAGCAATGATTTGTTGTTTTTTCGTCGGTGCATCACGACCGATGAAGGGTTATTGATCATTATAGACATCATAACGCGATGCCCTGTTTTTTATTAACAAAGAGCAGCCCGTACAACGATTATTCCTCAAATTAATTCGGGTAATTTGGTATAGATGAGTCCACGAAAACGTTAATCTATAAAAACCACCTACCGCGTGCATACAAATTAGGCGTGTAATTCTCGAAAAAACAAACTTAGAAGCCACAATACGTTTGCTCTGGTATAAAAATCACACTCTTAATTCTGTTAAATTGACCTTAAAACTGTCACGTACTAGGCACAATTTAGAACGGTTAGTATAAAAAAGTTCTTGTGATGATTGGGGCAAGAACCAAAACAGCGACTTTGACTTGTCCATCTTTAAAAACTGGCCACACCGATGAATTAAAAATAAAACAATCACCAGTGCTTCCGTTGCATGCATCGTTTTCTTTTTAATTGGAACGGTGATTTGAATATTTGATTTTGGAACGAAGTTGAAGTATCAATCATGGTGAGACCTTTCTATCTTGTGTGTTAAATTGTATCTGACGCTCACACTGACGCTATATTCTGAACTAAATCTAGAGAACCGGGAAGAAGTTGGCATGTCCAAAGGAGGCAAAAAATAGTGATGATCAGGTTCAGGTCGTATTAGCACGGTAGGTATATAGGTACAAGACAATATCAAGTAGAGTACCCTATCTTTCCTTTCTAACAATGCTTATAGAAAACCTTTTAGCATAGGTACTGTAGTACTGTAGGTATTATATTATCTATGTGTCATATTGTATTCTATGTATGTATTTACAAACAAAAGTGTGAAATGTCCACACATATTTATTATTTACTAGCTGCGCCCCGCGGTTTCACCCGCGGATAAAAAGTAGCCTATGTGTTAATCCAGTACATCAGCTATCTATATTCCAAGTTTCATCCAAATCCGTCCAGCCGTTTGAGCGTGAAGGAGTAACAAACATACACACATACACACAAACACACATACACACATACAAACTTTCAGCTTTATAATATTAGTGTGAAGTGTGATAGTGTGATGAAGTGTGACTAGCAGCGCCCCGCGGTTCCACCCGCGTTCCTACAGGAACCGTTCCCGTTATTGGGATAAAAAGTAGCCTATGTTTTAATCTAGGGTATAAGCTACCTCCATACCAAATTTCATTCAAATCCGTCCAGCTGTTAGAGCGTGAATTAGTAACAAACATACACACATACACACAAACTTTCGCCTTTATAATATTAGTGTGATTATTATTATATGGCATAGGTCAAGTGTAAAAAAAAATTAGTAATTTGTCAATGAAAATACTTACAAACTTTTACGTACTGTTTTAGAGGACGCATAAAAATGGTACAGAAGAACTAATATATCGTATTATTGAGTAATTACCACTTATTTGTAAAAATAATTATTGTAGTATCTCGTTCAGTGTTCAGGTAGAATTAGGTGTCGGATATTTTAGCATTATGTAATTTTTGAATAAATATTATTATTATTCACTCATTTATTTACAATTCTTAAGCCTAAGTTTTTTACAATATCTCTATAAAAAGGAATTTACAAAAATATTATAAAAAACCTAAACCTAGAGTGCCGCCGGCAGCGGGGCAGGACCCAAGCTACCGGTGGTTAGGGCTGCAGAGTGAGGAACCTCCTGACAATACGTGCCGTGTCAAGGAGTACTGCCTTCTGAATCTGACCCTTGATCCAACCGTCTAGCGAGAGCCTCTCGAGGTGTTGGTCGAGGCTCTTCGCTATAAGGCCGTTCGCCGAAACGACTATCGGGACAATGCTCGTTGAGTCAACATTCCACATGGCGGTTACCTCGTGAGCCAAGTCAAGGTACTTGCTGAGTTTGTCCTTCTCAGCCTTCACGAGGTTCTCGTCATGTGGGATGGTGATGTCAACGAGCACTGCCCGGCGTTGGGATCGGTCTACCAGCACGATATCAGGCTTATTGGCTACAATGGTCCTGTCCGTGATGATAGAGCGATCCCAATAGAGCAATGCACGGCCATTTTATTATTATTATTATTATTATTATTTACGTTTCCAGCGAGTATCTCTCGGTCTTTATATGGCAAGAAGTCGCGTGCGAGCGACCGGCTGTCATTCGCGGATGATCACATACCATTTTTAAAATTGGAATTTAATGTAAAGTATTGGCCATCGATACACTCCTTTTAGTTCTTTAGTTCTATGGCTCATACATTGTCACATCACTATTTTTATAACCGGCTAATGTTTTTGACATTTGCGTAGGGGCTTGCTAGGGTGTTCAATGTGCGGTTTTGCGCTTTTTTAGTATTTTTATTTTGTTAGTTGCATTAATTAAATAATTAAGTACATAAGTACTTAATTATTTAATTATTATATTTTATTTTAAGTATCTTTTTTTAGCAAACCTAGATATTATCAGGCTGGAAGGTATTGAAAAGAACATAATGTTTCTCTGCTCACAACACCACGGCAATCACCTAAAAATGCCTTTTAAGTGATAGGATTGCGACAGCCCTTTTGCGTTGGGAGAGGAAAGACAGGTCAGGAATTGCTTTTTTACGAGATCTTAGATTTTAAAAAAACTTCAAAACCAGCATAGTTATTATAATGCCAGGATAAAATATAAAAATAATTTAACTGAAATCATATTTTTATTTCTAACCAATTCAAATAATAATAATCTCAATAAACAATATTTATTTTGTGGGCCCGTAAGCCTCAGTTAAATGGGCACACTCCTTTTCGTGCAATCAAAATCGCCTTGAATTTAACAACATCGCGTGAAAGGTGATTTTGACAATAGCCCTAAATTTTCTTGCAACATTTTTAAACCGCTTGTTTACTAGAACAATAAATAGGCAGTTTTATAAAAAGTGAGCCCAGAATTAGCAAAATAAAACAAACACACCATATTCATTAAGTGTTATTAATTAGTCGCTCATGGCCTGTAAAAGTCACAAACATAAAAATTATTAGTATGTCTAAGTTATTTCTAAGTGTCCTCACATCGGGGGGTGGTCATTAACTTTAAAATACTCCTAATTAGCATAGCTACTGTTGACTTGAAAGATGCTATCATAAAATATGCCACGGAAGGTACAGACAGGTGAAACCACTCGCCTATTTAGGTATTTATGTGGAAGCAGGATAATCAATCACAAGTGATTAATTTCATCATCATCATCATCATCATCAGCCTGAAGACGTCCACTGCTGAACTTAGGCCTCCCCCAGAGCGCGCCACCTTGAGCGAGCAGCCTCGCCTCCTGCATCCATCGGCTCCCCGCTGCTTTCACCAGGTTGTCGGTTCACCGAGTGGGGGGCCGGCCTACGCTGCGTCTTCCGGTTCGTGGTCGCCACTCGAGAACCTTTCTTCCCCATCGGTTGTCAGTTCTACGAGCGATGTGGCCTGCCCATTGCCATTTCAACTTGCTAATTCTAAGAGCTATATCGGTCACTTTAGTTCTCCTACGGATCTCCTCGTTCCGGAGCTTATCTCGCAGGGAAACACCGAGCATAGCTCTCTCCATAGCTCGCTGCGCGACTTTGAGCTTACTAGTGAGGACTCAGTTCCATAAATCATCACTGGCAACACACACTGATTGAAAACTTTTGTTTTCAGGCTCTGCGGTATTTTGGACGAAAATATAGGACGAAGCTAAAAAGAAGCTAAGAAGCTAGCTAGCGATTAATTTATTTTTTTCTTTACTCGTTAAACTAACTACTACAATAATAAAAACTAATAAACTAGCTGCACAGAATACAAAGAACATTTGGACTGTATACTAGCCGCCAAGCCGTGACACAGCCACGATAGACAGACGGACAGACAGTCGAAATGCTCCAGCGCATTACTGGTAGGTAGCGTACCCAACATGCAGGCAGCATTGCCTCGTTGAATTACAATGCTGATTCGTTGAGCCAAATAAATGCTAGCATTTTGTTCACGCGTCGCATCAACCAGGCGCTCTGATAAACTTTGGAAAACCCAGGGTCTCAACACCAAACGGCTCAAATATGTAACCGCTACCGAGACTATATTTTATCTAATCTAATAAAATTTTAAAATAATTTTTTTATGTAATCTATCTTTTTTAGAACTGGTCGTCGTGAATTAATTTACTTATTGCTTTAAAAAACTGAAGATTACGTTACTTACAAGTTGTAATTGTACGTAATCTTGAGTTTTTTTGGCTTGGCTTAAACAGTTTTGTAATTTACAACAATGTTTAAGCCAAGTTAAAGGTCAACCATAGTCCTTGGCCAGTAAATAAATAAATAAGTAGTACAAATCCTTAGCTACTTGCAAGTGAAGACTCCAAGAAGAATCCAAGAGCTCACTGAATATCTTTGAATCAGAAAATCACACCCCGCACATGTTTCTATCAACCTGCCTGCGCTGGCATCCTGCAAGCGTTTCCGTGTCCGCCGGAAGTGCGCGATTCGCCGCGTTTTTGCGTTACCCGCGCTTTGTGCCACTTCCGGCGCTCAGGTACGAGATTGGAGGTGCATTCTGACCTTGGTGTCAGATTGCCAAGTGAGGGTTGACACGGATTTAAAGGAAGTCTGTCTGATCTCTTAGCGAATCGTAACTATTGAATTTAGTTACTTTTAGATTGAAAATGATGGGTTTGCTTCAGCCCAATACGTTCCCACTGCTGGGACCCAGGCCTTCTCTCACACACACAGGGAGAGAGTGTAAGATAGGCTAGAATACGATTAAAAATGAATAAGTAAATATTATTTTAATAAAGTAGGTTAAAACTAATTAAAATTAAAAAAATAAGTAAATTCGGTACTTAAATAAAACACGAAAAAATACGCTTTTATTTCTGGAGAGGACATCACCTGTCCCTTTCTGGCAAAACAGAACTCGTGGAGGTTCCTCACAGCTACTATCAACAAGACATAACTTGTGACGTGACATGCCAAAGGGATTGTATGGTAGAGCTACCACAAAGGTACCACAGCTTAGTAATGAGGTACTAGAAAGACTAATAACTGACGTCACTGCGTGTTCGTGCTGTCTCTTTCTATTCCTGTATTTTAAAATATTTAATATATTTTTAATATATATGTGTGGACATTTCACACAAGCACACAAAATGCTTGTACTTTGTGATTTTTTTGGTATATTTAATTTTTGGTTTCACGACTGTTTATTTATCGAGGTTTTTTTTTTGGCAATAAAAATGTAGCTGTCAAATAGCCTACTTCCATCATTCTCTTAATAAGAACACCCGTATCCAAGCAGTCGGAAAGTATCAGGCTGCTGAGGATGATAATGTACAGGTACTTATGTAGGTTACCTATGTTATCGTGGTTATATGTGGCGATCAATGGGAATGGACGTTCCTTCATTAAAACGCTTGCAAGATCAAACGGTACCCAATTACTCTATACTCAGGTCCACCTAAGGATACGCTCTGGCTTCCAGTCCATCAGTGATAGGCTGACAGTGATTAAGAATGTTTAGTCAAATACACTAAAACTCTCGGATTAACAAATACGACGTATAATGTAGCAGCGTACTCTTTGAACAAATGAGAACTAAGGTAATCTCTCCTATTCTAAGGCTTCTTAGATTTTGTCTTCAGAATCCTCATCCCGCTCACAATAAGGCCAAGCAGATGGCAAATGCCTCAACAAAGCACTTGTACAGAACGATTCAGTTTTTCAAACACCATGTGCTATGAATTAGATCTACCTTTTCCATATTTGCATGTAAGTGACACATGTCGTTTCGGACCCAAAAAACAAGGATCTAGAAAAAATCAGTACAAAAAAGGTTTAAGGAGCGACAGATGTACCAAAAGAAACGTAGCATAGCACGTGCCATCTGCCAAATCTAAGGAGCTCAGAAAGAAATAGATTCACTAAAAAAATCGTTGTAAGGCACACGCACACTAGCGCCATTGCCAAACTGTGATCGATCAAACAGCGTCGCACGCGCCGACGCGACCCTAGCAGATGGTCCGCTCTGATTGGTCGAAGGAGTTTCGAACTTCCGCACAAAAGGTTTGATAAGGAATATGACTTACAGTCTGTATCTTTTATATTTGGGATCTGTTCAAAATTTTATTTAAAATATTTCGCGAGTAAAATTTTGAACAGAAATTAGAAGCTTAAGATCTTAGGGATAATAATGAACGTGTAAATGTGTTGTGCGAAGAATCCCCGGCAGACGCCCGGCTACCAACCCCAACGACGACCCCTGGCCCTGGCAACACATAACGTGCGCACACTGAAGGCTGACGAAAGGATGGTCGAGCTAGAGGCGGAGATGGGTAAGTTACGCTGGGATGTAATGGGATTGTCAGAAGTCCGAAGACAGGGACAGGACACGATAATCCTAAATTCCGGTAACTTATTCTTCTACCGGGAGGGAGACCAACTCTCCCAAGGGGGTGTCGGGTTTCTCGTCCGCAAGTCTCTCGTCAACAACGTGGTCAAAGTCGACAGTGTGTCGGCCAGGGTAGCGTACCTGGTACTCCGAATAACCAAACGGTATTCGTTGAAGGTTATACAGGTATACGCGCCGACGTCGGCACACTCAGACGATGAAGTAGAAGCTATGTATGAGGACATATCCGAAGCCATGCATACTTCCGAAACATACTTC
The DNA here is from genome assembly GCA_910589525.2 of Ennomos quercinarius. Taxonomy (NCBI): domain Eukaryota; kingdom Metazoa; phylum Arthropoda; class Insecta; order Lepidoptera; family Geometridae; genus Ennomos; species Ennomos quercinarius. Next base: position 10,846,344 of record OU342507.1, on the reverse strand, counting down.
ACCGTTGTGATGGGAGACTTCAATGCGAAGTTGGGCACAAGGAGTAGCGATGAGCTGAGAGTGGGGCCATTTGGATACGGGCAGCGGAACCCTCGAGGACAGAGGCTGGCTGACTTCATGGAGAAGGAGGGACTCTTTATGATGAACTCCTTCTACGAGAAGCGGCCATCCAGGAAGTGGACGTGGATAAGTCCCGACGGTTCCACTAAAAATGAGATAGACTTCATCATGACGACCAAGAAGCACATATTCGATGATGTCTCTGTGATCAGCAAGGTGAAAACCGGTAGCGATCACCGTATTGTTAGAGGCACATTGAATATCAATGTTAAGCTCGAAAGGTCACGTCTGGTGAAGTCTACGCTCCGTCCAAATCCTGTCCAAATCCAAAACCCCGAAGGCTTTCAGCTGGAACTCCAAAATCGCTTCCAGTGCCTAGCCGACTGTAACACAGTGGACGAGCTAAACGACGGGTTGGTGGAAACTGTCCAAGCTGTTGGATCGAAATTCTTTAAGACCCAACGCCGAAAGAAGACTCCAAAGCTCTCAGAAAAAACTCTTGAGCTAATGGCCGACCGGAGCGAAATGAAGCTGCAGTCTTCAGTTGATATGTCAGCCTACGGTGAACTCAATAGACGAATCTGGAGTTCCTTGCGACACGACTTGCGTGCTCTTAGTACTTCACGTATTGAGGCCGCAATTGAGTGGAACCAAGGCTCTAAAGTGTTCGCAAAGGATTCGTCTATTGGGCAACACCAAATGACAAAACTGAAGACCGAAAATGGTAGCATCATTTCATCCAAGCCTGAGATTCTGAGAGAGATCGAGAACTTCTATGGACAGTTATACACCTCGACACGTAAGCCCGCTACTAACACAGCTCAGGACATCAGAGCCAAGTTAGTCCGACACTATACCGAAGATATCCCGGATGTCAGCCTGTACGAGATTAGAATGGCCCTCAAACAGCTTAAAAACAACAAGGCACCAGGTGAAGATGGAATTACGACTGAACTTCTGAGAGCGGGTGGTAGACCGGTACTTTTAGTCCTCCAGAAGTTATTTAATTCTGTCATCCTTGAAGGTACAACGCCAGAGGCATGGCACAAGAGCGTGGTGGTGCTCTTCTTCAAAAAAGGCGATAACACCTTATTGAAGAACTATAGGCCCATCTCGCTCTTGAGTCATGTGTATAAGCTGTTTTCGAGAGTCATTACGAATCGTCTCGCACGCAGGTTTGATGAATTCCAGCCTCCCGAACAAGCCGGTTTCCGAAAAGGCTTTAGCACCATAGACCACATCCATACGCTGCGCCAGATTATACAGAAGACCGAAGAGTATAATCGGCCGTTATGCCTAGCGTTTGTGGACTATGAGAAAGCCTTCGATTCAATCGAGACTTGGGCGGTGCTGCAGTCCTTGCAGCGATGCCAAATTGACTATAGGTATATCGAAGTTTTGAAGTGTTTGTACAGTAAGGCCACTATGTCAGTCCGACTACAGGACCAGAGTACGGAACAAATTCCATTGCAAAGAGGCGTGAGACAGGGAGACGTTATTTCTCCGAAACTGTTCACAAACGCATTGGAGGATGTTTTCAAGCTCTTGGAGTGGAAAAGATCTGGCATCAACATAAATGGCGAGTACATCACTAACCTTCGTTTTGCCGATGATATAGTCATAATGGCGGAATCGCTCGAGGACCTTAGCACCATGCTCAACGACCTCAGTAGAGTCTCCCAGCAGGTTGGTCTTAAGATGAATATGGACAAGACAAAGATCATGTCTAATGCTCATGTTCCACCTATACCGGTAATTGTTGGGAACGATACTCTCGAAGTTGTCGACAAGTATGTCTACCTAGGACAGATTGTCCAATTAGGTAGGTCCAACTTCGACAAAGAGGTGGCGCGAAGAATCCAACTCGGCTGGGCAGCGTTCGGGAAGCTTCGTCCTATCTTTTCGTCCAAAATACCGCAGAGCCTGAAAACGAAAGTTTTCAATCAGTGTGTGTTGCCAGTGATGACTTATGGAACTGAGACATGGTCTCTTACTGTTGGCCTCATTAGTAAGCTCAAAGTCGCGCAGCGAGCTATGGAGCGAGCTATGCTCGGTGTTTCCCTGCGAGATAAGCTCCGGAACGAGGAGATCCGCAGGAGAACTAAAGTGACCGATATAGCTCTTAGAGTTAGTAAGTTGAAGTGGCAATGGGCAGGCCACATCGCTCGTAGAACTGACAACCGATGGGGAAGAAAGGTTCTCGAGTGGCGACCACGAACCGGAAGACGCAGCGTAGGCCGGCCCCCCACTCGGTGGACCGACGACCTGGTGAAAGCCGCGGGGAGCCGATGGATGCAGGAGGCGAGCAGCCGCTCAAGGTGGCGTGCTCTGGGGGAGGCCTATGTTCAGCAGTGGACGTCTTCAGGCTGTTGATGATGAAATGTGTTAGCTGGATGACAATCGAAGGAAATTCTCGCAGATCGCCTTCATGTCTTGGCAAATGATTTAGAAAGTGTTACCATTATTTCCGATTTCTACTTTCATGTAATTAATCATCATTACTGCAATTTGTAACATAAATTGTTAATCACTTTGATGAATGATTCAATTCGATGACCAATCAATTAATTATTGATTAAATCGTGTGAAATGATTCGATGATCGATCCCATAGTCATTGTTTGCGTGACTGATTTAATTTCAAATGATTTCCAACGTCGGTTATTGAACAATATAGATGGCACACTTCAAACTAAAAGTAAAGCCAAATTAAAATTGGTTAATACCTATGTATTGGCTAATTAATACTAAAAAAAAAAATGATTGTTAGTTACATTTCTTTAGTGGTTTTACATTTTCTTTTGTGTTGGATGACCTATTTATATATACTTTACTACTGTGTACAAAATTATTATATGAATTTTTGACCATAAGCGTTTAGACTGTTAATTTTTAGTTCCCATGTTATTATGGTTGCTACTTACCCAATGCTTCTTTTGGTTACCTCAACTTTTTTATGTATGTAACTACTTCCTTGTATTTTCACACTTATTTTGTTACTGGTTACTTACATATTATGTTATTTTATTTTATTCGTCTTTCATGTTTTATTTATACAATTATACATTTACATTTTTGTATTTTGCTGTAAGCTGAGCCGTGACGACACCGAAACGGCCCAACGGAAGACCAGCGCTGGTCGTACGACCAGCATTTATGCTGAGTTGGGACCGATTCGTGGCAACTGGCAATCGTTGTTATACCTTTTTTTTTTGTTTTTTAGATGTTGTACAGTTTATTAATTGTTGTTGTCATGAATAAATCATTTTTCTTTCTTCTTCTTTCTTTCTTTCTTAATAATCACAAAATCCCATTATTTATTTATTATGTTCTCGAATTCTTGGACATGGCCGGTTTCCTCACTGTTTTCCTTCACCGTTGTAGGAGCGAGTCAAATTCCACACATAATTTTTTGCACTTTAAAGTAATTGAAGAGTGCAGGGTCGAGTGGGATTTCAACCTGGGTACGTCGGTTTGAACGTTGCATGGCTTACACCAAAGGGTTACTCCTCGAGTACCCCGATCCCCGAGGCCCACGTCCCGCAGAACCACGAATCCGATAAATTCGATTACATTTATTTTTCTTCTTTTTTCTATGGTTTTCAACTTGTACGGTGGACAGAAAAAAGTGCTTAAATGTATGTATTTGAAATATAATAAGGTTGTTGAGTTGATTGAAATTGACGATTGAAAATGTTAATATATCTTGTTGTTTTACGTAAATTACTAATGTCAATGTGTAAGACGGATTGCATAATATATCCTTAGAATTTGAAGTTAATCAGCAGTTCATAACATCATATTTGAATATCTGTATTGTAAAAAAACTTTTTTTTTTAACGGGCAAATTGCCTTTATTACTCAAGCTTTGTAGTATGTGTATATGTGTAATTTTTAGACCAGGAGTCTCATAGCGTAAGTTTCTTGGAGATGGTGATCGTGAGCTCTCTTGCTCACACTCACAGACTTGTAAATTGGCGCGTGCAAGATGGCAGGCGAAGTTTATGCCCAGAACAGTTACGTGATAGGGGTGCAGATCGGATTATACACAATCTAATTCCACCATCTTCATTCACCATCGGACACAAGACGTACAGCTACACGCCATCCATTTATGGCCGATATTCCTTCGATACGCACAAAGCGGTTTGACTCGACATTTATAATCCGAGCAGCGAAGGAATGGAATACTTTACCCACGTCTGTTTCCCAATAAGTGCAACATGAGTGAATATGTATCTTCTAGGCAAGCATGTACCATCGTAGACCGCGTCGTCACTTTCCATCAGGTGAGATTGCGGTCAAATGCGGCCTATTTAGTTATAAAAAACAGCACTATGTATAATACACAATAAATAAATAAATAAACGGAATTTATTGTGCAAGAAGAGTGGCTGTAAGGTATTGCTTTTCTTGGCTTCACATTCCTAGTTCTGACGGCACCGTCTGTATTGTATAGTCTGAGCGTCGAACTTCAAATTGTTTTTACAGAATATAGGTAAATAGGTACCTAGACTTACATTTAAAGAGGTGAGTCGTGATTATAGACACAGTTCAGTTTTAATTAATTGCTAAATAAGAATAAGTTAGTCTGTGGGAAAACGAAAACGCTAACCCTGTTCTTTAACCATTTTTTTTCTTAATTTAATACCTATTTATATCGGTTTGTGAGAACTAGGTAAGTACTTTTTTTTATTTTAACTGCGTTTTAGATTATTTAAGATGTTATATTCCATTTGATGTGTTTTGGGTTTTTTCTATCCTTGTAATATCTTTTTTCTTTTAGTGTGGGGAAGTGGTTAGCCTTGGTGTTAAAACTTTTAGCTTCTGACTTGCCATAGCGTTTCCATGTCCTCCGAAGCACGGTAGCGCTCCATTGTAAACACCACTTTTGTACTGGTCACCCATCCCAGTTCAATTCAATTCAATTTAAAATGTCTTTATTGATAAGAATAATAATTACATCCCAGTATTGACCGCTTATTGACTAACTTTACCGATCGGTTATAAACGGCGAGTCGAACTTCGATATGAGCGCTACGTCTCTTTATTATGCAGTTCAAAATAATAGAAGTTCATTTTAACCTTGAGCATGAGCTGTAGGTAGGTATTACTTAGCGTATCACCAAGATTCGAATTTTAAAATTCTAACTTCCTTTATTGCCAGGTAAAAAATTTAGGTGTTCCCCAAAAAATATCGATATATTTATGATATTGGGATGGGACCATTCATTTGGCCACACCAAACTTAAAGATGTATAACACCCGTCGATTCAATCGATTCTCCCAAGTCATCTGCATCTTCCAAAACTTTTAAATATCAATGGTTCCCAAAGAAAAAAAACATTAAAAAACAATATTATATCTTAGATTCCCATGGCAGCCTGCTACCTGGCTATAGAAGACAGCTGCGTCAGTTAAATCGATCCAGTTGTTCATCTCTCTTTAACGTTAGCAATAACGTATGTCTATCCCGTTTTAGATAAGACTACGTCTAATAAAAGCTATATAGAAAAACTCAGGGAATCGTTCAAAGGCTGTATTGAGCTTGGAGGTTGTATTCACGTATACGATGTATGCCTTTAGTTTACATATACTATACGCACTCTTAAGAAGTTCCATTACTTTGTAAACAATGTAAATATGCCTCAGGGTTCTACAGTACGGGGTAAAAGTACGGGGGGGGGCGCAATTTGACCTGCGCATGAGCAGTCGGTTATAAAGTTATAACATAAGTAATGAACATAATTTACGCAGCTGGTCATGCCCTTATACTGGGTGTAATTGAATTCATTAGCATCCACAGATAACCCCCAATAGATATCGCATTACGGGATTTTTGTTTGGATCCTAGCTCACCAAAACTGGCGGAAGGCGCGGGTTGCGGGGACTGGAGCTAATGAGCTATTATTGCCTGTTTTGAGTGACGCCCTAATAATGAACTCTAATACTTGGTCGAAACTAAGGCCGTGCTGCGAAGCGGCGATTTATATAGAACCATTTACGCCAATGCGTGGTGTGCGGTCGTCGTCTTTCATGCGGTATCTATTGGGGGTTATCTGTGTTAGCATCCTTTGAAACTAGGTACCTACTCATGACACCGGTCACGTGTAAACCAAAATTTATGAATTCTAACGCATCGATTTTGTATTGATAATAATTCCAAAAATGGGATAACTTACTTAATCAACTGCTACAGTCCAAAATTAAATTAAAATAAGTAAGAACTGTTTTTAAATATTGCCAACAAGTTAAAAAATCTTTTAACAGTATCAAAATCATCGTGTCAACTACGTTAGGCGCCGCGGCAATCTTCATAATTTTCAATAAAAAATATTTTCATTTGCACTCTTACACACATTTGCTAATGAATTAAATTGCATCCTGTAGATATATATACAAATCACTTTCTGTGATATTGCGTAAACTTTTAGTACGACCGGAAATAATACTAGAGCCGGCTAAGAGAATATCTGGGGAACAGCCAGCATTCTCCTTGGAAGATGCAGCGTAGGCCAGCCCCCCACTAGGTGGACCGACGACCTGGTCAGAACCGCGGGAAGGCGATGGATGCAGGTGGCAAGTAGCCGCTCAAAGTGATGCTCTTTAGGGGAGGCCTATGTTCAGCAGTGGACATCTTAAGGCTCATGATGATGATAATGATGATTCTCCTCGGTCTCCATTTAAATCTACTGCGATTACCAAGACGCCTGCCAAGCGTGGTGATTATGGCAAACCCTGAGGGAGGCCTATTTTCAGCACCGTACGAAAACATAATGCGAATCTGAAATAAAGTACTAGGCTACTAGGTTAGTTTGAGAAAAACAAAAGAATAGCCAATGGATAAATGGATGGTATTTTTTTTTATAAAATAACATTAACCACCTCCTAATGAACCCCGTTTACTTTTTTGATTAACAAACGAGATCAAAATAGAAGGAGTTTTGTTGAGCCGTTAATGTCAACGGCCACATAATATTAAATACAATTCTAATCAAGCTATTTAAACGACAACTCAATGAGGTATGATGTGTTTTTATAAATTACCACACTATTCATGTATAAAACGTGAATATTATTATAAGCTTAGGAACTACTAGCTGACCCACCCTGGCTTCGCACGGGTTAATTAGTTTTAAGCCTTATCTCAGTCTAAAAAGAGAAGGAAGAGGGAAAAAGATAAGGGAAGAGGATGAATGGATGAAACGGCGAATAAGGGCAGGTGCTGGTGTACCTGCCTTCTTTCACCTTCATCCATTCATTTTTTTTCCTTATCTTCCCCCCTCTCTTCTCTCTTTCCGATAGTATAGGATAGGAGTGACTGTAAACATAATGCTTTAGGTTGGATGTCTGTAATTTCTGAGCCACAAAGCCGGCGACCTTGAAATATTTACGGGATAATATTCAAAGTACCCCCTTTGTAACAAAAAAAGAATGAATGAAATAGGACGACGTGTTAATGAATTAATAGCTAAGCACATATTTTTAATTTCATCCCCTCTCCCGAGGAAACCGTGCTGAATTTCGGGATCAAAAGTATTCTATAGCCTACTTCGTAATATGAAATCAAATCATGCCAAGTTTCATTTGAATCCATTCGGTAGTTTCAGCGTGATGCTCAGCCAAGATACAGACAGACATAAATGAAAAAACTGTAGTTTTGGCTTCAGCACCGACAATAAGAAAACACAAAAAAAATCGTCAATGTACAGAATTGGACCTGTTACAGTTTTATTATAAGTCTAAATATTCATTAAGTCGATAAACCTCGGAATTTATGTCTTAATGTTGAAATGGAGTCATAAGAGTGATGTGTGTGACCAAAAAGAGTGAGTATAATTACCCGTGGAAAGGATCACACTAGTTTATGCTCTGGCTTTGCTTGGAAGGGAACCTTAGAATAGTAAAAGCAGGGAACACACACGAAGCCGACGTACGAGATATAATAAATACATGTGTGAGGCAAAATAATGAGACTTCTATGGCTTTTGAAAATATTTTGAGGTAAGTAGGTACCTAATCAGAAAAAAGGGTCTATTTGGGAAAACCAATGTTTTAAAAATACTGAATAGTCAGTCTAGAAATCACTACTGTCAAAAAAAGAAGTTGGTCTTAATTGAGTCTGACCCCACTTCACATATTTTCTCAATAACTTAACCAAATTTAATCGTAAAAATTTGCAAACACAGCGGACTACACACTACACTTACTTAACACTATAGGTGGATCGACGACATTGGTCGAAAATCAGAGAGAGCCGATGGATGCAAGAGGCAAGCATCCGCTCAAAGTAGCGCTCTACGGGGAAGGCCAGTTAAGGTGACGAGTAGAGCCAGATAAGCAGGTGCACATCGCTTCAAAGAAACATCAACCTTAACGTCGTAGTTTAAATATCAATTCAGTCTGCACTTCAGCGCGGCGCTTACGACAAAGACAACGCACGAAATGACTGATTTTGGCGGTTTTTATTTAATATCTATTTTTATATAGTATTTTTCAAAGTTTTTAAGTCATCACTACATCTGAATGTTTGTTGGAAATACACTAATTTATTTTTTGTAAAAATATATTCGGTAGAAGCTCAGAACATTAAAAATTTTTGAGGGAGGTTTGCGATTTTTTTCTATAGAACTATATTTATTAATCTTGTATTTGCGGTCATCACAAACGACTTAATGAAATGAATTACATGATATATTAAATTTAAAGCCACACGTTTTAATTACACCAGGAAACGTACCACTTGTTTGCTCTACTCGTCGCCTTAAGCAGTGCACGTTTTCTGGCTCATGATAATACAACAGACAAGCCCAACAAACCATCTAACACAGATATATAATAAATACTTTAATTAATATGGTAATAAGGTGTAATCGATTGAGATGTATCTGCGTTTACCGGAACGTAGCGTGACAGAAAGCACTTCTTTACACTTCGTTTGGAATAACGCTATATTTTTAACTACAAATATGATAGCGTGCTATTCGTTTGGATGGCACGCGACGTTGGATTTCGGGATTTTTGGAGATCCGTTGGCAATTTTGGAGGTCTTCTTCTGTGACCTTTTTGTCTGTAGCTCTTCAGATTAGAAGGTTCTAAAACTTAAAACCTTCTTTACTACTTTACTTTATTACCTACCAGTATTTTGTAGCGCTCATAGCGATGCATGACTAGCCGTTTCTAAACGATCGGTAAAGTTAAGCAACGTTCGCTGCGGTCACTACTCTGATGGGTGACCGCTACAGCAAAAAGTGGTATTTACTACTGAGCGCTACCGTGCTTCGGAGGGCACGTTAAGTCGTCGGTCCCGGCTGTTGTCGTAAGACAATAGTCGTTAAGCCAAGTCAGAAGCCTTTGGGCGGCCTAAAAACTCTGACACCAGCGCTGACCACTTGCCTACACGAGAAGACCAGCTTTTTTAGAATTAAATTAAAATTTTCCTGAAACTGGGGAAAACTATAATTAAAAAAGAGCGTAATTTTGTCCTTGCTTTGTGTGGATGGATCTAATAGAAAATTATCCGTCGGCACTGATAATATAATACTATCTGTCGGACAGCATGCGGACTCCCGCACGTTTTGACTAATCTTTTGTGCAGTCGTTTATATTCTACTTGCGATTAATCTGAAAAAGAAGGGCTATAGAAAGCCGAATTAACGAGGTCGACCAACAGAATAAAAAAAATAACTATGTGATTTTTTTCCAGGCAACCTTTAGATGGACAGATAGATATAGTCCAGCATGAAACATGGATGACTGTGCATCGTATTTGTAAACTTTCATAAATACCAACTTACACTTAGAAAATAAGTAATGCTTTCTCTCTCTCTCATTTTAAATACATAAATATCTCGTTATTTGATTGTATTATTCCTATTTTATGCAGAACATCAAACTAGATTCTATTAAAATGGTACGAAGCTTGCCATGAAACATTCGCTGCGGCATTCAGCGTTAATCTTAATTTCCTCGACTGTTATTCGTAACGTTATTCCATTTGCAAATATAAATAACTATTAACGACGTGAATAACGTTTATTTGTAGGCTGTTTTGAGTTATCCCATTGAAAGTATGCTTTTCGCTCCACATTTAAATGTTCTACACATCAACAGCCTGAAAACGTCTAATGCTGAACATGGACCTAAAAAAGGGCGCCAGTTTGAGCGGCTGCTTGCCTGCTGCATTCACTGGCTCCCCGCGGGTTTAACCAGACTTTCGGCCCACCTAGTGGGGGGCCAGCCTACGCTGCGTCTTCCGGTTCGTGGTCGCCACTCGAGAACCTTTCTTCCCCATCAGTTGTCAGTTGTACGAGCGAATGTTCTTTACAAACTCCAAAATAAATCTTGAATGGTCCCAAAAATCTTTATAATACAGATCAAACGCTACTGGATGCCAATCAAATCTGTCATCGACTGTCAATATTAATAATTTAAATGATTCTTCATACAATCCTGAAAGAAACTTTACAAAGCTTACTAAACTTAGTACCTTGTGGTAATAACATTTTTACACGTTACCTCGCCTCACTCAATGAGCTCGAATATTTTTATTGCGACAAGGGATCGTCCTTTAGTTTGGTAGGTACCTATACATCTTCAAAGACAACTTTTTTGGTAAACTCAGGTAAGAAGGACCTTAAGTTGTTGACGCACGTGGTAAGGTCTGCGTTCCCACGGTATTTGCGCAAAGGAAAGGTTTTTTTACTACAAAAAAATTGCAAATTTGACCCGAACACGTGTGCGTAAAGCCTTGGAAATCAGCTGATTCTGTCAAGAAGAGTTTACCAATTTCAACTTTAACTTCCTTTGCAGTCGGTTTGCTTTTGTATGTCAGATTATTTATGTGATATGTTGCTTCACGGTGAATGGTAAAGTAAAGATTCCCTTTGTAAGTAGTTTCATTATTTGTGAACTTATATATGTATATTATAGGTACATTATGTGTAGGTACATATTATATTGTATGCACGTGGATCTATGCGCGTGGGAGTGGGGCATGATAATAATAATACTTAAGCAGTCAAGATGTTTTTTTTCCAGATCATCATCATCATCATCCTCTTTGCCTTTCCCCATTTGTTATTGAGATCAGCTCCCAATCTAACCTGTAGCGGAGAATTACCAGAATTACACGAGCGACTGCCATCTAACCTCGCAACCCATAAGGGACGAGTAACAGGGATGGTTAGACCAGGCGTCATTCGGCGGATTCTATCAGGCTTCTGACTACTTGTAACGATTGCCGTTTCTTATGACAATCGCGACCGACGGCTTATAACGTACTCTCCGAGGCACGGAGCGATGAAGTCGAAAACTGCACATAACTTACTAGATAAGTCATTGGTGCAGGGCCAAGGGTCGAACCTGGTGCCGTAAGATAGCGAAGCGCACATGCTACCGCTCGACCACCATCTCTCCAATCCTCTTAATTTTGAGTTTCTTATTAAAAGTGGGGGTTCTTTTTTCTTACAATTTTTTAGTTTTAGATAAGGAAAATGAACACAAAAAAATTTCTTCTTCCTTTGCGCAATTAAATTCGGTTTGAGTCGTCGAATTCTAAGGTTTGAGCTTACCGTGTGTTTCAATTTAAATTTAAAAAATATGGTGTGGGTATTTTTGCAATTTACACTAGGCTATAAAATATAAAAATATTAATAAAATATTCGGTTTAATATTAGGCTCTCGAGTAGCGACCACGAACCGGAAGACGCAGCGTCTAAGGCCGGCCCTGCCGGTGGACCGACAACTTGGTCAGAACCGCGGGGAGCCGATGGATACAGGAGGCAAGCAGCCGCTCAAATTGGCGCTCTTTAGGGGAGGCCTATGTTCAGCAGTGGACGTCTTCAGGCTGATGATGATGACGGTGGATAAAGTATTAAAATATTATAAAAAATACCAAAATATTCTGGATCTGTGATCTAAAATACAATAATTTCTCTGTCTTAACAACTGTAAAGGGTTTAAAATAACGGATTATTTAGTTAAACCCTAAAAAATACCAGGTGACATCCCATTTGTATAGTACCAATCTCTAAAGAGTCCAAATAATTCTCAAGAGACAGCAAAATGCAATCCCTTTGTGAAACGTTCTCAGAACACAATGGGACAATGCAAGGACGATTTTAGTTCACTCTATTAAAATACCATTAAATCGAATACCAACTTATCTTATACATTAATATCCTTAACCTTAGACTCTTATTTTATTGAGTTAAAGTTCATTTTATACGCTGAAAGCGAAAAAGAATGTTTGTAAGCGATTTACAGAGGTTGCATTGCTATTGTGAGACTCCTACACTGCATTTCAACCGATTTGCGTATAACGGAATAGAATAAGTAATTTGCATTAGAATAAATTCAATAACTAATGTAAGTAGGTACAAAGTAAATGTTTTAAACACTAAAGTTTAAAAAAGTTTACAAGATTTCAGGACCAGAGTTTCGAACAGTTATTAATTTGTCAACATGTTATGTTATGTTATGTTATGTTGTGTTATGTTATGTTATGTTATGTTGTGTTATGCTATGTTATGTTATGTTATGTTATGTTATGTTATGTTATGTTATGTTATGTTATGTTATGTTATGTTATGTTATGTTATGTTATGTTATGGTATGTTATGTTATGTTATGTTATGTTATGTTATGTTATGTTATGTTATGTTATGTTATGTTATGTTATGTTATGTTATGTTATGTTATGTTATGTTATGTTATGTTATGTTGTGTTTGGTGTTTACGTCAATTTAAAGAAACTTTTCTATATAGTAAATAAAAATAAAATGAGTTTCGTTGGTATGAGATATTGTATATGTCTTGATAACGGCAAGGTTTACTTGGCTATTTACTTGTTAAGTAGATATTAAAAAAATAGTGTGAATTAGGTTTTCATGAAAAGAAAAATTGGAAAAGTTTCTTGGGACATTCAAATTCGGGGAAAATTCAATTTTTTTCTTCTTCAAAGCGAAGCGTGTCAGCTCAAGTCAGATGATCCTGCACATACGTGAAGGAGGCATAGGCATTGCTTGTTAATTCGTGTATTTGAGGTTTATTATGTACTTACTTACCTACATCTACAAGTCTATGAACATAGTTAATCAATACCGTATAAGGAATTGTATTTAATTTATCTGTCGATCATGCCACGACATATTCATGACATCATCTTTGATTCAAATCTCATGGAATAAGGTAAGCGAGCCGTTTATGGCGCTAACTACACGAGAGAATGTTTAGTTCTTTGAAGACATGTTTAAATCATAAGATAATTAGTGATTTGTACAACCAATTGAATCTGACTGGAGTTACTTCATTTGTTGATACTATGCTTTGCTTATACCTTATGACTAGCAGTGGACTAGTGTAAATTAGAAAAACGTGTTTGAATTTGGAAGTTAAAAAAAAAACTCATACATATAATAATTTCCATTTTTTTAAATATTTTTTTGTAATGGGCTTTGTGTAGGGCTTTTCTACCTCTACTCTACCTATACTTAGTATAATAGGCTAGTGTCCTGCTATTAAAAATAAACAACCTAATATTATTTTCGTTCATCATCATCATCATCATTAACAGCCTGAAGACGTCCACTGCTGAACATAGGCCTCCCCCAGAGCACCGCCTCCTGCATCCATCGGCTCCCCGCGGCTTTCACCAGGTCGTCGGTCCACCGAGTGGGGGGCCGGCCTACGCTGCGTCTTCCGGTTCGTGGTCGCCACTCGAGAACCTTTCTTCCCCATCGGTTGTCAGTTCTACGAGCGATGTGGCCTGCCCATTGCCACTTCAACTTACTAACTCTAAGAGCTATATCGGTCACTTTATTTTCGTTAAGCAAGTTAAAAATGAATGCAATAACGTTATTGTGTATTGAAAAAATAGTAAAATCGGTAAATAAATCACGGAGTAATTAAGCTTTTAAAGTTTCTAGTGGGGGGCATCGCCTGTACCTTTCTCGCAAAACAGAGCTTCTCCACAGTTACTATGAAAACGCACGTTGTGAAGTTGCATGCTAAAGAGATTGTATGTAAAGCAGCTTAGTAATGAGGTACTATTAAGGAGAACGTACTGACGTCACTGCACATTTAAACTGTCTCTTTCTATTCCTGTATTTTAAAATGCTTCTAACTTTGTAATTTTTGAGATATTTAATTTTTGTTTTTACGACTGTTTATTTTTTGAGAAATATTATTAATTTGTGCAATAAAAAATAGCACGACACAAGTCGTGGTCCTCTGGGACGGGGGCCTCGGGAATGAAGGTTCTCGGCGAGTAACCCAAAAATCGTGTGAGTTTACAAGTAAATCTATTTACAATCAACTAAACATACAAGCTTAACGATCACATCCATCTCCGATAGCAATAAGATGACAATAACTTAAACCCAATAAACTAAATCGATTTTTTCCACGATTCAACATCGATCAATATCTCGACCACAATGTACTCGAGTCGCGACCACAACAAATGATTGTTGGGAGATCATATCGTTTTCATCAACTTTATGGACCATTGTCGTTACCAGGATGCGTCTTCGAAAAAAAAAACGCTGTCTATGGGAGCTTGCGTAACGGAACGCTTTTGTGTTCTGATTTTGAATTGAGGTATTAAATTATTATTACGAGCTATATAACCTTAAGTGTGTAATAATCATATATAATAACATCAGTAAATTCACAAGAAATTCTGCCATTTATATCTACATTTAGATCTGCACAGTAACTTTATGTAAGTAATATTATTAAATCTGTGATAATATGTAGAGATTGAATTGATTGAATTGAACCAAGAACATGCTCGAGCATGCGCGAGCATTTTGCCGCTCTATGTGAATTTACCCATAGGACAGAGCCTATAATTATTATCACGCTTTATTGCTTTTTTATGTAAGTGATAACGTGACGAGCTAGTCGTTCGCCTAATGATAAGCGTCACGGCTGCCCATAACAGATTGCAGTATCACTCGGAACTCTAAATTAACACACACCTGTGTGTGCCTGCACACTACTGCTTGGCGGCAGAATAACTGGCAAAGCGGTGGTACCTACCTAGATGAACTTTGTAGAAAAGTCCTACCACCTAGTAAAAAAAAACCTTGGTCTAAACGTTCATTTTCAATCTTTTTTAGTAATTTAATTCAATAAATATGTAGGATGTTAGAAACTCATGATTCAATATCATCTTTTTCATCTAAGAAGAAAATGCTTCAGACTATTATTCTAGCATGGTTTAGCTAACTTTTGATGATAATGACAAGTGGAAAGACACCATGTGCTGTAACTTGAAAATTATATTAACGTGAACAAAGAAAGCTTAAGAAAATGTGCACCAAAAACTAATCCCATCGAAAGAAACAGCGACGGCTGGCGTCTTCTGAACCATTACATTCTATATTTAAAAACATTTCAAAAAGAAATGCACCAGATGCAAGGCAGGTACAACCAGCCAGCATCATGTTGCAAATTAAACAGCGCCACCAATTGTAATCGCACCATTTCTGAAACGAAAACCTTTGACAGGAGATCTTTTTGATTTAGCCAGGTAATGCCGAAATACAGCTTGCGCCGACAGATGTAAAGCACCGGCACAAGGAAGCTTTATAAAGTAGCGCGTGCGCAGCCAAAAAAATAATTATGCGGGCACAAGTTGCACGCTTTCTGCCTTAGAAAAAAAATGAGCACGTGATTTCTGCGAATGGTGCGGGATATATTTAGATTGGCACCGCATGGGACAGATGGTAGACTGAGTTATGGCTGGTGAGGAATTTGGATCTCTTATTGTTGATGACGTGTTATGCCTTAGTTTTGACTGGATGTCACCCATTTTCTTAACCAACAGTTATATTTGGCTGGTTTGCTCAGTTGGTAGGTAGCTCTGCTTTATGAACTATAGGTTGTGGGTTGGATTCCCACCCAGGACAAACATTTGTGTGATGAACATAGGTGTTTGTTCTGTGTCTGGGTGTTATATTGTATTCTATGTATGTATTTACAAACAAAAAGTATCCAAGTATTCTATTGGTTATCGGTTCCCATAGTACACGCTATGCTTAGTTTTGGGGCTAGATGGCGCTGTGTGAAATGTGCACACACGTAGTTTCTTTTTTCTACGAGTCATCATCAGCCCATGGTTAAGGGAGGGTTGACGGATGACACAATCCCGCCCGGTGACGCTGTAAAGGTCGGTAGAGACCAACAGCATTAGCCCGTTCAAAAAAAAAAACGGATGACACAATTACGTCCTCAAATTTTGTGATTGGTGAATACACTGGTTTCCTCACGATGTCGGAATGCCGGTTTCCCATTTCTTCAGGCTGGACTATGCTTAATTAAAAATGAAATGAACACCTATAAAAATGTCCATTTCAAGTGACTAACCCACTTCTAATAATGCGCATTTCTCTAAGTAACTAAGTTCTGGAATGGCAACTCCTGGAAAGAACCACTTTTAGATATGTTCACTCCTTGAAATGACCACATAAACGTAAGTTTTCTAGCAAGTACCTTTGCACCATTGCATTCTTTCTTTTTTAAGAACGGGCGAGTGCGCTACAGTTTTCGTCTTAGTTATGCCCCCAAATTTATCCAAACTCACAGGAAACGGCTACTCAAAGCTATCATCCATCAGCCCGTATTGCTACCCTTTTGTTTACCAACACCGATGGTTCCATAGCACCATGGTCTTTGACGTGTGTGGTCCCCTCACTAGCTGACACGAGTGACACGTGTATTACAATGGTGCCTTGTAACACTTCCGGGATAGAATTCTGCGGTATATTTTTATAGTAATAAGCCATTATAAACGTGATAAGGTTTCTTTTCGATGACGCTGTTATGGAAACAATTGTTTTTAATGTTATTACTTCCAAAATATCAATTATCAGCCAGCGAGTGAAGCTGTCGTCTTTAAGTTTCATTACTTCACTTGCATTATTATTGATTAGATTGACTTAGAATGGTATTCTTCTTTTTCTTCTTCTTCATAAGCCCTGTTTGGCCCATTTCTGAAGCTAGACCTATCCTCTCTCCCGTTTCTTGCAATCCTTTTCGGACTTGTGTCTTGGCCATCCACGACCGTGTCCTCTAATATCGTCCACCTTTCGCAATTGTGGGTGGCCTCGTGGTCAATGAATGAATGTCAAGAATGGTGTTACTCATCATAATACTTTGGAAGGTTAATTTTATTCGGAGCTTTTGCAATTACATCAGGATGACAATGATAAGTTTGTGAAGGCCCACTCAATGAGCACCAACGTAAAAATATAGTAACTGTGCTGTCATTAAGTTCAAAACCAAAACGTTGACTTGTTTGACTGTTTTCATTGATATATCCATTGTTATACGGCATCACTTTGACGTTCCATTGGTTAACATTTCCCATAGCTCCTAAAATGTAAAAATCGGGTAACACAGTATGGTGGTGATTCTGGTGTTCCAGGGGGAATTAACTTCGAACGGCAATGGGTAGGCCACATCGCTCGTAGAACTGACAACTGATGGGGAAGAAAGGTTCTCGAATGGCGACCACGAACCGGAAGACGCAGCGTACTCCGGCTCCCCATTAGGTGGACCGACGATCTGGTTAAACCACGGGGAGCCGATGGATGCAGAAGGCAGTTAGCCGCCCAAGGCCGGAGAGAACATAGCCAAGGGGGACGTCTTGTGGGTCAATGTGGTTAATATACCGATGGCTGATGTACTGATGATCTAGATGAAGCCTATGTTGACCCCGATAATAAAAGCGACCCGTGTGCAAAATTTTATCCAAGCCCATACAAACAGACAAACCGCCATCGCTTCATAGAGATAAGAGATAGGGATAATGTGGTATTTATTCTGTCTGGGTGTTGTGGGACCATGTTCCTCGTAGTTCCTGGGTCCCTAGATACAGGGAATCCTAGTTAGGTTCCAGGATCTATGTATGTTGTAACGTGCGAAAAAAGAAACAGCTAGTGTCCCTGTTCGGGCGCCATTGTGACGTGGTGAATGGAGTGGGGGGAGGTACAGGGATGGATGGGAGGTGATTTGGGAGCAAAAGTTGGGAATTGGTCGTTATGGGAATTTTGGTCTTTATGGGAATATCTAAGGGATTACATGGGGATCAACTAGGATACGTTATATCTATTTGAAAGTGATGAGGCAAATTTACAATGTGATTGTTGGGCCTTATTTCTTTGTTTATTTATTTACTCATTTAAAAGGTCGTTTAGAGAGCTCTTGTAAAATCCGGCTTTAAAACCTCTTAAAAGCTTTATCACAAAACATGCTCGTCTCGAGATATCAGTTGGTTCCTGATTAATTATCCAGGAATTCCGTACCACTTTTTTATTAATTACTGGCTGCAAACAGCTTGTGCCGTTATCTTACAGGTGCGTCGAATGTATGGAGCGAATGTTTTGATAATGTTCATGGTAAATTATAGGTATGTTTAATAGTGCACGTCAATTTATTGAAGAACTATTGTCTGCTTTTGTTTATTTTTTCTGATTAATATAATGAACTGATTTTGATAAAAAGTACAAATATTGTTTGCTCTACCGAGAGCACGCGTACTTTTCTTTTACACAAATATGAAACTCTTTGGTGGAATAATCGATGTGTACTTGTTCTGTGTCTGGGTGTTGCCATGGTCCTCGTAGTTCCTAGTTCCCTGGGTACAGGGAATCCTAGTTAGGGTTCAGGGTCTATTTATGTGATTGTTAGGCGTTATTTATTTATTATACAGTACCTATATAACTTACATGTCACATTGACAGCCTCTGTTGTGTGATGGTTGAGCAGGTCAGCTCATAACCCGGAGGCGGCGGGTTCGATTTCCGCAACAGGACAAGTATTTGTGCGCGTAAAAAAAGCGCAAATACTTGTTCTGTGTCTGGGTATTGTTGGACAATGGTCCTCGTAGTTCCTGGGTCCCTAGATACAGGGAATCCTAGTTAGGGTCCAGGATATAGTTCCTGGACCTGAAATAACGCCCAACGATCACATACATAGGTATGTGATCGTTGGGCGTGATTTATTTACTTATGTCAGTGGATTGTTTTTCCTTGTGCAAAAAATTACAGTAAGTAATTTATTAATAATAATAATAATAATTTGTTTATTTAATAAAATTATTGTATAAAAATAAATAGCTATACTATTGTACACTTAGGTATGACAGAAAGAAATAATTGTTATTCTTTGGATACATTATAATATTTCTAACAGTTAATACTAATTATACACCCTTATTAGAACGCTTGTTTGCTACCGCATACCAAAGCATAGACAATTCATTACTACTTAGCACAGGATAAATTATATTTGTAGGTACTGCGTACATTACTGACAATATTTTTCATGTAATACTAAAAAGGTTGTAGGACTTTTCTGCAAAGTTCGTCTAGGTAGGTACCACCGCTTTGCCAGTTATTCTGCCGCCAAGCAGTAGTGTGCAAGCGCTACTGTGTTCCGGTTTGAAGGGCATTGTAGCTAGTGAAATTACTGGACAAATGAGACTTTATGATCTGATCACTCAGTCTAGTAATCTGATTACTTGACTGTGTGATGTCTCAGGATGACGTGCGCAGTGCAGTGTCACGCGAAACTTTATTGTTTTAAAGTTCCGAGTGACACTGCAACTGTTATGGGCGGCCGTGTCGCTTAACATCTGGTGAACGACTAGCTCGTCACGTCATTCAATCGCATAAATAAAAACTTACAGGAGGAGAAAAGGAGAATGCATTACTTGTGTTTTTGTAACGGACATAATTTTAATAATTATTTACAGTACTTGAATGTCTGACACACTGCAAAATTGTCTATTGAATGAATCTACTAATTTGTACTTGCGTAATTTTTAAAACGTGCTTTTTAAAACTTACTAGGATTAAAACCTTCTTAATCTCATACAAAAGAAGCGGGCAACAATATAACCAAAGAACCAGTAGCATGATAATAATTAATTTTGGGCATCTGCATCGTCTTGACATCTGCCTGGCAACCCTTTCTACAAAAAACATTTTTAAGAGAACGGCTTATTTCTTTGCTACCCCTTTTCTACTTAGTTGCCTTTTATCAAAAACTGCTGAGGACTGTTTGCTACTTTTAGCTCTTTACATTGAAGTTTTAATTTATAGCGGCTATATATGTATACTTTTTAGTAGAGAGAGCCACAGATAATAGATATAAGTATATAAAATATGTAAGGCTTTCGCAATTCTTAGAATAAAGCTAACATTATGCTCTTTTTAATAACCTCTATTACAAACCATGCTTTCACAAAAATAGCTAGATATTGTAGTGGTTGTACGGAATCAGTGACCCGATGCACGTTACAATACAATACAATACAATACAAAATTCTTTAAATTCTTTTTCTTTTTCTTTTTTTTTTTTTTTTTTTTTTTTCTTTTCGTTATTCATTCTTTACAAGAAAAATGATTAATCACCGGTGAAGAATCGACAAAAAATATATGCCTGTGCCTGCCTAAGTCTAAGCACGCCTAAAAATAGCTCATTTAGTAACGAGGTATTTTTATCGGTGTTTCTGGAAAAACTTACGCATAATTTTAGGAATTCTGTACATCATGATAAAAAAATTAAACGCTTCCGCACGAGTTGAGTCAAGGTTTGTTGATAACTGGGTTACATATTTTATTCCAGAGCATTAAATAAATTATGATCTCATTTTTGTGGACGTCATGTGCTGAGTATAGACTAAAAGCATAGAGATATCAATAAAAACGATATTATATTTGTACTGCTCACACGTATCGCTACGTCAGGGGCGAAGGAAAGAAACAAGCATATTTTATAGTAATTATCTACGCTTGCGAAAAGTCACCGTGCCATTTTTTCGACTCGAGTCAACTGTTTTTTTTCTATACAAATCTGTCAGACTCATTCACATCAAAGTGTCTATTTTATTTATTTATTTATTTATTTCACAAAATCCACAGATCTTAAGGTAAGGTACAATTTCACTTAATACTAGAACTTACATCCAATTACGGATTTACTTTATACTGTAAAATTCCATGTTAAAGATAGAGAGCAGAAAGTACAAACTTAAGTAGGTTACTTGACAAGAAGGAAATATAAGAGATAAGTAATAACCTAATTAACAGAACATAATACAATACACTAACAACACATTGGGGCCAATTTTAAAGGCTTTAGTTGACAG
Organism: Ennomos quercinarius; assembly: GCA_910589525.2. Lineage (NCBI taxonomy): Eukaryota > Metazoa > Arthropoda > Insecta > Lepidoptera > Geometridae > Ennomos > Ennomos quercinarius. The sequence goes on along the minus strand of OU342507.1, from coordinate 10,825,122 downwards.
ATCTAAAACTCCCAAAACTGTTGCTGTCCTTGTCTAATAGACGGTAATGTAAGAGACGGGTACATTTTTAGTAAGTTAAAGACTGTCAACTAAAGCCTTCAAAATTGGGCCTAATAAAGAATCATACTAAAAATATCACTAAGAACGATACCTACCTATCTATAGGTAGGTAATGTCATGGATACCTACTAGACACAGGTAAGAGAAAATACAATTTGTGATACTTGAAAAGTTGAACGATTGAAAGACTTGATATACCTACTAAACTATAAAAATGGCGATTATTACACACAGACATTTTCATTTTCAAATATTCAAAAGTTATGATAAATAAAAATAAAAAAAGAATCCCATAGGTATTTATCTTACAACAACAGTGAAATAAGTCTGTACATATGTAACCACAGGAGGAATCATAATGTAAGTGTGATCGTGTAAGATGTGCGTGTGTGCGACTGTGCGTGCACGAGTGGAGGTATACTTGCAGCAATTAGGGCGAATACACACGAGCACATACTAAGGTGTTCAATAATATAATATATATATATATATATATATATATATATATATATATATATTTATATATTATATATATATATATATATATATATATATATATATTTATATTTATGTTAATGAATTATGTGACGGGCTAGTCGCCCGCCTAATGTTAAGCGATAACAGAATAATATAAATAAATAATATTAAGTACATTACTACACTAACCACAGACTTAAATTTTGTTTAAAATTATATTAGTGACAGAGCTTTTAAACTTTTGTTTTTGGCAGTGGAATAGGTCAACAGAGCTAAAACGTTTATTAAAACTTTCTTGAGTTCGACGGATAACAGAATTTTCATAGTAGTTGGTACGTGCGTGCGGGACATAGAACAAAGTTGTGTGCCTTGTGCGATATGATGGGGCACGAAGCTGCAGGAACTGTTCAGAGAGTTTGATGCTGTCAATAGCACCGTGACAGACACCATGCATAAATAACTGATCCAACAGCGTTCGCCTATCCTGAAGCGACATGAAGTTGTGAAACTTGCAGGACTCTTCATAATTGATGAATTTGTGATATGATCGGTAGTTCAAATGTTTTAGAAATTTTAGTTGAATTCTTTCGATATCTTGAATATACGTAACATATTGTGGACTCCAAACATTACAACAATATTCAAGAATGCTTCTTACATATGCGCAGTAAAGTATTTTAAGACATTTAGTATCTGAGAAAGGCTTGCTAACACGCAAAATAAACCCAAGGCTCTTATAAGACTTGCTAACTATATCCGATACATGCTCATTAAAAGATAACTTGTAATCTAAAAGAACGCCCAGGTCCCTAACGCATTGAGTTCTCAATATTGTGGTGTTGGCAATTTTGTAACTAAAGTGAATGGGTTTTCTTTTCCTGGTAAAGGTCATAAGCACGCATTTATTAACATTAATATTAATTTTATTTTCTAAATAGTAGACATTCAATCTGTCTAGATCTAACTGAAGCCCAATACAGTCAGCATACGTGTTGATATTGCAGTAGATCTTAGTGTCATCTGCGTACATAATATAGCTAGCATACTGGAAACATCTTCCAACATCATACAGGTATGCTGCATATAGCAGGGGAGCAAGGATCGAACCCTGCGGGACACCTGAAGGTACATCCATAAAGTCAGAACGATACCCACCCACAACAACAGCCTGACATCGATTGCGGAGATATGACTCCGTCCAACGAAGTAGATCACCACATATGCCAAGTTCTTGAAGCTTGCGTAACAAGATGCTGTGGTCTACACGGTCAAAAGCTTTCTCAAAGTCCGTGTACACCACATCAACCTGAGAACCACCATCCATACCACGCAAAACGTCACTAGTGAAAATAGCCAAGTTTGTATTAGTAGATCTACCCTTCATAAAACCATGTTGCTGATGGGGAATATTATTATAAATAACAGGGTAGAGATGATGATGCACTATTTTTTCCATTAATTTACCTAAAGTATTCAAAATTGATATAGGACGATAGTTTTTAATCAAAGTTTTTGTGCCTTTTTTATGGACAGGGACGATGTGTGCAGTTTTCCATATCTTCGGAAAGAAACCTTCCCGGAGACAACGGTTGAACAAGTACGTAATAGGAAGTGCAAGGGACTCCGCACAATTAGCATAAAACAGCGGCGGAATCTTGTCACAGCCGGCACCCTTATTAGTATCAACATTTTTAAGCAGCTTCAGAATAAAATCATTATCAACGACTATAGAGTGCAGATTGTCAGTACTCGCAATTGTTTTGGTTGAAATAGTTACTTGATTAGGAGTGGGTACATTAAAATTTTCACAGAAGAACTCATTAAAGGCTATACACACTTCTTTCTCATTCGTTAATGGCTTATCATTATAGAACATTAATTTTGGATAATCTGTATTATTTTTTCTTTTTGATTTAACGTAAGACCAGAAAAGCTTAGGGCACAATTTTATTCTATCTTCAGATAATTTAATATAAGATTCATGGCAAGTATCCTGTAATAGTTTTACTTTAGTTCGCAAGTCTGAAAACGTCTGATAATCCAGTTTATTGTTATACTTTTTCCAGTTGGAATGAGCCTTAGCTTTTTCCTTAATAAGCTTTATTAACTCCCGGCTGTACCAGACTGGATAAACATGAGAGCTTGACGTAAAAACATGCGGTACGTATTGCTCAATAGCTTCTTCAAGAGTAGCATAAAAATTATTCACCGCTTCTTCTACGTCACAGGCCAGGAGCAGTTCCTGCCAGTCTTTATTTAGTAAATATTTATTAATAGATAAGTAATCAGCTTTCCGGAAAAGTTGCCTTTTGAATGGGATTTTTTGAAGCGGCGGTATTAATATGTCAGTTGCGTTTATAATAAAAGAAGGATGATGAGTGTCTTCTTTAACTAGCGGGCTCTCTAATTTTTTTAGTTCTAAGGAAAAATTCGCAAACACTAAATCCAGAGTGTTATGGTGCGAGCTCACTAACGTATTGTACTGGTTGAAGCCCGCGTATGATGTCTGATTTATTAGTAATGAAGCACAGTTTTGCAGCTCCACGGAACCCTTTTTTAAAATAATAGGATCACCCGAAGACCATTGTATACAGGGCAGATTAAAATCTCCTACTAAAATAATATTGTCATTTGGATGTTTATTAGAAATCTCATGCAGAACTTCAAGCAATATATCAACACGCTTAGGTATGAATTTATCAGGAGGCAGGTAAACAACTCCTATATGTAGGTCATGGAGTGAGCGGAGGGAGCCTGTGGTAAGGGCGGGTGAGGCAAACGAGATCGCGTCAAGCGCGCGTCGCGGCACAGTAGCCCACACACACTCAAAAGTTATCTGGTTTCCATAGTACAAGCTATGCTTAGTTTGGGGCTAGATGGCGCTGTGTGAAATGTCCACACATATTTATTTATTATTTATTTATTTATTATTATACCGGACACACCTTGGAGTATAGACTAAAAGCATAGAGAGAACTTCATTATCTGTCAAGCGTACCACTTTTTTTAACACTTTTATGAAGTGGACACTATGATGTGAATGAGTCTGACAGATTTGTATAGAAAAAACAGTTGACTCGAGTCGAAAAAATGGTACGGTGCCTATCGTAAGCGTAGCTGACTACTATTATGTTTGTTTCTTTCCTTCGCCACTGACGTAGCGATACGTGTGAGCAGTACAAATATAATATCGTTTTGATGATCTCTCTTTGCTTTAGTCTATACTCTAAGTAATAAATATTCTAATATTGTAGTACTCTTTGTATTTTATATTTTTAATTTTTAACGTTTTGACTGGACAAAATAAAGCCGAATAAATGAAATGCAAGACCTCTTTTTTATCAAGGTAATGCTAAGAAAGCATTATTATTCAGCCTCTGTAGTGTGGTGGTTGAGCAGGTCGGCTCATAACCCAGAGGCGGCGGGTTCGATTCTTGCAACAGGACAAGTATTTGTTCACATTAAAAAAAGGGAAAATACTTGTTCTCTGTCTGGGTGTTGTAGAACCATGGTCCTCGTAGTTTCTGAGTCCCTAGATACAGGGAATCCGAGTTAGGGTCCAGGATCTATGTATGTGATCGTTAGGCGTTATTCATTTATTATCTGAATCATCGTGTAATTGTAGAAGTTATCCAGTGAGGTAATAATCTTAATTATAGTAATTTTTTACACATAAGTAAGGTATTATAAAATGGTACTTAAGTACAAGTTTTATGAACTGTTGATAAGAACCCAATAATTTATTATTATCGGGCATTGTAAAGTCATTAAATGTCCGAAATGTGGTCCGATATCTCGTCTTAAAGTTATTAATACTTAGGAAGCACCTGCCTTTTGCGTTAGCTACGTTTTTTTGTCACTGGCAACACTGGCAAGGTGTACATTCAATTTGAATTCGGAACATTAGAATTACGAATAAAAAATAAAAGGCACGTGTTTATGGATTTGGATAAAATTCGAATTTTGTAAATAAGTGAAGTGATAATATTGGTATAAGTTATTATAATAAAGTGCAGCTTGCTAGTAGGTTCCTACCTACATAAGTACGTTATTTCAACGTTATAGCGTACGTTTATAGCGTCTTATTTATAGGTATATACAACAATATGATTAGGTGTACGCTAAACTTTGAGTAAGTTAATTTCATAGTGCCAACCTATCACATTATACGTCGACTCAATTCGTCTGTGACCCTTTAGGCGGCCCATACACGTTCAATTTATTGATCAATAAAATTGACGAGACCACTTCCGTCAATTTATTCTCCATACTGTAAACTGAAAAACATTGACCAATACTAACCCTACACGGTCAATAAAATTGATCAATCATAAAGATTAATCACTAATGTTAAACGTGTGTTGCCTTAGATTTATCTAAGAATGTTGCCAAGCTTTGCCAAGCGTTGATTGACTCCTTTTTTTCGTAATCCATGCCGAGAGTCATTATTTGCATAAATCTGAAACTCCCCATATAACGTTTAATTTCTACCAAAGTCTTTTATTCTTATATTAAATTTAATCAAACATGCTCATTAAATTGTATAAAGTATTTCCTTAGCTCGTTATCGTGATAGGCGTAACGGGACTTGGGAATCCCTTTTCCCTACACAGCACAGCTTATTGATAAGTATATTCTAATTTTATTATTAAATGGGAAAACCAAAAACAAGCACGTGATAAAATTTCTTCAATCATAAATTAAATTAATCAAAATTCCTTTATTATTATGATCTACGGTAGGTAAGTAAGATCTAGGATAGGTAATACCTATTGTAATAATAATAGTTATTATAAGGTGGATCCGTGGAGTGGGGCCTGGTGACCTGTGATACAGGCTGTTTATGCCTACATCAGGCACCAGTCCTTGCAACACAGGTTTACAATAATGTAGTAAATATTATTGTCATAATTGGATTAGTGTATGAGAACTTGATACTTTTGTAGACCTTTTTTGCATTATTCAATCGGCTTCTTCGGAAGAAATGAAGATAGGAGTTTATCCAGATTTTGAGCTGTTGAGAATTGGAAGTCTCAGTTAGTTCCTTCCGAATGATTAAACTGATGTCATCTGTCAGCTCCAAATTCAAATCAAATTCAAATTATGTTTATTGTAACATGAACGGCATACCTACCAATTATACATATTACACAATAACTGATTAACATATAACTACAGATAGGTAAGTGATCAAAAATAATGATTATTTTTTTAATAAAACCGAGTACTTTATTATATGTACCGATGGGGGTGAAAGGTTCTCGAGTGGCGACCACGAACCGGAAGACGCAGCGTAGGCCAGCCCCCTACTCGGTGGACCGACGATCTGGTGAAAGCCGCGGGGAGCCGATGGATGCAGGAGGCGAGCAGCCGCTCAAGGTGGCGCGCTCTGGAGGGAGGCCTATGTTCAGCAGTGGACGTCTTCAGGCTGTTAATGATGAAAAAAATGATGATAAAATTACAATTCTTTAAAAGAATTAAAACATGTCAAGAATTAGAAATTACAATTACAAATTAAAAAGTTCATAAAATCCAAGATTCAGTGAAGCGTGAAGCATTATAAATAAATACACAAACAACTTGAATCAAAACAAAAAAAAGACAGATTTTAGGCTTGCAAAAACGTGGCACGCGACCACAAACATAACATAAAACCAGCTCATGACAATACACAAACCCGTGCGTTAACCAAAGAGAACACATACAAAAAAAAAAGAAACAAAGTTTCTTTTTAATTTTATGGCTGCGACACCTTTTTGTATTTAGCCCGATACGAGGAAGTTATTCCACGGTAGGTATTATTGAAAAATGTGGTCGTGTTTTGCGGTGTACTTGTTCGGGCGTCAATATGGCGGGTGGCAGGTGATCACCAGCGCAGCTGCCCGCGCATCCAAGGTTACCTCGTCCCGATGAGTGGGCACCCCCTCGGTGCAAGCAGTGTGCTTGTTTGGCAACTATATAAATAAAAGTAACAAAAAAAATTAAAAAATTAATTGACAATAGGTATTTGATCGTCGTAAAGGTTTTTCAAGTTTTCAAATATGACATTGCTTATTTTAAACACTTATTTTTTTACTTTATACATGTGTTTTATTTTACAAAACATTGGGTTTGAACTTTTTTTTACTTTTTATAGTTAGAAGAATACAATAGTAGGTATTTATAGCGTAGCGGTTAGTATTGGAATAATTTAAAATAAGTACTTAGTTTTATAATATTTGCATGTAAGTACCTAAGTATATTTTTTACCATAAACATTGTAGCACTTTATAATTGTAACATATCCTACCCAAGACAAAATACATTATCATCATCATCATCAACAGCCTGAAGACGTCCACTGCTGAACATAGGCCTCCCCCAGAGCACGCCACCTTGAGCGGCTGCTCGCCTCCTGCATCCATCGGCTCCCCGCGGCTTTCACCAGGTCGTCGGTCCACCGAGTGGGGGGCCGGCCTACGCTGCGTCTTCCGGTTCGTGGTCGCCACTCGAGAACCTTTCTTCCCCATCGGTTGTCAGTTCTACGAGCGATGTGGCCTGCCCATTGCCACTTCAACTTACTAACTCTAAGAGCTATATCGGTCACTTTAGTTCTCCTGCGGATCTCCTCGTTCCGGAGCTTATCTCGCAGGGAAACACCGAGCATAGCTCGCTCCATAGCTCGCTGCGCGACTTTGAGCTTACTAATGAGGCCAACAGTAAGAGACCATGGGCAAGGGGTGCGAAGAATACATTAATTAAAACTTATTTTACAATTAGTAGACAATATTTTATTGCTTAGGTAAGTACCTACCCATCCCTACCACCTGGTCGGATGTCCACGTGGTCCACGCGTAGGGCGCGTGCCATGCGCCTTACGTAGGTACCTACTTACCAACTACTTGCATTAGTGCCTCAAGCTCCCCTCTTACACCACTAAGTACCTATTCTGTGCCTCTAATGATCATCACCAACAGCCTGAAGACGTCCACTGCTGAACATAGGCCTCCCCCAAAGAGCGCCACTTTGAGCTCCTGCATCCATCGGCTCCCCGCGGTTCTGACCAAGTCGTCGGTTCACCGAGTGGGGGGCCGGCCTACGCTGCGTCTTCCGGTATGTGGTCGCCACTCGAGAACCTTTCTTCCCCATCGGTTGTCAGTTCTACGAGCGATGTGGCCTGCCCAGTGCCACCTCAACTTGCTAATTCTCAAAACTACATCGGTGACTTTAGTTCTCTTGCGGATCACGTAATAGTACTGTTTACAATCTCCAAGTGCCTCAAATGTTGTAGGATGAAGTGCGAAGTGCAGTGTCACGCAAAACTTTATAGAGTCCCGAGTAATACTGCAATCTTTTATGGGCAGCCGTGACGCTTAACATCAGACGAACGACTAGCTCGTCACGTCATTCATTTACATAAAAAAAAGAAAAACGACATCACTAACTTCGCGGACCAGGGGGTCTAGCAAAGATCCCTTTCCATTAGCGTTAACGCCAAACGCTAACTCAAAATGTATGGGAATGACATTGCTTGCGGAAAACTTTTCCGCAGCTAATGTCATAGCTAATGTCATTCCAATAAATTTTGGAGTTAGCGTGTATAGTCATTTGTTTTTTTCTCTAATCTGTGGTGAGGCGTTAACGCTAATGGAAAGGCATCTTTTCTAGACCCCCATGGGACTTTCTGTCACCTCTTAGCGCAACTCAATCGAAGACCTAAAATGAATCGCTATAATACAATTTGTACTGTAGCGATTCAATTTACGTCTTCATTTGAATCGCGCTAAGAGGTGATGGTTGCCCCTAATAAATAGGTAAGAGTAAGTAGGTAAGTTAAGGCTGCTAATTGAATATACTTACGATAAATCTGGCTAAACTATGTTCTCATGAATAACATTAATACATATTTAACAAAAAATATCTTATTAATCAAAACAAGATTTCATAAATACAACGGTATCAAAGTTTTTTTTCATTCGTAACCATTTTTATGTATGAAAACTTGTTTGGATTAATATGATATTTTTGTTGAACATTAAAAATGTCATTCATGAGAATTTAGTTAAGCCAGATTTTGCGTAAGTAAATTAGCTATTGAATAATGTCAAAAATGTAGCAATGCGCGAGTGAGACAATGGATCTGCGTATACAGCAGTCTTAATAGATATTTATCCTCTACTTAGCAGCAGGGGGGGGGGGGGGGGGGGGGTAATTCCCATAAGGCACGTCGTTAGCCGAATCACCCGCCATAACGCTATGTAGGAAGTCTCCGCTTACCTGAGCGCCTTCGAGCGGATCGGGCGTTCACTTGGACAAAATGCTTGCTGTCTCAAGTTGTTAAAATAATCTTGCTTGACTTTTCTATCTGTAGGTAGCAAACAAGCATACGGCCCACTGGGAAGAGGCCAACGTATGGACATCTGTAACTAAATATTGACACTATTGCGTTGCTTACCCTGTAATAATATTTTTTAGAGTATTATTACACTCTCTTATTATTATACTCTTTTGACTTGTCTAGGTATAAATATAGTATATATATCTATACAAGTCAAAAGAGTATTATTAGTATTGGCCAATAACACCACATTGCAAAACTTTTTTACTGCCCTTTTTATTTTTAATTGATTTTTAATTATTTGTTTTTGTATGGGTATAGAATTTTGCTTTAAGTAGGTACTTCTCATTACTACTTTACAACACCACATCATCATAATCAACAGCCTGAAGACGTCCACTGCTGAACATACGCTTTCCCCAGAGAGCGCCACCTTGAGCGGCTGCTCGCCTCCTGCATCCATCGGCTCCCCACGGTTTTCACCAGATCGTCGTTCCACCGAGTGGGGGCTGGCCTACGCTGCGTCTTCCGGTTCATGGTCACCACTCGAGAACCTTTCTTTCCCATCGGTTGTCAGTTCTACGAGCGATGTGGCCTGCCCATTGCTATTTCAACTTCCTAATTCTAAAAGCCATATCGGCACTTTAGTTCTCCTGCGGATCTCCTCGTTCCGGAGCTCGTTAAAACACCTACTACGTGCAATTTATTTTTTATCATAAAATTATAGAAATTATTATATCGCCCGGAAAGACGTAGTCGTGTATTACGTAGATATATATTAAACAAAAATGTTATGCCAGTTTTGATTAATAAACCCTTTTCATAATAAAAACACTAGCTAATTACTGGTAGTTCTATTTTCCGTTTTCATTGAATAGTCAAAGGTTTTCTTAACCCAAAATTATATTAATCTGTGCCTGCTATCCGAACTCTTGTCCTATAATAGCTTAGATCTCTATCACCGTGAAATGTGTTTCACCCTCAATCATTTTGACGGCTATAATCACATTAACGGCTTCATTAAATGAAAAGTCCTTAACGGCTATATTAATGAAACGGCTTTACTAATGGAAAGTCCTAAACGGCTGTATAGAGGGTGTTAATTTAAAGCCGATCAGCTGATGAGTTTGATTGGTAGACTATCATGTTATGGAGTACAGTCGAACATAAAATAAGCAAATAATTAACAACCAATTTTTTTAAATCCTAATAATAGTGTAGTTACGACCACCCTATCTCTTCCCGAGGGTGCCATAAGAGCCGGGTAAGGGAATATCCAGAGAATGGGCATCTTGTGGAAATCTTCTGCGGTCACCAAGCCGATTGCCAAGCGTGGTGATTATGGCAAACCCTCCATATGATAAGCGTCCAAAGTGACGTTTTATGGGGAGGCCTATGTTCAGCAGTGGACATCTTCAGGCTGTTGATGCGACGTGTGTGTTCTTTGTCTATGAGAATGCTGATATTGCTGATATGATGTTAGAGATTTGCTTCTTGCCTTTAGAAAAGTTCATGCTCAGCATTTTTTGTCAGTAATATAACTGTTTTGTTCTGTGTGTCTATCATCATCATCATTAACAGCCTGAACCCGTCTGCTGCTGAACATAGGCCTCCCCTAGAGAGCACTACCTTGAGCGGCTGCTCGCCTCCTGCATCCATCGGCTCCCCGCGGCTTTCACCAGATCATCGGTCCACCGAGTGGGGGGCCGGCCTACGCTGCGTCTTCCGGTTCGTGGTCGCCACTCGAGAACCTTTCTTCCACATCGGTTGTCAGTTCTACAAGCGCCTGCCCATTGCTATTTCAACTTGCTAGTTCTAAGAGCTATAGCGGTCACATTAGTTCTCCTGCGGATCTCCTCGTTCCGGAGCTTATCTCGCAGAGAAACACCGAGCATAGCTCGCTCCATTGTATTGCAATTCTTCGTAATTATTAATCCTGGTGTGCTGCAGGTACCTACTTATATGTCTTCTACAAACTACCTTACTTATATATGTTTTTATTGGTCTTTGGATACAGTATAGGCGATCAAAGTGGCGTTCTATGGCAGAGGCCTATGTTCATCAGTAGACGTCTTCCGGCTGATGAAGATAATGATATTTTAATATTAAAAGTAACCTATTTCTTTTATTCCAGGTTGGTTTAAGTTATATCAAAAATCTAAGTTGATTACAGTGTACTTACACGTAGGCAAGTTAAGGTGGAACGTTACACTAGCGCGGGAAATTCAAATTTTCTTGCGTTCTTTTGCCAATAATAGCTTAATTACCTACTCAACGTGATTACCACCAACAAATGGCAATAAACAATTTTCTTCTTAGTTTTTCAGTCTATTGCCATTTATAGCTAAACCAATGATACCTAGGAGATACTTTTAATCGTAGTTTGTTGATACATTCTATTTATTTCCGCAAAATTAGTTTTCATGTAATCATGTTGAGTAATTAAGCTATTATTGGCAAAAGAACGCAACAAAATTTGAATTTCCGCGCTAGTGAAACGTTCCACCTTAACAGGCTGGGTTTTCTCTATGGACTAGTAAACAGTTGTAAAATGAAAACTTCTGTTCTCGACTGCCCGTCAGGACTCAATACCTCCAAAACGATTAAAACGATGGAATAATTCGATAACGTCACATTCGTATTGAAAGGCACTGTTGTCTGCAAACACCTTTATTTCTGAACAACTAACAAAAGTTGTTATGACAGGCAGATGGTGTGTCTGTGTTTGTGAGATAAGAACTTTTTATAGCCACAGATAAACATGTGTGATGAGCTGATATAAGGCTCGTGCTACCAAGTTTCTGAGTGTCATTTGTTGTATTTTGATGTATCTATAGTTATAGGAGTGAGTATGAATCAATAGCAAACCATACGGCTGTCGTATATACTCTTATCTATGTTCAAGCTGACGCACCTTGGTTCAAATCCTAAGTTATTGCAGACAGCCTCCGTGGTGTGGTGGTTCAGCAGTTCGGCTCATAACCCGGAGGTGGCGAGTTCGATTCCGCGACAGGACGTGTATTTGTGCACGGGAAAAAGCGCAAATACTTGTTCTGTGTCTGGGTGTTGTGGGACCATGTTGTCCTCGAAGTTCCTGAGTCCCTTGATACAGGGAATCCTAGTTAGGGTCCAGGATCTATGTGTATCACACACGTTTGGGCATTATTGTTTATTAATTTGCGCTCGCTTTTACAACATTGTGAGGAAATCGGTCATGATTAAGAATCACAAAACTCGGTGACTTAATATTTGTGTGATCCATGCACTAACCCGCACCAATAACCAGTAGCCAACGTGGTGGATTAATCTCTTCCTCAAAGAGAAGGCCCGTGTCTCAGTCATTATCAGCCTGAAGACGTCCACTGCTGAACATGGACTCCTCAAAGAGCGTTACTTTGAGCGGCTACTTGCTCCTGCATTCATCGGCTCCCCATTGGCAGGTGTCTCAGTAGTAGAAACGTATTGGGCTTATGATGACGACTAGTATTCGACCCCTGAGTATTTCCTGTTTAATGACTCATTACTTGCATTATTTGACGTATGGCCCCGGTGTGTGATAGCCCCGGTGTATGAATAGGACCACTTGGGTGATCCTATTCATACATGGGTGGGTGATGTAAGAGTCGGCTAAAGGGAATATCCAGGGAATGGGCAGCAGCATTCTCTACGGTAGGTATGCATTAGAATCTACTGCGGTCATCAAGACGAGTATGGTGATTATGGCAAACCGGCCCTATGATAATGGATCTAAAGTGGCTTTTTATAAGGCCTATGTGACGTCTTCCGGCTGATAACGTGTGATGTGATATACCAATTTCATATGTTTTTCAACAGTTTTCTCAAAGGGGTTTGAATATTTTGGCATAACTAGTGTTCGACATCTTCAAAATGCCGGCCAGCCCTAAGACCTATATCAATCGATAGCTGATACTAACACAAATAAGGTTTGTATGAGTCAAAATGTGCTCGATTGTCACGTTTCTGAAATATGCGCTTTTAAAGTTATACTGGTGGCGCCGCTGGTTAACTGACATAGAACCTCTTTCTCTACCAGATACTTTATAGATAGCTTTTTTTGCTAGTTAGCTTAGTATAATACTACTATTAGTATGCTAAACTAACACTAAAGAAAATTTATCAGCCCACTCCTCAAATCACCAGAAGATGACGTCACAACGACGTCATAACACGTCGAACACATTGGAACGTGGTGTTTTGTAAACGCCACGAGACAATTGGATGTTAGGATGTGGACAAATAAACATGAAAACCATGACGGGCATGCGAGATATGATTTCTCGTGATTGTTATTAGGTAAACAACATTTTTAGACGTGAGATGACGTCGTTTTTCTTGAAATTGAGAGCCGAGAAACTGGTCAACTTATTGGTAATTTGGCTACATGCCTTGTATACCATCGCTAATTTGCCATTTTCTTATATTAAGCCTCATCATCATCAGCCTGAAGACGTCCACTGCTAAGCATAGGCCTCCCCCAAAGTTTGCCACTTTGAGCGGCTGATTGCCTCCTGCATCCATCGGCTCCCCACGGTTCTGACCAAGTCGTCGGTCCACCTAATTGGGGGCCGGCTTACGCTGCGTCTTTCGGTTCGTGGTCGCCACTCGAGAACCTTTCTTCCCCATCGGTTGTCACTTCTACGAGCCTGCCTACCTGCCCTCTGCCACTTTAGCTTGCTAATTCTCTAAGCTATATCTGTGACTTTAGTTCTCTTTCGGACAAAACAACTCTACAAAATTAAAAAAAGAGCTATCCAGAGCGGGTTTTAAATGACAAATCTCTTTACTAAGAAGTTAGAAGATAGATAAAATGGGTATTTCATCGCTTTGTAGCCTATCTATACCCTTTACTTAGATACAGCAGGTAGTAGTCTACCACCGAATGAGATAATAACATATCTAATAATGTCTAGTACAAGATCGTAAGGTTAAAAAACACGATCTGCCTACTAAGTATCAGGATCGTGCATCAGATAAGTTTTACACGCCTAAGTAGCAGATGATTGCTAAAAACACTTGATCGTAAATTGCCCTTGAGATTAAATCGTTTGCAAACTGCGTTTGGTAATTTGGCAATGTATATTTTATTGAAAGTATATAAACATACTATATAAAGGTAGGTAATACGTGCTTGGGGGTTTTTATGTAAATGAATGACGTGAAAACCTAGTCGTTCGCCTGATTTTAAACGTCACTGCTGCCTATAACAGATTGCAGTATCACTCGGAAATCTAAATCGATATAGTTTTACGTGACACTGCACTGCGCACGTCATCCTGAGACTACACACAGTGTAGTAATCTATAGTAGTAGTAATCTTACTAGACTGAGTGATCAATGCTACAATACCCTTCAAACCGGAAGATAGTAGTGCTTGCACACTACTGCTTGGCGGCAGAATAACTGGCAAAGCGGTGGTACCTACCAAGACGAAATTTGCAGAAAAGTCCTACCATATTGTAATGCTTGGGGTGATTTCGGAAACCCTCAGGTTAGTTTCATTCCATATCTTGGCATATCTTTACCTATGCATAGCATTCATACCTTCATTATCATCATCCTGAAGACTACCATTGCTAAACCACAGAATTCGCCCTATTTACATAAGTCTATGTGCTAAATATAGGCCCCCTCATAGCTCAAAGTGGCGTTCTACACAATATGAGCCACAGAACGCCACTTTGAGCGTTAGTATACAGTTACGTAGTACCATTCCTACAAGTTAATAAAAATGTTTGAAATGAAAACCACTAATAAAATTTAAATTACTTTTAAGCAATTTAAGGTTGAATGGAATGTTATTGGACGACATAAAATAAATAAATGAGTAAGACCGTTCAGTCCTATACCCCATAATCATAATGACAGTAAATAAACGCTGGTCCTTCATAATTATATGGTTGAAGCATTTTTCATTAGTAGGTATCGTTTTGAAGAGACCAAAAAATAAGAATTTGAACCGTCATATTCGTAAGACGTATTTGTTATTTTTGTACGTAATCATAACATCAAATAGAAGAAAAATATTTTTTTGTTAAATGTATTTAAATATTTTATTTACAACCAATCATAAAGATTAAATTGCCAAGTGTGATCAGTTGCTTAGAAATTTCTGTCATAATAATTAAGACCAAATGCAAAATACCCATGAAATCCCCAATTTTTTGGGAGCAAACAAACATATGGCGCACCTGATGGAAAGATTGGGAAGCGTCACCGTGGCCTATGGACATTGGACATCTGCACAAAGCACGAAATAAATGATACTCCACCCACAGATATAGACAAAGTTCTACATGAATTTGGTGCCGAGAGTAAGCGCATAGCGCCTTCTCGCAATCATCTGCCATAGTCCATTGCATGTGTGTTTTTTAATTTTATTTTTATGCAAACGAATGACGTGACGAGCTAGTCGTTTGCCTGATGTTAAGCGTCACGGCTGCCCATAACAGATTGCAGTATCACTTGGAACTATAGTTTTGCGTGACACTGCGCTGCGCACGTCCTGAGACACACAGTCTAGTAATAAGATTACTAGACATTACTAGACAGAGTGATCAGATCATAAAGTCTCATTTGCCCAGTAATTTCACTGGCTACAATGCCCTTCAAACTGGAACACAATAGTGCTTGCATACTGCTTTGCGGCAGAATAACTGGCAAAGCGGTGGTACCTACCTAGACTAGACGAACTTAGCAGAAAGACCTACCTAGTAAAAAATAGAGGTGTGTAAATTAACAGAGGTTTTATTGGAAGCGCATACTAATTTCAACAAGGCGGCTCTATCTGGATGCGAAGCATAATTTTTTTATTGCTCTGTGAACATCTGTGACTCACTTATGCGTTGCTTGCTTTAAAAGGGCGTGTTGATGCAGAA
Source organism: Ennomos quercinarius (assembly GCA_910589525.2). Lineage (NCBI taxonomy): Eukaryota > Metazoa > Arthropoda > Insecta > Lepidoptera > Geometridae > Ennomos > Ennomos quercinarius. Next base: position 10,809,372 of record OU342507.1, on the reverse strand, counting down.
GGGCACATTCTACATTTTGCAGGTGTACGTACTGCAATCACCGAATCATCATCATCATCATCATCAACAGCCTGAAGACGTCCACTGCTGAACATAGGCCTCCCCCAGAGCACGCCACCTTGAGCGGCTGCTCGCCTCCTGCATCCATCGGCTCCCCGCGGCTTTCACCAGGTCGTCGGTCCACCGAGTGGGGGGCCGGCCTACGCTGCGTCTTCCGGTTCGTGGTCGCCACTCGAGAACCTTTCTTCCCCATCGGTTGTCAGTTCTACGAGCGATGTGGCCTGCCCATTGCCACTTCAACTTACTAACTCTAAGAGCTATATCGGTCACTTTAGTTCTCCTGCGGATCTCCTCGTTCCGGAGCTTATCTCGCAGGGAAACACCGAGCATAGCTCGCTCCATAGCTCGCTGCGCGACTTTGAGCTTACTAATGAGGCCAACAGTAAGAGACCATGTCTCAGTTCCATAAGTCATCACTGGCAACACACACTGATTGAAAACTTTCGTTTTCAGGCTCTGCGGTATTTTGGACGAAAAGATAGGACGAAGCTTCCCGAACGCTGCCCAGCCGAGTTGGATTCTTCGCGCCACCTCTTTGTCGAAGTTGGACCTACCTAATTGGACAATCTGTCCTAGGTAGACATACTTGTCGACAACTTCGAGAGTATCGTTCCCAACAATTACCGGTATAGGTGGAACATGAGCATTAGACATGATCTTTGTCTTGTCCATATTCATCTTAAGACCAACCTGCTGGGAGACTCTACTGAGGTCGTTGAGCATGGTGCTAAGGTCCTCGAGCGATTCCGCCATTATGACTATATCATCGGCAAAACGAAGGTTAGTGATGTACTCGCCATTTATGTTGATGCCAGATCTTTTCCACTCCAAGAGCTTGAAAACATCCTCCAATGCGTTTGTGAACAGTTTCGGAGAAATAACGTCTCCCTGTCTCACGCCTCTTTGCAATGGAATTTGTTCCGTACTCTGGTCCTGTAGTCGGACTGACATAGTGGCCTTACTGTACAAACACTTCAAAACTTCGATATACCTATAGTCAATTTGGCATCGCTGCAAGGACTGCAGCACCGCCCAAGTCTCGATTGAATCGAAGGCTTTCTCATAGTCCACAAACGCTAGGCATAACGGCCGATTATACTCTTCGGTCTTCTGTATAATCTGGCGCAGCGTATGGATGTGGTCTATGGTGCTAAAGCCTTTTCGGAAACCGGCTTGTTCGGGAGGCTGGAATTCATCAAACCTGCGTGCGAGACGATTCGTAATGACTCTCGAAAACAGCTTATACACATGACTCAAGAGCGAGATGGGCCTATAGTTCTTCAATAAGGTGTTATCGCCTTTTTTGAAGAAGAGCACCACCACGCTCTTGTGCCATGCCTCTGGCGTTGTACCTTCAAGGATGACAGAATTAAATAACTTCTGGAGGACTAAAAGTACCGGTCTACCACCCGCTCTCAGAAGTTCGGTCGTAATTCCATCTTCACCTGGTGCCTTGTTGTTTTTAAGCTGTTTGAGGGCCATTCTAATCTCGTACAGGCTGACGTCCGGGATATCTTCGGTATAGTGTCGGACTAACTTGGCTCTGATGTCCTGAGCTGTGTTAGTAGCGGGCTTACGTGTCGAGGTGTATAACTGTCCATAGAAGTTCTCGATCTCTCTCAGAATCTCAGGCTTGGATGAAATGATGCTACCATTTTCGGTCTTCAGTTTTGTCATTTGGTGTTGCCCAATAGACGAATCCTTTGCGAACACTTTAGAGCCTTGGTTCCGCTCAATTGCGGCCTCAATACGTGAAGTACTAAGAGCACGCAAGTCGTGTCGCAAGGAACTCCAGATTCGTCTATTGAGTTCACCGTAGGCTGACATATCAACTGAAGACTGCAGCTTCATTTCGCTCCGGTCGGCCATTAGCTCAAGAGTTTTTTCTGAGAGCTTTTGAGTCTTCTTTCGGCGTTGGGTCTTAAAGAATTTCGATCCAACAGCTTGGACAGTTTCCACCAACCCGTCGTTTAGCTCGTCCACTGTGTTACAGTCGGCTAGGCACTGGAAGCGATTTTGGAGTTCCAGCTGAAAGCCTTCGGGGTTTTGGATTTGGACAGGATTTGGACGGAGCGTAGACTTCACCAGACGTGACCTTTCGAGCTTAACATTGATATTCAATGTGCCTCTAACAATACGGTGATCGCTACCGGTTTTCACCTTGCTGATCACAGAGACATCATCGAATATGTGCTTCTTGGTCGTCATGATGAAGTCTATCTCATTTTTAGTGGAACCGTCGGGACTTATCCACGTCCACTTCCTGGATGGCCGCTTCTCGTAGAAGGAGTTCATCATAAAGAGTCCCTCCTTCTCCATGAAGTCAGCCAGCCTCTGTCCTCGAGGGTTCCGCTGCCCGTATCCAAATGGCCCCACTCTCAGCTCATCGCTATTCCTTGTGCCCAACTTCGCATTGAAGTCTCCCATCACAACGGTGAAGTATGTTTCGGAAGTATGCATGGCTTCGGATATGTCCTCATACATAGCTTCTACTTCATCGTCTGAGTGTGCCGACGTCGGCGCGTATACCTGTATAACCTTCAACGAATACCGTTTGGTTATTCGGAGTACCAGGTACGCTACCCTGGCCGACACACTGTCGACTTTGACCACGTTGTTGACGAGAGACTTGCGGACGAGAAACCCGACACCCCCTTGGGAGAGTTGGTCTCCCTCCCGGTAGAAGAATAAGTTACCGGAATTTAGGATTATCGTGTCCTGTCCCTGTCTTCGGACTTCTGACAATCCCATTACATCCCAGCGTAACTTACCCATCTCCGCCTCTAGCTCGACCATCCTTTCGTCAGCCTTCAGTGTGCGCACGTTATGTGTTGCCAGGGCCAGGGGTCGTCGTTGGGGTTGGTAGCCGGGCGTCTGCCGGGGATTCTTCGCACCCCTTGCCCTGCCGTTACCGTGGCCGCTACCGTAGCCACGGGATAGCAGAGCTGCCGGGGACTGGGGGCCGTTTTTATTTGTGCTTGTCATTAGGGGGGGGGGGGGGTTTGCCATAATCACCACGCTTGGCAGGCGGCTTGGTGATCGCAGTAGGTGAAGATTGATTGCCACCAAGACCGAGGGGAACGCTGCGACCCATTCCCTGGATATTCCCTTAGCCGCCTTCTACGGCACCCACGGGAAGAGATGGGGTGGTCCTATTCGTAACCGGGACCACACGGGACAATCACCGAATCATATAAGGCTGCTATATACGCGGATCCACTATCTCGCTCGCGCATTGCGACGTTTTTGAAGATATTAAACTATACTAACTTTAGTAATGCTTAATTTGGGGCTAGATGGCGCTGTGAAATGTGTGCTTCGCTGTCCATCCCTCTGTCTGTCTGTCTGTCTGTCTGTCTGTCTGTCCATCTGTCACCAGGTCCATGAAGTCAATCTTCTATTAATACCTATGTATAAAAGGCTCTGTCCTGACTGACTGAAAGACAACGCACATCCAAAACAGCTAGATGTATAGACTAGAAATTTGAAGGGTGGCTAGTGAGTAGTGGCTACCTTTTATGACGTAAGCGTGTGCTAAGAAAGGATTTTTGAGAATTCAACCCTTAAGTGGAGAGGGTAAAAAACGTTTGTATGAAAACCAACATTAGATACGTGACTTATCGTTTTGAAACTTATCACATACAAACAAGTATGAAAATAAAAGAAATGGTACTTTTTAGTTTTTCGATATTTAATACAGTTTAAAGGGGTTAAAAAGAATGTTAAAATTTAGGTATATGGAATTTCAAATAAAATTACCGTATCATACTAAAATTTGAAATCTGTAAAGAACATACAAAATAAAAGGATACCGGTCGCGGCGTTTCTTGGATTTCATCCCTTAAAGGGGTAAAAATAAACGGTTCCTGAGGGATAGTCCACACGGGCGAAGCCGCGGGGTAGATGCTAGTCAACTATAAACCCACTCATTTAAAACGCAACATATAAAACAACTCAAACCAGACAAAAATAATTTAGATTATCAAAGACTTAAATTAAAATAGCTCTAAAGTTTTTGCAATATTAACAATCTGTCACTGTTCGCTAATTATACGTTAGGTCTTTAGGTCTTAGCGCAATGACACGTCTAGGTCATGGATGTGAACAAATCATTTTATTATTAGACTTCATCTGCGATTTGGAATTTGTGGGTATAATTTAATAAATATGTTAAAAATCTTAAATAATCACTCGCCTCTTTTTAATAGTAAAACTACAACAATAAAACTAGGTATTCTATAAAACTAAACTAAAAATATAAAATTAACAATATAATACAAAACTAATCTAACAAACCACTACCAGTGAGCAAAGTGCCCAAAATGCTGGCAGCATTGCCACTTTGAATGGCAATGCTTAACCTTTGGCCCAAATAGAGGCCAGTATTTTGGTCACGCGTTGCTTCAACCAGACGCTTACAAAGTTCTTTAAAGATTTTGTGTGCACTTGGTCCCCATGGCCCGAGAGTCTCGACCCCAAAAGGCGCAAAAATAAAACCGCTGTCTAGGTTACTATATTTGCGCCTTTTCAGTTTCTCTGCGGAATCCGCCGCCGCGCCAGCCTTATTTTGTGTCTCGGGAAGATGTGACGGCGCAAGGGTGTCTACACACGTAGCATCCCACACCAAGGGCCGCCCCATCTTCCACGGGATCAAGGTCATTCCGTCGGGTCTTTTACCATCGTCACGTACGAGGCCATTTGGTTCCAAAATAATTAAACAATTATGTACCCTCGGATCTAGCCCGGACATTTGGGAGGCATTGGTGGGGCCGAAGCCAACACCAAGAGGCCCTGTTTAATATAAAAATAACTATCAATATGCCATAGGCATGGTATGGCATGTTATAAAAACTGTTTTATGGATAAAGGTTAAAAATAAATCTGGGCCATCGTGGTCTCCGAGTATAGACTAAAAGCATAGAGAGGTCATCAAAACGACATTATATCGTCGCTCGTATGACTAAAGGTCCTATCTCACTTTTTGGCTGTTTTGAGTTAGGACCGCTATGGTAGTCAACGCAAAGTTCTCTATCCATCGACTAATCGTTGTACCTCTTAACATTTTGGATCACAAGATAATTAATTATTAATTAATTAATTAATTATTATTACAATTAAAGATCATAATATTCGATTACCTATTGCAACCTCAAAATGAGGCTGATTAAGTAGGCTGATTATTGTTAGGTACTTGGTAAAGTTATGGTGTTGTGTTGAATTAAATACAGTATTGTAGCATTAAACTTACTTAAAAAAACACACTAATAAAGCATTAACAAAATAAATTTTGTATATTTATTTCCATAATTAGTCTAAAATAGTCGTAACTAAAAACAGACAGCTTATTTTAAATAAAACAAAGTTTTCACTAAGTTACCTATCTGTTTTGATTAATCAAAACAGGTATTTAGAATGCAAACAGGTTAAAAGTTTGAACGTGTAATTAAAGTACTTGAAATTATCTACAAAAGCATATAAAAATAAATATGCTGGACCTGCGAGGAACGAAACTATCTGAAAGTTAGAAATGTCAAAACCTTAAAACGCGTTTTCTGAACAATGGACAAAAATGAGATAGGACCTTTAGTCATACGAGCGACGATATGTGTACTGCTCACACGTATCGCTACGTCAGTGGCGAAGGAAAGAAACAACATATAGTAATTAGCTACGCTTGCGTAAAGTCACCGTACCATTTTTTTGACTCGAGTCAACTGTTATTTAACTATAAAAATCTGTCGGACTCATTTACATCGAAGTGTCCACTTCATATAAAAAGTGTCCAAAATAGTGGTACGCTTGACAGATAATGAAGTTCTCTCTATGCTTTTAGTCTATACTCTAAGATCGTGGTGAACTTTTGCTTTATGGAATGAGTTAACGGCACTGGGGGTCTAGCAAAGATCCGTTCCATTAGGGTTAACGCCAAACGATAACTCAAAATGCATGGTAATGACATTAGCTGCGGAAAGGTTTTCCGCGGGCAATGTCATTCCCATACATTTTGAGTAATCGTTTGGTGTTAACGCTAAAGGAAACGGATCTTTGCTAGACCCCCAGATCTGCCAATTTTGTGTCTCATATCACTTAAAAAGACTAAACTTTAAGATTTGTGGTCAACGAAACTAAATTAGATACTAAGTATAATTACTTACCCCTATGGCTATTTTCTTTAATTGCAACTCTTAAATCTTCACAATTGTCACTATTATAGCCAGCAGCATTAAAGGAACGGTTTTTAGATATACTAACTACTAAGTATAATCTAACCTTGTAAACATTGACCTATTAAATAACATGATAAATTATTTCAAAATGACCGATTTATTCTTGTATGTCTTGTCTTGTCTCTCTTCCACATCTACTTATTCTTCGATCAGGTATACCCGATCTGTATACCTGACCCGGTTGTATACCTGATCGAAGTACTAAGATTTATTTCACCTAACTGAAAGTCTCCTGACAATAAGAGTTTCAGTTACATGCATCGAACTCAGTGTCTTTCGATTTCGAACTATTGCTATTCTTTTTTTTTTTATGAAAACGAATGGCGTGCTAGTCGTTCGCCTGGTGTTAAGCGTCACGCCGCCCATTACATATTGCAGTGTCGACAGAAATCCAAATCAAAGTTTCACATGACACTGCGCACTGCGTCATCCTGAGACATCACACAGCCTAAAAAGGATTTCTAGACTGTGGGGTCAGTTCTTAAGTCTCATTTGCCCAGTAATTTCACTAGCTACAATGCCCTTCAAACCGTAACATAGTAGTGCTTGCACACTAATGCTTGGCAGCAGAATATTCGATACTACTAAGTACTTTTGGAAAGGACGTGTCATCTAAAAAGTTTTTCGTTACTATACATGAGACTCCCTATACAAGTGGGAGCGAAAAGTCATTAATCGTCTGGACGGGGATTTTAAACCGTGCTTTATTAGCGAGGGTTATAGTAAATCTTTACACATAACCACAAACTACATCTTTAAAAACAAACATACCGTCCGTAACTCCGTACATATATTATACAACTGGCCCGCATCTGTCTGTCTGTACGCACCCTCCCTAACGCCACCTGTCGCGATTTTATGTTTTGATTTTGTTTCGCAGGAAAGGGTACAACTCGTAATAGTAAGTGCGGTTAGATCCTGCGCTGTCTTTTTCTAATGTGGCTATTCCCTGCATTATTAGAAGGAGATGGCGATAAATATCACTGTTCAAAAGTTTGTAAAGTTTGATTTTTGCTGCAAGTACCAACATTCATTTTTAGTGGTACCACATTACTGGCGTGGTAGCGACTGTAATAGTGTATAGACTGAACTGACAAAAATCTCCAAAAAATCTAACTGCCCTCTCTCAAGTTGGGTGTCAAATCAAATGATACTACCAGAATTAATTATAGAGGATGGTAATGTTAGAAGGAGATGACGATAAATATTACTAATCGGCGAAGTTAATAATTTGTGATTTTTGAAGTTCGAACATTTATTTTTAGTAACATCACTAGAAGGGGGGGGGGGGGAGGGGGTGTAGTGAGTATCACGTGTATTTTTCGTAAACAACCCCTTGGAGGAAAGTCAGATTTTTAGGAGATTTTTGTCAGTTCATTACCATCCTCAAATGAATTCTGGCAGCCTCATTATAGAATAAGGTAGAGAGCACTAGAAATGCTTGGGGATTCAGTCTTTCGAAGGAAGTAAGTCCTTTTGAGACTTCTTCATTTTAGCTAGCCTATATACCCATGCCATGGTTTATTCAGGATGCTTTCCTTTAATGAAATCATTGCAGATAAAATGGTGATCTTAGCAAAAATGTAGCATAGTTTGGTTAGTTCCAAAAAGAAACATCAATAATGCTGGCATTAACGTCAAGGAGAAAAGGACATTGCTCAATTTCCGCACTTAAGTGCCCCAAAACATTTCAAGATAAATATAAAAGTCCGAGTATTGAAATAAAAATAAAATATATGCTTTTAAAATCCGGTGTTTCATAACTTTGATTTTAAAGTGCAATATAAAAATAAAAATAATATGCGATAAATAAGCACAGGCTTCCCATATAAGACAGCTACCGTGCAAAATATGACTTGTGTAACCGAAAAACCTTACACAAAAACTCCTAATTCACGTGTCATCTTCGTAGACCCCTGATTTACTACACAAAACCTAAAATAGACTTTAGAAATACTAAATTAAGTTTATTTTTGACTGTGCCAGGATTCAAATGTATGGATCATAGCTATTGTGATATCATTCAAATGTAATTCAAAGGGCAGATTAAGTTTCAATCTATTGTTAAAATGACAAATGAGTAAAATGTGTATTTTACAATGAACAAAAAGCGGTTAGGTACCGGTTTGTGAGAGCATGTGATATGATTTCATGTATTATGACTGTATTATAAATGCATACTTTAAGTGCATAATTTAAAAACCTGCCAAGATCTATACTAGGTGGTAGGACTTTTCTGCAAAGTTTGTCTAGGTACGTACCACCGCTTTGCCAGTTATTCTGCCGCCAAGCAGTAGTGTGCAAGCACTACTGTGTTCCGGTTTGAAGGGCATTGTAGCTAGTGAAATTACTGGGCAAATGAGACTTAAGAACTGATCTCACAGTCTTTTTTAAACTGTGTGATGTCTCAGGACGACGTGCGCAGTGCGCAGTGTCAAGCGAAACTTTAATTTTGATTTCCGAGTGACACTGCAATCTGTAATGGGTGGCCGTGACGCTTAACACCAGGCGAACGACTACCTCGTCACGTCATTCGTTTACATAAAAAAAAGAAAAAAAGATCCCTGAAGAAGTGATAGTTTGGAAAATTATCAGATCTCATCTAGCAAAAATTTAAATTCATGTAAGTATAATAAACCCAGCCGCTCAAAGGCAAAGCCGCTCAAAGTGACGCTCTTTGAGGAAGGCAGCAGCAGTGGACGTCTTCAGGCTGATGATGACGATAATGATGATGATGTTCATTTATTATTATTCTTTATCCAAAGCGAATGCGATGTGAAGCGCAGTAGGCTATCTATAGGTAGGGAACTCCCTACCTATAGATAGCCTACTTCGCTTCACATACCTAATTATACAATGTTTTGTTTACCTATTATTTAGATTAATGAACACAGGTAAGTAAGACAAGAATTGTATTAATAAAACATCTATAAACGTCTAGTAATAATTACTTATTCTATGGTTATTGTGACAAGCAAGATCAAGCCTTATTATAGTGCGATTCAAACTTAATGGCGGCTGTAAAGTCGGTGCGAAAAGCTGCGCAGTTGCAAAAATTAGACGTGCGCGGGCTGCGGTAAGCGGTGATCGCAGCGTGTGCGGGTTCGCAGCGCACTTCACAGTCGCCATTGAGTTTGAATCACACTATACTAAAGTTTGTACGAAATAATTATTCTGTATTTTCTATACTTCGTTTTTAGTTTTGTTTAAAACGATAAAGTTATTTCCTTCACCCACCACCAAAAGCCGTAAATCCGACAAAATTTCTCCTTAGTACAGCCACGTACAGCATTTAAACAAATCTGTCACCGAATTAAAATCTGGCCTAATATATTGAATCTAAATACACCATACTCGATTACGTCATGTGCTCGTGATGCCGACAATAGTGGGACGAGACTGTACGAGATTTATGGCGGGGGACGACCAACGGTCGGGGTTCATGGGATGGCAACGGATATGTTAGTGGGGATACGACTGCAGGGATTCCATTTTTTTTTTTAACTTTGATAGGCTTGCTAATTTTCAAAGCTATATCGGTGACTTTAGTTCTTTTGCGGACCTCCTCATTTCGGATCTTATCTCGCAAGAAAACTCCGAGCATAGCACACTCCATAGCTCGCTGCGCGACTTTGAGCTTACTCATAAGGCCAACAGTAAGAGACCACGTTTCATTGCCATAAGTCATCACTGGCAGCGGCAACACACACTGGTTGAAAACATTCGTTTTCAGGCTTTGCGGTATTTTAGACGAAGATAGGTCGAAGCTTCCCTAATGCTGTCCACCCGAGTTGGATTCTTGCGACCTCTTTATTTTTCTCTTGATTTTTTCTTTTTTTTTCTCATTCTCTTTGCCTTTTCCCATTTGTTATTGGGGTCGGCTCCCAATCTAATCTGTAGCGGCGAGCTACCAGAACTACACGAGCGACTGCCATCTGACCTCGCCTCAACCGGCGTCAGATTCTATCAGGCATCTGACTACCCGTAACGATTGCCATAGATGTTCTTATGACAACCGGGACCGACAGCTTAAAGCGCCACGTGGCTCCGAGGCACGGAGCGATGGCATCGAAAACTGCACATAACTTACTAGATAAGTCATTGGTGCAGGGCCAAGGATCGAACCCGGTGCCGTAAGATTGCGAAGCGCACATGCTACCACTCGGCCACCATTGCTTTTTTTGTATAGGTAACTATTGTTTTTAGTATTGAACGTATGACATGATAATGATAAAAAAACAAAACGTAATGTTTAAATGGTTTTCTAATCAAAACTCTAATCACTATTCTTTCGCTCCTGAAAACTGAAGTTCACCGCAGAAGCGTGCCGCTTGGCAAAGTTCATCGCACCGAGCTCACCCGTTTGTCCTCGGCTGGCATTCTGCATTAAAATATGCTGTGGCTTCGATAAACTATCGATTTACGGCTAAAGTTTGTTTACTGCGAAACGATGGCGGGAGGCTTTACATGGATCCAGTAAATAGGAACAGTACCTGATAATATAAATAGGTACTTACGCCAGTGCTACTAGAGGTGGTGCCCCGTGGTTTCAGCCGCGATCAACTCGTTTTTCCATGGAAAAACTGAATTTTCTGGGATAAAAATATTCTAAGTTAATCCTGGTATATAAGGAATTCATCAACTGCCTGAAGACGTCCACCGCTGAACATAGGCCTCCCCACAGAGCGCCACTGTTAGAGTCTGTTTGCCTCCTCCACCCATCGGCTCCCCGCGGTTTTAACCAGATCGTCGGTCTACGCTGCGTCTTCCGGATCGTGGTCGCCACTCGACAACCTTTTTTCGATATCGCTTGTTAGTTCTAAGCGATGTGGCCTGCCCACCTGAAGGTGGGAATGCATATGAATATAATCCAAGTTTCAACTTGGATTATATTCATATGCATATATTTTCCAGTTATTTTGGTATTCAAAACAAAATTACTGAACCAATTTTGATGAAATGTCTTTGGGATCAATCTGAAAGTAATATATCCTTACAAACAAATAAATATTTTAATAAATCGGTGGATAAATGACGGAGATTTGAGGCAACAAACACAAAAAAAACAACCTAATAGAGAACCACCTCTTTTTGTAAATCTACATTCAACACAATAAAATAAAAATATATTAAATATTTTATTATTTACTATTGACAGCCTCTGTGGTGTGGTGGTTGAGCAGGTCGCCTCATAAATCGGAGACGGCGGGTTCGATTCCCACGACAGGACAAGTGAGTTTGCAGCACAAGAAAAAAAAGTGAAAATACATGTTCTTTGTGGGACCATGGTCCTCGTACTTCCTAGGTCCCTAGGGTACAGGGTATCCTAGTTAGGGTCCAAGATCTATGTGTGATCGTTAGGCGTTATTTATTACAATGTAAGTAAAACGGAATTTAAAAACATTATTGTTAATTCAAGGTTATTACATAATTTTAAATATTTTCCTTCTGTATATTCTTAACATATCCACTTATAATTCTGCGATTTCTTCAGATAAAGAATTACATATTTATAACAAAGCCGCGCAAATCAAAGTCGTGAGAAACAATTCGCAATAATAAAAATGTCACTGTAATCCGTTAAGAACTTACCTTGGAATGTACTATAAGCAACAACTCATAATTTACACTCTTAACGCAACAAAATAGAGTGTTGTATCGACTAACAACTTGAAACACTAGTGTTAGCTTTGTCATTTGATATTTAACTTAACTCTTTGAGAGTTTGAGTTTACTTTCGACCGGCAATTTATCGAACTTCGGAATTCATTTAGTTCATACAATTTTAACACTTATAAACAATACGGTAAGTTCTTTATTCGAATGGTAAAACAGCAAAATAGTGATGTATTGATTTAATATGGTCCTTCAGTCATTATCGATAAGACATGCGCTAATTCAGTCGTCTCCACGCCAATTGCAGAGATTCCAATGCAAGATTAAAATGCATCTTTAATCTAATTGCAGAATCAACATGTACCTATATTTTATAATGCATTAAAATTATGTTAATAATTAAATCTGATAAAATAGGTTGGTTACACAAAGTAACACAGAATTAGTGGTGACCACTAATTCTGGTCCAAATGAACTTGTACTCATTTTGGACGTTTTAATGCTTTACGTGTGGTCCTGCGCGTTGTGAGAATAGGACCACCCCATCTCTTCCCGTGGGTGCCGTAAGGGCCGGCTAAGGGAATGTCCAGGGAATGAGCAGCAGCATTCTCCTATATAAAAAACCAAATATTTTTTTTATGAATTTTGTGTTATTTTGAAAAACATAAGTGTCTATACTTACCTACTTAAACCTACTATTATTTATGCTGTAGCATAGTTTATTAGTCTGAACTTTCGTCAAAGCTACAAGATAGCTAATAACTTTTAACCGACTTCAAAAAAGGATTAGGTTCTATTTTCAACTGTATGTATTTTTTTTTATTATTGTTCACCGATTTCCCCGAGATTTTTGCACCGTTTTACGTGGGTTTTATTATGCTTGATAGAAGAATCTTGCGTGGTGATTCCATGTAAAGGTGAAGATCTGATGAAGATCTTTGGAGATAGGCTGAACCTCCTCAATTCTAAGTTCTGCTCAAAATGAAATAAGGAGATTGAAGTCGGAGTTACCCTTATTTTTAGGGTTCCGTACCCAAAGGGTAAAACGGGCCCTATTACTAAGGCTCAGCTGTCTGTCTGTCTGTCATCAGGCTGTGTCTCATGAACCGTGATAGTTGGACAATTGAAATTTTCACAAAAGATGTACTTCTGTTGCCGCTATAACAACAAATAATAAAAAACAGAATAAAATAAATATTTAAGGGGCTGCCATACAGCAAACGTGATTTTTTTGCTCGTTTGCCAGTTGAGTCATAGATGGCGCTGCTTTAAATAGTACTACTACTCAACACTAGATGGCAGGGATAGATAATTGTACAGAACCGTTCATGCGCGAGTCAGACTCGCTCTTGGCTGGTTATTTTAAATGTAATATTTTTTATTTCCGTTTTTCAACACGTCGTAAAGGATATCTACAAAATCATCTATTAATACAAAAAGTCTATTGCGAATTCTTATTTCTTAACATTTATTAAAATGGCATGTCATTACCTCCATTGGTGGTAAGTGTTGCCATCCACCACCTTGCCTTGCATGGCTTGCACCTCATTTGTATGACGCTCATGATTGTTTTATAATAGCCTTTATGGCTTGAGTGTTAAAGGACGATTAATTTAATACTTTTGCATTGCAACGATGTGGGAGTAAAAAATACTTACTTATACTTTTAAGCATCAAATAAAGTGTTTTACGGGAATAAAAAAATATTGTGGACATTTCGCACAGCGCCACCTAGCCCCAAACTAAGCAAAGCTTGTTGGGAACCAGATAACTGATAAAATACTTGTATACTTTTTGTTTGTAAATACATACTTAGAATACAATACAACACCCAGACACAGAACAAACATCAATGTTCATCACACAAATGTTTGTTTTGAGTGGGAATCGAACCCACAACCTACAAATATCAGAAGGCAGGGTTACTACCAACTGAGCTATCAGGCCAGTTCGAAATCGCATTTTGTTGTTTTGCATTACATATAATACACATACTAGTAAATCAGTGGATTAGTTAGCAAAAGTGCATGCGTGTTATCAAAAATGCACAAACTTAAAAAGGTGTCTTTTGTCCTATTCTTTTCTTCAATCAATCAAATTTTTTACTTGCTAAAATACAAGTGTAGGTAGTAGATGTTAAAATTGTTCTTTTTTATGCTATTAGCTTCTCTTTTCATATACCCTTTTCCCTTACTCACCCTTAAAAGTTTTAGTAAAGTATCATTTCTATCAAGGCATGGCATCAGTAGGCCGGAAGCTGTGACGAGACTAATTAATAAAACTTAGGTACCTACTTAAATAACAATTTTAAATCAGAACACTTTAACCCCCGACGAGAAGGCGACACACACTGATTGAAAACTTTCGTTTTCAGGCTCTGTTGTGTTTTGGATGATAAGATAGGTTGAAGCTGTCTATTCCCTGGATATCCCCTTAGCCGGCTATTACTGCCGTAAACTGAAGGGATGGGGTGGTACTCTTCTCGCACTGGGACCACACGGCAGGTAATATGCAAAAGGCTATATACTTACCCTTACTTACTCTTATATAACCCTAAGTAGCGGTAGGTTAAGTAATACCATGTTGAATAACCGGCCAAGGGCAAGTCGGACTCGCGCACGAAGGGTTCCGTACCATTATGTATCCCTGCCATCTAGTGTTGAAGCAGTAGGTACTATTTAAAGCATCGCCATCTATGACTCATCTGGTAAACGAGCAAAAAAATCACGTTTGTTGTATGAGAGCCACCTTAAATATTTATTTTATTCTCTTTTTTAATATTTGTTGTTATAGCGGCAATAGAAATACATCATCTGTGAAAATTTCAACTGTCTAACTGTCACTGTTAATGAGATACAGCCTGGTGACAGACGGACAGACAGACAGACAGCGGAACCCTAGTAATAGGGTCCGTTTTACCCTTTGGGTACGGAACCCTAAAAATTCACCACCCTTGTATTATTGTCTACAGCATTTTGAATCATAATAATTATTGAGCAAAAGACGATCGCTCCACCGGTCATCGACTTTTAAACTACTAAAGTTAACTACTAGGTACGTTCAAAAACCGATTTCCTGCCAATGACTTTTTTATTCCACCAGAAGTGTAATAACATCTTGATTTATTACTTATTCTGTCCTTGGCTATTGTAAATTGGTCAATTTAGCCCGCAAATTGGTAAGAAACAGGCGAACCGTGTAATTTTAAATAGTTTTTGACTGTTGAAATGGCGACCATTTGGGAAGGTCGCGTACACCGATCACTTGATCCGTTAGGGTTTTGTTCTTGACCTTAGGGTTAATAAAGGCTATTTATAAGTAGGCTTACAAATGTGTAATGTCTGCTTCCCGTGTTTATGTTGTCTTTTTATTCATATGACCTAGAAAAAGTACGTACCTACCTCTTTAGTTCTTTACGTAAGAAGTTATCTTTCTTTATTTTTTTTTATCGGTAATATGCATTTGACAACTGTACCTGATGCTAAGTGATGACGTGGTCGATCATCGATGATGCCCATGCAACATACATAGCTGGAAGATACAGACTAACATTTTTTCATTCATATTTTTTTTCATAAATGAAAGATGTCTTGTTGTCCAGTTTCATCATGGATTTGTTCATTTTCTGGTTTCCAAAGTAGGAACCTTGGATTTTAATGTTAGGGTGGGTTTCTTAATTAAGGTAACCAATGGTTAAAATCTGTGTCAAATTTTGACCGTCGGTTAGAATTTGTTAGAGTTTTTAACCATTGGTTATCTTAACTATGGATCCAAAATCCACTTAGTTACACTCAACTATGCGTCTAAATTACACTGTTTGTTACTAAAACATTGCGACCATGATGTTTTGTACGTTTTTAATTTGGACGTTTAACCATGATACAATCAATCATTTGTATATTTTAAGTTTTAACACATTATGTTGAAAAATACGCCTCATTGAGTTTTGGTAAATCTGTGAAACTTCTTAAAAATTGATGAGTTATTATAAAACTTTAAAGAAAATACAAATACGACGATTGTAGCCACATGAAACATTAACGAAATTGCTGAAAGCATGGCAACCCAACCAATGTCAATTCATCAAACGAAATCGCCAAAATAGAACATAGACAATACATTTTTTACATCGTACGACTGCCGGAGGCGAGGCAGATGCAATATGATTAACAGCGCGCTTTTTAATGGATTTCCGAAAAATATTTCCGATATTTTTTACTGATTTAAAAAATCAAAACATATGGGATTCTGTCGTGCTGTCACTGCTATAAAAGTTTATAGTTGGGTCGCTTAGTTTTGATACTTTGGCCCGTTTATTAATTGACGTCACGAGAAAATAAGTGATCTAATACTTATCTCGATATTCATGATATATTCTATAAGTAATTATTATAATTAATTACAAGTAAACTTTAACTTTATTATTAATCACAATTGTATAGAGAAGGCTTTGATCTGAGAGACTGTGACTGATTGACAGATATCATCCATGACGTAGAGAAAGCTATTATTCTTTTTGTAGCTTATATCGAAAGGATTTTTAAAAATTTACCCCCCAATAGTTCAAATAACAGAAATAAAAGTAATATAGAAGATTGTATTTTTAACCACGGGGGTAGAGTACATACAACAATAAAACTTAACTGAGATAGGCATTTTGTGTACTGAATCATTTTTTATTTATTTCTTTATTAGTCCATCTGTACTGTAAGAGAGGAGATCCGCAGGAGAACTAAAGTGACCGATATAGCTCTTAGAATTAGCAAGTTGAAATGGCAATGGGCAGGCCACATCGCTCGTAGAACTGATAACCGGTGGGGAAGAAAGAAAAAGATTCTAGAGTGGCGGCCATGAACCGGAAGACGCAGTGTAGGCCGGCCCCCCACTCGGTGAACCGAAAATCTGGTGAAAGCCGCGGGGAGCCGATGGATGCAGGAGGCGAGCAGCCGCTTAAAGTGGCGCTTTCTAGGGGAGGCCTATGTTCAGCAGTGGATGACTTCAGGCTGTTGATGATGATGATGATGATGACTGTAAGCCTTATCTGAATTCTAAGTATCAAGATTACTTACTCTATCTTACTTTCCGAAAGTGTTCGGTGCCCATATGCGAGCTTTTGACGCCATAGGCTTTCTTTCTATTTTTTAACAAAAAATATCACATGCTTTGCTAATTGCAAAAAATGGAATTCGACCCACTACCAGCATATTTAGAACGCACGTTTTTAAAGCATCTGCTTTGTAGAAATCCGATTTCAGATGAAATTTTACTAAAACCTTCTTTTGTTGATTGGAACTTAAACCAACTAACGGCCACAGCGGCCACACGGACATACAATGGCATTTTTTTAAATTTATTATTTCAGTTTTATTTTCGGAACTTACCGAAGTAAGTTCCAAAAATAAAACAAAAATATATTTAATAAAAAAACGGCATTACTTACATATTATAGGTACCTTTTTGATTCCTAATTTGTACCACCATCGCTTACAGTAAAACTTTTTTGTTCCGCCTGTCCCCTATGGGGCCAGTGTGGAAGGTCAGATGGGTATATTTTCCATATTATTATGTTCTTCTTTGAGTTTATAAGTAAAGGAGTATGTAATTTTACTAACTTTATAGTGATTACTATATAATGCAGATAGGGTTTACGTAGATACTTTCTAGAAACAAACTTTGTAACACATTGCGGCTTATTAATGTCCACTATTTTGAATGTATCTTCTTTCAAGATGCCGATGTATAAATCATAATAATTAGGAGTATTTATAAACTAATCATACAATTTCTCTCTCAATTAAACCGACAGAGTAAAACGCATCAACATTAAGTTATCAACAATATCACAAAAGATCCTGCACCGGAAGCATTTTAATTCAAATGTAGGTTCATTCACAACTTAGAGAATAGAGAACGACCAGCTTGTCCTGATACATCAACTTCAACCTTTCCTCAGTTAATGAAAAGAAACTTGTTCTTTAAATGGCCCAAGTTAAACTGGTTGATGAAGCGAAGGTGGTGCCACATCTCTTTATGGAAATCATTGAAAAAGTACTTCCGATTCTTCCTTTAAAAAAATGCTCTTTTTGTGCACATGTGCCGACAACACGTGCTGTGGACTGATTGTGCTTTTTTCTAATTCATTGATTTCTTTTTTTCTTTGTATGTTTGGAGGTTATGTGGACATGCCCGAGGGCTATATAGTGAATCACAGAATAGATATACAAGTACGTACAGAATGATCACCCCGCGAAGTTACACAAAGAAATAGCGACTCTTGTTACAATGCTATAAAGTGTAGTTCAGCTCGCACAGCACTGCAAGCTTTCCTTAAACAGTTTCCTCTCGTTCTATCGCTATATCGCTGCTCTTCTAACTCGTTACACGTTACGGACCAACCCGTCTGGACGCTCGGTCTCATGAACTTTAGCACCTAAGCGCGGAGTGAGACAGGCCTGACAGACTATAGAATATTCCAAAATTTTAAAATGTAATCCTAATTTTTGTTTAAAAAGATAAACTTATGGATCTAAAAGCTAATTCTGAAACGTTTACTTGTCGTGTGACATTTAAATTTTAAATTCTACAAGTTATTAGCTAAGCTTTACAAGGCACCTTTGTCAGACATTGGCATTTGTTGAAAACATTCAACGTGCATATTTAACATAGGTTAACATGAATTTGCTTAGAGAGCGACTTAATCAAAACATATCTAAAAGGAAACTAAAACAATACCTATACCTAAATAATATAATCTAATATAAATGAAATAGATACAACTTGTTGTACCAATTTTATATGACACCTATAAGTAGGTACCTTTGATAAGGGAGTAATAAGGATGCGGCACAAAGTTATCTATACAAAACATGATATAGTTATGTGGTCAACTTCGCTATCGAAGAAACAAAAATAGTTGTGTTTCATTTTAGCAAAATTAAACACTATTTTGAATGTGCTAAAAAGAGACAAATATAATTTCGTTTCAGCTTTTGTTTTTTATAATATTGTGTTGCTGTCGTCACTTGAGACCGCCTTGCGGCACAACCGCCATGTTGTGGTGATATGGCGAGCACCGAAGAGTATATAAGATTTCTCTTGTTTTAATGTAATCAAGTTGAGGTTTGTATGTATAGTGGGCGGTACCACCGCCATATTTTGGTGAGAAATTGCCGCAAGTAACGTGACATGTTTCTAATCCTTATTACTTTCTGATCAAAGGTAGGTACCCTATTTTTCAATTTGACTGAGTAAACTGACACACCGAAAAAAAAATTGAAAAAATATGAAAAAAAAAAAATCGTCACTTTAATGTCTTTTAAACTAGCGGCTCAGTGAGTTATAGACCTCGTGAGTTTGCTTTTGCATAGATTAAAACTGAAAAACTATTTTTACATATTCAAACGCCATGACGCCGCTATTTTATAAGAAATCCAACTAACTATCCATCCATCCATCCATTTGTTGTCTATGAATCGACAACAAAATCAATATAATGAGGGTACCTATCGAATCGCTTACAAAATTTCATACAAAAAGAAACGTCAAAACGTTTGTTAAAAATTGAAAAAATAAATTGAGAAAATGAATGAAAAAAAAAGATGAATGGATGGATGGTGGGATTTTGGTAAATGGAGTTGAATAAATATAATAAACAGTTTTTATCAAATTCGGAATTGTGTTTTTTTCTGGTTCGAAATATTAGAACATCCATATTATTCCTTACGAAATGGAACACCAACTTGCCGTGATCGTCGTCACCGGCAGAATACTTGCGACTGCATTGACGTTAGAAAAAACGTATCCTCCAAGATGGCTGCACTTCCACTTTTTTCTTTAACAGCAGCTGCGTGCGCACGTGCCCTGGGACATGGGCTGATAAATGATAAGAGGTGAACTACTGACGGCTTAAAGCATTTGTCATTGATATTAAAGAATAGGTACTTTAGTAAGAAGTTTGGCGGGAAAATGAGTAATTGTTCCGTTGTTACTTGGCAAAACTTAAACGTGTATGAGTGAGAAGCAAATCATGCAATGACAAAAACGAGTTGACATGATTTAGACGTTTAATTTAACTACTTGAATAGCTAAGCTTGAAATTTTTTTAATGTAAATGAATGACGTGGCGAGCTAGTCGTTCGCCTGATGTTAAGCGTCACGGCTGCCCATAACAGATTGCAGTATCACTTGGAACTCTAAACTAATATAGCAGAACATATGGTAGAATTATCGCTAAAACGCGATAGAAAGCAATTAAACGAAGAAGATGAACTCTAAATAAAATATAATTAGACACTGGCTAAATACGCAAATCGCGAGAAGCCAAACTAAAAAACTGGCCAAGTGCGAGTCGGACTCGCGCACTATTGGTTCCTTCCGTACCATTATCTGTAAAAATGAGCAAAAAAATCACGTTTGTTGTATGGGCGCCCCCTTACATATTTATTTTGTTCTGTTTTTTAGTATTTGTTGTTATATCGGCAACAGAAATACATCATCTGTGAAAATTTCAACTGTCTAACTATCACAGTTCATGAGATACAGCCTGGTGACAGACGGACAGACAGCGCAGCCTCAGGGTGGGTTTTTTCACCAATAGTTAAAGTAACAAATGGTTAAAAACTCCAATAAATTTTGACCATTGGTAAGAATTTGTTAGAGTTTTTAACCATTTGTTACTTTAACTATTGGTGAAAAACCCCACCCTTAGTAATAGGGTCCGTTTTAGTATGGATCCCTAAAAAGAACTTTGAATAGGTACCTCTAGAGGTATTCAGAGTTCTTTTTTAGTTTGGCTTTGGGACGAAGCACAGAATTGATAAAAGTAGGTGCTCACCATGTTCCCCATCACTATTGTAAGAGCGAATGTTTTTCCACACACAGCTCGAAAAACTCTAGTCGCTCTCCAATAAAAAGCTACATGCTATAGTAACTTTACTTACTGTGTTGTAAATAAAACTAAAGCTACTCAGAACAAGATATTCCATTCGAAAAATACAAACCAAATCAAATCAATAAAAGCCCAAGTCAACATTCCATCAGTGGTCATTAGTCTAACAGCAAACACTGGTTTAATGCTATTGACAGATGGCGTATCTTCACCGCCGCGCCGGTGTTGCCAGGTTATCTACGTTTACCACAAAGTGTGGTATTTTATATTTCCCTCTCGCTCGTGTAGGCAAGGCAAGTAGGTAATTAATATCCAAACAATCAGTATACAGTATACAGTTAGGTAATAAATAGTTCGAATGCTTTTTAGTAGGTATATATTTCATCGTCATCATCAACAGCCTGAAGACGTCCACTGCTGAATAACGGCATCTCCCAGAGAGCACCACTTTGAAGCAGCTACTTAGGTATCCTGCATCCATCGGCTCCCCGTTGGTTTTCCCGTGGTCCCCCAGAGGGGAGGGCTATATTCAACAGTGAACGTCTTCAGGCAATAATGATGATGATGATGGGCAGCACATCATCCTCCTTGGTACTTTAAAATTTTCTTAAATTTTTTAGACAGATGGAATGCTCTTGCCAGGAACAGTGTTTCTTCAGTGTAGGGTTAGCACGGCCGGTAGACAAAACTGTCTTTCCCCTGTTTTACTCCAAGCAAGTATGAAGAAAGTGACGTAAAACGGGGAGAGACAATTTTGTCTACCGTCCATGTCAACCCAGCAGGATACAACCTGGGTATTTTCAAGTCAATAGTAAATGGACATCTCAAGGGCAAACGTGCTCCATTTTAGCATAAAAAAAGATGGTGCTCTGGTGATTTGTATCGACGTCTGGCAACTCCACGCCTCTCTTTCAGGGCACAGGTCAGATGGAAGCGTGCATTAATCCGCGCGATTAACTGTACTCGGTCATGATTGCTGGCGCATGTGAGGTCGATACCACGGCCAGTTACGGAAGGGGGGACTGTCCCCCCCCCCCCCTTCTTATAGGACTAAGTGACTTATAGGAGTAAGAAGACAGATCATGATCCAACGGGTGTTTGATCATGACCACCATGACCATTCTTCGATACACTAAAATATTGTAAAGTATATCTAATAATAAAAATAATCATCGGTCTATAGAAACTAGAATATAGAGTTTCGCGTAAGGCCGGGTGTCCACTTGCAAGAAAACTTGTGCAAGAAGCGTCCGACCGTCTATTAGACTGTAGCTTATAAATGTACCTAAACTAGTGTAAATTACAATTACAACACGTTCAAGCTACAGTCTGATAGACGGTCGGACAGTTCTTGCAGAAGATTTCTTGCAGGTGGAAATCCGGCCTAACACTGCACCGCGCACCGCACGTCATCCTGAGATGTTTGCACAGTCTACAAAATAAGATTACTAGACTGTGATATCAGCTAGGCGATCATGTTACTTGATTGCAACCGATAGAAACACAAAATTGTATGGACTTGACAGTTTCAATACGCAGTTATGTGCATAGTTGAAATTTTCAAATTAGGAATGAAGTTACTCCTGTGTCATTGCAATCATGTTTCCGTGATCAGCCCAATGGTCATAAAGTGTCATTTGCCCAGTTATTTCATTAGCTACATTGCCTTTCCATCCGGGACACAATAGTGCTTGAACATTACTGCTTTGCGGCAGAATAACTGGCAAAACGGTACCTACCTAGACGAACACTCACTGCAGAAAAGTCCTACTACCTAGTAAAACCACCCCGACCAACACTTCCCAACTAATATGTATACCTACTGTAGTTGATGATGAGTGTAGGTGTTTCCGATGTAGAAAAGATAAAATAAAGTGCGATATAAAAGGAAAACTTGTACTGCGACGAAAATCATAATAAAAAATTAAAAATTTTACATAAAAATTATAGCGACATATTTTTCCTTGTCCTGTCAACTTAAAGTCTGTTCATTCTAGACAACTAAATAAAACTAAAATAAAGGAGGTTAAACTCCGACCTCCGTGTCGCTCACACCTACCTATGAAGTTAAACATCGGTTTATTTGTACTTATGTTACGTTAGCTTGCGTGGATTTTACGGCGCTGAACCGTTTTTTTTAATCTAATCTAAACCATTGAGGTGACGAATCTTTTTATTTCACGTAAATAGGTAGTATTCTTTAACCATCATTGCGAGGCTATTCAAAGCCGCCGATTATCCATGGCCTTCAATTAATCTCACTTTCTTTTAATATAGAGAGGTGAAGGCGATTAAGACTTTCCTTACACCATTAAATTGTGCTTTATCTGCAACGAATTTGTTACAATGGATGTTTTGTGGAGATGAAAAGTTTATTTTTATTGTTATCTATTGATTGTCAAATTTTATCTGTTCTGATTTAATATTTATTTCCTATTCACCTTTAAACAATTTAAACTTATTTTATTCTAATCTAGAGGCACCTTGCGGTTTCATGCGTTTTTTTTCGCTAATTTTTCAGGATCAAAAGTATCTTATATTGATCTCGGTAATTACCGATCCGATTTTCTTGGTTTTTGGTGTCGATTGTCGATCTGTGGTGGTTAAGCAGGTCGGCTCATAACCAGGAGGCGATGGGTTTGATTCCCGTGATAGGTTTATTAGTGCACACTAAAAATAACCACAAATATTTGTTCTGTGTCTCAGTGTTGTGGTTGTGGGACTATGGTCCTCGTAGTTCCTGCGTCTCTAGATTCAGGGAATCCTAGTTAGGGTACCCTAACTGTTGGGTGTTTTTTTTTATAAACAGTATAGTTCCTCTTTTATTGTATTAGTCCCCCGGTTTTTCGTACGTTTTTCAAACTCAAATACCAAACACTATATCCTCATTGACTGACGACAGCCGATGATCAACGGGCAGCCAATAAGCGTTGAGTATTTTTAAGTTGACATGAGTTTAACTTTAACAAACGAACGAGAAACCGGGGGCTAGAAGGGGTAATGGTATCATAATCAGTGACCATATACGTACTAGAAGACGTAGCCAAAAATCATGCCACAATGTTAACAATCATTTATTTATTTATTTAAATATTTAATTCTAACTTAAGTAAGTGTTACATAATATTATGGAGCCATAGATCCCGCACTAGGCATGCCTGTGTCGCAGGATCTAGCCTCTTACGTTCCTTATTGAGATAGGTATTCTGTGCTAGTGAGTTTTAATGTGGTACGAAAGTGTATGTATATATGTGTGTCAGTGATGAGATGTATTTGTTATGTGTTTGTGTAGACGACATGATATGTGTTGTGTAAATCCCTACTTTCCTAATAATATGTATATAATAATATAATCATTATTATTAATATTTAATTCTTTAATGCACTAAAAGAGTACTAAAAGGAGGACTTAATGCTAAAGTATTTTCTACCAGTCATTCCACACATAGGTTGAGAAAAAGGGATGTAGGCGTGCATCAAAATTTGTAAGAAAAATTTGTAAGCAAGAAGAAAAAGCAATTTTATTATTGAGATACCAATCCATACGTGCAACGCAACATTTTATCATAAGTAAATCAACGAATGACGAAATCGTCAGGTAATAAGAATGCGTAAAACAAATAGAACTTACATTGAATAGCTATACTTATTGCAGGCTATTGAATTATCTACATTATGCACAATAAGTAGGTACCTACCTCTACTAGGTCTTTAAAATAACTAATAGAATTAATAGTTTCCTTGTGACGGTCATGCAATAATTATTAACTAATTAAACGGAGTTTTAGCGGGAACGCGGAAAAGTTCACGTCGTTGCATTGTATTGTTTTTCAAAACTCGTGCTTTTTTCCGTTTTACGCATTAAAGTGCTCAATTACGAGCATGAGTGTGGAAAAGTATGATGAAACGTGGTTTTTCGTGTTGCTTCCAAAATTCCATAGAAGCTTCAAGTATAGTTGCCACCACTTTACTAGGGCATGACTTAGACGTGACTATGACTAAAATAAACGACCCAGACTGTGACTAAGACTTGACTTTACTTGATAAATATTGTATGACATTATGAAAAATTACAATAAGTACTTGACACTGGCTAAATACCTACACTATATGCGAAGCCAAAATATAAGAAGAAAAAAAATGTAATCAACTGGCTACATCTACTGATAGTGTGAAGCCAACATAATAAAAAAGTGAGTTCGTAATTCAAAATGCACATTACTTATTTATGTCAACTTGTAGGGGGCCAGCCCTCTTTATCTACGCTGCAATAACTCTACAAGCCACTAATAGGTTATGCACAATAAAAAGAACAAAATTAATGTAAAAAATTTAATTAAAGATGTCAGCATTCATTAACCTTTCTCGAAGCGCGAATAAGAATTTACAATCACCGCTAAACCGCGCATAGATCGTCAACTGTTTATGCACGTTTCAAACTCAGAAGAATAATATACCTAGCACACGCTCAGAACTAAAAAGTAATACCGACAAAAGGAATACTAAATTATCAATGCTCGAGAATGCTGATGATCATGATTTATGGACTATTCTTAAAGTACACAAGCAGAGCGCGTGTTGGACATAGACGACAAATGTCACTTAGTTCTGGGGGCCCCAGGACTAAGTGACGTCTGTCCAGGCTGGGACCTTTCATCACCTCTTAGCGCGATTCAATTGAATACCAAAAGGAATAGCTACAGTACAAATAGTATTGTATCGATTCACTTTGCTTCAGTTGAATCGAGCTAAAAGACGGCGGTAAGGCCTGAGTACTGCTCAAATTCGGTCGAAATGCTTATTATATTCTAAAATTATATTATATATTACTTTGACAACTATAGTAGTATTAATACAGAATGCGTTCATTGAACTCTAACACTTTTGACTTTGCGAGTTGGTATTCCTTTTTTCCCAGCTCTGATCGTGCTGTCTTTTCTTGTAGTCGGAGGTTTCAAATGCATGATTTCAACCGCTTGTCTACAGACTCTAGTACAGGGTCAGAGGTGCTAAACTTCACTTTCACCTATCGCCTCCATTAGCCAGAGCGAGCCGGACAGCCGCATCTGTCTCAGTCAAATTAACCATAAACAACATTTTTTATTTTTTAAAACCACACATCAGGCTTCGGCCGACATTTCCTTTTGTGATTCATTGATTTCCAATGACTAAGAAATTAAATGCCGTTTATATATAAGTAGTTTTTGTTGCCTCTTTCATAAATCTTTGTTTGTGTGAGAAATGAGGTGTCACGTTTTTTAATTGAAAAACTTTGACAAATGCATTAACCCTTGAAAAAAAAATCCAACAGTTTATGTGACATCACCGTCTGGTCGCAAATGGGTGGCACATGCCGTGGCGTGTTCAAAATAACTTTTGCCCATATGCACATCAGAAAAAACAAAACAGCATGCGTGCAAAAAACCTTATTCTGAAAATCTCCTAATTTAAAAATAGAATCGAACATAGACGCAGTGAAAAAAAGGAAGGGGTAAAAGAGGTTTGATTCTTCCCTCGGTTTAAATTTTTTTAAAGTGGGGCTTAAGTTGTTTTCGACCAGGTGCTTCGGAATCGGAGCGTCTTACCGGAAATCAGGGACGCATGTGTCTTCACAACCCGTTCGCGGCGGAAACAGCGTTGTACATCCCTAGTCTACCCTCGTGTTCCATTCTTATTTTAAAAATTAAAAAACCAACCCTTTGGTCGTAATATTTTATTACAATTTTTATGGATGCCACTTGGGGAATTTTTTACTTAACCGTACAAAATAAATGCTCCTGAAATAATAACTTTTCAGGAGCTACGCTCATAAATAACTCAGAGTAAATGGTAGATGTACAAGACGTACCATAATATATACATACATAGGTACATATAGCTCTTAGAGTTAGTAAGTTGAAGTGGCAATGGGCAGGCCACATCGCTCGTAGAACTGACAACCGATGGGGAAGAAAGGTTCTCGAGTGGCGACCACGAACCGGAAGACGCAGCGTAGGCCGGCTCCCCACTCGGTGGACCGACGACCTGGTGAAAGCCGCGGGGAGCCGATGGGTGCAGGAGGCGAGCAGCCGCTCAAGGTGGCGTGCTCTGGGGGAGGCCTATGTTCAGCAGTGGACGTCTTCAGGCTGTTAATGATGATAGGTACATATACTTATAGAATGTAATAGTATGTAACTCATGTCTCATACACTGAGTTTGAATTGGGGTACTATCCCGAAAGGGGGGGACTGGGGTCACGATGCCCACAAGCTGTGAGAGCCTTACTTGAAACTGCGTCTTTCCAAACCTCCATACTAAAAAATAAATCCACTCACAGGTTGTTAAACTCATTTAGACGCATTCGGTCAAGGACGAAGTTCAACGACCCAGCTGCGCTAGGGCTATCTTTGAACGCAAACATTTTATGGCATTTCATCAATGAAAAACTATTAATTTGGAAAAGTCGTAGAACAAACATTGTCTACCTTGGGGAGTAGGTTTACCCCCTCTCGGGATAATACCCCAATTCAAACTCACCTTGTATAACTCAGAGTAAATGTTAGATGTACAAGATGTTCCATAATATATACATAGGCACATATAGGCCAGTCTACGCAAGCAGCCACTCAAATTGGCGCTCCATATAGGGGAGGCCTATGTTCAGCAGTGGATGTCTTCAGGCTGTTGATGATGATGATGATGATGATGTAACTTATAAAAAAAAAAACAAAACAAAAACTGAAACGGTTAAAATAAATCGCAGTCTTTATATAATACTTACCCTAACTCTTTTTAAAGTACCTATTTTCCACTTCGTTTAAACAGTAAATAAATCTGTAACCTTGAATATCGTTTCCCATCACATGTTAAACCTTGCATAATGCATGGGAGTACGCACCACCTGAACACCATTTGGCAAATCTTCAAAAACCTTAACTTCCTGCCATTATACGGGCCCCAGTAGGGTCTAAAAATCAGATTTTGCAACAGGTGGCCCAATATAGAGGGGTCGCGAATTCAATATGTTGTTTGGTCTGAAGGTGGATGGGTAAAATTATAGGGTACCATTTACCAGTTTGTATAACAGTATGGTATATAAGCAACAAATTAGTACACTACAGATTTTATAGGATTTACGGTGACCTCTTTCTTTCCATTAAAAAGGCTAAAATAGTACCCACCTAAGTTCAAAAACCAAAACCGGACTACTGAAAAGTCACGCTCCAAAAAGTGCTTTTGACCTTGATATGGCTTGTGGCTAAGCAAATAAGAAACGATTCCCGTAACCCGTAATGAGGAGACCCGCAGGAGAACAAAAGTGACCGATATCACTTTTAGAATTAGCCAGCTGAAATGGCAATGGGCAGGCCACATCACTCATATAATTGATAACCGATGGGAAAGAAAGGTTCTCGAGTGGCGATCATGAATTGAAAAACGCAGCGTAGGCCAGCCCCTTTAGGTGCACCGACGATCTGGTGAAAACCGCGATGGATGCAGGAGGCGAGCAATCACTCAAAGTGGCGCTCTGTGTGAGAGGCTTTGTTCAGAAGCAGACGTCTTTAGGCTGTTGATGAAGAAATAATTTATGTCTTTACCTATGAAAGTAGAGATTTGTACGAAAATATTAAAATATATTTTTTTATAGATTTTTTATTTTAGCTGTTCAAAGTACTGGCCCAAATTATGTATACAATTATGCCATTTTGATGGCAGTTTGTTTATCCTTTTACTGTAGAAGTCTGGCGGATGGGAGGCGATGAAGTCAGCGAAAGTGTTTTGTACTGCGTCTCGGGTGTTGAATTGTTTCCCACTTAAAAAATTGTCTAAATTTTGAAAAAAGTAGAAATCTGTTGGGGCATAGTCCGGTGAGTACGGTGGGTGACGGAGAGCTTCCAGCTGTAACTCTTGTAGCTTTGCGATGGTCTGTCGTGAAGTGTGAACTCACGCGTTGTCGTGGAGAAGCAATGGGGAAGAGCGAATGACCAGTCTTGGTTGTTGAATTGCGAGCTTCCCCATCATTGTTTGCAATTCTTAGCAATAGACATCTGCCGTCACTGTTGTGCCATTCGGTAAGAAGCTGTGATGTACAAATCCGGCACTGGTTCACCAGACAGTCACCATCATCTTCCTATGAGTAATCTTTTTTTAGCGCACTGGTTAGGTGCTGTACCTGGGTCCACCCACTGAGACGAACGCTTGTCGTACAGGATCCACTTTTTATCGCAGGTAACAATTCGATTTAGAATTCCCTCGTTTCTATGCCGATTCAGCAGTGCTATGCATGCTTTGACGCGTAAGTTTCGCTGATGGTCGTTTAGTTCGTGTGGCATCCATTTATCTAGTTTTTTTATCTTTCCGATTTGACGCAATTGCTTCAATGTTGTTTTGACACTAACTCCAAGGCCCGCAGCAGCCTCAGCCGTAGATTGAGTTGGATCCGCGTCCACTATAGCCTTCAATTCGTCGTTATCGACAATGGTTACCGGCAGACCGCGAGGCTCATTCTTCAACTCATCATCATTAACAGCCTGAAGACGTCCACTGCTGAACATAGGCCTCCCCCAGAGCACGCCACCTTGAGCGGCTGCTCGCCTCCTGCATCCATCGGCTCCCCGCGGCTTTCACCAGGTCGTCGGTCCACCGAGTGGGGGGCCGGCCTACGCTGCGTCTTCCGATTCGTGGTCGCCACTCGAGAACCTTTCTTCCCCATCGGTTGTCAGTTCTACGAGCGATGTGGCCTGCCCATTGCCACTTCAACTTACTAACTCTAAGAGCTATATCGGTCACTTTAGTTCTCCTGCGGATCTCCTCGTTCCGGAGCTTATCTCGCAGGGAAACACCGAGCATAGCTCGCTCCATAGCTCGCTGCGCGACTTTGAGCTTACTAATGAGGCCAACAGTAAGAGACCATGTCTCAGTTCCATAAGTCATCACTGGCAACACACACTGATTGAAAACTTTCGTTTTTAGGCTCTGCGGTATTTTGGACGAAAAGATAGGTCGAAGCTTCCCGAACGCTGCCCAGCCGAGTTGGATTCTTCGCGCCACCTCTTTGTCGAAGTTGGACCTACCTAATTGGACAATCTGTCCTAGGTAGACATACTTGTCGACAACTTCGAGAGTATCGTTCCCAACAATTACCGGTATAGGTGGAACATGAGCATTAGACATGATCTTTGTCTTGTCCATATTCATCTTAAGACCAACCTGCTGGGAGACTCTACTGAGGTCGTTGAGCATGGTGCTAAGGTCCTCGAGCGATTCCGCCATTATGACTATATCATCGGCAAAACGAAGGTTAGTGATGTACTCGCCATTTATGTTGATGCCAGATCTTTTCCACTCCAAGAGCTTGAAAACATCCTCCAATGCGTTTGTGAACAGTTTCGGAGAAATAACGTCTCCCTGTCTCACGCCTCTTTGCAATGGAATTTGTTCCGTACTCTGGTCCTGTAGTCGGACTGACATAGTGGCCTTACTGTACAAACACTTCAAAACTTCGATATACCTATAGTCAATTTGGCATCGCTGCAAGGACTGCAGCACCGCCCAAGTCTCGATTGAATCGAAGGCTTTCTCATAGTCCACAAACGCTAGGCATAACGGCCGATTATACTCTTCGGTCTTCTGTATAATCTGGCGCAGCGTATGAATGTGGTCTATGGTACTAAAGCCTTTTCGGAAACCGGCTTGTTCGGGAGGCTGGAATTCATCAAACCTGCGTGTGAGACGATTCGTAATGACTCTCGACATTCTTCAACTCAATATTTCCAGATTTAAAACGATTGAACCAATAATGGACCGTATTTATGCAAGCAGTGTTAGGCCCGTACACATCGTTATTGTTTCGCGTTGTACGCGCAGCGGTATTTCCACGTAGGAACTAATATTCGAAACTTGTACGAATTTTCATTTTACCCATGGCGCCAAAAACTACCATAATTTCAAAAAAACAAAACACTATCTAAAAACAAATGACTGAATTTGAAATGAAAATAGCACGGCTTTCGAATAAGATTTATTTGAATTTCAAATTGCGCCCAATCCACAGATAATTAAATCTGAAAATGCTGGTTACAGAATCTCCAATTTCATAGGTATGCCTATACGTTCCATTAAGACACGGGCCTTCTCTTACAGTCTTACACGGAGAAGTCATAGTCCACCACAGTAGCTGTGCTGGGGTTGGTACTTAGTAGATGGACGAGACAAATCACAATGTCCTCGAATTTTGTGATTATTGAACAATGACGGTTTTCTCACGATATTTTCCTTCACCTTTGTAAGACATAACTGGAAATGTCACTTGGTGCAGCCAATTCATTTTCATTTTCTTTGAAGAACGTACTTACCTCTGAAAGGATTCTAATTCTATTTTGGCATGGGGGGCGGTAAGACCTGCACTGACGTCCCGCTTTGGGTGTATTGTGCATTTCCCCCGCCAGCATCTACCCAAGCCAGCCCAGCTCCTTGAAATAACGGAGCACGGCTCTGGGGTGCTGGCACAACTGCTCCAGTGTTGGCGTCGCAGATGTTGATGATTATGAGTGGGTAATAAGTTTATATTATGCACTTGAATAGCAATTAATAGAAGATGCGAAAGGATTCTAATAGAAGATATGAAATGTGTGACCAGGCAACCCCAAGCTAACGATAGTGCCAACTTATTGCCACCGGTGAACGCACATTCAAACAATGATGTCGGCTGCACTGATCGCAGCAGCCAATCAGAAAACAGTCCGACGAGTCCGTTAGCGCTCGTGGCAAATATAAACCCGCGTGATAGGCTATTGTGTGAGAGCCAGTCACGCGATACTAGTTTGGGCGCGGGGAACCGACAAGATGCGGGGGTGAGCCCGCCATCAACGTCGCAGTCGACCTCGATCCTTTGCGCGCCGCGACGTTTCCCAAAACGTAAACGCAGAGCTAAAGTGCTATTTGATTTGTGAGCTAAACTGTACCCTAGATCTAGTGCATAGTGTTTGTCGTTTCGCTCGTTACCTGTTTTTGATTACCTACGGACTTTTTGTGTGGAAACTGTGTTTTCCAACGACTTGGAATATAATAAACCCGTGTACGACATCTCGGCGGTTTTATTTATCTACAATTCGACGTCCAGAGGCCTGAACCCTAAGCCCGTGGGCTAAATTTGGCGCCCAACGTGGGGCCTTGGACAGAAGAGTTGGCGGATTTTTTTTTCAAGTCTCCGTATTCTGTTCGTTTGAAGGGCAAAAATGCCGCGAACAAAGAAACAGGAAACAGAGGATGAGGCAGAAGAGCCTTCAACAATCACCATGGGACAAGAACAGTTTACGGCTATGATCCAGACGCTTCAGCAGAGCCAGGCTGACATCTTCGCTCAACGAGGTGCGTACATCTACACCGATGCCATCAACAGAATCGTCTATGTGCACGGCCACGGCGAATTTCTCAAAGTGTACCGCGCGGTTCGGCGGCACATCAAACGAAATAGACGGTTTCATTGACGCGGTAGATGTTTACAAAAACTGCCTTCAAATTACGGACGAAAATGCGGTCAAAGGATTATCGATGTTATTGACCGACTCTGCGGCTCTATGGTGGCAAGGCGTCAAGGCAACCACTACGTCATGGCAAGACGCTATAGCTCAGCTTCGATGTGCATTCGGCGAAAGACGCCCACCATTTAGAATATATCAAGAATTATTCGCACTACGTCAAGGCACAGACCCGACGGATTTGTTTATATCGAAAATTCGCGCGCTTTTGTCAAGGTTGCCCAAGGAAGATCTCAGCGAAAAGGTACAACTTGATATGGTTTACGGGCTCCTTGACCGTAGAATTCGAAAGCGCCTGGAACGAAGCTCCGTCTCATCGTTCGAACAGTTGCTGCATCGGGCCAGATCGATTGAAGAATCGATAGAAGACGGCTCAGGCGAAAAGGCGCCGCCCGCGCCTGTAGCGCTTCCGAGCTCCAGTCACAGGCCCGCCCCCGCCCCCGTCGCTTCTTCAAATTCGGCATCAAGCAAGAACGAGAAGGACACTCGTAAACGGTTGTCATGCGGTTACTGCAAGAAGTGGGGACACGTAAAAGCGGAGTGCAAAAAGTTAACCGATAATGATAAGAATGTAAACAAACAAATCCAGTGTTTTGGGTGCGGTACCCCTAATGTTATCAGGTCAAAGTGTGAAAAGTGCAAATCTAATTCGCAAAATGCTTTTTTCTCGGTTGCAACAAGCAGTGTAAATAAATCGAGTTCGAACGTTCGCGGTTTCCAACGACGGGATATCAAACGCGACGAATGCGCGCCGAACCAACTGATAACAGCGCCGGCCGCCCCGGCCGGTTCGCGCCATTCATTCACGCACACATCGACCCAGCCGTCCGCGCAGTGCTCGCCTGCGCCGCGCCCACCCGCGCCGCGCCCGCTCTCGCCTGTGCCTCCGCGGCAGTCGCAGCTGTGTGTGTGTGATCGCCACGGACAGTACCTACCGATCGAGCGCGAGCGTTGTAGTGATAACGCTCCGTGCTCTCGGAAATCGTCGAGCCCGTACGCCGCTAACGAAATGTCAGGTAACCCCGCAAATGCAGCGGGGGGTGACTCTAAAAACTTTAACTGTGTCTGTCATTGTGTTACTACCGAACTGAAACCTGAATTTGATTCTTTTTCTAATGTGTTTGGGGAAAGAAATTGTGTACATTGTAGGGACATTAAGTTAAAGAACGACAGAGAAAACTGTTCTCCGCATGTAAATACTGTTTCTATGACAGCGAATGAATATTGTTTACCTGAGAATAATAATTTTTGTGTATGTTATAGTGATGTACATAACGATGTTAACGATGTGCATGCACGTTTACCAATCTGTGACCAAAACTCGTGTAAAAAACGGCAGTTTTCGTGCGCCCGCCATGGTGATGTTTTTATAGGCGGAGAGCTGCCGATTATAGTCGAAGAGCCAGCGAACTCTTCTATAACTGATGTAAATAATTTTTTAGGTGTAAGTGCTTATAATAGGTGTAATAATGTACATAACAGTGTTGTAAATACAGAGGAACGTTTCGCGAGCGCACAGGGTCGTATCCA
Organism: Ennomos quercinarius; assembly: GCA_910589525.2. Classification (NCBI taxonomy): domain Eukaryota; kingdom Metazoa; phylum Arthropoda; class Insecta; order Lepidoptera; family Geometridae; genus Ennomos; species Ennomos quercinarius. Next base: position 10,775,533 of record OU342507.1, on the reverse strand, counting down.
GGGGGAGCGTATTGACGCTCGACCTTTGTTGCCGATTAATATTTTGGGGGAAAATGGGACCGCGTTATTGGATACTGGTGCTAAAGGTTGTATTGCTGGTCATTCACTCCACCGCGTGTTAGTAGAGAAAGGTCACCCACTGCAAAAGTGCACTCGTAACATCCGACTAGCGGATGGTTGCACGCGCCTTATGGTGGTGCTCGTTGCAGAAGTTCAGGTGGGCCTTTTCCATAAGATGGTGCCTACTGAATTCATAATTTTCCCCGAGGCGCGAAACAATGAATCACTGTTAGGTATCGATTTTATTAAAAAAGCCGGCCTTGTTATCGATTTTAATCGTTGCTTGTGGCATTTTTCTGAAAGTAGTGAACAGAAATATAGACTTCTTTTGGAAACTGATTCGTCTCGCCGCCGCACTTCGTATTCTACGATGAATATTTTGCGTGAGGATGAGGGGACAGGCTTGCAGGAGCAGGAGCGTGATGAACTCGCCCAATTGCTTACGGATTTTCACGAATTATTTAATCCGATTGGGGAGCCTACACCATACGGGGTACATCACATCGATACTGGGAACCATGCGCCAGTAGCGACACCTCCTTATCGGTTGACACCTGCCAAGAAGGATATAATGCAACAAGAACTGGATAAAATGCTAGCCGATGACATTGTGGAAGATTGTGAGTCCGCATGGGCTGCCCCGGCGTTGTTAGTGCCCAAGCGTGATGGAAGCTTTAGATTTTGTGTTGATTATCGTAAATTAAATTCGATCACGAAAACGGACACCTATCCAATGCCTCGCATTGATGAGCTGATCCAATCTACTAAACGAGGATGCTGTCACATGAGTACAATTGATCTCCGATCTGGGTACTGGCAGGTCTCTGTAAATGAAGAGGACAGAGACAAGACGGCATTTGTTACACCGTTCGGAACGTTTCGTTTCAAGAGAATGCCTTTTGGTTTGAAAAACGGACCAGCCACTTTTCAACGCCTTATAGATAGAATGCGTTCTGGTTCGGCGCTTAAGGATGTGACAATTTTAGGATATTTGGATGATTTGCTCATAATATCGGACAGTGGCTTTTCAAAGCATTTAGAAGACCTGCGCGCCGTTTTCGAGCAACTAAAAAAATTCAAGTTGCGTGCCAACCGTGAAAAATGTGTATTTGTGAGAGAGTCTGTAAAATATTTAGGGCATGTGATATCTAAGGACGGTGTTTCTGCTGATGAGGATAAGATTCGGGCTATCCTGGACATGAAACCTCCGTCTTCGTTGAAACATCTGAGGACGTTCATACAGACTTGCTCGTGGTTCAGGAAATTCATACCTGGTTTCTCTCAAGTCGCCGAACCGCTTACTAGATTGACCAGAAAGAATCAAACGTGGGCATGGGGGCCCCAACAAGTTGATGCTTTCAATACCTTGAAACAGCTTTTGACGTCAACGCCTATTCTCGTTCAGGCTGACTACTCCAAGCCCTTTATCTTGCGCACCGACGCGAGTAATTATGCTTTAGGAGCCGTATTGTTGCAGGGCGAGAAGTATGAAGAAAGACCGATCGAATTTGCTAGTCGTCTGTTGTCCGCAGCTGAAAGAAATTACTCAACCACCGAACGGGAAGCTCTCGCGGTCGTCTGGGCTGTCGACCGTTTTCGAGGTTATATTGATGGACATCCCGTTGTCGTGAGTAGTGACCATCAGCCGTTGAAATGGCTTTTATCATTAAAATCGCCATCAGGTCGTTTAGTACGATGGGCATTGAAGCTACAAGCTTATGAGCTACATTTTGAATACACTCCTGGTAAAATCAATGTGGTAGCTGATGCCTTAAGTCGTCCCGTCTGCACAGAAGAGTCTCGTGAATATTGCGGAATATGTTCGGTCATACTAGACCTACCTACACGTGATCTTACAGAGCTGCGTGCAGACCAACAATCGGACCCTGATATTAATAAAATTATCAAAGAGTTAGAAGATACAGAAGAAGTGGCGACTCGTCGTTGGACAGAACGAGGATACATACTGGAGCGTGGTATCCTGTACCGCTACAATCCAGATACAGACAACGAATCACCACAGTTGGTAATACCAGCAAGCATTCGTGAGGAAATTCTACGTGAATGTCACGATGCTCCGATTGCAGGTCACCCTGGGATAGAAAAGACATACCAGAAAGTTGCGCAGCACTATTTCTTTCCTGGCATGAGAAGAATGATTACAGATTATGTAAAATCTTGTACCACATGTCAGCGCTATAAGGCAACAAACGAGAAACCACAAGGTCTCATTCAGACGCCTATTTTAAACCAACGCAATGAAGTATTGGCTATTGATCTTTTTGGACCACTACCAGAGGGTGAGAACGGTGAAAAATGGATATTATTAGTGGAAGACACCGCAACAAGATGGGTTGAATTATATGCCCTTAGAGAAGCTACGTCTGTTGCTTGTGCAAAAATACTCATCGAAGAATATTTTATGCGTTACGGCTTATGTCGTCGTGTGGTATCCGACAATGGAGTACAGTTTGTGTCGGCAGTCATGCAGAAGTGCATGTACATGCTAGGCATTACTCAGGACTTGATACCTTTTTATCATCCTGAAGCCAATCCTGCAGAAAGAAAAAACAGGGACATGAAAACAAAATTGGCTCAGTTGGTGGGTACAGACCACCCTTCGTGGCCAAAACAGCTACCTATGGTTCGTTTTAGCATGAACAGTTCAGTGTGTGAAACGACGGGTGCTACTCCTGCATTCCTATCGTTCGCACGGGAGTTGAGGTCTCCGTTAGAAGTATATGATGATCCAAAGGCTGTCCTGAAGAAGCAAAATTTTGTACCACAGATTACGCCATATCTCACCAAATTCTTACATTCACTGACTGAAGTGCGTGATAGAGTGGAACAACAGCAAGACAAAAGAAAATTGTATGCTGATCGTTCTAGAAGGGTAGGAAACGAGTTTAAAGAGGGTGATAAAGTTTTATTAGCAACCCACCAGTTAAGCGATGCCAGCAAGTTGAAGACTGCAAAGTTTTATCCTAAAAGAGATGGGCCATATGTTGTGCAAAAGAAGGCAAGTCCAACAACATATCTTATCGCCCCTGTTGAGAATCCTAGAGAGTTGTTAGGAAAGTTCCATGTAAGTGAGCTTACGCCATTTAGGGGACGTGGTGATGAACATGCTCAGCCACTAGTTCCTAAAAGAAAGCGAGGCCGTCCTCGTTTACAGCCTGATTCAGGGAATCTCGATAGTAGGCTAGACCACGATCGAGGACGCAATCGTGATCTAGAGGGGGAGTATGTGACCAGGCAACCCCAAGCTAACGATAGTGCCAACTTATTGCCACCGGTGAACGCACATTCAAACAATGATGTCGGCTGCACTGATCGCAGCAGCCAATCAGAAAACAGTCCGACGAGTCCGTTAGCGCTCGTGGCAAATATAAACCCGCGTGATAGGCTATTGTGTGAGAGCCAGTCACGCGATACTAGTTTGGGCGCGGGGAACCGACAAGATGCGGGGGTGAGCCCGCCATCAACGTCGCAGTCGACCTCGATCCTTTGCGCGCCGCGACGTTTCCCAAAACGTAAACGCAGAGCTAAAGTGCTATTTGATTTGTGAGCTAAACTGTACCCTAGATCTAGTGCATAGTGTTTGTCGTTTCGCTCGTTACCTGTTTTTGATTACCTACGGACTTTTTGTGTGGAAACTGTGTTTTCCAACGACTTGGAATATAATAAACCCGTGTACGACATCTCGGCGGTTTTATTTATCTACAATTCGACGTCCAGAGGCCTGAACCCTAAGCCCGTGGGCTAAAAATGTTATAATAACGCTTACTTATTTGTCTGAAAATAAAACGTTATATTAGAAGATTACTTATCATAATTTAGAAGAATAAACACAAGTTTTAATAAAAATTAGAACCATGTGATTTAATCTAAACAAGAGTATAAATAGGCCAGGGTTGTCAACCCAACCCTTTGAGGAGTAAATCATAATGAATGGAAACGTAGAGGATGCGCAGAGGGGTGTATTAATAAGCTGTGATAGATGCATTTTGAAACAAATCTAGTGTAAAAAGGTAGAAATAAAAACTGCTATTTTAAAGTAATCTTAAAATAGTTAGCAGCTGTTACATTATAGGTTTTATAATGACAGCCTCTGTGGTGTAGTGGTTGAGCAGGTCAACTCATAACCCGGATACTGCGATAGGCCAAGTATTAAAATAGTAGCTATATATAAAAAGCGTACAAACTTGTTCTGTGTGTATCTGGGTGTTGTGGGATCATGGCCATCGTAGTTCCTGGGTCCCTAGATACCTACAGAGAATTCTAATTTACACATGGAAAACTAAAAATCATTAGAAAGAAGAAAGAAAGAAAGAAAAATGTTTTATTCATGACAAACAGTAACTAAATTGGTAGAACATATTGCAAAAAAACAAATATCACGATTGACAGTTGCCACGAATCGTTCCCAACTCAGCATAATTCTGGTTTTCCGTTGGGGCCGTTTCGGTGTTTTCGGCCATTATAGATTCAAATAAATAAATAAATAAAGCCTTTATTTCTACTACTTTACAATAGATTATCTTACATTTCATTTACTAATTAAAAAACAATTCTTTTATAATTTACGTGCATGCAAAATATTGTGTTAATGAATCCAGTCTAGTATTGTATAAGAATGTAATAATTGTATTTGATTGGAATATTTAAGTTCATATAATATTAACCTTTGTCTTTTTCTCAGTCTTCATTCTCATTTTCTTTAGTGGTAGTCGCCTCACGGCGTAGGCCTCCCCCATCTCTTTCCACCCTCTTCTATCTCTAGCTTTTGTCATCCAATCTGGATCTATCCTTTTCGAGAAAATGTCACTCCATCTCTTTTACGGCCTACCTCTATTTCTCGTTTCATTTCTCCTAGTGTGATGTTACATTATAGTTTCAAAGAACCTTAAAATCATATGGAACTACTAGCGGCTTACCCCGGCTTTGCACGTGTAGTGTTGGAGCCTATGTTACTCAGGGTGAATGTAGCTTTCCAATAGTGAAAGAATTTTTGAAATCGGCACAGTAGTTTTTGAGTTTATTCATTACAAACATACACACAAAAATACAAATCTTTCCTCTTTATAATAGTGGTGTAGGTAAAAAGTTTATCAAGCACCCACCTATCTTATCTAACGTTTTAACAATACCTCCTAACTTTTTTACCTTAACCATCCTTAACTCTATCTAAGACGAACTAGCCATAGTGGCTTTTTCTAAGTTTCATAAGCAAGATCAATAGCACAGTTACCTCTCACCACGTGATCACTGTTGATCTTGATGATCAACAGTGATCACGTCACACACTTGACGGCAATCAATCTGCGCCGGTGGAGCAAAGCGGCCGTCGACTCCGATCTATCACAGCGATACGCTGAGACAACAGCCACGATAGCTGTTTACTTTAAACTCTCCCACGGGGCGGTGAGAAAGGATACGTCGGCTGAAATTGTGAAATTTTATGAAGATGAGCCAAAATACTGTTACAGATAAAGAAAATATATGTTTTGAAGGAGCGCAACTGTTTAACAAGCTTCCAAACGATGTTAAAACAATAAAAAACTCAGCATATTAAATCAAAACTAAACACTTTTGTTATTACAAAACTCTAAGTCCGACCCTGTACTTGTAAGTGGGCAAGCGTATGGGAATGGCGTTGGGAGTTATTATCAATATCAAATCAATGCATTAGATTTCACAAATTTTGATCCACACGTAACTGGTGTCAGGAGCCGGTCCCTAGTTTCAAAAGATGCCATTGAATTCAACTACACCCAGTATGCGTTAAAATTACCACAGGAATACATAGTTATTGGACCGGAAGACGCAGCGTAGGCCGGCCCCCACTCGGTGGACCGACGATCTGGTGAAAGCCGCGGGGAGCCGATGGATGCAGGAGGCGAGCAGCCGCTCAAGGTGGTGCGCTCTGGGGGAGGCCTGTTCAGCAGTGGACGTCTTCAGGCTGTTGATGATGATGATGACATAGTTATTAGAAGTTTATGCATGTTTTCAAGAGGAGAGCGAACAGGTTTATAGGCAAGCGTGCTACATCGTCGACCATATTGTCATTTAACATCAGAAGAAATGTGGTCACATGCAAGCCAAAAGAATACTTTTTAATGGAACTGTAGAAGGTAACTTCAGCTCGAGGATCTACGAATGCTGTCGTATCTGCGGCCAGTTCGCGCGGCTGCGGCGCTTGCACTTTGACGGCATAGATCGGATAGTTGCACGTGGCCATCAACAGACTGAAGATGCCCAATACTGAACATAAGCCTCTCATAAAGTGCCACTTTAACCGGATATTTGTCTTTTGCATTCAACGGCTCCCAGTGGTTCAGGGGGTCTAACAAAGATTCCAGCGTGAGGCGCTAACACCTCACGCTAACTCCAAAATGTATGGGAATGACAGTTCCTGTGCGGATAACTTTTCCGCAGCTAATGTCATTCCCGTGCATTTTGGAGTTAGCTTGAGGCGATAACGTTTCACGCTGGGATCTTTGCTGGACCCCCAGACCAGCACATCTACTGCGTAACTATTCTGGTAATGAACATCGCCTGCCATCCTGAACGCGCCCATTTACAAGTCCGTGACTGCGAGTAGCACACGATCACCATCGTCACCAGACTTATGTTAAGTTAATGTAAGGCCCAAGGTCAACGTATAGAGGAGGCGGCCTACGTTGCGTCTTCCTGTTCATAGCCGCCACTCGAGAACTTTTCTCCCCCAATGGTTTTCGGTAAAGCACTCCAGCCATGTCTTAATTATAGCAGGCTAAGGTCGTCCATAATAGAAGCACACTACAGAACCTATTTAAAAAAAAAATAAGGGAAGATCCTTCCAAAAGATGCATAACCAAATCCACAATCTGTTATGCAAAAGAAATCTATGTCGAACATATGATCGTCAGTTGTTTTTCCACTTCATCCAGACAGGTGGCTGACAAGCCCAATCTGTGCACGTTCAAAAAACCAGAGACAGAGATAGCGGCATGTTAGAAAGAGACGGGTTCTAGTCTTTCCGTTTCCGTTTTATTATAAAAAATGCGCACATCTGCACCTTGACAGCTTTGTGAAGAGCGGTGGGAAGATTGAGACTTGTAACTTTAGATTTAGATGTGATATTCTGTTTCGGTTTTGCACGTGCGACAGCAACCAATTTAAACGAGAAAATTTTGTTCGAATTTTCCGTTACATACCAATAGTTTTAAATTAAAAATGAATGAGGATTATAGGACCTATATACACCCATATCCGCGTAGTTTTATTAACATATTAGTTATAATTATGGTCCGTAAACTCTGGTAATCGATGGGACGTCAGTAGATTTTGGATGGCCTAAAAATTTACCAGGACACAAATTTCTGACACCAAGACTGACCGCTTGCCATGTGGTCAGCCCTGGTGTCAGAATTTTTACACGAGACGAAGAATTCCCTAGACGTTAGTTGCTTCTGTATCATTATGTATTTATAGATAACCCTCTATTTAATAGGCACCTTTAGATACTTTATCAAAATAAATGTTTCCAATAAACACAAATTACTAAAATCAATTAAAACTACACAGTTTTGATCAAACGCTTAGCTCTCGTGAGCTAACACTAAAAAGGTGTGTACGGGAACTAAACATACTAAAAATAACTAAGACACACGGTGCACTGCATCTATAAATCATCTGCATACCTTTACTATCGGAGAGGTTAAAGCCCACTACGCTGACCAAGATCGATAAATAATTAGATACTGCCAAAGTAATCGAATCTAATGACCGTTTGTACAAGTCTATTAAAATACAACTTTTTTTTTTTTTTTTTTTTTAATGTGATTGAATGACGTGACGAGCTAGTCGTTCACCTGATGTTAAGTGACACGGCCGCCCATAACAGTTGCAGTGTCACCCGGAACTTTAAAACAATAGTTTCGCGCGACACTGCACTGCGCACGTCATCCTGAGACATCACCCAGTCTAATAATCAGATTACTAGACTGAGTGATCAGATCATAAAGTCTCATTTGCCCAGTAATTTCACTAGCTACAATGCCCTCCAAACCGGAACACAGTAGTGCTTGCACACTACTGCTTGGCGGCAGAATAACTGGCAAAGCGGTGGTACCTACCTAGACGAACTTTGCAGAAAAGTCCTACCACCTAGTAGACTTACTTATGCAACACTTTTCCCGGGTTCCCGTATATGTATTTTAAATTCTTGTCAACTTGGCAGACCAAATACTGAAGGCTTATTGGTTGGTTGTGGATCATCGGCTGTATCAACCAATGAGCGTACAGTGTAGAGTATTTGGCATGTTGAGAAACCGGGGGCTAGAGAGATAATGCGAACTCAGGAGCTGTCAAACTTTAGTACAGAAAGGCATAAGTCACTTGATAACTTTTAGGTTTTTACAGTTGCCTTCCGGTCTATTTAAGACAGACATGAAACTAAAATATACCAAAAAATAGCCCACAATACAAAATCAAACCTTTAAGATTACACCGCACTTTAACAGTGTTTATGTGTCAGTTCTCGAGCGGCGTCAACATCAACATATTTACTGAACTGGTATCTGTAAAGTAACATTTTAAATATTCATAAATGGTGTAAATTGCATGTGTTAATGGTGTTTTGTGTGTTGATGGTGGCAGGTGGCGACCACGAACCGGAAAACGCAGCCTAGGCCGGCCTCTCACTAGGTGGACCGACGAGATGATTAAAACCGCAGGAGCCGATGGATGCAAGATGCGGTCGAGCTGCGACCGCTCAAAGTGGCCTATGGGCCTATGGGGTGGAGATGCCTTCAGGCTGTTTATGATGATGATAATAATGATGTGTCAGAACCACTTAAAAAGAGCAAACTTATTTTTATTCATTTCATGAACACAAAAACTTCAAAAATCCAAAGGTTCTTATCCAGTTAGGCATAGGACATAGGTAGGGTACTTGTTCTGCCTTGGATGTGGTCCTACCATACCATAGTCCTTGTAGTTCCTGGGTCCTAGGTACAGAGAATCCCAGTCAGGGTCCAGGATCTATGTATGTGATCGTTGGGCGTTATTTTTTTTTAGTTATTTAGAAACAAAGATATTATAATATACCTAGTTCCTACCCCTCCGATTGCTAAGAATGAGAATTATAAAATATGTAGTAATATATTTTAAGGGGACTTTTACATTTTGGCGAGCTCAGTACCGCCCGCGCGGTACCGAGCTCGCAGAATCCGTCGGTTTGACGCATAATTTTGTAAAAGCCCTTAAAGAAATAATCACGGTGAGTTTCCACCTCTATCTAAAGAGGTTACTTCAAGACACGGTGTTATTCTGTCAAACGAAACGTAATCAAAGTTGAAACGATGCGTGAAAACGGATTCATTTCTATTTGAATGAAATGCTGATTGGTTTGTAGCATGATTGATGTGCGATCACCTGACACCGGTGCGTTTGGTAAATACAATAAATTACAAAATCAAATGGGAGGTGTCATTAAAATAACTAAAGTTAATATTGATTGCGATTGAGAACGTTGGTTCAAATATCTACACAATTTTGTTTGGAATCTATGGGTTTGGTTCTTTCGTTATTCGATAGCTACTTTTAGTTCATTTCAGCTGGATTCATAAAATATGTAGATAGGAAGCTATAGACTAACTACCTATAGAAACCAAGTACATTCGCGAAATGTAAGCAATTGGAGCCATAAGTGGCTCCAAACGACGCTCGCGTGGGTCAGTGCTCTCTGTGAAGAGCTTCTAGATTTTTTTTGATGGGAAGAGCTTCCAGAATTTTTTGGAATGATAAGTACGCGGTGAAAACGTGCCACAACACATCAGAAAAGCAGCATAAAAGTTCTGGTGGAGATTCCACTGGTAAGCTATTAATTTTTTTGCTTAATTCGTCTTAAATACCAAAAAAGTGGTGAGCGTTTTGAGAAGGTGTTGTTTGGAAACTTACCATCTATAGGTACTTATTCGAAGAAGGAAGACAGTGCCGTTGCAAGGACTTATCTAGCCTTCAATTTTAATAATAACGTAAAAGAAAATGCTAAAATACAATACAAAGCGGTGTGGCGGACGGCGTGACGATTTTTTTTGAACTGGCTAATGCTGTTGATCTCAACTGACCTTTATAGCGTGGCTGGGTTCCCCAGGCGCTTTAGGCGCCCAGCCGTCAAAAGTGGGAGGGCCCAGAGCATAGTATATGTATGAAAAATAGATTTCAAGTTTCAAAGAAGTTTCACGTAAAATATGTGCGCAGTCCAGATCCTTTATTTTTCCAGTTCTGATCATTCAAATCAATTCAACTTCTCTTCCAGAATAGTACCGTGGACTGAATCTATTTTTAAGCAACCCTTTTATATGGGAATCAGTTCATTAAGAAACGTTTTTATACGCTCCTATTTCTATTAAGAGAGCCATATGTTGTACTCGAAGCACATTGTTGGATCAACCCCTTTCAGGAAGTGGAAAAAATTTGGTCACATGTTTCTAGTTCCTGCTAGTGCATTGTTCTTAAATTAACTTTTTATTAATGAGGCTTGAAATATTTTAAATTACAGCTTACCTATAGTTACGTTTCCACATTATAATAATTATTATTGGTGGATATTGTTCTCTATTATATATTGTTGAATAATAGTACATTGTGATACGAGTGTGCAAAGTTGATCATTGCACTCGAGCCGGTAATATGCGCTAGCCGCAGGCAAGCGCGTTATGGGAGCTAAGAGTGTAATGATCAATGCACACGCATGTCATACGACGTTTTTCATTACAGTTGTTCAGTTATTCAGAGGAAAAACAGAGTTGTATTGTTAATTAACTTTGTGAAAAATGTCATGCAGGTTTCTTATTTTCACGCGCCGTCAGAGAAAAACCGTGTTGGCAATGAAAACCGATTGTTGAAAAACCGATGGCGCGAGCAAAATCGACATGACCAAAACGAAACGTAACGAAAACTGGAACTGGAACTAGAGCTGGGACTGGACCTGGAACTGGAACTAGAGCTGGGACTGGAACTGGAACTGGAACTGGAACTGGAACTGGAACTGAAACTGGAACTGGAACTAGAGCTGGGACTGGACCTGGAACTGGAACTAGAGCTGGGACTGGAACTGGAACTGGAACTAGAGCTGGGACTGGAACTGGAACTGGAACTGGAACTGGAACTGGAACTGAAACTGGAACTGGAACTAGAGCTGGGACTGGACCTGGAACTGGAACTAGAGCTGGGACTGGAACTGGAACTGGAACTGGAACTGGTACTGGAACTGGAACTAGAACTAGAACTAGAACGAAACGAAATGAAATAAATAAATAAATAAATAAATATGTGTGGACGTTACACACAGCGCCATCTAGCCCCAAACTAAGCAAAGCTTGTACTATGGGAACCAGATAACTGATACAATACTTAAATACTTTTTGTTTGTGAATACATACATAGAATACAAATGACGAAAATGTACGTATAACTTGCAGTGAGATCAGGTTATCATAATTATTATAACGAGTGCGGTAATTTAGAGTAAAATGCACACATTTAAAATTGGGTGGATTTTGGTTATAAAACTAAAATTAAAATTAGCCAATGTACCAGGTAGATATACAGGTGCATGGAATTCATCATATAAAGAAAAGAGCACAAATTGGTTTTCTATCGTATACTTATGTGTTTTACCACCATATCCTCAAATTCCTCTCTTGGACTCCTCTACTATAATGATTTGTGCGCCCCCTAAAGAAATTTCTGTATCCGCGCCTGACTACCTACCCCACTAAATCACACCACTCGTCAAATAGATCCCCGTATTTTATATGTGTGCACAAGTGTCAAATATCAAGTATCAAGTTCATATCAAAAGGTTACTTCCTCAGGATATGTAGGGCGAAAGGAGGATGGAGCGAAAGTGGATTAGGTGCAGACTGCTGAAGATGACATGCTGTTGTGATTCCAAATTAAGCACTGTGGATGTTGATGACTAAACCGTAGGGCTAAAAGAATTCTAAAACTAACATTATTAGGTCTTTAACCTAAAAAATATATACAAAGAATCGTCCGATTGGGTAATAATTATCTAAACCTAAACCTAGGGCCAAAAGAATCCTAACCTAAAAGTTATTGAATTTTTAACATAAGTAATGCTATTTTTTAGGGTTCCGTACCCAAAGGGTAAAATGGATATTACTAAGACATCGCTGTCTGTCTGTCCGTCTGTCTGTGTACAAAAAAACGTGATTTTTTGTTAGTTTTTTATAGATAATGGTATGGAACCATTCGTGCGCGAGTCCAACTCGCACTTGGCTGGTTTTTTAGAATCATTTTACTATCATGTTGTAATTTATGTAGAATATCATTTGTCTTACATATGCTCTTAACGATCTAAGTCTAAGTCATATAACTTAATGCAAATAGGCTTTTTTGAGTACTTTTGCAAGTCAAAATCTGACTGAATACTGATTTATATCCAAATTAATTATTTAAGCGTAGGTATATAAAATTATTTAATACGTTGTTTTTGCTATGGCAATTGAGTTTGAAAAAAAACCTATCCAATACCACTATCAGCAGTACCTATATCTGAAATTAATCATATCATCGGGGGTGCACTGCAAAGTAACCTGAGATCAGAAGGACATCTCATATATTTGTACAATTCCACTGATACCTGCAAGAAGGTTATATTCGAACCGGATACACCGGATACGGATGTAGGTGGAGAGATGGGGCGATGAGAATTTATTAGCAGAGTTCCGCTCCGGAGTATCTAGTTACTGTACTTACCTTCAGGTACTTGATTCCTGTGAGAGTTGCACCTGGCTTAAAGTTAAATAGGTGCTCTACCTACATACCATACAATCTGCCACACTATTTCTCAACTCAATCAGCCAAATTGCATCGTTTGGAGGCGTATTGGAGCTCGATTGATCGCGATTCCAGCATATCGCGTGGCTGGCGTCTGGCGTCACAAGGCAGATTGGATGGCAGAGTAGATGGTATGGAGCCACCTTTAAAAACAATGGGTCTTTGGGGCTCGCAGGCACAGCTTCTTGTCAAGGAACTGTCCAGACACTAGTTGAATTAACTGACGCGCAACCAAAAAGGCTGGTACGTACCTTGGCGAACGAATCAACCTGGCTATTCAACGTGAGAACAGGCTTATCAAACTTGATATTCCGAATCAGCCCGGCCATTCAACAAGGGCACTAGGTTATCAAACTTGGTATTCAACGTATCAGCCTGGCTATTCAACGAATCAGCCTGGCTGTTCAACGTGGAAACAGGGTTATCAAACTTGATATACAACGAATCAGCCTGGCTATTCAACGTGGTAATAGGGTTATCAAATTTGGTATTCAACGAATCAGCCTGGCCATTCAACGGGGGAAATGGGTAATCAAACTTGGTATTCTAATGGGAATAAACGGATAAGTCGAAGTTCGGCTAAATGTCATCCTTTCAAAGTTCACAGACATTCAGGAAACGATTTGGTTCCACTTTTATAATGCGTATTTTACTACTGCTAAGGAATGGAACTTGTTGCCAGCTTCTGTTTTTCCTGAAACTTGTAACCTGGGTGTCTTCAAAGCCAGAGTGAATAGGTAGCTCACTAAATCCACCAAAACGTCTTATGTTATGGGTCCGACGGTATACAATAAGGTCCCGGTGCAGATCACCACTGCCTCTAGTTGAGCTGCTTTAAGTCCCGACTCAAACGCTGGCTTATCGAGCAGACGTTCTACAGTTTCGAAGAGTTTGTAGAACGTAAGAGAATGACATAAGATTTTTTATTGAATTACTTAATATACTAAGTATAATATTTTTTTCTTTATTTTGATTTGTTTATTATTCAATTTTGTTATAATATTGTTCATTGACATTGATCGATTATTATAATTATGACACTGATTCCATAGTAGGTATAGAGCTATGAAAATAGGGCAAATTGCTGTGTGTACAGAATAATTATTTTTTCAAAGTAATTTGTATCTGTGACCGATCTGTAAATTTTCTTACCAATAAATTGATTATGATTATGATTACGATTTACGTGCTCCATCTTCGGCCACACCGATGCTTACCTACAATCAGGCGAGTCCGTGGTCAAACGTAAATCTATCTATACCAATATTACGATGATTCCTAGACTGTAAGATCAGACAATCTGCGTCGTTGAAGAATAACCGTCTCCATCCCTCAAATAATATGTAGGTAGTTTTTCTTTTTTTATAATTTATCTTTGCTGACAATTTCGCTTTGTCTCTGGCTCTAGTGCTCATTTATACCTTCTAATATTGAAGTTATACTCCAATTACCCTAACCACATTTAACTCAAGCTAAGTCAGTATAATTTCCCATACATCCAGAGTTGAACAACCGGGTAATTAGTTGCAATTAGTTCACGATGAGAGCGAGAATTTTAACAAGATCGCACCCTGTGAGGTTTACTCGGGAAGTCAATAGAGGTGTGTTTGGACTTAGACTTGCATCTATTGGACGCAAGTGTAGAATATGGAATTAGTTTAGTAAAGATGTGAAAAGGCGATGTTTTTGGTCTATAAGTACTTAATTTTCTATTAAAGGTTTGATGAGACAAAATATATTAAATCAAACATTTCACATAAAAACAAACATATCACGTGATACAGAAAACCGGCGTGTCTCACATAAAGTGTTTGGGCACTTCTTCACAGTTACAGCATACAGCAAAACCTTCTTTTTGTATACGTATGACTACATCGTAAAAATCATCATAGAATGGAAGGTAGAAGAGAAAAGAGGAATAGGCAGACCTAGAAAGATACCAGCTAAGATAACAAGATAAAATTGTCATGTCATAAGGGGAAGTCAAAGCATTGACTGAAGATCTGGAGACTTCAAGTCAAGAGTGAACAGGTACCTTCTAGGCAAGCATGCACCACCGTAGGCCGCGTCATCACTTACCATCAGGTGAAACAGTGGTCAAATGCTATGCCTATAAATTATTTTAATACAAGATAGAGAACGATTTCTCCACCAACAAGAATGGACTGTTAAATAATGCGAAGACAAAAAAAATACTGTAGAATTATAAGATGAAGAAGATTACACTAACTTTCAATTATCAAATGATTCAAATAGTTTTTTTAGTCTAAGAGTTTTTACTGTGAATAATTAACCGTTAGCATTTTCTGTATTGAGCTTTGATACGACCTAAGCTTTTAAGCTTTACGTAATACATCCAAACTCAATATTATAAATTCGAAAGTAACAGTCTAGTTATCTCTCTATCTGTAATGTCACCTTTTGACAGCTTTTCACAGGTAAACAGCCAGACCAATCTTGATCTAATTTAGTCCGTGATAGTTTGAACCCTGGGAAAGGACATATTTTTGATTCCGATAAACTATAACCCACGCGTGCAAAGCTGCGCACAGCACAGCTGTTGGTGTATATGGTTCTAAAAATCGTTTCGAAAATTCAAAAAAAGGCATTATTGCATAAAATAAGTACCTACCTGTTTTTATTGTTAGACTAAAATACCATGGAAAGTGTTCTCACACAAATCTAGATCACAAGAAAACGTCTAGATTATAGCGTACGTAGGTATAGGAACATTGCTTAGTTTCCGTTCTTTACCAGTAATAATATACATAGGGGTATGTATTTATAATAATAGGTAAGGTATGCAAGTAATAATGGCTAAACGAAATTCCATGTAATTTATTGAAATTGTTGCATCCCGAGTATTATAATATGTAATTATAATCTTTACCTATATATTATAAAAGATACTTTTTTTGTTAATTTCTGTGGCATTTAGGTACGTCAAAAAGTTCACCCATATAATTACGTCATATCGTACCTATGGGGAAGTCAAAGCGTTGGCTGAAGACAGAGAACGATGTCGATTACTCCACCAACAAGAGCAGAGGTCTTAAATAATAAGGAGAGAAGAAGATTGCTACATCAGGATCTGCAAGGACACTTTCATCATCATCATCGTGCTTTTTTGTGCCCACTGCTATGAATATGGGGTAATTAGGGAGGGTTTGCAATAATCACCACGCTTGGCAGGTGCCTTGGTGATTGCAGTAGGTTATAATAATGCAGACCAAAAAGAATGCTGCTCCCCATCATCAACAGCCTGAAGACGTCCACTGCTGATCATAGGCGTCCCCCAGAGAGCGCAACCTTGAGCGGCAGCCCGCCTCCTGTATCCATCGGCTCCCCGTGGCTTTCAGATCGTCGGTTCACCGAGTTGGGGGTCGGCCTACACTACGTCTTCCGGTTCATGGTCGCCACTCGAGAATATTTCTTCCCCATCGGTTGTTAGTTCTACGAGCGATGTGGCCTGCCCATTGCCATTTCAACTTGCTAATTCTAAGAGCTATATTGGTCACTTTAGTTCTCCTGCGAATCTCCTAGTTCTGGAGCTTTTCTCGTAGGGAAACACCGAGCATAGCTCTCTCCATTGCTCGTTGCGCGACTCTGAGCTTACTAATGAGGCCAACAGTAAGAGACATGTCTCAGTTCCATAAGTTATCATTGGCAACACACACTGATTGAAACCTTTCGTTTTCAGGCTATGCTGTATTTTGGATGAAAAGATAGGTCGAAGCTGCTCATTCCCAGGATATTTCCTTAGCCGACTCTTACGGCACCCGCAGGGAAAAATGGGGTGATCCTTTTCTTACGTCTCGGGACCACACGGCATCTTCATAGCAAGGTATAAAAACAAGATATTTTTATCCGAGATTCTGCAGGAAAACGCTGTGTGTCTCTAGTAATGATATATTTAAATTATACATTACGTATACTACCCGAGAATTTTCATAAAGCTCAACATTACAACTCTTTAACAAGCTCAAATTTCATAAGTTGTAGTTCTTAACTCAATAATATACAAACAACATAAATTGTTTGAATACTAGAAGCAACTGCCCACTTTAAACTTGCAAATATTCCTATTTGAATGCATTAAAAAGTTCAAAGATCAGGCCTTAAATTTGAATAATAATGCGTACCTAACCATACACAAACAAAATTCTTAACCTAAAGAACGTTCCGGAATCCGTCTCCGAGTCATTTCTCCAGATTTACCGCTACCAAACACCGAAATATATTTATCAACATATTAAAATAAAAAGTGAATTTGTTAGTAAACATAATGCGTCTCATTTGAAATAATTTACGTAAAGAAATATCAATATTGAGCTGAGATACGCGTGTTTTATGGTAAGTTTAATCTTTGCCCTGTATTAGGCTAAGTGTATGTGTGTAAGTTATGCGGAAGCTAAGGTTCTACTGCTAATCATGTTAGCTTGGTATTTGATAGCTCGAATTGCGTTTGGTTTTTATTGTGTTTACTTACTGCTCATGGGAAGTGAAGGTTTTGGAGCTTTGAGATGATCACTAATCTTGAATACTTTGGAAGAATGTCAGCTATTTATACAGATATCCAATACGCAACGTAAGGTTTACCAAAGCTATTTTACTAATAATGGATGGAATATATTAGTAGGTACCTATTAGCACTAAAACATAGCTATCGATGTACTAAGACATAACAATTTATTCTGCAAGTGGGACAGAGTGGATCTCAAACTTTGAAACAAGCTACTTTGTCCTAACATTGGGACAACTTAGTAGGGCATAGTTGAATGAGGCCAATGCATCGATGCTACGGATCTGAGTTGTCTATTCTGCATTGTGCCGGATTGCTTGCACCTGTAGTGGAAAAGAGAACTTCCTTTTTCAACCTAACATTATTTTAATAGACTTGCTACTTAATATTAACATTGTGATTATAAATACACAGTATTTACAATATTTTAATTTAAGTATTTTAAGTAAAACACTAGATTTTGGTTTTTGCATTGTTAGGTTACTTATAACATATGGAATATTAACAAACTATTTGTTTTTAAACGGGCAATGTGTCTTTATTACTCAAGCTAACTACTACAATAATAAAAACTAAACTAAACTAGCTACTTTACCTACTACAAAGAACACTTATGGACTGTATACCTAATAGCCGCGATGGCCTATAGACAGCCCAAGTACTCCAGCCCACTACCACATACAAACTATTAAACATTTGTTAGTTATAAAATATACGTTACATTTTTAGCCAGAACAACAAGAATTCAGATCGAGAAATGTTGGAGCAGTAGAATGGGGTAACGTGGTGAAGACAACATGGTGGAGAAGTAGAAGCAGTGGTTTAGTTTTGATCTGGATGTAAATAATAATGTTTAAAACGTAATGGTGAGTATGACATAATTTAATGTTACTAAATCGTATGTAGTTCGGGAGTACTTATAATTGTTTATGTAGATAATTTTCTTAAATCAATAAAATACAATGGTTTGATTTATTTGAATTGTTAACATTAGTAAGTGGCAACATCCTACCAGATGACAATTACAGCAAGCAGGCTACCAAAAATTAGGCTGATCACTTATAGTCCATTGACTCGTATATAAATTTACATTACGAGATCAAGTTTTGAACAAACTGTGATGTCGTCATTTCCATCGGATGCAAATGAGACAATGACGACAGCGTGTCTACGGACGCCGTCGTTTTTCCATTAACAAAATTATTATTAGGTTATTATAAAAGTGTCACCTACGAATGTTTATCTGTAGACGTGTTGACTAATGGGTGACCGGTAACCACACCTACGGAGGTTGTCGCGGAAAAGAAGCAACTTGAGCGTTTTGTGAATTGACCTTTTAGTTTCTAAACTATAATAATTATGTAAGATGGTAAATGCTTGTAAGACTGTCTGCAAAACCCTGATTTTGTTCAAAATCTGCCGTTAAATAGTAGTGTGCAAATATCTAGAGAACTATAGGTGCTAATATGTGCTCTTCCTTTCAAGTGATAATGGGCACTGAGTAATAAAAACTTGCTTTTCAGTTTAGATTAGTATTCGTATTGAGGTACCTTATAAAAACGATCGTGAAGTGGAGTAAGGCATTTGTCCGTAAAAATATCTAACATGTATTTGCAATCTGCATGCAACATCAACTCATAATGTCACACACTGATAAGACACGGGCCTTCTTCTACAGGAAGGAAATATAGGTACAGCAAATTTAATTCCTACTAGAACCGTCATCGAAGACGCCCTCGAACCCTCGAAGAAGCACACTAACTCATAAAATCCATCATGGAAGGAAAAGTAGAAGGAAAGTGAGGAAGAGGACGACCGAGAAGAACATTCGTGGATCAACTGAAAGAAAAGGCTAATGTCATGTCGTACCAAGAGCTGAAAATGCTATAGCAAAATCGTGAAGAATGGAAGATCCTCCATAGACAAAAGCTTAGCTCTTAAATGAAAGAAGAAGAAGAAGAACCGTCACTCTCCACACAAATGATGAGCACACATAATTTAATACCACCATAGGTACCTAAGTATAGGTCATAACATAGGTGGGGTTCGAAATGAAGAGATCCGCAGGAGATATAAAGTAACCGATTATAGCTCTTAGACTTAGCAAGTTGAAATAGCAGTAAAGAAAGAAGAGAGGAAGAAAGGTTCTCAAGAAGCGACCACGAACAGGAAGA
Organism: Ennomos quercinarius; assembly: GCA_910589525.2. Taxonomy (NCBI): domain Eukaryota; kingdom Metazoa; phylum Arthropoda; class Insecta; order Lepidoptera; family Geometridae; genus Ennomos; species Ennomos quercinarius. Next base: position 10,755,922 of record OU342507.1, on the reverse strand, counting down.
CGCAGCGTGGTCGAGCCCCACTAGGTGGACTGACGATCTGGTTAAAACCTTGCAGCTGTTGAATGCAGAAGGAGAGTGCCACTCAAAGTCAGCAGTGTATGTCTTCAGGCTAATGATGATGATGATGATGATAGGCCATTCCATCACGCTGGTCAAGTGTGGCTTAGTTCTTGATCATGCCGTGGTTTCGCAATGCCAATAAAATGCAACGTTTCGAAATTCTTCTAGCTAAAGTAGTTTTGCAACCATCTCATCTTACTTTATGTGGCTTTAACTTTGCGACTTAGTGCCCAACCTACAATCACTGGTTTATTAACCAACATTAGGTGTCCAAAACATAGGCCGACGCTGCTCCGTTCCATAACCTGCGCAGAGAAAGTGGATATGATAATTGAACAAGCGATGTGCGACCAGACTTGCTTTACGGACTATGTTAGGTTAATGTGGATAGGACCTTATTTATTGGTAATTTCTTTTGGTAGAGGACTATTGAAATTTTGACTTCCAGTAGCATAATGTTATCCTATATAGTAGGAGGCGGTCGGGCGATCGCGTGATGTAAAAGCTCTCAAAAGCTTCAGCAGCAGCATCTTGCGAACTGCACGTGTGAGCTTTTATGGCACCAAATTGATCACTCGTTTGTATTATTAATTCAACGCGATGTGATCTCCATAATTATGATCCCTATGTTCAGTAGTGGATGGAAAAGGGTTGAAATCAACAGCTTTCATCTTATATATTTCAAACACATGCATTTAAGCAATTTTTTATGTCTACGATACAAGTTGAAAACCATAGAAATAAAAGTATTAAATTTATCGTATTGGGGGTCCTCCGGGACGGGGTCCCCGGGGACCGTGGTACTCAGGGAGTAACCCGATGATGAATGATGAATTATATATATTTAACGCAGTTTGATTATAGGTACACATAAGTAGCAAGATTTTTTTAAAATATTTATATTTATTTAAAAAAAAAAAGATTAGAGATAATAATATCCTAAATCCTACTCCGAAACTTTTTGAAACTTGGTGTCAAGCCCTTCCTAATAGGTGATATTATTCAATTGTTCAACATGTATTTACATTGATTGGACTTTATCATCATTAAGCCTTTACGTTCTTCGTTATGGGCCTATTCCAGAAATAGAGTGTGTGCCATACGCCACCATAAATGCGTGCGAGTCTTCTTATAGTATAAACTTTATACTATCCTTTCCGTGGCTAGCATTAATAACACTAACAGCAAACACTAGTGCTCGGTAAGCTCCGATATTTTTTTTTCTTTTTTATTTCCTCCTAGTCTCATCCACACTACTCCACCGCTCCCATCCCGAAGCACGCGACGCTGCCGCGTTATCAATCATCTACTTTACTGTACGACCGCTTCGGGCGTATTTTATGCAACGCTGCCTTCCTCCATCTAGATTTCATGTTGAATTTACTTAAATCATTGAATACTTCTAATACTTCTTGTTTTATCTACTTAATATACCATATAGCCTTAACTTGGCTGTCTTTTAGTGTTTTTGTGATTGAAGATTTTAGACATTTTAGGTTACGTAGATATCGTCAATGAATGGAAGAAGCTCGCAGAGGATAGGAATCTACGGAGAATCTGCATTACAGAAGGGCTAAAGCTGCATGATAGAGCCGTGATTCGACAATCTTGCAGAAAGGAGAGCAAATCAGCACGACATGGACTCAAATGAAACTTAGCATGATTTGAGTTCATATTACAAGGTAGGATATAGAGTACTTAGTTGTAATCCACGCATAGTCCGATTTCATTCCCTTTTTTGTTAGAAAGGAGGTAAAGGAGGCTTTGAGTATTTTCCCGTAAATATTTCAAGGTCGTCGGTTTTGTAGTTAAGAAATTACAGACATCCAACCTTCAGCATTAGGTCCTAATCACTTAAAACCCAGAATGAACAGGAATGCAATGCAAACTTATGTAGATATAGCTACCTAAGTACCTACGTGGCGTAATCTATACGCTACGATGAAACATCGTCGGCAATGAAGATGAAGCCACTCCATATCATGTACTAGGAAAGAGAAGGCAAAGGGAAAAATACATAAGAAAAGGAGAATGAATGAAACGACGAATGGAGGCAGGTGCTTGTGTACCGCCTCTCTTCACCGTCATCCATTCCATTCCATATACCTTCTTTCTTCCTCTGGACAAGGTTAGGGAGTATAACTAGCTAACCCGTGCGAAGCCGGGGCGGGTCAGCTGGTAAGTTATAATTTCCTTTACTTCACAAGCTCTACGAACATCTGCTTTCCTGGTTATGTGATGCAAACACAACCTTTAATAAAACGGCTCATTTGCATGCAAGATGGTATTTAGTTATCTAGTAAGCTTACTTTACGTAGCTCTGAATGTTATGACAGGCGTGATGATGATGATGGTAGTGATGATGATGATGATGATGATGATGATGATGATGATGATGATGATGATGATGATGATGATGATAGTGGTGATGGTGGTGGTGGTGGTGGCCTAGCCGATTTTGGCCACAGCACTGTATTCAGCGTCTCTGAGTTTTTTTTAATGTGCTCTCATTATAACGTGTAGCTGACATATACCCAATATTCCTTGCTAATCGGTTTTCGAACTGAATCTTATACATGGGCTACAGTTTATTTGTTACTATACAAAAACTATCGTATGTCCAAGCTTTATCTTCATTTATTTGATTCTACATTTTATCAAGGTCAGTCCAGTCGCGAAACGGTGACAGACTGACGGGAGAGAGGTACTTTCCATTTTATAATATTAGCATCTATTTTATTTTTAACATTAACAACGAGAGCTTTTTTCATTTGCGCCTTTTCTTTTTAAATCGTGACATAGTCTGATCTAGGCTCCATTAGTACTTTTAGACTTCATCAATTATAATATCTAGGTACAAGATCAACAGCCACTTAAAAATCTAATTCATTTTCAAAATCAATCAACGAATCCACGAACTTTAATTTAAAGATGAGCAACCTTTTAAAAGTTGCATATTCAAGATGTGGATTGAAGAAAAAGATAGACAGAGCGAAGAGAACTGAAAAGTGAGGCAAATCTTTTACTACTTTTACATGTATTAAAGAATACGCGAAAAGACGTGTTTGTACACGTGAACATGCGTGTGTGAGTTGATACTGCATAATATCTCATGTCATTGGTGTAGAAAGTCTGAGTGAATTAGTAAAAAAAGTTAAATAGTAAAAAGTAAAATGTAAAAAAACTACATTCATAACAGTATGTACCTATGTGGCAAGCATTACAATATTATTGTAAGTGATAATTACGTTTACAGCTGTACGGTGTCCTATGTCTAAATAAAAAAAAGCCTAAATATACCACTACCAAACTGCTGTATTTAGACACGATATATTTTAGATTTACATTATAAGAAAGAGACTTTGAAAATGTATACATCCCCTAGGGCCTAAGGTACCAACATTGACTATATCTTTGGGTGCCAAAATGCGATGTTAGAATTGTAAGAAACGCGGATTACATAGGTCATCATCAACAGCCTAAAGACGTCCACTGCTGAACATAGGCCACAGAGCACTACTTTGAGCGGCTGCTTTGCTCTGCATCCATCAGCTCTCCTCAGTTTTAACCAGATCGTCGGTCCAGCTAGTGGGGGTTGGAATAGCGTGCCTCTAGTTCAATAAAATACAGATTCCGATTGCTGTTTGAGCACATAGGTATAGTGGCTTCACTTTCTAACTCCAAATACATTATCTGTTATTCTATGATCCACGATTGCAACGCATACATTGCATAATGCATAATAATGTAGGTGAAGTGTCTGCAAATCCGTGAGAATCCAACACGAATTATACATGTAAAACATATGTAAATAGGTCATAATATAAAACCAAAAGTAATTAAAAGACGGACTAGTCTATCGAATAAATTAATTATAGATCTTCGTTCGTCACTTTCTTTTGAATTAGCGTTTTAAAATTATCTGATTTGCTAATTTGTATTAAAGGTCCTAGTGACCTTTTAGCTGAGATGATATCACAGCTCAACAAGTTAACAGATGACCTGATATCAGAGAGGCAGGCGGCCTGCCGTCTCCCTTCGCCATCCAATCCATTCATCCTTTTTCCCTATGCAAAAAATAACTGCAGAATATTCAGAGTGAACCAGTTAGCTACCTCTCAACAAGGATCTGTCACCAAGCACCAAGACACATTTTTCAGGAGTGAGACTTTTTTATGTAAACGAATGACGTGATGAGCTTGCAGTTTGTCTGGTGTTAAGCGTCACAGCCGCTCATAACAGATGCTGTGTCACTCGGAGCTTTGAATTAAAGTTTTGCGTGACACTGCGCTGCCCACGTCCTGAGACATCACACAGTCTAGTAATAAGATTTCTAGACTGCGAGATTAGACCATAAAGTCTCATTTACGTAGAAATTTCATTAGCTACAATGCCTTTCAAACCGGAACACTATTGCTTGGTGGCTATATGCTTGCACACTATTGCTTGGAGGCAGAATAACTGGCAAAGGACTTTGCAGTCAAGTCCTACCACCAAGTAAAATGTTTGCCTAACCAGATGAGCGCTACAAAATGCACTACCGCCATGCAAATAGATCAAAACAGAGTATTTTTAAATATGTTTCACTTTCTATAACTTCTTTCTGATAATATTTTAAATGATAATTCAGATACTTAAAACAAATTCGACGTTTAATATAAAAATCAACACGCCAATAACTCAGGGTTAATTTGAACGATGACGCCAGTTTTCGATGTCTCTAAGTACAGTCATGCCTAGATACTTAGGTGTCAAGCACCTCTGTGAACATTTTACTGTTTATCGACTCAAATGCCAGATCCCAGGTTATTACCTATCCCACAAGATTCAAAGCTAAATATTTAACATACCTACATTACTTACATTAGATCATATCACGTCTAATTAAACTTTATTACTATACCTATATAATAGGGGGAGGGTCTGTTTCACGAAGTCTGAATAAAGTTCCAGTTAAGCCGTTTGCGACACTGATAAACAAACTCTATAGTTGCTGCATTTCAAGATCATTGACATGGACCAGAATATTTATATGTGCCAGATAACATAGTAATGTGTTTGACATTTTTCATGACAAGTATGTCAAACTATGTCAATGACATTTCTATATACAATACAACCTTGTAAAAATTAACGAATGCTGTAATGCGGAGTTCAATGAGTTGTATGAAGTACCTAACTCAAAAAAAAAGAAAAGAAAAATACGTAACTCAGATGATACATTATTGGTTTATATTATTTATTCAAAGTTAATTTTAAAAAACTGCACTGTACAATCTTCGACGTTTGATCCCCGTGCTATATGTATAGTAGGTATTAGGTACATAACCTATAACATAAACATAGGCACGGACACACGTGCCATTTAGGCTATACAATGGCGATATTGAGGAATCCCGTGAATTTAACAGAAGAAATATTTAAAGGTTGAAGCTATGGGTTAAGTAATTTTGACAAATAAAAATGATTGTGAAATGCGACGTATGATTACCAAAACTAGTTTTATAAATTCCAGTAAATTAGATATTTTTTTAATGTCAAGGAACGATACTGGTTCCTATGAATCATAAATACAAATCATAAGCATCCAGGTAATTTATTTGCAGCTTTATCTAGACATTTTGAAACCAGATTCTACTTTTTTCCACGTTTGTATAATAACAGTACTGTAAATAATTCTAGTTTTTATTAAACAGAAAATTAACGAAGCGGCTCTACAGTCTAAATTATGATTATTTATATCATTCATTACATTACGTCGAAGTTTATTGACTTGAACTAACGGTTTTTGCCGGAAACGCGTTTAAGCCGGTTGCCGTTTGCCGAATAGACGAGTACCAAGTTTAAATTATTGATTCAAATTTCGAACTGATCTCATTATTTACGCGAGTTTCGCTGATAAAAAATGCAGCGCCTAATGAAGCGCTGGAGTGTGGTCCAAGTGGACTTGTTCTATAATTACTCTATTAATTTAAATTAAATTAAATGTTATATATAATTAAAACAACAACTTGTCAGTCTTATTGAAAAGTGTATTTTCAGTTACATTAGCTAAACGCGTAAAAAACCTTAATGTTTTAACAATGCGAAACTTTTTGAATGATTGGTTTATCCTAGGTTTGAGCAAAGCCTTCGGGCAGACCCCGAAACAAGTTCCAATTTCGGCCTTTTACCATAAAGTATTTCGGCCTCTGACTAAAGTAATTATTTGACTAAAGTTAGGTTAGGTTAGGTTTTGACTAATAAGACTTCAAGTCAGACCTGAGGACTGTCTAGTCAAACCTAGGAGCGCCGGGGCTTCGAGGTTTGACTATAACATATAGAACAATAATAATTTGATTGCTTTTCCCCCATTTTTTGTTTTTATTTTATTTTATTAAACCACAAAGCAGATTACAGACACTTGTCACAACAATAGTTTTATACTTACAAAAATTTGAAGCTAGATAGAGCTAGCCCTAATTTTTTTTTAAATGTAAATGAATGACGTGACGAGCTAGTCGTTTGTCTCATGTTAAGCGTCACGGCTGCCCATAACAGATTGCAGTATCACTCGGAACTCTAAATTAATATAGTTTTGCGTGACACTGCACTGCGCACGTCATCCTGAGACTTCACACAGTATAGTATTAAAATTACTAGACTGATTATGTGAATACAACAGCACTAAGTAGTTTTATATTATTTTTAACAGGAAATGTTCCATTTATAAATACGCCACGCTACAGTCTTATACCTTACAACACTTTTCCTATACAATAGTGCTGAGCCAAATTTGAATATTTCACGCGTTTAGCGCCGCGCGTGTCGATCGCCGGAAGTAAGTAGAATCCTTTATTTAAATAGCTCGTTTAAATACTAATTCTTTAGGTACCTACAGTTGGTCAAGATCACAGAACATGGCACAAATTACGCTTCGCCCCAAGATATAAAGCATCATTTTTTGTGCTGTGGTCAAGGTTCAGGATTTTTGATGCAAGTATGTAGACTCCACATTGTGGAGCGTCGTTAAAACTATTATTTATTCTGTGGCATTATGGCACGCATCAAAAATTCCAAACCTAGTGTGAATTCTGTTCCAAACCATGCCCAGCTGTACTAAAATTTGACAGCACTTAAGTTTTGCACTTATGACGTTGGCCGGTTGTAACGCATTTAGACACGTCTCCTGTAAGATAAATGCGAACATTAAACTTTTTTTATTAGAAACCCTACAGATCTACATAAAATAATAAAAACCGGCCAAGTGCTAGTTAGACTCGCGCACGAAGGGTTCCGTACCAATGTCTATACAAAAGAGCAAAATAAACACGTTTGTTGTATGGTAGTCCAAATTTTTATTTTATTCTGTTTATTCTGTTTATTTATAGTATTTGTTGTTATAGCGGCAACAGAAATACATCATCTGTGAAATTTTCAACTGTTAAATCACGGTTCATGAGATACAGCCTGGTGACAGACGGACAGACAGCGGAGCCTTAGTAATAGGGTCCGTTTTACCCTTTGGATATGGAAACCTAAAAAATAATATCAAATAATATTACAATAAGTATGTTGTTTGTTGTAGCTAACCCTTTTCCGCCACTTCAAACATTTCACGTCAAAACTGAACACTTCCATGACGAAAGGAAGCGCTAGTTCACAGTAGTCAATTGTTTTTTTCTCTAATCTGTGCGCTAGTTTTACTACGTTTGTTTAAAAGAAAACTAGATGGCGTTGTTCATCCTTAAAACACGCAAGCGCTTGCATCATACTAGAACTTGGGAACTCCTCAGTTGGACTGGAACATCCGCCAGCGGCATTCCTAAGGAGCAGATAGGAGGTAAGACAGAGAACCTTATAGGTATAACAGTTTTCTTGGAGGGAAGAAAATAAACAGTTTGTTATTTCAATGGTGCCAGTAACATATATTACCATTTACTTTACCAACCCTTATTTTCAAATTTTTCAGTAAAACCTTTGTTCAATTTTGTGTAAAAAAAAAATACACAAACTTGAAAATAAATGAAGAAAAATTGTGATGAAAGCTGCCCTGGTGATGTCTTGTAATATAGCAACTACCCCTAAAACAGCAAATATACAAACAAAAGTGATAAATGTCAGCCAGGCACGTCATCGACTAAATAGCCAGCACCTGCCACCATCCTGCCGCTCCCGTTACCAAAATACAATGATTAGAAATAACTGTAAATATCTATGATATTAATTTTTCGTTCTGAATTTAAATTATGACGAAAGTCATTTGTTTTCTTGAACTTATTGATAGCGCTCAATAGCGCTACTAGGCTCCTAATTTAGAGTTTTTTCGGTACGACCATGATGTAGTCACCAAATTAGATAGTTTTTATGTTAGTTATGGGTCTCATTAAAAAAATACCACTAATACATAACATAACACTATATTGTGCCACAAGAGACCAAAATCTTGTGTGTAATGGAAAGTGATTGTTTGAATCCAGAGCGAAGCGAAGAATCCTAAACGTGGCGAGGGATTCAAGTAGCGATGAATATTTTTGGTGTTAATATTTCAATTACACTGCTAGAACTCATTTTTTTTAAATTTGTGTGAATCAAATAAAAATTCTCTGTATTATTTTTATAAAAAGTCATCATCATCATCATCATTAACGGCCTGAAGATGTCCTCTCCTGAACATAGGCCTCCCCCAGAGCGCGCCAGCTTGAGCGGCTGCTCGCCTCCTGTATCCATCGGCTCCCCGCGGCTTTCACCAGATCGTCGGTCCACCGAGTGCGGGGCCGGCCTACGCTGCGTCTTCCGGTTCGTGGTCGCCACTCGAGAACCTTTCTTCCCCATCGGTTGTCAGTTCTACGAGCGATGTGGCCTGCCCACTGCATGCCGAGAATTCTAGCCTAGAAATAACTTAGAAGAGACCAAATAGAAACTGTCTTATTATTATTTTATAATCACCCAGTTCACACCAAGAAGGTTAAATTTACTCACAATCCGACCTAAAGCAATTCAATAAAAAATGTGTTTGTCTGCTCATTACTAACTGCGCGCGCGCACCGTAACGAAAGATAGGGTTGCGCTTGCCCCTAAATTTAATATTTAATCTTACTAACCAGCAATTTTTTACTTTAAAATATTTGGCTATATAGTCGATATTGCCGTAGCCAAAAAAAGTCTGTGACGTTACGATTATGGCGCGAAAAGTTTGACGTGACTTTAAAATATTGGTTGAATTTTGAATTGTATTATGTTGTTTTAAGGTTGGTGTTACCTTGAAGGGTCAAGTTCTGCTTGACAGGTCACGGTATCTCAATGGGCTGACCGCAGCAGTATTGTATGGAGTTTTATGGTAGTTCTTACTTCTTGGGGTTATTATGAGAGGAAGTGACATGTCGTTGGGTTTTCGGACGTTATTTTATTGACGTCTGTCGTATTTTTAACGGATAGGTTTGGTGTAATGAGGGGAACGTCTCAAATGAGTTTAAAGAACACTTCGGACAGTCTTTAGGAACATTGCACTTAAATGACATAATACAATGAGCTATTTTAAATTCATCATTTTCAAGTGAGAATAATCTTCAGAACTACATTACCTATACTAGCTAGCTACTTATATACTATTTGAAGCCCAACGATCACATACATAGATCCTGGACACTAACTAGGATTCCCTGTATCTAGGGACCCAAGAACTACGAGGACCATGGTCCCACAACACCCAGACACAGAGCAAGTATTAATTTGCACTTTTTTTCTTGTGCACAATCACTTGTCCTGTCGCAGGAATCGAACCCGCCGCCTCCGGATGATGAGCCGACCCGCTCAACCACCACACCACATAGACTGTCAAAATATTTACTTATTTATTTAATCATCATCAACAGCCTGAAGACGGCCACTGCTGAACATAGGCCTCCCCCAGAGCGCGCCACCTTAAGCGGCTGCTCGCGCATCCATCGGCTCCCCGCGGCTTTCACCGAGTGCGGGTCCGGCCTACGCTGCGTCTTCCGGTTCGTGGTCGCCACTCGAGAACCTTCCTTCCGAAACACCGAGCATAACTCTCTCCATAGCTCGCTGTGCGACTTTGAGCTTACTAATGAGGCCAACACTAAGAGACCACGTCTCAGTTCCATAAGTCATCACTGGCAACACACACTGATTGAAAACTTTCGTTTTCAGGCTCTACGGTATTTTGGACGAAAATATAGGACGAAGCTTCCCGAACGCTGCCCAACCGAGTTGGATTCTTCGTGCCACCTCTTTGTCGAAGTTGGACCTACCTAATCGGACAGTCTGCACAAAATATTATATATTATGGTATTTATTTAATAGTTTCGCACAAAAAGTGTACATGGATGAACTTAATGCTAAATAGCATTGTCTACCAGTTTTACCGAGTCTTGCGTAGCTTTATCAATATTCAATATTTACCTGAAGCCCAATTTTCGTAATTTAAATATATATAAATAAATATGACTGTGAACATTTCACACAGCGCCATCTAGCCCCAAGCTAAGCAAAGCTTGTACTATGGGAACCAGACAATTATAGTCAATGGAACCATACTTAAATACTTTTTGCTTGTAAATGCATATATATAGAATACACAAAAAAAATTAATTCAAGTATGGATCTAAGAATGTAACTTAATACAATTAAGTAACAAAAACAATGTCCCAATCAGACATAAATACTTACCCAGTTTTATTATTATTTGTCGGGTCACCAAACATTTGGGTCAATCGTTTTACCAAACGCGTAAGTTTTAATCAAATGTCATGCAACTCGGTTCTCTAGATTGTTCGACGCATTACACAAGACAAGTGCATGCACTCACGAATTTTGGCAACAGTTTGGAACATGCGTGACTATCCGTCATCACTATCCTATATAGATAGCCTACTGGTAGTAAAATTAACAGTTAAAAACGACAAAAATGATCACATGTACCGTTCGTTTTGGGAATGTGTGAGCAAAAGTTGCGTTTTTAACTGTTTTCGTTCACCGTTCGGATAGCTCAAAAACAGTTAAAAATGCCATCGTGAACTGCCAACTTTGACCCACCTGCGAAGATGGGGTAAAAGTAAAACTGATCGTTTTCTGACATTAGGGATTGACGTAGCATTATTGTCGAAATTCTCAAACCGAACGCTTTCCAACAACGCTATTTTTGCAAATGCCAAGCACGATACTGATCGCAATCCAAACGCCCCTTTTGTAGGTATTTAGATATTTTAATTTCTTTACATTTAGATGTTTAATTATGAGTTTTGTCGTAACTCATCATCATCATCATCAACAGCCTGAAGACGTCTACTGCTGAACACAGGCCTCCTCATAATACGCCACTATAGAATATAGATGCTTATTATAGGGGGACTGACGATCTGGTGAAAGCCGCGGGGAGCCGATGGATGCAGGAGGCGAGCAGCCGCTCATGGTGGCCCACTCAGGGGGAAGCCTATGTTCAGCAGTGGACGTCTTCAGGCTGTTGATGATGATGATGATAATGATTATAGGGAGGGTGGGTTTGCCATAATCACCACGCTTGGCAGGCGGCTTGGTGATCGCAGAAGATTTTAATGTACCAAGGAGAATGCTGCTGCTCATTCCCTTAGCCAGCTCTTACGGCACTCACGGGAAGAGATGGGGTGGTCCTATTCTCACATCACGCCGGGACCACACAGACTATTACAAACTCAATAGAGAGAAACAAAGTACTTAGTAACTACTTAATCCTCCGCTTGGAATAAGTACCTATTTTTATTTTAAGTAACAGGGTAATTTATTACAGTAGGGTTAGCACGGCCGGTAGACAAAACTGTCTTTCGTCTTTCCCCTGTTTTACTCCAAGCAAGTATGAAGAAAGTGACGTAAAACGGGGAAAGACAATTTTGTCTACCGTCCATGCTAACCCAGCTGGTGTCGTGGACACAGAAGGCTAGTTGCCTGTTATTAAAAATTAACAATTAAATATTATTTTCATAAAGTAGGTTAAAAATGAATGTAATAATTGAAAAAATAAATAAAATCGGTAAATAAATCAAGAGTATTAAAGCTTTTAAATTTTCTGGAAGGGGCATGGCCTGTCCCTTTCTCGCAAAACAGGAGATTCCCACTGTTACTATGAAAACGCACGTTGTGAAGTCGTATGTAAAGCTATCACAGCTTAGTAATGAGGTACTATGAAGGAGCAAGAGTGACGTCACTGCATGTTTGAGCTGTCTCTTTCTATTCCTGTATTTTAAAATGCTTGCAACATTGTCATTTTCGGAGATTTTATTTTGTTATCACGACTGTTTATTTTTTGAAAAATATTATTAATTTTATCCAAAAAAAAAATACCAGGAGACTAGACTATTCGCCCTATTCACAGATACTGAGTCTATGGTCGTTAATTTATTAATTTGATCGTATTTTTCGAAATTGAGTTGGTTGCATTTATAATTATTTCATTTGTATTAAAAGGAAAGGTTCTATGCAGAATATAGAAAGTCAATTAATTTTAAAAAGAATATTTATAAACCAACATAACCATTACAAATACAAACCCAAACAAACATAAGTGTCCATTTCGGAAATTAACAAATGATGCATCACTTTTTACTGCGCTATTGATAACTTTCTATTTCGAATACAGACATTAAATAAAAATAGATAGGTAGTAACCCGTGTTAGATTTCAACGTTAACCTTTACCTTCTTCGTGTATGAGTATGACCGAAAGTAGCTCATCACAACATCATCAACCTCTGTGGTGTAGTGGTTGAGCAGGTCGGCTCATAACCCTGAGGCGGTGGGTTCGATTCCCGCGTCAGGACAAGTATTTGTGCTCAGGAAAAAAGAGCAAATACTTGTTCTGTGTCTGGGTGTTGTGGACCATGGTCCTCGTAGTTCCTGGGTTCCTAGATACAGGGAGTCCTAGTTAGGGTCCAGGTTCTATGCATGTGATCGTTGGGCGTTATTATTATTAACAACCAGAATACGACTACTGCCTCCCCCAAAAACGCCCCTTTGGACACTTATCATAGGGGGGATTGCCATAATAACCACGCTTGACAAGCGCCTGGGTAATCGCAGAAGATTTTAATGTACAGAGAAGAATGCTGCTGTCCATTCTCTGGATATTCCCTTCGCCAGCTCTTACGGCACCCGCGGGAAGTGATTGGGTGGTGCTATTCTCACACACGGCCAGAAAGTAGCTCACAACTCCTGAATTGGGAACTGGCATTTAATTACACATCATCAGCTAAAAGTCCTCTTCTGAACATAGGCCTACCTCTTCTCTTCATTAGGCAATGTAACCTGGAATACCTGCATTTTGCAGAACAATAGAATAACAATCAATCAATAAATAAAAAAAATAAAAATATGTGTGGACATGTCACAGAACGCCATCTAGTCCCAAACACAGACACAGAACAAACATCGATGTTAATCACACAAATGTTTGTCCCGGGTGGGAATAGAACCCACTACCTATAGTTCAGAAGGCAGAGCTACTACCAACTGAGCTATCAGGCCAGTCAAAGAGCAGCTAGCTAGCTATAGCTTGATATAGCTCCCATGGGAGTCCAGGGGTCAATCCACACGCTCTTGTCAGAGTCAGATGGACAGGAGAACCCTGCAAGCTGCTCTGCTGCCTATCCCTGGATTCCCTTAGTCATCATCAGCCTGAAGAGGTCCACTGCTGAACATATAGGCCTCCCCCATAGAGTGCCACATTGAGGTTATCGTTTCGGACCGGTTCTGTTCAGAACCGAAAATCTTAACGCTCTATAAGCCTACTGCGTCCCTTGATTGACGGAATGGAAAGAGAAGACCTCAAACTATTACTATTACACCTGAAGCATATTATAATATAAAGCTTGCCTCATCAGCCCATTATATGTTCACAGCTGGGACCAGGCTTTCTCTCACTGGGAGCGAGAAGACCATACTACATTTTGTGGTCTTGACCGTTATGTAGCGGGTTTCAGAGCAATACTCTTCAAGAAAGGTAGAAAATGCAAGTTGGTTAATTTTGAGCACTTGTCAAGTCAAAATGATCACAAATTGTTCTATTGAACCACTTAGGAAAACCAGCAGCGGAAAGTTATTGTGGAGCTGAAGCGAAAGCAAACCATTGTACATATGACTGAAAGTCGCACTGACTAAAACTGAGATACTATCACTTTATAGGTAAACTAACTGCGCCCCGCGGTTTCATCTGCGGATAAAAGTATCCTATGTGTTAAGCCAGCGTATAAACTACCTCCATTCCAAATTTTATCCAAATCCGTGCAGCCATTGCGACGTGAAGAATGTACAAACACACACAAGCTTTCGCCTTTTTATATTAGTGTGATTTTAATATTAGTGTGATAGTGTGATGGTGTAGAAAACTTACATTACCAAAGCAAAACCAAAATGCCAAGCAAATTGCCGTCTTAAGGCCCAAAGTAGAATAGATTTTATTACAAGTATACCTTTCCGAGAACAACCGAGTTACACGAGTACAACCCTTATAACACCAATTTTGAAGGAATAAAAAGCTTATTGCAACAACAGGAACAGCTTGGATACAATCAAAATGGCGTCTTTTTAGTGTCATTTCATTTGTCAATCAGCTGTATCCGAGAGTAACGAGTAGTCTTATACATGGAATAAAATTTATTCTACTTTGGTAAAATCGGTCCTAAGCCACATAAAATACTTTCTACAGTATAAATAAACCAAACATTAATAGCGTACTTTGACATGCCAATAAATTAAAGCTTCTCAAATCAATTAGGTAAGCGATAGTCCACAATTATATCGATTGGCCAACATAGAATGGCCAGTCAGTATTTAGAGTGGTCGGTCATCTTCACTTTCGATAACTTATTTACATAAAGAATTGCCCAGGACCCGCGTGTTAGGATTTTGATTTGATATTTCATAATGATGATTAAAGTTGCAGCCAATTTTTCCAGTGTTTCAAAGGTCTTTTGTTGTCTCTGTCATAGCTCGTTTTTTTTTTGACTGCGTCTAATCGCAGGTCATAATTTCCTGTCAAACTGGATCTGCGCATAAAAATACGTTAATTTTGCCGGTCTTTTGTGGATTACGTGAAATATCATCATTATCATCAACAGCCTGAAGACGTTCACTGCTGAACATTGGCCTCCCCTAGAGAGCGCCACTTTGAGCGGCTGCTCGCCTCCTGCATCCATCGGCTCCCCGCGGCTTTCACCAGATCGTCGGTCCACCGAGTGGGGGGCCAGCCTACGATCCGTCTTCCAGTTCGTGGTCGCCACTCAAGAACCTTTCTTCCTCATCGGTTGTCAGTTCTTCGAGCGATGTGGCCTGCCCATTGCCATATGCCACGTGAAATATGGATTAAATAAATATTTTTTTCACCTCACTAGCTCGGAAAGGTTCTCTTTGTCATTCAAAATCTGGACAAAAACGCATTTTGATCGCTAGCGTGGAAAGTGTTTTTAAAATTCGAGCGTTTCTATTCAATAATTTTCTCGTCAAGAATTGAGGATTTAATCACAGATCTGCCCGAATTTAACCTTCTTGATATCACCAGTCCACTGAAAACTCATTAATACCACAGACTACCTCCTAAAAGATACCATCTTTTTCTCGTTCACCAACCTCATTTTTAGAATAATCGCACTGTCCAGCACCAAAGAGTATAACCAATACGCTATCCAGCACGGCGACTGCATGGAAAGTGGACGAAAAACACTTTTTTTTAATTTTCCATGAATCACGTGACGAGCTAGTCGTTTACCTGATGTTAAGCGTTACCGCCACTCATAGCCAAATTAATAAGCTAAAAACTAATCTTTTCTTAGCCTTTTAGCTGGTTTTCTTGCATTTTCCTCGCTGTAGTGATATGAAAAGTTGTGTGTTGCACTCGGCAGCATGTTTTTCTGCGTCTCGTACCATTGAAACCTTCGCTACGCTCAGGATTCTTCTTTGAAGAATCCTGATCGTAGAAATCCATTCTTCCTAGAATCCTTCGCTTGCTCAGGTTTCAATTCAAGAACTCGCGCCAAAAACCAACTTTGCAGCCTAGTATAACAAATAACTATTATTATCTTTATTTTGTCATATCTTTATAACAACGGTATATCGGTCGGCAATATAATTTGTAAATAAAAAGAGTTGTTATCGCTGAAACTATGGAGAAGTATATACATTCGTAAGCATTTTTTGGGGTCATCAAAACTATTTTATTTAAAAAAAAAAACTATAGTAATTATTTATATAATATGTTTTGTTCGGTCATTCCTGTTTTTCGTTTCATTTTATATTCACACAAATCTCTCTTATGATTATTTTGATACGTGACGGCACATTAGTGACGTCAAAAAAGTGCTCTTTGTTGATTTTGGGCTTACACCGCGCCTTAAAGTATACATAATATTAATATGCATGTATTGCTTTTTTATGTAGGTATTGGCAATGAAGAGAAATTTTCAGTTACTATCAGCTGTCTACTTACTATCTTTCCGATTGGTTAATCAGCTTTATGTAACTTTGTAATTTCTTCTTCCAATTTGTAGCTCCAAAGCAAAGCCAAAGCTCTAAATTAGACTTAGATTGAAGGGATTCAGGGACTTTTAGTCTCATAATCCCCTCAACCTAAGTGGGATTCAGAGATTGACACTATCAGTTTTAATTAATTTCTTCAGATATAAAAAACAATATTTAATAATTAAATATCAGACCAAAATTATCAGAACTCTAACTTAGGTACCCACCAACTTGTTCTAAAGGATGAAGATTCTCACGCGTTAAGAAAATATTTCAATAAGAAAACCTAAATAAAACCTCATAATTCCTACCACTTCCTCCCAAGACACTTATCATCTGAACCCATCTGTAATCGGCATCTAACGAACCTCGATAACCCATATAAAACTCATATAAAAATGAATATTCATGTAACCTCCTGGCATGAAGCTCGTTACCACATAAATTCGTTAACTAAGGTTATCCATCAAAGAAAAATAAATTATCTTTTGCTTTGTATTATGATAATTTCATTGCTTGTAATAAAAGTGGAGTGCATTGAAAACTTTGTAAGTAATGTAATCCATACTATTTTTCTAATTAAAATCAGGATCCCCTCTAAGCTTCAGCCACACCGGTGCGTCTAGCGGCGTCAGTGAAGCGTCCAAATCGGCCGTTCTGTAACCATCGCTGCCCGCGCTCGTAGACCGAGGTACCGAATAGTCTTGTGCGCGTCAAACTTCTTGCATTCTTCATCATCATTAACAGCCTGAAGACGTCCACTGCTGAACATAGGCCTCCCCCAGAGCACGCCACCTTGAGCGGCTGCTCGCCTCCTGCATCCATCGGCTCCCCGCGGCTTTCACCAGGTCGTCGGTCCACCGAGTGGGGGGCCGGCCCACGCTGCGTCTTCCGGTTCGTGGTCGCCACTCGAGAACCTTTCTTCCCCATCGGTTGTCAGTTCTACGAGCGATGTGGCCTGCCCATTGCCACTTCAACTTACTAACTCTAAGAGCTATATCGGTCACTTTAGTTCTCCTGCGGATCTCCTCGTTCCGGAGCTTATCTCGCAGGGAAACACCGAGCATAGCTCGCTCCATAGCTCGCTGCGCGACTTTGAGCTTACTAATGAGGCCAACAGTAAGAGACCATGTCTCAGTTCCATAAGTCATCACTGGCAACACACACTGATTGAAAACTTTCGTTTTCAGGCTCTGCGGTATTTTGGACGAAAAGATAGGACGAAGCTTCCCGAACGCTGCCCAGCCGAGTTGGATTCTTCGCGCCACCTCTTTGTCGAAGTTGGACCTACCTAATTGGACAATCTGTCCTAGGTAGACATACTTGTCGACAACTTCGAGAGTATCGTTCCCAACAATTACCGGTATAGGTGGAACATGAGCATTAGACATGATCTTTGTCTTGTCCATATTCATCTTAAGACCAACCTGCTGGGAGACTCTACTGAGGTCGTTGAGCATGGTGCTAAGGTCCTCGAGCGATTCCGCCATTATGACTATATCATCGGCAAAACGAAGGTTAGTGATGTACTCGCCATTTATGTTGATGCCAGATCTTTTCCACTCCAAGAGCTTGAAAACATCCTCCAATGCGTTTGTGAACAGTTTCGGAGAAATAACGTCTCCCTGTCTCACGCCTCTTTGCAATGGAATTTGTTCCGTACTCTGGTCCTGTAGTCGGACTGACATAGTGGCCTTACTGTACAAACACTTCAAAACTTCGATATACCTATAGTCAATTTGGCATCGCTGCAAGGACTGCAGCACCGCCCAAGTCTCGATTGAATCGAAGGCTTTCTCATAGTCCACAAACGCTAGGCATAACGGCCGATTATACTCTTCGGTCTTCTGTATAATCTGGCGCAGCGTATGGATGTGGTCTATGGTGCTAAAGCCTTTTCGGAAACCGGCTTGTTCGGGAGGCTGGAATTCATCAAACCTGCGTGCGAGACGATTCGTAATGACTCTCGAAAACAGCTTATACACATGACTCAAGAGCGAGATGGGCCTATAGTTCTTCAATAAGGTGTTATCGCCTTTTTTGAAGAAGAGCACCACCACGCTCTTGTGCCATGCCTCTGGCGTTGTACCTTCAAGGATGACAGAATTAAATAACTTCTGGAGGACTAAAAGTACCGGTCTACCACCCGCTCTCAGAAGTTCAGTCGTAATTCCATCTTCACCTGGTGCCTTGTTGTTTTTAAGCTGTTTGAGGGCCATTCTAATCTCGTACAGGCTGACGTCCGGGATATCTTCGGTATAGTGTCGGACTAACTTGGCTCTGATGTCCTGAGCTGTGTTAGTAGCGGGCTTACGTGTCGAGGTGTATAACTGTCCATAGAAGTTCTCGATCTCTCTCAGAATCTCAGGCTTGGATGAAATGATGCTACCATTTTCGGTCTTCAGTTTTGTCATTTGGTGTTGCCCAATAGACGAATCCTTTGCGAACACTTTAGAGCCTTGGTTCCGCTCAATTGCGGCCTCAATACGTGAAGTACTAAGAGCACGCAAGTCGTGTCGCAAGGAACTCCAGATTCGTCTATTGAGTTCACCGTAGGCTGACATATCAACTGAAGACTGCAGCTTCATTTCGCTCCGGTCGGCCATTAGCTCAAGAGTTTTTTCTGAGAGCTTTTGAGTCTTCTTTCGGCGTTGGGTCTTAAAGAATTTCGATCCAACAGCTTGGACAGTTTCCACCAACCCGTCGTTTAGCTCGTCCACTGTGTTACAGTCAGCTAGGCACTGGAAGCGATTTTGGAGTTCCAGCTGAAAGCCTTCGGGGTTTTGGATTTGGACAGGATTTGGACGGAGCGTAGACTTCACCAGACGTGACCTTTCGAGCTTAACATTGATATTCAATGTGCCTCTAACAATACGGTGATCGCTACCGGTTTTCACCTTGCTGATCACAGAGACATCATCGAATATGTGCTTCTTGGTCGTCATGATGAAGTCTATCTCATTTTTAGTGGAACCGTCGGGACTTATCCACGTCCACTTCCTGGATGGCCGCTTCTCGTAGAAGGAGTTCATCATAAAGAGTTCCTCCTTCTCCATGAAGTCAGCCAGCCTCTGTCCTCGAGGGTTCCGCTACCCGTATCCAAATGGCCCCACTCTCAGCTCATCGCTATTCCTTGTGCCCAACTTCGCATTGAAGTCTCCCATCACAACGGTGAAGTATGTTTCGGAAGTATGCATGGCTTCGGATATGTATAATCACCACGCTTGGCAGGCGGCTTGGTGATCGCAGTAGGTGAAGATTGATTGCCACCAAGACCGAGGGGAACGCTGCGACCCATTCCCTGGATATTCCCTTAGCCGCCTTCTACGGCACCCACGGGAAGAGATGGGGTGGTCCTATTCGTAACCGGGACCACACGGCATTCTTCATACACATTGTAAATTTCACTAGCAACTTTTTCCGCACATAATTTGAGAGTCATACGTTCAGGGCCGAGCGGGATGGGGGACCCCCCACAGCGCATACGTCCATGTCGTGTCCCTTGGAAACGACCCAGTTGTGACCACCGTAAAGGAGTGGCAGACTGGGCGCGGCTAAAGTGCGCTGTACCGTCGAATGTGTCAGCCGTCATACAACAAAGCCGTGATGCCTAAGACCCGAGATTCCTCCGGGAAATTCGTAACAGGCCCTTTTCAGGGCCAACCAAAAGCCCTAGCAGAATTTGAACTTGGGTGCGTTTGTTAGAAAGTCGAACGAGTTATCGCTAGTCACATTCGGTCCTATACGTTTGTTTTTTACTGGGCTCTGAAACGGTTGCACAAATCCTCATGAAATTTTAAGTATATTTAAGTATAAGAAATAATAGCAATCGGTACTGGAGTACTAATAGGTCCTGGAGTAATATAAAGGTACTTTTTATGCCGAAAAATTGTGCAAATCCTTGGATGATGGATCATTATCAAAATTTCACTGTGATGAAATTTCACTGTGTGGTGTAAGACTCTTCTACAAGAGTTCTCTTAGGTAGATATTGTTAAATAGAATGAATTGAATTTGATATTGTTTTTATTACATAGAGAATAATTGATTTTGTATAATGGTATCATCGAGTATTTATTACTCTGTGTTAATTTTTGTCGATGAGCAATTCTACTTCAGTTTGACTATCTTGTCTTTTGCCTTGCCAAATATAAAATATGCCGGTTTTATTGTAGCACCATAATCATATAAATTAATTCAAGTTTATCTTATTATAATGTGATAATCCAGAGTTTTATTATTGAATAATAAAGCCAGGATTGACAGTAAGTAAACCATTGCATTTTATTTATTTCTTCAACATAACCCCGCCTGCGCCATAGCTCTTCACGTGGTGCTTCCCTGCGCGGGCTCACCCACAGATTAGAGAAAAAAACAAATGACTATACAGATGGAGCATAGAATGACTTTTGTGAACACCAATGCGTACCAGGGTCGGTGCAACTTTGCAACATTGCAACCCTACCAAGTGAAAAAATTGCACGAAGTTTTAAGTTGTTTTATTTCTCCGGTGTCATTTTATTTAGTCGTCTTACGGGCATGCGCAGTTCCTTCAATGATAGAAGCAACTACGCATGCTCGTTCAATGACGTTTCAGTTGATGTTACAGAAAACTATGTTTTTTGTGGTTTTTTTATTATATTTTAGTGTTTAGTCAACAAATTTAACAATATACTTATTCAAAATAAAGACATTGACGTGTAATGTGTTTGGAATGCATATTCCAATACTCAAGAAGATTTACACCGGACAAATTATTCAGTTTCTATGGTGCAAATACTTTTCGTGTTTACGATATATTTTTGTGTGTAAGTAGATTTGCGTTCACATAAAACATACGTAGAATTTTGTGCAGGATTAGAATTGGGTGATTTGATTGCAGCAAATAAATTAAAATTTGATTTTGGTACTAATCGTAAATCCCCAAGAAGGTTATAAAGTTGTTTCGAAATTAGAGATGTTCTACTGGTGTCGATGGGTTATCGATAATTTCGATATATGTATTATATGTTGATAAACTTTACACTAACCAATAATAGGTAGTACATACTGGTTCAATCCTTAGAGTATTGACTAAAAGCATAGAGAGAATCTTCATTATCTGTCAAGCGTACCACTTTTTTGAACACTTTTTATATAAAGTGGACTTTGATGTGAATGAGTCTGACAGATTTGTTGTGTTTAGATGGGTATATGATTGAAATTTGATATAAAGACACAGAACAAATAATAGTAAGTAAAACTACTACTGTTTTAATGAACAATGTTTTAAATGAGAATTTAAATAAGGTTTTGTTTGTTCACAGATTCTGCCAACCGTCATGACCACCTTTGACAAACCTACTTCAATGAACTTTGTATTTAGGGCAAACCTACTTATATTAATAATTTGTTGTATACAATAGCTATTTTGAAATAAAACTTTAGTAAAAATACATTGTCTTTATTTCTCATTAATCTTACTTTACATTCTAGAATAACGTTACGGCAATAAATTAATTAGCTTAGGTTAGGACGGAATAATTTCGTGGTTGACCACTATCTTGCCTGGCGATAAGTGACGATGCGGCTTACGATAAACATGCTTACCTACAGAAGATACCTAATCACTCCCGACTTAAAGTCACTCAGGGAAAAAAGATCCCAGTTAAAAGCTTTAGTGCGCATAATAATATTATAAAGGAATTATTTTTCTTTATGTGCATAATATATGGAATATCAACCGTTTAGTGACGTCCAACCGCTAAATAGTCAACCATAAAATGATGATGGAAATGATGTACCAACCAAATTATTAGGCTCTATTATTTATTTCTTGAACTAGCTGGGCCATACAGTTATGACGCAAAAGAAGTCGATTCTAGTTATCAGCTGGGTTAGCATGGACAGTAGACAAAATTGTCTTTCCCCGTTTTACGTCAATTTCTTCATACTTGCTTGGAGTAAAACAGGGGAAAGACAGTTTTGTCTACCGGCCGTGCTAACCCTACTGGGGTACCTAGAATTTTTTCCTCTGGACAGCGAAGATAATTGAGCTTTCCATCATCCCCTACAAATTAGAGAAAATTAGCTCTGTTTAATTTAGGTGTCAGGCTTTTATTAAAAATTAAAACTCTGTTCAGCGAAGTATCGATATCGATAAAATAGCGTCTCATGACTATTTTTCAAAAATAGGTACGAATATAATACACTAATGTTCCCTCTGGTTACTCTGTGGGCTCACCACATATATAAGGTAACCACATACCAGCGTGTTTGACATATATGTATATTCTGCCGCCAAGCAGTAGCAGTATCGAGTAGTGTGTGTATTGCAGTTTTAAGGGCACTGTAGCTACTGAAGTTACTGGGCAAATGAGGCTTGAACCTTATTACTAAACTGTGCTGAAGGCTCAGGATGACGCGCAGTGCGGTCTCACGTGAAACTTTGATTGGCTCTGCGACTATTATGTGCGGCTGTGACGCTTAACATCAGACGAATGACAAGTAATTCTAACGAATTACTTTCGAAATCCAAACCCTGAAAATTATTTCCGTGAATTGCAAACTATTTATTACCGAGTCGTTAGTTCTGTTACATTACAGACATAAGTTATGCAAAAGCATGTTAGGTTATGCCACAAGCGAGCACCGTGACGTGACTTGTGCAATAGTGACGTCATGTGTTAGTTAGACTGCAAGATTCCGGCGAAATTTCAAGTTATTAGTATAGTTATTTACATTTTAATTAACATTTACAGACGATTAACTTTGATAATGGTCTATTGTTGATCTTGTTGTTTCGAAGTTGGTTTGTGGATTTAGGTTATGTTAATTTTATGTTTTATTACTTAAAATAAGAAGTCATTAATATTAATAAATGACTCTTGAACTATTGGCATTACAGCTGCTAAGCACATATCTAGGCACCGAGTTTCTGCCGCTGTTAAATGTGTCCAATGTACCTAGTTTACGTCAACATAATCATCATCATCATCAACAGCCTGAAGACGTCCACTGCTGAACATAGTCCTCCCTCAAAAATCACGACTTTGAGCAGCTGCTTGCCTCCTGCATCCATCGGCTCCCCACAGTTTTGACCAGATCGTCCGTCCACCTAGTGAGGGGCGGCCTACGCTGCGTCTTCTGGTTCGTGGTCGTCCAAATAATGGCTTTGAGGAAGTTAGGACACATGTTTTTTTGTGTTAAAGGGAGCAACAAGCATACGGCTCCCCTGATGAGAAGCGGTCACCGTAGCCTATGGACATTTGTAACCTCGGGAGCGTCACCAATGCGTAGCTTACCTTGTACGACTCTTTTAACTTTCCGGTTAAAGTGCTCCATGTTATGTTATTTCTTTTCAGGTATTCAGGTAAAAATCGTCCGTGTGATATGTGGTTATACAATAGAATAAGTATGTACATATTTTAAGGGCAGGAGTTCAAGTGCAAAGTGCGTGACGCGCGGTCACGCCGAGCGGCGACATAGTAAAGGCGCGTGTCTGTCTCATGTGTAAAATTTTACGAGTAGGTTATTCAATATCAGTTAATGTCCTAATAGTAGAATGCAGCCGATTCCTGGCTAATACGTCACTTGCCTTATGCATTTCAAGATTTATTTTGTAAATGCGTATTTTTGGTACATTTCGGGTAGGTACAGGTTCAAATTTTGACCGAATTAGTGGTTAATTCGTTCAACTATTGATTAATCACATTATATATAATATAATAAACCATTTATTTTAGGCAAATAGCTTATAAAATAAACATAGGCCCATATTATATATACCTTAAAGACTAACATACATATTTTATGATAATAAATTTCATTAGGCACGTAGAGTCAGCGTGCTGAGCTGGCTAGAGGTGTCACGTAATCTTCCTCGGAACTTGCGGTACATTGCACTTCTAGGTCAAAAATCCTCCTTGGTGAATATGGCCAGGTTGGTAGTGGGAACTCGTACGACAAAAGATTTAAAATTGACGTCGTGATGAGATTCCAGAAGCTGTACCTTCAGGTTAAGCTTTGTCTTCACCAACATGAACTGCACTAAGTCTGATGCGCTCAAAGTGGTTTATGACATAATAATAATACTATAGATTATATGGGTGCTGTTTAATAAGATTCGCTTAACATTTTGCGTTGTATGTGTGTGCCATATACCAAAAGTAGCATTTTTTAGGTGACCATTTTTAAGTTTCCTAGAAATTTAGTACATTTTCAAGAATTCTATTGCAGTATTGGCCCAATTCAGGCCGCGCACTGCAAACAGTTAACGATAACGCTACATTATACCGATCTCAGGGACTTCCTCAATATTACCACATGCCCTTGAAATATAAAGAAACAAACGTTTCTCGAACATTCAACAGGTAACAGGGGGTTTGTGTCTACGGCGCGTGACGCTCCGTCACGCTCCCGGCGACGCGTGCCGTGTGTAACTGTCTTTAATTGCGTTTGGGGACGTTGGACTGTATGGAGCTTTGTATAATTATGTAGTTTTTAAGAGTCCATAGGTACTACCTGACTCTATCTCGCTCGCGCAATTCAATATTTTTTACGATTATTAAATAGGGTGAATTTTGTGATGAAATGGTATGAAAAAATGCTGATTGAATTGATCATCCTCATTCTGTAAGATTCTGTAGTGTATAATAATTAATTATGTTACTTCTTTTAATCCTTAGGGATTGTACATAAATGACGTGAGGTTCGAAAGGGGGAAGGGGTATGAAACAGATCACGGAACATCACCAAGGAGAAGGGGGGGGTATAGTAAGGTATCAGATGCACTTATGCTTGCCAGTGACCAGGAAATTATATCTCCGCCTTAATTTGTAGAATTAAATTAGATTCTGCCTGTATACAAACGTGATCTTGAATGGGGTGGGGGGGTTAATGGAAGACCCTTATATCTACATCTCTTATTTCCGATACGAGATTATGTCGTCACAAAACAAACTATAGGTACTACCTACTTACTTCAGCTTTAGCAAAACTTTTTGCGAAACTGGGTGGTCATTTCAGTGCAGACTTCATCAGAGAAACTTACATCTTTATTATTTTCTAAAATAATTTAAATAAACAACTCTATTGTTTAAGAAATACAGTCCTTATTTATTTATGCGTATGCAAAAATAATCATTTTTGAAAAAAAAATCTTTCCCTCGAGATTGCTATGATAAATCATTGTTCAGTTCCAATAAAAATGTTTATTTATTAAAACAGCCGGTGGTCAATTAGCCAAAAGCACGGTATTTTAGACCTTGGGAGTATTGCAATAAATATTAAAATAATTTACTGACAAATGGGGTAAGCAACCCTTCATGTAGTAATAATTACTCGACACGTTTTATTGTGTTTGAAAATGAACACAACTGTTGCTTTTTATTTATTTTGTAAGTACATTTGTTTATAACAAAAAAAATCATATCCAATTACAATAGTTTGCAATTGTACCCGGGTTTATTCAGTTATTTTAGCATAGCGGTAGTCCTTGCGACTTCCAAGCCGACGCACCTTAGGTCGAATCCCGCTCGCGTCGCTAGACGACCTTCAAGCTATGTCCAGAATTTACACTCATTCGTACAACGATGGAAGAAAACATCGTGTGTATCCTTAAACCAAATATACTATAGATACACAGTCTGTATAAAAATCAAGCCTCAAGTGTCCCCGCGCTAATGCTTACTTATACATATATATACCTCTCCAACTAATATAAAATAGTCCACAAGTGGTTATTTCATTTTAATAATGAATCATAGCATCCTGTAATAGCGTTGTAAAACAATTATATTTGAGTTACATCAGTTTCATTAAGCGCAGTCGCACGCAACCGAGAGGAAAAACAAAGCAAATGCCTTGTTTAAACGGTGCCGTTTTCGAGGCGGCCATCGTGAATATACCCTATATTTCATCGCAGTGTGTATCTCATGATTAAAAATCACAAAATTTGAGGACGTGACTGTGCTATCTACCAATATTTATGGCCTACACTCTGTCACTGTCACTGTCTACTAGGTGGTAGGACTTTTCTGCAAAGCTGGTGTAGGTAAGCACCACCGGTTTGCCAGTTATTCTGCCGCCAAGCAGTAGTGTGCAAGCGCTACTGTGTTCCGGTTTGAAAGGCATTGTAGCTAGTGAAATTACTGGGCAAATGAAACATTACGAACTGATCTTACAGTCTAGGAAGTTTTATTAGACTGTGTGATGTCTCAGGATGACGTGCGCAGTGCGAAGACTCACGCAAAACTTTAATTTAGAGTTCCGAGTAACACTGCAATCTGTTATGGGCGGCCGTGTCGCTTAACACCAGGCGAACGACTAGCTCGTCACGTCATTCGTTTAAATATATAAATAAAAAAAAATAAAAAACTGTGAGCGAAGGCCCGCATCGCAGCAGTAGAAACGTTTTGCGCTAATGACGATCTACCTAACAGAAACATGCCTCTTCTATACCATCCACTTATTCTTTACCCATAAACTTCGTAGGTCAAGCGCAGAATACAAAAAGGAGTTTCATATGTCGTGGCGACCCACCGGAACGACCGCGGTCGACGCATCCATTACACCACCTTACCTTGACCTTTAATACCCCTAAAATTATCAAACACCAGAGATCTACTATATCTGGTTTTAGCACGTTACATATCCATCATAAATTGACCTTCGGAGCTCCTACAGTTTCCAAGACTGCTAGAAGGAGTATGGGTCTGTGGTGACTGGTCTAAGCATGAGGTAAAGAGGATGCATCACTCTTTTGTTAAATATAGATAGTCTTTGATTACATTACGTATTGTTAAGGATCGATGACTTCTTAATTTAATACAAAAACATACAAAATAAGTTGATGATGATCATCATCATCATCATCAATAGCCTGAAGACGTCCACTGCTGAACATCTGAACATAGGCCTCCCCCAGGAGCGCCACCTTGAGCGGCTGCTTGCCTCCTGCATCCATCAGCTCCCCGCGACTTTTACCAGATCGTCGGTCCACCGAGTGGGGGGCCTACGCTGCGTCTTCCGGGTCGTGGTCGCCACTCGAGAACCTTTCTTCCCCATCGGTTGTCAGATATACGAGTGATGTGGCCTGCCCATTGCCATTTCAACATGCCAATTCTAAGAGCTATATCGGTCACTTTAGTTCTCTTGCGGATCTCCTCGTTTCGGAGCTTATCTCGCAGGGAAACACTGAGCACAGCTATCTTCATAGCTCGTTGCGCGACTTTGAGCTTACTATTAAGGCCAACAGTAAGAGACCATGTATTGTCTCAGTTCTATGAGTCATCAAAATAAAAACGACAAAAGTTCACGTGAACATTTTTGTTGTAATTTTTAACATTATTCTTGAGGTCGATTTAAATCCGATTTTTCGAAAAGCACGAGCGAGACAAAGGACCATGGTATCATGGTATAGGTACCTATTTCAATTAATAAGACCTCAGAAATGTGTGTTGGTATCCCCGCCTTAACCACCATCCTACACAAGAATTCCTGTCATAGTTCGTAGCACAGTAATGTCAGATACAACATACATATCGTACTTTACAATTTTCTGCTCAATTTGATACCTATGCCTTGTATTACAGAATTATAGGTAACTGTGGCTTTCATTCTAACTGTCATGACAGGAATTTCTCGAACTGTCACGGCGAAGTTCCGCATTGGATGACAACGGATCTCTAAAGTGGTTATGGTAGAGATTCCAATTCAGTGAACAATCATGCTACCAAGTCAAAGTTACCCAGCACCAGCGGCCTGTTTTTGGAATATAATGAGGAAGTCCGATTTTCACTTCTGATTTTTGATTTTTTTGAGGTCTAATTTCACACTGTGCGGTGTTGAGATTTACGGTGCATGCTACCATCATCATCATCATCATCACCATCATCAGCCTGAAGACGTCCACTGCTGAACATAGGCCTCCCCCAAAGAGCGCCACTTTGAGCGGCTTGTTGCCTCCTGCATCCATCGGCTCCCCACGGTCTGACCAGGTCGTCGGTCCACCTAGTGGGGGGCCGGCCTACACTGCGTCTTCCGGTTCGTGGTCGCCACTCAAGAACCTTTCTTCCCCATTGGTTGTCAGTTCTACGACAATTAATATCATACCTTTAAAAAAAAACGTGGAGAAACCTACGATGAAATATAGGGTAGATCTAAGATCGCCGCCTCGAAAACGGCACCATTTAAACAAGGAATATGCCTTGTTTTTGCTCTCAGGCGCATGTGACCGCGCCTAATGAAAGTAATGTACCTTAGAGTACATAAGCAAGCTATGCTTATGTATACTTTAAGGATGTAACTCACGTATTGTTTTACAACACTATTACAGGGTGCTATGGTTCATTATTAAAATGAAACAACCGCTTGTGGAGTATTTTATATAGAGCGGTATATATAATATATATATGAGTAAACATTGGCGCGGAATACTTTTGAGGTCTGATTTATATAGAGACTATGTATCTATAGTATATTTGATTTAAGGTGGAACGTTTCACTAGCTTTCTTTTGCCAATAATAGCTTAATTACTCAACGTGATTACATGAAAACTAATTTTGCGCAAATAAATAGAATTTACCAACAAATTACGATTTAAATTATCTCCTAGATATCATTGGTTTAGCGACAAATTAATGGCAATAAACAATTTTCTTCTTAGTTTTTCAGTCTATTGTCATTTGTCGCTAAACCAATGATAAGTAGGTGATACTTTTAACTGTAATTTATTGATACATTCTATTTATTTGCGCAAAATTGGTTTTCATGTAATCACGTTGAGTAATTAAGCTATTATTGGCAAAAGAACGCAAGAAAATTTGAATTTGCCGCGCTAGTGAAACGTTCTACTTAAAGGGGGAAACTGATTTCAGTCGGCTTAATTTCATTTTGAGAAATAAGTACTTCTAAAACCAAGTCGTTGACATATTTTTGCGGTTATTTTGATTTAAAAAAACACCTTTCTGAACCGATTGTAACAAAACTTTCTATGGGATCAAATTAAAAAAAAAACGCACTTTCCACTATTGGGGGAGGCATGTTTGCAGTGGACGTCTTCAGGCTGTTGATGATGATGATAGACAAAAAAAAAACAGCCAAACGAGAATCTCCATATTTTTTGAAGTCAGTTGAAAAGAAGTCGCACCTTCGTTGAAAACACTAAAAAAGTGTTATAATGGTGTTTAACTATATAAAAGCGGTCGGTAACGGGCGCCGGGTTTGTCCTGTCACGCTCCGCTTACTTGCGCCCGCGCAGCGCTTTCGTAAGCAGATCCTGAAGATAACGCTGCAGAGACGACGGCTGAAACACAAAACGAGGTAAGTTGAGAAATGTGCCTTTTTATGTAACTGCGGAAAAGTGTTCACGAAACACAGAACGAAGGACATTCACTTTTTTGACGGAGCAAGCGAGGCGAGTGAAGACTCATCTTCAACTCGCCTTACATCTGTCCGCATGTCCGTAGGTATGTTGATTGGTACTTGCGTACAGATCGTACTTTTCAACTAATCTTGCCAAAACTTTGTAAGTATATAGGTTTCACAGTTTCATAGAATGTTCTTATTGTCGGTGGCGCTTTTTTGATTGTAGGTAGGTAGGACTTTTCTGCAAAGTTCGTCTAGGTAGGTACCACCGCTTTGCCAGTTATTCTGCCGCCAAGCAATAGTGTGCAAGCACTACTGTGTTCCGGTTTGAAGGGCATTGTAGCTAGTGAAATTACTGGGCAAATGAGACTTTATGATCTGATCACTCAGTCTAGTAATCTGATTACTAGACTGTGTGATGTCTCAGGATGACGTGCGCAGTGCAGTGCCACGCGAAACTTTATTGTTTTAAAGTTCCGAGTGACACTGCAATTGTTATGGGCGGCCGTGTTGCTTAACATCAGGTGAACGACTAGCTCGTCACATCATTCAATCGCGTAAAAAAAAAAAAAAAAAGGTATAAATATGTTATAGAGGGGAAGGCGGCGCCGTTGCAGCTGACTTTGAAAAGATTATAAGTACATACATTTTTTTTAAAACTTCACTTACACAGTTTTCCACAGAACACCAACGCAGACATACACACACATATACATCGCTAACATATCAATTAAGCTGGTATGTGATATACATGCTTCGGTGCAAGTAAATGCCTATGTTGTGCCTATATGCATATGAATATATGTATGCATAGCTGCATAAATAGGTACCTGTTTGCCTTCTTGGATCACGAATTCTTACTTTAATCGGTAGATCATTATTTTTAACTTGACAAAATTAATATCCCCCCTAGCAGTGTTCACAACCTGCTGTCTAACTTAACGAGCTAACATTCAGGTACCTATATTTACCTGCTTTCTAACGTGACAATGTAAAAAGCTATTTATAGTTCCTAAAAACTAGTACCTACATAATGAATAACAGTTTGAGTCTACTACCCTTATAAAAGTATTAGGAAAGCAGTAACTCGTAGTAGCATGGAACAAGAAGAGGAATGCCAATAGGCAAGAAAACAGCGTAGAACAGAACTTGCCTAAAACTAGATGGCGTTGCAAAATGGGCGGGCTAAAGTTGAGCGCAGATCAGAAAAATGCCGTAGCTACCCGTATAGCCCGCTCATTTTGCAGTGACCTCCAGGTTTAAAACGGTATTTTGCCATATTTCAGAACAGCGCTCAACTTATAGCCTGGTCATTTTGCAACGCCATCGCGCCATCTAGTTTTAGGCTTTCTAGGCTTTTAGTATTTCTTCTCCTCCTTGTTCCATGGTAGTAGGTTCCTTTATTTGCTTTAACAGTTTTGTCGTCGACGATATCTTCCACCTCAAAAAACGCTGTCAGCGTTTGTCGTTTGTTTTACGTCCAACTTTTGATTGGGATCAGATGGGAGCTCAAAATAATATTTTGTGGTATCAGTTGCAAAAAATATTAGGTGGGATCCGTTTTATGGGATCCATTGGGACCTAAAAGAACGTTCCGTTTTTCCGTGAAACTTTTTTGACCAGAGGCACGAAACAGATCCCATTGCAAAGAGGCGTGAGGAAGGGAGACGTTATTAAATAAACGACGTTATAAATTTGTCCGAAACTGTTCACAAACGCATTGGAAGACCCCAGCCCAGCGAACTATGGAGAGAGCTGTGCTCGGTGTTTCCCTGCTATAAGATCTGGAATGAGGAGATCCGCAAGAGGACTAAAGTGACCGATATAGCTATTAGAATTAGCATATTGAAATGCCAATGGGCAGGCCACATCGCTCACAGAACAACCGATGGGAAAGACAGATTCTCGAGTGGCAACCACGAACCGGAAGACGCAGCGTAGGCCAGCCCCCCACTAGGTGAATCGACGGCCGGAGAGCCGATGGATGCAAAAGGCAAGCAGCCGCTCAAAGTGGCGCTCTTTGAGGGAGGCCTGTGCTCAGCAGTGGACGTCTTCAGGCTGTTTATGATGGTGGTTATCTTATTACATTTGCAAAGTCGCGGTTTCCACTCAAGAGCAGTGTACCCATTTTTAATTAATTAATTAACAATGCGTAATTAATGCTTCAATTAAACGAAGGAATGGTCAGCGTAAAAATAGCAAAGAGATTAGATAGAATATATCAAGTCTAATAGCATATTTATATAGTTGTTTCTCCACCTGTGCGCAATTTGCAATTGTCGTACCGGCTCGACGTATCTGGTGTCCAATATGCAATAAGGTCCAGTAGGCTAAAAATTACCGACTAAACTAATTACTTGTATGTGCTATATATTAATTGTATAAATTAACCCATCATAGAAGTGTGTTTCAAAAATAAATAAATAAATATTTAAAATGTCCAATGGGCGGTCGTGTTGCTAAACATCAGCCGCGCGACTAGGTCTAGCTCCTCCCGTCATTCGTTAACATAAAAACGCAGTTAGTTCAATTCCCGAATGGTCAATATAAGTAATAATAGTTTAGGAGTGTAAATTGCGCACATTAGTTTGCCTTTTTTCTACTTGATATCAGTTTTTTATTACTTAGTTATCTTTCGACGTACTGACATGCAGACCTTCATTCGATCCTATTTAGTAACATTTCAAAATAACATTTTGTTTTGTTTTTAATCCAATTAATCGGTAAGCAGCTGTTACGATTACAAAAGAAGCAATTACTATCAAAACCTTTTTCGAATTAACTTGATGCTTGACCAAAAATCATGCATCTGCTTTCAACCCTTTCAAGGGGGTGAAATAATGAACCAATTAACGCGTTATTCAGCAACATGTCCGAACAATGGTGAGGAACTAACATAATTTTATAATAAATGTTTTTTTATGTACATCATCATTAACAGCCGGAAGACGTCTACTGGTAAACATAGGCCCCCTCACAGAGCGCCACTTTGAGCAACTACTTGCCTCCTGCATCCATCGGCTCCCCGCGGTTTTGACCAGATTATCGGTCCACCTAATTAGAGGCCCATACACTGCGTCTTCCGATCCACCACTCTAAAACTTTTCTTTCCCATCGGTTGTCAGTACTACGAGCGATGTGGCCTGTCAATTGCTATTTCAACTTGCTAATTCTAAGAGCTATATCGGTCAGCTTATGCTTATACTTATATTTTTTTTTTTTTTTTTTTTTTAAATAAATAAATAAATATGTGTGGGACATGTCACGCAGCGCCATCTAGCCCCAAACTAAGCATAGCTTGTACTATGGGAACCAGATAACTGATACAATACATAGATGCTTTTTTGTTTGTAAATACATACATAGAATACAATATAACACCCAGACACAGAACAAACATCGATGTTCATCACACATATGTTTGTCCTGGGTAGGAATCGAACCTACAACCTATAGTTCAGAAGGCAGAGCTACTACCAACTGAGCTAACAGGCCAGTCATCATATTAGAATTCGTTTATTAACTTATTGTTAACTATTCTGTGGGTGCGTTCAGATAGGTACTTGTACAATTGTTTACTGTGGTCCAGTCTAAATCTCTTGACACGTGGAGCGGAAGTGCATGGAAACGGAACTCACCTCTAACTATTGTATAATTTGGCCACGTGTGCACCCCTTCACGTCACTCGTGATGCGCTTTAGGGGAGTGGACTAAAGGGATGTTACTGCTACAAAAGTGTTTGAGGATGGAAATATTGAAAGTCCAAAAAGTTAAGTTTCATTTTGTGTTAATATTTTGTTTTGTATGGGCAGTTTGTAATTTTTGTGTGCATTTTTTTTTATTAGGTACTTGTATTGTACATGTATAACCACCGTCCGTCTTACTATAAATACTGACCATCCAAAGGTTGGTTGTCTAGAAGAGAGATTTTAGTGATAAGGCCGCTAATTGTACTACCCACTATAAGATACTTTGTGTTATTCAATACCTACATACTTTTTTTAATGTCTGTTCCTAAAACGCTTAGATATAAGCACTGTATGATTTAATATAAACCATTTTATATTTGGAAATTAGGCAGTAATTAGAATTAACGTCTTTGCACAGCAATACTAGCTAGTAGGACTTTTCTGCAAAGTTCGCCTAGGTAGGTACCACCGCTTTGCCAGTTATTCTGCCGCCAAGCACTACTGTGTTCCGGTTTGAAGGGCCTTGTAGCTAATTACTGGGCAAATGAGACTGTGACCTGATTTCACAGTCTAGTAATCGGATTACTAGGCTGTGTGATGTCTCAGGATGACGTGCGCAGTGCAGTGTCACGCGAACATTTATTATTTTAAAATTCCGGGTGACGCTGTAACTGTAACGTGTCGCTTAACATCAGCTAGGCGATCATGTAACTTGTTTGCAACTGATAGAAACACAAAAATGTATGGCTTTGACAGTTTCAGTACGCAGTTTATGTACAGAGTTACTATTGAAATTTTCAAATTTGGAATGAAATTTCTCCTGTTGCATTGCTATCAAAGTTACATGATCACCCCGCAGGTGAACGACTAGCTCGTCACGTCATTCATTCCCATAAAAAAATGAAAAGTAAATGCCGTTGTATGTAGTGGATTATAAATGTAAATTTTTCACTACATTTATCTACCATCACTTTTAGTTTCTCAAACAACTACATTTAGACTCCATTCTAACATAAAATCCCTATATATTTTATAACCAAACCATCTAGTCACATTAAACCGCTATCAAGCATCAATTCAATACCCGATACGGATCTCTGCCGTCAAAATGTTTTGTAGAAACAACTCGTATCTATGATCTTGCGTACTTACTTAAAGGAAATCGCCAATTGCTCCATACTTAAAACAATACAAATTCCCCCCAGTTAATATTCTCCTATCTTGTTCTAACTCTACGTTTTTCTTGTTAGTAAAAAAGAGATGAAAGATTAATTGTCGTGCTAGGCAATTTCATTGACGGACAGTGAAACAATGTCGCAATTTTCTCCGATTGTCATTTGTTATCAGTTGGGAATTGTAGTGTTTGTTTTCCAATCGACATTCTTTATTGATGTGTCATTTTGTAATCTTGATTGCGAAACGGATGGGAGAATCCAGAGATCAGAGATTAGGACTGATAGAACTAAGTGCCTATCTCCGTTTCTCAAACACATCATGAAATCGCCATGAGTGGCAGTTCTGAATCTTCTATTCCACATGATATAAACACGTTTCCTTATATTAATAGCCTTATCTTTGTGATTCCAAAACGCTACCTTTCAGTATTTCTGACCTCTTGTTACTTCATGTTTACAAGCGCAATTAACAAGGGTGGTTGTGGTTGATATATAGCTTCTAGTCGATTGAATAAACCGACTTTAAAACTGAACAACAACACCAGATACCAATAAATTGGGTTACCTATCTTTAGCAAACCGCATTTTTCTGGTTTTTATTAAACAAAATAATTATTTACTTATATAAACTAATTTATAGAACAAAAAATAAAACAATTTATTTTATATATTTCAAGATAATCTTTAAGGAAGATCTAATAGCTTACGATTGAAAATTGTTCCAGTAAAACAATACCAGAATTGTCATGCCTCTGGCAAACCCTCATTTTTATTGTTATCTACGAACAATAAGCAGTTGTTTACGATCATTGTGTTTCGCCGTAACTCCAATATAAATATGAGAACTGGGATGCTGTTATCAAAATCAATAGTTGATTGAACTCATGAAAAGAATTTATACTTTGTCTCTCTGTCCGTTTGCTACCATTTATTATACTAAACGTGTGGTTCCAGTGGTGTTGGAATAGGCCAACCCCACCTCTTCCCGTGGGTGCCGTAAGAGCTGTATATGGGAATTTCCAGCCAATTATCTCCCGCTAAGTGACAAACACAACGCTCTACGCAGCCTATACTAGCCAATTACCCCCTCTTCTTTTTCAAGAAGAAGAAGGAGATCTGCCTTTGAGTCACAATCACAAAGACGTCGGTCTACTGAGGGGGTTTTTGATAGTTAAAGTAACCAATGGTTAAAAACGAACAAATTCTAACCAATGCTTAAAATTTGCAAGTTTCTAACCATTGGTCACCTTAACTACGGATTAAAAATTCCATCCTATGTTGATAATAGCCGATAACTTCCCCTAAGTGACAAAGATGAAGCTCTATGAAGTAGCCGAATATCTCCCTCTGAGCGATAGAGACGATGCGCTACGAAGCCGACACAAAGTCCAGCTAATTATCTCCCTCAGAGTGATAGAGACGACACTCAGCGTAGCCGAAATTAACTGAGTATCTCGTTCTGAGTGGCAGAGATGATGCTCTACGAAGCCGAGACTATAGCCGAATATCTCCCTCTGAGTGATAGAGACGATGCGCTACGAAGCCGAAACTATAGCCAAATATCTCCCTCTGAGCGATAGAGACGATGCGCTACGAAGCCGAGGCAATATGCGAATATCTCCCTTTGAGTGATAGAGACGATGCGCTACGAAGCTGACACAAAGTCCAGCTAATTATCTCCCTCTGAGTGATAGAGACGACACTCAGCGTAGCCGACATTAACTGAGTATCTCGTTCTGAGTGACAGAGATGATGCTCTACGAAGCCGAGACTATAGCCGAATATCTCCCTCTGAGTGATAGAGACGATGCGCTACGAAGCTGACACAAAGTCCAGCTAATTATCTCCCTCTGAGTGATAGAGACGACACTCAGCGTAGCCGACATTAACTGAGTATCTCGTTCTGAGTGACAGAGATGATGCTCTACGAAGCCGAGACTATAGCCGAATATCTCCCTCTGAGTGATAGAGACGATGCCCTACGAAGCCGAAACTATAGCCAAATATCTCCCTCTGAGCGATAGAGACGATGCGCTACGAAGCCGAGGCAATATCCGAATATCTCCCTTTGAGTGATAGAGACGATGCTCTATGAAGCCGACACTAGCCAATTATCTCCCTTTGAGTGACAGAGACGCAGCTCTACGCAATAAACTGTAGTCAATACGAAGCCGCGGGCAACAGCTAGTTATGAAAAAATCATAATTCATGACACAATCGTGAACTTTACTATTTGAAAAATGTTTATCTAGTTATGTATTTGATTGAAATATGAAAATTATTTGTTGCATAAAAATCTGTAGCAAAGTTTATTTTTTATTGCCTAGCTAAGTTTAAAATAGATAGTAGAAGATACAGCCTGCCCATTGCCATTTCAACTTGCTATTTTGAAAAGCTATTTAACATTCTTTATAGGGCTTTTCTGCAAAGTTCGTCTAGGTAGGTACCACCGCTTTGCCAGTTATTCTACTGCCAAGCAGTAGTGTGCAAGCACTACTGTGTTTCGTTTTGAAGGCCATTGTAGCTAGTGAAATTACTGGGCAAATGAGACGTCTGATCTGAATGCACAATTTAGTAATTTGATTACTAGACTGTGTGATGTCTCAGGATGACGTGCGCAGTGCAGTGTCACGCGAAACTATTACTTTAAAGTTGCGAGTGACACTGCAACTGTCATCAGGTGAACGACTAGCTCCTCACGTCATTTATTGTCATAGCCTTGGACTCCATTCAGAGACGAGCCAAAACACTCATTGGTAATGATGCGTTGGTGGAAGCTAAGCTCCACAGTTTAGAGCACCGACGTAAACTTGTCAGTTTATCGGTTTTTTATAGACTGCGTTTTGGAGAGTGTGCGAAGGAATTACACGATCTTATTCCTCCATTTCCCTTCTTTCACCGGACATCAAGGCGCACAAAAACACGGTACCCATATATGGTTGAAATTCCATCAACCCGCACTAAGCGTTTTGCTATGCATTTTATAGTGCGAACAGCCAATGAGTGGAAAACCTTGCCGGCATCCTTGTTTCCAGCTAACTATAACCTGGGAGTCTTCAAGTCGAAAGTGAACAGGTATCTTCTAGGTAAGCATGCATCATCGTAGACTGCGTCATCACTTTCCATCAGGTGAGACAGTGGTCAAATGCTTTGCCTGTAAAGAATTTAAATAAATAGTTCTCCTGTGAATCTTCTGATTTCAGATTTTATGACACAAGGAAACCCCAAGCAAAGCCAGCCTTTTCCATAAGTTGTTGCGTAACCTTGAGCTTAAATGCGCTTAAACCCCTTTTTAGCGTACGGAACACTCTGTCCTGCCCTTGACTTGACTGTTTGATGAAACATCTTACGTCAAAGCAAACATCATCATAATTACCGAGCCTAATGGAGCAAATGTAGCTTAGTACCAATCTATCATTAAACTGTGCCCGGAGGCAAACGCGTGGCATTGTAGATGGACTGATGGACTCACTTACCTAGTGGCATTGAAAATGGACTCACCCTACGCTTAGAATAAAAGATTATATAATCGCCTATACGTTTTCATTACTGGGAGCTGAGACATTGGTTCTTTCTTACAGGGGGTATGTTCACTTTCCATAGGGTCCACTCTTCCAGTGGACGTAGCCTTGTCGATCCTTTTACTCTGGCAATGGCCCAAGGCGAGGCTCGCATCCTAGGGGTGTCCTTTTTTTTTATTTATGTTTTGTTTAGAGGCTTTTACCACATGGTATGCCAGCCCCATCATACCCTAACTTAACTACATGTATCGCTAATTACTAGTTTTAAAAACATTAAATAAAAGCTTAGCAGCGTCACACGCAGGTGATGCTAAATTTTTTATGAACGAACCAGTATCTAGCCTATTTATATTATATTTATCTAATAGTATATTTCTTAGTCTAGTGCCTTTGACACATTCTACTAGTGGATGATGCACATCTTCAACAGTTCCACACAAGTCGAGGGGTGCCCTTGAGCTAGTGTGCCTGCCACTTTTGACGGCTGGGTGCCTTATGCGCCTGCCCTCCCGCCCGGTGACGCTGTAAAGGTCGGTAGCACAGATAACCCCCAATAGATACCCCATGAAAGACGACGAGCGCGCACCACGCATTGGCGTAAATGGTTCTATATAAATCGCCACTTCGCAGCACGGCCGTAGTTTCGACCAATTATTAGAGTTCATTATTAGGGCGTCACTCGAAACAGCCAATAATAGCGCATTGGCTCCAGTCCCCGCAACCCGCGCCTTCCTCCAGTTTTGGTGAGCTAGGATCCGAACCAAAATCCCGTAATGCGGTATCTATTGGGGGTTATCTGTGGTCGGTAGAGACCAATAGCATCAGCCCGTTCAAAAAAAATACAGAGAGTAGGTAGACCAAAGTGCAAGGTTGGTTTTTTTAATGTAAATGAATGACGTGACGAGCTAGTCGTTCGCCTGGTATTATGCGTCACAGCTGCCCATAACAGATTGCAGTGTCACTTGGAACTCTAAATTAAAGTTTCGCGTGACACTGCACACTGCGCAAATCATCTTGAGATATCACACAGTCTAAAAAAGATTTCTAGGCTGTGAGATCAGTCCATAAGTCTCATTTGCCCAGTAATTTCACTAGCTACAATGCCCTTCAAACCGAAACACAGTAGTGCTTGCACACTTGTGCTTGGCGGCAGAATAGCTGGCAAAGCGGTGGTACCTACCTAGACGAACTTTGCAGAGAAGTTCTACTGCCAAAAAAGCCTAGTTGTTCTTTAACGATGCTTTCCTTACTAATAACAGTATTGAAAATTTTGCAAATAAATTATAATAAAATAATAATTACGTTAGTTTTAAAGCGATCTAGTCATATTAAGATGTAGTCCTAAAGCTCCTAACCCTTTGGGGTCAGGTATTTTAATAGTTTTGTTCATTGCACAGATTAAAGATGTTTATTGCTGCACGTACCTACCCCTATACTAATGCATCACTTCTTGACTTCATCAGCCTGAAGATGTCCGCTGTTGAACATAGGCCTCCCCCGTAAAACGTCACTTTGGACGCTTATCATAGGGGGGGATTTGCCATAATCACCACGCTTGGCTTGGTGATCGCAGAAGATTTCAATGTACCGAGAAGAATGCTGCTGCCCATTCCCTGGTATTCCCTTTGCCGGCTCTTACGGCAGCCACGGGAAGAGATAGGGTGGTCCTATTCGCAAAATCACACGGCCAATGTATAACACTAATGTATAATACTATTAATTATTGGTATTTTACTAGGTGGTAGGACTTTTCTGCAAAGTTCATGTAGGTAGGTACCACCGCTTTGCCAGTTATTCTGCCGCCAAGTGGTAGTGTGCAAGCACTACTGTGTTCCGGTTTGAAGGGCATTGTAGCTAGTGAAATTAGTAGGCAAATGAGACTTAAGAACTGATCTCACAGTCTAGAAATCTTTTTTAGACTGTGTGATGTCTCAGGATGGCGTGCGCTGTGCGCAGTGTCGCAGTGTGCGCGAAACTTTAATTTAGATTTCCGAGTGACACTGCAATCTGTAATGGGCGGCCGCCGTGATGCGTAACACCAGGGGAACGACTACCTCGTCCCGTAATTCGATTGCATAACCCGAGCTAACAGAAATGTTTAAGTACTGGTATGGAAATCAAATAAACTGCGTGCGGTGGGCTAATGAAGTATCTGATACGTATAGATTAGAATGTGGAGTTCGACAAGGTGGACTTACTTCTCCAAAATTGTTTAATCTATATATAAACCAATTGATTGTGGAGCTCAGTAGCATCCATGCTGGTTGCTATATTGACAACACTTGCGTAAATAATATTAGCTATGCCGATGACATGGTGCTGCTGAGCCCCTCAATTGGTGGGTTAAGAAAACTAATAAGTTGCTGTGAGTCATATGCCGAATCGCATGGACTGCGATACAATACCAGAAAAAGTCAAATCTTAGTTTTCAAATCCTGTAATAGTAAATTGCCAAACAATGTTCCTTCTGTACGCCTAAATGATGCCCCACTAAAAGTTGTCAATAGCTTTAAGTATCTTGGACATATAGTCACAAATGATCTCAAAGATGACCAAGATATTGAAAGGGAACGCAGAGCACTGGCAGTACGCTGCAATATGTTGTCTCGTAGGTTTGCTCGCTGCAATAATGACGTAAAGATTTCCTTATTTAAAGCGTATTGCCAATCTTTCTACACGAGCAACTTATGGGTTCAGTATACGCAAAAGGCTTACAGTGCTCTGCGGGTCCAATACAACAATGGTTTCAGGGTTTTATTGGGTCTTCCTCGGTTCTGCAGCGCGTCCGGAATGTTTGCGGAACATCATACAGATGATTTCTTTGCGATTATGCGTAAAAAAACATCGTCCCTCTTAAACAGAACCAGGGCCAGTGCCAATGGAATTCTGAAAGCGATTGCTGAAAAACCTGATTGTCCTTACCAAACACATTGGGTTAAAATCATACTTGGTCTAATTAGGTAAATAGATTAAGTATTACTTGTATTTAATTTTTCATGTAGGTATAATTGTTTTGTTATCCTATTCACCCCTATGGATTTTTTTTTCCGAAATAAAGAATTTATTATATATTATTATTATTATAAAAAAAATGTTCTATTAATGAATACTTCAAATAGGTTTTCCTCGTTAAAAGATATTACTGGCTAATTAATCAAATTCTTGCAATATTCTTAATACAAATAATTAACTTAAATAATAAATCATAGTTAATTAAGAATACCTAGTGAATAATTGTCGCATATTTTGAAAATATATGTATGGCATTGGCGGCTCTTAAATACCTGATTAATGAGCAATGTATATAGGTATTATATACATTGTACATAGGTGTTCGCATAACAAGAAGTAGGTACATATAGGTAATGGGAAATAAACCTATTTCGTAACTAGTAATGTAACAAGATTTTTTTTCCTACTAGATAACCAGTTACCAAACATGGTATTCTAACAGGAATGAACGCATATAATATCACCTATTTTTTTTTTTAAATATTCGTAACAGTCTAAAT
This sequence comes from Ennomos quercinarius, assembly GCA_910589525.2. Taxonomy (NCBI): domain Eukaryota; kingdom Metazoa; phylum Arthropoda; class Insecta; order Lepidoptera; family Geometridae; genus Ennomos; species Ennomos quercinarius. Next base: position 10,714,136 of record OU342507.1, on the reverse strand, counting down.
TTCGGCTTTATGGGAAAATAATTGAAAAGTTTTCCGGAAGTTCGGGAAAACTGAACAGTTTTTTCCATGAGTTATTTAGCTGTTTTTTTTTTAGCTGTAACATGAAAGTGTAACAAACACGCATACTAAAATTTCGCATTTATAATATTAGTGTCATTATGCAAATTAGTGTCATCTATAAATCAGTATCAAATTATCAATAGTCAAATAAAAAAATTAAATAAAGTTCATTCTACCAAGGAGACACAATACCAAGAGATGGAGTGCAATGCGATGCGTCATGGAATCGGTAGGGCGGATCGTGGGATCATTCTTTGCAATAATAGTTACGGATGCGGTCGATACTAACTATAAGAATGTATCGATATAATTCATTCCGTCTATTTTCAATTTTTGCTTAAGTAACTACAACCTGTAATTATTATTAACAATCAACTCTTTATAAAACTTTCATAAATAAACTTCTAATTTTTAATAAGTTAATAGTTTTTTAGAGCTACTTAGTTCAGTCCTTGTTAAAAGTAGTAAATACATAATTATACTAAAATACGCGTCTTTCCATAAAGTTTCAGTAATAAACTGTTTCATGCTAAAGACTCCACTCATTCCTTATTGCTTTCCTAAGTTAACTATACGCGAAAAAAATATCTAAACAGCAAACTTACTTGTTATTAAAATGCTTAATAATGACGAACATGCGACTACCATGATCGTGCTTTAGTACGGCGCTTTAGCTAGTTATCAGCAGTTTTTTTTATCATAAGCGAGTGATGTGACGAGCTAGTCGTTTGCCTGGTGTTAAGAGGCATCACCAAACGAGCTTAGCTCATATTAGTAGATTATTTCAATAGCTAACTTAATTTTTTTGTATTCTAAACATATTGCATATATACCAACACACGTGTTCTACGAGTAGAACACGTGTTTGTGAATTATGGTAACTAGAGTCATCGATACATTTTATCGACATTTCCCACCTCTATAGATGACAACCGTGGAGTGATGCGACGTGATTTACCTTGCACAGAGGATATTACTGTGCTTTGCGCTTGCATGAAGGCACAACCTTGACCGCCTGTGTGGGCAACACTAGAATTATTACGTAATTGTTTATTAGGCTCTAAATATTAGGTGTACGCCTTTTAAAACAGCAGACATAACCACATGAAAAAATCACGGTTATAGGTAATTACGTCACTCAAAAATTGTTTATTTTGTAAGTTTTTAAACGTACTGAATCTGGGGTAAGTTACTGTCCAATTTTAATTACCTCTACTGTTCTTACTTTTTTCATATTATATAAAAAATTTACGACCACCGGAACGTCTGACACAGAGTGAGGAAGGTTAATATGGAGCGAAACCGTGGGAGCGAATCAAACAATCAGTCATTTACTACTGAAGGATTAAAAGTGAGAAAAAAGTTTTTGTGTGCCGCGATTTTATTAGCTTGTCCCTATACTGTGTTGTGACTGTGAAGTCTCAGTATGACGTGCGCCGCGGAACTATATTAATTTAGAGTTCCGAGTGATACTGCAATCTGTTATGGGCAGCCGTGGCGCTTAACATTAGGCGAACGACTAGTTCGTCGCGACATTTACATTTAAAAAAATCGAAATTAAGTTAGGTAAATTGTTTTTTCGGGTTGGCAGTAGGTACTAGGTACTGCCTTGCTGATTGGACGAGAGCGTAAGTCCAGACCGGACAAGACGGGCTTAAGAGACCAGTCTCTTAAGCCCGTCTGCACTTAAGTTTGAGGTTAGATACATCCTACTGAAAAAAAGACGCTGTCAAACGATGGTGCTTTAAATCTAAAGCATTCATTAAGCACCCCTTTGTCACCCTTGTGCTATCTACTGACATCATCAAAAATATTTCACCAGTTAAAAATTATCTACCCTTTCTAAAACGGAAGCTACCCTTTGAGTGTAATTCAAGAAAGTACCACTTCGTAGTAGTACTTATATCTTCCTATGAAAAGTCAGAAAAAATATTTTTCCTCTCATCTCATTGCTGAGGGTTTAAGCATTTTGAACCTTGTTTCAGCGACTAAAGGTTCAATTTATTTTAAAAGGTTCCATCGATAACTCTATGATGTTCTCAATTTGAACCTAAACGTCTAGATAATTTAGCCACTAATAAAAACTTTTTGGCAACTTTACCAGCTAACCTTTTTTTACTTGCTTCGCTAATATCATCTTTTGCCGTCGATATAAAACAGCATTTCTGGTTCTGCTTTTTTCTCAGAGATTAGAGAAAAAAACAACTGATTTTATTCTTTGAATTTGAAAGCCAGCATTTTATTTTTCTTAATTGGCACCGCACGGCTTATACATCCAGCCAGTGTTAAGTTATTGACTAGAGTGGCGACTGGCGACAGCACGTGCCAAATCGTCAGGTGTTCTGAACAGTTGGGAGTGGAGAGATCCTTTCATTATCTGCCCTCGAACACGCGTGACGAAGGTGAGAGGTACAGTGTAAAACCTCTTTATATTAAATTGCGAATTTTAAAGAGGCAGGGTAACAGGTTATTTTTTGTGATGCTGTTAAATTGCCAATTAGTTGCAGCGAAGAAGCTTAATAATTATGTGTGAGTTACATAAATATTTTTAAAAGTTTACTTATTATGGTAATTATAATTAGTTATTACGAAATGTTTGAGACGAACTATTTAACTTTCAAATTAGTTTTCAAATAAAATGGAGTGTTTGGCTGGCCACCCATTTTAAGCCGGTGAATGGCCGCCGGCACTAAAATTTGACAACTCCTAAGGTCGTACTTATCCCTGTGAAGTACCTACTGCCAAATATACCTACTAATATAATATCTATTCTGTGCTAACTGCTACACATTTGGGTACATTCTAGAGAGATAAGATATTTAGTGCAGATGAGCATTAGACACCTCACTAAGTGTTTTTTTTAAACGGGCTAATGCTGTTGGCGAGTGGCGACCACGAACCGGAATTTGCAACGTAGGCCAGCCTTCCACTATGTGGACCGACGATCTGGTCAGTACCACGGGGAGCCGATGGATGCAAGTGGCAAGCAGCCGCTCAAAGTGGCGTTCTATGGGGGAGGCCTGTGTTCAGCAGTGAACGTCTTGAGGCTGATTATGAATGCTGTGGTCTCTACCGACCTTTACAGCGCCATCTGGCGGGAGCCGTACTAAGAATGAGTTTTTTCACCAATAGTTAAAGTAACAAGTGGTTAAATAAAAACTCTAACTAATTTTGATCATTGGTTAGAAGTTGTTAGAGTTTTTAACCATTGTTACTTTAACTATTGGTGAAAAATCCAACCCTTAGTGGGTATCCTATGCTATGACGGTAAGGCAAACACCTCAAAAAAGCCAGAGGTTTCAAAGTTCGAGTCATAATTATTTTTGACCTACTTCGAAAACGGAGGAGGTTATCAACTTGGTCACATTATGTTTTTTTTTATGATTTCTCAGGTCTCCGCCACTAATAAACCAATATGGAAAATCCTTTTTATTTGAAAGGTTATACTTTCAGATTGGTCCCATATATCAACCAGCGGGATTTGAACCCGCGCCTTCGAACTCACCGGATTAAACACATAGTCCTAAAGAGTTTTGCAGTCAGCGATCATGTAACCATAGCTCAGTTGGGAAAGCGTCTAATCCGGATTCACTGGCTAATTACGTTACTCGCAACATTTTTGCAACAGGCGTAAATTTTGCAATCGTTGCTGTCAAATATCACTTTGGTAGAGCAGAAAGCAATCGAGATTACCGTCGGGCGGAACTAAAAAATAAACCAAAAAAACGATGAACCATAAAATGCATTACTTTGTGTCCATCTATTGCTAGTGACGCTAGTATCAAATGCCAAATTCAAAGTAGATTCAGCAACAGGCGGGCGACTTACGATTACCAGTGACATCTTGAGACCGATTGCTAAGTGTTTGCTGTCACTTCGCTACTGCTGTTGCTTTGCTGTTGTAATTTTTACATAATACGGGTGCCGGTGAGTTTGAAGACACGGGCTCAAATCCCGCTGGTTACTAAAACTTTAAGGACTATATTTATTTTTATAATCTTGCTAATAGTTTCCAAAAACGTATTCAGTCCCCAAACGGATCTTCCACATCCTTTTTTTTTTTTTTTTTTTTTTTTTTTTGATGGGGGAAATGCCCTCGCATTTCCCTGCCACCACGGGGGTGATGGCAGGGGGTATGTGGGACTCGAACCCACTAAAACCCCCCCGTGATCCGTCCGCCGCCGGGATGGGGCGAGATAGGGTCGCGTTAGCATTCACCATCTCGCCCCAGCGGTAGGCCCTTTCGGGCCTCTGCGCCAGTGGGTGGGTAACCTTGCACCTCGGTTACCCACCAGACGTGTGGGGCCGTGTGAGCACGGCGGAGAGTCCCCCGACTCTCCGCCGCCGACCCCACTACGGAGGATGGAGAAGGCGCGCGAAACGCCTCCTCCGTCCTCCGGTCCGTCTGCGCCGGAGGGGGTCAGAGTTGGCATCATCCTCTCTGACCCGCTCCGCAGCCTCCTTCTGCATCATCACCGCCTCGCAGAAGGAGACCGTTGCCTGCCACGCTCTCTCGCTGTCGAGCATAGCGTTTACCACGCTCGGCAACGAGAGGTCCCGGCCAACGACCGCTGAAAGTGTGCGCCGCTCAGAATCCCAAGCAGCGCACACCTCCAGCGTGTGGGGCGCCGTATCCTCCGGCGCACCACATTCGTGGCAGGCTGGGGTCGCCTCCCGTCTCGCGATTTGGTGCAGGTACTTTCCAAAGCATCCGTGCCCGGAAAGCACCTGCACCAAGCGGAAGGTCAGCGACCCAAATGGCCGCCGCACCCACTCCCGGAGGACCGGGCGGATGGCCTCCACCGTCCTCTGCCCAGGCACTGGTGGAGCCAGGTCCTCCGTCCACCGCCGCAACAAGGCGGCCCGCGCCTGCCTCCGCAGGCGCCTGACCTCCTCCCACGCTGGGGGCTCTCCACGGGACCTCCTCGCCACCACGAAGTGATAAACTTCGGCAAGGGTCTCCGCTTCGAGCTCCCAGGGGGCATCACCGGCCAGCACGCATGCCGCCGTCCAGGACACCGTCCGGTATCCGCGGATCGCCCTCGTCGCAATGACCCGCTGCGGACGTCGCAGCAGGGCCTTGTTATTGCGACCGAGGGCGTCCACCCAGACCGGTGCCCCGTACATGGCCATACTCCGGATTACTCCGGAGTATAGCCGACGGCACGTGACGTTCGGGCCACCCACATTGGGCAGCAGCCTCCCTAGGGCGGCAGCCGCTCCCAGGACTCTTGGGGCCAGGTGGGTAAAATGGGCCCCAAAGGTCCACCTCCCGTCCAGGATGAGACCCAGATATTTCATCTGGGTCCCAACCGGGACCGGGACCCCATCCAGAAGTACCCGCGTTCCTGGAGGGGGTCCCCCCCGAGGCCCGTGGAACAGCAGGGCCTCGGTCTTGGAGAGGGCAACCTCCAGCCCCAGGGAACGAATACGGTCGACCACGAGGGTTGTTCCTACCGTGGCCAGCCGCACCGTCTCCCTGAGGTCTCTCCCCTTGACTACGACAAGGGTGTCGTCCGCGTAGCACACAACCTGCATATTTGCAGGAAGCGTGCCACGCAGCACCCAGTCGTAGCCAATATTCCACAGTAGCGGCCCCAGGACCGACCCCTGTGGAACCCCGCAAGAGACGCGACGGTGCCTCAAACCGTCGCGCCCTTCCACCAGGACCTCGCGATCCTGGAGGTAGTCGGCCAACAGCCTCCGCAGATACAGGGGCACTCCATGATAACGAAGCGCCTCCTGTATCGTTCCATGCGGGAGGCTGTTGAAGGCGTTGGCTATGTCTAGGGAGACAGCCAACGCCTTTTCCCCCCCACCGACCGCATCCTGCGTCCACTTCTTGAGCCAGAGCAAGGCGTCTATAGTAGACCGCCCTGCTCTGAACCCGTACTGGGCCTCCGACAACCCAGGCCCAGTACCCTCCAGGTGCCGGATAACACGGGAAGCTACTACACGCTCTAGCAGCTTCCCCGTGTCATCCAGCAAGACGATGGGCCTGTATGCGGAAGGCGAGTCGACAGGACGACCCTCCTTCCGCAACAGGCACAATCGGCCATCCTTCCACGGCTTCGGGAACCGTCCGGACGTGAGGCACGCGTCAAACAGTTCCCGAAGCCGATCACCCATCTCCTTCAGGGCGATTGTGAGGACCCGCCCTGGGAATCTTCCACATCCTACAGCAACACAATCAATAGCAACACAATAAGGACATCCATCACAATAGAACGGTCGCAGCATTGTTTCGATCGCATCTGACGTCTATCATAACAATAATTGTGATATAAATCACTCACATTAAGCTCAAGGCTTCGACTTGGACTGTGAAAACTTATATGCGTGGAAGCAGATGGTTCTCAATCTTTTGCTGGACCGGGTCCTTATGGGCTGGGGGGTTTTGGGAATTCTGCACCAGCTATAAACTGGATCCTATTTGTGGGAGAAGCTATGGCTTCTGAAGTAGAGTGTTAAACTAGTTCAGACGTCTATGGACTCTTTATACAACACAGTTTAAAACTTTTATGTCAATAATACATATATTAGTTTATTTTGATTTTCAAAGGCCGAACAACACAAAACAGCGTGCTACATCATCGACCGCATTAACACATATGGTGAACGGTAGGGCCAGATAAGCTGGTCCAAATTCGTTCAATAAAACATCGACCTTAACGTCGTAGTCTTAAATATCAATTCAGGCTGCACTTCAGCGCAGCGCTTACGACAAAGACAACCCACGAAATGGCTGATTTTGACGGTTTTTAATTAATATCTGTGTTTATATATTATTATTCAAAATTATGAAGTCATCACAAAATGTGTATGTTTGTTGGGAATCCGCTAATATTTTTATTTTAAATATATTCGATAGACACTCAGTAAAATTGGAACTATCAAATTTTTTTGAGGGAGGTTTGCAATTTTTTTCTATAGAGCTATATTTATTAATCTTGTTTTTGCTGACATCACAATAGACTAATGGAATGAATTACATGATATATTAAATTCAACGGTCCATATGCTCTAAATTCGCCTTAACTTAACATCAGGTGAAATGTGGTCAAACGTAAGCATTTTTAATAAAAAAAATTGGTATTTAAACTGAATTATAGAGTTTTATGAACACATTGACTGGCCTGTTAGCTCAGGTAGTAGACCTGTCTTCTAAACTATGTTGTGGGTTCGATTCTCGTCCAGGAAAAATATTTGTGTGATCATGTGACAAACATAGATGTTTGTTCTGTGTCTGAGTGTTATATTGCTGTGTATGTATTTACAAACAAAAAAGTATCTAAGTATTCTATCAGTTCTCTGGTTCCCATAGTACAAGCTTTGCTTTGTTTGGGGCTAGATGGCGCTGTGTGAAATGTCCACAAACATTATCTGACTATTGAAAGGTCGGCCCTAAGTTTGAGAAACACTGGTCATAAGGTCAATTTACATATCAAAATGAAGCGTAAAATTAACCAGGATTGTTCTCATTAGCTCATTTACATGAATTTTGCGGTCTAAGGGACAACTGAATAGCATTATTGTAAACTATTACATATTTTAAAATAATTATTACGTACATTGGCTATGTTTAATTAGTTGTAAACGATTTACCTACCTAATTTCATCAACACATCATCAACAGCCTGAAGACGTCCACTGCCGAACATAGGCCTCCCCCAGAGAGCGCCACGTTGAGCGGCTGGCCTCCTGCATCCATCGGGTCCCCGCGGTTTTCACCAAATGGTCGGTCCACCTAGTGGGGAGCTGCGTCTTCCGGTTCGTGATCCCCACCTGCCACCATCTAACACATGTAATTTACACCATTGATGAAAATTTAAAATGTTACTTTACAGATACAATACAGAACAAAGTTAACGCCACTTAGGGTGGGTTTTTTCACCAATAGTTAAGGTAACCAATGGTTAAAAACTCTAACATATTTGACCACTGGTTAGAATTTGTTAAAGTTTTTAACCATCGGCCATCGACCATCAACCTTAACTAAGGATCAAAAAACCCACCCTTACTTGCTGGATAAAAAACTACTTAGGCCCGATTTCACCAAACTAGAATACATTTTATTCTAGGTATAACTTTCCGAGAACAACCGTGTTACGCGAATATAGCCCTTATATCACCAATTTTGTGAAGGAATAAGACTTATTCCTTGTATACAATCAAAATGACGTCTTTTTTGTGTAATTTCATTTGTCAATTAGCTGTATCCAAGAGTAAGGAATAGCCGTATACTTGGAATAAACGTTGGTGAAATCGGGCCTTATTAGTTAGTCGCTTCGCTTTCATCTAGAACTCTTTCAAGAAGCTTTATATAAAACACTGCAGATTGCATTTGCAAAGAAATGTGGCCTTGAGTTTTATAGGTAACTATGTTTCTCTTCTCTTTCTTTAGCGTGAATAATGTTACCCATAAAAAGAGAAGAAAAAACATTTCTTTGCTTCAAAGCGTTGTTCGCAAGGTTATTTAAGCTTCTTGAACACTCTCTCTCTCTTCTCTCTGCTCTATGTTCCATCTTTTTCCAAAGAAAACTCAGAATAAAGAACGCCACTTGCAAAATTCACATATTATTCGAATGTATGTATATATCTCATTTCTATCTGTTTATCCATTTAGACAGGTTTATATTACTACCATAATTTAATAATTATGTGTTATAACAGTTAGTTAAAGACAAACTTGACACAGAGTCACAGACTAATATTATCGCAACAATAGCTTTATTGTCTGTATCAGACTTTTGACCTTTAAACGTCTAGTTAAATGAGACCCTGAATATTTAAATTGGTATTGTCCGACAGATACTCATTATTGTTTTTGTTTATTAATAATGCATGTGCATAATCATAAAAAAAATTCAATAAAACAATAAAAGAACAATTAATTAACCAGCTTTAAGGCTGGGATGCACTGATAATTCCGGTTAAATTCTGATAAGTATAAATTAAATTAACTGTAAGTAGATTACTTTAAGTTTTTAAGTTTTGTATACTTACCATCGAAATCTTACGGCACCGGGTTCGATTCTCGGCCCTGCACCAATGACTTATCTAGTAAGTTATGTGCAGTTTTCGATGCCTCGGAGAGCACGTTAAGCCGTCGCGTCGGTCCCGGTTGTCATAAGAACATCTATGGCCATCGTTACGGGTAGTCAGACGCCTGATAGAATCTGACGCCTGATCTAACCATCCCTGTTACTGGTCCCTTATGGGTTGCGAGGTCAGATGGCAGTCGCTCGTGTAATTCTGGTAGCTCGCCGCTACAGGTTAGATTGGGAGCCAACTCCAATAACAAACTGGGAAAAAGACAAAGAGGATGTCGTATACTTACCATCGTAAAATTCGTTTAACATTAAAATGCTTCTCATTCTTTTAAATGGTTGATATGTTTTAACTATAATAACCGGTCGATCTTGCTTATGTTAAAGTTACGGTTAAATTATAACGTTATAATCACCTACTTATCATTGGTTTAGCGACAAATGGCAATAGACTGAAAAACTAAGAAGAAAATTGTTTATTGCAATTTGTCGCTAAACCAATGATATCTAGGAGATACTTCTAATCGTAATTTGTTGATACATTCTATTTATTTGCGCAAAATTAGTTTTCATATAATCACGTTGAGTAATTAGGCTATTATTGGCAAAAGAACGCAAGAAAATTTGAATTTGCTGCGCTAGTGAAACGTTCCACCTTAAGATGCCTGCTCTTGTAGGTGGAGGAATGATATATTATATATCGCCATGTTTCTCTATTTTCTGCCAATGCTTTGACTTCCGCGTACGACAAGACATGTTATCTTTCAGTGATTCTCTCTCTCTCTCTCTTTCTCTCACTACTCAGTATCAAACACAGAGCATTTGTTTTTTTCTCTAATCTGTGATATCAAATAACAAAACCGTTTGATGAAGTGTTGTTCATAATTGAATTGACACTTTCAACAAACAAATGACCAATGATTTTCATTTCAAAACAGTTTTGTCATAGTTGCATCACAGATTAGATAATAGTTGCTTGCGACGTCACTTGTTTATTGAAATTTTATAGAGTCATCATTTGTTTCATAAACTTCAATTCGCAACTGTCTTTTATTTTCTCCACCATGGTGACATTCGTACGTCATGTCATGTGCCAAATGATGAAAAAAAAAACGAAAACAAAAAAACAACACCATGGGAACGTTCCCAAAACAGTTTTTATTATTTCTATCACTGGTTCCCAAAATTCCAACCGAATATATCAGGTCATGCCAGCCACTTGCATACATAAAGAGGTGAAGAGGTGGTTCTGCAAATTCTTAGAAATTCGACCGATTCCGCGTTCTTCAACCTTTTGGATACCTACTGTTATATATTCTGTGGTTTCAGTCTTGGACGTGACTGGCAGGACTAAATGTTTCTAAGGCTGGTCGTAGAGTTAGGTAGATATAGAATGACCACATAGAAAATGCTGCAGTGGGAGGTATGCTCAGTTTGGGGTCTAGATGGCGCTGTTTGAAATGTCCACATTTATTTATTTTTATTTTATGCTAACATTTTATAATTTAATTTATGTGGAATATTACTATAATAACAAGACTACATTGTTTTTACTATATTAATTTGCCTGTAACAGAATCAATAGAGTAGGAACTTAAACAAGAAAATGCAAAATCCTGAAACATTCTGATTTGTACACAAAAAAATAACATCATTACTTATTACAATATTAAACATTGATTTCTTTATCACGGAAGCACTAAATTAGAAGCAAAATACATTAAACAAAATTAAAACTGAAAACCTGAAGTTTTTTCACCTTACCTAGAGTATTTTTGTACCGCTTAAATAATGAAAACAATGTTTATTTTTATGTTTTTGCTTGTATTCTCCAATGACTCGGTCTGTGTCATCGTCAATTTCTTTAGCAATCTAACCGGAGGGCGCGAAGATGCCTTCATTTGATATCAATTCTATCGCAGCGTAGTTCTCTGGTTGTGCCTAAAACAGCTAGTTTAGTTTGTATCTACGTAGATTGTAATTGCTCGGACGGTGGTTGCATACTAAAGAATTACTGGCGGTGGTAACCTCTCAGTACTGCCAAGATTTACACTATTTAGCTATTTTAACAGACAGGGACACAATATGTCTCGCTAATTTGACTTTTCAGTAGTCTTTAACGATCAAAGGACTTTGTAATATGAATTACAAGAACGGAACACAAGTAGGGATTGCAATCCGGAAAACCGGATCCGGTAATCCGGCGGATCCGGCATCATTTTACGTCCACCGGATCCGGGATGCCAATTTTTGGTAAAATAATCGCACTGCTGCATGAGTATAGGTTACTTTAAATGCATACCGGTGCGTAAGATGATTAAACTTGATCTTAGCTTGGGTTGACGAAGTTATAAAAGCATTTTTGTGATGATTGTGCCATTCATTAGACAGGTCCATCATGATGTCTGTCATAAGAATGATACTTGTTAACATGCTCAGTCACATGCTCAAATACCTAATTATTGTGAAAATCAGTAGATTAAGTAAAGTTGATTATGTTAAGAAGAAAGAAAGAAAATACATTTATTCAAGACATCACACATTACATTTTTACAACATGAAAGTGATACTTATTTTATAAAAAAAAACGACAAATAAATGCGCATTGCATGGCACTATGATATACACAGCATAAAATTAAAGTCTTAGTCATGACCGTAAAACTAATGGAAAACTGCTAGATTTAATAATGTGTACTAAAGTTGATCTAACTGTAAAAACTGGAAGCCTGAACCACCCATTACGTTAAAATTTGACTATAGTTACACTGTGGAAGATTTTTAATTGTTTGTTTAATTAGAACATCGGGAATAAAGTTGATACACATAGTAGTTGCACATAACATACATTTTTTTGCTATGTATATCTCGCATATTAAGTACACTCACTTGATTATCTCATAAACAGTCCTTTTTGAAACGAAAAGGGAAAAATAACCTGATTTGATCAATCCGGCCGGACCCGGCCGGATCCGACAGGATCAACAGAAATTCGACCGGATCCGGCCGGATTGAAAATGACACCGGATTGCAATCCCTAAACACAAGTCGAGTGGACGAGAATACAGCCCCAGACTACAGAAGAATCACTCTGCAAAGACATTTAAATAAATGCGACTTTACATTCAACACAATAAATTCCAATACAGCTTCCACAGCACTGCAAGCCTAAAATTAGATTCAATGATTAGTTCTCTCTCTTTTTATCGTGATCTCCTCTGACGCAATGATAGGCTCGCCAAGCTGAGCCCACTAGTATTCACTCCTGCAGAAGAAGTAATAGCTGCCTATCAATGGGGTTACAACATTTCACGTTAAAAAGTACCGTATATTGTCGAGAGTACTTTCTCTGCTGTCACCATCATCATCAACAGCCTGAAGACGTCCTGCGACTGCTGAGAGACCTTCCCTATAGAGCGCCAGCTTGAGCGGCTGTTTGCCTCCTGCATCCATCGGCTCCCCTCGATTGTAACCAGATCGTCGGTCCACCTAGCTGCGTCTTCCGGTTCGTAGTCACCACTCGAGAACTTTTCTTCCCCATCGGTTATCAGATCTCCGAGTGATGTGGGGCCTGTGCTATTTACAATCAATGTTTTCCCCAAAAACAGTCAACTCAATTAAAATAAATATATAATTATAAGAACTCAGGTCAATGGACCAAATCTAAAAAAAAAACAGTCTCCACGTTCATGAAAACGAAGACAACTTAATATTTCTTTGCACGATCTATACGAAATCTGAGGACTGATTAACCGTATTATGTACAGGTAGTAAAAATGCACATCGATCTAAAGAGACAATGTTCTACGAAGCCAACTATCTCCCTGTGAGTGACAGAGACGACCGCTCTACCAAGCTGATTATCTCAACTTGCAGCTGGTCTGTTACTGTAGCTGAGCATTGAGGTGCTACTCAATCTGATACTACAGATATCCATTGGTTACGATGACCACGTCCCATCAGGTGGGCAGTATAAATTATGACACCCTATAACAAAAAATAATTATAATAAAGGCAATTTTGTAAACAGGGCACTTCAAAATAATTATTTGTTTAGGCCACAGATCACTTACATTTATAAACGTTTCTTTTACTTTGAGTTTCCTGTAGGATTTTTGTTGTCTTTACATTTATGGTTAAAATTCGGCAGACTTGAATCAAATACAATTTATAGGCAAAAGTACCTAAAAATAAAACAGATAAGTTTACCGTGGTGGGTTTTAATAGTTTAAATAATTTATAAACAATTATTATATTATCACCAAATACTCACTCACACAGTCATCCCGCCAACTTAAGACAATTAAGTTAACGGTGCCTGATTTTTTTCGTAATTCCGGTACTTTTACTTTACCGGTATTTTCCGAAATACAGCCCTTGCCGGAAACATCATAGGCAAATTAATATTCCTTTGTTCCATTTTTTATACTATTTTAAGGCCATAGGTGTGGATAGTATCTCCATTTTGGTATTCTGATTGGTTACGCGTACTAACTACCATTGGATACACTGTGGAGCCAAATAGAGGCCGACCTCTTTATACTTGCCATTACAAATATACCAATAAAATCTATATATGCCAATTTGATATCTATATCCCTATTATTAAGTACCACGAGTTTTTGCAAAGTCTAAATTTTGCTGCAAAGATAACATTGTTGAGTGGAACTCAAATATTTTTATGGTAGTTTTATAGTACTTCTAGATTTTTATGGCAAAACCTTGAAAAGGATTCATTCTTTATTTTAGGACTTCTTAGATATTGCGTTCAAACCACAGAGCATGAAAAAAAATTCGCTTCGCCCCACAGGCCTGAACCTGCTTCGCCCCCTGCGACGCGTCCTAATTCAATGCTCTGTGGTTCAAACCCTGTAAGATATCATTGAAAAACAAAAAGCCTAATATTGCTTCTTCAAAAAGTTCGGAATAGATAGGGTAAGTAGAAAGAATAAGTCTCTAAAGTAAGTAAAAAAAAATGTCATCATCATCAACAGCCTGAAGACGTTGTAACAGCCCCTCTATATTAACCTAATTAAAATACATTACATTATAATACCTTAATACATTAATAATAAAATCACTGAATATTCTAACTTTAACTTATGACGCTAAAAGTTATCGAAGTTTGTTGACTATTTTGGGCTACCTATTAATGTTTATGGCCTTGTGAATCGTCACCTAATAAATGGTAGAACCGTACGTTGTGATAATGTAGTAATCCAAATCCTTTTAAAGTAATGAGACAATACCTAACTAGCTCCTAACCTATTCAATAATATTAAATTAATTTAAAATATCCATCGTTCTACAAATAATTGCAATTTAATCCCCTGGTGAACACTATTCCTATACTCTGAGTAACCGAACTGAAATTTCCACATAAAATCATATTATGCACCAATCAATATACTTCCTACTATACTTTCGAAAGGTTTCAATTGTAGGAATGAATAATTTTTTCCTGCAAAAAATTGAACATTATAGTTCCTAGTCATAAACAAAACTGAAAGTAAATTAAAGCTTCATGACGAACGTATGTTGAAATTAACAAGACAAGAAAGTGAAACATAGGTAAAACGTAAGTAAGTATATTGCTAACTGAGTTTGAGTTGGTTATATAGCAAAGTCATAGTAAACTCTATTTGTTTATCATAACTCTGGCATAGGAGCCCCGCCACCGCTCCAATGCTGTGGGTCTCGACTACCTGGCTGGTTAACCCTCCACTATTTAGTGCTTGAAATTTCCCACACGGAGGTACCGTGTGTGAAATTCCCCCACACTAAGAGAAATTTGATTTTACTAAATTTTGTTCTATTTATCCCAAGTCAGTACGTCAGGTACCCCATCTACCTATTCTTATCTACTTATCTAGTTTGGACTCCAAAAGGTGCAAGGGACAAGAGGACATTATTTTTTTCCAAATCCTAACAAAATAGACATCACCTTAGTTAATTGTGAGTCTATCTAATACGTACTACATTCGGTATATGACAGACTCTAAAAATAGCTCAACTTTCAAATCTCCTAGTTTTCGTCTAAAGATTATCAATATTATCGTAGATTCTATATCAACAGCATGCAGTGGACTAAACAGTAGTATTAATTTTAACTGTAAATATTTATTTGAATTCTATGATCTGTTTAGTGATATTCAGGTTGTCTCTATTTTCCAGAACTTGTATTGAAAGTAATCTAAAACCCGTTTATATAATTTAGGTATTATGTTTCATTATTATGAAATACGATAAGGACATGTTTCCTTCAAATAATATTATAGATTTTTGATGCTATTTCCTAACAACAAGATATTCTCATTCGAATCTTTAAATTAGCTACCCCTATCCGTTTGGTAAGGAGATCACTAACAGGTACTGCTGTGCTTGACCCAAGACACGAAGGACAATTTCTTATCACTAGTACATTAAATGTTTTTATAGAATAAAAGGTAAAATTCTTTTGAAAATTCAATCAAATAAACTCAAACCTGAATTCCACTAAATTGATCTATGATCATTTATTTGAAACAATCACGAACAACCCTAAACTATGAATAAATTCCCGGTAGTTTTTTTAAATATTGTACAAGTATTACCTATTTCGTATTAAGAGTGAAACTCAATTACGATTTTATTTAAGTTACTCGCAAATGATTTTAAACAGAGAATAAATTCCCAATAGTTATCTAAGTAAAAGAAATAAATTCCCAGTCGTTACTAATTCCCGGTAGTTTCCTAACTATCGGTCAAACATTACCTATTTTGCAACTAGAAAACAAAACGTTCGTTTCCTTGCAGGAATATGACCCTTCAACTCTCCTAAGTAAAATTCCGCCTAGAATCCGCTAAGAAAATACCTATCTATTTATGCTGAATTTGTACATCAGAATTAGGCACAGAATAATATTTTCTCACTAGTGTCATAACTTGTTAATGCGAAATTTGTATCAGCGTTTACTATCACCGCGTAGGAATAGAACCTTTCCCATATCCTCCGTAGAACATCGCAAAACCAACTGAAGAAATACCTTCCTATACCACAGAATAGATAAATAGTACAACGTACTTTTACCACAAAATAGATTTATAAATTTACGTATTGTTCTCTGTACATTAAAACCTTCTGCGATCACCCAGCTTTCCGTCAAAAGCAAGGTCCACGACAAACTAGCCCTACAATAAACACCCACAGATTCAACCTTCGAGAAAACTTGGATTATATTTTTATAATTTTAATAATTTAAAAACTTTAAGTGGCGATTTGATTCTGCATCCAAACAATCTGCCAAAAGTTCTAACTTGAACTTACCAGAAACTAAATGTGCTGAAGCATAATCTGCCCATCTACAGCGCAGAAGAGGAGTTAGCTTTCCTAAAATAGCATTCTGGGCAGCTCCTGGGCGGCACCGTGTAAAGCGGCGCTGAGCCTGGCCAGGTTTTCTTCCGGGGTAAAGCCCGCCTCCGACCGTAAAAAGGCCTTCTTGAAGGAAAGCTAGCCAGAGACGTGACCATCAAAGAAAAGGAAGGACACCGACCTGCCATCTGCTCCCCAGGTCCGCGATGACTTTCGCCAGCTTAATAAAGAGTCTGGTGTCTCTACATTGTTTACTTTATTTGTGTTATCATAATAACAATTAGGCGTAGGATTAATGTTGTGTGTGCCTAATCTGAATGAGTGTGCAGTGTTTCCTTGTGTGACGGGCTGTAGGCAGGGTTGTATGCAATAGTCACCGCCCGGCGACGAACATGCGCGACCCGGAGAAACGGCACCATGCTGGAGTGGGAGCTCCGCGACAGCTGCGTTGCAAGCTCCATCGAGGTTTCGTCCGTCGTTATTAATTCTGAAATCGAAAGTGGGATTATTATTTTGTTCTCCAAGATTGTTACCACAATCTACTAACCACTTTCGCGTCATAGAGCTCCTTTCGGACGCTGCGGTATCAATAGCGGCCAGCTCCGCTTGCAGTTCTAGCTCAGCGGCCCTCTTCTCCGCTTGAAGAGCCTAGGTCAGCGGTCTTCTTTTTTGCTCTGCGACCTGACGAGCATGCCTAGCCACAGCTGCTAGCTTTTGGGCCTTAGCGGACGCTTGTGATGAAGCATCCGAGTGCGTTTTTAATATAGGCGTTGGCGTTGATGTTGAAACGGGTAAAGGTAACAGCATAGTGTCCTGCAAGAGAGCCTCGTCGTTTTGATTAGCAGGCGTGTCGCCTGACGACGTTGCTGGTAGTATAGAAGCGCTTACCTCAATCCTTTTTGTTTTCCGCGTGATGGACCTGAGAGTTGGCATCGTGAACGCCGAAAGCTGCCACCAATGTTGAGGATGAGCAGGTCCAGTTAAAGCACACTTAAAGATCACTAACATATAATTTATTATATTAAAAAAAGCCAAAATATAGAAAAACACACGTTCCATCCTCCAAGGTTACCAGAATCCCCCTGAATTATTCTTGACAGATAACAAAATCCTATTATCTATCAAAAACACTTTAAAAATAGAAAAGGTAAAAAAGTAAAACTAAATATAAAGAAGGTTTGATTTCTTTTACTGTTACCTTATTTTACCACGGATAACCACTTTTACACCTATCTCTACATTTTCTCTATCAGTTAATGCGATGCCAACGACTATTTCCTTTATTTTTGGACTATTCTTTGTGCATAAAATGCTTCAATGAAATTATTTCAGTATTTTTATAATTTAGGTAAAATTTATAATATTTGTGACGTCACGAGACAGCCTGTATCGTTACAACGTGAACTGCTGACCATAGACCTCTCTATAGAGCTCTGAGTGGCTGCTCACTGGCTCTCCGCGGTTCTGACGTCGTCGGTCCACCTAATGGGGCCGGCCTACGCTGCGTCTTCCGGTACATGGTCGCCACTCTAGAACCTTTCTTCCCCACGGTTTTTAATCCTGCAAGCTATGTAACCTGTCCATTTTGTCCATTGCCATTTCAACCTTCTGACATGCTTTCTTTACAGGCGAATAAATATCTATTATCGCTTAAAATGATCGAAATGGTATAATTTGGTGATTATGTCCTTCTTTTTATACATTATTATCTAGTTCTCATTGCGCTGTCTATTTACGGACGGACATTGCGTGCGCAACCACGTTTTTGTATATTTATAAAATTGAAAACTGAAAGACGTTAATCGTAATAGTGTGCTTCGCGTTAAAACGATTTATATCTTGTTTCTTATCTCTTCTGAATGCGATGTTATTGTAGTGGATGGAGTAACGAATTGGGTTTCGCTCAGTTCTTTATCGCAAGGTCAAGAATTTAACCTTTGCATGTTCTATAGTTAGTTAGTCAGTGATTTCCGCTTCTCATACATATTTGCGAATCGATTTTTAGATCATACACACTGTTTATTTATTGTAAAAAGATTTATTTTGTGTAAATAACAGCTCGATCCATAGATTTATTTTATTTTGTATATAAGTAAATAAATAGGCGGGCTATAACTGCTGTTGGACTCTACCGACCTTTATTACTAGCTCAAGGTGTTGCGATGCGTGGCTACAGCCGTTGCCGGGAGTAGAGGGTCGAGAAGAGTAGGTATATACGTTTACTGGAAGAAAGCTGGACCCTATGGAAAATAATAATACAGCCAATTTCTCTAAGATTACATGACCCAATTCGTTCCCACTGCTGGAATACCAGCCATCTCACATAGAGGGAGGGTAGTCCATAAACCGCCACGCTGGCCAAGTGCAGGCCGGTAGATGACATACGTTCACGATTTTGTAATTCTTGAACATTTTACTAGGTGGTAGGACTTTTTTGCAAAGTTCGTCTAGGTAGGTACCACCGCTTTGCCAGTTATTCTGCCGCCAAACAGTAGTGTGCAAGCACTACTGTGTTCCGGTTTGAAGGGCATTGTAGCTAGTGAAATTACTAGGCAAATGAGACTGTATGGTCTGATCACGCAGTCTAGTAATCTTGTTACTATAATCTGTGAAGTCTCAGGATGACGTGCGCAGAGCGCAGTGTCACGCGAAACTTTAATTTAGATTTCCGAGTGACACTGCAATCTGTAATGGGCGGCCGTGACGCTTAACACCAGTCGAACGACTAGCTCGTCACGTCATTTGTTTACATTAAAAAAACATACTGGTTTTCTCGCGATGTTTTTCTTCACTGTTGTAAAAAGTGAAGAAAAACATCGCGAGCAAGAGTGCAAATTTTGAAAAGTCAATGGCAGGGCCGAGGGGGATATGAACTGGCGTTCGTTGGTTGGGAAGTTTAACGGGCTACTGCTAAGTCACACTCGCTCGATTACATGACAGTAAGTACCGCCACATTTCCCACTAAGTATTATCAGTGCATCCAACTGGTTGTTGTTTAACTCAAACCATATCTAATTTTAAAACATGATGATTCATTTACTTTAATAAAGTCAATGGCTCGTTTCAATATAAACAACGAAACGCAAGCTCTCACAAACTGTTTAAACAAAACAGAAAGATGATCAAATGCTACCAAAATATTTCTTTAATAGGTAAATAATAACTTCTAGGCTCTAGAAGTTAATGTCTCTCTAGAGTCTAGAGAGACATTAAGTATGCGGGTTTTCTGCCATTCACCCGGTAACAAATTTAAATTCAAATTTTCAAATTTATTTATTTTGCATTCATGTTCAGTTTCAGTGTCTGGTCTTAATAACTAAGTTACTTTAACTGTTGACTTTTGGCACATATAATAATATGCCCATAAAGTGGCCCAATATGTTGGTATTTTTTTAAGAAATTTAATCCAGATTGGTTTAGCCACTTTGATAAATAAGCCACATCATTAGAGTACAAACAAAGAGAAGGCTATTCATTATTACAATACACCGAACTGACAACCGATGGGGAAGAAAGGTTCTCGAGTGGCGACCACGAACTGGAAGACCTGGTAAAAACCACGGGAGTCGATGGATGCAGGAGGTGAACAGCCGCTTAAAGTGGCGCTCTTTGGGGGAGGCGTGTGTTCAGCAGTGGACGTCTTCGGGCTGTTAATGGTGATGATGATGAATTCACTATTATAAGTATCTATGTTATCCATTCACAGTAAATAAAACAAATGAGGTTGGCATAAAAAGGCTCTAAATTCAAACAAAATATACTTACCCACACCTAAATTTAAAAAAAATACGAATCATTTAAATTCACTAGTTAACAACTGCATTACAGAAAACAATTGAAAGAAAGCAATTTATCCCTAAACGACTATCTCTTGTAATCGTTCATTCAAACTATCAACACAACACATACAACTGGCACAATTAATAAGTTCTCAACTCGTAACAAAAAAAGAAAAAGTTTACCGCTACTTATCCCAAACAACTCTCAAACAACGAGAGAGGACTTAAAATCCTTCACCGACGATTCCAAATTCGAATTTCAAATTGTGTTCTTGTGGCCAGCATCTCCTAGTAGCTGCGATTCTGAATTTGAATTCAATGCTCGGTGCATTTGAGTCCGTTTTGTGTGATGTCTCACCTGATGTATCTTCGAACTATCAACGAACAAAACTCGTCCCTATCACAAAGCTGTAGAGTTCAAATTGAATTGTGGAAAGGAGTAGGTTTTAATAATAACCCGTTTGTACCAGCCGTGGGAACGAAGTCGGATATGCGAGGTATAATCGACTGTCGGACGGAACAGAGCCTGCAATAGTCCAATTTTGCAGCCTTTTACTAAGATTATTTTGCGGCCAGTTTGAAAATTAGCTGTTTTGAAAATCGAATGTCTCTTTTCCGTAATTAAGTCAGATTTTTTAGTGCTGGCCTTCCGTAGAACTATACGGTTCATTGAAACATATTTTTTTTAATTTTCTTACTCTATGTTTTGCTGCTACTAATAAATAACTGGACCTTGTAATTAAAAATACGTAGAGCCTTCTTAATTTTTTTTTATGCGATTGGATGACGTGACGAGCTAGTCGTTCACCTGATGTTAAGCGACACGGCCGCCCATAACAGTTGCAGTGTCACCCGGAACTTTAAAACAATAAAGTTTCGCGTGACACTGCACTGCGCACATCGTCCTGAGACATCACACAGTCTAGTAATCAGATTACCAGACTGAGTGATCAGATAATAAAGTCTCATTTGCCCAGTAATTTCACTAGCTACAATGCCCTTCAAACCGGAACACAGTAGTGCTTGCACACTACTGCTTGGCGGCAGAATAACTGGCAAAGCGGTGGTACCTACCTAGACGATTTTTTCAGAAAAGTCCTACCACCTGGTAAAATTCTACAATGAAGGTAAATTTTCATTTTAGACAAGTCAGTTTTAGAGTCCTTTTTTCTAATACGTGTGTATATCTATGTCTATAGAAATGAAGGCCTTCCTTCATACATTTCAATTTCATAATGTCCTACCCATTAGCTAACACACAATGCATACATACAATACATTAAATTACGAATTGCAAATATGTTTTGAGAGTTAATACCCAACATTTTCCACACGCAATATCATTTTGCTAGCCTGTGTCGCTACAAACGAATTATGGAGGTAGTTGCGAAAATATAATGACATATATTCCATTTTCAAAATTATTTGCGTTTAAGTACGTACTGGCAGATAAGGAAAACAATATGCATAGTCAAATGGAGGTCCGTAAGCTCCAGCCAAGTCACTAGCTGCGCTACTTTTTGACCAGACATAGTGACCAAATTCGTCTAGACACTTATGAAGCCGACAACTTGAAACGCTAACTGATATGATATTTAAAATCAGCCTTTTTTGCGTCCGCTGATGCTGAATATATGGCTTCCTCACCAGCAGAGGGGTAGCATGAGCGGGAGATCTATGCTTTTTTTATGAGTATGAATGACGTGACGAGTTAGTCGTTCACCTGATGTTAAGCGTCACGGCTGCTTATAACAGATTGCAGTGTCACTCGGAACTCCCAAAGCATAAAGTTTTGCGTGACACTGCATTGCGCACGTCCTGAGACATCACACAGTTCAGTAATATTTTTTTTTATGTAAACGAATGACGTGACGAGCTAGTCGTTCGCCTGGTGTTATGCGACACGGCTGCCCATAACAGATTGCATATGATTACTAGACCGTGAGATCAGATCATAAAGTCTCATTTGCCCAGTAATTTCACTAGCTACAATGCCTTTCAAACTAGAACACAGTAGTAAGTAGTGCTTGTACACTACTGCGTGGCGGCAGAATAACTGGCAAAGCGGCGGTAGATATCTAGACGAACTTTGCAGAATAGTCCTATCACCTGGTAAACAAACACTTTCTCGAGAGAAGAGACTACATGACGATTTCTACAGCTCATGGTTACCCGTGCAGGGGGTTGCTACCCATTCCCCTGGATATTCCCTTAGAAAGAGATGGGCGGCATATTTTAATCGCCAATCAAAAACAAATAGTAAATAATAAACTTACATGAAGGTCGAGTAGACATTATTATTAATATAAAAAGCTTTTTTGATTGACCCTGAAAATGTAAATTAAAAATCAGTTTGGTACTTGAAACCATAACAATAATGATTATCACAATTATAGATTGTAAAATTGTTATCAATGCAAATAACAAAACAAATTTTGTTGGTCTGGGTGTAACTGTAAGTAGGATGATAGCACCTAATTGAATAATTTTTTGTTTCAAAACCTTGAATAAATTACAAAAAAAGTGAGGCAGTTACCACACTTCCGCGTTCGATTGCAGATCGTATCTTAACCATTGTTAATTTAACAAAAAGTATTCGTAAGTATACATGAGTAGGTTGATTAGCTCATTATGCGAGATAAAAACTATTGTTTACAAACATTTTGAAGACTTTATACCGTTTTAATTCCAGTGGGAAATGAAACCTTTTGTAAGTATTGAGGTGGTCCGCGGTTTTAATACGCGTATACATTACGTTCCGGGTTAGAAGATATATTCTATTTAGTATAGTGTACCTATCACTTCTTTATCAGCCTGAAGACGTCTATAGCTGAACATAGAGAACAGAAAGAAAGAAAGTAACTATGACAACCCGGTCCCTAAAGAGGGAGACCCTTTATGGACCCAGTTGACATAATTACTTGGTTTGCTTGGTGATCGCAGTAGATTAAGACCGAGGAGAATCATCATCAACAGCCTGAAGACGTCAACTGCTGAACATAGACCTCCCCCACTGAGCGTCAATTTGGACGGCTGCTCGCGTCCTGCACCTATCAACTCCCTGCGGTTTAACCAGATCGTTAGTCCACTTAGTGGGGGGCCGGCCTACGCTGCGTCTTCCGGTTCGTGGTCGCCGCTCGAGAACCTTTCTTCCCCATCGGTTGTCAGTTCTACGAGCGACGTGGGCTGCCCATGCCCATTGCTATTTTAACTTGCTAATTCTAAGAG
The DNA here is from genome assembly GCA_910589525.2 of Ennomos quercinarius. Classification (NCBI taxonomy): domain Eukaryota; kingdom Metazoa; phylum Arthropoda; class Insecta; order Lepidoptera; family Geometridae; genus Ennomos; species Ennomos quercinarius. The sequence continues at coordinate 10,690,669 of OU342507.1, read as the reverse complement.
CTATATCGGTCACTTTAGTTCTCCTGTGGATCGCCTCATTCGAATCTTATCTCGCAGGAGAACACCGAACATAGCTCGTTACGCGACTTTGAGTTTACTAACGAGGCCAACAGTAAGAGATCCAACTCGGCTGCGCAGCGTTCGGGGAGCTTCAACCTATCTTTTCGTCTTAAATACCGCGTAGCTGAAAACGAAGTTTTTCAATCAGTCTGTGTTGCCAGTGATCACTTATGGCACTGAGATATGATCCATTTTATGTGAAGTATAAATTAAAAAATACAAATAAATACAAAATAAACGTTTCGCCATAGATTATAAAATCGGTTCGACACCCATTTTCCCGCGGGATAAACAGTACCTATCCTATGTTGGAACTACGTGGTACAACTTTACCAGTAAATAACCAAGATATAACAAATTGAATGGTTTTCTCTAAACACTTGAATAGAAACGTTCACGTACTGTTTGAGCGGGCCCAACAAAAAGTCACGTACGGACCAGACGACTCTATTAGATCTCACGTATGGCGCTCGTATGTAAACAGGTGCTTAACTCGGGCTTAAAGTTAGGCCACAGTGGCTTAAGCGCTGGAGAAGTCCATATAGCTTAATTACGAAATTTTCAAACAAAAAATATTTACTTGTGTTTAATTTAAGTTGTAATTTACCTTTACAACCCATTCCGCGATGGTCGGAAAGAGTCCTTTCCGGCAACTTTTCCGTTCTGGTTGAACTTTTCGGCAACCACAGAGTTTGGTTGCCCAAAAGTTCAACAGTGCCAAAAACGCTATACTGTATCTATTTTTGAAGTTAGACAAAACTGTAGATAATTAATATAGCTACTTTAGTCGTACGTGGCTAAATATATAGCTATAAATTATAAATAGGTCTATCTATATTCTTTTTCTGGATTTCAAAGCTTATGTCTAGATTATTTATATCTGTATTACAATTTCTACCTATTTTATATGGGATTCAAAGATGATTCCTCTCCATTCATAATACTATTACACGAAAAATCTTTGCTACGGCACCAAAATTCGTCACAGGATAACTTATAAAATAAAACCTACTGCAAAATATTCACTGTGTCATAAGTATACTGACATAGACCTCACCTTTATCACCATTGCTCGCTTGTTATATAACATTATTTTCCTCTCAGTAGTACAGCAGCAATGGTCACTGAATTGAAACTTCAATTATAAATGTGGCTACGAAGCCTGCGCTTGCGCAATAGACAAAATGTTTAAATATGGGCTGTAATTTAACATCACACTATTATGTCAATTACGTGTGAGTAAAAGATATGACGCGTCGTTTACTTAACGGTTTATAAGACTTTCGGGAAAATTCTGGTGCTATAAGTCCCATTATAATATTTTAAAAAGTATTTCCTAAGTGAATGGCGCATATCATCATCATCAGCCTTTTTTTAGTCAACTACTGATCAAGGTATTTCCCAAGATACCTACTCCACTGAGCCCGATCTTCGACTGTATTCCTGCAGTCTATCTAAAACAACTGAATCCTTAAGGCGGCTGTATACTGATATCCACTACACATTGCGACATTTTTGAAGATAATAAATGACTGAACTTACTTACACAAAATCTGGCTAAACTATATTATCACGAAAAACATTACAAATGTTCAACAAAAATCACACTAATATTATAAAGGCGAAAGTTTTGCGTATGTGTGTATGTGTGTATGTTTGTTACTCTTTCACGCTCTAACAGCTGGACGGATTTGGATGAAATTTGGTATGGAGGTAGCTTATACCCTGGATTAAAACATAGGCTACTTTTTATCCCGAAAACGGGAACGGTTTCTGTAGGAACGCGGGTGGAACCGCGGGGCGCTGCTAGTATCATATAAATCCAAATTATAAGCGTATAAATTGGCGTTTTATGGGGGGGATGCCTATGTTCAGTAGTGGACGGCTTCCGGCTAATGATGTGCATGGGGTAGTTTTTAGGCAAGCGTGTTACATGCTAGACTCTAGACCGTATCATCTTACCATCAGGTGAGATAGTGCAGGTCAAACGCAAGCTTGACAGGATTATTAAAATTAAATAAAAATATTTATTTATTTATTGTTAGAAAACCAACAGCTTTTCTTACATAATAGAAATTTAAAGTAAGCACTAGGAAGCCAATTACAGGTCTTCACGTCTAGCAATATAATAGCAATAGTGCTTGAGCATACAATGATGAACACCTGATATTAATTTATCTATAACAATATTATAAGGAGGAAAGATTTGATTGTTTGTTTGCGTTGAATAGGCTCCGAAACTACTGAACCGATTTGAAAAATTTTTTCACCGTTGGGAAGCTACACTATCTCCGGATGACATAGGCTATATTATATTTTCAAAAAAATTAGGGATCCTTACTAAAACTCCTATAACGCAACCCAAGGTGTAAAAAAATTACCTAAAATATTCTTTACATCGCATTCGCTGCGTAAACTATTATACCCGTGCGAAGCCGGGGCGAGCCGCTAGTATATATTAAAAAGAAAGTCCTCTATTTTTGAAGTTGGTTAAAAAAATTACAAAGCGCTTAATGCCAACGTTATAAGTATGGTTATGCTGTTCTTCTTTAATTATGTTTCCGATCGAATCGACTTAACAAGTTAAAAGTTAACACCATAGCTCCAAAGCGATCAAAATCTCAAGTCAAATGGTAAACAAACACGCATAACACCAATCTTGCTTCTCAAATATGAACTTTATGAACCGAACTTGCCTTGCTTATTGCGCAAGCGACTTGAAGAGCCTCGTATGACTCACCGCAGTCACTTCATATTATTCTGTGTTATCTCGTAGTGAGAGAAACATAAAAGTGTAGGTATTTGGCTTAACATATTTGTGGTGTTTGTTTTTTTTTCTAAAATAAGGACTTGTGATTTTTAAACTTAGCCCGTATCATCAACAGCCTAAAGACGGCCACTGCTAAACATGCACAGAGGGCACCTTTGAGCGGCTACTCGCCTTCTGCATTCATCGGCTCCCACGAGTTTAACCAGGTCCGTCCACCTAGTCCTAGTGGAAGGCCGGCCCACACTGCGTCTTCCGGTTCGTGGTCGCCACTCGAGAATCAGTTGTCAGCTCTACGAGCGATGTGGCCTGCCCATTGCCATTTCAACTTGCTAATTCTAAGAGCTATATCGGTCACTTTAGTTCTCCTGCGGATCTCCTCGTTCCGGAGCTTATCTCGCAAAAACACCGAGCATAGCTCTCTCCATAGCTCGTTGCGCGTTAAGTTAGTATTATTGTAGTAGGTATATACCAAAAATAAAAGCCCTTTGCCTGTTAAAAAGTGAATAAAAAGCTACAGCCTATGCTTTCATCACGATATTTAATTTCACTGAAAACCAAACCCAATACGCAAGAATCGAAATTGTGATCTGACGACCTAACCCAATACGTATATCAAAAGAAGGTACCTACCTACTTTATCGATTGTGCTATCATCGCCGTCGCATACTTGGTCGTCAAAGCATAAATATATCTACATTTTGATAGTGACACATTACATCGTCTCCTCTAACCACTGGGCACTAAACATTTGATAAACACTAATAAACAAATATCATCAATAATGTAAACAAATGTGGAATGCAAATAAACAATTGAAATTGAAATTAAGCAATCAGTCGAACACAAACAAAGCCTTTGGTGCTCTGCTGCGGGGTGATTACGTAATGGGGTTTTTTTTATGTAAATGAATGACGTGACGAGCTAGTCGTTCACCTGATGTTAAGCGTCACGGCTTCCCATAACAGATTGTAGCAATCGGAATTCTAAATTAATATAGTTTGGCGTGACACTGCACTGCGCGCGTCATCCTGAGACTTCACACGGATCATAAAGTCTCATTTGCCCCATAAATTTCACTAGCTACAATACCCTTCAAACCGGAACACCGTAATGCTTGCACACTACTGCTTGGCGGCAGAATAACTGGCAAAGCGGTGGTACCTACCTAGACGAACTTTGCAGAAAAGTCCTACCACCTAATGAAACCTAGTAGTTGATCTGTAGTTATGGTAACCAATGGTTAAAAATGCTAACAACTTCTAACCAATAGTCAAAATTTGTTAGAGTTTTTAACCATTGGTTACCTTAACTACGGGTTAAAAACCCACCCTTACATAGCAATGCGTAATTTCCCGGTAATTTCATTCTTAAACATTTTTTTCATGGTAACTGTTAGGGTGACGAGTAGAGCCAGATGAGCAGGTCCAAATCCGATCAAAGAAACATCAACCTTAACATCGTAGTGTTTAATATCAATTCAGTCTGCACTTCAGCGCGGCGCTTACGACAAAGACAACGCACGAAATGACAGATTTTGACGGTTTTTAATTAATATCTATTTGTATATAGTATTTTTCAAAGTTATTAAGTCATCACGATATTTGATTGTTTGTTGCGAATACACTAGTTTAGTTTTTGTAAAAATATATTCGGTAGAAGCTCTGCAAAATGGGAACTCTCAAATTTTTTGAGGGAGGTTTGCGATTTTTTTCTATAGACCTATATTTATTAATCTTGTATTTGCGGTCATCACAAACGAGTTAATGAAATGAATTACATGATATATTAAATTCAAAGCTCCACGTGTTGTAATTACGCCAGGAAACGTCCCTTAAAACACATTGTTTGGTCTACCCGCCGCCTTAACTGCGTTGGTCAAAGTCAATGCCAAGTCAAATAATTTATTTTGCAAATAAGCTAGGTATTTAAAGCACTTTACCAAGTCAAAATAAGAAAATAATACTAAAAAATAATAATGCCAGACATTACATTTTTTATTTACAAACTGCTTAATGTAAAAATATAGCTAGCCTATTAAATGAGAAAGAAAAAGAAGTTCATTTGAAAATTTCACAAAACCCTGAAAAGAAAACCCTGACCCGGAGCTTCGACATTTTTAAAGAACAAGAAACTTTGCAGTGATTTCATTGCTCTTTTTTGTGTAGGTATTGAAACTGTCAAACCCAAATACTAGTTTCAATCGGTTACAAATGTTGCAATCAATCAAACTACGTGATCGCCGTAATTTAATCTGTTGACTTCACAGAGTAGGAGACCAAATTACGCTCGCGCCCTGATAGAGGCGAAAGTATAACAATTTTCGTGCTGATATTTGCGAGGAACGAGCCGTTTTCTTTTAGTCATTGTCAGTTTAGTTCTCTCATCATCAAGAGATGGCGCTCGCGTACATTTTGGCATTTACTTTTTAACACTGACCTCTATAATACAAGTACGCTGGACTTCATACTCTCGGATGTTATGAGAAGCCATTTGATTTTCGCCATTTTGGCGCTGATAGCAGTGTGAGGGTCCATGGAACTAATATTAGGGATGAGACATAACTTTCGATGAAAATACGATATCGATATCACTACAGACTCAGGCAGTTATTTAATTCCATGTGCATATACGGGTACTGAAACAAAAATACATACTATACCCAGTAAAATATATAAGCGTTCTTTTTGTATATTTGCGTTTGAGAAATCTACTCAATTATTGTTAACTAGCTGCACTCCGCGTTAATCCAGCATAATATGTAGCCTATGTGTGTATGGTTTTAGGTATTCTTAATTTCCGAATTCCATCATAATCAGTCCAGCCGTTTAAGCGTGAACGTGAGCGTACGTGATGTGCACACAACTTCTTTAAAATATTAGATTGATAGCTCCATTTCATAAAGCCAGTTCTCCTTGTTCCTGCTGATTCAGTACTAGTAGGGGTAGGGTACTGGGTAATAAAATAAAAAATGCAGATAAAAACATAATAACATTTATATTTTACACTAGCTTCTGCCCGCGGCTTCGCCCGTGGTGCCAATAGGAAATGAATGGCATATTTTTCAGAAACAAACATTATAAATGCTCTGACTCTCTGTCGATATATGATACAAACTCACAATATCCCAAATTTTTCGTAAAAAACCTCTGGGATGAGAGTAGTATGGTTTTAACAGAATTCAAAGCGTGTGTGAATAGATCTAATTATGGAGGTCCCACAGGTCACTTTCGCTACACAGTCGCCGCTTGCAACCCAGCGAACAAAGCAACCTCGAAAAAAAATCGTTAATTTCTACCACAGGTCACCTTCCCTACACTGTCGCGGGCCGCTTGCGGCCCAGCGAACATAGCGACCTCAAAATAACAATGCCAACTTCTACCACAGGTCACCTTCACTACAGTCGCGGGCCGCTTGCGGCCCAGTGAACAAAGCAATCCTTTTTCATATTTTCCACCCATAGCTGCTTAGTAAGACTGTCAGTGGGAAACCTAAAAGCACAAAGTAAAACTTAATAAAATATACGAAACAACATTATTAGTACTAGCGAGTTAAATATTTAGTTTATATTAATGAAAAAAAAATCTGGAGCCAGATATACATCGTAGATTATTCTGTACCTACGTACATTATTGAGCATTGCCGAAGTTCTCCTAGTTACTCACTATCGAAGAACATTATCGACACATTATCGATATGAAACATTCACAACCTATGTACCTATTCCAATAGTATGAATTCATTAAATAACTAAATCCTACTTACATTTAAATGTGATTAAATTAAATAAACTAGGTATAAAATGGTATTAAAAACCTCCAGACATACAATAAAAATAATAATGTAGCATTTTTTTATCGTGAGGTTCACTTACTTGTGGAAGGTTATTCCGCTGCCTTTTCGGTAGCGATTTGTACAAAATACGCATAAGTTCATCACAAACATGTACCGTAATCAAACACCAAACACAAAGAGTAGCCTTTTATCATCTTATTTTACGATTTTTCATCAGAGATGCAGCAAACTTACCAACAGCCACTTTGAAAAATGACAATTTTAGTACCCGAGACCCTCAAGAGGGGCGCTTTGAATCGGCACAAAAATTTCCTAGAGAATATTTAGTCCAGCGTACTTGTATTATAGAGGTCAGTGCTTTTTAAACTTTATCAAGGCAGTATTAAAAATACTAACTCGTCTTTGGTCATAATGCCACACTACTGTTTCCAAAACAGTCGCCAATTCTATCTTGCAAGAAATTAATAATGCTAAAATGACATTCAGAAAACTGCTCTTAGGCGCCGAGAACCACAGATTAAAGAAAAAACAAATGACTAAACCGAGAGCATACACATAGACTAAAGCACTCTAAGGCATACACTAATGACAAGTCTGGATACATTGTATGTCATCTGCGCAGGTAAACCTTGGTTTTATTCTTAGAGTATAGACTAAAAGCATAGAGATCATCAGAGCGATATATATTTGTACTGCTCACACGTATCGCTACGGCAGTGGCGAAGGACAGAAACAAACATAATTATAGTAATCAGCTACGCTTGCGAAAAGTCACCGTACCATTTTTTTCGACTCGAGTCAACTGTTTTTTCTATACAAATCTGTCAGACTCATTCACATCAAAGTGTCCACATCATATAAAAAGTGTCCAAAAAAGTTGTACGCTTGACACATAATCAAGTTCTCTCCTATGCTTTTATTCTATACTCTAAGTTTTATTCTAAAACGTGACTTGCTTGAATCGTATGAAAAGTGTTGAGAAAGGCGCCTATGAGGGCGCTAACGTAATTTTTTCTCCTGCTCTGTAGTTGACTGTTTATCAATCATGGCAATGTGTGTGTTGACAACTACACAGTCTAGTTGTACAGTACACCGTTATACTAGAACTAAGTGGTTTCCAGTCACAACTATTGATTTACGGACAGGTTTCAGTTTTTTGCCAGTAGTTTAGTCGATCTTGTCCTTATGGGCGCATTGACTTGCTGCGACTTCCCACGCTGATTATTATAATTGGCGATCTTTGAAGGTAAATAAAAAATAACAAACGTAAACAAAATCAAGGGACTAAATCGCACGGTATTTCCAAATCATAATTTTTATTAGGTATACCACCTTCAGGGTCTGGCTACTATTTAAGGCTTCCGCTGCAGTTCATATTTTTATTTCATGCTAAAAAGCTTTCAAGGCCACTTCTACAATCATCATCATCATCATCAACAGCCTGAAGATGTTTTCTGCTGAACATTATAGGCGTCCCCCACAAAGCGCCACTTTGAGCGGCTGCTTGCCTCTTGCATTTTGCTCGGCGCCGGCGACTTTAACCTTGCTGATAAGGCCAACGGTAAGAGATTACGTTTCAGTGCCATAAGTCATCACTGGCAATACACACTGGTTGAAAACCTTAGGTTTTCAACTTTTCATGCTCCGCCGCTCTGCGGTAGGTATTGTTGAAAAATTAGGTCGAAGTACCCCAAACGCTGCCAAGCCAAGTTTGCTACTTCTCCTAAAAACACTTCATAAACAAAAATATCAATAATAAGAAGAAGGAGGACAGGAATAATACAAAGAATAATAAACTTTGAGTATGATTGAACATTTTCCATACTTACCTCATCATCATCATCATCAACAGCCTGAAGACGTCCACTGCTGAACATAGGCCTCCCCCAGGGCACGCCACCTTGAGCGGCTGCTCGCCTCCTGCATCCATCGGCTCCCCGCGGCTTTCACCAGGTCGTCGGTCCACCGAGTGGGGGGCCGGCCTACGCTGCGTCTTCCGGTTTGTGGTCGCCACTCGAGAACCTTTCTTCCCCATCGGTTGTCAGTTCTATGAGCGATGTGGCCTGCCCATTGCCACTTCAACTTCCTAACTCTGAGAGCTATATCGGTCACTTTAGTTCTCTTGCGGATCTCCTCATTCCGGAGCTTATCTCGCAGGGAAACACCGAGCATTGCTCGCTCCATAGCTCGATGCGCGACTTTGAGCTTACTAATGAGGCCAACAGTAAGAGACCATGTCTCAGTTCCATAAGTCATCACTGGCAACACACACTGATTGAAAACTTTCGTTTTCAGGCTCTGGGGATACTTTACTACCTATTACATATAGTGTATCTGTAGAAAATAATAAGTAGGTAGGTAAGTATGGACGATATAAACCTGTTAATTTTTTATCCTAATCTAAATAACCAGTGTATTATTTTACCTATTTTTGAGGGTGGGAAAATGATTTCGCACCTCCCTACTACCACGAGGTGGGCGGTAGGGGGATGCGGGACACCGAACCCGCTGAAATCCCCCCGTGAGAAGGGGCAAGATGGAGTTACATGAGCATTCTACCATCTCACCCCAGTATTGTTATAAATATTTTCTGCCCAACGACAGGTATTATTAAACAAAGTAGTGTCAAGTTTGAACTCACCGCGACCTCGAACGCTTGAATATGTGCAGAAAAAATATAACTTTAGACGCCACTTGCATGTACAACTAGTTCTTTAAGGTGGAACGTTTCACTAGCGCGACAAATTCAAATTTTCTTGCGTTCTTTTGCCAATAATAGCTTAATTACTAAACGTGATTACATTAAAACTGATTTAACGTAAAGAAATAGAATGTATCAACAAATTACGATTAAAAGTATAATTTATTGATACATTCTATTTATTTGCGCAAAACTAGTTTTCATGTAATCACGTTGAGTAATTAAGCTATTATTGGCAAAAGAACGCAAGAAAATTTGAATTTGCCGCGCTAGTGAAACGTTCCACCTTAAATTATATTACCTAGCCTAGGATCTTTTTGATACCTATAAACTAAGTTGGCAACAGGCGAGATAACTAATGTTATTTGGCTTGAGTTTGCTCAACCAGGGCAAATTGCTGGGTGAGATATACAGATATTGAATGCTAGCGCGACCCTATCTTGCCCTACCGAACAGAGGAAAGCTCACGCGAGGAGGTTTTATTGGGTTCAATCCCATCGATATAACCGAGATGCATTGGCATTTTCCTCTCTCAAAACAAAACAAATCTAGTCTTACCTCGATTTCACGGATTTGTTAAATTCGAACTTGGCACACCAAATATTGAACGCTCATTGATTGCCTGTTGATAATTGGCTGCCTTCAACCAATGAGCATACAGTATTTGATATGTTGATTGACAGGAGTTCATTGAAAGTTTGTACTCAGTGCATCTATATCACAGAATAACTCGTATCTGCCCCTATTCCTACCCGAAATGCGATCAGAAACAAATTACTCCAATTCACCCCTCAGCTGCCCTAGCACGGGCAGTAGACAAAAAAAATCTCCTATTTTACTTCACTTGACATGTAAGCAAGTATGAAGAAAGTGACATAAAACGGGGAAAGACAATTTTCTCACACATGCTTGGAAATGTGAGTATTATTTTGACAACCTTCTTCGGGATAAATCGAAGTTGCTGTACTGGCGAGCAGCGGCCGGCAAAAGTTGTATGAAAATCCATATCTGTCGTGGTTTAGCGGCCAAATAAATTACATACAAAACTCATATCTGTTGTGTAATTTAAAAATGGAACGATCCTTTACACCGAAACATGGCAACCAAGGAGGTAACTTAGCGAATGTTTTATTTAAATTTTGAACTGGCTTGCAAATAGACAGTTGTTTAGTTTATGTACTATTTCAACACATTTGCTCAAAAAATGCATTTACAAAGCCTGTATACATCTCTCACCTAAGTACCTATTTTACCGCATCGTTCCTTGTATAGCGCCGTGCGTAACATTTACGTTTTTTTTTTTAAATTTCAATAAATATATATAAGAATTTCACCAAGGAGTTTCACAGTACGAGAATAAATAAGCTGAATGATCGAAACTCCTTGGAAGCGTTATTGCTCAATACAATTGACTCACTTTAATACTAAAGAGAAAATGAAACTAAAGATGTAGTTCTAATTTTCACCACACGCACGTGGCGCCATTTGTATTTTAAAAAATGCGCGCTCTTTTTAAATTTTCATATTAGATTAGAAACATCAAAGATTGTTTGTTGCGACTTTCCCACTAATAAACAAAAGTTTGTGTCATTACCTACTGTACTGTTTTCTCGCAAATATGTTGAAAAACGTTGTATGATACACGTGCGGGAATTGGTTTCTACAAACTCGTGACTATGGTAAGACCTCGACTTCGTTTCGGGCTTACATTTGTCTACTCGTTTGTAAAAACCAACTTACCGCCCTAATATCATAAATAACTATTTCTCTACCGCCCGTAGTAGACAGGGTAATAACTATTACACTATCCTTTGCCTCTGCCTCAGGTAAAGAAATAGAATTTAATCAAACAAATTCTCAATTAAAGCAAGACTAACCAAACACGTATGTTTGACAATCAATAACATAATATTTGCTGGTCCAGTCCGTATGGAGTGACCATCCGTCTATATCTTACAGGATAATTGCTTTATCTCTTACAGAGGAATAACGTTTATACTTAGCTACCACAGTATTGAACACTTCACAACCTAGCTAGCAAGAAAAGGTAATAAAATAAGTAACCAGTACCTACAAAATAATTCTAAAAAAGCCAATAACTTAATTATGATTCTAAACTGTGCTGAAGTGCTAATGTTTCATGATGACGTGCGCAGAGCAGTGTCACACAGAACTTTATGTAGTTTAGAGTTATTCAACTATTGTTTGCAGTGCCGTGTCGGCGGTAGGCTTAAATGCGATGCTCCGATTGGTCGACTAACTGACAGTTGCAAATGATTGGCAGGTTTTTTTTATAACTAAATAGGGCCGCATTTGACCGCAATCTTACCTGATGGAAAGTGAAGACGCCGTCTACGATGGTACATGCTTGCCTAGAAGATACACTAAGAAGCTGTTGTTACCTATAAACTAAATGAGTACACTGGTGTTTCAGCGATAGAGATAAGTTGCCAAGTGGATTGGCTGTGTAGTATTCAATCCTATCTGATAATTTATTTTGCTTTGATTGTTGTTCATTATGTCCTTTCTAAATCATGTTGTTTTGTAATGTATTTTCTATAATCTGTTATATGCACCTATAAAATAAATATCACAAAACAAATAAGAAAATATAATAATGCCGGTCTGTACCAAACATTAACAGCTCCTAAGTTCACACTTACCACTCTATGCTGTGACTATGACGTACCTACCCAAATGCGATCCACTAGTACTTCATTCACGGATAAATGCGAACTTAAGAGCTGTCAAACTTTTGTGCAGACGGGCATACATTTCCATCGTAGATCACGTCGTTACTTAGATACGTACCATGGATAATAGTATACCAAATGTCACTCTATATTGAATGGCCTGTTCTGTTAGCTCAGTTGGTACTAGCTCTACTTTCTGAGCTATAGGTTGTGGGTTCGATTCCCATCCAGGACAAACATTTGTGTAATGAACATAGGTGTTTGTTCTATCTGGGTCTATATATGTATTTACAAACAAAAAGTATTTAAGTATTTCTACCAGTTATCTGGTACCCATAGTACAAGCTATGCGTAGTTTGGGGCTAGATAGCGCTGTGTGAAAAGTCCACACATATTTATTTATATTGTGTAAAAACTAAATGACATTGTATGAAAGCATGTAATAATAATAAATAAATAAATAAAATAAACAAGATCAACTGCCGGCGATCCAGCGAGTAATTAATAAAACTAAACGAAAGTCAACCCCTGTCCTATTCCCCACAGACTCATGGTAACACTATGTCTGTATAACATTACGGTTCAACAAACTAGTACTGGGCAGTGACATAAAAATGGTCTGCGGGGATGACGTCACTCGTAGAGCTGTTTCCGACTCGGGGGGAAAATGAACTTTGCAATGGTGTCATGACCAGAATTACAACGTTAAATGGATTAGAGTAAACTTGTTTTGTTTTAGGTCTGGTAGTTATCACGGAGGTTTTAAAGTGTAAACCACACTTGATATGATCATACCTGCAAAGATAGATATTCAAAAGCACCCACATAATAGGTTTTTTTTTATATTTTGGCTCCACCTAAAGTGTATTTAGCCAGTGTCAAGTACTGTAATTTTTCACGGGTATTGCCCGTGGTCCACCACCTGCTCAATAATCGTGTTATAGAATACTTTAGGCAAAGTCAAGTTTTAGTCACAGTCTAGGTAGGTAGTCATAGTCCAGTCTAAGTCAGGTAGTCTCAGTCCAGTTTAAGTCATGCCCTAGTAAGGTGGTGGCAACTTTACTAGAAGCTTCTATGGAATTTTGGAAGCAACACAAAAAACCACGTTTCACCACATTACATCACTTGCCCACACTCATACTCGTCATTAAGCACTTAATGCATTGCCATAAACTTAATGCGTAAAACGCCACCAATTTTAATCATTAAAACAGGTAAAAGCACAATTTTTGTAAAATAATACAATGCAATGACGTGAACTTTTCCGCGTTCCCGCCAAAATTCCAGAGAATACCGATTACAGAAAAAATAATTGACTATAATGTTCTGGCCATAGGCCAAGGACGTACTGAAATATTCTAGGTCTGTTGTTCTGGCAGCAGCGTTCACCACTTTGTCTTGATCTCCTTTCTACATAATCTGAAAAAAGATAAAAAGCCACAAAACATCAACTCCTGTTCCTACGGCTAGACAAACGTAACGGAACTTACCCATTTGCCCATGCATTGCACATACTCATACATTATCTTACCTAACTTCATCTTGGAATTAAATTAAATATTCTGATCAGGAAACCCAGCCTGTGGGAAAACAACTATTGCTAAGTTATAAATGTAATTTGTCGTGATTTGCATGGAAACTGCGATGTATAAAGAGCACAGAATATGAATAAAGTAAAGTCAATGTCAAAGTTATAGAGATAATAGCAAAGTTATTTTTGAAGGGGGAAAACGCCCTCACTCTTCCCTACCTGCCCCCACTTTGGTGGTAGGGGTAAATGGACTTTTTGCGAAACCGGCAGTGGTGGTGGTGACCTATAGTGATAGGATAGACATTTTGAAAATGGGACCTTTTGCGCCTAAAAACCAAAGTTTTCTGCTCCTGATCTACTTAATCATTTTGGTCTACTTTGGTATACTTACCTGCCTTCTAAAATGTAATTCTGAGCTATACTACAACTGGTATAGGCACCCGTGGTGCTTAACACCAGGCGAACGACTAGCTCGTCACGTCATTCGTCAACATAAAAAATCATTTGATCTCGCTACGCCGTTCGCAATTCATATTGCTAATTTTAGTAATTATGTATATATTATGTTGTGATCTATCTATCTTCTATACAAATAAAACTGTAACAGTTCCGATTCTGTAAATTGATGATATTTTGAAATTATTTTGGAGGGTCTCTATAATCCATGCGGAAGCCAAAATGTCATTTTTTTTCATTTTTGATTGTCTGTCTGTCTCTCTGTCTGTATCTTGGTTCTTAGCTGAGTATCACGCCGAAACTACTGAATGCATTCAAATGAGACTTGGTATAATTTGATTTCATATTACAAAGTAGCACATCCCGGTTCCCCGGGAGAAGGGGTGGCAGTTAAAATGTGTACTTGATTGTAATCTATTAACTCGCAGGCCGATTTCATTCATTTTTTTGTTAGAAAGGAGGTAAATACTTTAAATATTGTCCCGTAAATATTTCAAAACTAGCTGCGCCCCGCGGTTTTACAACTATCTCTATTCTAAATTTCATCCAAATCTATCCAGCCATTTGAGCGTGAAGGACTAACAAACATACACACATACAAACTTTCGCCTTTATAATATTAGTGTGATCGTCGGTTTTGTAGTTCAGAAATTACATACATCCAACTTTCAGAATTAGGTCCAAAACAAAACCACTCCTATTCTGTACTATGCGAAAGGGAGAAGCGAGGGGGGAAAAGATAAGGCAAAAGGATGAATGGATGGAGGTAAAAGAGGCAGCCAGCCTCCATTCGCCGTTTCATCCATTCATCCTTTTCCTTGTCTTTTTCTTTAGACTGGAATAAGGCGTAAAACTAATTATACGTGCGAAGCCGGGGCGGGTCAGCTAAGTAGTAGGTACATATGCCTAATTACTATAGACATTTTTATGATTATTTAAGAACCTCTGCATCCGGTAATTTATTGATTACTCTGTGTATTTAGCAACCGGTGGTGATAAAAATGTTATGTGAGATTTTTATATTTCAGTTGATTCATTGAGAGCGGTTTCTTTATGATTCATTTTATTTACCGTACAATATAACTGCCGCAAAAAATTATTAATACTTACCTAAGGACGACTTAATTTCTCGTTGAGATAAAAAAATGCGGTTTTAAAAACCGACTGAACGGCGTGCAGCCCAATTGGGCCTATATCGCAATTTAAGTTTTTAGAAATCTACAGGAAACCAGTACCCCGCCGCTTAATGAGTCAAGTACCTAGTAGAAAACATTTGAATTTGAAGTTCATTAAAATTTCATTTTGTATGTTTAGAAATATATCTGAGTAATTAGGTTATGAGAACAAAAAAAAACATCTTAAGAGAAAAAAACTTATTGTGTAATGTACATTACGTACCTATACTAAGTATGCACCTACGCCTAAGAGCCTTCGCACAGAATTGAATAAAAAAAACAATCACTTATTTACCTTCAAAAGCTCAAAAAGAACTATTGAAGCGTAAAATTACCACGATAAATGCAAGTTTGTTCATAAAGATCATTTTTTGACCGCACGATCAAAAACCGTTCATACATTCTCCTTTGTACAGCTTCTTTACAAAGTCAGGTGTCGTTTTCGTACTTTTAAAAAAGATGCAATAACAAGAAACTCTTAACACAGTGTACACCCAATTGTGATCTTTAATAACAAGCAGTAGCAATCATTTCCGCGTATTTATAAACGCAAAATAACTTTGTCGATGTTCCATTTCTACTAATTTCAAAAAGACGTAAGTATAACCTGCAATTATCGAGTTACGGCCTTTTTCTTCGTTTGCATTGAAATTTAGTCTACGGCATCTGTCTCCTGAGAAAATTCGCGAGTGATCTTGAAGACGTGTGCGCAGCTGCCGTTGCAACATTTGGTACGTGCCGTTCAAAAAAAGACATGTTGTCTATGAGTAAAAAATTCGAAAGATGCTGGAAAAAGTTCCACTTTTTGTGTTTTTAATGCCAGCTGCTTTGCAACTTGATCTATTTATAAGGTACCTAATACTTAACAATACTGATTAATAAAAATCTACAATGAAACCTACCTAACTGATACAAGTAAAAACTTAAAACTACCTCAACAAAACGTGGCCGTGAAAGCAAAAATATATAATATTTTCCTCAAACAGTATCTTTGGCAAAGTATAGATGTATATCAATAGAAACACTACTTATTAAATTAAAAGCTTAATTTTTTGCTCGTTACAATGGTCAATAGATCGCAGACAGCTACATTTAATCAAAGAAACCTAATCAAAGAACAAAAAAAATAGTCTCAATAACCTCTCCTCATGTTACGAATATTAGACACTATATTGACTCAACTTGACTTTCAAGTCTCGAAATTTCACCGGAAGACGGAATGGCCACAACATTTTAAGAAGTGCATCTGTTTTACCTGACATCTTTCACTAACACATGCCTTTCTTTAGGAAAAAATCCCATAATGATACAAAAGGTTACTTCAAAACTGTGAAACGCATCTGCTAGGCCTTTAAGGCTTTTAACAATCATCCTAATACGAACGTTATACTGAAATATATCTTAAGAATATCGAATGGAATGGCGAAAATCGCTTGGTTGCATGTTTGTTTTGGCAATATCTTCGGCATCTTTCGATTATTCTCGGTTATCTTCGGGGTTTGGACGCGTGGCTTTATAACAAATTAAGAATAATAGAGCTTCGAAAACTCCTGTTTAATTTTATGAATGGCATAAAAACATAATTATTGAAACGCGTCAAAGCGTATTCTGTTTCTTGTTAATTAGCTGGTGTAATTAAAATAAACAGTATTTTTTTTATTGTTACACCTTTAGAGATTGAATTTTTTTTATAGTTCGGTACACTTTTGATGATTGGGATCGACGTTTTGCTTACGGTAAGGTATACTGGCTATCTTTTATATAGTAAGTATCAGCAGAATATTAAGAATAAGAACAAGAATATTTATTTCTCAGAAAAATACACGGTTACATCACTAGCCTCACAATTTTATTTTTTTATCTTCGTTTCAAACGCTGTGGTCAGGGAGGAATCAAATTAAACAATGAAAGAACTTATTAATTATATTACTTAAGGGTGCTGTATACGCAGATCCACTATCTCGCTCGCGCATTGCGACATTTTTGAAGATATTAAATAATTGAATTTACTTACGCAAAATCTGGCTAAACTATATGATCATGAATAACATTAAAACTGTTTAACAAAAATATCATATTAATCCAAACAAGATTTCATAAATACAACGGTAACAAAGTTTTTTTCATTCGTAACCGTTTTTATGTATGAAAACTTGTTTGGATTAATATGATATTTTTGTTGAACGGCTGTAATGTTATTCATGAGAACATAGTTTACCCAGATTTTGCGTAAGTAAATTCAGTTATTTAATATCTTCAAAAATGTCGCAATGCGCGAGCGAGATAGTGGATCTGCGTATACAGAAGCCTTAAATAGGTACCACAGTAGGTACCTAAGTATTCGTTTTAAATCCCTGAATCAAATCCCTTACCCGATTGAAAAATATTGCTGGCAAGCGGCTAGGATTTTCCAGATGATTATGAAATGCTTACCTAATTTCCATTCCGGGAAATTCTAATATTTTAAGAAATTTAAAACTGTTAGTTGTTACTCTAGTTATAGTCGGCTTAAAATAATTATTAATCTCACAATATTTTTATATTAAAAATAAAAAATGGCTGAAATATTGACATCTCTTCCCGCGCAACTTCAATCGGAGGTAATAAAGCCAACTTAACGGCGTAATGGTGGCTTCCGCCCAAACCCGTGCATATAACGTAAAAAAATTATATAACGCTTGCATTTAGCGTTTATAGCATGATGTTGTGAATTCTTATTTGTGATTTAAACGAGATTTTTGAGACTCAATGCATGCATGACTATTATAGTAATTTAATTATTTAAATTTACATTTCTATTGACACTGATGGCTGACGTCATATCTGTCTGTGTAAATAATGAGCCGATGTTCACTTTTCGATTTTCAATTAATAACTCGAATAAAACAGGCATAAGATATGCATTAATTACCCTCCTGTGAGTTATAGCACCTAATTATTATGATGACCATGAGTTCTTAAAAGACAATGTTGTGAAAATTTTGCAAAATACGTAAACGTAGGTAGTTTTCTAAAATGTGTACAACCTCTTGAAGTTACCCAATGTTTTAGTTAAAAATCTTAATTTTGAGATAATACAATGAAATAAGTATAATAATTACATTATTTTTATTAAAGACAAAGCTTTATTTAAATAAAAATTATTATCTTAAAAATAATTCTCACACACAACATAAATTATTTGATTTTTGTTTTAATTTGTAATATTTTTATATGAACTTATTTTTTGAGGAATGTAATTTTTTTAATTACCCATTGACCCATTGATGTTGATTTTATACATAAAAAATATGTAATGCTATTTACTAAAATTCAGTTCAATAATAAAATTCTTTACATATAAAAACCACTCATGGATTCTAAAGCTGCAAAGGTGTTTAGTTTTTTCGTAACAAACATCTTCAAGGTCTTTCCGTGCATCTGCCTGCTTAGGAAGCTCTTGTATTTTTAAACCGTACATCTGCATAAAATTGATAGCAAAAACCTGACCTACTTACCTCAGAAAGAACTACCGCTTTTTAAATTTCGAATTCTGAACTTCCTAACACAATGTTGTATTTCTTTTTATTCGTTGTCAGTATTTTGAAAGTGAACTCTATGGTTTCGGATTTAAAAGTCGAACTTAGCTTTTTTGTGAGATAAACAAAAGTATGGCTTACAAAAAGCTGCCAATTTCCGTTCATTCATACATCCGTTCTTAAAAATCGGCGGTAAGTGATTAGTGTCGCATGTGCCTTGTTTTTGTCTTTTTAACAGTTTTGACGTGATCTGTAAGTAATTTATCAAGTTCCATCGACAAGCAGCTGGGTTTTTTAATAATTTGTCAAAATGTGTCTCAGGTTTACATAGATACAATGTAGTTTAGGTATATGTTTTGTTCATATTATTATAATAGGTTGTTCCAAACATATAACAGGTGGTACAAAAGTGTTAGTTTAATAACTGTAAGTAGGTACTTAAAAAAAGAGTTAGTACTTTTCTCTTCACATACAAAATTACCTTCATCATCTTCATTTTATTTTTAATATGTTGCCTATTCTTATTTTGCCTCACCTGTCTTACCAACCTAACCGACTCAATCATACGTCCGTTCATCTCACACTTAAAACTTTTAAAGCATCCAACTTCCGCCATCTCAAATAAAACCTGCGCTTTAAAATCGCGGAAGTCGAGGTAACTGTATCGATTTCCGATATGGATGCACATGCTGTATTTCCCACTGTGCTATTTTATTTTCGTTCCCACACAAATATAAAAGGTTTGATACACCTTTGGCAAGTGTCACCGAAAATTTTAGTAGTTTTTTTTTGATACCGTGATTATGTTTTTGAAAGCACCTTTAGCAAGTGTCAAAAAAGCGCGCGAACGCACCTTGTGAGATGAACATGAACCCTTTGGGTTGGGAGACCCGAGCCCGAGGGATAGTGATGAGGTATAAGTTATAGAGTACTGGCAAAATACTATTAATATTTTTGTATTTATTGGAGATTTATGACGTTAGTTGTTAGTTATATTAAAATCTCTTTATATGCCTTTCATTATATGGCAGATGATAAGAGCAAGCGCTGATAGTTTATACGTACCTAAACTATGAACTTCTGAAAATAGGTAGGGAAATACTAAATACAATAACCAAATTCGAGATCAGCCCGTGTTCGCTATTACCCCACTCTCCCCTGAGCTTGATGAGTGAATTTTTGTATAGAGCCCACTTTTAAGCTAAGTTTAGTTTATGATGCGTAATTTAAAAAGCCTTCGTTTCTGTCTTGGACCACAGCAGATCAGAAGATGGCCAGCTGTTCCGAAACCCGTTAGGTGCCTTTGATAACGCAGATCTCTGCTACTATGTTATCCTTATATTCATATAACGCATCTGTTAAGACTGGTTCGAATAAAACGATTAATTATCTATCTACATACATGTCTATTCTATACTTATCTATTTTTGACGCATTAATTATAGGAGCCTGTGCCTACAAATGTAAATCCTATAAAGTAAAAAAATACCGTCGTGTTTTTTAAGTAAAAAAATGGAAATGGAAATCTGACAACTTATAAGTCACACGGGATACCTATACGCTATAGCGTATAACTTCCAAACCGACGCATCCTGGTTCGAGTCCCACTCACCCCTAACCACATCACTGCATCAAAGACTTTTCAAGTTACGTGTGGAATTCACACTCACTCATAACAACAGTGAAGGAACATCATAATGGACATTTTGTGTTATCCACCAACCTGCACTTGGCCAGCATGGTGAATTGTCTCTTAAGGCGACGAGTAGGGCCAGATAAGCAGGACAAAATCCGTTCAAGAAACATCGACCTTAACGTCGTACTGTTAAATATCAATTCAGTCTGCACTTCAGCGCGGCGCTTACAACAAAGACAACGCTCGAAATGACTGATTATGACGGTTTTTAAGTAATATCTATGTTTGCATAGTATTTTTCAAAATTATGAAGTCATCACAAGATCTGAATGTTTGTTGGGAATACTTGCGATTTTTTTTTTCTATAGAGCTATATTTATTAATCTTGTATTTGCTGACGTCACAAACGAAACGACTTAATGAAATGAATTACACGATAATAATAGGTATATTAAATTCAAAGCTCCACAAGCTCTAACTATGTCAGGAAACATGCCAAACAACTGCCTATTTGCCATATCCGTCGCCTTAATGCTCTGTCCCTGCGAGAGGAGTGGGATGGGACGATAGGTAATTAATTAGGTAGGTACATTACTATGTGTACAGTCACCGATAAATAAACTAGGGCGGCACACGTAATGTAGGTAATCGGGCTATATCGATAAAAATAAAACTCGATCTCTAGACACGTAGTATACGTAAATACATCGAGATCGAGGCCTAATTACAGTTTTACTGTTCTGTTGTGATTGGTCATTGTCTCGGAAACAGCTGGGATAAGATGCGCCAAGACGGCGGCTATGTAGTGTGGACATGCCTACAAAATAAACTGCTTAAAATTACTTTTTTTATACATCAGACCTCTATCTCTCCAACAGTTCTTTCCTACCAAAGGTTGACTGGATGAGATCGTTTTTAACAATAAGTCTGCCCATTGTACAATTAAATGTCTCTAAGTTCTAACTTTCTGTATCTGTTTTCATGTCTGGCATACAGTAAAGAATTTTGCATTGTATTAAATCGTACTACTTATTAATCGTACTTACTATCATACGTAGGTATGTCAATGTATGTGTTTTTTTTTTAAATAATAATGCTGATAAAAATATTAAAACAATTTTATAAAATAAGGTACTTTAAAGGTAACTTTACGCCGTTTAATAAATTAGTCGTAAGTACTTACATATCATTGTGAAAATTTAGTTTTTTTTTGAACCAAGTTAATCTACTCTATGACTATCGCTTTAAAAACAAACTCTATGTAAAGATACGAAATACAGACAGGCCATGTGTATTGCAACATATAAACTCTATTTTTAACTTCTTATATTGTACTTTTAACGTCTGCATTGTTTTCAGACACCTTTCAGTACATCTGTCGATATATAGGCCGTTTCCTTAGATATATAAATCAGATTTATTTTCTTATAGGTAACTGTTCTATAACAATGGGCAGGCCACATCGCTCGTAGAACTGACGACCGATGGGGAAGAAAGGTTCTTGACTGGCGACCACGAACCGGATGACGCAGCGTAGGCCCCCCACTCGGTGGACCGACGATGTGATGAAAGCCGCGGGGAGTCGATGGATGCAGGAGGCGAGCAGCCGCTTAAGGTGGCGCGCTCTGGGCGCTATGTTCAGCAGTGGACGTCTTCAGGCTGTTGATGAATAATATTTTTTGTCAGGTTACATTTAGATTAAAAGTTATGATTGAAGCGCCTTCAATCTGCTATTGAATCGGCCCTTTTGCGAAATTGAAACTCGTCATTTAAAGGTTTGTTTGTTTTGGTCATTGTGCATCTTTGTAATTTTGGTCATTTATCTCGATACATATTGATCATTTCGAGACTTCAACAAAACAGTATGAATAATACAACATAGAATGTAAATCCAATTATGGCTGTAGGTTTAGTGTATAAGGTATAAACTTTGTTAATTAAGGGCTGTGGATTTAGTAAAATAAATAAAATAAAATAAAATAAAATAAAATAAAAATTGTTTATGTAAACATTTTGTAAGTTAGGCAAAGTTTGAATGTTTTTTTAAGTTAAAGTCACATAATTTTGTACAGTAAATGTTACAATCGTGTAATTTTTATAAGTACTAAAGATGTTTACAATTCAAAACATCTATAAAACTGTCTAATAACGAAAGCAGTGTCTCCAGAGTAACCGCACCAGTTTGTATGTCATAAACATGTTTTATAGCTTGAGTAATGCCAATAGACGCGCTTGTAATAACCCAGAATGTTAGTCAGACACTAAAAACGTTATGAAAAACTGCAATACAATCCCAAGATAATAATCTAAGTTTTAAAACATACGCAGCTATAACCAACGCATAAACTATAATTATTATTAATTAAGAAAAATAAACTCGGCTGGACTTTTATGGACAGTTATTCCAGTAGCAATTTGTTTTGGTATTATGATAAATTGCGTTACTATTTTTTCTAACGATAGAGTAATCTCATCTCTAGTCCTAAGAAAAAAGGCAACCATTCAAACGTGAAAAAACGCTCAGCATTTTTTTTTTTTTTTTTAAATTAGTAAATGCAACGGTCGAGTTTTGGCTGGAACGCGAAAAAGTTCACGTTCGTTTCATTGTATTATTTTTCTAAACTTGTGCTTTTTCCAGTGTTAATGTTTAAAATTGGTGGCGTTTAACGCATTAAGTGCTGAATTACGAGCATGAGTGTGGGCAAGTGATATAATGTAGTGAAACGTGGTTTTTCGTGTTGCTTCCAAAATTCCATAGAAGCTTCTAGTAAAGTTGCCACCACTTTACTAGGGCATGACTTAGACTGGACTATGACTAAGACTTGACTTTACGTGAAATATTCCATAACTCGATGAAAAATTACAATACTTGACACTAGCTAAATACACTATGTGTGGAGCCAAAATATAAGAAAAAATAAGCAACGGTCATTTGGTCATACAGCCAATCTAAATTGCCCATCAAATATTCAACTGAGTTTCAGAACGCATCGTCCTCGTCTTTATTTCTAAACGGTTGGTAATTAAAGGAATCAAGAGCGGTACGAATGGAAGGGGAAATTTAGGGTTCAGTCAATCTACACCTTTGCATCGGCAGGTGATATCCTGTACGTTAATCTTTTTCGTTTTTTTAATTAAAAACATGAAGGCGTCATGTGTCGCGATGGGATCGTTGACAGTGTTTCTATCTGGGATTTTGATTGGCCAATACTTTGAAAAAAAAAGTACCGATTGTTCCTCATCGTTGGTTTGGTAAGTTGATGTATAATGAATGCAATTTTTATTTGTAATATCATTCTTAGATATCATTCTTCTATTATTTTTGATTTTTTGGGCCGATTTTTGAAGCGATGATAGCGCTGTTATTTGGTCGACTTGCGATAAATTAAATGACTTGTGGATTTGAATCCTGCACTGCACGGGTAGCGCCACTTTGAGCGGCTCCTTTTGTATCCATCAGTCCCGGCGGTTTTCACCAGATCGTCGGTCCACCTAGTGGTGGCTGCGTCTTCCGGTTCGTGGTCGCCACTCGAGAACCTTTCTTCCCCATCGGTTGTCAGTTCTACGAGAGATGTGGGCTGATATTTTCATCTTGTCCATATTCATCTTAAGACAAACCTGTTGGGAGACTCCTGAGGTCATTGAGCATGGTACTAAGGTCCTCGAGCGACTCCGCCATTATGACTATATCATCAGCAAAACGAAGTTTAGTGATGTACTCGCCATTAATTTAGAGTTTCGAGTGATACTGCAATCTGGTATGGGCAGCCGTGACGCTTAACATCAGGTGAACGACTAGCTCGTCACGTCATTCATTTACATAAAAAAAAATTACGTTAATGTCAGATCCTTTCCACTCCAAGAGCTTGCAAACGTCCTCCAATGCATATGTCAACAGTTTCGGAGAAATAAAAGGTAAAGGAGGCAAAGTCCCATAATTCATGACCAGTTTTCGTTTTTGCGTATTCTTACGCTTTTCTTACGCTACATTATTTATGCAAAATGGGCACGTCAGCACGTGTCAATCGGCCATACTGTTTATTTTTTCAATTAATCGGCAAAGTAACTGGCAGGCATTCTGCCAGCATCTGTTAACTTTTTAAATTTAGCAGTTGTTAGGCGGGTGGATACTCCTTGTTTTTTTTTAATTATATAAGCTAATTAGTTAGATAAATTCTAATTAGCAGGAGTAATGACTGACAATATATCTTGCTAATGGGAGATACAATTTCTCATATTCTGTAAAAAAGTAAAGGTAGAGTAAGCAGATTAAATGCAAATTATGTTGAGTAACGAATTTATTTTAGTTAAGCAATAATCTGTTTTTCATTTCAACGGATTTTCTCAAAACTTACACCATACCTTATTAATGTATTAGCCATGAAACGAAAATAATTTCAAAACCTAAACCAAATTATTTTATTTTGTATCTATTGAAGCTATTCAAAATCACGCCCATTTCCATACCCAACAACAATACAATAATATTTATTACCAAGTATTGATAGACTTTTTCAAGATACTAAACCAATGAATTTTATTAATACAAAAAATACAAGATGCATCTTAAAATAAACAATAATAAACATCTAATTGATTAACCAACAACATGACCTATCCGAAAGAATTATCATAAAAATGTCTGTTGACATTTCATACGAACTATAAACAAAGAGACGATCCCACTGCCACGGTAGTATGTTATACGGGTTGAAACCCACCGAGGCTACACACGCAGCCTCAGTATTTTCATGTTAAAGGGCAGCATACGGCCCACCTGATGGTACGCGGACACCGTAGACCACAGTCTTTGGACATCTGTAACATCGGAGGCGCCATCAATGCGTTGCTTTCCCTGTAGGACTCTTTTAACAAATACAAATACAAATACAAAAATTCTTTATTGTATACCACAAAGTACTTAATTAATGTTACATAATATCTGTAGTAGGTATTACAATGGGCGGCCTTATCACTAAAAGCGATCTCTTCCAGGCAACCTTTGGATGGACAGTATTAGTTGAACTAGGAGTAGACGGTGGTGTACAATACGTAATCAGTTATCAAAAATACATTGAGAATTAATCCAAAAACGTCTAGTTGAAGCTAAATATTTAATGAGAATAATATTAAAATAGAAAATAAAAAAGTATCAAAATATTCACACTCTAGATATACCTATACCTAATAAATAAACTAATACATAAGATATATACATATATATATTAATAAATATTAAATATTATACATATTATATAATATATAATATACACATACTTATAATATAACCCTCCTTTTAAAAGTGCTCAATGTTGTAGTTCTGTGGAAAGACCGCTGACGGGAGCTCATTCCACATTTTGCAGGTGTACGGCAAGAAAGAGCGTATGAATCGAGTCGTATGAGATTTCCACGACTCAATAATATGTGGATGAGCTTTTTGAGGTGGCGCGAGGTGCGATGGAAGAAAGGCGATGCCAGAATCAGATTGAATACTAGCTTTTCAGAACATTCCCCATTGTAAAGGTTCAAAGGGGTAAACAGCCTTTCCCCTGTGTTACTCCGCTTGTAGCGGGTAAAACGGAGTAAAATAGGGAAAATACTATTTACTTTAAGTTTAGGCAAGTGGTGCTCCAAACCCTGTAATTTATTTATGTCAAAGATGTTTCAGGTAAATAAAGTAAATCAATTTCGGTAATTTTTATGTAAATGGATAATTTACATAAAATTTTGTGTATATCTTCAAAATGCCACCGATAACTGGACTTGTAATTTTTGTATTCCGCTCAATCATATCGCGCCTGATATGTTATTACGAGCCCGGTGAGTTTCAACCCTTAATGCGTACCCTGTAATAGCGCTAAACAAACTGACAAAGTCAAAAATTGAATTATTTTGTGCTTTATTTGTATTTATTAGCGTCATTTGTTTATCTTACAGTTTAACTGTCGTACGCTTTGTAGGTCAGTTCTTTGTGGCATCATTTCTCTCTGAACTTTTTATGTTACGTACGCCATTCTGCTTTTATATCATGCAGTTTTATATGGGTATTATGCTGTTTAGAAAATAATGATTGTGAGTTTTTACTAATACTTTTTTTTAATGGTCTTTTACCTAGTTTGGTTCAGTAGTTTGAAGCGGTAGTGGACTGGAGGTAGGTAATACTAGGGTACTATAAAACCAAAGAGGTATATGTACTACGTACTGGAGAAGCTATTCGAAGCACAAATAGTTGCCATTTTTTGTATAATTAAACTAAAATCCGCTACAGCGCTTTACGATATTAAATCGTCTAACCAACGATCCCAACACGCAGCGCTAGTGCAATGGCACATTCGGATCATAATTTTTACTGCTATTTACTGCTGCACGTGCAGTCGCTTTGAGTGCTGAGCATCGTATGAGCGAGTAGATGCTGGCTGGCATATTTGCAGTGGTTGACAGTGCAAGTTAGAGATGTCCTGTCT
The DNA here is from genome assembly GCA_910589525.2 of Ennomos quercinarius. Taxonomy (NCBI): domain Eukaryota; kingdom Metazoa; phylum Arthropoda; class Insecta; order Lepidoptera; family Geometridae; genus Ennomos; species Ennomos quercinarius. Next base: position 10,663,873 of record OU342507.1, on the reverse strand, counting down.
AGTATACATAGAAGTCTTTGTATAAAACACGAAATTTTTTCTTTATCTCCAATATGTTTTTATTACTAAGAGTTGGATGGAGTTCACCGTCAGAGAACGGTGGTAAATGGCTGTCTATCAGATGATTAAATTTTTTTTAATGTAGGTTACATTGTCCATTTATTTTTGTGTAATTCCCGTTTTACTGATAAAATCAGCTGTTTAAATTCATTGAAAAATGAAGTAAGTACTTAAATTAAGTTTTTTATTTATTGACACAGAAACACTTTTACTAACAAATTAAAAAAAAAACATCCATGATAATCATTACTTACTTTAGGCATAGAAATATAATGCGTCCTCTAAGACTTTCATCAATAATTCCAATAAAAAGTGCTTTAAGTAATTAATATAGATAGATAGATAGATAGATAGAAAATGCTTTATTGCACAAGATAATCAAGTACATAGGCGAACTTAATGCTAAGTAGCATTTTCTTCCAGTTAACCTTTGTGTAGTGTGGAACGAGTGGTAGTGCTGGTTGAAAAAAGAAAAAGAAAAGATTACCCAAAATAAAAAAATAATAATAAGAGGTAGATAACATTAATAGTTTAATATACATACTTGTGAAGCCAAATTACGTAAAAAAATTAAATAACCTTGAATCAGTACTTTAGAGACCCAAACAGTTCGTATATTCTATCGTTCACACCTACAAGGTAGGGAGGGCCAGATGTGTTGGCGCGTTATAAATCTCCGGCCCATTGTCTATGGTTGCTTTTTAGCCAAGCCCACAGATTAGAGAAAAAAACAATTGACTAGCCAAGCCGTTGCCGGACACATGGCTCTGGGTCCATACCCTACCAGATGTTGATCTATTGCTTTTCTTTAATGAGGTACCGTTTAATATTTGGGTAAGGATCTTCCATCAGGCCGGCCTTATCTGTAAAAAAGTACTTATGAGCAAAAGCGATTATTGTACTTAGTACCTACTTACTGCGATGAAAAATCTTACTTGACGCAACTGTGCTTTTCTTGGTCGTGACTGGCCAAAATTGCACTAAAGTCTAACACAGTTAACATTGATATTCATACATTAATGTACATTCATCAAATTCAAGTATAAATAATTAATCAACTTAAAAAAATCCGCTTGGTTAAAAATTAGCTGAGTCAACAAATTCCATCAAATTAAAATCTATTCTAAGGAAGCATGCTCTATCGTCGACCGCGTCGTCACTTACCATCAGGTGTCCATTGTCAAATGTAAGCCTAACTATGATTAAAAGTCACGCTCTAATAAAAAAAAGTCGCATAAACATAATTATTCATCATCATCATCAACAGCCTGAAGACGTCCACTGCTGAACATAGGCCTCCCCCAGAGCACGCCACCTTGAGCGGCTGCTCGCCTCCTGCATCCATCGGCTCCCCGCGGCTTTCACCAGGTCGTCGGTCCACCGAGTGGGGGGCCGGCCTAATACATAATTATTAAAACACGATAAACATACTTCAACCAAAAATGAAACATAATTTAGCCACATAAGATGAAAATGACACATCACATGACTAATACAGTCATAGGTACTTCGAATCCAATGTGAAATACTTTCTCCAATATAAACTAGGTAAATAAACATCTCCCAATTTGCATATCCGAACGCAATCAAGCTGATCAACGTCTAATGTCTTCTTAATACGATCACGAATAAATAAATTAAAACATTCATTCCTCTCTCATAATTAACGAAAGTTTGTATTCTGTGGATTTATCACATAAAACTATGATACTAGTAAGTGCCTTGTGACATCGTCCGCACAAGTCAACGTAAATTAGAAGTCTACCATTATGCGGAAAATTCAAAATGGTACTTAATATTTCACATCAATGACTTATGGAACTGAGACATGGTCTATTACTGTTGGCCTCATTAGTAAGCTCAAAGTCGCGCAGCGAGCTATGAAGAGAGCTATGCTCGGTGTTTCCCTGCGAGATAAGCTCCGGAACGAGGAGATCTGCAGGAGAACTAAAGTGACCCATACAGCTTCAAATAGCAACGGGCAGGCCACATCGTTCTCGAGTGGCGACCACGAACCGGTAGACGCAGCGTAGGCGGGCCCCCCACTCGGTGGACCGACGACCTGGTGTAAGCCGCAGGGAGCCGATGAATGCAGGAGGCAAGTAGCCGCTCAAGGTGGCGTGCTCGACGTGCTCTGGGGGAGGCATAGGCCTCCCCCAGAGCACGTCGTCGCACGAGTGGACGTCTTCAGGTTGTTCATGATTATTATGATGGAGAGTAATAAAGACTGCCATTTCAACTTGCTAATTCTAAGAGCTATATCTGTCAAAGTTCTCCTGAAAATCTCCTCGTTCCGGATCTAATCTCGCAAGGAAACACCGATCGTAGCACACACATGTTTTACTAAAATCACATATTACATTTTTTACTAGGTGGCAGGACTTTTCTGCAAAGTTCGTCTAGGTAGGTACCACCGCTTTGCCAGTTATTCCGCCGCCAAGCAGTAGTGTGCAAGCACTACTGTGATCCGGTTTGAAGGGCATTGTAGCTAGTGAAATTACTGGGCAAATGAGACTTTATGACCTGATTTCACAGTCTGGTAATCTGATTACTAGACTGTATGATGTCTCGGGATGACGTGCGCAGTGCAGTGTCATGCAAAACGTTATTATTTTAAAGTTCCGAGTGACACTGCAACTGTTATGGGCGGCCGTGTTGCTTAACATCAGGTGAACGACTAGCTCGTCACGCCATTCATTGTCGTAAAAAAAAATTACATTTACACAGTTTATTTATAGTATCAAATCAAAATTAAACTAATTAGGTAAACAGAAAAATACAGACGCAGAAGTGTTCGTACAACACTCATACAAAGTTAACCCACCTCTTAACTTAAGTTATTAAAAAAACAGTAAGTACATAATTCATATTTAATACACATCCAAGTTAGATTATCTTTAAATAGAGTATGTTAATTGCATACCAGATTTAGTGATACCATAAAGCAAACTAAATTTATAAGTAGGTATAACCCGTTCTTGGCTGCCGGTAATAGAATATTTTAGAGGAATGTTACGAGTTCTTTACTTTGGGAAGCCAGTGAAAATTATTAAATTGATAATGCTTGTAGATAGATATTTTATTTTATTTATCTGTTTACTAATCAAACAAAAATAAGTACCTGGTATTGTTGTAATAGAACCGTGGGATTAAATAGCAGATTTTCTTGATAAAAGAATGGCAATACTTCCTACACTATGACAAAAAAATACTCAGAGAATTTGAAGTTATGTAAACAAAACATAGTATAACTCTTTTAATTACATCCGTAAAGATAGATGGAATCGTTTTGCAAATAGGCCAAATAACATTAAAATAATGTTCGAAAACATAATTAGCATTGCTTGAATATCAATTACAACCTAAAACGCTAGAATAAACCAATAAATTAAGTCTCGGCAGCCATATTTATCTTAATTGCAATTCAGAAACACTAGCATGGCGACAATCCTTTCTGCCAGAGCGCTGCCACAGGGTACAAAAGACGCGACACAGGTAAACTGAGTAAATTAAATTACTATACATTCTGCCTTCGTTTAGTGTTACCATGTGATAACTAAAAACCGCCCGGTGACGCTGTAATCCGCTCGGTGATGCTGTAAATGTCAACACCAACCAACCGCGACAACGCGGCGTAGAGACCAACAGCGTCAGCCCGTTCAAAAAAGTTTTAATTAAAAGTAGGTGCCGCGTCAGTTTTAAATGGCTGTTGAAATAATAAACACGCATTGAAACTATTTAAAATACTTTCACAATGCACATCTATCTAATTTTCAATTCATATTAAATGTACTTAATTATTAATATATCATTATTAATTAATATAATATTAATATACTACTTATTAATTTACCAATTAGTTATTTCGTTAGTCGCCTTTTACAATAAGGCTTGGATGAATTAACAATAAGATCATCATCATCATCAACAGCCTGAAGAGTTAAATACGTCCACTGCTGAACATAGGCCTCCCCCACAGAGCGGCTGCTCGCCTCCTGCATCCATCAGCTCCCCGTGGCTTTCACCATATCGTCGGGTCACCGAGTGGGGGGGCCGGCCTACGCTGCGTCTTCCGGTTCGTGGTCGCCACTCGAACCTTTCTTTCCCATCAGTTGTCAGTTCTACGAGCGATGTGGCCTGCCCATTGGCATTTCAACGTGGTAATTCTAAGAGCTATATCGGTCACTTTAGTTCTCCTGCGGATCTCCTCATTCCGGAGCTTAACTCGCAGGGAAACGCTGAGCATAGCTCTCTCCAAAGCTCGTTGCGCGACTTTGAGTTTACTAATGAGAGTGAGATATTCGTCCAGAAAAGACGAGAATCATGTGAATTTTATCATCCTCATGTCACTGTTCAATCTAAAACGTCTGTTACTTTGTATGTTCGTTTGTTTGTTCGTTTGGACTAATTTGAGTGAAATATTGCACAGAGATTGCGACTTATACCATCTAAACAGTACACTGTACAGTACCGAAAGATCGCGGTGTAACATAAAATATGTACCCACTTTTGTCAACAAAAAAAAGGTAGGTACCACAAAAAACTGGTAAATACTTGGAAAGTTGGAAGGTTTCCAAAAGTATCGCGTGGGCTTTCCTTCTAATATATTTTTTTATTGTAATCTATTGACGTGACGAGCTAGTCGATCGCCTGGTGTTAAGCGTCACGGCAGCCGCCCATAGATTGCAGTGTCACTCGGAACTCTAAAATAAAGTTACGCACACGTTATCCTGAGACATCACACAGTCTAAAAAAGATTTCTAGACTGTGAGATCAGTTCATAAGTCTTATTTGCCAAGTAATTTCTATATATCAACGTCTTCATGAATCTCTTGAACTAGCAACACTGGTACAAAATCATGTTAGTAAACCCAGACTCACTGGCTCATTAAAATGTCGCTACTGTTTAGCGACAACTCGACGATGTTTACCAAACCGCATAAATATAGAAGACTAAAGCTAGGTCAGGTGAAGGTAGCTTAAGGAATTTGGTCCCTTCGCTATCGAGCGCAACTGTGAACTTGAAAAGTGAGAATTTGTAGATTAAATATATAAGGCTTTAGCTTAAACTATAAGTAGGTACTTACAACCACACCACAACTATTTATGGAAAAAAAGAGTTAAAATATGAGTTTTGTAGATATCAAAACAGGCAGACATGTTAAGGCAATTATTGTTGTGATAAGTACACTTTATATATATATATATGTATATATATAGTAGATTTGGCAAGCGCGCCATCTCTCGTCATCAGATAGTATCGAAATTACTACTAATGAATAGATTACCTGTCATAAACAGGTTATATAGATGTCGCCACGGCTGCTTAGTCGGTGAACACATAGTCCTTAAGATTTTCGCAGCCAGCGGTCATGCGACCATGGCCTAATTGGTAGGGCGTCTAATCCGGTGAGTTAGAAGGCGCGGGTTCAAATCCCGCTGGTTGCTAAAATTTTAAGAACTATAACATCTTTATAAGTACACTTTATTTGTAGCGTAGAGAACTTATTCCTATTTAGTTTCAAAAATATTTAAACAAAGACCATTTTGAATGCAGTTCTTTGTTTTCTTAGGTGTGTCTTAAATATTTGAATTCTGCCTGTGACATTGCTATCAAAGTTGTCGTGATCATGCCTTTGTAGCTTTGCACGTGCTTCGTACGTGTAGGGCTGAGTGCTTCAGGCCTGATTTCACTCAAACTGACTGCCTCTTAGAAACTTTAATAGGTTGGTACTAACTTATACACTTATACCTATGTACCTACCTGCAAAGCCGATTAGATGTTTTCCACCTATATTTTGTAATTGATCGGAGAAACATTACATCTGCGAGCTGTGACATTCTTGATTACCTATATCTGACTAGAAATCCCCGGTAATAAAACCAATCCGTGAGCAAAACTTCATCAAAATCGGTTCAGTTGTTTGGACATGTAAGTCTCACGGATAAATATTTTACATACTTACACCTTACACCCAATGATTCACTTATATACATAGTATTAGGAAAGTAGTGATTTACACAACACATATCCTGTCGTCTACACAAACACAAAACAAATACATCTCATCACTGACACACATATATACATACACTTTCGTACCGCATTAGAACTCACTAGCACAGAATACCTATCTCAATAAGGAACGTAAGAGGCTAGATCCTGCGACACAGGCATGCCTAGTGCGGGATCTAAGGCTCCATAATATTACGTAACACTTACTTAAGTTAGAATAAAAATAAAAATAAAAAATAAAAAAAATGCGGAAAATCTATACTTATAATAAAACTGTAATAGGGTCAATTGTGTACATAAAAGATATTTTGAAAATTTTTGTTGGAGGGCTCTCTATAATCGATCATCATCAACAGTCTAAACACGCCCACAGCTGAAGGCCTCCCCCAGAGAGCGCCACTTTGAGCGGCTGCTCGCCTCCTGCGTCCATCGGCTCCCACGGCTTTCTACTACACACACTGACTATTAAAAAAGATACAGTCACATTCAAATTCCTTAACAGTTATTTTTGTTTACCTCTCCAACCTAACAATCTTAAGGTCACACAGTAAGCAACTAGTTCCAGTTACTCTCAGATGGACACTGGACAGTTACTCGGCTAAGTTGGACAAGGCCACGAAACCTGAAACGTCACATCTTGCTTTCGAATCATCACAGGTACCGAGCTGTAGCGTATAAGTTACTATGAAATTATATGCAGGTACATGCAAACCTTCGTGACTGGCTTCCGCAGGAAAGAGACTCTATTACTTATAAACCGCAGGAGAACTAAAGTGACCGATATAACTCTTAGAGTTAGTAAGTTGAAGTGGCAATGGGCAGGCCACATTGCTCGTAGAACTGACAACCGATGGGGAAGAAAGGTTCTCGAGTGGCGACCACGAACCGGAAGACGCAGCGTAGGCTGGCCCCCCACTCGGTGGACCGACGACCTGGTGAAAGCAGCGGGGAGCCGATGGATGCAGGAGGCGAGCAGCCGCTCAAGGTGGCGTGCTCTGGGGGAGGCCTATGTTCAGCAGTGGACGTCTTCATTCTGTTAATGATGATGATGATGATGATGAATAATAGTCTCTTTCCTGCGGAAGCCGGCAAATACCTAAGTAAGTATAGCAAATCAAAATTATTTCGTACTAGCTGTGGCTCTTATCACAATGTACTAAATGTCAGTTTAACAAACACGTGAGAAACCGGGGATAACTATAAGGAACTTATTCCCAGCAGCGATAAGACTAAATAAAAGCTCTTAATTCACAGTATAGCAATCCTTCCCAACTCCAACACACGATTCGGTGTAGAAGAAGCTACATCATACATACTGTTATTTATTCTGTGATAGGTACCTAGTGCCTATATTCGTGCTGGCAAACCGTGTCGCCAGGAGCTTGCGCTCAGTCGTGACCCTATCAACTACCGCCAATCGGCCTTAAAGGTCGCATACAATACATACAGGAATTTCGAAGAATAATCGTTAATAGAAATAGACTTTTAAAGACATTTTCAACCTTGCGGATTTGGCTTAAAAATGCTAACAAATTCTAACCAATAGTCAAAATTTGTTAGAGTTTTAACCATTGGTTACCTTCTACGAATCAAAACCCCCATCCTTAGTAATGAAGAATTTCGCAGAAGCACATGGTTTAGGTACTTATAGTTTTTACTCTTGATTTTTTTGTTATAACGATGGATTCGGTTGTAGTTGACTTCCTAGAACGTCGAGTTGAGTCGAGCACTTTCACGTCGAGTCGAGTTCGCTCCATGACGAGATTGACGAGTTCCTTCGACATCGAATTCCCGCTACGTCGACTCCTTGCATGTCGATCGCGCTTGTAAGTAGATTCCCTTGACGTCGACTCTCATATAGTGTTTGGTAGAGAGTTAGCCAAAAGTGGTGGGCGTAGGAGAACTTGTATTTTCCATTTGGATCCCCCCAAACGCCCACCGCGTTTGGCTAACTCACTACCTTAAGACTTCTATAGAAATTGTTAAAGATTTCCCCTATTTCAATTAAAAGGATAAAATTTTATTTGAATGTTCGATAAAAAGATATGACATGAGAATGGACTAGAAATACTAGAGTGCAATGCAATACAAGTATAAAAAAACTGGGTTCTCTACATTCCAAATCAATTTTTTCAATTAAAACTGTTTATACATTAATACGCAGTAGTTACCTAGTTAGTATGTTCTCTCCAAAATAACAAGCATTTGATCACTAACCGACTTCAAAAATAAGAGGTTCTATGTTCGATGAAAACTTAATGTATTTTTATGTATGTTCAATTTGTTCACCTATGTCTCCGAGATTTCTGGACTGATTTACGAGATTTTATAGCTAAAACATCTCTTTTATTTAATTGATTTATTCTTTCATTTATTCTTTCATTTGCTTTAATAAGTAGCTAACTGAATCACAAAACGTTTATTGAGTGGTAGCCACAGTCACTTGTCAAAATTTGCAAATACTTGTCAGTACAAGTATTTGCAAATCTGGGAGAGGTACATACAGTTATGTACCTCTCAAATATTCTTCAAAAAGGATCACAACATGCTACGAGCAAAAACTTTACAGATCTTCTAAATAGAAAACAAAAGTGAGTTGCTCTCAATTGTTTTCTGGTACCTACGCAAACAAACAATATCTGTGAGTGCTGCAAACAGATTAGAGAAAAAAACAATTGACTGCTGCAGATGCTGCCACAGACTAATCACTAACACAAACTTTATTGTTGTTTTACGAATTGTATTCTGCTTATCTTGACCAGATGTTGAAGCTGTGTCTTACCTGCTTTTGTTGTCTTGTTGAACCATTTTGTTTGTGCAGATGTTTTGGTGGTTTTCTAAGACCTTGTAGCGCTTTAGTAGATATGCAGGTAATCTTCGATTTTAATAAATCTTCACTACTTTCTTCACCACGTTCAGCTACGTAAGTACTACAATCTATTCTGTGGTTCAATGCTTGAAGGAGAATAACTCTTATCTAGAGCGTCTTTGATTTTGTTTTAGTTCACACATCATTAGCCGGAAGACGCCACTTTGGACGCTTATCATGGGAGGGTTTGCCATAATCACCATGCTTGGAAAGCGGCTTGGTGCTCACAGAAGATTTTAAAGTAAGTACCAAGAAGTATGCTGCTGCCCATTCCCTGGGTATTTTCTTTGCCGGCTTTTACGGCATTCACGGAAGAGATAGGGTGCATGGTCCTATTCGCAAACTGGGACCGCGTGGGTGTTTTAGTTCATCATCGACATCATCATCAACAGCCTGAAGACGTCCAGTGCTGAACATAGTCTGCGCCAATTAGAGCGGCTGCTTGCCTCTAGCATCCATCGGCTCCCCGCGGTTTTTATCCAGGTCGTCGGTCCACCGAGTAGGGGGCCGGCCTACGCTGCGTCTTCCGGTTCGTAGTTGCCACTCGAGAACCTTTCTTCCCCAACAGTTGTCAGTTCTACGAGCGATGTGGCCTGGTCCTTTGCCATTTGAGCTTCTTTGTTCTGTCTTTGTTTTAGTAGAGTTAATAATTTTGTGATAACGCGGAACAAGTAAGTATTAAAGATAAACTTTTAGAGGAATTACGCTGTTCAATTAGTTATTATGCAGAGGGTTATTCGCAAGGTAAAGGATTATTTCGCAAATTGACATTTTGCAAACGCTGCGAACGCCAAACAGTATCTTGACTACCTACTATGTACTCCTAAACCCCGAAGATACGTACAGTAGAGTAAACTACAAAACCAAATATCGCAGTATTTTAATAAAGATTTTGTTTTTGCTTTATAGCAGGTACTTAAACTAACAAAATTATATAGCTACAGTATTTATAAACGAATTATGTAAATAAAAGTATATCTTAAAGCATTTTGAAATCTGCCCAATTCCAATGCACTGCCTAATTTCCATACGGTTTAAATTCCCATAGACTCAAGTCAAGGATCAACAAACGTATTTCAAGATTTACAAAGAGTTGTTTATGCAAAGATATTCCCCATAACTGTAATAGTTCACCGGCACATGTAGCATCACGATTCCACGATCACTTTGAAGGTAGACGATGCGCCAGATATGGCTTTAGTCTCTTTCAAATGCTTACTGGACATAGCATCTCTATACTTATAAAAATAAAATATGTAACAGGTCCATTTCTGTACATTGAAAATATTTCGAATAAAATTTTGAAATGAACCCAAAACTGTCATATTTTTCATTTTGGTCTGTCTGTCCGTCTGTCTGTCTGTCTGTCTGTATCTTGGCTGAGCATCACGCCGCCGAAACTATAATGAAACTTGACATGATTTGACTTCATATTTATTACAAGGACATAGGATACTCTTTATCCCGAAATTCAGCACGGTTCCCTCAGGAGAGAGATGAAAGTTAAAATGTGTACTTAATTTTAATTCATTAACAAGTAAGCTAATTTCATTCGACTTTCATCCAAAAGGCATGGTGTACAATAAAACAAGTTTCTACGAGGCTTAGTAAGAGTAGGTAATGATTTTTTTATGATATTTTTGAAAGTTACTTAGCTCTGGTGAACAATAGGATTTGGTTACTTTCAGCATTTTACGTTTTTTTCATCGATGTATTACAGAAGCTAATAAAGTTACGCCAAAATTCAACTGCTACCTATATTTTACAATATAAGTATGCGCAAAATAGATAGTAACCAATATGACACCTTTCTACATAGTTTATCATTCAGTGAAACTCATTGATAGGTATTTGAAACAAGTCGTGAGTCTTTACTTACCTTTGCTGAGTCATCTGAGGGACGAGTCTCACGGGAAGCTGTGAGTCACTTAGTGCAAACACATCGGATCTCTGTAGAGAATGTCGTACCTAATTTTTTTGACGCATTATGAATGGTTACGCCGAAATTCTTTAATGAAAAGTAGCACATATTAAAACTAAATAACTTTTGAAAGTTTGAAGATTCGTTTTTATATGTTATTGAATGACGTGATGAACTAGATGATCACCTGATGTTAAGCGTCACGGCTGCACATAACAGATGCCAATCGTAGTTTTCATTGCATTTAGAGCGAAACAAAGTTAAGTTGCAAACAGTTATCGGTTGCAAAACGTCACATTATAAAAAAGTCCCTTCTGAAAAATTAACACTAGTGAAATATCACTTTGAAGAAGAGAGCTATCAACACAGCCTAAATACAAACTGATTCAATGATAAATAAAAATTTGCATTATCATAATATTGTTTTGATAAAAAAAATGCAATTTTACACCATACAATTAAACAACCGAAATCTGAAACCTGCAGGATGATTTTGAAACTGTGATATCCAGTAACTAAAAATGAAAACCTTGACCTCGTTCCCTTCTTCTTCTTTTGAAAATCAATTTTGCCAAATGTAATAATTGCGTAATTATTTGTCGATGCGACTTACTTTGACATTTGGGCGCTTGCAACCCACTGGGTGGAGTCAGGAAGGACCGAATTTTTAAGATTTTCTCTCACGATCTTTACTAACATGAGTAATGTTTTGATCAGTAACACGTCTTCTCCAAAGGTTGGCATCTTAGGCATCTACATCATGGCCAAAAGGTGAAATTACATCATTATAATTTACTGACAGATCGCTGTTTTTTTTATATTATTTGTAGGCATAGCATTTGACCACTGTCTCACCTGATGGTAAGTGATGACGCGGCCTACGGTGGTGCATGCTTGTCTAGAAGAAAAGAGAGAGTTGAGAGTTGTTGTTAGTGCCAATCAAAATCATATTCTAATTAATATCTGCCTACCTCATCCTGTTAAAAATGCTCTTGCTCAAATAAATAAATAACGCCCAGCGATCACATAGATCCTGGGCCCTAACTAGGATTCCCTGTAGATAACAGTGGGACCATGGTTCTCGAGACTACGAGAACGTCCAACTACACCCAATTGCAGAATACGGGTTTGCACTTTTTTACAAGTTTATTATACCTCAAGACCATTTTATTTATTTATTTATTTGTACGGTACAAATCATGGAAACGATTTTCGGACAACTTCCAGGAATCCGATCGAGTTGGTATTAGGTATGTAGCTGTATATCCTATAACACGAGCTTTCTATGGTATTTTGAAACTGGTCTGATGATGACCATCAAAGTTGGAGCCAGAATTTCATGAATATAGTCATTTTTAGTGCTTTTTCAAATAAATGCAAATCGTGCGCAAGAACTTGTCCCGCGGGAACCAAATTCACAGCTTCCAGGATAGGAGCTGACGCTAACCTGACTAGACGCTGAGGTGGATACAGCTATGCTTTACGGCCAGCCGCCAGCCCACCGTCAACCCTCCTCGAGAAACTTCGTTGGAAAATGATACCAGCTCAGTTCACCAGACGGTTCAATATTCATAACTTTAACCGGGTTAATAAATTTCTAAAATTACAACCCTAATTCTTGTTGCTTAGAAAGAAATAATCCAAGTTTGACTTTCATATATTCAGTAGGGTTAAGGATACAAATCAATAGGGATCAGCTGACAGTCAGCTGATCCTTAATCCCTGTTAATTCCTATCCTATCCTTATTACCCATCCTTATTTGTTTATATATTTCTAATCTAACCCATATATTTTATGTAAATATGACTAAACTGACAAACCGATGTAGATCAAATTTTACAAGTTAGGTTACCTACATGTTTTTTTTTGTAAGTAAGTATAAAATTACAAAGCGATATCAAGTAGAGTATTATCACAGAATAATTAATAGTACATAGTGGTAATTATATATATATACGTGTTATTATAGAAGTAATAGAACATATCTGACGCAAGACGCAGCGTAGGCCGGCCCCCCACTCGATGGACCGACGATCTGGTGAAAGCCGTGGGGAGCCGATGGATGCAGGAGGGAGCAGCTGCTCAAGGTGGCGCGCTCTGGAAGAGGCCTATGTTCAGCAGTGGACGTCTTCAGACTGTTAATGATGAGAACATATTTTCCCGAAAATTAAAGGTCGCGCGGGAAGAGGGTAAAGCCAAACACCGCCGTAGTTTAACAATCGAGACGACTTATCCACCATACTTTATTCACATGATTAAACATGGCGTAATCAACTTATTATAATAATAATAACGTGATCCAGACAAGTATAAAATCTGAATCATCAAGTCGTGAGATTTATAACTAGAATAATCAAGAGAGATCATTGCATGTAATTGCAAATCAGCCATGTTACTTTAGGTATTTATGATTCACAGAAATGACCTATGACCTATTGGCGTACTGTTCATTTGAAAATGAAGTCATTAGTGCGTGAAGTCACGTTAACATGTTCACAATGTGTTGTTTAACCAGGTATTATTAAGTTTTTTCTTTTTCTGTTTGTAAATTTTATTATTACACGGTGTGCAATAAAGAGTTCATCTATCTATCTATCTATGTATCATGAAGTGAAACCTCGATTAGATGATTGTTTGATTGTCTACGAAATGAAAGACAGCAAAGATTTTCATTTGGCCATATTTTTTCCTATATTAATGAATTACGTGAAAGAAAGAAAGAAATAAAGAAAATACATTTATTCAAGACATCACACAACATTACATTTTTATAAGGAGGTACTTAATCTTAAGACAAATCACACAAAAAAGAAGAAAGACCCTAAAATATGATGTTACGCGATGACATGACATAGGTCCCGGCTCAGCATGCAATTAAGGTCGTAAGACCATAATAACTGATTTTCAGTTGGAACTCACATTCATGACATCACGAACTTCAGGACACACATACAATAAATAAATACAATATCCTAAAATAAAACTACACTTAAGAAGCATACAATGAACAAAAAAACATAAAATGAAAAAAAAAACAACTTAATAGATTTAAAAGTAGGTACAGTAAACATGAACAAAAACAGCAATAAAATATTAAAATAGATCTTGTGCCGAACCAGCCGTTCATCTGATGTTAAGCGACATGACTGACCATAACAGTTGCAGTGCGACCCGGATCTCTAAAATGTAAAGTTTCGCGTGACACTGCACTGATGCGCACGTCGTCCTGAGACACTCTATAGTGTAGTAATCAGATTACTACAATGTGAAATCAGGTCATAAAGTCTCATTTGCCCAGTAATTTCACTAGCTACACTGCATCGCGAGAATAACTGGCAAAGCGGTGGTACCTACCTAGACGAACTTTGCAGAAAAGTCCTACCACCTAGTAAAGTATCACAAATTCGACCATATGTACGTCATCCACCATTCCTCACTTCTCCAACGTGGTGGACTATGACCTACACTACTCTCTTTCCATATAAGAGGAGACCCGCCCCCTTATTACCTAACTCGCAACAGGTTTGCGACAGGCGTAAATCTCGCGGTGATTGCTGTCATACATCATTAGTGGTGTCGAGCATGTATGCTTCGCTACTGCTGTTGCTTTGCTACTGCGGTCGCATTGCTGTTGCAAATTTTACATAATTACCCCGCCGTAGCTTAGCCATGTGAATATATATATTGGGTTTTTTGATGATAACATAAAATTTTCCACCTGGTATTTCTAAAACACTGCACCAAACGAAATCACATCTGCTACCGCACATGTCCAACCCATCAGGTGCTTTCTATACTTAATGAATATCCATAAATACCGCTATTTACCATCTGTGGTACGGCCACAGTATAAATGCCTGTAACCTGTCGCATGGCATAGAAAGAAACCCTGCAGTGCCGGCACGCGTTTCACTAAAGACGCAGCATTCATGGATTGTTGCCTTCTGCTGCATTCCTTATGCTGTCTGTTGAAATGTGTGAAGGTTTTGGATGTAATAACGGTGTTTGGAGATGGTAACATCTAGAATTATAAGTACTTAAGCTTAGTAATGGTTTGTCTAATTTTTTCGTGTGCAAATGTATTGTACTAAGTATAGGAATCTACCATGATACCTACCTGTATTATTAAGTATTATCTTTATTTAATTATTACCTGACGAGCTCCTTCGTTGGCCTGATGTTAAGTCTAGTTACATAACTAATATAATATAACGCATGCGAAAATTCAATAAATCAATCGGGGACATATGGGATCTTTACACACCGTGAAAGTTAAAACATTGTTTCTTTTATTTTATTTCATTGATTGATGAACAATGCAAGAGCCGCTCAAAGTGGTGCTCTATGGAGGAAGCGGGAGGCCTATGTTCAGCAGTGGACATTTTCAGCCTGTTGATTTTTTTTTTTTTTTTTTATGCGACTGAATGACGTGACGAGCTAGTCGTTCACCTGATGTTAAGCAACACGGCCGCCCATAACAGTTGCAGTGTCACTCGGAACTTTAAAACAATAAAGTTTCGCGTGACACTGCACTGCGCACGTCATCCTGAGACATCACACAGTCAAGTAATCAGATTACTAGACTGAGTGATCAGATCATAAAGTCTCATTTGCCCAGTAATTTCACTAGCTACAATGCACTTCAAACCGGAACACAGTAGTGCTTGCACACTACTGCTTGGCGGCAGAATAACTGGCAAAGCGGTGGTACCTACCTAGACGAACTATGCAGAAAAGTCCTACCACCTAGTAAATAAACCAGGAGCAAGTTTCTACTTTTTAATGTCTTCCTTTTCCATACAGAACTCAGACGATGTCAGCGTTTCTTTCCGAATTATTAATTTTCCATATTCTTATTGTCAGAACTCTAAAACGAATGTAATTAATACATTTGTAAGTCGTGTCGTTGACGTACGAATTGCTCTAATAAAAGACATAAACGCTGGTCACGTTCCACCGAGCACCACATTAGCGGTTCAGTGCCCAGCGACATGTGAATAACACAGTTACACTGTAACACTTCTGTTAATAAGACAAATGAATTTGACACGCTAGTGTCAATAATGTTATTCAATCTGTGTTCGAGCTGATCTGCTGATGCTGCTGTTATGCCGTGGAGTCCCAGCACTCCCGATGTGCGAATAGGATCATCTGATGTGATGGGGTTTGCCTAATCATCACACGGGGCAGGCGCCTTGGTGACATCTCTTCCCATGGGTGCCGTAAGAGCCGGCTAAGGGAATATCCAGCAAATGAGAGGAGCATTCTCCTCGGTACATTAAAAATCTGCTGCGATCATCAAGACGCCTGACAAGCGTGGTAATTTGAGCAATCCTCCCCATGACAAGCATCTAAAGTGGCGTATTATGGGGAGGTTCAGCAGTGGAAGTCTTTGGGCTGATATTTAAGAGCTGATCTACTAATAGTGATTAATATTAATAGTTAATTTAACGGGCCTGAAAGCTCAGTTGGTAGTAGCTCTACCTTCTGAACTGTATGCTGTGGGTTCGATTCCCACCCATGACCCAGGACAAACATTTGTATGATGAACATAGGTGTTTGTTCTGTGTCTGGGTGTTATATTGTATTCTATGTATGTATTTACAAACAAAAAGTATTCAAGTATTCTATCAGTTATCTGGTTCCCATAGTACAAGCTATGCTTAGTTTGAGGCTAGATGGCGCTGTGTGAAATGTTCACACATATTAATTTATTTATTATTTATGGTAAGATATATCTTAAAAAGACATACCCCATAACTTTATCTGTCATTCTGGTCTCCCAAGCCAATTCAGGTGTATCCTCGATATCGTCTAGTTGTGAAACACTGCTCAATTCGGTATTTAAAAAAAATAAGATTTGAATAACATGCTTTTTCCAAAAACTCTGATGAACGTCACAATTATTATATTCCTAAGCATATTCAATTTTTTTAATTTATTCTATTTTAGGAATGCCACATCCATTCTCTTATAACTTGAAGTAAAAGTGAATCTATCCGGCAGTGTAGGTCGCAAACCTGCAAAGGTCATTGAATAGACATAGACAGACAGACGTACTAATGATACAACAGGATCTAAAATTGAATATATACACAAGCTTCTTTAAAGTTAAAAACTGTGATTCCAAAAAAATCTTCGTCAGAACTTCTGACGAAGATTTTTGGGAATAACCTTGATTACTTTATGGGGGAGGCCTATGTTCAGCAGTGGACGTCTTCAGGCTGATGATGATGGTGATGAACCCACTTGTAATTAGCCCACTGCTGAACATAGGCACAGATTACTGAATATGTTACGTACAGGCCTCTCCTAATGCATGCTACTACAGCCCCATTCCTCGGCTTTTCATCCAAAGACTGCCAGAGCCACTCTGCGCATATCGTCGCTCCAATTATAAGTCTAAAACGCGGCCTCCACACAATAACACATCTATTGTCGGGGTAATAAAGACTTTATGGATAATTCAAAGAATCACATAATCATGTGTTTCAAAGACGTAAGACATTCCAAGAGAAAAAACTAGATTTAATAAATTAATCTGCGTATATTTGCTACAGCTACAATTCTAATTTTAAACTTTGCTATACGTAACATGAATCTATTTATAGAAAATGGTCAAGCAGCAAAGCAACGCAAACGCACGACAATCTAATAAAAGGTGGTTGACGTTTTTAGTGAAAAAGAATTCAACGCGCTCGGTAACATTAGTCATGTGCTGTAGTCACAGATTAGAGAGAAAACAATTGCTCTCTGGGTAGAGAAGGCGGACATGGATGTGATTTTATCGGGACTAAATGAAGTTACAATTAATGAATTATACCAGAATTGCCCTCAGATAGGACCCGTCTCTTCCCGTGGGTGCCATTAGAGCCAGCTATGCAAATATCCAGGGAGTGGGGAGCAGCGTTCGTCTCAGTATGGTGCGAGAGCCACCTGCAAAAATACCTACGTCATTGGGTACCTCAATAAGATATCTTTAAATCGTTAACCAACACTTAAACATGTAAAAAAAAACATGTCTGCTAGTTCCAATCCTGCGGGGTCATGGAAATAATCCACCTCCACCAAGTTCAAATGCCTTGAATACTAAGTTTCGCCAAGTTTAGGCCTGGCAGACCTTTTAATCTATTATCAGGGTCACCTTGGCTATTATTAGGCGTAGGTTTCATCGGGGTATTCGCTGAGGTAGGTAGAGGGTGTGAAGGGCTTAGGGGTCTGCCAGGTATTTCCGGCAGGGTGCGCAATGGCAGACCAATTTTTTTATATAATTAATCAATGGGTAACTGTTGCCAGAACTTAGGTACTATCGGGTAAATTTTGGCAAAAAAAATACGCCAAAAAATTACAATTATTATCCATGACCCGGCAGGATCGGAACTGGCACCCTGTTTTTTTTACATATTTAGATGTCGGTTAACGATCTAAAGATAGCCTTTAGGGGTACCCGATGACGTAGGTATTTGTGCAGTGGGCTCTCGCACCAGTAAAATCTTTTGCGATCACTAAGCCGGCTGCCAAGCGTGGTGATTATGGCAAGCCCTCGTATGATAAGCATCCAAAGTGGCGTTTTAAGAGGGGGGCCTATGTTCAGCAGTGGACGGCTGGTGATGTGTGTGTGTGCGCCCTCAGAGGTTATAAATACGCAAATAGCACCATTCTAAATGTAGCCAAACATCCTTACTATATGCTATTATTATTATCTATTTTTAAATAACTTATCTAAATCATAAGCAAAAACCTGTTCTATAGACAAATAGAGGATTAATATGAGCCATTTACTCCACATACCAGCGTTAAATTAACATTCCTATTACTATTTAATTGAGTAACAGATACTTTACTTTCAATAGGCTAGTGTCCTGCTATTTTTTTTATTGATTAATAATATTTCTCGAAAAATAAACAGTCGTGAAAACAAAAACTACATATCTCAAAAAATGTCAAAGTTACAAGCATTTTAAAATACTGGAATAGAAAAAGACTGTTCAAACGTGCAGTGACGTCAAAACGTTCTCCTTAATAGTACCTCATTACTAAGCTGTGGTAGCTTTACATTAAATCTCTTTGGCATGTGACTTCACAACGTGCGTTTTCATAGTAACTGTGGGGAAGCTCTGTTTTACGAGAAAGGGACAGGCGATGCCTCCTCGAGAAATTTTAAAAGCTTAGCCGTGATTTATTTACCGACTTTGCTATTTTTTTTAATTATTGCATTTATTTTTAACCTACTTTACGAAAATAAAATTAAGTTGTTAATTTTTAATAGCAGGACACTAGCCCATTGGTGCCTTAGGTTACCTAACAACACCTAGCCAAGGCCGCAATGAAACACACTCAAAATCTGTATCACGTTGCGCATACGCTGGCTTTGTTTACATACGACTTACAGCCATCTGTCAGTATTCTACAGGCTATATTGAACTTTGTAGCGTACAAAATAAGGTTTTAGGTAAAAATGCGGGTAGTTTTTAATACATAGGACAATATGTTTAGTGCCGAGCCGATTTGAATCCGTAGGTAATATATTAGAGGTAACAAAATCACCTGTTCTTATACACCTGTTCCCGACAATCACATCTGACCTTGATAATCAAAGAAATGTATACTCTAATCGTATTAGTTTATGGTACAAAATACCAGTTGAGATTGGATACTTTTTACCCGCTGCCAATCAAGGTAGATGGCCGAAAGTATCAAAAAAGTTGCGATAAAAAACGTAAAACCTGCGGCTAATTTTTAAGTTTAAAAAAAAATTTCGTCACCCGATGTTGCTAAACAGATGCAGTTTTGTGAGTTTTAGAGACCAATCTCTGTTTTATCTACTAATATACACTTATAAGTGAAACGTATGTCTAGTACTGTTCGTATATATAGCTTACTAGCCAAAACAGCTAAGCCAATTTGAAGGAAATTTCTTCCCTTGACTAGAAAGTAGAAGACTTAATTAGAAAATGTAATGTAACCTACAGCAAGAAATTTATCGGTTATTAGATTTTAGCTAAAGATACCTCAGTTACTTAGACCTAGGTCATTACCATAACCTATTAGGTACTCCTTTCGCTAAAGTTTCCTTTCCGGTTGGCGCATCTGTACCCTTGGACTAGAACAGACTAGATAGCGTTTATAGTGACTAAAGTTGAGACTTTTTTACATTTTCTTCCATGTTTTTAATACTCTGTTATAGAGCTCATAAAGGATTGATTTAAAATTGTAATTAATTCGGTCTTTAGGTCGAGTGGTGCTGTAAAGCTTGGTAGAGGCCAATAAATAGAACTTATAAAATAGCATACCCATTCATTTGTCCGCAACAGTAACCAGTACCACAGATTACTCAATAGTCACAGCGTATTTTATTTTTCTAGCGATGATCAGAACTAGAAGAAAGTTATGATATGCGACAGTGGATTCGACGTTTACACGCTGGAATTGCTGCTTCAGAAAATTGTTTACGGAATGGTATGACTTTGGTGTTTGGTTCAGTCGGCTTCACTTTTTAGGTTTACAAGCGATATCTACCCTGTTATAGTCTGATACAGGCCCATATAGGTACAGCTTTCGCTCGTAGTTGTCGATTTGAATCGGTAACTGGATGCAGCGACCTCTTTCTGTTATAACTAGAAACTAGAGGTTACCCTCTAATTAACTCGAATTCGTTAATACAATGTTTAAAACCCCATAACATGACATCTTTAGGGGTTGAATTTTCAAAATTTCTTTCTTAGCACGCGCCTACGTCATATAAGAAAGCCACCCTCCAAACTTCAAGTCTCTAATAGTCTCTAGTTATGTCCAGCGGTTTGGGCTGTACGTTGTACGTTGTACCCAGTCAGATAATAGAGAAGGGGCAGTTTAATACATAGTTTTATATATAATTACAGATTCACGTGACATGCCTAACCTATCGACTTTTAAGCTGGTTTTTTATTTTTAGTTCTGGCAAACCTAGTCCCGAGGTATCATTATATTCTAGTTTCGAACTATTTATAATTTTATAGTATTATTTTCTTTACAACCTGACAATGTTATTAATTAGCGTGACAACATAATTACATGTTTAGCGGCGATCTGCGTTTTATTGCGAGTGTTAAATATTTTATCATATCGTTTTATTGAGTTCCAACCGTTTGAATAATTTTATTTTTGGTTTGATGCGATTAGTTTGAGGCCGTGTCAAAGAAATATACATTCCACTGGCTCCTGTCCTGCTACAGCCGTATCGACTGCGCTAGGGTCATCGCAATTCACATCAGTCTATAAGCTCTCTGCAGGGTTAGCATGGACGGTAGACAAAATTGTCTTTCCCCGTTATATGTCACTTCATACTTGCTTACTTGTCAAGGAGTAAAGAGTTTTGGCGGGAACGCGGAAAAGTTCACGTCGGTGCATTGTTATTATTTTACAAAACTTATGCTTTTTCCAGTGTTAATGTTTAAAATTGGTGGTGTACGCATAAGTACTGAATTACGGGCGTGAGTGTGGGCAAGTGATATAATGTAGTGAAACGTGGTTTTTTGTGTTGCTTCCAAATTTCATAGAAGCCTCTAGTAAAGTTGCCACCACTTTACTAGGGCATGACTTAGACTAGACTATGACTACCCTGACTGTGAGTAAGACTTGACTTCACGTGAAATATTCCATAATACGATGAAAAATTACAAAACTTGACACTAGCTAAATACACTATGTGTGGAGCCAAAATATAAAAGAAAAAAAAGTGGAGTAAAACAGAGGAAAGACAATTTTGTCTACCGTCCGTGCTAACCTAGCTGGTGGCTCCAAGCTAAGTACGCGTGGGTTGAGAACGACGTGGACCTATCTTGCTGCCGGATGACCGACACTGCTTCATTTTTCTTGGCCACCACTCTGTCAGTCTTGCTCCTCTGCCATCACTTCGCCTGATCAGCCGTCTTTTCCAAATTCATTTGAGTCTCTTAATATAGTTTTCTGCGTCTCGGACCTGTCCTGTTCCAGCGCAGCACACCTATTGTGTAACTTGTTCAGGGGGCGTACTGTGAGCTCTTAGCGAGATTCAAAACAGGGCCTATATTGGATCGCTTTGTTTTTTTCAGTATAGGGTCTGTTTTGAATCGCGCTAAGAGTTCACAGTACGGCCCCTGGTAATGGATTTTACCTGCCATCCTGCACGCACCAATTTGTATGTCCGTAAGTGCGAACAATACAGCACACGATCACCAGTGCCACCAGACTTACGCAATAAGTATCTATATAGTACAGGGAGTAGATCTTGTAGTATGATGACGGCTCTCGCCATGACTCTCTGCGCAACTTAGATCGTGTGCACTGCCTCTAGAGTGAGCCATATCTCGGCACCATAAACAAATTACCAGGGAATGGGTAGTAGCATTCTCCTCGGTACTTTAACATCTTCTGCGATCACAAAGCCGCCTGCCAAGCGTGGTGATTATGGCAAATCCCCCTATGATAAGCGTCAAAGTGACGTTTTATGGGAGAGGTCTGTGTTCAGCAGTGGGCGGCTGATGAAGTAAAATGACACATTATAGCATATTTGTAGAATAATAATAATCAAAAAACTGTATTAAAGGCATATAAAAAACAGAGTGTCTAGGTTGTCCTAGCCTTTTCTGTCTTATCGTTGGCCAAAGTCTTTATAAACATCTGACTTTATTGCTTTTATGTTAACAAATTGATACTTATTTAAACAAATTAGAGCATTACTCACCATTGCATAAATCACAACCTCCATACAGATTTGAAATCATTAACAGCATTATAATTAATTTAATTGATTACGATATGATAATGGCGCCATCCCACATGACTGCACGATTTAGCGGCTATATTAGTAACAATATGTCATAATGAAACGATTATTGGTTTAATTAATTGTTGTTAAATAATATGGAGAAGTCAAAATGCAGAGGAGTTAAGAAATTTGGTGTCCCATCAATTTTGGTGCGAGTCATGTCTGCCGCCTCTATAAAATAATTGATTATTTTTCTGTCCTAATGTTTATATGTTTATTATATGTCTTAAATATATTAATGCGAACTTTTTTTGTGTGTGTGAATGTTTGTTACGTCTATCTCCGTAACTACTGAACCGAATTTGATGAAATTTGGAGTTATCTGCATTCCTGCATCTCATAAGTACGCTGGATTAACAGTTAAGAGACTTTTTATCCGCGGGTGAAACAGCGGGGCGCAACTAGTAGAATAGTAAACATAATTATCCTCTCATATAAAACTGTGGCTAAAAAACTGATTTCTGGAAAAATATTGTTCATATATATTTTGTGATACTTCGTAAGTTTTAACTTGTCGCTGTTTAATATCATTGAGGTACGTACACTGTACATTTAGATACGTGGTCCAGTATCCACTATCCACCATCCTCGGGGTACTAGCCCAGGGGAAAACTTTTCCGCAGGTAATGTCATTTGCATACATTTACAGTTTGGCGTTAACGCTAATGGAATGGTATCTTTGCTAGAAGCCCCTTCTGTCCTTCGAGTATATACGATTTATAGTTGTTTACGTTATGGACTATCGTAAAATATTATCTACCAGAAACCAGTAAGTTCACAAGTAAATCCAATCTTCTAACCAAAAAATAGACGCCGTTCAATTAAAACATTCTTAAAGGGATTCTCCTTGAACATTTTTTATTCATTAAAATTCCTCGCAATTATTCAAATATTTGGGTCAATCTGTCAGAAGTATTTATTAAATTTTCTGGTCAATTCAGACCAAATATTCTAGTGAATGATTTCATTGAAGATAAGAACGCGTTTTGGCAACACTTTGACATTGGCATAGATGCGCGAGGTGTTTAATATTTCTTTTAAAGGAGAGTTATTTTATAAGTCTAATCTGGTTGAATACCTACCTTATGCTCATATAAAAATACAGACCTGGCCTGACCTGGTGGCAGACGGACAGACAGACAGACAGACAGACAGCGGAGCTTTAGTAATAGGGTCCGTTTTACCCTTTAGGTACGGAACCCTAAAAAGGGAAGTTTTTTATTATTTTTATGTGGCATTCACGCACAAGTGTATTCACGCCAAAACGGTTGGAATTTAGGGGATGTTTTGACATATTACAATACCTGCCACCTAGATTAACATAGGATGCTTTCTATAGTTTTTAAAATCTTTATCCATTTTTTTTTATCTCAAAAGTCCAAACTCGGGGTATGCCAGCGAGCCATGGAGCGCAGTATTCTAGGAATCAGACTAACAAACCGCGTGAGAAATACCATACTGCGCTCCAGAACACAAATCGCAGACGTTGGAGAAAAGGCTGCTAGCCTGAAGTGGAACTGGGCCGGCCACATCTGCCACATGTCAGATGACTTGTGGGCTAAGACGACAACGATGTGGACACCGCAGAACATCAGAAGACGCCGCGGTAGACCCAGAAAAAGGTGTTGAGATTAGCTTGACTCCTACTGCCCGGATTGGACCATAAAAGCTCTTAATAGAGAAGACTGGAAGGAGGGAAAGGAGGCCTTTGCCCAGCAGTGGGACGATCATGGCTAACAATAATAATAATAAATTTCCTCAACAACGAGTGCGGGATGCATCGCGATGTGGTGGCAGTTGACAAGGGCCTCACGCCGCTCTCCTTGGCAAATGAGAACTGGCGTAAACCGGTGGTACTTAGCACCGAGTACCGCAGGGACGTATGGAAAGGCAAGGAGCTGCACGGGCGGTTCTATCGGGCCTTAACAGGGCCCGATGTGGACCTGCATGCGTCGGTGAACTGGCTGCGATTCGGCGACCTATTTGGGGAAACCGAGGGTTTTGTCTGTGCAATTGCGGACGAAGTTATCAAGACGAGTGAACAACTACTGGAAATATATCATGAAGGACGGTACGGTCGACATTTGTCGGGCATGCCGCCGTCCCGGAGAATCTCTCCGACATATCATTTCCGGTTGTTCTCATCTTGCTAACGGAGAGTACTTGCACAGACATAACCTAGTGGCCAGGATCATCCATCAGCAATTTGCCCTTCAATACGGCCTTGTGGAGTCTGAGGTGCCGTACTACAAGTACACACCGGGGCCGGTTCTCGAAAATGGCCGTGCATTGCTCTATTGGGATCGCTCTATCATCACGGACAGGACTATTATAGCCAATAAGCCTAATATCGTGCTGGTAGACCGATCCCAACGCCGGGCAGTGCTCGTTGACATCACCATTCCGCATGACGAGAACCTCGTGAAGGCTGAGAAGGACAAACTCAGCAAGTACCTTGACTTGGCTCACGAGGTAACCGCCATGTGGAATGTTGACTCAACGAGCATTGTCCCGATAGTCGTTTCGGCGAACGGCCTTATAGCGAAGAGCCTCGACCAACACCTCGAGAGGCTCTCGCTAGACGGTTGGATCAAGGGTCAGATTCAGAAGGCAGTACTCCTTGACACGGCACGTATTGTCAGGAGGTTCCTCACTCTGCAGCCCTAACCACCGGTAGCTTGGGTCCTGCCCCGCTGCCGGCGGCACTCTAGGTTTAGGTTTTTTATAATATTTTTGTAAATTCCTTTTTATAGAGATATTGTAAAAAACTTAGGCTTAAGAATTGTAAATAAATGAGTGACTAATAATAATAACAATAAAATTATTTATTTATGTAATTATAGATGTTAAATGGTAATTATCTCATCTCTATCTTATGATGATAATAATTTTATCAGCCACGCTCAAAAGTTTAGTGTTACCGAAGGACAACAACTGAAAAGCGGGTAAACTCGCGTAGTCTATAGTGGATAATATAGTACCTACATCCGTCTGCAACTCGAGCTTTGTTTCCAAACTAAAAAAACTGTAACAACACAATAATTATAAACAATCTCACACGGTACCATGGTCCATAGGCCTATAAAAATAACAACGGTTGTCAATTACATCTCGTTCGACTAATAAATACCTTTGTTAGGGTACCGTAGTAGTCTAGAAGGAGCCGTCGCGTCGTCTGTAGAACTAAGATATGAGTCATACATACCCCCCCCCCCCCCCTGTTTCTCGTACGTTTGTTAAAGTTAAACTCCTGTCAGTTTAAAAATACTGAACGCTCATTGGTTGCGTGTTCATCAACCAATCAGCTGTCTTCAACCAATGAGCGTATAGTATTTGGTATGTAAAGTTAACATGAGTTTGACAAACGCACGAGAAACTGGGGGTTATACCTGCATGAGTAAGTTTATTCATAAAAATTTATTTGCGTTTTGCTTTGAGACCAAGCACTCAAGATATAGGAAATGTAAAAGTATATGGAGTTTAAACATAACGATGTATAGTCGACACATGTTGTTCAAAATCCAAAACATTTTTCAAATAACAATTATTTCTGTTTGTTTCAGATTTTACGTTGAAACACCGAAATCACTTGATGCAGCTTACCAGAGAAGTCGCAGGAGGCTGTTATCAAATCTGACACCTTTTTGTTGAACCTTTGTTTATACTTAAGTCGGTAAATTTTATGTCGTGTAGTAGATAGATAGATAGATAGATAAACTCTTTATTGACACCAACGATAACAAAAATAAAAAAGTAGTATTTATTTTTGTCAAGAATTTCCAGTCAAAATACATCTTCCAGAAGATGGTGATATGAAAACTTTTAGGGTAAGAACCTACGTTTTCATATCATTATCTTTAATTTTATTAATCTCAGTCTAGTGCTGGATTGCCTGCCAAGGTACTCCTCTGATCCTGCCAACTGCCCACTACTGTCAAAATTGTATGAACTTTGACAGCACTTGAGCGGCAGACGCGCTGCAGCAGCACTGCTAGACTCATTATAATAGGGGGCTAGTCTTTGACTCTTTGAACTCTTTTTTCTAATTTCCTACCACACTCAGCACAGTAGACCAACGACAAAATTTTTGACTCAAAGGAGTGCACTTTTTGGTGTCAACAATTTGCTTGTTATAGAAACTCATGCCACGTTTAATGTCAATAAATAGCCTCGAAGTATCTAGGCCGTTTTGCACTGTTATTCGTCTAATCGATATTTGAGTATATTTTCATACTTTTTACTACTACGGCACGCCGACTTGAACGATATCATCCGTCGGGCTTTAGTTAGTGCCGGTGTCCCATCAGTCCTAGAACCTAATGGACTGATGCGAGACGACGGCAAAAGACCCGACGGGATGACCCTCATACCCTGGAAGATGGGACGGCCCCTAGTTTGGGATGCCACATGTGCTGACACTTTGGCTCTGTCCCATCTTCCTTTAACAACAGCTCAAGCCGGCGCAGCCGCCATCAAGGCCGAAAACCTCAAACGGCACTCCTTGATAGGGCCTACATATTTGAGCCGTTTGGGGTGGAGACAATGGGTCCATGGGGGCCCGCCGCCATGTAAACGTACCGGGACTTGGCCAAACGTTTGGTGGAGGCATCAGGTGACCAGAATGCTGGCTTTTATTTTGCACAAAAGATAAGCATTTCCATTCAGCGTGGTAATGCTGCCAGCATTCTGGGCAATTTTCCCTCCGCCAACGGTATATTTTAGGTTTTATATTTTAGTTTTAAAGTAGTTAGTTTAGTTTTAGGTATAGTTTAGTTTTTAGGTCTAGTTTAGTTTAGTATATACATGTTATTTAAGTTTTTACATCCAATAAACTATATGTCTCTTTTTTGGTATTTTGTACGGAACACTAACTTAAAATCTAATTAATCTTAACACCCCGGTTCAACTGAACAATAAACTGGTCAGTAACATTTCAATCGTCATAGGTATATGTAGCACAAGTCCCAATTAGGCGTTTTATTATTAATAGTTAAAACGCGTGTCTTTACGACTGTCTGTCTGGGGAGCACGCGAACTCGAGAATTATACCGTGACCAATATCTGAGTCGAGACTTGTACTGATTTATTTTTATATTTTGAGAGTAATTTAAGCTTTTTCATCTACTAGCTGTGTTCTACGGCTATGCTCTTTTACTCAAATTTATACACTCTACAACCAAATTTTAAACCCGTTCAGTCCTTATTCGTTGACATATGACACTCATATCTAAGAAGTGTTAGTAGATTTATTTACAAAATTAATTATGCAATGCAATCATTCTAAATTAAGAGTTGAATAAAACATACAGCCAAATGTTATAATCTGGCTTTGTGAAGTCATAGAAGTAAATTTAGTTTATAAAGCAATCCAAAGGGTAGCAATGGATTGCTTTAAAATGTCTCTTAATTTATTAAAGGTCTCGTTTTAATGCTACTCATGATAGTACCTATAAAATATATTTTTTTATATTTTACTCGGATGTATAGATACGTGCAATGAGATGCTCGTATAATGTTTGGAGAAGGAATATCTTGCGAAACACACTTCTGCAAATCTGTAGACATTATCTATTCTCATAAATATTTAATTAATAATTCTAGCCGTAAGTAATTTCTAAAGAATTATTACTCTAATTGTACGTTAAAACAATTTTCAAAAATGAAATATCATACCGTACGATATGATATTCAGAAACCCCACCGTACGGCCCGATCCCCAAAACAGCCTCAGTTCTTACACCACCGAGCGTGGTGATCGCTAACGACTCCACAATTCGTCACAAACACTAAAATGTATTTCATATAACAACACGAACTCATAAACGCCGACATTATATCATGTAAGCCTCAAACTAGGAGAATAAAATATAGATGGTTCCTCGAAACTAGAAAGTGAAGCTGAAATTGGAATCAAAGTTGTACTACAATCATACCATTCCACCAAATTGAGGGTAGGTATACGTAAGTGTACGTCTCTTTCCACTAGATGTGCCACACCACAACAGATTGCGTAATTAGACTCGCACTCGTAATCGCTGATGAGATTTGGCTTTTTTATAACCATAATTGTGACAATAAGCTCCGCTAAAGCTTCCTTCCTGTTTGATGGTGACCAATTGCCGTTGCCTATGGTAGGCAGGCATTGTCTGCAATCAGGATAACAGTGTTCTGCGGTCTGCAATAATAACTTTCTAATAATGCTCTTGGCTCCCCCTATAAAACTCTTCACGTCTGTAGAAGTCCTATGTTGTGGCTCGGCAGATAAAGCGAGATGGGTGTTATATCTGTATTCATTAATTTGGCTTCACTTTCCGTTTCTAAGTGCCATCTACATTTTCTTTTAATCTGACACAATATATAGGAACTAGCATCTCTGGCCGACGACGGCTTAGTTGCATTCCTCGTTCCGGCCCTGCTATATTTTAACTTAAATTGGATTTGATTGTGAATAGAAATGGATATTCTAAAATAGATATCTTTAACTACTAAACTCAATGGAATGAATCAATGGAGGTTAATGTGATGCAAAATCTCCGTGATACCAGGTGTATAGACTTGTAGGTTAGATACCTTCGCTTAAAAGCCTTGTCACCTGCTCGCTGACATGAAGTGTCACGGGTGAAAACGAGACAGAGAATTCTAAGCATTGATTAAATTTAAGTAACGTATATGTGTATAGTTTTAGGCTGTACCACCCTTGAGAACCTTTCTTCCTCATCATTGGTTGTCGGTTCTGCAAGCGATGTGGCCTGCCCACTGCTACTTCAACTTGCTAAGAGCACAGAAAAACTTTTTTATCCAGAGCTACTAATTCTAATTCTAATTTGAGGTGGGGGTAATGCACTGACGTCCCGCTTGGGGTGTATTGTGCAATGTGCATTTCCCCCGCCATCTACCCAAGCCAACCAGCACCCTAAAACCGCGCTCCGTTAATTTAAGGAAGAGTGAACAGTTATCTTCTAGGCAAGCATGCACCATCGTAGACTGCGTCATCACTTTCCATCAGGTGAGACAGTGGTCAAAGGGGTCAGTGTTGGTGTCGCAGATGTTGACAATGATGAGTGGGTGCTAAGTTTTTGCACTCTTTCACGCATTCCGGTTTTAAGACTTATTTCTTCCGTGGCCTTGCAGTGAAACGTCACATGCTCCGGTCTCGTTCCCCTGCAGACAGCCCCGGCAGAGCGGACTGTCTGTCACTCTAGTTTTAGGCAAATGATAATTTAAGTTGCAGTGAGCTAAGAGCTAAGCTACCAACGCACGCTATATTCAATCATCATCATTAACAGCCTGAAGACGTCCACTGCTGAACATATGTCTCCCCCAGAGCGCGCCACCTTGCGCGGCTGCTTGCCTCCTGCATCCATCGGCTCCCTGCGGCTTTCACCAAATCGTCGGTCCATCGAGTGGGGGGCCGGCCTACGCTGCGTCTTCCGGTTCGTGGTTGCCACTCGAGAACCTTTCTTCCCCATCGGTTGTCAGTTCTACGAGCGATGTGGCCTGCCCATTGCCATTTCAACTTACTAACTCTAAGAGCTATATCGGTCACTTTAGTTCTCCTGCGGATCTCCTCGTTCCGGAGCTTATCTCGCAGGGAAACACCGAGCATAGCTCGCTCCATAGCTCGCTGCGCGACTTTGAGCTTACTAATGAGGCTATATACAATATGTAAGTTAAAAGACAAGCGTCTACCCATGGTACATCAACAGCCTTAAGACGTCCACTGCTGAACATTGGCCTCCCCCACAAAGCGCTACTTTGAGTGGCTGCTTGCCTCCTACATCCATCGGCTCCCCGCGGTTTTCACCAGGAACTATATAGATAGTTGACGTCAAAGCAAATTGGATTCTAGCATTTATCAAGAAAAATCTGTCATAAAATCTTCTGATAAATTAACAGATCCACCGTTTACATAATAAGATAGATGAGATAGCTTCTTAATTTGATGAGCTTTATGGCTTTGGGATAAAGATTGTTTTTGGTCAGCTTTTGGTAATGAAATGCAGGTTGCGTATGCCGTCTGTCGTCTTCGAGATAGGACAGAATTATGAACCTTTACTAACTTTGATACACATTTGTTTGGATATATATGTTTAGTGCTTGAGTTTTCTCGGTGGTCATTTTGTTTGATTGTGACAAATGTTAATCTGATGTCAATTAATAAAACACTTAATAGATGTTATAATTATTATACAAGGTAGAGGAAACATACATTTATTTTTATTGGAGTATGTATATGCTTTGTGCATAGGTACGTTTAAAGATATAAACTAAATATTGTTTTAAGTAAATTGTTGCTTATTATATTAAACAAGTTTATTTATACACTGGTTTATTATGTACACACAACACACAATACACATAATAAACACATTTAATAAATCTCAGAACGCACAATTATATTAAATCTGTACTTACCTTAAGTATTTTTTTTAAACGGGCAAATTGCCTTTATTACTCAAGCTAACTACTACAATAATAAAAACTTAACTAAACTAAGCTAAACTAAACTAAACTAGCTACACTACCTACTACAAAGAACACTTATGGACTGTATAATAGCCGCGATGGCCTATAGACAGTCCAAGTGCTCCAGCCCACTACCGGTAGGTAGCGTACCCAACATGCTGGCCGCATTGCCACGTTGAATTGCAATGCTGATACGTTGGGCCAAATAAGTGCCAGCATTTTGGTCACGCGTCGCATCGACCAGGCGCTTTGATAGACTTTGGAAAACGCGATGAGCTCCCGGTCCCCACATAGTAGGTAAGTACGTACACACTTCTCTGTCGATAAAAAGGAAGAAGATATTTTTTGTCTGCCTGTTTGTCTGTCCCTTTGCACGCATCACGCTGTAACTACTAGACGGATTTCGATGAAACTTGGTATAGTTGAAGGATACATTGAAGCATATATTTTGGATACTAACTTTATGTTTTTAAAAACATGTTACACAAAGCAGCACTTAAGTATGTAATTTTTATGATAGAAATTTTTACTTGTGTATGACTTATAAAGCTGTAAAAATTAATTTGACAATGGTAAAAAGACGTAACGTGTCCATTCGCTACGATAAAAAATTGCACGCAATGAAGATGAAGCCACTCTTTATCCTGCTAAAGGGAAGAGAAAAGCGAGAGGTAAAATAGCGGAAAAGGATGAATGTGCAGGATGGGAGTAAACGATGAAAGGAGGCAGGTGGCACCTGCTTTCCTTCGCCGTCCCATACATTAGCATTTTCCCCTATCTTTTGTTTACGCTTCCTTATTCCCTTGAACTGGGTTAGGGCGTATATAAACTAATTAACCCGTGCAAAGCCAGGGTGGATCAGCTAGCATGTAATCATTTCGCATAAATAAATACTTACAATCAAATATGCTAAATATTAACAGAAATAGTCTCGTAAGTCTTAGGTTAAAATGTGTTTAAATATTAAAATAGAATCAAACTAACAAATAAGTATTTTGCTAAATGCGTAGCTATAAATACCTGCCACCACAGGGGTGGAGGCAGGGGTTTGTGGGACTCGAACCCACTAAAAACCACCCATGAACAGTCTTCCACCGTGGGGTTTGCAGTCTACCATCTCGACCTGACGAATAGCAAGGCTACCTAACCTAAGGTAAAACAACATCTATTCCTATTATGTTCTGATCATCTGGTTCTTTGTATTTTTGTATTAGTCTCTACCAGAAAAACTTAAAGTAACGCTCAGCTCATAGCGCAAATGGCAATGTTAGTGTAAATCGTGTAGTGTAACCGTACTAATTAATAAATTAATGAAATAGTGACACTCTTACTAACTTCCGAGGTGGACCTTATAATACTTTATAATGTACTTTTGTGTTACTTGGGCTACGATCGTAATCATCAGCCTAAAGACGTTCACTGCTGAACATAGGCCTCCCACAGAGAGCGCTACTTTGTGCGGCTGCTTGCCTCCTGCATCCTCGCGGTTTTGACCAGGTCGTCAGTCCTGCACCTAGTGGGGAGATCGCTACGAGTCGTTAACCCAATTCAGAAGCCTTTAATTCGGCGGCTTGAAATTTCTGACACGGGGGGTAACCACGGAACTTTAATTGCAATGCAACAGCAGCAATTTCATTCCGAATTTGAAAAATTCCTTAGTAACTATGCACATAAACTGCGTATTTGCGATCAGACCAAGACATGTCAAGGGCCGGCTTCAGACACATTATATGTTTTACATTATCTGCCTCATCTACGTGAGTTCTGTCGCCGGCTGACCCCAAGACGGCTTTCTACGGGACCAGTGAAGTAATTAACGACGGGGAAAACTTGACCCGGCCGAAAGTTGCCCCGTGCAGCGCATCCTGCAGCTGGCTCTGGCTTATGCAGATTTGGAATCATCCCATCAAGCAACCTGGCAGTAGGTTCATAGCCCAATAGGACGTATTGAGAATAGGACCAGCTGCAAATGGGACCTTCTGCGACATCCTGCGGACAATTTAATACCAATACTTATGAACGACTATAAATACTATGGAGCTGTTTATAAAATTTGAGTTTAATTTTAATAAAATATTAAGAAACTGTAAGTACCACTGAATGTTTGAAACCACTGTCCGTTATTTATCTATGTACAACGTAGTCTGGAAGAGATGACTCTACGCGATGAGACCGTCCATTGCGAAGTTTTTTCTTTATTTTATATTTTGTGGTGTGATCTTTCAATACAGGTTTTATCTATTTATCTAAAAATCTAATAATCTGTTATTTATATTGTTCTAAAAATATATAAAGCTAGTGAGACGGAACAGAAAACATGCCCAGTTTTATTTTTTGCTCGTTATTAGCCAAACATATTTGCAATATAAAATCTATCTGTATTAAATCACGAACAATTTAATCTTATCTATTGGCATTTTAATGTATAATTTCGGATATATACAAGCTTAATTATAAATTAATCGTTTGTTTATTTATATACTCATGTTTAATAAATGAAGTGCCACTCACTTAAAATTAAATTAGAATACAAATATATTATGATACTAAAGGCAGCCCGCGGTTTCCCTAATCTGGGAGTTTTTAAGGCTAGAGTGAACCGGTATCTTCTAGTCAAGCATGCTCCATCGTCGACCACCTCGTCACTTACCATCAGGTGAGCCCCTCAAATGTAAGCCTATCCAATATCCATAACAATGAAACCTGCCGGGAAACTTAATTAAACAAACTATGGGGTTCTTGATTTGGTCAAAGTCCTTTGAAGTGGCTTGGGCTTTTGGTATACTGCAGATCTTCCAAAATAATCGACTTTTGTCTTTGCAACGCGAACCGCAGGATTGGGCCTTTTTAAATCTTATTCGCCTAAATGTTAATATTAATTAACATTTTTTTATTACACTTAAGTTTCAATAGCTTAAAACTCCATTCTTTGAGAACAGCAGTGTTATTAGGTACTTTTCCTGTCATAGTTCCACAGAATACACTATGAAACCTCCTTGGTTTTGTGTCATAAGATTTACAGAGCAAATTTTACAGAAAAAAACTTCAAAAGCTGCGTCTTATCTTCTTACTTAGTGCTTTGACTGGCAAACTGTCAAAACGATTATTACTGAACCGTTTGCGAACGAAAAACATGCACCTGCCAAAACACTCGCGTTTTTAAGTGGTTTTATCATGAACATGATAAAATACGCGGATGGATTTTTTGACGGAAGTTTTTGCTGGAGGTAAAAAAGAGCCAAGAGCCACTTTAAAGTATAAGACAGAATGGATAAGTGTAAAACAATAACATGCAAGTTTCTTTTCGAATATTATTAGCTAGTCTATGTAATATAAAAATAACGGCTCGATAGATTTGAGTATTTTATAATGAGTAACAACTCGACTCGACTCGACTTGTCTTTTCTTTTGTTTGACTATTTTTGTTTCAAAAAGTTTGTAATAGCCCGAATTAGGTTCTTATGGGAAAAAATTTGCAAGTTCAAGTTTTCCGGTAAATCATCGAATTACGGAAAAACATAACATCGTTTTTTTTTTCGATTTGTATGGGACGAGTTGTCCCGGACAACATCTGCCGGGTCAGCTAAGTTATTAAATAAAATGTCACGCTTAAACGCGTCATTATCATCATCATCATCCCTGAAGACGTCCACTGCTGAACATAGGCCTCCCCCACAAAACGCTTCGTCACTTCCCAACTACAGCCCAAAGGCAATTTAAGCTCATAAAACTTTATCGAAACTAAATCATAGAAAACAATTCTAGTGGACGGTCAATACTGGCCGTATAATCAGCACCGCGTCCATTCTTATGCAAATTAGTCGTATATTACAATCAAAACGTCTAATATAAATACGATGACCAATCTCCCATAGTTCTCAAGCAGTTAGTTCAGAAACCAAATCCAATTGTTTTTAGAACTGTTGTTTATTTTTTTGTCCACTACACTGTCGCAGCTCATAATAAGTGACACGGCTTTTTATTGTTTGTTACTATTTTTTACTGACAACAATCTGATGTGAACCAGTATCCTCTAGGCTAGGATGCTCCATCGTCAACCGCGTCATGACTTACCATCTGAGACAGTGGTCAAATGTAAGCCAGCCTATCATCTAAGATAAAAAGTACGCATTTAGGCTTGGATAGGAACTTACTAGATGATTCGACAATTTTGCACGCAGTCCTCTTTTCTTCTAATAGAAATTAATAATACTTTAGTAATATAATATTTCTCTTATAATACTGTTTTACCTAACCTTCCTTATAGATCCTTTACATTATAAGTTATGAATTTGTATTTGAGTATTTTATCCTTTAGTCCACGTTGGGGAAGCTGCGGACACATGCTGGATTAGGTAATTAAGTTTTGAACGAGACTTGACTATTAAAGCGTAGTTGTGGGTCTTAAATTAATAATGAATCTTTTATATCGACCAAACCCATAAATGTAGGTAAGTCTTATCCTAAGATTACTATTAGTTTCTCTATCAATTTCTATGGACAAGAATCCATACAAATTCATAGAGAAACTAATCGTTAATAAATGAAATGCATCCAGAACCGCTTCTATTGACCAGTAATGCAACATTCATGACCCCAACCTATGTAGTAAATCACTGGAGTGCGCATACCACTTCCCCTCCAGCCGGAAGATACGTTGCTTTAATAGTCATACTTCTCGTCTGCCAATCCTTACCAGCCATTGATTATAAATCCAGTTGACCAATGATACAACTTCTCCTCATACGAAAATTAGTGGAGTACTTCAACCACTAATTTCTAATAAATACCATGAATTTCTAATAAATCACGGGAACCCGTTGATGTCTTTTGTTCCATCCTGCTCTGTTCTTTGTAATTTCGTATGACTTTGTATCGTTTTGTTACCTCGCCCCCTGCCCGCGCAGGTGAGAGTGTTTGTACGAGAAATTATGTTCACGAGCTATCAACGGGCTTTATAATCTTTGCTTTCAATACACAATAAATAATAGTATGGGTAGTTTTAGTACCATCGTACTTGTGAAAATTATGGATATAAACAGGGATCATTAAAATGCTCTACCATTTCCAACAAAAAAAAAAGGTTCTCGAGTGGCGACCACGACCGTAAGACGCAGCGTAGGCCGGCGCCCCACTCGGTGGACCGACGACCTGGTGAAAGCCGCGGGGAGCCGATGGATGCAGGAGGCGAGCAGCCGCTAAAGGTTGCGTGCTCTGGGGGAGGCCTATGTTCAGCAGTGAACGTCTTCAGGCTGGTAATGATGATGATGATGATGACCATTTCCAACCACCACATCAAGGGCTGTTTTTTTTATATTACGGAATACGTCTATCAGTCGTATTTTAGAATGACTTTAATACTTAGATAGAGATTTTTCTATTTAAGTGAATGACGTGACGAGCTAGTCGGTCGCCTGGTGTTAAGCGACACGGCCGCCCCTAACAGATTGCAGTATCACTCGGAACTCCAAAATTAAGTTTCACATGACACCGCGCACTGCGCACGCCATCCTAAAAAAGTTTTCTAGACTGTGAGATCAGTTCGTAAAGTCTCATTTGCCCAGTAATTTCACTAGCTACAATGCCCTTTAAACCGGAACACAGTAGTGCTTGCACACTACTGTTTGGCGGCAGAATAACTGGCAAAGCGGTGGTACCTACCTAGACGAACTTTGCAGAAAAGTTCTACCACTTAGTAAAAGATCATCTTCATTCGAGGACCGTTCTATGACTGAGCGTTTTTATAAAATTATTATAGGACCGTTAACACTCTGTTGGTTAAATACTCCATGCTGTCTGTAGTCACACCCAAGATTCTGTGCATATAAGTGCACAACTGTAATTATTCCTGCGTAATTAATAAATTAATGAGCACGCCTAATAACTATTTGTTACCTTCCAAAGGACTTGAATACTGGTATGTATGTGAAACCAGAGTTCGCCTTAGATGCTACGTGTGAAACTGTGGAGAAGTTCAGAATGAAAATCGAAAGGAAAGATAAGATTTGGGATCAGTACTGGTTAATTTTGTATTTCCATTATTCATAGAGTGAAGTCAGCCGAGGGAATTTTGATCTGAAAGGCTGAGAAATGTGAATTCAAGTGGATAAATTCCTATTTATAACAAATAGCGGAAAAAATTAAATAAAAAAAAAAGCTTTATAAAGGTTCTAATACCACGTTTTATGTACATAACATTAGAAACAAAGTTGTGCATAATATACTTTATTTGTTCTGGTATTCTAATCTGATTTGATAAAAAGGATAATTATAGATAATTAAGCAAATATTTTAAATTGCCAGACACAATAGGCAGGTAAACCTAGCCGCTAAGACAGGCAAATAGAAAAAAAAACAAAAAGGGACTGATTCTGGCCTCCCATGGGCAACATTTCGCGCCTCTGACATCACTCATTCGCGCTTCATACCGTATCATTCGATTAATCATTCGGTTAATTTAGTTCGGTGTTTAAATCGAATTTTAAATTACGTCTAGACACTTAACGCTGACGTGTTAACTCGATTTTAGATCAAAGAGCACAAACTCGGGTTGAAACATTCAAAACGAAAATAAGTGTTCCGTGTACCTACTATTATTTATTCTATGATTCTGTGACGAAACGAATAATTTAGATTTTACGACAGTCTGAACTCGAAGTAATCGATTGCGATTATAGGTTTGGAGGTTCCAAAGCGGCATTTTTTTGGATAAGGTAAATAAATTAAGGGCTATAGTCGCATGCAACGAGATTGTTATAAGTATAGTACTAATGAAAACAGCCGGTGCTGCCGGTGGGGCAAAACCAGCCAGGCCGGTAAAAAAGTGCGAATCGGAAGACCAGTAATTAGCCAATTTACCAGGAAAGTATAGGTCCATGGAACTCATCATTTAAAGAAAAGAGCACAAATTGGTCTCGTATCGTATACTTTTTACCACCATATCCATAAATTCCCCTCTTGGGCTCTCCTAATATAATGATTTGTTATTGCTTCGCTATCTCATTATGTTATTGCGCCCCCACCCCCCCTTAAGAAATTTCTGTATCCGCACCTGACCTATAACAATACTCGATATCGAGTACAGTACCTACAGCGGCTAGTCATCATCATCATCATCATCAACAGCCTGAAGACGTCCACTGTTGAACATAGATCTCCCTCAGAGAGCGCCACCTTAAGCAGCTGCTCGCCTCCTGCATCCATCGGCTCCCCGTGGTTTTCACCAGATCGTCGGTCCACCTAGTAGGGGCTGGCCTACGCTGCGTCGTCTACTCGAGAACCTTTCTTCCCCATCGGTTGTCAGTTCTGCGAGCGATGTGGCCTGCTCATTGCTAATTAAGAGCTATATCGGTCACTTTAGTCCTCCTGCAGATCTCCTCATTCTTAATCTTATCGAACACCGAGCATAGCTGTCTCCATAGCTCGTTGCGCGACTTGAACCTGCAGTAATGTATTCGGATAAACTCGTTAGGGGTACAGAATTGCCCCTCAGATTACAACAACAAATACCTTGACCAACTACAAATATTACAGTAACACCAATTAAACTAAACAAACATTCAAAACTCTTTAACCACGCCAATTTCCATATTAAACTTTCGGAAGATACAGTCTAGCGCAATCGGGCCCAAATACTAACCACAGTTTATGCAAGTGAACGCCTCTTGCGTAAGCTGTGGTAATTAATGCATTCTTGGCTCCGGCGATATGCGTAAGCGCAATGCAAACGATACTTTCGCGAAGTAATGTAATCTTCACTGCATTATCGTAATGTGATTTGGAATCTTGCTTCTTAACTGTGAGAATTGAAATTTTGCGAATGTGAAACGATGGTCCACGTTACGATGTTTTCAGACGCAAAATGTTTTAAATGTTATAATGGAGCCAGTATAATGTAATAAATTAATACACAGCTACTCGTATAGCTATGCGCTATAATTATTATGACAATACTCTGCCCTCATAGTGAAGAACGTAGTAACTGACGTTTTTGGAAAAATTGAGCTAGAAACATAGTTATGCGAAATCGCCAAAAAAATTTTTATTCTGTTCTTTCTCACGTGTATCAAAAGTCCACCTGGAACCCAAAAACTCAGGAATTAAGAATGCAGCAACTCGACTACTCTCGACTACACGCAACTTTTGTTTTCGCGTTTTCTCGAAAGCATGTTTTACCTAATCCCAGCGTCGCGTTTTTATAATCGCACAGCTCGTCACCGTCCAAAAGGTCATCCACACCTCGTGGACCCATGGAAATCTCGCATAGTCAGTTTCACGAGGTCTTTTCTGCCACATACTTGCAAGATGTGGAATGAACTACCCTCTGAGGTGTTTCCGCTGAGCTACAACATGGGGCTCTTCAAACGACGGGTAAAAAGAGTCTTAAAAGGTAGGCGCATCCGCAACGCCCCTGGTGTTGCAAGTGTCTATAGGCGACGGTAACTGCTTACCATCAGGCGGGCCGTCAGCTTGTTTGCCTGTCCGTGTCATAAAAAAACCTACTTCCTGCATTTTTCATAAGAACGACAGTACTGGGGGCGTACTGTGAGCCTATATTGGATCGCTTTGTTTTTTTTTGTATGGGGATTTTGACAAGCGATAGGCTCTGTCATGAATCGCGCTAAGAGTTCACAGTACGCCCCCTGTTCAGTTTATTTGATAGGACATTAATTAATTAATTTAATAGTAGGTTGTAGTTTTAACATGTTTCATACTATTTTTAGCAAAATTTCGAAAGACTTACTTAATACTTGAAGACTTCACTTCAACTTCACGAAGACTTCTGACCTCAGGGACTGGAGCCACAAGGCTTATTATTCTCTCTCACAGTGTTAGTGCTGTAGATTAACGAACAAGAAATACGTTTAAGCAATTATTAAGCTCATCATCATTTGCAGCAAAACGTCAATGGTGAACATAGGCCTTCCCTTAGCCTAACCGTTCGCACCCAAGAACACTCTATAGGTAATAGATCGTCGGTTCCTATCATTTCCACGACACTCTTAAAATTTACCATAATATATGTATAGGTTATGCCTTGCTACTAAAGAAGAATCGTTATATTTAGCTAGGTGATTACCTATGGCTACATAACTTCATTAACACCGATTAAAACTCTCCAAAAATATTGCAATGCGTAGTTGTCTCGGAAAACGCTGTTGAAATCTTCTCGGGCTACATATAGTCTGCAATAATCTGTATAAAGACTTTAATGACAATTTTAATGACTATGTTTTTTTATGAGATGAGTGCCAAACATGCAGGCGGCCCACCTGCTGGTAAGTGGTCACCGCCGCCTATGGACATCTGCAACACCGAAGGCATTGCCGGTGCGTTGCCTACACTTAGAGAGGACACTTTTCTTGAAGCTCCCCGTACTGTAGTTATGCGGAAAAACCTCAGGAGGAAGATCATTTCACGTCTTGCAGGTTCTTGGAAGAAACGAGCGCAAGAATAGAATAAAATAGAATTATTTATTAGCCTTATAACTGTGTTTGTTACACTTGGCACGTCAATTTTACGATCAATTTTATAAAAGAAAGGATAAAAAAATACAATGTCATAATGGGTAATTAATAGAATTGTACATTATACATACTTGCTAAATTTGATTCTCATACCTGAATGAAAATTCTGTGAGACGCATTTCCATGAATTCATTTAAGGAATAGAACGGTGTTGTTTCAAAGAATATTCTGAGTTTACGTTTAAATTCGTTAGTAGGTAACTGAGTAACAGTTAACGGTAATTTATTGTACATGCATATTTTATTGTATATCCCTTGCTTTTGGACCTTAGTTAATCTTATTTTTGGTTGATGTCATTTATCTTTGTTTCTTAGGTTACGTCGTAGGAATCGCGTCGTATGAGATTTCCTGGTGTCTACATTATGTGGATGCGCTTTTTCACGTTGCCGAGAAGTTCGATAATAAAATGTTCTATTTTTAGGTAGTTCCTAATCTCAAAACGAATATAAACTTTTTAACCCCTTTCCATCCAATACAGCACCAGTAAAGCACTGTATACACTAACATTCAGTGAGTTAGCAGTAAATCATTACCCATTCATCTCCGACGAATCAATCCAAGCGCGAACTGACTCTTCATTACGAACAGACTAAAATAGACTTTATTCAGATAACGATAAGGTGATAGCAAAGCGTAAAGATGTCGTGGTAAGAATGACAACATTGACGTCCAAATGTCAAGCGCTTATTTGTAATGAAATTGCCGACGCACGTATTTCTTCTTACAGACGTTTCGACGAGCATTGTTTAATCAATTATGTGATAGAGTCAAAATGGTGGTGCTATTAGTTTATTTGTGGAGCAGGTGAGGCTTGTGGAATGGCTTCTTCGTGACAATCGCCAGAAAGGCGGTTTTTTACTTTGTGTTTTGTTTAGGAAGTTTAATAATGGATGTGTGCTTATGATAATTAAAATGGTACTGAATAGCTATTACATTATTGTTAACTGTGGTGTAGGTTTAATACGTGTCAGTAAGATACCTATGAAGATACCTATCGACATCCTCGATTCTAGTAACATCGACTTCTGTTGTCGTTATTGTTCATATTGCTTTGGAATTAGAACTAGTCTTACGTAGAAATATAGGTACTAACAAACTGTTAACGGATGCTATCACGACAATTGAGCAATGCAACAGGCAAAATTTAGTTCTTATGAATTTTGGATTGGGAGAAAAATGTGTGCGCAGAGACAATAAAAACTGCGTATTGTAACTAATCTAATCCACACAAATAGTTTCAAGCGGTTGCAATCAAGTTACGTAATACGTCTCTTCTAGCAGAAGAATAGGCGCCATCATCATCATCATCAACAGCCTGAAGACGTCCACTGCTGAACATAGGACTTCCCTCACGAGCACCACTTTGAACGGCTCCTTGACTCCACCTTGTTTTCACCAGATCGTCGGTTCACCTAGTGGCTGGCTGGTAGACACGCTGCGTGTTCCGGTTCGTGGTTGCCACTCGAGAACCTTTCTTCCCCATCGGTTGTCAGTTCTACGAGCGATGTGGCCTGCCCACTGCCATTTCACCTTGCTAATTCTGTATTGTATGTGCTGTATCGGTCACTAGCTCTTTTTTTACTAATTCTTAATATTTTCACCAATGTACCTAATGGGTTAAAACTTTGCCTAAGGGTTGCGATTTCCTCTTTTTTTGCAAGGTAGGCAATAAGTAATACATGTAAGAGCTTATTAATTATTCTGTTTCATTGAGTATTAATCCGTATTATGATCGATTTTGGTAAATATTAACGTCAATATAAAAAGTAACATAAATGACTTTTTTTTTTTTTTCTCTTATATTTTGGCTCCACACATAGTGTATTTAGCCAGTGTCAAGTATTGTAACTTTCCATAATGATAGAATATTTCACGTAAAGTCAAGTCTTAGTCACAGTCTGCGTAGTCATAGTCCAGTCTAAGTCAGGTAGTCTCAGTCCAGTCTAAGGCATGCCCTAGTAAAGTGGTGGCAACTTTACTAGAAGCTTCTATGGAATTTTGGAAGCAACACGAAAAACCACGTTTCACCACATTATATCACTTGCCCACACTCATGCTCGTAATTCAGCACTTAATGCGGAAAACGCCACCGATTTTAAACATTAACACTGGA
Organism: Ennomos quercinarius; assembly: GCA_910589525.2. NCBI lineage: Eukaryota > Metazoa > Arthropoda > Insecta > Lepidoptera > Geometridae > Ennomos > Ennomos quercinarius. Next base: position 10,621,112 of record OU342507.1, on the reverse strand, counting down.
AAAAGCATGAGTTTTGAAAAATAATATAATGCAACGACGTGAACTTTTCCGCGTTCCCGCCAAAACTCCAAAAATGACTTATTTACATATTTGTGAAAATAAAATTTGGAAATATTTGATAGTTGTAGACTAAAAGTGGTTTGTCTCAGTGATATGACTTATGACCTAAAATGTTTTAGGTGATTTTAAAATAACCATGTATACTTAGTACGTACTTAGGTAAGGTACCTACTACCTACGTAAACGCCCTGGCACAGGTACTCTCTCCAGCGCAGTATCAAAACAATATACAAATCGTGTATTAGGCATAGGTTTTTTTTTTTTTTTTTTTTTTTTTATGTGATTGAATGACGTGACGAGCTAGTCGTTCACCTGATGTTAAGTGACACGGCCGCCCATAACAGTTGCAGTGTCACCCGGAACTTTAAAACAATAGTTTCGCGCGACACTGCACTGCGCACGTCATCCTGAGACATCACCCAGTCTAATAATCAAATTACTAGACTGAGTGATCAGATCATAAAGTCTCATTTGCCCAGTAATTTCACTAGCTACAATGCCCTTCAAACCGGAACACAGTAGTGCTTGCACACTACTGCTTGGCGGCAGAATAACTGGCAAAGCGGTGGTACCTACCTAGACGAACTTTGCAGAAAAGTCCTACCACCTAGTAAAACGCCAAGCCTATACTAGTTTTTCTTCCTTTTTAGAGGTAAGTAATTAAATTCACGAAATCAATAATCGCAACGTTTAACAATGCTTACAAACGCTTTGTTATCAGTCACGCGTTGTTATCAATAACCCTGACCTAGAGACGTCTTCCTCTCTTATCAGAACAATGAATTTTAGTTGACGCATCTCAGCGTGTGGGTTTCGTAGGTAAATATATTTTATTTTATTGTTAATCAACCGCCGCGCCTACGACCTATTCAGATAAGTATATTTTGTCCAAAAAAATATTACGACTTGTCCGATGCGAAAATGCTCATCTTCGTTTTTCTAGTAATTTATGAACGCATAGTTATTCCTGCCATCCGAAGCTTTGGTAGGTAATGTGACTTCAGGAATGACGAATTGACGAACACCTCTATGTCTAGACTTCACTTCTGAAAGATCCGCTCGCTCAAAGACACTCAAAACTTTGAAAGTACCAAATTCACAAGGATAAGTTTCTAAACTTTTTTTGCACCTAGGGGTAGGTATTTAAATCCTCACCTTTCTACTCACTAGATTAGACGCTATACCAACTGAAATCAGTGGGATTGGGACCGGCGCCATCCAGCACACCGGATTAGATGCTATATCCCAAATGAGCTTTGGTTGCAGTCTCCACAGCGGCTACGAATATTTAGGACTATTACAATTTTTGTAGCGATAAATTATGGAACTGAGACATGGTCTCTTACTGTTGGCCTTATTAGTAAGCTGAAAGTCACGCAACGAGCGATGGAGAGAACTAGCCTCGGTGTTTCCCTGCGAGATAAGATCTGGAATGAGGAGATCCGCAGGAAGAATTAGCAGGTTGAAATGGCAGTGGGCAGGCCGCATCGCTCGTAGAACTGACAACCGATGGGGAAGAAACATTCGCGAGTGGCGACCACGAACAGGAAGAACCGGCAGCGTAGGGCAGCCCCCCACTAGGTGAACCCACGATCTGCGGGGTGATCACGTAACTTTGATTGCAATGCAACAGAAGGAATTTAATTCCAAATTTGAAAATTTCCACAGTAACTATGCACATAAACTGCGTATACTTATATATAAAATATGTACTAAAAATATACTTTTGTGTGTCTATCGGTTGCAACCAAGTTACATGATCGCCTAGCTGGTGAAAACAGCGAGGAGCCGATGGATGCACGAGGCGAGTGAAAGTGGCGCTGGCGCTCTGTGGGAGAGGCCTATGTTCAGCAGTAGGCATCTTCAGGCTGTTGATGACGTGATGTCAATTTTCGTCTACCGTCTAAGCAGCCATGGCGACATATTAGCAAATTCGTAAAAGCACCTTTTTATTTACATCTGCGAAGAGCATAGCAATCATGTAAGTACAGGGTAAGAGCTCAGTATGATCTCTAATATATCGTACACCGTATTACCGAGTATGTCATGGCCTAGCCTGAAGGCAGGGGCGTGGCAGCGAGGTGTGGCGGCTCTTTGTTCAACTGAACAAGCGTAATGTTAATGTAAAGATGCACGCGACGCTGAAACAATTCATTATATGGATCTTTGGAACTTCTAATAGTTTTACACGTTCTAATGCTTAATTGCATTAGGTATGATTGTGTTTACTACTTGAGACGGGCTGTTCTATATCGCAATAAAGATGAAGCATTTTTTTTGGGATATAATAATATGTAATTACCTACCATCATTAACAGCCTGAAGACGTCCACTGCTGAACATCGGCTACCCGCGGCTTTCACCAGGTCGTCGGTGCACCGAGTGGGGAGCCGGCCTACGCTGCGTCTTTCGGTTCGTGGTCGCCACTCGAGAACCTTTCTTCTCCATCGGTTGTCAGTTCTACGAGCGACCTACGTATATGTAGAACTAGTGGCTCGCCCCGGCTTCGCACGTGTAGTGGTGTAGCCTATGTTACTCAGGGTGAATAGGTATAGCTTTCCAATGGTGAAAGAATTTTTGAAATCGGCACAGTAGTTTTCGAGTTTATTCATTACAGACATACAAAAATACAAATCTTTCCTCTTATAATAGTATACGTAGATATAGACGTGTGGACGTCTTCTTGATGTGGTGCTGGAGGAGAATGTTGCGCATCCCCTGGACAGCGAAGAGGACTAATGCATCACTCAAGGAGCTCAGAGTGACCACTAGGCTATCTTCAACCTGCATCCAGCGAGTTCTTGGATACTTCGGTCCATTGCGTTGGTCTGCATTTTGCTGCTCTGTCTGAATTTACCCTTAGTGGCGTTTCATGGAGGCCTTTGTTCGGCAGTGGACGTCTTCGGGCTGACAATGTGATGTGTAGGGAGGCGTTTTCTCAGCTATCGGACAAAACACACTAAATAATAATAAGTTTAAAAAAAATGTAAATGAATGATGTGACGAGCTAGTCGTTCGCCTGATGTTAAGCTTCGCGGCTGCCCATAACAGATTGCAGTATCTATAAATTAATATAGTTTTGCGTGACACTGCTCTGCGCACGTCATCCTGAGACTTCACAGAGTATAGTAACAAGATTACTAGACTGCGTGATCAGATCGTAGTCTCATTTGCCCAGTAATTTCACTAGTTACAATGCCCTTCAAACCGGAACACAGTAGTGCTTGCACACTAACCCTATTAACCCATGTGTAAGCAATCTGTGAGCTACTTCAGCAAAATCAGTTCACCTTGTTTAGCGTGTGGAGTTTGCAAAAAAAAGTGATGAATAATATAAATGTAATGTACTTTGCCGCGAGGAGCCGATGGATGCAGGGAGCGAGCAGCTGCTCAAAGTGGCGCTTTGTGGGGGAGGGTTATGTTCAGCAGTGGCCGTCTTCTGGATGATGACGATGAGGATAATGATGATGAGGTACTCTTCAACCCGGAAAATACAGTTTCCGCGGGAAAATTACGAGAATAATTTTTAATTTTCCCTTAAGCGGGAAACCGCCCGTAAATTAAAAATTATTCTCCAGTCTAAGCTTCCTGCTAAAACCTGCGCGTTTGCGAAGAGGGAACGTCCATAACGCGAGTGTGATTCGAGTGTGCGCCCCCTAACACCCCCCCCACCCCCCTCCCCCCCTCCCGTATCCGCGCCTGCGGGGCAGCCATGGGCACCGAAACAATAGCAGACGCTGACGCAACTTGATGCGCAGGTTTGGCTGAAGCTTCAATCGTTTACTTACAAACGATCATTTTTATTTCTATAGACCCGCCCCCTAATTACCTAACTCGCAACAGGTTTGCGACAGGCGTAAATCTCGCGGTGATTGCTGTCATACATCATTAGTGGTGTCGAAAATGTATGCTTCGCTACTGCTGTCGCATTGCTACTGCTGTCGCATTGCTGTTGCAAATTTTACGTAATTACCCCGCCGGTAATAGGTTGCTAGGTTAACTACAGTATAAAGCACCTACCTACCCTTCCCTATCTTGGTGACCCACCCAGGCATATTACCTACTAACCGGGTCTAGACTAAAAGGCTAAAACTCATTTATTAGCCGGCTCTTAGACTAATTGGATTTCGACATTTAGGCTTCTACTTTCCACACCCTTTCGGGGTTAGGCATTTTATCGAATATAGAGTGCCACTTTGAGCGGCCGCTTGCCTCCTGCATCCATCGGCTCCCCGCGGTTCTGACCTGATGACGATACTCACCTCAATACCTACAGACTACACTGAAAAAGAAAATCAGCACCTAATTACAATTTATAAAATAAATAAGGGTACCTAGTTCTCCATACAAGCTATATCCAAAGACTATGTACACACCATACACAGTACAATTCGGCTATATCTAGGGCAGGTATAGGTCATCATCGTCATCATCATTAACAACCTGAAGACGTCCACTGCTGAACATAGGCCTCCCCCAGAGTACGCCACCTTGAGCGGCTGCTCGCCTCCTGCATCCATCGGCTCCCCGCGGCATTCACCATTTCATCGGTCCACCGAGTGGGGGGCCGGCCTACGCTGCGTCTTCTGGTTCTTGGTCGCCACTCGAGAACCTTTCTTCCCCATCGGTTGTCAGTTCTACGAGCGATGTGGCCTGCCCATTGCCACTTCAACTTACTAACTCTAAGAGCTATATCGGTCATTTTAGTTCTGCTGCGGATTTCCTCGTAGGTATAGGTACCTGCTTATTATTTTTCGTTAGCTCAATTTCAGATTAATTTTAATAAAATTATCATGTTATCTTTAAAAGCTTCTGTTTTACCACCCCTGCGGCATGTGCGTGCCAATATTTTAATTTTTAGCCCTAAACCTAATTTATAATTCAAAATCATACCTGTGGGGTTCCTGCATTATTTATTTTGCCACTGGTGGGGCAGCTGTATATAATTGGGCAGATTTACAATAATTTGCATTGCGTAAAGCAGCGGAAATGCATCGTGTGTGCAGAGCTTTTTCCCGGTCGATGTGGTGGAACTTTGGTTTAGAGATAAACAAGACAATGGGTTCTACAGGTTCCTATAACCTACCTACTTAGTACCTAGGTAGCTAACTACGTAGGTATAACATAAAAATCATGTGTTTGCCAAAGAGGTATAATGTACTACCTTGGTTTTTCCTAAAGGGTCACGTTAGAACTAAAAAGTACAAAAAGGAAGTAGGTACATACTTATACCATACTTCTTTCCTACTCCTAATAATTATGCCTATATTTTAATTATACTACCTATCTAAGTTAGTAGGAAGATAAATTATTTTAACATTGCAAAAATTACCATTAATTAAAAGATACTTTTTACGTACCTAGCTTCTCTGATAAAAATGAGCATCGATAAGAATTTTATTGAAATAACAAGTAGAAAAAAGAAACTGCATAGCGCTCGATTCTTCTCCGAAGTTTTTACATAGGGGCACGTGTTCGCGCACAGAACACTTTGTGTTTTCCGTGTATTTTTCTGGTTGGGTTGTCGCGCGGGCGATCGAGGGGAATACGTGAGGCGAGAGGCGGTTGCCGTCGGCAGATGCGCCGCGCAGCGCCATCTCTCGGAGGCGGCGGCGGCCCGCGCGCCAGGTGCGCTGCCCGCACCGCACCGCGGCCGCCGCCCGCCCTCAGTCCGCCGTTACGCGCCGTCGCGATTGCACGTCTTTTCGGCCCGCATTTGCCGACACACGCGACCCGCGCGTTTCGAACGTAGTGCACGATCCCGCGACCGGTTCGCCGGAGCCGATGAGCGACCAGTGACATCTCGAATTTGTGCTGTGTGACTTGCAGTGAAAACGCTCAGTGCATACTTGTGCGAGTGATGGATTACTGCGGATCTTCGTTCGCCGAGTGCTGACGACGTCGGGCCTCGGTCCCGACGTATATGCCCCGGCGCCGCTAGCCCGGACGCGCCAGCATGCGCGCCCCCGCGGTGCTCATCGCCCTGCTAGGGTTTCTGCCCCAGGTACGAGCGTCCACCGACACCGACACCCAAAACCGCGAATCCCCGTTTGTTTACGTTTCGCACGTAATCCAATCGAAAACTCATAGTTCGCGTTGGTTCTCATAAACAAGGCACTGCAGGCAGGCGACAGCGGTGCGGCCGTCCTGCATTGCTCGAGTCACTTTCCCACGACTCCACGAGTGGTGGTCGCTCGGGCACTCGAGTCGCGGCTCTAGCGAGCAGATCGTCCTGGATAGTGGAGCTCGGGAGCGGGGTGAGCGAGCGAGGATCGTGACCGGCCGCGCTCGCCTCTCCACACGCCTGTCTGTGTGTGTTCGATACGTTTGCCGAGCAAACATAGGCACCTAGTTGTGAAGAAAGTTCAGGTTTTAATACGGCCGGCGCGCGGGGTCAGCAGGGTCGCGAGCCTCTCCGCTTTAAAATTAGATGCATTCCGAGGCTTCGATGCGCTCTCTCTGCGGCGGATCCGCGACGATCCGCATGCACCGGCTCGACAGGAATAACTCTTCCAGACGACTCTCAAGGCGCGATATTTCGGGCAGGGTTAGTAGTTCGGTCTAGTTCACGCGCGGATCCCTTAGCCGTTTATCGGCCGTCGCTAAACGCCGGGTAATAGGCTCCGATGGCCGTAAAACTACGGGTAAATAAACAAACACTAAACTGGAGATGAAAGAGGCGTCAATCGACAGAAAGGTGACACTAATACCTATAACTAATCGGGGGTCATTGCCCCGCGACCCGGTCAAGGTTCCTTTTCCCGAGTACCTAAGGGCTGTTTCCCAGACGTTGACGTGTGAACTTTTCACGATTTCGTGTTCTCACGACATTTTTATTAGTGGTAAAGTTTATACTCGAGGTGAATTAAGTTAATTATTTGGCTCGTTAACATCCGAAGGAAACGAATCAATCAATCAGTTCGAGTCTCTCAATCCACCGCCGTCCACCGTACAAGATGTTTATTTATGTTGGTAGGCAGGCACTAGGCATGTGAGTACCATCTCGAGCTCTCGAGGCTGCATGATTCACCCTAGCATCGCTCGCTCGACTCGATAATTTTCCAAATCGCCTCGTAGGTTTCCTACGCGGTTTGCAATTTCCTAACATTGTACTAGGTACCTGTAGGTATGTAGCGGGCATTCCTTCGCTAACGTAACTATTGCATGCTTAGCCCAAATGTCAGTTAAATTCGATAAAAACAATCGATACTCGTGACGGGTGACTTTTGTTCTCCCGCATCGTTTACCGTCTCGCGGTGGCAATTTATGACGAGGGCGCTATTCCCCAATGTACCTACGTATGTATGTATGAATGCGTGTGCGCTGCGCACTGAATGAACAAGCCACCTAGTTAAATTATTACTGTCGCGAATTTACCGTTACAATACAAGCAAACATTATTATAGGCTATTAACAACGTCCGTAGACCGGTGCGACGGAAATCGATCGCCTGATCCCGTCTCCGTGTGATATTCGTGCACTTTTTATCGATTTTATCCTTTTGCACAATTCAGGTTTAATTATCCGTAGTGGGTCCGTGCTCTCGTACCGGACTACTCGCGTAGGGTGTCTATTTATTTATAGCCTGATGCGTGTGTGTGCGTGCGTTTTCAAGGCGCTATAATACATTATGAATGAAGTCTCGGTGTTTCATAAAAAAAACGGTATTTTGCTCACCATCGTCGTCACGTTGGTCGCCGGACTGGTTTATGTCGCCCCGGGTCCCGGCTACGTGACGAGGAGCGTGCATTGATGTAAATAATTGTCCCTCGCTGATCGGCAACTCCTTCGCACTTCATAGCTACATCCGCAGGACTCCATATCCGATTCTTTTTTATCCCCGTGAATGTTGCCAGCTATCACCCGCCTGCCAATCTCCCGTTTGAATATCGAAACAATCGCGTGATCACTCGACCGTCTTCACGATCGGAAGCGGCGTCGGAAACACGTCTGCCCCGAAAACCGCAACATTATAATTTCCAATTTCAAATAAATAATTCGATGAAGGCTACTTTTTTCTCTTATCGTGTTCATCCCTGAGAGGATAGAGCCTATTAAAATGATTGTATCCTTATTTGCGCCGTATATGGGCATTAAGTTTTATTTTTTATTAGTATGGTACAATGTTGCCACTTGCGACTCTTGTCTTGCCAGTGGTAGGTAACTGATTCTTGATTACGGCCGGCGTCTACCTGTCGCATATCTAGGACATAGCATGTCATAGCTCGCATGGAACGTTAGTTGTGCTTGTATGATTGCGTTACGATTTGTGATATAATCGATATTATATGTAGCTATATCGATTTTAGGTGTGTAAGTGTGCCAGTTGCGCTTGCGCGGACATAGGGCGAGCATTCCTTCATGAATTCATTTATCATTTAGATCTTAATGTTGGAAATTATTGCTAATATCTACTTACCTACTCGATTAGATTTATTACACTCCTATTCAAGCTTTTTTATAGCAAAAATGTTTAATTCAGTATTAGTAACTTAAGTTTAGAACTATAATGCTTGATATTAATACAAGAGATACCATTTATCTATAGATATTACACTTGATAGCCATATCGTACTGCTTGTGCTTGTCAATCAACTTCCACACGATAGTAAATTTACCCCCACAATTACCAATTTATGTCGCGTGGCAACCCTCCCGTCAAACACTCTCGAGCAGGTGCGACATGTATTTAATGGCAACTCTTTACAAAAAACTTAAGCACACACATCTGCTTATTTCAAAATCCGCTCGAGCACAAAAATTGTTTTTGGAATTGAGGCAAGATTCATTAAAATAAAATCTAAAGCTAAGTGTGTTAATGGTCTTTTTATGACTAGATGACAACATAATGAATAAGTCTAGATTACTATTTTTACTGTCCTTTTTCCTAGTACCGAGTAGTTATCACTTTTTAGGTTTGGCAAGTACAGGTATTTAGAACTATTCTGCAATCTTTGACCCACAGTTTATAATTGACTGCCTAGGCAATAATGACAACATTAAGCACTACAAACGTATATTTTTTAATGTTTTTCCCCTCGTTATTACAATTTCCCCTTTTGTGTTGCCATGTTGCGAAAAGGGACTTTTGCGGCAGAACAAAATTATAGTCAAAAAGACAACTCCTAATAAGACACTTATCTTGTCTCTATTGAATTTCAAAAAATATTCCCAACAATCAAAGTAGCAGAATAGATATTCAAAACACCTGCTGAATTGTCCCACAGTTTTCACATTTTTACAATACACCAATTAATCGTCACACAGGTATGTAAGTACCTATCTAATATTAAGTAGCTACCGACATAAGTATGTGAAACTCCTAACTGCAGGTCTTTAAACTTTTATAATTTCGTCTATTGTCAAAAACGGTTTTTGTTCTATGAGAACCGCTTCAATTATGCTAGTAGGTACGAAAACTACGAAATCAGTATAATCGTCCGGTTTTTAAATGCTTAACTATGAGAAAAGCTTTGAATTTCGGTCTCATTGTACTGTGAAACTACTGGGTGCCTAAATAATGGCTCATTTTTATTTTCGAAACTAGAGTCAGGACGATTACAACGTCTCTGTCATGTCTAAAAATTAATGTCTGAAATTAAACAACATCTTTTTGTCTTATATTGTGGCTCCACACGTAGTAGTGTATTTATTTAGCCAGTGTCAAGTATTGTAATTTTCATCGTGTTATAGAATATTCAAACACTCTATATAAACTACTTGATTTAAAAGTTTCTATAGAAACTATGCACTGACACTGCGTGTTGAAACTAAAATCCATACTTTGAGGTAGGCGCATTATAATGTAATTTCTATTTCTCGCTTCGATTACATTTATCGGTAGTAAATTCAATCCCGTCTATGACATCTTTGACAAATGACATCCATTACTCCGCCACAACACTAATGCTACCATTGTTACTTTATTTATCTCATTACCAACATAAACGGCCATTAAAGTCGATTTAGTTTTTCTTATCGTTCAATACCGGACGTTAAATTGAATCCCGATGTTGTAAAAAAAAACAACATGGCCGCCAGGATCATTGATCAGATTACGCAATGTTGCCAAACTGGATGCAAGGGGAAGTCAATTATGTGTTTTATGTATTATTTATATGTCTTAAATACACGGTGCGTTGGGTTTTTCTTGTTACTAATTAGCTGAACGAGATCACACTGGCAGCTAAGAAATTAAAAAGCGTAATAGTACGTGTGCTCTTTAAAAGGAGGCGCGATCGTTTTCGGATTTCGAAATTTGAATAATCGGATGCGGTGTAATCCAGCCAGTAACCTTCTAATTTAAGATCCATTGTTTAGTGTTGTCAGTGCAAATTATTAAATTCTGAATTGGGTAAATGTGCCAGCTGTGCTGCCATCGTGTAGGTTGCACAATGCTATAGGCATAGCTTGGAGATGAGTCTAAATCTAATTTTATGTGGGTTGAAAGTTAAGGTCGTTAGTTGACAGATATGAATGTACGGTTTTATGTGCGAATTATATAATTATGCGGACTGTGTGGAAGTGAATCTACTGATAAGTGATGTACCGAATTCATCATCATTTATCTAACTCGGCTTGGGTTGTATATGTAGCTTAGCTTATGTTTGTGTGAAATACCGTTCCATAACGCAGCATCCAATTTTGCAATGCAGCTTAAGATTGAAGACGAAATGAAAATAATTCCAATTTCCATGCAGCCATCTCTGAGTTCTACATAAACATGGTACGAAGCTAGAGTTATGCCTACATACTGTGTATAGTATACAGATTAGTACATAGATCTTTAGTTACTATAGAACCATAAACAATTGAAGACAGATTCCAACCTCTTTTGACTCAATAAATCAGTCCCAACTCGATCGTCCGTAAAAGGTATCTCGAAAGTATTTTAATAAGTTCCGTATTCAATCTCGCAGCGAGAGGTTCACACGTATAGTAATCCCAATAACAATTCAAGCAAGAAGATCTGGTTTACGATAGTAGTACACGACTCCTCAGATCATAGCGCGCGGTACACACACCGGCACGAAAACTCAATTCGCTTGTGCAACGCTTAAATAACCGCAAAATACCTTATTATGCGCTTTCCATATAAGTTCTAGGCAATCTGCGGGCCTATTACGCTCCACGCTCATGATTCTCCGTTAATTTCAAATTCCACTCGTATATGTATGTTGCTTTTGTGCTATTGCAGCTGCCTCGATTTACACAAAGAAGATCGCAACTTTTGTCGCCCGAATATCGGTGCGTTTTAAGACGTCTCCTTTTATTTGCCACCAAAGACATTCTCTGAAACGGAACGCCCTTTGTGAGTCCGGCACCCGGAGCGAGTCCCCCTGCACAATACTAACATTCAAGCTAAGTTCTGTGAAGTCAGGTCAGAAAACCAATTAGCAACAGCGCTCATTCGTCAGCTGCTAAAGGACAAGCTCAATAATTTTTTCATGTTTAATTTGAACACAAGAGCGTTCTATTTTTAATAAACGAACATCTTTACGGCATGTGTACGAAACGCTGGTCGAAAATACTCAAATGGAAAAAAATAAATCATGCATGATGATTCCAATGTTAAATTTGGAATTGCGAATTAGTGCAGGCGATATCATCTCGCTATTAAAAGACGCCGTTAGGGCACAGAATATATTCAAGTAACTCGGTGTTTGGGTGTTTATTTTAACACATTTCGCGTGTGTATAACGGGAGAGATGAAAAACATTCCCCTGTGTTTCATTATTTGTGTTATTTTTAGACATACGCTCAACCTGCTGGAACAAGTGTTTATTCTCTGGGTTTACTCCCATACAATGCTGTTCACATTATTACTCCTATCGCAATCTAATACGACTCAGTTATACGCTATAATAACGCCCTTATCCGTCCAGACGCGTATGCAACAAATCATTTTGACAATGCAATTCTCTTAAAATATGCTAGGCCGTGATTCTTGATGACTAGAAAGAGAAAAATTGATGTTACACGATATATTAACTGAAATGGTATTGCGAGATCGTCGATTAGGTATTCAAATCAATTTGGACGGTTTTGTTCATGCTTGCGCCGCAATTAATGTTACTTTCCTTTCAACGTGGTTGAGAAAAAAAACGAATTTTGATGTTCACGTCTGCTATCGTCGGATGCATTAAATGTGAGTCGTATGTTAAATAAATTGAACACACGTGTAATTGATTACTGACACACATCGAAGGTTGCCAGTACATTCTCTTTCAAAAACTTCTATTTACTTTTAAATAGGATTACGGAGCGGGAATCTTGTCCTTACGCGATTACGTCTCATCGCCCTTTAACAGTCATTCTGAACACATCAATCAGACAGTCGTCGCGTCAAATCCGCCGGGGGATATAATAAAAGTTAGTTATTCGGTAGTCAGTTAAGTATTATTTAATTGTTAGTCTGTGGCCGCCGCAGGCCCAGCGGCGAGCGACTCGCATCCCGCGTTTTTTAACATGTTATTTTTCATTTACCGTAATTTGCTCCTCCATTGACAAGCGTTAACTCTATTTATATAATGTTCTTGAACTTTTAATACTAATGTCATCCATCGTGAGCGTGGCTTAAAGGAAGGCGCCATTGTTTATTCAAAATTGACAACTATCATTACCAGAGACAAGTTTTTTTGAATAAATGATTAAGCTCTAAAACAGTAAGCCACAATTCATCAATCTCCTTGCTACTATAACTCCTTTTTAAACAATACATCAACAAAAAAGGTATGTTCAGAGTGATGTGTATTCTTTTTTAGGCCATTTTTTTGGTTCCGCTCCTACCTGACGTAACCACGTGGACTTGTGAATGTGAAGTGATGTAGTTCAGTCTTTGTCTTTTCCATAGCAATAGAATGAGAGGTGGATAGTATTTTCGCGTTCGAAACATAATAGGTGAGCTCATCCCCTGTGGCAGGAAGTTTAAAATCTGGTGTATTTTTTACCACAGTTTTGTTTAAACGGGGGTAAAAGTTTGACATCTTGACAGACACACCGTCTGGGTTACCAGATAAGACTCAATTTGGATGCCTCATTGTTTTCCGTTCTCTAAACCTTAACGAGATTATAAAAAACTCGAAGTGGGAATTTAATAAGAAAAGTCTTCATTTGCTTTGACTTATCTCTGCTTAAAATTTTTATAATGTCACAAATTATATTTCAGTTATTAACTCTGCTACTTAAAATTCGAATCACGGCCGAGTTTAATGAGTTGCCATAGTAAAGTTTTATGAATGCAATATATCATGTAGGCCACTAAATAAGTAATCAATTACTCATATCGAAAGTGCACAGGAAATGTATTTTTTATTTTGTTTGATGGAGTGAAGACCGGCACTGGCAACACAGTATTATAATAGTCCCGGTAATGATTTGCCAAGACACGGCCGCCATAACTTAATACCACCACTTCCTTCCGATGCCCTATAACGCCCCACTCAAATTATATTTCTTCAAAAATAAAGGGCGGTTTAAGGCAACGCAACGCAAAGTAGGTGTTTAACATTCACAAAATGTACGAACAAACACCCTAACTAATGCATTTACTCTTAAAACTAGTTGACCCCACAAGCCCCACATGCAAGCGCGCGACCAACTGCACATTCTTTCATTAATATACAAGGGTTGCACCCTGGAGGGCAACAAAAACTAGTTTTATTATTATTCATACAGCGGAATTCAATTCGTTTCGTTGACGAGAGTATCTATCAACAGTATCACAAAGTTGAAAATACCACGTTTTTTTGGTAGTATCGGTAGCCCTGGCAACTTCAGGTCGTTTAAAACAAAGCGGGGGGCGTCAATATTTGACAGTTCGATATACAAATTATGAATCGTTCGTTACTTGACAGATCATACGACATTCGATTTAGGTTAGGGTTGTCGCGATGTCGGTCGACTGTCTCTTGGCCCCGCATGTTCATTTCAACCCCATATTTGAACGACCTACAAAGTCTGTCCGGTAACCGTTAATGTCTCAGCGGGATCGATCGCGTGGACAGTTGTGCAAATAGTTGTTCGGGGATTACATCTTTGGGGCGTCAAAAGCTGTATTGCCAGTTCTGTTTGCGCTGTCACAGTGATATTGATATATCGACTTAATCTATGTGCTTGAACATTTATCTTTTGCTTTAGCCATTAAGCAAATATTGATATTGTCTTTTATTTTCAGGTGCTGACGTCTGGTTCCTTCGAACTTAGGATAAAAAGTTTTACGAACTCACTGGGTAGGTTAAGTAGTGGGCAGTGCTGTGATGGTTCATTAAATAGTGACGCGCCGTGTTTGGCGCCGTGCAGGACTAAATTCCGTGTGTGCCTCAAGATATATCAAGCCAACATCGACACCACGTCGCCATGCACCTTCGGTGATATTACCACGCCCGTCCTGGGCGGCAACTCTCTGGACGTGCCCAACCTCAACGTCGAAGGATTCAGCAATCCCATCGTGTTCCCGTTCGACTTCACGTGGCCGGTGAGTTTATACTTGAAGTCAATTTTGTACTCAACTCCCAACATTCTTCAAGCAACAACACCTCATTAATTTTGTAGCCAACAATAAAATCAATACATCGTAAAAGAAACATTAAGTAGCAAGCAACCCTACATCAATAAATCAGCGCTGTCGATGTTACCAACATTCAAATTCTAATAATCCACGCAGAGGCCGCGCGGCTAGTGCGAGCATCTCATTCGCCGTAAATAATAGTAAAAAAGAAATTAAGGGATTCTATATTCAAATTTGACAGAAGCGATGACGATAAGAACTGTCGATAGTTTAACGAGCGACCGCGTGGGACGATTACGGCGTTCAATGGTTCATTTTTAATTAATTATGAAGTCGCGTCGTGTATGCCCATCCGTGTGTTATTAGAAGTAGTTAGAGCAGCCTTCGCTGGCTACATCTTCGAGCGATTAAAGCTCAGAGGCCGGTCAGGATCGTGATTCGATATTGTAATTGCCCTGTTATTTATTTGCGGGTCGCGCTTAGAGTTAGATCCATCTCGACTCCAAGGATAACGGACGTCTTAATTGGGCCTTAGTTACGGTTGTTTTGCTGGCGTCGATTGTGTATACGGACCTCGTGTGGACACTAGAGGTTTCGAGTGCTATTTGTATTTTATTTAGCGGCCCGCTTCAAATGTCGTACCGTCTCGTAATGTTTAAGTAAACAATCGCTCTTAAGCTTGCACAAGCCGGACCATCTGGAGAAAACGTGACATTTGGTAACATAACAGGCAGGTAGGGGAAATAGGAACCATAGAGAGACGACCGAACTTTTTTCTGATCTGTTCGTCCGGCAACGCCGGTGTCATTCCGAATGAATTGGCGTTAAATTGGTGCTTCCTGTTTAAATTCACATAGAGCTCTCTATTGCCAGACATGTGTTGACATGCGATCAATTGAGCGAAAGCGATGCGGAATGCCCACGTCACTCGAATTTCGATGACAGGTTGAGCTCTCTATCGGGGCTGTCGCATTCACGCCACATTTGGTTGATCCGTGGCTGTGTGGGTCCATAGTGTCCGGAACAGTAGTCTTCAGGATCGCCATACGCGCCGTCGCGCTTGCTTACCGGTTGCTTTATAGTTGGCTGCGCCGCATTTAAATACAATCTTCCCTTCCCCTAGTAGAGTGAACCTTTTTTCTCGCAATGAGGTCATCGCCGTGCTTGCTTTACGAGCCATATCGTACGAATGAATACAACGTAATGTGGTACATAGACGTTCCGCACGCTGCGCCCGACACTAGCTGGCAGGTGAATGGGCTCAAGTAACTCAAGACGGTTTTTTTATTAGGAGCACATTTTGAAATAGGAGAATTTATACGTCAGACTTAATTCAATACATAACTGCTTAGGGTGGACTTTTTGTAATTGTTATAATTTTTGACCTTAAACATACACATCAAAAAACCTACTCTTAATCGGCAGTTTAGTTTGTTTTGTTTCTATCAACTTTCAAAATTCTATTTATTTTTTGTGTATGGTTTTTGTCCCAGCAAATTAGTTATTTTAATATATTAAAAAAAAACATAGGAACTTACTTCACCGCCGAACATTTTTTAACCCAAGTTGCCATACAAACAGGGGTTTCTCCTGTAAGCCCAAATACACGTTCAATTTTATTAATCAATCTTTGTGATTGATCAATTTTATTGATCGTGTAGGGTTGGTATTGGTCAATGTTTTCCGGTTTACAGTATGGAGAAAAGATTGACGGAAGTGGTCTCGTCAATTTTACTGATCAATAAAATTGAACGTGTATGGCCCGCCTCTGTCCATAGCCAATAGACAACAAGTTACCAGTTAACCCTAGGTGTACTTAAAACAAAGTAGATATACTGGCAAGTTTAATTTTAAAAAAAACTAGAATCCGATTCCGATTTAATTTTTGAAATTCCGCGCTTTGTTTTTATTTACTCATCGATCCGGCCAGCACCACAATATTATGTAACGCGACGCCTGCAACGTAAACCGTCCGTAACTCTAAACGCAACTGCATCCGAACTTTATCTGATCCCCGTGAAATAAATCCCGAGTAGAGATGTGACCCGTCCGATAATAGGTCACGAGCGTATTAATATTACTGACAACCTCGAACTAAAATTACAAGTACCTACCTCGAGTTAACGACGTAGCTAGACGATTTATCATGTAGAAAGAAAGAGATGGCTCACTTTAAAAGACACCGAAAGAAGCTCATTTGTATTCAGTCGTCGGGATTTCATTTATTTCATTCTTAAACAATTTGTGTTTTGTAAATCGCCGGTTTTATATTGTCGGCCTGTTAGCTCCGGATGTGACAAAGGCAAGACTAAGGCCGGCTTATGAGTATGACATCTATACTTATGTCTCCGTCTGTAATGTTGTGTCTACAATGTAGGGAAAGGTCAGCTGTACGCGCCCTTAATGCTAGGGTTGTGCCTGCAGCGAACGAGTATTCATAATATCCCATTCACCAGTTCTTGTTAGACCGTTATATCGTTTTACGAAAAAAGCGCTTATGCAATGTTACACCTGCTTTAAAGCGCAAATGTCAAAGTTTCCGTGCATGTTCTCTCGCGCACACTCATTGCTTTGCTCGCTCTGACCGTGAACTATACTTTTTGTGGAATCACCATAGATCCGTGTAATCGAGGCCATTGTTGTCTATGAACGTCCTCGTGTTAAAATAACAATCGTTAATTAGACATTGATTTTTGGTAATATTAAACAGGCAATGAAAAAGTTCGTAAAAATTACACACCCGTCAGTAGTCTCAATTTGACAAATCTGCTGACAGGTATCTGACAGTATGTTACTTAGGCCCGATTTCACCAACCTAGAATCAATTTTATTCCATGTATAACTTTCCGAGAACAACCGAGTTACGCGAATATACCCTACTGCCCTTATACCACCAATTTTGTGAAGGGATAAGACTTATTCCTTGGATACAATCAGAATGGCGTCTTTTTTGTGTAATTTCATTTGTCAATTAGCTGTATCCAAGAGTAACGAATAGCCGTATACTTGCAATAAACGTTGGTGAAATCGGGCCTTAGTTTATTTTAACGCGAACACATCATAATATAAGCCAGTCATGTTCTACCTACGCGTCGCGACATTGGCGAAATTGTGGTAACGCACGAAAATCACAAAATAAGAAGTTGAAGTAAGTAATGCTTATTGCCTTTTTGAAACACCTCGTGTCCTATAGCAACATTCCAACTTTGAATAATGCATGCGCCTGAGCATCTAACTCGCCTTCTTCGGGACAGAAACATGCGCGCGAGCATCTCACTAATAAAAAATTATCTCTTCCGTTAAAGCACCTTGCTTAATTAACAAATGAAGTTCAAGAGGAAGTTATAATTAATACTACCTATGGCGAATTTAATATGTAATCATTAATAGTGAATGGCTGTGCAAATGTATTACTAATTTAGATTTTTCTTACCGTTAATGGTAAGGATAACTTGTGGCATCGATTTATCGAATTTTTAGGGTTCCGTAACCAATGGGTAAAACTGACCCTATCACTAAGGCTCCGCTGTCTGTCTGTCTTTCTGTTGTCTGTCCGTCTGTCACCAGGCTGTATCTCATAAACCATGATAGTTAGACAGTTGAAATTTTCACAGATGATGTATTTCTTTTGCCGCTATAACAACAAATACTAAAAAAGAAATAAAATAAATATTCAAGGGGCTCGCATACAGCAAACCTGATTTTTTGCTCGTTTGTCAGATGAGTCATAGATGGAGCTGCTATAAATAGTATTGCTACTCAACACTAGATGGCAGAGATAAATATGGTACGGAACACTTGGCCGGTTATTATATATATATTCTTTGGAAGACTACTGAAGTCACTAAAATATATATACGCTACGTATTTTTAAGTTGCCATGAGCTTACTTTTAACAAACGTACGCGAACCGGGGGCAAATACTTAAATGTTTAAAAAAATCAAAATTTCTTTAACTTGGCAAGTTTATTAACGTAAACATATTGGGTCTTACTTATAAACACCTCGCTGTGTAGTACTTAGCCACCTCTCAACTAATCAGTTCATAAACTCCTAAATCATGATTATCATTTCCTTACCTATAAACGTTACTTAGCTTTTGCTTAGATAAGAGACGTATAAACGACTGCCGCCACAGAGAACAACCAAAATAATCATTTTTGCATCTGTGACAAGGTCGTGAATGTCATGATTAGGACGAAATTGACAGTTAACCTGCTTAAAAATGGAAACAATTGTCACACGTGTTTCTTTTTTTTTCAATAAAAAAAGGACAGACTTAGTTGTTACCCTAAGTCTGTACTTTTTGTAACCTCAAAGCACACCACCTTTTTGATTTTGACAACAATGTACGCCGTCAAACAGATGTTTTAAACGCGCCATCTTGACTCTTAGCAGGCTTAAACTAGGTCCCGATGGTGGTTAATTTTGACAGCTATTTAGGAGTTACTTAGCAACCTCTTAACGCTAAATCGCGTTTATAGGTAAGAATTATTAACTCTACATATGATACGATTTCTCCGGAAAGAGTCATTTCACTCGGTGCAATTATAAATTATAAGCCAACATTATACCGTGAGAGGATAGAAAGAGCACAGTTTGACATGAATTCACTTAATTAAGCTTAATTAAATCACAAAAGCAGTGTATTTATCTTTTTTATACTTCTTTCAAGTGTTTATGTGGTCAGCCAAGCGAGAACAATTCACAAGGGCGGGCAACAATCACTACAATTGAGTAGGAGAAAGAAATTAAGTAAATGGAACGCTATTACATTTTGGTACAAAAAGCTAGACTTTTTATGAGCCAGGTCGGGTGAAAAGTTGAGCAAAAACTGCCACCGACGAGGTGAATCTGTACTCTTGGAAAAAGGATTTATTTGGGCGTACCGTTGACATTGACAAGTCGTTACTAACCATAGACAACTTGACACCTCTATTATAACCAAAAAACAAAAGGTTCCTGAACAATATTCTATGACAATTAGCAAAAAACGTAATCGGCATCTCACGCTTATGGCAAACAGTTTCCTAGTCAATCTCTTGTTATAGATGAAATGGTTAAATATTGGTGTATTGCTTTTAAGGTAACTCGACCAAAATGTTAAATACCATCTGCGTTTTTCTATAACCCTTTAGATTTTAAATTCTATTCAGAGCTTTTGCAAGCTTTTTTCGAAATTTAATATAGTTCTGTAAGCTCTAATTATTATATCTGTAATATACACATACCCCCTTACCAATAAACACTGCAAATGACAGTGGAATAGCTACTCAGTGTTTTGTCTTGTTTTATCTTTGCCCATTTCAAACACGACAGAGAAAGACAAAACACTAAATAACTATTCTTCCGCTATACAACGTTTATTGGTAAGGGGGCTGTTGTTTTAGTAGAAGATTCTTGATCTGTTGTCAAGTGAAGAAACAAGCGGCCATTGTAAAGTAGACTAAGCAACGGCTAAGCGTAACTAATGTTAGAGATTGTTACTTATTTTGCATGTTTCGTAAAATACTTACACGCTCTAATAACTGGCGTTCAAATGAAAGTAGGTATGGAATCTCCGTTAACACATCGTGTCTTGGCATTCCCTTCTAGAAAAAAAAAACAATGTTGTCTATGCCTGCTTTTTTCTTGGCGCCACAGGCGCCTTGTCGCGGAGCTTGCAATCTATTCAGAAGTCACCTAACGTAGTGCGTAGTCTCCAATCACCTAGTGGGAATTCTGTGCCAATCACTGATTGTTTTTTTCTATAATCTGTGACTCCAATACACATCTATTTCTCTTTTTATCCTAAAGCCCCTAAAACAATCATGTGTATGCAAGTAAAAGTCACACTATGCCAATTTTCTAAACAAATTTCCAGCTATTGTCTATGGCTGAAAGAATGCGCGCAATTTTCAAAATTCGAATTGTCAGGTGCCATTCGCAGAAATTAACATTTGCAGTGACGTCAATGTAGCTTCTAATTTCAAAACAATAGTACGGTAACGCACATCGATTGTCGAATGCCGTTCAGTGCTATTGTCTCGTGAGAACTCTGCCACTTCTTGCGCCTAAATAGCGACAAGGCAACACGTTAGAAAGTAATTAATCAACCGACTCTCGTTGCCGACTCCACAAGTCTACACATACTTTTGTTAATAACGCACGCAATCCCACTGCTGGGCAAACGCTTTCCATCTACTTTTCTGTTGTCTCAAATTTTCATCGCTACATTTTGCTAAATCTTTTACACCGCCAAATTATTTTATTCCACTGGCAATGGCCTTTTTACTAGAAGGACCATTGCCAGTGGAATCAAAAAGTAAGCTTTTCTAATGAAATTCGAATATTGCAAATTATATTTTGTCCACTGTATTATTATCATCACCTAACTTTTCATAATGACTACATGACTGGTCCTTGTTGCGTAGTTTCAATGAAACAATTGGGTGGTATCAATTGAAATTTGGTTACTTACAGTTCATGAGTTGCAACCAATATTATTCAATTGCTTGAATCCCTCGCATGTCCCAAACTTGTCGATTTACATAATCATTTGTTTCTACATGCCGGTAGCTTGTGCAAGAAATAATCCCTCGCACTTCGAAAACTAGTCGATACTCGATACTAATTATCTTGGAATCGTAATCGGTTACGCCCAGCATTATTCTTCGGTCGATCGCTTACATAAGTATTTATAAGTAAGTTTGTACAGTTCACTTTGAAACGCGTAAATTTTTCGGGACTCATTATTGCAAGTTGCGACCACAGACCTAAAATATTTTAGCCGCTTTGTCTATGATTGCGTTTGTCTATGTTTTTCTCTAACATGTGTTTAAAGTAAAGTATACCACAGACAACATAATGTTATGGTATTTTGTCTGTGTATTTTGTCTTTTGAGAAATACCTATCCTGTACACTTAATAAATATGTACGTATGTTCATATTTAACTATTTTTAATACGCCTATATTAATAGAATAGATAGTTAAGCTATTGATTTCTAAGAAACTCGATATACACTTTATAGACCACAGCACCGCACCGACTTCCGTCTACCGAAGTTTTTTCCAAAGAGCTCTTAATAATTTCCTTTATGTCGATCCGGCCCGGCTCTTAAAATACTTACCCCCGCATCCGCTTCTTTTAATAAAGACAGACGGACACTCCTGATGGAATGTCTCGCAAGATCTTTAGTCTTTCTAAAACAAAAGAGATTTTAAAAAGTAATAAAGGAGCATTGAGAATTTGGTCCCATTATTTCTGCAATCTGTACTGGCAGTGGGAGTCCCAACGCAGGTAATGAACCAGCAAAAAAAACGCTTAATTTAAAGCAGAAACTTCTTTGAAATAATATTGGTATGATTTCCTGGTTTTTTTTTCTGAAGTCCGTAAAGTTAAGTATTACAAACTTTTTGGACTTCAGAAAAACGGTTAATCTAAAGTCTAAATTGTCATAATGTTAAAGTACGGGCATTTAAACTTGAGTTGTAATATGATTTCATAAGCTTCAAATTTGAACAATCGGAGCGTATATAATTACCAGTTGCATTGTTCGGAGCCAGTGCACAGGAATTCGGCAACGTATCAATTAACTACAGTTTTCTACGATCCTAAATAAACGTAACCGCAATTACGAGTTGCTAAAAATAACAACGAGTTTGAAAAAAGAATAAATGGTAAATCTTCATTATTGATTAGTCATAGAGATAAAGAAAATAAGCTCATCAGAGACGAGTGAATAGACAATAAAAGCTCACCCGACTTGTTATAACAACGCTCGGACCGAGCGCTAAGAAAACACTCCATTTTCAAATGGACGCTCGTTTACGGTCACATTCTGACATTTTAACTGCGTCTCTCTAACGTTTACGGCTGCTAATAAAATTGTTCAAAGCGCCCGATTTATAATAGTAGTCGAAAAATCATTTGCCCGCTGATATTTTTCGGCTACAAAGTTCGGATTAAATAAATGCCTAATTGAGCGATGTCAATCAAAATTCAAATTAGGAATAGCGTTCGTCGCGTTCCAAAATTGAATACGTTTGAGACGCGTTTGTTTCTTATTACGCTCCGTTCTCACGCAGTGGCAGAGTAGGGCGAGCCCTCAAATCTGCGAATGATGAAATTCCGCGCGTTCTCAAATTTATTCATCACACGCGCGCTCATTCTAAGAACCGTGAGTACTGCGGACTGTGACTTCGAGCTCTCATCGTAGTCCGTATCCGTATAAATCGACATTATTTAGTATGGAAGAAGCGCCGGTACTTATCTACTCATACCTATTACTTCAACGAAAACTGACGCGTCAAAGAGTGATCATAGGCTGGGAACAATACAATACAATACAATACAAAAATTCTTTATTGTATACCACAAAGTACTTAATTAATGTTACATAATATCTGTAGTAGGTATTACAATGGGCGGCCTTATCACTAAAAGCGATCTCTTCCAGGCAACCTTTGGATGGACAGTATTAGTTGAACTAGGAGTAGACGGTGGTGTACAATACGTAATCAGTTATCAAAAATACATTGAGAATTAATCCAAAAACGTCTAGTTGAAACTAAAAAAAATAAAATAAAAATAAAATAAAAAAAAAATAAATAAAAAAATAATGAAATATTTAATGAGAATAATATTAAAACCACCACCGGGAACCACCGGGAGCGATGCAAATCAGAGTGACAGAATGTTTAGAACACGTCAGAGAGCTTACAGATCTTGATAACATTGAAACTTCCAACATTCTCAGAAAGTTTTATTTTTCGCAATTTCTTATTGATCACATGCTTTTGAAACATTGTTTCCATTTGATTGCCATGTTCAGAATATGAACATAGTGGTACCTTGTTTTTGAGGTGTAAATCATGTAAATTTTATATTACTCATCGGTGTCACTGGGTGTCTAGTTTTACTGCCGTGCCCGCGTCAAAGTAGATTAGACGAAAAAGTTATCTAATATTTGAAATGAGAATCAAGTCAAAACCTGTAAGGAGGCTGTAGTCATTCTTGATTAAAATCCGGATGAGCTGATCTGAGATTATTTGTTTTTAGTGCGGTTTCGGTTTCAACGGCTCACCCTTCTCAGGCTTATCAGATCCATCGTAGGTTGGGTCTCTAAAATTTGTTAACTTGATTTTATTTTTTAATTCTTATGCTTCATTCAAATCGCTGGTTTGTTTATGGGCGACATTTTCATTTTTGGAATTCTTGCGGGCTGCGTCGGTCGATTCCCGAGCCGCGACGAATGCCGCTGATTCCATGTGAAAATTAAAGGTAGCCAGTTTCGTTTTTCACTTCGGCCCCGATTCAAAGTCCCGAATTCCACATCCGAACTGCTTTTTCGCTACGATTGTAATTGAAGGCAATAAATTGTTTATGTCCGAGTTATTTCGTGTCTCATACTCTCGGACAGGTCGTTAGCGGACAAAAAGCGGAGTTTTGACTGTTTTAATGTTTCTAGAGTGCGTCCTGTAAACTAATCTCGACATTTAGTTTGAGTTACGACTGGTTCTTCAACTTTTTAATGCTTCCCGGTATTGCGGGTCGCGGTAATTAATCCTTTCATAAAACTCTAAACAGTCCGTTAATTTTTGAGTGTGGCCACCTCGGTGTTTACTTTCTCGGCTTTACTGGCAACACTGAAACTTTATTATAGCATCAATTTAATGGTTATTATTTATGATTGGCGTGTGAACGTGTTTAATTGGTCGGGCATTATATTCTCATGTTTTACCTAAAAATACTCGGTATCTTACCTGTCTAATTGCCTTTATCCTCCGCATTGCAATCAAAATAATTCTGCAATTCCTCAACTTTGGCCTTCAGATCTCGCATTTTTACTTCTAAAACATAATTCTCACATAAATAATTGAGTTGTCATTCGCGTAATTTTGTTTTATAAAACGCTTTGAATATACAATATGAATACATAAATCTTGCCTCAGTTGGAATACTTCCAGAACTCTTTACATTAAATCGTGATAATTTATGAAAATGCACTTCGTTATTTTTTTACTGGCCGTACAGAGAGGAGCTAAACTTTTCGAAATGGTCTTTGTATTAAACATTCCATTTTTGAATGCAAACAAAGGATTTCTCTCGTTAAACAATTTGGATTTCGAACGTCATAGGTCACACGGCCCGCGAGGTCGCATTGCTTTGAGAACGTCTCACTTTTGTCTATGCTCAGGCATGCTTGTGTGCCATAGATAACACAGCCAAGTATGAAGAGGCGCGCAACTCAGTTCTAAACCAACCACTCAATATAAACTCGAAATGACAGCATAATAGACGCTCGGTAAGTTACGTACATCGTCATAGTCAGTTTAACGTGAAACTGCTTAACATTCTAAGAGAATGCGCATGCATGTTGTTCTACTGTCGCCAATAAAATGTTGACCTCAATTTTTATGAGAAATACTTTGCAGGAAGTCTCCTTTTCGCACGGTATTTTATTAATACTTTATTATTCTCAATTCGCTGCCCGAATAGGAGCTTTCGGTGCATGAGTCATCGGGTCATCGTACCGACCAATCAAACGTTTCCAAAATAGAGATAAAGTCAATTAACGCATCATTAATAAATGCATGCGAATGGGAACACGTTACGATCGAAATATTTGCATATCTTTTTAATTTGACATATCGATAAGTGACTTTGAAATCGCATTGCCTACACATTGAGAATCGAGCGAGCAATTCGTTTTGATACGCTCAGACTCAGTTTATTCGAATATTAACTTTATTACAGTAAACTACGGTTTAATTTAAGCTGAAAGTGAACTTTCTCAGGTCGTGGGGTGTAAGTGAAAAAGAACCTGTCCGTAGTACGCCGTAGTTACACTGGTAAAGTGTGAAATATGAAATCACGACACTCAACTCGCCCGGTGTTTGTGTTCCAAATATCTCCTCTGACGAAACGAACTCCAACGAACTCAATAATGACTTTTTCTGATGCTTCTATATAAATACTTTCGATATTGTATCGGTATCGATCGACCTTGTTCTATTTCGTGTATATAATTCGGTACATAGCCGCGCAGTGTGAAAACTATCGTTACCTTTACAAAACGTATTTTGTTTCTTTATTCATAAAGCTGTACTAATCGGCTTTAGTAACAAACAAACAAATGAACATCTGTTGCGATTTCTAATGAAAAGTCATTACCTTCAACAATAGCTGAGAACACGTGGTCAGGCCCAAACTCGGACACCTGAGTTCCCGACTGTGCTTGACGGTCTTTTGTTTTGGGCTTTAAAATCCCAAACACATGTTACAAAAGCAACAAAAGTACAGGCCTGTCCGTTCCCACGTACTTATCCTTTCGGTCCTCTAATTAATAACGAAATATCGTCGGAGTCCGATATGGAAGTAGCCGCTTTAGGGACCCTCGTAAAACGATTATCACACGATCCCGGTCCGAGACTCGTTTCGTTGAATCATTCTCTTGATTCCTTTAACTTCGTAATACAATTTTCACGCTATTGAAGGCTTGAGAGATCTTGTGTGTTTTATTTTTATTTCTATCGAGGTTTATAAAATATATTTAATTCGTAAGACGTTTAATTACCGTTCTATTGTCTGTCTTCTTTCAAAACTGGGTGGTTGCATCAATCTTACACAAATTTAAATTTTAAATCTTATTTAGCACTTCCTCGATTGGCCGGTAAGCGTTCGCTAGTGTGTGTGTGTCAAGTTGACACATCTATAAAGGCTACTGCACACGTACGTCGCGCGCCGTGCCGCTTTTTATGGGCCGCCTCGAGAGTCAGTGTCGTGGGAACGAGCATATACTTACAACCGGCCCAGCTGACCGAAATGCGTTCTCCATACTCGATTAACAAATCGATACGACCGCTTGCCGTATTTGATCGAGTCCACACAAATCATAACAAACTATTTTGACAAGCTTCTTTCGCTCCTTATACCGATAAACTGTTTTTCAATTGCTGATAATGATAAGAGCTTAGGGCTTACTTTAGTACAGGATCGGCAGCTGTTATCAGGTTTCGTCAATTTTAAACACCAGCACAACCTAGAATTTGTATAGATTGACAGCTTTAAGTTCACAGCTTAGTTAAGAGTTAATGTAGAATTTGAAATCGTGAATGGAATGAAATCTGTTTTGTATTCATAGCGGCTATCTTGTATTTATTGTCCAAGAAACATTTAAAATTCGTCAAAACTAGGTATCGAAAGTTTAATTGTTACGTTAACATCGCAATAGAAACACCAGCTTTTTATATTTGTGAAACGTCTGATTTCTCGAATTGGTTTCCATCACCGACAATAATCATTGTTCGATAGAGACGCATATCAGTTCTGTTCCTATGCAAATAAGGCATTGTTCTCAAATGCAAATTGTTTTCATTCATTAATTGAGCGACATCTGTCAGGGAAAACTGTGAATCACTCCGTTAAGATGATCAAACGAGGGATTATTAAGAGGTGACCCCTTGATATCCGGCGAGGCAGCTGCGCGCGCGCCTCTTCTCGGCACATGCTTATTGTAATTATTGTATGTCCTTACGTCCGTCTTAAGAGTTTCTATACGCTATTAATTGGACGTACATCTCTAAGCACTTACAGCGAAAGCTTGAGAACGCTGAGAAAAAAATCTTTCTACGTTTAAACAATTACCAATAGCATTCTGTTTTTAAAAGCATGTGTATTTTTAACATCCGGAAAGCCGTCTCACTTCCTTTCCGCAAAATCGTTCCCAAACGCGACCACAGGCGCAATTAATCGAGCACCGACAAAAGAAAGGGCCGACGCCAAACACAGTCGACCGTGCACTGGCATGCACCTTATACCCACCTTACACCACAACCGGTTCTGTGAGAGAAATTTCATAAGGCATCAACATTTTTGCATCGACGGAAGACGCGACGTCTAGCTAACTGACCATAAAAGCCATTGATAAAAAGGCGCCTAAAGCATCGCTCTTATCGCTCCTAATCGAATTTCGACTGCCGTTTCGCCTTATGTCAACATCTACAAATGTCAATACCTCCATATCAGATACGCGCGTTCCCTATTTTTTATAAAACGTAATACATGATCCTATATTGGACTCGTTAAGCGTTCTTGCTCGTCTTATGAGCTTATTTTTAGATGTTGAACAATTCGCGCCATCTGCTCTCGGGTTCACCTGTCCATCATGTTTAATACTGGCCAGTTATCATCGTCGTAATGTAAAGGAAATATTTGGAATGTTCCAAGTTAAAGGTCGAATACTAAAAAGTTTTTAATCTTGTAAGGGGCCATGTTTTCTCGAATCTGGCCGCGAATATCATCAATATAATATCTACTTAAAATGTATTCCATGTTGCTAGTAAGCTATAGTGGAGTTTTAAAAAACACGGGCTCATGAAACATGGCCTTTGCCATTTTCTGGCGTCTGATAAATCGGTTCATTACTTTGAGGTTTTATAGCTTGTCTTGGGGATCGCTTTTATGTAGGTTATCTTTGAGGAATATGCCAATAACCCTTGGATACGTCCAAGGGTAATGGCAAGACATTATGTAGGCCTGATTTCTGAGGACTTCGTAGAAAGGATTTTTGTAGTCTAACCTTAGTTTAGTTTTTATGAGTAACCTAATTAAAGTTGCATAATAATAAATTAAACATATGTTTAACTGGTATTTTTGTGTTCCAGGGTACCTTCTCGCTAATAGTCGAAGCGTGGCACGACACCAACGACACGTCGAGATCAGACGGTAAGCAACATCTCTGCTCCATTTCTAATACAATTATGACAAAATTATGTTAAAAAGTCACATGAAGCGTTCAAACTCTTGTAAAATGCCGGTCACGTCGACACGACTCGCTCACATTCAGGTTTCACTGTAATTCTGGGTGTTTATCGTGCATTTAACGGACAGTATGTATATTTGAATGCTCATATTATCATATCGTGGAAGACAAAAATGTTCCCATGGCAAGTGCGATTGGGTTGCGCGGCACGCCTCGCAGCGCGTGATTGGCTTGCCGATGCCAGTGCTATTCTAATAAACTCAGCCTTCTGTAGGACGAAAATTTAGTAGAAATGTTCTAATGTATTCCGATGGCCGTTGACCGGCACATATAGACGTCGCTGCGCACATAACTTATAGCCAAATCGCTTAATACCCCTTGTTTGATGATCGCGTTTGTCTCTGCCGCAACAGAAGCCATGTGTTTAAAGATAATGCCAGATTATTATCATATAACAATCGATTTAGGTTCTACCAGTTTGACGATATCACGAGAAGTCATGCCCAATAAAGAATCGACAGTTTATTCCGTACATGCGACGTGGCGTGACCGAAAAAACGATTCCGAATGAATTGTTGCCGCCCGACTCATAAATACATCATCGTGATAATTCGGCTCGTGCATCGATACGTGCCTCTTTAGACACGAAAAATAAGAAACACAAAGCACTCTAATGTACTACACAACATAAATGTCGAACGCGCCCATTCTGTTTTCGAAATCACGAAAATAGCGGATGCAAAATTCCTGTACCGCCCATTTCTTAATTAGATTCTCATCCCGCTGCACTCTGACCGACATAATTACAACTCCTGACCGAATAACAACAAAAAAGCCGGTGATTTACTTAGGAGATTTTGAGATACGGTCGAGGTGTGTCTACGGGCCGGTTTACCGAAAATCATTAGCGTCCGGAGTGGATAGAGAGGACGGGTATATTTTTAATACGGCGCGGGAGCGAGGGGCGGTGCCGAATACTACCGAGAAATGTTACCAACAGAAATCTAATCAACCATAATAACAGGTTACGAGCGCCGTTTGTGTTCACTCACTATCCACTCCCCGGTTAATGTTTATTAAATCATATTCGGCTTTTTTATCTAACGTCGTGAGCAGCTGCAGAGAAAACGACCGTTGCATGGAATCACGGCTAATCGCTCATTGCGACCCCTGAAACCTAAGATTCATTGAAGAACAGGACACACGACTAAAGAATGCAATATATCATAGACAAACACGCGTTCGCATTGACAATTGTTGCTTGAACGGATAAAGAGATTCCTCGCTAAACAAATAACCGTACACAATGGCTGGCGAATGCGATGTTGTCCCATGTTCCTTCACCGAAATCTTTTGTTGCGCGCCCGAGGCGGCCTACCGAGCACCTGGTCCCTCTAACGGGTCGGAGCGTTGTTTACCCGCTGGATGCTAAAAAACACACCTCGGAGGGAACTTTTTAACTTCCAAGTTTACATACATCTTTCGTCATCGTTGAAAAAAATCACGGAAGACGGCCCGGAAGGCTCGATTTATGATGTAGCAGGCGACCGCATCTCAGGAAGTTCCGACGACAGATGCTGGGCATGTGGGCTGTAGCTGAGGATAATAAGTGGACTCTTGTCTCGTCCTGCCTTTGTTTACTCCAGGTTCCTTTACGATTATTTGCCTTGTTTTAAAGCTAGAACAACCGTGTGAAAAGTATCGATAAAAGATTAGTAAAGCAATTACTCGTCTGAGCTCTAGCCTCGGGGCCGGTCGCCGGCTACCGCTCGCCAAGATGCGATTATCGATACAGTTATGTTGTGATGGCTGCTTATCTCGTTATCCCGTGCATTATTAGACGAGTCATTGCGAGGACCGTTCCCAGACTCTTTATGACTAGTGATGTTAATTGACTTTCTCAAAGGTTAACTCCACGTTAACGCACTGGTCTGGTACTTTGAGAGTTTTGATCCCGTTTACGCAATCGATTTTTTCTCTACACCTTCCATTATCAAGTTATTTATCATCCCAAACTTGGACAAAATATTACCTAGCTAGCTGTGTTTCTTTTATTTGATGTTTGCCGTTTAAGAGCTCTCGAATGTGTTTATCGAATGGTGGACGCTCGAGGCGCAATCAAATTGAAATACTTGATAGAAGTGGACAGTTTTGTAAACAAAAGGTGCATTCTGAGTGCCATTGAAGAGTGTAGATGTAGTTTCCCACCGACCGGCCCGGCAGGTGTCCGAATCGAGACGTGTCAGTTTCTTAATGATGCAGGCGACTAGCCCAGCTGCGGAAGACAGTCACAGTTTCGATTTCGTTCGAAAACCGTATTAATTACATGCAAGATCCAGTTCGTAAACGTTGTCAATCTAGCCGCCAAAATACAGTAAGAGCGGTTCAAGAAAAGCAAGGTTTTAATCAAACGCACACAACAACAACACGTTAAACAAATCTCGAGACACGAGTCGTGTCGCTTCTTTATGGTTTGATTTTGAATAGGTTTTACACTTAAGCATTAGGTTTTGTTGTATTAATCGAAGTAAGTACTTATGTACTTAATAACTGCTGCTTAGTGACGGATCTAGTAGCTTATCTAGAGCTAGTGGGACGCCGGATGGGACCGGCAGCGGCGTGTTCGACGATCGCGTGTTCATCCCGTTTCCCAAAACCGCTGGTAACGTCCAAATCATCCGCGTCCGCCGATAGTGCGCCTAAATTATCGGTTATTTCGCTTTCTTTTGTTTTTGTTTATCGCTCTTCATTCTCTTATTTGTATTGACCTCTGCGGCCGTAATTATATGTTATCCGACGATGCGGCGGCGGCGAAGCACGTACATCCAGCTACATAATACAAAACCGATTTAGTACCCTCTCTCAGAAAGAAATCTCCACGTCTGCTCTTACTGCTGAAGCTAACTTATTGCGATAAAGTACTAAAGCATATCGGTTCTTTTGCAGCAAACCTTGCTGCCTCGTCCTTCTTTAAATGTGTTATTTATTTGTGAATCGGTATTACATTAATAGACGCGATAGTGGTACACCCTCATTTAATATCGTTACTGTCTGATTGGGATGGTGGGTGCAATCTGTTTGATGTATTTTTTTTGATAGCAAGATAAAAAACACTGCAATTTGGAAGGCAATTTGGAAAATTGTAGTCCTTTTTAATTTTTCCTCGTAGACACCTTTTACACCGACACCTCCGACACCGATACCTCGTAGACACCGACAACCGATGGGGAAGAAAGGTTCTCGAGTGGCGACCACGAACCGGAAGACGCAGCGTAGGCCGGCCCGCCACTCGGTGGACCGACGACCTGGTGAAAGCCGCGGGGAGCCGATGGATGCAGGAGGCGAGCAGCCGCTCAAGGTGGCGTGCTCTGGGGGAGGCCCATGTTCAGCAGTGGACGTCTTCAGGCTGTTAATGATGAGACACCTTTTAGAATAGGTCTACTAAATCTTTTAATCTCGCACAACCTATACCTTTTTTGTAATAAAATGTAGTAAAACTGACATTACAGAAATTAAGATTTTTTTATTTTGAAATTTTTTTGATTCATGTAACTTTTTGTACATTTTCAAGCTCAAACAATCAGTAATCGGACATTAAACAATACTTAGTAATAATGAAAACTAAGAATATTTTTCTTTTTGTAGCAACGTGGCAACCCTAAACCCAACAGTATGTAAACTTACATCGCACGGTTGCCATAACTCTGGTACTAAATTGCGGCCCTTGCTTTCCCACACTTCCTTCTAATACCCTCTTTATTAATCATCATTCCTTTGAAATCGTTGTGTTATTCATTTTAGTCATTACTATTTTCTGATTTCTAGGTGCTTATAGTTACAATATCAGGTGAAATGCGTCAATATTCTGACAAAAAGCCAAAGTTAATTTACATTACAATAACTTAATTGCTAGTTAGTGACTTGTTTAATCAATGAGGCGTTTTATTAAAAGGTTTAGTTCCGCTTCTTTTACTAGATGGCGCAGTAAGTAAACCTTTCAAACCACAGAGTAGTTTAAACATAAGAAAATGCTTAGAATACCTACAAAGAAATGTCAAATTCAGTTACCACGCGTACATTGTCTGTAGTATCTCCTAAGTAGTCTGTGGTGCATTCTTCTTAAATAAATTGAAGTACAGTATAACTGCGAGATAGATAAACGTTAATATTATGATCCAAAATAAAGCCGAGCTATCGCGCAACGAAAATAAAAAAACGAAAGAATTTAGAGTTGTCAGTCAGTATCGTGACACATTTCCTCTAACCTGTGGCACAAAATAGTACTGTCTGTGGTCTATGCTTGAAACGTGACAGATTTTGGTAAAACTACAACTGGCGCCATCTATTGGGTCATACATAAAATAATTTCTTTTTTTTTAATAAAACGCCTCATTTAATTGTGACGATGAAATAAAAGAAGTATTGTAAAAAGTTGCAACAAAAATATGTAAAATAAATATATGTATATATATGTAATGTAAAGTAAATAAATCACTGAGTAATAAATAAGCTTTTAAAGTTTCTGAGTGGGGGGGGCATCGCCTCGCCTGTCCCGTTCTCGCAAAACAAAGCTTCCCCACAGGTACTATGAAGGAGCAAGAACTGACGTCACTGCACGTTTGAACTGTCTCTTTCTATTCCTGTATTTTAAAATGCTTGTAACTTTGTAATTTTTTTGAGATAATTTTTGTTCTCACGACTGTTTATTTTTTGAGGAATATTATGAATTCGTGTAGTAAAAAAATAGCACGGCACAAGCCTTTTATGACGTTGAAATAAAAGAGGTATTGTAAAATGTTGCAACAAAAATATGTAAATATAACATATTAACGATAGATATAGATACATAGTTAGAATAAGCAGTATGTTATTTTTTTTTATTATCATTCTGGTGCATGAAAACAATAAACATCACTCCACAGTAATATCATGGAAGCATACAATGTAAGCATCATGTATAATTGTACATACCTACATACATGGAATAGAATACAAAATACCAACTGATCATTGGAATTGGAATAAAGCTCCATACACACCGGTTCGGCGTAAGCTTAACATGTTATCAGATCTCAATAAATCTAGAAGATAGAACGTGTGGATACTGCCTAACGAAAACACACTGTGACTTACGGAATAGTTCTATCGATTTATTTATCGAGCTATTTGTGTGAAGATCTTGTGTAATCTATGCAAGCCTGTTCCGATTTCGAAATTTTCGCCAATCATCACTGTTTTCCGCTTAAATATATTTCAAATATATTGCAACGAATTACTATTTGAACATGGAATACGTCGATAATTTTGCAACGCAGTGCTTTTGGGAACCCAAAGAGGTTAGTAATGTTGCAATGAAGGCCGTTTAGATCTTTAGAGAACTTTAGACCCTACCTATACAGCTTTCTCGAGATACATAATATTATGATGTCGATTTTTACAGCTCGTGTTACTCTTGCCTTGCAGAAGTTTTGCAACGAAAAGACCGTGTGGAACCTTGGTGGAACCCACAGAAGTAGCAAAAATGTAACAATGCAATAATAGTCAGACCTTTTGCCGCAGGATTCGGGAAAGGAAGCTTACTTGCCACCCAGTTAGTAGGCCAGCCCCTCACTAGATCGACCGACGATCTGGTGAAAACCGCGGGGAGCCGATGGACGCAGGAGGCGAGCAGCCGTTCAGTGGCGCTCTCTGGGGGAGGCTATGTTCAGCAGTGGTCGTCTTTAGGCGTTGATGATGATGAAATGCTTCCTAAACCGGTTCCTAATTAGGCAAACACTGGGTAGCAAGTAAGCTTCCTTTCCCGAATCCTAACTAGGCGACTGAATTTAGTGTAATGTAATTGCGTTATTAGCTACAAAATGTAGCAAAGAACTGTTCGAATTCGAACCCAAAATCTCGCGAAATGTATTTCATGACGTTGGCGAATACTGATGATTAGAGTGAACAAAATTCCCGACTTGTCCTAATTCACAAAGCACATCAAAAATAGACTCCCAAGAATCAGAAGGTAAAATGGAGCATCATCATTGACCCGAATTACGGGAAGTAAATCCTAATAACAAATCTTTCCCCGCCCCATCAGACTCAAACCAATGTTTCATAAAACCAGTTCATAAAGTTTTGTTTCATCGACTAATAAGTTTCAACCCTAATGACGACTACGATTCGTGATCGCTGATCGTAGATAAAATTCTTATTACTATACCGTGTAGACTTCTTATAACAAAAAAGTAATAGTACCTCATCTCTATAAATAATCCAAGACTTGTTTCACTCCTTACAGAAATGTAAAACCTTTTTATTGCGACATAATACCAAAGAGTAGATCAGCGGCAGACCGGCAAGTGTTGGGAATCTCGCATACTGAAACAAAAGCAGGCACGCCATACACCACAGAATTAGTTCGTATCTTTATCTACCTTTTAATTTTGTTTCGTCTGGTTTAAGTTCAGCCGTTGTCAGGATTACCGACTTAGGGTAGATTTGACCAAGCTTGGATTTATGCGCGAGTAACTATACCAGAATAGATCTATTCCACGACCTTAAACTAGAATAATTCATTAGTCGTTTTACCATGCAATACCTACTAGTATAGCTATGCTTATACGCGAATAGCGGAATGAACGATGAACGAATATATTACCCAGCTAATAATGATGGTTATACAACGCCAAGGTATTCAAGCTTCTGTCATAGCAACTCAATTTTGTCGTATTATAGTGCAGGAAAGTAAATAAATGGCGCGCTACCGCCATTGAAATATTCTCGGAATAATATACTATTCCACCAAAAAATGTAGTGTAAGTTATTATACTCGAATAGGCTTGAGTGTAGATGGTAAAATGTGAAATTGGTTTACTCTCGGATAACTGGCGATTTATTCTAAGAATAACTCTTACTCTCGTTTGGTCGAATCCACCCTTAGGAATGTATCCATCGATGCAATAAGAGAATTAAAAGTTACACTCGCCGAGAAATAAATAGGTACACACTTCACAAAACGAGTTACCGAGATTTCTTTACCAGGGTTACCACTCCAAGAGAATAAATCTGGTCGGTATGTCATCTGATTAACTTCGGGACTAATTCTAATCGATTTTAGATGCTAAATTAATGGTCGAATTAACGATATTTAAACTAAATTAAGAAAAAGTGTATTCTTTTTCTTAGAAAGCTTAAATATTCAAAGTATTATTGCTTGTGCATGCGATAATTACTTATTTAGACGTTTTTTAATTAATTAGAATCATGAAGCATTATTTTATGTTAAACTGTTTTGTAAATTTTAACGTATTTGACTTTAGATATAAAATATGTGCAATAAATGAGTTCCGATTTTAAATAGAAGGCATACAGGTATTATATTTATTCGAATAGCACCTCTGGTAATTACAAGCGGCATAATTAGGCTCTACTAAAATTATTCGATTCAAAAGCGCCGAGCTTTCGATGATTTTAATTAAATGAGGTTAATACGATTAAATGTTTGTTTATCTTCGTGGGAAAGGGTGGTAACTGTTAGGTAACGAGTAAATTGAGCTGTTAATGCTGGCCCGCATCGGACCGTGAGATCTCATTGTGGTACGTGATTCACTGTCCCTTCGAACGGTGGCGCCGCGATTTTTAACTACATTCCTCGTAGAAAAACGTTTCCATTCTATTAGATACAGTTGGATAACTTTTTAAATTTGAGTACTTAATGTACTCCATTAAGGTGCTGAAGGCTCCCAAATCGACTAACTTGAACGTAATTGCCTCAAAATGTAATATCAGTTACAGAATTGAAAAAAATGCATGTTAATAATGGCCATATCTTCTTTCCATCTGCAGAAATCAAAACACGTTAACGAAGAGTATTCTCGATAGAAAAAAATCGTAGTGACCTCTAAAAAATCATCTAATTATTTGTACCGCAAAATGGAAAAGTTGAAGCGCAACGCAACGTAACCGCCATATTTTTGCTACGCAAAAAGTGACCCTATGTAATACACTATACGTTTCGTGTTCGACTGCTGTCTTAAACGTGTTCGAATTGGGCCTCAGGCTCAGCACGGGCTTCAATTATTGTGACTCGTGAATATTAATCGTTATGACTATTAAACGTCACACACATAAATTATACACAATAATCTTCTCTAATAATCGGCACATATACGTTACTGAAAACTGTATGAAAATCGGATGAAAACTTTTCAAGACTATCGCGTTGGCGTCTCTAATCTCTATAGATATAGATCTCTCTACGACTTTACATCCTACAGTAGGCTAGTGTCCTGCTAATTTTTTATTATATAAATTAATCATGAAAACAAAGATTAAATATCTCAAAAATTGACAAAGTTACAAGCATTTTAAAATAGAGGAATAGAAACAGACAGCTCAAACATGCTGTGACGTCACTCTTGCTCCTTCATTCACAGTATTTCATTACTAAGCTGTGTAACTATACATACAGTCTCGTTGGCAGCCTGGCAGGTGACTTCACGACATGCGTTTTCATCGTAACTGTGGGGAATGAAATCTCCTGTTTTGCTAGAAAGGGACAGGCTATGCCCCCTCCAGAATTTTTGAAAGCTTATTTCTCGTTGATTTATTTGCCGATTTTACTTATTTTTCCAATTTTTGCATTCATTTTTAACGTACCCCATGAAAGTAATATTTACTTGTTAATTTTAATAGCAGGCTATTCGCAATTTCAACCTAACGTAAGTTATCTTATTCCAGATACGTTAATAGCCCGCATGACGAAGCAGAGCATAGCTGACGTGGGGGGTCCATGGGTAGAAGAGGAACAGCGATGGGGCGGTCAAGGAAGCCCCCACATCAGATTGTCATATCGGGTGACCTGCGCACCGCATTACTACGGCAACGGCTGCGAAGTCCTCTGCAGACCAAGGGATGATGCCTTCGGGCATTATACCTGTTCTTCTTCAGGCCAGATCGTCTGCAAGCCGGGCTGGACTGGCGATTATTGTTCTACACGTAAGTACACTTGAATTTAGAATTTGATTGTGTTATGTCTATGTTTAAAAAGTTTTGAGGCGACATCGTAAAGAGGTTCTACATTGATGTGTATCTTCGTATGCTTCTGACCTTCTTTGTAATGAAGTATTGTATTACCAAGATATTTTATGTTGGCAACAATGACACACGCAGTGTTATTTTTTCTTGTCACTTTCACCGTTTTCTTTTCAGCTAAGTACACAATTTGCCCGTAAACCGCGAAATCACGTTAAAAACTTGAGGTATCCCGCTATGAAAACATAAAATCCACGTGGTTCTTTATAGCCCAATAAAATTATCGAAACTTATTTACCTGCAGCTAAAAGTTTCTAATGAACTTGATACTTTTAAAAATGTGACGTTCCAAATACAAATTTTTAAATATAGGTTATAGCCAGCGCAATTCATTCATCCTCATTAAAAATGTGGTATGACAATTTTTAGAACATCCTCCCATGGCCGTAATTGCGTTGCCTCTTGTATTATGGTCTCACGTAATCGTATAATTGGGACTCTCGGACACACCCCACATTTTTATTATACTTATCTATAATAAAAAGTTAGTTTTAACTTTATAGTCACTGTTTATTTGTATCTCTTTAAACTACTGGATAGTCTTATATCTTTTCGTATATCTTTTCAGAACTTATTTTTTTAAAAGGATGTTAAAATTACGAGGACTCCTTATTATGCTCTTTTATGATTGGGCATTGTGATTACTAAGGTACTAGGCAGTACCTATGTTACTATTAACTATATATACTGTGACCTAGCTAGCTATAAAAAAGTTATTGGTTTGGGTACCAATCTCCCAAGCAAGACCTCCGATTTATTATCAATTATTCAGTTGTCATAATCAAGGTCACTTCTATCTATATAATAGTTTTTTTCTAAGATTCTTCTGTAAAAAAACCTTCTTTATTTTATGCCGTAGATTTAGTAAAAATATTTTATTTATTATTAATTAATTAATTTTAATTATTGTTTTGTGTATCGTACAGTAATGGGAAATTATATCTACCGACGTAACTTTTGATCGTTAATTTTAGTTTTAATTAACTTAGTTCTTTACGTATATATAAATGTATTTCATTAGTTTTTCTTGTAATTTATAAAAATAAATATATTATTATTGTGCCTACTTCCTGTGCGAAATCTTCATTAGGTACTATGCACTTGAATAATTAAATGTCGAAATATAATATTTTAATATTTATACTTACTAATATTTTCATAAATGCTGTTTTAATTGTCCCTATTTTTCTAAAAAGAATAATACAAATGAAATATGGAACATACAATATTTAAATTACTTGAGGCACTTTTATGTTTGTTATTACCACTCATTAACGAATGAATATGAACTTTTTTATATCACACATTTCGTTAATACAAAAGAATATGAAATTAGTTCCACAGTTCAAAAGTTTAACTGCCCATTCAAAAATATTTCATAAAATGTAATTGCATAAAATAATATCTATGGTAATGGAGTGTCAAAGAACTCATAAAAGTTTACTATGAGAACTTATCTGATTAAAATCATAATAAGTTAGTTAAATACCTTAAACCTCCGTTTTACCACCTCCTGATTAAGCAACTAACCGGCGAATAAACTTAAACTTAATGGAGTTGATTAAAAATTTAATTGACTCTTGAATTCACCGCGCGTTGGCGAAGATACAATAAAATTTACGATTTATACGGGACATTTTACTTTTAACGCTTTGAAATCGGCAATGCATAAATCAATCAGATCTAAATAAATCTTTTAAAAAGCTCTTTAACGTCCTGAAACAGTTTTGACAACAGAATTTATGTCTCTCAAATATGTAAAACAGACGTTAGACGTCAGGCCACAGAGTAAGTAATAAAACATAGTAAGGCGACAGAAGCATTAATATTGCGTACGGGGCGACTGTGTGACCGTTGACTAGTCTATTTGCATTAGTGGTCGATGGTAAACAAAGCGGCGAGTCGACTTTCTAATCGATCATCGTCAAACTTGCCCTCGTCCTTGCTGAAATGGACCAGACCAGAGGCCAGAGATTAAATAATAGTACAGTAATACTGTCTCCAAGTTTAGTTCCTACTTATTAATCTGTGGTTTATTTTATTCGTCGCTCCCTGTAAATTATTGTTAAAAATAGGTCTGTCATTCAGGGTGTGAAGAGCGATAATAGTTTACACTAATAGCTGCTTGCGAAAAGTACCTAAGGGGGTTATACTAGCGCGGGAAATTCAAATTTTCTTGCGTTCTTTTGCCAATAATAGCTTAATTACTCAACGTGATTACATGAAAATCAATTTTGCGCAAATAAATATAATGTATCAATAAATTACATTTAAAAGTATCACCTACATACCATTGGTTTAGCGACAAATGGCAATAGACTGAAAAACTAAGAAGAAAATTGTTTATCGCCATTTGTCGCTATAGAATATGGATTTTGTCTTGTAGTCTAGTTTTTCTAAAAACCTAACTATCTAGAGGTACTTAGGCGCCTTTTATCGCTTTCAATAATAGGCCCAATTTTAAAACTGGCCCCAATAACAATTTATAAATAACTTTATACGACATCCTGGGACCTGGATCTTTATCTACTTGGTTCATGAATATCATGATCCCACAGCGCCCAATATGGAACAATAAGTTAAAGCTAACTTTTTATATTTACTGCCAAGACAGCGGAACTCGAACTTGCAGTTATGAGCAGTTACGATTACGACCGCTTAACCATGGAGGTCGCAACTTTAGGACTGTAGGAATAAACACAAAATGTGAAGGTATCTTACTGCGGAGCAATATTTCGTTTGGCCGTCCTCGAACTTTGCAATTTCAGAACCTGTCAGACGACGCTACAGCGTTGTATCGATGATAAAATTAAATTAGAAAGTCATTGTCGCCTAACATCCTGCTTGCATCCTGCTACCTTTTTCTAATCAGGAGTTTTTCCAATCCATCAACGAGTTGTGCTCGTGACGTATGTACATCGGCTCGCATTGAAACAAAGCGGCGACGACGGAGATGCATTGTCGGGCGGATGTCTCGCGCAATCTCGGCAGCCGCAGCCCCACCTGCCTCAGCGTTCCCACACTCCAGCGCCGCAAAAAACAGACAGACAGAGACGACAACACCCGCTACGTGCATAGCCCCCTCTCTCTCGCGCGCACTGCCCGCGCCGCAGCCTCCACAACGACCGAGAAATCACAATTTTCTGGAAAAAGTAAACAAACACAGGATCAGGAAACGTGTGAAAGTTATATAAACGTCTCGGCGTGCCCGAACAGCCCTGTGAGATGCGATTACGAAAATGTAAGAACGAGAGAAGCGGCCGTAATGTAATGAAAACAACCGGCCACGTTTGCGCCGCGCACGCACGCACTCGAGGCACAGATGCCGCGAACCGGGTCAAAAACACCTTTAAACGAGAACCGAGCACCAATCGAAATAAACTCTGTACTTGACCGTGTCACGAAACTGCCAGCATCTGCCGAACGGTATTTCGCCTTCTGGGAAAGCTTAACGATCCCGAAAACTTATTTTGCATGTCTGGAAAGTATTATCCGCGTACAGGCTCCGCGCCTAATGATGGGGTAAACACCGCGATGGAGCCTTTACGGCCGCTTCATTCTGGCTAATTGTCGATGCGGTGCGGTTCTCACGAATATTACCTTCTGTTGAATCGCGAATCCCACGCGCTCCTAATTTCCGTTTCGGATAGAGCAGATGTCGGGAAAAGCAAATATTTGCGTACCACGTGTGAGGATCCCTGAAGAAGGTCGGTTTTTGTAACTTACCTGGCCTCGGCTCGAGACCTTGGTCGCAGTGCGGCGCTCGCCTTTTATTAGAAATCGATACTGTTCAATGTTCATTGATAATAATTAATAGCCCTGCAGGAGAAACGTAAAGCATCCACCCGTGGCCCTTTCGTGCCCACTTACGTCCTAAATTGGTTTTGGAGTGTAATTTTTACTACCGTTTTACCTTTCGAGGGTCAGATAAGTTCGAGTGGGAGCATTGAAGTGGATCAGCGAGCACTGAGCCAGCACTCCACCTCTTTGATCTATCTGCAGAGCCGACCGTGGCGCCCGCGCCCAACCGATCTCCATTCCTTATGTAACCCATAAAGTTTTATTCTTATACATGAAATGCGCGCGAAGAGGTCATGAGAAATGATTGTCTTGAAGTTCTTAAACGTTAATTTTATACGCGAAAGTGTACTCGTATAACGTTTGTGAAAGCCGGATTATGCTCTCTTCAATTTCCTGCGTCGGATAAAGAACCGTCATAATGGTAAAATAGAATGGTTGGCGCTGAGTAAACTCGCCAATTTGGTGGAGTGCGAAGTTAAGCCGATTTGCGAGCCCGGAGCAAGTTTGGGGAGCTAAGCTTTATGCTCTCGCCGGCGCGGTACACCTATAATAGAGTCTAGGAAACGCGGCAGGAGGCTAATCTCCTTTATTTGTATCGTATAAGTCGTATAAGCTCCTCGAATTCCGCGCAGACTCGCGGGATGCGCCGAGTGGCTTCCTCGTCCGATATAGAACTGTAAGCCGGCTGCATTTGCATTCTGGAATGGAAGTTATGATCAAGATGGCGTCTAGTATTTTTCTAGCGAGTTAGGGGAATAGTAACGGTCGAGTGACGGTTATGCTCCCCGCGCTATCTGCCCCCTTTGTATTCGCTCCGATAACTTGCCCATGCGCACCCGACCGATACGACTCAGCGCCGTACTTCTTGTTTCAAACACCATTTTTTCCGACGCCATACATTACCGCGTCGCCTCTCACTTTGTACATTCGCTAACATTTTTGCACGGTAATGCACTTCGACCGATCCGGAAAGTGCGGCACGTTTTCTCCACTCGCAAACTAAGATGCGCCAGGGTAAGGTCAAGGTATTGAACGTAAATCACGAAGTTAACGATGCGCACATATTACACCAGTAATGCATCAAGTTGAAGCAAAATATTTCAGCTTTAAAGCCTTTATAAATAATACTCGTATTCTGTGGAAATAGTTACAGATACCGAGGGCTTCCACTTGTAACTAGGGAGGGCATTACCTAATACCCATGCTTCGATAGTAAAAATGTAATTGAATGCAGGTTATAAAGTTAAAGGATGGTGTCGTAGAGACGAGTTGCCGCGTGAAGATAAATGGTCGTGGCTGCGACCTCGCCCTCGGGACGCTAACGAACCTCTCTCTTTGTACAGCCAGCTGCACAAATACGAGGACGATTTAGCACCTTGTCGCTTTGAGAAAAGGTTACTTTTCTTGGAACGATTTAGAAAATGGCACAGCATTTACAGCGGCATGGGATGCTAAAACGTTTACATTATTTGCGGCGGTTGTAAGTGCACGCCTCGCACCGCACGCCTCGCGCCGTGTCCTTTGCAGTGAATCCGGGTTTAATGCGAGATGCACCCTCCCTCGATCTCAACTCGACGATTAATAGCCCGCTTCCCTCTCGCAATTAAAGAAATCCATTTGGAATTCTTTTGTACCTCGTCCACGGAGTCGCTAACGAGCGTTTTGTTTTTGTTACAGCGCGCTGTTTGCCCGGCTGCGACGCGGGGCACGGACACTGCCTCAAGCCCGACGAATGCATGTGAGTATCCACTTCGCACCCTCGTGCTAAACGCTCGACCCCCGCTTCAACCATTGTTCCTAGTCTGAAGGGCCGCGCCCATTAGACGCTCGTTATCACCCGACTGACCGTATCTCCTCCGTTCCAGCTGCCACCTCGGCTGGGTGGGCGAGCTGTGCGACCAGTGCGAGCGGCACCCGGGCTGCGTGCACGGCACCTGCATCAAGTCCTGGGACTGCATCTGCGAGGAGGGCTGGGGCGGGTTGTTCTGCAACCAGGACCTGAACTACTGCACCAACCACCGGCCGTGCAGGAACGGGGGCACCTGCCACAACACCGGGCAGGGGTCCTACACGTGCGTCTGCCCGCCGGAGTACACCGGGCCCGAGTGCGAGAAGTCGCTGCATTCGTGCGCCGCGCGGCCGTGCCTCAACGGGGGCGCGTGCGTGCCTGACGAAGGAGGCGAGCTCGCGTGCGCCTGCCCCGCAGGGTACGAGGGCGCGCGCTGCGAGACTCGTCGCCTCACCTGCGCCGACCGTCCGTGCCGCAACAACGGCGAGTGCGAGCCGCGCGCGCACGGATACGTCTGCGTCTGCCCCGCCGGCTTCGGCGGCGCGGACTGCGCAGTCGAAGCCGACCCTTGCGCCGCCGCGCCCTGCCGCCACGGTGCCACCTGCGAGCGCGCCGGCGACGGCTTCCGCTGCGCCTGCCGCCCCGGATACCGTGGAAACCGCTGCGAGATCAACATCGACGACTGCGCCGGCGTCGTCTGCGAACACGGAGGCACTTGCGTCGACCTAGTCGACGGCCAGCGCTGCCAGTGCGCACCCGGCTTCCTCGGACCTCGCTGCGAAACGCGCGTCGACCTCTGCTTAACGAAACCTTGCGCGAACGGCGGCGAATGCCTCGTGCTGGACAACGATTACGAGTGCCGATGCCGGGCGGGGTTTGCGGGGAAGGACTGCAGCGTGGATATAGACGAGTGCGCGTCGGCGCCGTGTCGGAACGGGGGCACGTGTCGGGACCGAGTGGACGGGTACCGGTGCGTGTGTCCGGCGGGGTGGGGCGGGCGGGCGTGCACCGTGTCGCTGCTGGAGCTGGCGAGCAAGCAGCCGGGGGGACACTTGCCGCGGGTGGGAGGGGACAGTGCCGGGGAAGAGAGCGGAGCGCTGTCCGCGGGGGCGGTGGCGTGGCTGGCGGCGGCGGGGGCGGCGGCCGCGGGGGCGGGGGCGGCGGGGCTGGCCGCGGCCGCGTGTGTGCGCCGCCGCCGCAAGCGTGCCGCACAGGACGCGGACGCGGAAGCCCGCGCACAGAACGCGGCGAACGCAGGCGGTCACGTGATCCGCAACACGTGGGGCAAGTGCGAGCCGGCGCCGGCGCCAGAGTGCCAGAACGCGCACAATGCCGCCGCTGAGGAGTGCAAGCGGAAGACCCTCAATACTGAGAGCGCGCGTCTGCTGGCAGCTCTCGACCCGAGGCTCTCGCGCCTCTCGCAGGACGCAGCGTACTGCGCTAACAGGTGTGTACTCGATCAATATGTCAATGCACTTAATAGCACTTTCATTGCGTTTCACAATTGATTTTAAAATCGCTTGGTATTTAACTAGAGTTTATAATAAGTACAATACAATACAATACAAAAATTCTTTATTGTAAGTACCTACCTACAAAAAAACTTTTTGGTTTTTGTAACTTGCCTTCCCTGTATTTACTTTATGTATGTTCAAGATTCATGAAAAAGTCATTGTCTGATCCGATTTACTACAATTTTTTTTTTTAATGTCAAACAAATAAGTTTGGTGTCTGATACAATTTAAAAAGTTTTTTTTGTTGTTTTGATGCCAAAAACTTCTCGTCTTTCTTACGCCTTCAATCAAAAAATCAAACTTCATAACATCACCTCAACGCCTCAACGTTTCTAACATATTCTTAACAAAAACAATCTCCTTCCATCAGGCGTCCATTAATGAATACTGTGTTTGTTTCTAAACATTTTCCAT
Organism: Ennomos quercinarius; assembly: GCA_910589525.2. NCBI lineage: Eukaryota > Metazoa > Arthropoda > Insecta > Lepidoptera > Geometridae > Ennomos > Ennomos quercinarius. The sequence goes on along the minus strand of OU342507.1, from coordinate 10,576,200 downwards.
ATAATTAAAAAACACATCTAACTTTCATAACAATTAACATCAAAACTAACATAAAACTTTCCATCTTTCCAGCGATACATCGCTAGTGAAACGAGCTCTAGAAGGCGGAGGGGTGTACGTTTTGGACGACCACTGCCTACCGCCGACGTTCGCGACCCAAGTGTAGTGTTCACAGACAAATAACTAATTTATTCACAATGGACGCTAGTGCGAACCAGGCTGTGTAAATGTGTGGCCTCGTGTAAATATAGGATAAATTGTAAAGTGACCCCTGTATAGACAGCTAGATTGTAAGCGTTCGATGTATTTATTTGTGAGTGCGATCCGTTCGCCGTGTAAATAGGTTAGGGCGACGGATCGGTTGTTACAACCCTAGCGCGGTGCGCTTCGCCCGCTTTCTTGTCATTTCGACGACGCTGACGATAAAATTTCGAACTACCTTCTGAACGTACCCTTGATTCTAACTCAAAACTAAAAAAAGTCACAAGAAATGGAAACAGAAGTTTAATTACACAAATTCCTACAAAACAATGTGAAATTAAACTTTCCACCTTTTGAAAAACCTTTCATATTACCTCTTTAATCTTTAATAACAGTATTTTTACTTTTCCACCGAAATTGTCTCGTCCAGCTATTGTCAATCTGTGGGTAAGGGGCGAGGACCGGGCGCACCGTGGGGTGAGTGGACAGCGGTCCACTGATGCGATCTCTGTAGGTACCGACGCGCGTTGTGCCGGTCCGCCTCGCGCGCCGACACCAATCGACGATACTGGCAACTGGTAATAGTTTTACAACCTCTGGCATAATTTTACAAGCCTCTGGCAAGTTTTACACAACCTCTGGCATGTTTTACATGACGTCTGACAAGTTTTACTACCCTCTGGCAAGTTTTACATAGCCTCTGGCAAGTTTTATATATATATCTCCTGGCAAGTTTCACAGCCTTGCAAGTTATGCACTACCTCTGGCAGGTTTTGCATAACCTCTCCCACTTTTAGCGTCACTAACTTTTTGGTTTTTGTTGGATGTGTTTACGGTTGGTTGAGTTTCGGATGAAATCATTTTGTAAATCTGAAATTCAACCAACAGTCTGTTCTACTGTTAAAATTCTTTGTTTTTCTCTCTCGTACCAATGCGGTACATTTTGTTTACAAGAAAGTAATATTCAATACAATCTATACCAATCAGTAACTATTTCTTAGTTTTGGATTAACAGATTATGTTAAATTGTATTTTATATATTCCCCTATTATATGCGGAGCAGTGCCAGTATCGTTCGTGCCTGACACCATACGCTATCCCTCTAGACTCGCACCAGAAGATACCAAACCGTGCGTAATTTAAGATTTTAGACTAATTAATAAAAACGCGAATCATGCGTACATCAGTTTGATTATATTTTGTGATTGACTTATTAAATAATGTTGTCATTTGTTCCTATGATTTTAGTATTCTCCAAAAATCTTGATCAGGTTTTCTTGAAAATCGACACAGATTTTTCTTGTAGCTTCCGTTCACGGGATAAATATTTCGGTTAGCACAATGAACGTTCCTTATTGGACGAGCTACTTTGTTCCACCGCTGCGTTCCGTTACACGCAGAAGTGGTACAGACCTCTCGTAACACAAAATATGTTTACATCACGCACGTATTTAGTCCATAGATTATAAATTCTGTACTTATAAGTAACAATTTTCGAAACCTAAGTCATTTTGTATAAAACGATTAAGTTTTAGCTATGTAAGTAATCTCCATTAATTATGTAAGAGTACTGTGACAATATTGAAGTGTCATTAGGCAACATAGGACACGATTTCAGGTTGTTTTAACTTATTTATTGTAATAGGTACACAGCTGTCGAAGGTAACGATTCGCTTTGCCGCGACGCGCGTTCTGGGGAAAGCGCGCCGCTGCGACCGAATCGATTGATATGCGATAATTTATGTGAAAATGCTTTTTATTAACTTGTAGATAGTATTATTCGGTAGGTGATATTCGATGGTACTTCTTATGTTGCCTTTTGTACTCGAACGTAGATTAAAGAAGAATAATGGACAAAATTAACTATAAAACTATTAATAGACTGATCATAAATGTTATGTAATGTTAGATGACAAAATGTAAGCTGAAATTATGTCAAGACAAAATGCCCAGTCGATATTATCAGTGTTTGTACTTAATTGATTGCAATTAATTCAACTTTCATTTTTCTTTTTGAGAATTTTAATTACGATATGAATAAATTTATTACCCATTCCGAACAATAAAATGACAGTATTTTTAATTTATTTATAACACGATCTTATTATGTATGATTATTGTGAATTTCTTAATTTTTATTAAATCATTGTTTATTTTTTGAATATAAGTTTACAATTGACTGATTCTAAATTGACTATTTGATTAGTATTTTTGACCCATAATGTATCGTAAGGAATCATGGATGTTGTCTACGTGAGTATACTGAAAGATAAAAATTTCAAATCATTCCATTTCTTAGGTTAACTTTTTATGAGTCTATTTTATAATTTCTCTATTTTCTTAGATTGTTTATTTTGCATGCGTTTTCAGTGATTATTTTCGTGTATTGAGTCCTTGATGGACCGGTAATTGTATCCTATTACCTTTTGGTATATTCACATAGTCTTTCAATTTCAAAAGAAAAATGAAAGCTTCGGTTCCATAGAACATAATTATTATATAACCGGTAATACCATAGTTTTATCCGTAATAAAAGTCATAATATTGTAATGATGTTGCGGTGATATGCATCGAGTGTTGGAGTGAATGGATAAAATGTTAATAAACAATTGTTTACAAAAGATTAAAACTTGCATTTTATTTGTCTTGTAAGACCCTAAACACCACCACACCTAGCTTGTACAAGCTATGCTAAAAATATTACTTAATTAATAAGTTGGTAATAAATAAATATGTATCCGACTGTTACTCACGAATAGTGTGTGGAAAATACGAGAGGCTATAGAGATCAGTCGGCATCCCAATTTTAACAGGGACAGTGGTTGGTTGCTGCCATCTGCGTGGAAACCAATTCTCAGGAGCGGTACTCCGGAGTATGGTGCAACGGTTAGTCTGGAGTGTGACACGGTTAGTGTAGTGTGCGATGACACCTATGACGTACACGGAGATAGTGATACAGAGCCGCCTTCACTAACGTCGGTGCTTCCCCGGTCCCCTCCCGTGACCCCTCGGCGCTCGCGCCGGGCGGAGCGGGCGGCCGCCTGCAGTCACCGCCGCGATCTTGCTGCGTGAACTCATCCTGAGGAAGAGCATCGGATATGCTCGAAACCTGGTCGAGAAATTGACACACTATTCGTGAGTAACAGTCGGATACATATTTATTTAAAATGAATCACACTCATGAGAATTTTAATACTAAAGTTGGTAATAATAAGGCAAACAAAACATGTTCTTGTTTGCTACCTTAAAGTACCTACTTAATACCTTTCATAAGCAGAATCTCATCATCATCGTCAATAGCTTGAAGACGTCCACTGCTGAACTTAGGCCTCCCCAGAGAGCGGCTGCTCGCCTCCTGCATCCATCGGCTCCCCATTGCACGGTTTTCACCAGAACGTCGTTGGTCCACCTAGTGGAGGGCCAGCCTACGCTGCGTCTTCCGGTTCGTGGTCGCCACTAGAGAACCTTTCTTCCCCATCGGTTCTCAGTTCTACGAGCGACGAGGCCTGTCCATTGCCATTTCAACTTGCTAATTCTAAGAACTATATCGATTACTTTAGTTCTCCTGCGGATTACTTTAGTTGTCCCGTGTGGTCCCGGTTACGAATAGGACCACCCCATCTCTTCCCGTGGGTGCCGTAGAAGGCGGCTAAGGGAATATCCAGGGAATGGGTCGCAGCGTTCCCCTCGGTCTTGGTGGCAATCAATCTTCACCTACTGCGATCACCAAGCCGCCTGCCAAGCGTGGTGATTATGGCAAACCCCCCCCCCCTAATGACAAGCACAAATAAAAACGGCCCCCAGTCCCCGGCAGCTCTGCTATCCCGTGGCTACGGTAGCGGCCACGGTAACGGCAGGGCAAGGGGTGCGAAGAATCCCCGGCAGACGCCCGGCTACCAACCCCAACGACGACCCCTGGCCCTGGCAACACATAACGTGCGCACACTGAAGGCTGACGAAAGGATGGTCGAGCTAGAGGCGGAGATGGGTAAGTTACGCTGGGATGTAATGGGATTGTCAGAAGTCCGAAGACAGGGACAGGACACGATAATCCTAAATTCCGGTAACTTATTCTTCTACCGGGAGGGAGACCAACTCTCCCAAGGGGGTGTCGGGTTTCTCGTCCGCAAGTCTCTCGTCAACAACGTGGTCAAAGTCGACAGTGTGTCGGCCAGGGTAGCGTACCTGGTACTCCGAATAACCAAACGGTATTCGTTGAAGGTTATACAGGTATACGCGCCGACATCGGCACACTCAGACGATGAAGTAGAAGCTATGTATGAGGACATATCCGAAGCCATGCATACTTCCGAAACATACTTCACCGTTGTGATGGGAGACTTCAATGCGAAGTTGGGCACAAGGAATAGCGATGAGCTGAGAGTGGGGCCATTTGGATACGGGCAGCGGAACCCTCGAGGACAGAGGCTGGCTGACTTCATGGAGAAGGAGGGACTCTTTATGATGAACTCCTTCTACGAGAAGCGGCCATCCAGGAAGTGGACGTGGATAAGTCCCGACGGTTCCACTAAAAATGAGATAGACTTCATCATGACGACCAAGAAGCACATATTCGATGATGTCTCTGTGATCAGCAAGGTGAAAACCGGTAGCGATCACCGTATTGTTAGAGGCACATTGAATATCAATGTTAAGCTCGAAAGGTCACGTCTGGTGAAGTCTACGCTCCGTCCAAATCCTGTCCAAATCCAAAACCCCGAAGGCTTTCAGCTGGAACTCCAAAATCGCTTCCAGTGCCTAGCCGACTGTAACACAGTGGACGAGCTAAACGACGGGTTGGTGGAAACTGTCCAAGCTGTTGGATCGAAATTCTTTAAGACCCAACGCCGAAAGAAGACTCAAAAGCTCTCAGAAAAAACTCTTGAGCTAATGGCCGACCGGAGCGAAATGAAGCTGCAGTCTTCAGTTGATATGTCAGCCTACGGTGAACTCAATAGACGAATCTGGAGTTCCTTGCGACACGACTTGCGTGCTCTTAGTACTTCACGTATTGAGGCCGCAATTGAGCGGAACCAAGGCTCTAAAGTGTTCGCAAAGGATTCGTCTATTGGGCAACACCAAATGACAAAACTGAAGACCGAAAATGGTAGCGTCATTTCATCCAAGCCTGAGATTCTGAGAGAGATCGAGAACTTCTATGGACAGTTATACACCTCGACACGTAAGCCCGCTACTAACACAGCTCAGGACATCAGAGCCAAGTTAGTCCGACACTATACCGAAGATATCCCGGACGTCAGCCTGTACGAGATTAGAATGGCCCTCAAACAGCTTAAAAACAACAAGGCACCAGGTGAAGATGGAATTACGACCGAACTTCTGAGAGCAGGTGGTAGACCGGTACTTTTAGTCCTCCAGAAGTTATTTAATTCTGTCATCCTTGAAGGTATAACGCCAGAGGCATGGCACAAGAGCGTGGTGGTGCTCTTCTTCAAAAAAGGCGATAACACCTTATTGAAGAACTATAGGCCCATCTCGCTCTTGAGTCATGTGTATAAGCTGTTTTCGAGAGTCATTACGAATCGTCTCGCACGCAGGTTTGATGAATTCCAGCCTCCCGAACAAGCCGGTTTCCGAAAAGGCTTTAGCACCATAGACCACATCCATACGCTGCGCCAGATTATACAGAAGACCGAAGAGTATAATCGGCCGTTATGCCTAGCGTTTGTGGACTATGAGAAAGCCTTCGATTCAATCGAGACTTGGGCGGTGCTGCAGTCCTTGCAGCGATGCCAAATTGACTATAGGTATATCGAAGTTTTGAAGTGTTTGTACAGTAAGGCCACTATGTCAGTCCGACTACAGGACCAGAGTACGGAACAAATTCCATTGCAAAGAGGCGTGAGACAGGGAGACGTTATTTCTCCGAAACTGTTCACAAACGCATTGGAGGATGTTTTCAAGCTCTTGGAGTGGAAAAGATCTGGCATCAACATAAATGGCGAGTACATCACTAACCTTCGTTTTGCCGATGATATAGTCATAATGGCGGAATCGCTCGAGGACCTTAGCACCATGCTCAACGACCTCAGTAGAGTCTCCCAGCAGGTTGGTCTTAAGATGAATATGGACAAGACAAAGATCATGTCTAATGCTCATGTTCCACCTATACCGGTAATTGTTGGGAACGATACTCTCGAAGTTGTCGACAAGTATGTCTACCTAGGACAGATTGTCCAATTAGGTAGGTCCAACTTCGACAAAGAGGTGGCGCGAAGAATCCAACTCGGCTGGGCAGCGTTCGGGAAGCTTCGTCCTATCTTTTCGTCCAAAATACCGCAGAGCCTGAAAACGAAAGTTTTCAATCAGTGTGTGTTGCCAGTGATGACTTATGGAACTGAGACATGGTCTCTTACTGTTGGCCTCATTAGTAAGCTCAAAGTCGCGCAGCGAGCTATGGAGCGAGCTATGCTCGGTGTTTCCCTGCGAGATAAGCTCCGGAACGAGGAGATCCGCAGGAGAACTAAAGTGACCGATATAGCTCTTAGAGTTAGTAAGTTGAAGTGGCAATGGGCAGGCCACATCGCTCGTAGAACTGACAACCGATGGGGAAGAAAGGTTCTCGAGTGGCGACCACGAACCGGAAGACGCAGCGTAGGCCGGCCCCCCACTCGGTGGACCGACGACCTGGTGAAAGCCGCGGGGAGCCGATGGATGCAGGAGGCGAGCAGCCGCTCAAGGTGGCGTGCTCTGGGGGAGGCCTATGTTCAGCAGTGGACGTCTTCAGGCTGTTGATGATGATGATGATGAACGCCTGCCGTCATAATCAAACATTATGACTATGTAGGGTAAAAAAATGTTGCCTTTACAATTTAATAGGGCATACTGTAAATTTTTTAAACCAAGGTAGATACAAAGTTGAAACTTTAATTGGTGAAAGTAGCAAATAGGTAGTAATTACTGGTATTACAAACTTCTGGAAAAAAAAAATTACAAATCTGCGCCCTTCATGCCGAACTAAGTGGAAACCAGCCATTCTAATATCAGAATGGCTGGTCAATTTATTTTTCTAATTTCTCAAAGGTAGCAATTATTTAGGAAAGTTAGCAATTATTAAATATAAGTGCACTTAGTGCCAGACGCCCCACAGGCAACCAGCCATTCTGACGGTAACGTTTTGAGGCGTTGTTTGGAAACTTACCTTCTATTCTATATAGGTAGTTAATCAAAGGCTATGATATAAGGATAGATCGACTATGTATAGTACCTCACCTTCACCACCCGGGTTGAATTGAATCGCTAAGGCGAGATTTTTCAAGTCTGATAAAAGTTATTCATGGGATACCAACAAAACAGTGACAATAAAAGAATTTTATCCGTAGCATACTGCAAAAATTGTGTTTTTGGTTGTCTGTACAAATTAGGGTCAATTCAGACAAAGCAGCAAAATGCTCGAGCAGTTTTTTAAGTGCTATTGAAATATCAACCTTATGCCATTTAGACAAAGTTGAAAATAGTATGCAACATTAAAATAGGTAACATTTTAATGTTGCATACTATTTTCAGCTTTGTCTAAATGAAATAAAGTTGATATTCCAATAGCACTTAAAACTGCTCGAGCATTTTGCTTCTCTGTCTGAATTGACCGTTACAAAGTATTCTGTAGTCGGACAACCTTTACAGCCACTGAAAAATCGCCTCATTAGGAAAACAAATCCAAGGGGCAAAGGTTAGGTTAGGTACCCTAACTAAAATGAAACAAATTATATCTTATAATTTATTTATTTGGTTAAAAGTAATAAATTCACTATTTACAAATACCAATATTAATTATTTACTTCTGTATTGAAGTTTCAACTCTATTACATAAAAATAGCCCTGCATACATATACAGGTAAATAGAACTCGTCAATACATAACTTTTATTTATGTTAGATTAGAAACTATGAGTTACAGTTAAATATATTATAGACATGACATCTAACGGAGTCGTAATATAACAAAAAAATTCAGTCCAAATGTTTTTGTAATAAAATTTTGTGTAGTACTTACATTTAGCGATAGTACCTACATAATGTAACATTACATAGCTTATATTAATAACTCTACTAAAAAGAAACGCTACTTGCCTGAAATATTTAATTTCAAACGTGCATAATTATAATAATCTATTTTACAGACAGTGACTTCAACACCTAATAAAAAAGAAAGCAACAAAAAATAGACTGGAAACTACTTCATTATATTGTATCAAATCCTTACTAAATGAGTGTAAACTTATGAACGAACGTTCAGCTAAAACCTGTCGAATAAGGCTTACAAATGAAGTCACGAACTTAAATCTAAAGTAACTTATGGAACTTAAATAAACACTAAGTTTAGTCACCGCTACGGGGCGAGCGGTCCTTGCTAGCGCGGGGCTTGGCGTCGCCGTTCTGACGGGGCGAGGCCGATCTAGAGCGAGACCGGGACCGGTCGCGGGACGCGGAGCGGTCTCGGGACCGGGAGCGAGGGGACCGGGACCGAGAGCGGGACTTGCTGGCAGCGGGACGGCGTTCTTCCTCACGCTTCGGAGACGCCTCCTTACTGCGAGAACGAGACCTTTCCCTGTTAATGTGAATTGTTTAAATCAGGAAATATGTGACCGGAGTACAATTTTCGTTCTCAGTCATCCAATTTTGTTATAGCCAATGGTATTAATTTTACTTCCACAACCCATCGAAGTGTTTGTGAGAAAATAAATTTTGACAATGATGATGAGCTAAATGTCACAAATTCCCCTTTACACCAATATCCACAGACAGGACACATAGATTTAAAAGGCACGACAAAAGCATGAGTTGTGCTTACAGAAGCTGCAATACAAACAGTTCAAAAGTGCAAACAGAAATAATACAAAACAATGACTAATTGGCTAACTACAATAAGTTAGTTTAACATCAAAGTTAAGCTCACCTCGCGATGGCCGTATCTCTACGATGGCAGGAGGACAAGGATCGAGTTAATATTATTGTTAAATTGTGCGATCAATGTGTTTGTCAATAAATTGATGAATTTTGTTATTAAATTGATAATGCCAATGGGGTAAAGAATGAACAGTCAGATGTAAACAGGGCGCGTCTGAAGATAATGCTTCAAATACGAGGCTATCATTCTATGAAATAAAATTTTTAAAACGATTCTAATATATTATGTGATGTAATTATTATTGCAACATTAAAAAATAGGCTTCGTTAGTAGAGTTAACAAAATAAACACAGAATAATAACCTCAACCGCAGTACCGTCAGACAAAGATTGACAGCACAGTGCTACTTACTTGGACTGGGCCTTAGGCGAGCGGGACTTTGACCGGGAGGATCTCCTTCCATTCCTGTCTTGAGATTTCGGAGATCTGGACCTACGCGCGGCGGAGCGGCGTTCAGACCTACGCGACGGCGACGCGGACCGAGACCGGGACTTGGACTTGGACTTGGAGCGACTGCGGTCCCTAAGCGACGGCAAGGCCGGCCCAAGCGACCAATTTAGTTACGTCCCATCACTACTACATTACACATTACACGCCCGAGCGAGGATTTCTGACGGTTTTGCGAAACATGCTTTTCAATTTTATAACTTGCGCCAATTACGAATAGTTTTAAGATTTTAAATTAACTAATTATATCTTTTGTGGTTTAATAAGTCGAAAATAGCGAAGCCGCAAACTCTTTAGATTGGGGCAAGCTATAGTATGTTTAGGCCAACTTTCATTAACCACGTTTAAAATACTTCATATGTGAATATTGATGTATAGTATCATTCTCTTATTTAACTCTAAACCTGTGGTTGGTGCAAGTTCAGCTTAGATAATAATCTATAGAATGCTGACAGTCAGAAATTCATGCTTCAGGCAGAAGGACAAGGGTGACCTTTGACCTATGATCAGATATAATGATGACATAATGATGACCGTCAAAAAATATGGGCATTACTATAAATAAATAACAGATTTTTGCGTTTAAAACTTATTTGTAAGCAATGACTATTGAATGTGATCACAAAAAGGTTTTACCTCGATTTTCTGGGTTTTGATGTCATATTTTTTGACGAACACTGTTTTTGTTAGAATCAAAACACAATCATATACCAAATATGTAAAAAGAGCTAAGTCACAACTACTTTTAAACTTGTAACGTACTAGATAAGTACTTACGTTTGTAAATTTTGCTCAGCGCAAGTTTTTACACACCTAGCCAAAAACACTAGGTTAATGTGATACATATTCCTTGTTAGAACTACCGGGTGTTGCTTTGCATCCTCCCCATATTTGTAGGGTTCATTGTGAATCACCTAATAATGTAATTGCAATAAATGCCACATTGAATAAATCATTTTTATGATGAAACACAAGTAGCCATAGGAGGCCTTTGTGTGGGTGTATGCACGGGGAGATTTCACAATTTTCACAAGACTTGTGTTTAAAATGGGTCTTCAAACATGCAAGCACGGTATTATTTTTGGACAATTAGTTTTTTATAAAGTATTAATTTTTTTCATTAATTCTTGTTCTATAAGTGCAGTAAAACACCTCTGTAAATAATGCAGGGATGCAAATCAACATCCAGTACACATGCCTTTATTTATATTCCTTTGCGAGTTCAAAGTTGGAACTAATAAATGTCATGCAAGCTTTTAATTGGGGGGGGAATACTCACAAAAGTTTAATGTGCAAATAATATTGTTATGAAACTAAAGCAATGTGGGTGTTTTTTTTCAGTGGGCTGCTCTGAGTTTATAAGAAATGAAACAAAAATAGATTATTAAGAATTATGGTTTCTTTCGCGGTATACATATTTATAGCTGTGAACTGTGAAATATTGAAATAGTACGTTTCAATTTTAGTCAATATTTTTCAAAGAATATTGTAACATATACTTCACTGAGAGGCAAGTTCTATTAGCTTTACTAAATAATAAGCATATGTTTGGACAGATTTCTACAAGAATTCTAAAGGACAGAAACTGTATTCTCATTCATACCATGGAACAAGGAGAGGAATGCCAATACACAAAGAAGACAGCGTAGATCAGAAATATGCCAAAAACCGTTATAAACAAGATGGCGCTGCAATTAGCGGGCTACAAGTTGAGCGTAGATCAAAAATATGCCAAATATTTTTATTGAGGTGTTCCTTCTAATCGTTTTTTTTTTAATTGATTGAATGGAACAAGTAAGTATAATATAATTATTTAAAACTTGCTGAAATAGTAAGATATATATTTCGAATAAATAAATTGTCTTTTAATTAAATGGATTCACACAGAAACAAATTCCTGATAATAAAAAAAAGATTTCGAATAATGAAACTGTATTTCTTTTTTGTTTTATCATTATTACAATTAGTGTGAGTTAATAATAAAGGAAAAAGTATTCATTCAACGTCAATGAAGAACTAAAGATTTATTTTCAAGTGTTTTGTCCTTCTTACTAAGTTCTTTTAGGAATCTGCCCCTATGCAAGAAATTAACCTACGATCTAACTTATAAGCATTAGTATTGTACCTTTTTTTTTTTTTAAATAATATTCTAGTTGTAAAATTCAAGAACAAAGCTAAAAAAAAAAATCTGACAGAATAATTAATTGTTCATGTTAGGTATCTCTCAGTGAAGTTCTAATGCCAATCTGCGCTAAAAATTGACAGCTAAGTTCACAGTTATCTCTCTTTGATGTACCTACTGCAAGCATTTGGGTTCGTCCCAGAGATATTATTGAGAACTTAAGAGCTGAAAACTTTAGTGCAGACGGGCGTAATACTGGCTATGCATACTTACTTAGAGCGAGATCTGGAGCGAGACTTAGCTGCAGGCGACTTGCTCTTCGGGCGTGACTTTGACCGGGAACGGCTGAAAAAAATAACACCATTTTTGTAGTAGGTTTTTTTATTTGCTTGGTAATGGCCGTTGAGGTGATAGTTGGCCTCAGATAAGGTTTTAGCATCAAGGTATTCAGCCCCGAAAGATGGTAAATGTATAGTATCATCATGAAAATTTTTAGAAATAGTTTAAATGAAATGAAATTAATTTATTTGCAACAACAGTTTTAAGCACAGAAGATACACATTGGTATATAGGTATCATCATCATCATCATTAACAGCCTGAAGACGTCCACTGCTGAACATAGGCCTCCCCCAGAGCACGCCACCTTGAGCGGCTGCTCGCCTCCTGCATCCATCGGCTCCCCGCGGCTTTCACCAGGTCGTCGGTCCACCGAGTGGGGGGCCGGCCCACGCTGCGTCTTCCGGTTCGTGGTCGCCACTCGAGAACCTTTCTTCCCCATCGGTTGTCAGTTCTACGAGCGATGTGGCCTGCCCATTGCCACTTCAACTTACTAACTCTAAGAGCTATATCGGTCACTTTAGTTCTCCTGCGGATCTCCTCGTTCCGGAGCTTATCTCGCAGGGAAACACCGAGCATAGCTCGCTCCATAGCTCGCTGCGCGACTTTGAGCTTACTAATGAGGCCAACAGTAAGAGACCATGTCTCAGTTCCATAAGTCATCACTGGCAACACACACTGATTGAAAACTTTCGTTTTCAGGCTCTGCGGTATTTTGGACGAAAAGATAGGACGAAGCTTCCCGAACGCTGCCCAGCCGAGTTGGATTCTTCGCGCCACCTCTTTGTCGAAGTTGGACCTACCTAATTGGACAATCTGTCCTAGGTAGACATACTTGTCGACAACTTCGAGAGTATCGTTCCCAACAATTACCGGTATAGGTGGAACATGAGCATTAGACATGATCTTTGTCTTGTCCATATTCATCTTAAGACCAACCTGCTGGGAGACTCTACTGAGGTCGTTGAGCATGGTGCTAAGGTCCTCGAGCGATTCCGCCATTATGACTATATCATCGGCAAAACGAAGGTTAGTGATGTACTCGCCATTTATGTTGATGCCAGATCTTTTCCACTCCAAGAGCTTGAAAACATCCTCCAATGCGTTTGTGAACAGTTTCGGAGAAATAACGTCTCCCTGTCTCACGCCTCTTTGCAATGGAATTTGTTCCGTACTCTGGTCCTGTAGTCGGACTGACATAGTGGCCTTACTGTACAAACACTTCAAAACTTCGATATACCTATAGTCAATTTGGCATCGCTGCAAGGACTGCAGCACCGCCCAAGTCTCGATTGAATCGAAGGCTTTCTCATAGTCCACAAACGCTAGGCATAACGGCCGATTATACTCTTCGGTCTTCTGTATAATCTGGCGCAGCGTATGGATGTGGTATATGGTGCTAAAGCCTTTTCGGAAACCGGCTTGTTCGGGAGGCTGGAATTCATCAAACCTGCGTGCGAGACGATTCGTAATGACTCTCGAAAACAGCTTATACACATGACTCAAGAGCGAGATGGGCCTATAGTTCTTCAATAAGGTGTTATCGCCTTTTTTGAAGAAGAGCACCACCACGCTCTTGTGCCATGCCTCTGGCGTTGTACCTTCAAGGATGACAGAATTAAATAACTTCTGGAGGACTAAAAGTACCGGTCTACCACCCGCTCTCAGAAGTTCAGTCGTAATTCCATCTTCACCTGGTGCCTTGTTGTTTTTAAGCTGTTTGAGGGCCATTCTAATCTCGTACAGGCTGACGTCCGGGATATCTTCGGTATAGTGTCGGACTAACTTGGCTCTGATGTCCTGAGCTGTGTTAGTAGCGGGCTTATATAGGTATACTACCTATAAATATAAAAAGAAAAAAAAAGCCGTTGCCACAAATCGGCCCCAGCTCAGCATAATGCTGGTTCTGCTGAACCAGCGCTGGTCTTCCGTTGGGACCTCTTGGTGAAATCACGGAGCGAACATACATTACAGTTCATTACAACAAATGATTTACATTGAGTATGAAAAATAACAAAATAATTAAATCAACAATTGAGTAATAATAATTTTTGAATTATAAAACAAATTAAGTATAAGAAGTGTAATAAATTTAAGTTTAAGCAAAGAGTTATGTTTTTGGCAGTATCGTCTGCTTAGACCCATCCTGCATAAGTTATATAATTTAATTTTAAGTAGTCACCATCAATAAAAACAGTCTCTCATTACCTGGAACGACGACGTTCCCGGGAGCGACTGCGACTGCGGCTGCGGCTCGACGACGAGCGAGTGCGACGACGCGACGAGCGACGATCTTCAACGAGGCGGATGCGACGACCGTTCAACTCTGTCCCGTCTAGCTTCTCGATAGCAGCGCGCATGTCCGAGTGTGTGGCAAACTCTACCACTCTGGAATAGAAAGTATACGTTAAATTAACGCCATTGACAACAAAAAATGAGCAAAAAAATTTAGGTTCTCGAGTCGCGACCATGAACCGGAAGACTAACCCCCGGTCTCTCGTACGGTTAACATACCAAATACTATACGCTCATTGGTTGAAGACAGCCTATGATCAACACGCAACCAATGAGCGCTCAGTATTTTGAACTTGACATGAGTTTAAACTTTAACAAACGTACGATAAACCGGGGGCAAGCCCCCCATAAGCCACAAGGTGGTGTATTGTCAAAGACACCACTGAAGTGTCATTTACAATTTTTTTTAGAACTACACCACTGGTCTGCCTACTGATGTTGTGATGCGTGTAATATTTAAATTTTTATTGATAAGTAATGAAAATGCTGAAGTTGGGGTTAGCTCACCAGGGATTTGAAAAACACAAAAATTAATAATTGTACCCTCTAAAACTTAAATAAAATATTATAATATAGATACACAGTCTCTATGAAAATCAAACCTCAAGTGTCCCCGCGCCCAATACTTACGCAAAGAGATCCCACCTCTCCAGCAAATATAAAATTAACCACAAGTGGTTGTTTCATTTTAATAATGAACCATAGCACCCTCCCACTAATAGCGTTGTAAAACAATAATATGTGAGTTACATCCTGTCACTTTCATTAGGCGCGGCCACACCCAAGTTAGAGCAAAAACAAGGCATATGCCTTGTTTTAACGGTGCCGTTTTCGAAGTGGCGATCGTGGCTCTACCCTATATTTCATCGCAGCTCTACAAACAAAAATGACCATAGCAACTTTTAAAAACTCGACTTGTTATTGGACAATATTGACATACTCATTCATTATTTTTGGTATTTTACTGTAATTAATTACTGAAAAATCGTATCGACATCCCTGTGATGTCGTTGACAATACACACACAAAGTGGTCCGACAATCAAGTCAGAAGCACGGGGAGCCGTTGGATGCTAAAAGCAATTCTAATTCACTCACCCCTCATTTCTATGCTGCTTGTGCGCGTCAGCATATGTAACTTCACCAGCCTGACGCATGTAATCCTTCAAGTCCTGCCAACCAATGCAGCATATTAATACTCACCCTTCATCACTCCCACGTCAAAACCTTTCCAAAAGTATTCCTCAGATATAGACTTATCATCAAGGTCTTCAGCCCCGAAAGATGGTAATAATATAGTATCATCATGAACAAAAAAAACTTTTGAAAAGGTTAGTTTAAAATTTATAAATATTATAAAAAAAATCCCTACTTATATCGTTTTTATTTGAATGGTTGATAATTCTAGTGAGAGAAGATGACATGTTACGCCGTTTGCAGCCGTTTAGTACGCGGTCACCCATTGGTAATCATTGTTTAGGAAATCTTTCCGCCCGATTGAGTGATCAGAGTCTACGAATTAGTGCCAAAATGCCGTCAGGTCCGTCAGATACGTCGGCGTTTTCGCAGAGCGTTTCATTGAATGATTTTTGCAGCATCATCAAGCATCAGAGCGTTTCATTGGTCGATTTTGCAGCGCCATCAAGCATCAGAGCGTTTCATTGATCGATTTGCAGCGTCATCAGCCAACAGAGCGTTTCATTGATAGATTTTGCAGCGTCATCAAGCATCGGAGCGTTTCATTGAAAGATTTCACAGCGTCATCAAGCATCAGAGCGTTTTATTGAAAGATTTTCGCAGTCCAAGCGTCTCAAGTCATCCAAGATATTCCCCATGCATTGTCATCAGTAATGCCTCCAGCGTTGGTGAGTTTTGATCCTTGCCACATCACGGGTACATATGGATACAGACTGCCACCTGTCATTTCCACTGCCAAATCATCCCTCTATTGCTCCCATTAGTCTGCCAGCTTCCTTTTCCCACAAGGTGTTTGAACTCCAGAATCAGTCATGTTCCTTTAGATTTTCTGTTTCATCTGCGCTACTATCACAACGATAGTAACGAAATCCATCAACTTCATGGTTTCATCCAAGTCCTGTCAGTGTTCTGATCCAGGCTCCATAGGTTGAGTTTCTGCAGGCCAGTAGAAACGTTTCCCTGCCTTTGCCCATTTCATGCCTCTCCCCCAAGTTTCCATAAACAATGATACCGCTAACGGGACACCGCATACAAAAAAGCCGCTCAAGCATTAAAAAACAAAGGAAAGTGAATCTGTCCACAGCACATGACGCTGTGGACATGAACTTAAGTAACAATGAAATGAGTATTTAAAATGGGAGTTCGCACATGTAGTGTAGTCCTGGTGCCCCCAGACTTTACCTTGGCCTCCGCGGTGTGCGGGCACGGGGGAAGGGCGCGAGACTGCCGCGAGCGCCGGAACCAAACCTCCTAACATCGTGATAGGCCACATCTCACACTGCGCTACATGGACTCAGGGCACGATACGCCACCTTCTGTTGTTTTTAAAAATTATTTCTATAACCAACTCTGCACAGGTTTCATTTAAACAAAACATTAAATATTGACTTTAAATTGAAAAAAAATGTTATGCAAAATGCTATTTCAATGTGTTAAAGTAGGATACAAATAATTCGACTACCATTTGATATATTGATAGAAGAAAAAATAATGATTTGGATATATTTTTGTTTGATTAGTAAAGCAAGTGTGAAGATCCGTTTCGTCCACTGGTCCAGTCCATTGACAGTCCGTTGGTGGCCAGTCTTCTTGTATTGCAACTCCGTTTGGTTCATGATTGTGCGACTTGAGCGTTCCTCTGACCTCTTGTCTTTGTTATCATGAAGATAGGGTATCTTCATAGTTTGTCATTGTCATCCTGCCAGTGATATGTCCCGTCCTTCGTGCAGCCCGTGATTGCCATGTAACGTCCAGTGAAACCGTGACCAATGCCCGTGTCAGAGTGTGGTGGATCGCCCAGCCCTCAAGTGACCACGTGTCCAGGACCCTGGGTGAGTGATGTGATGATGATGGGACCCACTGCCTTCCACCGTAGAGCGCTTACCTGCCAGCTAATGCGGCTTGACAGATTTTCCACGACCAGTCGATACTCCGTCCGAGTAGGCGGCCCATATCTGTAAGTTTGGTCAGAGCTGTAAGAAAGAAATATTTCTTTTAGAAACATTTCAGTCCTGGTGCTGTTGAAAATGAATCTATAAAACTAGGTATTTACAAAACTTAGAAGATGTGGGATGTGAAATAGCAAAATCTTGAGAAAATACTCTGCAGATTTTTTTTTTATCACGGACTAAATATAATTTCTTTACTTGGTAAGGATACAATGAAACTATAAACTACATACTAAAAATAAAAATACACATTATATTATACAGTTTTGTAATACAGCTATTATCAAAAAGGCTTTTGGTGGACCGGAATGTGCCCAGATGGCCTAGCATGCGCACCGCGAGAAAACTTGTCGTCGCTGTTAGAAGTGAGACACAGAGGCGCTACCATAGTCTTGTCACGGTCTTTCACGAGAAAAAGTGTCGAGAATTTTTTATCGCGGTGCGCATGCTAGCCAGGCAGAACGCCACACTGTATGGCAATGCTGATTTTTTGAGCAATATACGAGCAATTAGTATTCTTGTAGAACAAACACACAAAAAACCATTGTATCAAATCTGCAGTTACTTTCACAACACTGCACTAGGGAATCAAAATTTTAGAAAAGAACGCGTTCGACAGCCGCGATATCATAGTAAAAAGCTGAAAAATTAAATATCTTGCTGTCGGTACCGGCACCAGTAGAATCGAGCTGTAGAAATCGACATAAAACTAGATCTTCTCTCGAAAAAGCGTTTGACCATGGAACAAGAAGAGAAATGCCAATGCACCAAAAAAACAGCGTAGATCGGAAATATGCCAAAAAAATCGTTATAAACCTAGATTGCGCTGCAAAATGAGCGTGCTATACGGCTACCTACGGCGGGCTAGGTTTAAAACTATTTTTTGGCATATTTCTGACCTACGCTCAACTTATACCCCGCCCATTTTGCAGCGCCATCTAGGTTTATAACGGTTTTTGGCATATCTTTGATCTACGCTGTTTTCTTGATGTATTGACATTCATCTCCTTGTTCCACCAATGAATGATCACGCGGATCACGTCACCCCTCATTTCTATGCTAACGTTACGTCACGTTTCGTTTTCATTGTTCACACGCTTCCTCGAGACAAGAGACATGTCGGTTTCTACGGATCATGGCTACCCTTGCAGACCATCTATAAATCTTATGACAATAAAACTAGCAAAATTGATTGGATTAACGGTTTTCATTCAGCATTTGACAATGTTATTGTAGCTCAAACTCATTTACTCAGCACCCAAACTGCATGTGAATGGGAAGGGAATGGACAAATCTAGTTTTAAATTAAAACAACTAAAAACCCTTACACACAAATCACCAGCCTGAAGACGTCGACTGCTGAACATAGGCCTCCACATAAAACACCACCATAGACGCTTATTACGCTTATGAGTAAGCTCAAAGCCGCGCACCGAGCTATGGAGCTATGCTCGGGGTTTCCTTGCGAGATAAGATCCGAAATGAGGAGATCCGCAAGAGAACTAAAGTCACCGATATAGCTTTGAGAATCAGAAGTTGAAGTGGCAGTGGGCGGGCCACATCGCTCGTAGAACTGACAACCGATGGGGAAGAAAGGTTCTCGAGTGGCGACCACGAACCGGAAGACGCAGCGTAGGCCGGCCCCCCACTAGGTGGACCGACGACCTGGTCAGAACCGCGGGGAGCCGCTCAAAGTGGCGCTCTTTGGGGGAGGCCTATGTTCAGCAGGGGACGTCTTCAGGCTGATGATGATAATGAGACGCTTATTATAGGGGGGTTTTGTCATGATCACCACGCTTGGCAGGCGGCTTGGTGATCGCAGAAGATTTCGATGTACCAAGGAGAATGCTGCTGCCCATTCCCTGGGTATTCCCTTAGCCAGCTCTTACTTAAAATCCTCAATTATATCAAATTTAATGCTGCTAAAAAACTGAAAAATAAAACCAGGTAGGTAAACCTATGTACGTTATGCATTTTTGTGCAAGTAATGAGACTTACTTATAAAGGTTATTTAAATTTAATCAATGCTTTAAAATGTCATGTAACTCTACACTTACGTGAAATGCCACGAAAGTAAACAAGAGCAGTATTTTGGGGTATTGTTTTTTATCACCCCATTTTTCTGAGCAATCTGTCTGATGTAGACAATAAGCTTTATTTTTGAGCTAATGTCATAGGTAACGCGTCTTGTGAGTAATGTGTCCAGTAACCACAGATAGCCCCCAATAGATACCGCATGAAAGACGATGAGCGCGCACCACGCATTGGCGTAAATGGTTCTATATAAATCGCTGCTTCGCAGCACGGCCGTAGTTTCGACCAATTATTAGAGTTCATTATTAGGGCGTCACTCGAAACAGCCAATAATAGCGCATTGGCTCCAGTCCCCGCAACCCGCGCCTTCCTCCAGTTTTGGTGAGCTAGGATCCGAACAAAAATCCCATAATGCGGTATCTATTGGGGGTTATCTGTGCCAGTAACACATCCTGCCTCTTGTTTTATTAGGTATTGATTAATTAAATTTAAGTTATGTTTAATACTAGGTACGGCTTTTATTTTAATATACTTCTGATACCAATATCTACACTACAGAAAGCTTATCAACCGTTGCGAAACAGTCATTGATAATAATGTGGTACCTCAAGGTTACTTACAGTATTACTGATAATAACTGAAATATGGACTAGGTATTGAAATACATGACAAGAGCAAATAATACGGCACGAATGGTGCTAAATAAGGGTCAATTCAGACAGAGCAGCAAAATGCTCGAGCAGTTTTTAAGTGCTATTGGAATATCAACCTTATGCCATTTAGACAAAGTTGAAAATAGGATGCAACATTAAAATAGGTAAGATTTTAATGGTGCATACTATTTTCAGCTTTGTCTAAATGAAATAAGGTTGACATTCCAATAGCACTTAAAAACTGCTCGAGCATTTTGCTGCTCTATCTGAATTGACCCTTATGTGGCAAGCAACTTTTACTAGCTACTAGCACAACTCAAAATGTATTTAACATTGACGCGTGATCTGCAAACTTGTCAAACTCGTTTTACGGTTTAATGTAATTTTGTTAATTATATTATTAAGATTATATAATAAGTTTGATTTATTCTAATAGGCTAGTGTATTGCTATTAAAAAAAATAAAAATTAACAACTTATACATAAAGTAGGTTAAAAATTAATGCAATAATTGTAAAAAATTAGTAAAATCGGTAAATAAATCACGGAGTAATAAGCTTTTAAGTTTCTGGAGGGGCAGCGCCTGTCCCTTTCTCTCAAAACAGAGCTTCCCCACAATTACTATGAAAACGCATGTTAGTGACGTCACATGCCAAAGATATTGTATGCAAAGCTACCACAGCTTAGTAATGAGGTACTATGAAAGAGCAACAACTGACATCCCTGCACGTTTGAACTATGTCTTTCTATTCCTGTATTCTAAAACACTTGTAACTGTCATTTTTAGAGATAAATAATTTTTATTTTCACAACTGTTTATTGTATGACGAATATTACTAATTTGGGCAGTAAAAAATAGCAGGACACTAGCCTATTATATTATTAAAATTAAATAATAAGTATGATTTGTTGTAATTATTTAGAAATATCACAATGTTGAGCAGGTATCTAGGTATGCACTAAGTTAACACTCTTGAAGTAGCAACAGCAACCTTGTGTATTGTCTAGATAATAATAGCTTGTGCATTTGTTCAAGTGTTATATCGTTTTGCATTGTGTTTAAAATAAGAAAGGGTGCAATAGTTGCGCACACACAAACAGCGTGAAATTGTGGTCTTCTGGAACTAGGGTGAATTAAGATCTTTACAGATTTCAAATAATAGAACAAAGCAGACATGAAAGTCAGGGTCTAAGATTACAGCATATAACCGCTCTTTTGGCATCAAAGTAAAAAAAAAAGATAAAATGCTGTGCGCAAGAGACTCGTTTTAACTTCCCATGACGAGAGAACAGTTTGGGCAAGTCTTTCTGTAATAGAACATCTGATACAGGGCACTGGGGCCAGGGTTGCTAAAGCTTTGATATCGCTAAAACTGAATTTTGTTTGAAGTCTTCCTGGCTCAGGATTAACAGGAACAAGGCAGAGGAGACAGCGCTGTTAGAATTGTAACTTTACATATCATATAACAAAAACAAGTGGACCAAACATTGAAACACCTAGGGAACTGAATTTAATCAAACTTTTTCCATATCAGGGTTCAAAAACATTATTGTTATAATTAAAACTTTATAAAAAACAAACCTTTTTTCAGTAAAAGACCAGTTTAAAATTCCTAAACCGAGGGTGAAATCCAACTACAGACACACAAGGGCGTGACATTGACAAGTTGTTCACATCACGCAGTCATGCAAGAATAGGTACAGACGGTTCGCGCCGCTGCGGCGGCCTGCGCGGCGGCGGCGGCGGCTGGTCGCGGCTGCGCCAGCGGTCCGAGCCGCGGGGCATGCCTCTAGCTCGCTCCACGGACACCCTACAACAGGAGACACTCACTCGTATCGCGAGCGGCCGCGGTCGCGGTCGGTGTGGCGCTCGCGGCGGTAACGGTCCGCGCTCCGGTCGATGCCGCGCGCCGGCTCCACCACGACCCTGCAGCACACCCACGCGAGGTTAGCACTGCCTAACCCCGGTTACATGCAGATTGCCAGCTGACGATCAAATTGGGTAGGGAAAGCGGATGCAGGAATTTTGATTTTGACTACTTCTGGTATGCGATGGGTAGGGAAAGAATACAGGAATACTTCTGGTATGCGATGGGTAGAGAAAGCAGGTACAGGACTCCTTCATTTTTCCAATGTGTTTGACTAATTCTGGTATGCCATGCATAGGTATGGAATGCAGACACAAGAATACACAATTTTCACTGCTTCGGATATACGATGGGTAGGGAAAGCAAACCCAGGAATACACCATATTTTCAATGTGTTTGACTACTTTTGGTATGTGATGGGGTAGGGAAAGAGAATTTTTTTGAAAAAGCAAATGAAGTGAAGGTGCATGGTTTGTCAACTTCTCTTCAAGGAAAAGAGGGCACTCAGAGAAAGGTTTTTTTCACAAAATGAAGTTTAGTAACATGAACACTGAAATCCTAAATAATGGGAGCTGGAAATGGGGATTGGTGGTGGGGCTGGCGTAAAACATGAATTTTAACATTACTACCTATTCAACTGAAATTAAAATAAGAGATCATTAAAAATAAATAAAAAGGCGTAGAAATTGCAAAGGGAATGGCTAAATTGCTAAATTGAATGGTTTCCACCTTGGTTTGATTGAAAGCACATCAAAAATGTCCTACTTGGATTAGACACAAATATATTCAGTGGATAAGGAATAAAAACAAGCAAAATATAGGAATCATCATCTGGCAAGCTGTCTCAAATAAATAATACACTGCAATTAAAATACTTTAAACCATTACCACAAAACCCAATATCATAAGAAATATTAAAATTTACATTAAGCATTAGGCAATGCCAATCCAAACTTCACTGTCAGGGAAGGAACAAAAAGTAATCTCATTCAAAAGCATACATTTCATACAAAATAACCATACAAACATCTCATACATAAATACAATAAATGTGATTTCTCCATACAATTCTCACACAAGTATGTGGAGCCGGCTGATAAGAGAAAATATTATTAGTATTTCAAAACTGTGGACAATGACACAAAATGTAACCCCATCATGATCAGATTAGGTAACCGGAGCTTGAGCATGCTAAGATGTTGGCTATTCTCAATTTTTAAAATGGCCTTAAATAGATTCAAGGACATTCAGGTTTTCTCCGAACAAAAATTATAAAATTACATGAAAGAGTTCTTCTTACTTAGCCAGCCTGATGCAAAGACTATGCAGATAGCTTGAATGAGACCAGACTTTGTAGTCTGGTCTCATGTAGAAAGTTTGCTCCTAAAGCTAAAGCTGTTTGAATGGACACAACATGAAAAATGTACATAATAATTGTATAGCACATACCTTTCTCCGAGTAATTCTTTGCCATTTAATTCATAGACAGCATCATCTGCGTCTCGATAGTCTTCAAATTCCTGTAAAATTATATTGTTTTAAATATCTTATATGTACAAAGATACAAGTGAGTACTGCCCAAGATACCGGGTCAAAAGGAGCTTCAGCCTATTGAGTGAATAAACTATGCAAGTGCCAAATGACAATATCAACCTATCATTGTTACATAAATTAGCATTTGAGAAATGACTTTAGCACTGCTGTGGATACTTCATGGGTGCTACATGACTATGTGTGGATATCAACACAGCAATCATGGCGCGCGATTATCATTCCAATACCTACTTCTCTCTGGAAGAGATAGATTAGGGTAAGGCAGTGATACTCACCACAAATCCATAACCATTTTTGATGAGAATATCCCTGATTCTGCCAAAGCCTTTGAAAAACTTTTCCAAGTCCCTGTCTCTGACGCCGAATGGAAGGCCGCCTACGTACACCCGCGATCCAACCATTTTGATCTGCAACAAAATAGATCAACATAATAAGAAAATCAGTAATTTGTAACTAGTAGTTTTACTATAGTAACTTAAGTCTTATGAGCTCTAATACCTGGGTCACGCTGCATCGATCACAATCGTTTGAGGTTAGTTTGCATTAAGCATGGATCATTTGACAAGGAGCATGTAAAAATCATAAGAAACCATCTATGATTTCTTTTTCATAAGTCACACCTGCTACATATTAAAAGTAGCAATCATTTCCATGCATAGTTTCAAGAACAAGCACGCGGTGAAATATTGATAAAACAATCTACCGATTAGAATACTGCCCACTACTGATTGACAGACTGTCGCTACGCTACGCTATGCACGCTACGGGTGGGCTGTGAAATGGTGAACAATTATTACAAAACTGACGCAGCTACGATTCTCTATGTACATACCTAAACGAGCACCTCATATAACTAATCTGCAAACGATCAAAACCGGTGGATTGGATATATGTAAGTATGATATAAATGCCTGGAAAATACCACGCGCACATTAATCAAGAAGCCTTCAACAATATGGCGGCAACGATAGTAGCAGTACAGGAGTAGCCACTATCCACCACACACTAATTATTCAATCACTTCACTTACCACTTAACTCACACTATACACAGCTCTTTTAGATACTTTTGAGCTATTTTATTTGTGTCCTAGAATCTCCTATTATTTATCTATTTATTTTTCTAAAAATATTATACAGACACGTGCACAAAAATCGCTGACAAGTAAAGGAAGTTAAGGGAGGGGTACGTTATACGTGCGGTAGTACGTACGTACCACAGAGTACCTTTTTATGGTACGTACTAAAGATGCGCGATTATGAATGACAGTAATCGATCCATTCGATTATGGTGGTCATTCGAACGGTTCAAATGATTCAATCGGTTCGAATGGATCGAAAAATAATCGACTATGTCGAAATTGTATTGAAGCCTTTATTACACAAACGCTAAGAATCAATTTAGATGGTAGTTGAAAATAAATTAATTTACGGCAGTTATTTAAACGGTTCGAATGGTTCGAAAAATTAATCGACTATGTCGAAATTGTATTGTAGCCTTTATTACACAAACGCTAAGAATCAATTTAGATGGTAGGTGAAAATAAATTACTTTACGGCAGTCATTCGAACGGTTCAAATGGTTCAAAAAAATTATTAATTATGTCGAAATCGTATTGTAGCCTTTATCCCACAAACGCTAAGAATCAATTTCGATGGTAGTTGAAAATAAGATATTTTACTAACTAGCTTGTATGATCGAATGATTATGCTGCCTAGCCGTTGTTTAAAACAAAAAAAATAGTACGTAAGAAAGAAGTAGTATTATTCATTCATTTTTCTTTTTCGTACGCATTCGGAACTCTTTTGAATCCGATCAATGATTGGACGAAAACTGATAATCTTAAACGAATGAATGAATAATTTCATTCGATTATGACGACTTATTTTGTAGTCGATTATTAATAAAAGTAGATTTGAACCTTTCGATTATCGAAATAACTAATAATGGCGCATCTTTAGTACGTGCGACATGACTCGGGAGGAGGACGCCGCCGTCAAATGACAGTTCCTTCACTTGAGTCGTCAACGTCATGGACGCGGTACTTGCACGATACATCGATGCTTTTAGTTCGATGCATCGCACAGTCCAATCTTTATAAACTATATCGTTTTGAATTCGATATTATAGGATGGTATCGATTATTTTGATCCGATTGTTTCAATAAGTTGTATTGCCACCGTAGTAGCGTACCTACATACTCAACAAGTTGGCACATTGACCCATTGAATCGCTAGTGCCAGCATTTTGATTCCGCTCCGTTTCAACTAGGAGCTCTGTTAAGCTTTGGAATCTACGATGAGCTCCCGGTCTCACAGATCCAAGGTATCAACATCAAATAGCTCAAATAAGTAGGAACCATTACAGAGATTACTATATTTGAACCAACTTAGTAAAAAAAGACTATTTTTGCATAATATTATGTCAGCACAAAGGCATTGAATGCTTTCAGGCTGTCCAAAACATCAACAATTAATTATAACATATTTAAATAGATAAATCAAATGTCTTATTATTATTAAAATCAATCAAACCTGTTATTTGAGGTTAATATTTCAACTAAAACATTTGCAAGCAACATTTGTGCAAATATTTATGAAGCTTCAAACATTGCTTGTGCAAGCCTGAGTTTTGGTATAAATAAAGGACTTTCGAATGTACAGATACATTATGACTTGAGCAGTGCGTAGAGCTGTTGAGAGCTCATGCACGAGCAAACACTGTATTAATGAAGTTTGTAGATATATTTTTTTTTTCAATTCAATTCAATTTATTTCACAGTTTGTAACATAACAGTACAAAATAGCGTCCAAAGCGTTACAAAAATAGTCATTTAATGTATTACAATATAAAAATAAATAATTAAAAAAAAGTATTATCATGTCATATTATTAATATTATTAGGTAAGTACACAACTAGATATAAATCATACATTATGTAAATATCCACACATAAAATGATAATCATAAAATAATCATAAAATCACCACTATAAATAAAAATTGTAAAATCAATATTAACACGATAGTCAAAACTTCCTAACAATTAACAAGAGAAAACCTTCATAAGTTATATCTAACCTTCATAAGTTTACACTTGATTTCCTGGTGTTCGATTCAAACATCCTCTGGCACTCATCCATCAAGCATGGTATAGTGCTCGAGAACAGGTCACATCGCGGCGCCGAGGCAAGCACGGCGCCGAGCACCTCGCGCGCGCGCTCCGCGGGACTCTGGCGGCGCTGCACCGTGCGGCCGGCCGAGCGCGCCAGCACCCGCGGGGCGCGCGCGCGCTACCGGTACAAGGTGTTGACGTTGGGTACAGACAACCTTAGAAACACCTCCACCAGAGCCGGGCAGTCTATGTTCCCTCTAATTAGCCCCAAAGTAAATTTAGCCAATGCGAGAGATCTTCTGATCTCTAATGTCTGATAGCCCAATTGACCCTGAATAAAAAGTGTAGGGTACAGGTAGGGGTAGTACGTGTACGCTTTTTTGTAAAGGCAGCGCAGAAACTTTTTTTGGATTCGCTCCAGCATAAGAATATATTTATCCTCGTGCGGGCTCCAAACTATCGCACTCGATTCAAGAACACTACGCACTAGGGCAGTGTACAGTGTTTGCGTTGCCGCCACTGAAAGTGGGGCAGCATTCCGCAGCACAAAGCCGAGCCGGCGATGAGCCGCATTCGTGACGCGCTGCGTGTGCTCGCGGAACGTCAGCCCGGGGTCGAACCACACACCGAGATCGCGCACGCGTTGCACGCGCGACACCGGAGCGTCGCCCACCGAGTACTGGTGCAACCGCGGGTTTCGGCCACGCGTAAACGTCATCATTTCGCACTTGCTCGGATTAAAATGCAGTCGGTTGGCTACACTCCACGCGTAAACCGCGTCTATGTCCCGTTGGAGTGCATCGTGATCATATGTAGTTCTGCAGGCCTTTATGAGTTTAACATCGTCGGCAAAGATCAAGACTGTGGACTCGCGTACTACTTCAGGAAGGTCGTTTATTAGTAATACAAAAAGTAACGGCCCCAAATTCGATCCCTGACTTATGCCTGATCTTGTCGAATAATATTCGGATACGTGAGATCCATATTTAACAAATTGTTGCCTATCTGACATATAATCAGCAAACAGTTTAAGGAGTCCAGGTGTGAAACCCATAGTGCCTAGCTTTAGGAGTAGCACGTCATTATCCACTCTATCAAAGGCTTTTTGGAAATCTAAGTAGATGACATCTACCTGATTTCCACAGTCCATTTCAGAGGAAATGTTGTCCACCAATGAAGCCAGGTTGGTATCTACAGAGCGTCGGGGTAAGAATGCGTGCTGTGCATCTGTGATGTATGGTCGGCATTGAGACAGCAGGCACTTGTGTAGGGCTGTCTCAAAAACCTTAGCTAAGGCACACAGTATAGCGATAGGCCGGTAATTTTCGACTTTGGACTTTGAACCCGATTTCGGTATGGGCGTGACCCTAGATTTTTTCCACATAATTGGGTAGCGTCCGGTGACAATAATGAGGTTGAATATATAGGTAATCGGTACAATAAGTTCATCAATACAGCCCTTAATGACGTAAGCTGGTAGGACGTCAGGTCCAGGTGACGTGCCAGGTTTCAGCTTACGGACCGCCGCTCGCACCTCGGTGCACAATTTGGTGCACAATAAATGATTTTAAATTGTTTACTGAACATACTGGTGTTTCCTATGATGGTGTGATCATCACGTTGACCCGTAATGACAATAGTGCCATCGGCATTCATGCATGTCACCGTTTTTAAAAAAAACCCTGGAGCCACTTTCTCCGTCATACATAATACTAGCTGCGCCCCGCGGTTTCACCCGCAGCTAAAAAGTAGCTTGTGTGTTAATCCAGTATATAAGCTACCTCTATTCCAAGTTTCGTTCAAATCTGTCCTGCCGTTTGAGCGTGAAGGAGTAACAAACATAATACACATACAAACTTTCGCCTTTATAATATTAGTGTGATTGTCATTATAATAAATGTAAAGTCAGGTCAATAGGCTATTTGACTAATACCTATTACCTAACTACTAAACAAAACATCACGTATAGCCGACGACGATGTTTTGGCACCCCAAACCCACCACGAATATTCGCGTGATAATGTAGCCACGCCATACGATACTCGGCGTATTTTTATTTATATTGTGTCCAGAAATCTTGAAATCATACATACGCTGATACAACGTTAGTCTTTATCGAGATTCAATTTCGATAGTTACGCAATCGATCTTTGGATTCACTGTGCGAGCGCATCACTAGACCAGTAGAAGGAAGTGACGCATATTGCTCAGTTTGATACCAGTGCGGCCATATAAAACAATCACAGATTAGAGAAAAAAACAATTGACTGGGTATCCAGCTTTGAATATGTACGAGGGGGAATTCTGTAGTGTAAATGTAGTGGGAATTCTGTGGTATCCAGTTATCCACAAAACACCTACACATTCTTTATGGTTATTCCCATGGTATCCCTGATTTTATTTTTCTTTTTTCATGTTAAAAAATATCTTTATTTAAATCAACACTTTAAACACTTATTTTAAGATACTTTAAATGGAATTATTAACATAAAAACATATATAGGTAATACCTACTATATAATACTTGTATACAATTAAAATTATAAACTACGTATTATAATAACAATGAAGAAAAAAACAAAATAATATAATACCTACAGTTGTAAATTAAAAATCAAATATCAAAAGGGCCATTGGTGGAGGGAAAGGAAAAATGCCCAGAACGCTGGCTGCGTTGCCCAGCTATATGGCAATGCTGATTTTTTTGAAAATATATAAGTTTTTTTTGAAAAAATATGAGTCAGCCCCTGGTCACCAGTCACCTCCACCAAAAGTTTTGCCGAGTCCCTGTATATTTCCAAAGCACCCTGGTCCTCGTGGTCCCATGGTTTCTCCCCCAAACGGCACAAACATGTATCCTCAGTCAAGGTTTCCATATTTGCGTCGTTTGAAGTTTTCAGCTAGAGGTAGCCAGCATCATTTTTAGTTTCGGGAAGATGAGATGGTGCCATATCAACACAAGTTGCATCCCATACTAATGGTCGCCGCATATTCCAAGGTACTAACGTCATTCCATCAACCTCTTGCCGTCATCGCACATGTTCAAGAAAGGACGGTACCTACGCCGGCACGGACAAAGGCCCAACGAATGACGTTGTTCAAGCTGGCGCGTGGCGTATCCCGGATTACGTCCTGCACTCCTGCTGCATGCTAAACCGTGGTAACCAAGGCGGTCAACTAATTCACCATAAATGCATAGGTGGGGCAAGCGGCCCCTAATCGCAACGACACGGCAAATCGGAATGTGTTATTATGTAAAAGGTTTCCAATATTTCTTGACGGCAAAACTTGCAACCAAAGGCCGGACTTCCATCGAGATACAGCAAGAAGACGGTAGTTCGGTAGCTCTGTAGAACTACCAGGCGTATCAAGCAAAGTGCTTCGTTCTATATAAGATTTTAAACTGTCATGGTCACTAACACTACTACAATATTGTTTATTAACTATCTTTACTCCTTTTAAGAAGATTGCGCAGTTCTTGCGTTCACCAAAAGATTGTTTTCCCTTGGAAAAACCGGGTGTCTACAAAGTTGACTGCAGTTGTGGCAGTTCGTACATTGGTCAAACCAAGCGCACAGTGTCATGCCGAATAAAGGAGCATATAAGGGCTGTCAAAAACAATGACTCACAGAAATCAGCCATTGCTCAACATCTTTTGGAATCGGGCACGAATCATTGGATAGAGTTGCATAACCCTCAGATACTTTCGACAGAACGCCACTACATACCGAGAATGGTTAGGGAAGCGATTGAAATTACAAAGTTTAAAAATTTCAATCGTGAGGACGGGTTTAAACTGTCAAGTATCTGGAATCCAGTGGTACGTTTATGTAAACGCCGAAATGTTTCCGTTCCAAGCGCAAAAAGTGATACTGTGAGTGTTGTGTGTCGAGATCGAGTGTATAGTGAGAATAGGGACAGTGGTACTGGTGCGACTCGTAATAAACGTGTACGAAGGAGGGTAGACCGTTACGGTTGCCCATAACTTATTATCATCCACCCGCAAGTTCTTCAGTCCGTCCGTGATCATGGTGCTTGCAACAGCATCGAAATATCGGCAACTCAAAACAAATAATATACATGGTAAATATCCCGTTAATAAACAATATTGTAGTAGTGCTTCGTTCTATGATACTATCTCACAGAGGGGCTCGTCCTATTGCCTCTGAGAATTGGGAGCCTTAGGCAAAAGCTGGCTTGGACAAGCTGCTTTCCAGGAATCTTAAGCCTCAATCACGAAAGCGATTTCAAAATGTGCCATACTGGGTGATAAATTTAGCGTTGATTAGTTTTTGCATGCTATGGATCGACGAGAGGAAAGCTGGTATCTACCTAATGCAACACTAGCACACTACAACACTTTTATTTCAGATTTTTTTTATAGACTTTTGAACCTGATTTGAAGTGAGGCCTGGCACCATGAATACGATCATTGTTCTGAATAACAGTGAGTATTGTCAAGCTGTTGTAAAAGTACGTAAGTGGAGCTTTGGAATCAATTTAGGTACAAAAAAAACAGAAGCGGATAATAAAATAAGCCATAATATGTATTTTTTATAAGGTGGAACGTTTCACTAGCGCGGCAAATTCAAATTTTCTTGCGTTTTTTAGCTTATAATAGTTTAATTACTCAACGTGATTACATGAAAACTAATTTTGCGCAAATAAATGCAATGTATCAATAAATTACAATTAACGTATCACCTAGATATCATTGATTTAGCGACAAATGGCATAGACTGAGAAGTCAACACGAAATTGGTTGGGTTGGGCACGAAAGACAAGGACAAAATAACGAGATTTTCGCTTAGTGGGCGTGACGGTCCATACCATCTGTAAATAGGGCGAATTCTCTTATTTTTGCTGTACCTAGCATTCCCCGAGTTGAAATTGAAAACACAGAAATAATTTCAATCATTTATTTCCATTCCAAAAGCCAACATGCCATTATGCAACCAAATAAGTAAAACTTCTTCTCAATTAATAATTAAATGCACTTTCATAGCATGTCTGTTTTCTTTCAATACAGCTTAAAACTAAAAAGTTATAAGAATTAAAAGAAATATGACACACTAAGAGGCATCGACTGCCCTAAAGGAAAATTATAATGTTTTTATTTCACCTTCCCTGTGGTTTATAATAATTAAAATACGATTTGTTTTGACTTCAGGTGGTATTCCACTGTAAAAATGACTAATTGTTAAAGCAAACCACAGAGAAAGTTAAGTAAAATTTGCAAATTATTCTAATTATAATTATAGCAACAAGTGTTTCACAATACAATCATACTCTAGGCAGTTTTATATTTTTAATGTTGCATTTATAACAACAGTTATAAAAAAATATGTTTAGATTTTTTATTTATTCCATATTATGTAACCGGTTATAGTCGTTAATAGAACAGTGAAATTATTATATGACAATATTGCTTCATTGAATGAAATGGAATTCAAATTTTCTGTAACAAATTGTAATAATAGTCTATACAGATCTAATAAAATATGTAGGTATATAATAATAAAAATACTATATTTATATACTAGTTAGTGGTATAAGTATAGATATATTATCTAGATCATTTGTTCAGGATTACAAATAAAAAAGAATCTTGTACATATCATTGGTTAAATTAAATTAAAAATTCAATAATAAACATACTTAGATAGTATCCAAAATATAACAATCAATAATTATTAATTAAATAATACCTACGGTGATTATTGGTGATGATAAAATTAAAAATAGGTCAGATATATCGAGATTTATTTTTATTTATGTAGGTACCTAGATCTACCACATAGCTAATATGGTATTTTCTTTGTCTAGGTTGATGCTCCCAATTACAATATTTAGAAAATGATTTAATAGTATCGGCCGAAAAAGTAGGTAAGTATTTAATATAAATAATTAGTTAATTACCTGTTCATGGAAATTGCAAGAGCATTTTATAATGTAGATAACCAATCATTAAAACGCGTATCGTCATAGCAATAACAGATAGGCACTGTCATACAGAAAAAACAACTGTGAACTATCCACATTCAGGTAGATACATCTTTTGATCAATTCATACCAGCATTAGTAAAACAATACCAGATTATTTAAATAGAAAAAGGAAAAATTACTTGGTCTTTGGAAGCTTTAGTAGTGAAATTTCATTGCTCTGCTACTCGAATACGCGAACGCTGATCTAACAATTTTATTTGAACCGAAATAGTAGGTAGCAACAAATCACGTGTTATTAGTAATTTTGTTAATTGAAATGAAAAGTGCAAATCTGTGCAAATCAGTCTTCGATATAATAGTAAACGATATCTACAAACAGTTATATTATAAACGTAGGATAGCAAGCACCGCGACAACGTGTTGAGAAATTATCGACGTTTATGTAATATCGATAGTTCTGTTGGACCTCGCAAATCAGTTGCACTACTATCAATTTTCATAAAAATAATCTTTATTTTACGATAAAATTTATTTTTGTTCCCGGAGTTTTAAATTCACAACAAAACTATTACGCTTACTCAATAATACTATGGTAAAAATAAATAACATAATCAACATAATCATCGATACCAACAGCACTATTTATTTCGGTGTAAGTACTTTCAAAATATCAATTTTAATATCGATATTATAGATAGTTTGCAAGGTCACAGTACTATCGATAAAATATTTTAATCACAACATTAGTGCCATCTTATGCGGTCGTACAAAGTGCTACGACATGAACCATCGATGGGACGCCCTTTTGACTTATCTTAAGTCTTTCTCGTTCATATTAAAATTGTTCATAAATGGATTTCACCAATATGGATGACAAGATCAGTTCCTTTCGACTATCACGGTGCTTGCAATCCTACTTCGGCTACATATTCTTGTATTTATAAATACGATAGATAAGTAGCCTCTAAATTTATAATAAATCAAACATACATAATTTAAATAACTGTCAAGATTGGTTTTGATTCGAGGTGTTGTATTAATCAAACATTCAACAAGAATTATTTCGCTTCGCATATTATTATATGCCCTTTAACTCTTTCACACTTAACGCATTCTCACCTATTTTAAGTAACTTATCAAATACTTGTACTAAAATAGGCATGCTTCTAGTCTACGCACAAACTAAGAAAACGTTTGTCAAATTGTTAGTATATTTATACTAAAACATAAGACTAACTAATTTGAACTGCATCTGATACAGATGATGTTTTTTTGGAACTATTTTTTTCTATTTGAACTTCTTCACTATGAGCAATCGCTGATTTTAATTAGAACTCAATTATTATTTTGTCATTAAATGTATATTAAGACAATAAGTGTATTTCATTACTATAAGTAACGCTACAAAATAAAGTACTATCCATATTGTCATTACACTAACTACTTCATTTACTTCCGTTCACATAATTAGGGGACTTTTCCGTCAGCACATAAACGATATGTTAGTAATGTCAATCATAATAACTCTACCGTCATTCATTTACGTCAAATCATCAAACATTTCCATCATTCCATGTTAGTAAATTAATAATTATTGCTCTATGCAAGTAATTGGTCGGTACCGACATGTCATCCAGGTATACAAAGTATACTAAAAACTATATTTTCCTCATCCGTCACTATCGTGCCATACACATCGATGACTAACTGTCCTCAGAGTCCCAAACCATAATAAAGTCCTGATAACAAGTGCTGTAGCTACATATTGTAGCCCAAAATACCTTACAAACGTGTTATCACGACTTGTCAAAAAGCTTTCATCATATCTACTCATACGAACTTTATTTTAATCGGCACTGGTGTTTTACACACGTTAGTTGATGTATTCAGACCGGCGGCGGTCCTCGAACGTAGCGTAGTTGTGGAGTCAAAGTTTGAGCTAATGAGTTGAGAGCATCGCAGCAGCGTGGTCGCTCCACAAGCCAAGCAGCTAGGAGTAAGGCAACAAGGCATAGCTGAATGGGAAGTGAAGAACGCAATACGCGCCACACCCATCCACCTCTAGGACTGTAATCTGGATCACCAGCCCCCGTTTTATTGCCAGCTACTGTCGCTATGGCGTGTTTCCTGGTAAAAGAAAAATTAGTTAGGACCAATAAGTATTATCATGGAACAAGGAGGAGAGGAATGCCAATATACCAAGAAAACAGCGTAGATCAAAAATATGCCTAAAACTAGATGGCGTTGCAAAATGAACGGGCTATAAGTTGACCGCAGATCAGAAATGTGTCAAAAAACCGTTTCGTCATTCCTCTCCTCCTTGTTCCATACTATTATGTAATATCGTTCATATAAATCATCAAACTAACGACATTTTGATATTTTATAGTTATAATTAAATAATGACTAAAATCGGTATGACAAAGTTATACAAAGAGATTATAACTGTATTATAAAATATGCATTGTGTCGTAAACAAGACTTAACTTCCTTAAACCTAACTTAGCTATTCAATAAAAGCAACTAGGCAGTAAGAGTGACTAGCCGTTAAACTTACGTCTCGTCATCAAGTTTCAAATCTGGAATGCTTTGCTCAACTAGAGCTTTACAGGACTCTTGCAAGGTGCGAACTTCATTTTCTGTCTGTTCCATACGCTGCAACAATAAAATTATTTTATTAGATTTTAGAACTAACCACTAAAGAATGCATAGACGAAATTGAAATGATGGAAAGGCCAAACAGACCAAAGCTAGATAGAAAACACAACAGAGAAGCCTGCTATACAAAAAGATTTATCATTACACAAAGCTCTAAAAAAATGCATAATGTTGCAATTTTCCTTTTAGATTGTTTTTTTATTTATTTAGATTGGACAAACTACAGTTTTTGATAGCATAGATAACTAACCTTAGCAATAGCCCTGTGTGCAGGAGAGTTGGGTGACAACGCAGCCTGAAGGCGACGTGCCAGCTCCCTTAGAGCCGTAAGACGTCGCGCACGACGACCGGCACCTTCGCTGTCGCCGTCCGATATACCGGAGTCAGACAGCGAATCGCAGGTTGAACTACCCTGTTGGACGAACATTAGTTTTGGGATGTGGACAAAAAAACAGAGAGGATACAAAATGATACAGAAATAATTTAGTGTACTAAGATGAACTTCCGTGAGGTGCCACCAGAGTCATATCGCCAGAGGCAAAATAGAAGAGAAGTTAAAACCAAAAAAAAAGAAACAAGTAAAAAGAAATTATTGGAAACCATTTTGACTTTAACATGGTACTAATGTAGGTACTTACTAACATTTAATGTACCATAAACCTTTATAAACAGCATCCACTTCTATACCTTTTTGTTCTCCACAAGCGAAGCTGCTAGTTGTTTGATCTGCGTCGCTACTTCGGTCTGGTCTCCCAAAGCACCACGGTCCCGGAGCGACTCCAAAGTGGCGAGGTCTCCACGCAATGCACCTTGGAGCTCGCGTAGGGCGCTCTCCCACTCGCTCCAGGCAGATACTGCCTTCTCAAGGGAGAGTAACTCATTTGAAGTCCTGTAAGTGAATAATGGTACAATTCTTAAATAAGATTGATCTTTCCCATAAACTACTCAATTCATTTTAATGGCGGTTATTATTATTATAAAGCCATCTCGGGAAAAATCCAGTCCCCATTTTCCAAAAAGTTACCGATGTACATACAATACCTAATTGAGAATATCAAACTTCTATGAAAGTCGTTAAAAAAAAGTAAGCATCATTTATCTGTACCTTAGTAGGTTAGATTTAAATGGATCCAGCTAGAAACTAAAATTGTATGCACCTGTCATGTAGCCAATTAGCCATTGAACGCAAAGTTGCAAACAACTGACAACCCTAACATAAAACTTTTCGTTGTAGCTGGATAATAAGTACTTCTTCTTTTTCTCGTGTAGCCAAGTGGTCAGCCCTGGTGTCAGAATTTTTAAGCCACCCAATGACTTCAGACTTGGCTTAACGACTATTCTCTAACGACACCAGCCGGGACCAACGGCATAACATGCCCTCCGAAGCACGGTAACGCTCTGTTTTAAATATCACTTTTTGCTGTAGCGGGCACCCATCAAAGTAGTGACTGCAGCGAACGTTGCTTAACTTTACCAATCGGTTAGAAACGGCTAGTCGTGCTTCGCTATGAGCGCTACTAATGATAATAAGTAGGTACTAACCTCGAATGTGCGTCATCCCAAGCAGCCAACAGTGCAGCCAAATCAGCCGCGAGGCCAGTCTCATCGGATTCCATCTCGCCAAGAGCGCGGCGAACCGACACCGTCAGCTTTAGCATGGAAACCTTGCATTCTAGAAGACGGGATAGACGCTCCTGTAATATGAGAAGAAGGAAATTGTATAGGTACACCTTTTCCATAATTTGTGCGAATTGAATCCATAACCTATACAGCGTTGAAGGCAGAACGTTTTTTGGAGAGGCTTTCAATCGGCAACAGTAAGCTACTTATTTATGAATAGGCACGTAAGCGCTATAAGTATTTTTGATGCTTCGCAGACCACGTGGCGTGTCAGCCTGCCTGCCAGACAAGACTTTCCAACTCATATAAATAAGCTGCTTACAATAAGACCATTAACTGCTACAAATTGGTCTGCTATTCGAGTACGACAATGGCCTCACATTCGACCGTGACATTTGCCGGCGAATGTAAACTGATACTGCTGATGGTTTGACGTGAAGCCTCAATTCACATCGTCCTTGCGGTCCGCTCTACTTAATTGCTTTGAAATTAAGCAAAGGAAAGGAATCATACCGGTTTCGCTGTTGTACGAATTGGTTTCAATTTCAAATTGATCCGGTCTAAATTGATCAATTAGGATTTACGTA
The DNA here is from genome assembly GCA_910589525.2 of Ennomos quercinarius. Taxonomy (NCBI): domain Eukaryota; kingdom Metazoa; phylum Arthropoda; class Insecta; order Lepidoptera; family Geometridae; genus Ennomos; species Ennomos quercinarius. Next base: position 10,538,691 of record OU342507.1, on the reverse strand, counting down.
TATATGTAAGTGCACAGATCATTATTAGCTATTGCGCAAACAGTCATCCCTTCACTTATATTGCTACCTACTCGGGCAATGCTTTAAAAAGCAAAAGGGAAACGGTGTCAGAATCAGTTTCAAGTATCATAAAATGTTGAGAAGCATTGCAATAATTATATGAACAGGTATCATAAAAGTCTGAGTTAAATAAGCCTGCGTATCATGACCGTAACAGTTTATATAACTCATGGAAACCAGAAGAGGAAGAGAAAACCCTTAATAAGCATCATTGACATTGTTATTCGAAAGATTTTTCAGCACAAGCCTACCTTCAGCTCTTCGATCCTCCTGTGCAGTTGGGCCCTAGTGTGCGGCTGCGGGGCACAATCCCCAGGCTCGCACACATCATCAAGGGTCTCCCTGAGGGCTATTATCTCCCGACGAAGACGTCGAGCACCACCTCTACGGGTGGCCGCGGCGCGGAGCGCGGACCATCTCGCTGATACAGCTGTGAACAAAGAGATAAGGATGAGTTAAGTGAAACACATACCTAGTTATTGTAGTTAGTGCGGTAAAAATTGATTAAATTTATATACTCTGAAAACTTTGTTAAACAGTAATTATGATAGTTATGTTTTAAGTAATGTATCGAGATAGTAGGTAGCGTCGTAGCCACAGTTAACCCCCAATAGATACCGCATTACGGGATTTTTGTTCAACGAAAGCGCGGGTTGCGGGGACTGGAGCCAATGCGCTATTATTGGCTGTTTCGAGTGACGCCCTAATAATGAACTCGCCGTAGGCTGCGAAGCGGCGATTTATATAGAACCATTTACACCGATGCCTGGTGCGCGGTCGTCGTCTTTCATGCGGTATCTATTGGGCGTTATCTGTGGTCGTAGCGATGAAACAGATAAAGCGATACTGCAGCCTTCTATTTAAATAGGTTTGGATTTGGATTCCGTATCTCAAGGCTAGTGTAAGCGCTGTGAACTCTTTTAGAAATGAAATCAAAAAATCAAATGATTTATTGCACATAGGCCAATTTTAGCACTTTCAATGGTGCGGATTGTAACTTTCTGCATGGCAAATTCACATTAATATGCATAGGAAATGCGTAAACAAATGCAATTTATTTAAAATTTTCAAGTCTTTAAACTATCTTCTATAATCTGAATGAGATTTCGAGATAAGATCTAAATAACTCTTTTGCAAATTTGAAACTAATATTAATAAGTGTAATGTAACAACGCACGTCTGGTGTACCTACGTCTAAACACACACCAGACAGATAGGTGGTAATGATTATTTGTAAGTACACAGCACGATCGAAAATAAATTTGTTTACGCACAATGATGCCAGGCGCATCATTTGTGTTGCATTGCATCTAGGCCAGTTGCGCTATGGCTAATATATCAGTTAGTGGGTTAATGTGTGTTACTATTGCCACTGCTGGTTTACTGCCAGGTGGAGTGGAATAACATTTGGAGTTGGTTTAGGAAGTGTATTTAAGATATGAAATGAAAAAAATGAAATGAAAATTTATTGAGGCATAAAAATAGGTGAACATTATAAAGTGATGGAGCACCTGTTTGCCATACTAGGCTCAAGACCCGTGACACAGGAACCAGGACTCTTTCGTCGGAGACATATACAAGTGGAACATTCATAATATATAACAAAGGTGTTTACTTAAAATTTGCCTATAGTTTTAGTCTGTGTTATAATAACAGAAAATACATTATTAATTATATAAATATTATGTTTTTGTGAACTGGTGTGAGATTAGAGATGTAAGGGTGAGAGTGTGTATGTGAAAGGGAATGTTAGGGTCTGATGGTGAGAATATGTGTGTGGTGTGTGTGTGTGGAGTGTGTTGAGTGTGAGGGTGTATATGGGGTGTGTATGTGGGAGTGTATGTAGTGTGTGTGTGTGTGTGTGTGTGAATGTGTGTGTGTGAGTGTGCGTGTGTTTTTGTTTTTGTACTTGTTTATTCGGATGTATTATTTATTTATTTATTTATTCATGCAATTTGCGTTATTATGGCTTCTGTTTCTATGTAATTTAACTTTGATAACCTATCAAAGAGTTTCTTTTTGCACTCGTGGGAAGTAAGTGAGAGAATTTGCATGGTTTTATTAATTTTGTTGTAAGTATAAGGTCCTAAAAAATTTGGAAACTTTGCAGCAAAAGCTGTTTTTGTATTTGGAACAACACAAACATAGTGCATCGCTCGTTTACTTGCAAGGGTATTTGAAACCTGATTTGAATATGGTGGATATGTGCTATAATAATTGTAGTATGTATGTACAAACAAATGTTTACATTACAACCAAAGTCTTCTTCTATGTATACACCAGACAGGACATCTCTAACTTGCATTGTCAACCACTGCAAATATGCCAATGAGCATCTTCTCGCTCATACGATGCTCAGCTCTGAAAGCGACTGCACGTGCAGCAGTGAATAGCAGTAAAAATTATGATCCGAATGTGCCATGGCACTAGCGCTGCGTGTTGTGATCGTTGGTTAGACGATTTAATCTCGTAAAGCGCTGTAGCGGATTTTAGTTTAATTATACAAAAAATGACAACTATTTGTGCTTTGAATAGCTTCTCTAGTACGTAGTACATATATACCTCTTTGATTACAACTAACAACTAAATAGATAGTATATGGAGTTGATTGATATCTTATGTTTAAAGTCGAAGTCAGTATTTCTCACTTTGCTTTCTGATAAATAAAATAAAACTGGTCAATACATACATGCTTATCCATCTATGTAGATGCGTAGGCATCTCAAAATGATGGAAATGTTTGAACCAAATTTGACGGCACAACACAGCATGTTCAATACAATACAAATTCAGTATACTAAAATCTTTTTTTTTTTTTTTTAATCAAAGGTTAAGGGCTGTATCGCCATTTGCGATTATGCCGCCCTGGTTATCTCAACTAATACTTATACCTAAACTAATACAATCGTAATTTAATGATGTCAATCAGTCTCTCTCTATTAGCTTGTATATCATTCTTGCTGAGTCAGAGAGAGGCTCAGCAAGAATGATATTACAATCTCCCAGGTGTAGTAGACGAGAACCAAATAATCTGTCTCTCTTGTCTTTGTTCCGGACACATTCCATAAGAATAACTAAAATCTTGAAAGTAGACTATACATGTCTGATGAAAGTTACATAATTTACGTACAATCCATTCTATTTCTATTGAAATAAACATTCTATTTAGTTCAAAAGGAATACTTTCAGCATCAACATTTTTGGTGCTACTAATATTCACATCATCCGAACAAGGTCTCCCATTAACACACGATATATTCCAAACATTCCGAAAAGCTGTATGTTTTTAGGCCATTAATGAAGTTCCCAACATAACTAAGATGTCCAATCTTCGTGTATTTTTGGAAAAAGAAATATTAGCTCGGGACACAAATAACAAGGAAGCGCAGGGTATAACTGAAGATGACACGGACGAAATTAGATAAATGGTGTTAGTTACAAAAGTAGGTAAGTATTTTATGTATTACGTAAAGTCGAATAGAATATAAAATTTTCCGATTTTATGCGTTTAATACAACCTGTCATAGTAACGACAACTATCGAAGAAAGAAAGATATTTGGCTGACGATCGTGATGACATGGAGAGCGGTGTACGGATTAATCTGACTAGGGTTGTGGGAGACTCTGAAAATGGAATGCAATCGCTCGTTGGAAGTCACGAGAAAGCCCAAGTTCAGCTCAGCAGTGGAAATCATCACGGGTAATGAAAATTCATGATGTAATTGAAGCAACTTAATGTACATTGTAGGTAGATTTATAAACTAAAAATTGTTGTCTAAAAGCATGTAGTTTATACTCGATTATTTGGATTGAAGATAGTAAAACAGCGAATACTTTGATCATAGAGAATACCTGCAACAACATTACGTTGCTGCAAACTCTTAGGAAGCGGATCTGCAAATTGCACTGTTACTTAACGGCTATCAAAGGGATCCAGTTCTATAGGAAGTAAAACGCATTTCCAACATTAATGGCTATTTGCTGAGAGACGACGGAAATTGGATATTGATAGAAAAGATAATTGTTATAGACTTGAAGCTGAGATGCATTTAGATAATGGTGAAAAAAAAAGACTGGTTTAATTTTTGGCCAGTTTTATTGACGATCTGGTGAAAACCGCGGGGAGCCGATAGATGCAAGAGGCGAGCAGAAGCTCAAAGTGGCGCTCTCTGGGGGAGGCCTATGTTCAGCAGCGGACGTCTTAAGGCTGTTGATGGTGATTATAGCTAGCTAGATTAGATTTAGGTACTTCCAAGTTACAACTTAAAGTAAGTACTTAAATCTTAGTTCATTTTGCAGTTAGCAGCCTGTATTAATCCTGTGAGAGAGATTCTACGCAATGCTATGTTTGAAATGTAATCTATATTATTCTGTATCATGTGAATAAAGTTTCACACGAAAATCTCACACCATGAAGGTTTTATGTCAATTCAAAGTATCTATTACTATACAACGGCAATTTCATACTTTAACCCTTATTATTATGGTTACCAGTCCATTCTAAAATAACTGTAGTAGGTAAAGCAAAGCATAAGCTCGAAATGGCTACCAAATAAGACGTACAAGATCTAGACACCGGAAGCGAGATGCAAAACTATTTTAGGCAGCCCTAAAGTCGGTGCAATATGGGGTTGCTGGTGATAATAACTGTAAACTAGCTTGGCATTAACTTCTTGTAAATCATGAGAAATACGACCAAACGTTTTAGTTGGTGATCATGGTACGAAGTGGAGTATAAATCAGCAATAGTACCTATAGTACTTAGGTCGAGTAGAAGTGGTACAGCTGATGGTAGTTGAAACCAAGAGAAAACCACCAGATCCCAAAACTTCGTTATATTTGTACAATAGTTAAACAAAATATTATATTTGTAAAAATATCAAATATTTCGCACAAACTGGATTCAGAGATCTAAAGACTACGGGTGGGCTATTTTTACCCACACTAGGCTTATTGATCACAGGATCCTGGAAAGCTTTGTCCAGATGTAGACAAGAGAAAACAAATATTGATGATGATACAATAAATTGGGTAAATCTACGTGATCTAAATGAGGGAGCTAACTAATAAATGACTAAATGTCACTGGGTCCATGAACTTGATGCGGACGTATCCCAATTCGATGGAGTCAACGCACTGTACGCATTTCACGAATGTCTAGAGTCTAGACATCTGGTCTGGTCTGGAGAGATCAAAATAGATACCATGGAGGTTACTTAATAGTGACAGATGACTGTGTGCATAGGAGCATTTTAGAATCTAGCCAAGTTGGATTTCGGAGTCTAAATGTTTTTCACATTCAATGCAAATAAAGGAGCATAACCCCAGTCTTGTCGGAACCTACTGTTTTTAAAAATAGGTACGTATTTTACGTCACAAACAATACATACAATTACCTTGTCGGTGCCCCGCTTAATCAGACAATTGCGCATTTTTATTCAGTACGCAATGTAGTAGGCACTAAATGAATTGCATATTTGGATGTAGTTCGGATGTTTCCATTCAGACAAACAAGCCAATAAGCGGATGATCCGACTTGAGATTTCATCCTGGCCAATCCTGGCCAATTGTGTTTATGGAACAACAATTTTGCATTCCGTCATAAACGGAAGGTAATTTATGGACCGAGGAGGCCGTCAGTCAATTTCAACGACTTCCTATAGCGCAGTCCGTGTAAATGCGAAATGGACCACACCATCAGTAGCTTGGTTGTATTGAGATCCTACATCATATTTACATATTTTACGTTTCACAGGACCATTGAATTCAGAGTGGGTACCTACTCTATCTAATTTAACTAACTTATGACGTTTATTGTAAAAAACAATTATTTACCAACCTTTCTCTTCTTCCATCAGCCAATCAATATGTTTCAATAATAGCAAAAAATGTTAAACGATACAATTTTATCTAGCACAGTAATTATTAAGGCACAGTATAAGAACAATAGACGTAGGCTTTGATTCGCACGACTTCTTCAACTACAATAGTAAGTAATACTCAATGCTGCTGGCTTTTATCCAATAACTCTTTAAATACCCACCGGAATTTAGTGCGGTATGCGATTGGAACTTATTTGGCCTGTTTTACTAATTTTAATTACCTCAAAATGGTATATTCCACTAAAATTTTAAATCAAATTCCAGAGCAATCACGATAGGAACTTCGCGTTCGTTAAAAGAACTTCGATGAATTCTTTGGGTTCCTTTCGAAAATACGAAATACATTGCATTGGTATAGGTAGGTACATGACACATACATCCTTTGGTGAATGCAAATAAAGCTTGTGATGCGTGACAGTAAGTAAAGTAGACATTTAAGTATTCACTTTGTAAGCAAATAAAAATAGTAAAGTCACAACTTTAAAAAAACAGTACTAAAAGTAAGTACCAGGTTTTCTAAACTTGTTTTCTTCGTATGTCCTATGGCACAGAATAGATATATAGTACTACGTACCTAGTACCTATGGCTTATAACAGGTTGTAACTAGGATTTATTATGATGGAGCTGGGCATCTGCGTTTTGCTATTTTACAAAGGTGTCTCCAATACCCCAAAGGCAACATAGCCCCGTTTGACTTTAATTATTCTAAAATGATGTTTAGGAAAAGTTGAAATGGCAATGGGCAGGCCACATCGCACTGACAACCGATGGGGAAGAAAGGTTTTCGAGTGGCGACCACGAACCGGAAGACGCAGCGTAGGCCGGCACCCCACTCAGTGTACCGACGATCTGGTGAAAGTCGCGGGGAGCCGATGGATGCAGAGGCGAGCAGCCGCCCAAGGTGACGCGCTCTGGGGGAGGCCTATGGTCAGCAGTGTACGTCTTCAGACTGATGATGATGATGATGATGATGTTTAGGACCGATATTAGTCATACAATATACAGTATTTTTATCTCACGGTACACTAGAACCCTCCGTAATCTCAATAATGTGGTTATTCCCTGCATTATTGAAAACAGCAGGCAAAAAATCCAACTGAAACGATAAGTTGGCGGAACTATACACTCTGCTTCGCCTTTCTTCTTCGTTCACATTTAGGTACTTTTGGAGTAAGAACGAAAAAGAGATAAGAATAAGAGGCTCAGTTCGAAAATTTTGGAGTGATTGAAATTTTCTGCTATAGAAAAGTACCTAAAACGAAATAATCTTGCTCAATACTTTTTAGAAAACTTATCTATTATTTAAACTAATCGTAATTATCAATTATTTAGCAAAACATACAGCACCGGTGATTACGCGTGTTGCATTTGTGCCAAACATGCAACAGAACGAAGTATTAATTGATCCTCGATCCGTGATGAACTATAGAACTATGATTAACAATTTCTAGGAATGAACTACGAATTTCATGTACAAAAAAAACGAATCTATAAACGTGGTGTTATGATATAACTATTAAGTACAGCACTGTTGTACTTAATAGTTATATCATAACGCTGTTTACATTTTATCAATATTACATAGATAACATAGATTGCTTATGAGTATGCTGAGGTGAATGAATTAACGGAAAGATGAGTACGTAGTACGTAGTTACGTACCTATTACCAATTTCAGGGGTGATGCCAGTAAACTACAAAATGTAAGTAGGTATAACACATTCCCAACACATCCAAAACTGTTGTACCTAAATATTTTAAAATTATGTAACATTTTCGGCACAGGTGAACAGCAGAGTTCACAGATTTCTTTTCCAACTTTTATATTGATGTGTGACCGAATTGTACTGATTAGACCCAAAATCCGATAGTCTGAATTATTAGGGAATCTCAATGGATAAGATATATTGTGGAGGTTAGGACAACACCAACAGTCGTGAAGTGTTAATAGAGATGATGATAATGATGATGATTGCAATCGGTGAACATTAGATAAGAAGCAAGATAATATAGATTGTTATCCCACGGCATGGCATGTAATTATAAGTGACTCATCTGACACAAAACTGCGCGATTTCAACAAAGCTGTGCAAAATACCGACTTAACTTACGAAGCAGATCCGAATGTCATTGACCTGAATTCGTCACTATTTGTTAAGCAGCCAGCGTACATTGAACTGCATTGCAAGACAGTAACCAAGATTTATCATGAAGACTGAAAATGGTGGTCGAGTCATAGCGCAAAATACCTGGATAAGGAGGAATATATTCGCCGTTGAAATCCATTACGGAACTGTCACGTTGATCATGCGCAGGAGTCTATGAGGCTGCAAGGTCGACGTTGCACCATTTACAACACAAAATCCAGCAATCACTTCACAAAACCAACTTATTACAGACGTCCTTATTCCAAAGATGGAAGAACTATAATGCCACAACACTGCACAATGAACACGCTGTCGCAAGCGCAAAAGTTATTCTGCAAATGTCAGCTACTGGTCTTTTAAAGTGCACCTATTGTGAAGACAATAAGGCGTCAATTGCTGTGGTTATTTCAGCAAACGCTTGCAAATAAGGTGTGATTGACGGAAAACTAACGGTAGATCTGACCAGTGCTGAAAATGGGGCAAAGGAATACAAGCCTTGCGGTAAAGGAGCTACGGTATACACAATTGGAATAATGGTACTGAGTCTGTGACGAATAGAAGGTGACCCCGATGTCGTAGAGCTATTGAGTTTCGTCTTAGATCGCGGAGATACTAAACTAAAATAGAGCGCAGTATTATAGCTTTAATACTATTTCAAACGTTTTTGAAGTAAATTATAGGAAAGAGAATAACACCACAAAACCACACGTAGTTATATAAATTATTTTGCTACAAGCAACTTGATCATAAACCCTGAAATGGCATTCCCAAATGTCCATTTATTATCACTAAAGATGTAAAACTTAATACGAATAACGCTCAAGTACTTAAAGCAAACGTGCTTCCAGTTCAAGCTAAACAAGTGACTGATATGGATTATAGGTTAATTTATTGATACCGAAGGCTATCAAGAGCAAGTCGTGACCCTGGCAGCAATAAATGATTAAAACGACATAGCTCGGTAGGTAAGTCGGTAACTCGTCTGACCTTGCGGACAAACACAGCTAGGTATTCTACGATAAGGTATATACAAAAAGTTTATTTGTGGAAACTAGCTCAACTGGAATAGTCTCAATCTAATACCTACCTAGACCGTAGGTTATTTCGGACTGGTATTAAGCTCGTCTTCTTTTGAATTTTAAAATATAGAACTAAAAACGGTGTTATAAAATTTAAATTAAGAGATATAGGCAGGCAAGACCAAGAGTCAGTGGCAGCGGTTGGTTGAGAAGAGTCGAAGGTAGGGCTGAGTGAAGTTCGTGGCGTGCATGGTAAATAGGAAAAGGCCTATGTCCATTGTCCAGCAGTGGACTAATACAGGCCAATAATGATGATGATGAGGGGCGATTCCTATATAAAATGATAGATGGCCTCCCTCATCTTTGATATCGTAGAAAGTGTGAGAAAAACAAACATAACAAAGCTGTATAGATAAAATAACTGCGTATTCCGTAATATTTGTCTACCAAAGAAAGTAAATCCATTGAATAACTAGGTAGGTAGCGATTGATCAATTTATTTTGAATAGTTTCCCGCCTACTCTTGAATTCTGAACGATCGTCAACAGCATATTAAGCTGTCATTCGTAACAGAAAATATAATCAAACCGGAACCTGTTGCGTGAACAAAATAATTAATAGTAAAGTCACGTAACGATGAATATAGAAAACTCTTGATAGAAATTATAACGGAAGAAAATACAACACAATAGATAAACTATCTGTCATTCGAGTTACACAACAAAAAACAAAAAACGCGAATGCAATCCTCAGACTGTGCCTCTGCACTGTTATTAAAAAGTTAGACTCAGTTTGACTTCCGCAGTAAAATTGGCGAAGGCGATTATTTTATACGTCCTATTAAAACGAGTTATTTTGACTGAGCATCTGTTATTTTTTGGCAAGTCTTGAACAATATTTGCAGTTGCATCATATCAGACATAATGATTGGGGTATGAGACTGAGACGAGTAAAAAAGGTTGGCTGTCGTTGTGACCTACTCACTCACGACCTGCATGTTAATTTCGGAACGATGTTCTTTGTTTATAGATGCCAGATTTTAACTTACTGAGATTTTCGAACACTTAATAACAGATTTTAAGTATTAAATAAGAAAAAGTAACCTACATTGCCTTATGTCATACTCAAATACAAAGCAATTAGTTATACATAATAAACGTTATACGATGTCGTGGACATAAATAAACAAATTGGTAAATGGGCATACATTTATGTGGTACGTACTAAATAATTACACAAAAACAAGTAAAGTTATTACTCAACCTTGTAGCAAAATAACTCAGCTCTATTATTTTTAGTACTTGTAAAGCAATAAAGGAATCTTTTAGTATAATATACACATACAGCAAGTTAATGCGTCAGTAATATAGAGAAACTGCAAATGTTATTAGACTTATTAGTGCTCGAATAGAGAAAACAGAGAACATGTCAGCAGCGTAGGTGGATCCTTGCGACGGTGGTGGTGGTGGGCGAACGAGTTTGCATCGGGTCAAATACAATATTGTGTTTGTAGTCATCATGTTGGATAAATAATTGGTTAAAATAGTCTACTGATTGAAGGCAGAGTTGAGAGAAATGAATTTTATCAACCCAACTAAGAAAGACAGGTCTGATCTTTATTTTTATAGATTACAATATAATTTTAGGAGACTAGTGCCCGTTTTCACCAAAGGTCCTTAAATTTTATGGGACCCTTAAAAAGATTTAAGGGACATCTGACAGTAATTTTGTTTTCACCGACGATTAAGGGACACCCAAAGCTTAAGGGATCCCCTAAGTTTAGGGGGCCGAAGCTCAACCCCTTAGCGTTAAGTGGTAGGTTAAATTATGAATACGCCAGTTTTTTTTTCAATTGTTTTGGCAATTGTTTCTAGCCGCATAACGCCAGAAAAGGTATTTGTTTTAATTTTTTCGGATGCATAATATATTAAAAACTCTAGTGCTTATATCAGTAAAGCATGTTGTTTGTATTTTTGACGATTATTCTCTAAAATATATTAATAAAATAACGAAAATCGGCAACGTACGGTTTTTGGAAACCGTAGAAATGAATAAACCGTCACTTTACAATTTAAGTGTCACTCAGCGCTGTGAAAACGAATTTAGGTAAGGGACAAATCTAAGGGGCCCTTAGCCAAAGGGATTCCTAGTTAGGGTGTAGTTTAGGGATCTTTGATGAAAACGGGCATAGGAATTACATCTGACATTACAATGTAATAATATTATTAATTAATTATGTAAGAAACAAACATGAAATACTAAGTATTATGACAGAGTGGTCTCGAATGTTACAGAACTGCTGTTGAATTTTCCGATGGAAGTGCAAAGAACAAAAATGACTTTAACATAACCTTCGACGATGTTTCATTACAACAAGTAGTAATTATAAAGTCGTTGCTAACAATTTGTAATAATTATAAGATTAACCAATAATTTAGAGTTATTTAGTAGGTTGGTACGCCGATTACGTTGTATATAGGAACCGTCACTTATGTAGGCCTTAGCTTCACATTATATACCTAAGTCATCACCATCTGGTTGAAAACGCCCATTGCTTAACATAGAGCTCACTCATAGAGCGCCACCTTCAGCAGATCAAACTTGCTTCTTGCATCATAGGGCTTCATACGGGTTTTACCAGATCGTTCGGTCCACCTAAGAGGTTCCCGGTTCCAGCCGACACTGCATCTTCCAGTTCATGGTCGCCACTCCTCGGGAACCTTTCTTTCCCGTCCCTACCTAAGTTAGCGCCTAAATAAAAAGCCGAGTCTATATACGTATTAGTTGCGAGGTCTGAGTTCTGAAGTAAGTTATGATCATTGTAGTTCAACGGAGAACACTAATTTAGGATCTATGAATGTATAATTAGATAATTAGCCGCAACTTACCAATCTCCTCATTGTTGTCATTAACTTTAGACGTAACTGGCACATTCATTTTGACTTCACTATAATCACTTCGTAGATAATCAACTCATCACTCCTTCATCCGCTAACATTACGTAAACCCACTTTAGACACAATTTCTATAAATCGAATCATCCTTACATCACTCGATACCACCTAAAAACAATGATATAACTTTAATATGACCAAAAGTGATCATTATCGATTTGGAATGGAAAATCAAATAATTGATATAATGATAGTTATCTAATTTGAAAGTACTAGTAGATGCGTAGGTCGTGAAAGTATAAATCTTAATTTAATTAAGTACTTACAATATTTATGATAAATGCTATTCATACCCCTAAGTTATTGCCCACTGTAAAACACTAATAATATTAAATTATAATATGACCATTAATCATGATTTAATATTTAATTTGTGAGAAATTATATCCATAAAACTTTATAGCATTTCTAATTATTTATATTAATTGATTCAAACCTGTTAGATAGTAAATGAAACGAGTAATCCTAAAATTCGATTGCATGAGACGGCGACTCGAACGTGTCAAATCAATTTAAAAACACTATTGCAGTTAACGATGCATTCTAAATCGATATCCGTCAGAGAAAAATAATCGATGAACGCAATGCGATAAAAAAGCAATTGTATAGAGACGTTACTAAAGACAAGAAAGAATTTAGAGTTAGCGGTACTGCTGAACCAGAATGTCCGGTCTGTGCCCCGTTAGTATCTGACAGACATAATTAATAGATTAATCTTTATATAGTTACAATAGAGAACATAATTGAAGCAAGAAAAATAACAACCTAAAATGAATCGTAGCAAGAAATATTGTATAGAACTAGAGGTACTTGATTGAAAAATTTGCAGATTGAGGAATACATATTATCAAAGTCGCACGCTGTTTTCGTCTATAATTTTGTTCTTACTACTAAAAAACAAATGAAATCTTGTAGAAACTGCTCTTCATAAGACGGTTTTAAATGTAATGTTTCTTTACTTTCTTCTTTATAGTTCTACACAATACACAAATTGCTGTAAATGTTTCAAAAGTAGGCGTGTAAAGCTAATAAATGAGATGAGTTAAATAATAAGCACTCAAAAATAAAAGAAAGTAAAGGTAGCTAGCTAGTTATACGTTGAAAAGAGTAAGTAACCAAATCGGCTCTTGGACTTGAGCAAGCAGCTTAGACCAGAGCCCTAGGAAGCTTAGCGAAAAATTCCGAAACCTTCATGCCATGTTTAGGAGTAGATTTCTATTTCTAAAGATTCAAATGGTCATTAGAAAACGTGTGCAGCGAATGTCATACCCGTAAAGGAGTGTCAAGCTAATGTTAACTAGGTAATTTGCAATGAAAATGAACTGCAATCTGTTAAGATTACCATCAGTCCATTGCATGTGAGCCATGCAATGTGGAAGTGAAACTTACGCAGAAACTGTTATCTAATCTATGGTGAAACTGTCCACCTGACGGAGCAAGTCTGGAGTGCACTTTCCACGCGTATGTGACATGCGACTGTCCATGAACCCAGTGATGGATTATGCATGAGAAATTTTGACATACGTAGAAAATCGATAGTTTGACTTGGTCTCTGATGATTCCTAACTTGTCAATATACGTTATACTTACACCAAATGTAGACAAACGGATCATCGATATAGGCGCACAAAACAGTGATAAAACATTTATAAACATATAAATAAAACCATAGAAGACTGAATAGACCGAATAGATACAAAAAATAGTACAGGTACAATAAGAGAAGGAGGAGGTAGAGAATTCACTCCGTACCTACAACATTGCGAAAAATTATAAAATTATGTTCACCTACTAAACTGCTGAAAACTATTAAAAATAAGATTTTGATCTTAGACAGAATACACAAATATTATGAACAAACAAACAATTGAATATGTATTTAAAATTACAACAGTGAACTAAGATAACATCACAAAGTAAAAGTATCATTTGTCCACGTGGATTTAAAGAGGCTAACGACAATAATAATAAAGAAGCTTGGAAGAACGGTCTAAGTCATTAAACAGTCTTGTTTCTAAGTAATGGATTCTTTTTCGACCTTTGTAAATGTCGAATCCATTATGCGTGTAACTAAGCAAATACTTGGAGTTAATGGTTTTGTACTTAGTGCGGTGGTATATTATATTATGAAGTTTGAACTAGGGACGATAATAAAGCAAGCTTCAGATGATGTTCAGTTGTTTCTCTAGAGTCCTAAACATTAATAATCAATCAATAGACATAATATGAACACCTACGTACCTTTGACCTTAACAATTAGGAGTCAATGGAATTATTCAATGACCTACGAATATATATTACCATGGAAGATTGATATACAGCTGCGAACACCTATATATGAATAATCAAGCTCCAAACAAGGAGTGACTCTGAAAGGAGTGGCTTGATTCTATGGCTGATCTCATACATACAAAAACGTCTGAGTTTAAGAACAAAGACTTGGTGTTTCTAAGAATATAGATCCAGTACTTGCGAAGGTACAAGATAGTTAACTTTATTGTTGCTTGGAAATCTTATCTTGAGCACCGAGAAGCGAGATCATGGAATAGTAAGTACTGTGTGTATGTGTATTCAGAGCAATGCAGTTATACAGGTACTTATTTGTTCAATATAGTAGAAGGTAATAGGGGCTTAAGAGAAAAAGCGATGTAAAACGCGAATTTTGTTATACTTAAAGACAACCTTCAGATAAAACACAAAATAAAACTTTAAACCAAACCGCAAAAGCAATATAAAAAGAAAAATTAACAAGCTTTCACAGTGTAGAGAAACCACGTCAATTTATGTTCGTACAATCACATAAAAACGATATATAGGTACTTGAATAGGCTGAATAAAACCCATGCTTATGTCTCGCGTACTCTCTGTACAGAGGTGACGTAAGAGAGAGTATAGGTGATAAAAAACATACACGTAATATTTTGCGCGAATAGGTGAAATTTTTGCGTGTGAACATAGCTAGTTGCACTGCGATGCAAATTGTAAATGACGAAACTGAAAAGGTCAAAAACCTGAAGGTTAATTGTTATATGTATTTAACATTGAAGTAGGTGAGACTTGTGGAGAGTCTACCAAATCCTGTTTTCAAATGCCAACAGCAATCAGTTGTTAATAGAATAAAATATAATTTATATGCAGTTATCAACTGTATTTAGATATGCAAAGAGTGCAGCCGTTTGAATTCAAATGTAACTTTGATACTTTATCGTACACATCACCAATATCACCTACAATAATACAGCACTCTCATTTTGTCAGCAACGTCGCGGCGAGGTCCAAAAAAAAAAGAAAATCAGTTTGCCGCAGAACGCATAAGCCACTAAATAAGAGTTATTGAAGTTGAAGAAAAACAACAGACTGGCAGTCTGCTTTTGTCTGCCACCAAAAGGCCAACCCTGGTCTCCAGCAATAACCCTGATCTCCAGCAAGGCTGTAATAAATGTTGACTGTCAACATCAACCGGGAACGGCAGATGAACGAAAAGAAAATGACTGTACTACACGAAACAGACCGTAGCCTTATAAGCTCTTGTATTTTTCAAATATACTCATTGTTTGGCCTAGATATAGATAGATCTTGTTCATCGATACGGTTGGCTGACCAGTGCCCAGGT
This sequence comes from Ennomos quercinarius, assembly GCA_910589525.2. Taxonomy (NCBI): domain Eukaryota; kingdom Metazoa; phylum Arthropoda; class Insecta; order Lepidoptera; family Geometridae; genus Ennomos; species Ennomos quercinarius. The sequence goes on along the minus strand of OU342507.1, from coordinate 10,523,015 downwards.
ACCCACAGTAGCACAACAGAAGTGTGACAAAGAGAAAATAGTTGCGCAAGAGCATCTACAACGAATTGCAGTCAGACATTATTGTAGCTGAATCTAATCTGGGTCAGATGATAGAACAGTAATTGAATGATAAAAATCGCGGTTGGTTAATTAAAATGCTCTTTAGAAACGAAAATTTATAAAATTAACGAGTGATTATATTGCTTTTACAGTTGAGACTGATGCTGCTGCTACCTGGTATTAGTGGGATTTAAGAACTTATTTAGAAGTTCAAAAGGCTCCCGCAGGCAAATGTTTTAAATGTTTGAAAAATGAACTTCAAAATATATTATCTAATGCGTAAACAAGTTTTAATGTGCTAATTACATACTAAACTAGTGAAAGTTATTATCCAACACTATACAGGTGTTTTTGTAGGTACCTACTATATTATAATTATCATTATTTATTTTGATAATATTGACAGTACAGATATTACGTATACTCTGAAGTAATTACAAGATTGCAAACTTGATAAACTTGTTATAAATGTTATCTAGAGTATGACATTAATTTATATAACGACAAAAGTGATAGTTTTTTTGTGAATAACGACATTTTTATTCATAACATAACAATTTTAAAGAGAATTAGTGGTATAATTAAAGATTAGATAGTGTTAGTGGCACGTTACGATACATTGTCAAGGCTAGATATTTAAAAGATGTTAAAATATTAAAGCAAAAGTAACAAATTGTACTAACGTAAACCAAGGAAGTCGATGAAATCGCCAACAGCTAGCAAATGAATACAAACAATATCGTAGGTAGACTGTTTCGTTTCGCCAAGGTTACCATTACCGCTGAACAACTGTTTTGATAAGTTGCCATGAATTAGGAATTAATAAAAATGATAACTGCAAAATCAGATCCTATAAAATGCAAAAGACTCGAAAAACGATAAAAAGAAACCAAAAAAGGATGCTAGTAATCCAATTAAGAATATTATGGTTTAAAATAAAATTATAATGAAATTATTTTTATTTTTAACCTCGCGTAAGTACTTACTCTAAATAAAACTAAAGCTAATTTCGTAACATTTACATAGCGTAACTCATATTTTGAAACAGATAAATTATTTTAACAACTCAGAAATGCTAATTGTTTGATGTGAATCTTACTATTTGAAAATAGAACACCAACATAGAACAATAAAATTGAAAATCGCATTGACAGAAGCGAAAGTTAAAACCACTCGTGCGCATCCAGTACTATTTTCTCCGATAAAAATGAAAATTTGCCACTTGACTTCCGTTCCAAATCACAAAATTAAAATTACATAAACATCGATATTTTTAAAAAATAATCACTCTTTTCGTACAATCGTCACACAGTTCTACGTAAACAAAACGCCCGATAACATAACGTATACGACACGTCCACCTCAAACGAGGCACGTTCAATATACTGACTGAGCCACCTTACAGAAATAATCTCTAGCGCTTCAAGCGAATGAATGCACTCCAACTCACATAAATACATATCCTTGATGCTACTAAGCTGTTTAAGCGCTTTAATGTTAAAAAGACAATAAGCAAAGAGGATGATATCACCTTATATGAAAAGCATCTATTAGGATCGATAAAGAGAAGTCCGTTGTGGGTAAAACAAAAGACTCAGATCACAGAAAATATTGTGAGTCTTTGAGAAGAACAGATATTTCCTACGTGCCAGGCAGTGTTACATAAGGTAAGTGTTCTACGTGTTTTAAGTGATAACTTGTGTTTTTTAGACAAGATTTGTCTGGTTGCTAGATAGAAGCAAAATAATATATATTTCATGTATACACACAGGAACTGGGTTCAGAATCGTACATAAAGAGAGCATGTTAACGAAATACTTACAACGCTTCCCGTGTTTCAGACAAGACCCAGTTTGATCACGACACAAAAAGAAGGAAATTACTCAATTCCCCTGGCAACACTAATAGTTTTATGGAAACTTCGCACAAATAAAATGATCGTTATATTCGCTTTCAAGTTTAAACATAATGATACTAAAATGAATGTTATTAAAATAATTACCACACCTATACCTACTCTTGATGAAACAAGTGAATCATTAATGCAATATGAAATCGAATATAATAATACTTAATTGCATTTTAGAAACAAAAATTCAACAATATTTGAGACATTATCACGCATTTTTGCACTGTCAGGGTGTTGTGGGGCCATGGTCCTCTTAGTTCTTGGGTCCAAAGTAGCGAATTAATGAAAGTACCTAGCCGATTGGAGCAAATTTCGACCTATTGCTGGACCCCCTAGATTCAGGGAATCCTTGTTAGGGTCCGAATCTATTGTAGTCGTTCGGTGTTATAATTATTTTGCAAATAAATTGGACCATCTACTCGAGAAGAAGAACAAGAAGAAAGAAGTTATGTAAAGAGGCTTAGAATCAGTACCTATGTATAGAAGGGTAAGTTTCCGAACAACGCCTTCTCAAAACACATGCTACGTTTTTTTGGTATTTTAGACAATTTAAGCAAGAAAATTAATAGCTTACCAGTGAAAATTCACACCGGGACTCTTATCCTGCTTTTCTGATGCGTTGTGAGTACGATTTCACCGCGCAATTGTTGTTCATAATAATTTTCTGGGCGCTCTTCACACAGATATGACCGCGCGAACGTCCGTACGGTGCCATATATGGCACCAATTAAACGGCATACAATTCGCAAATGTACTGGGGTTCTATAGGTGCTTATTCTAAATTAAAGACGCTATAATAATATGGTTTGCAAAGACCTCGAAGCTGGAACTGCGAGAAGACGAAAAAGTATAGTATATAGATACAAAAAAATGGTATATAGAAGCAAAATAAGTACCTATCGTTAGGTATAAACTGGTGTCTTTGTGTCACAACACTTTCAATGCTGCTTTTTGTTAGCAAACAGACAATGCAAATCATACTTATAAGTAAAAGTAAAGTTAATAAAGAAGTCGATATCTAGAGCTAGGTCAAAATGTCATGAAACACAGTTAGGCACTTTGTATTTGAAGACATATTTTCAGATGGGACTGATTTTAACTAAAAATAAAAATTAGAAAGATTTTAGAGAGCTGTCGACGCTGGACGAAAAAAGTTTAAGAATATTTACAGGAAGGTTTAAACAAGTAACGTAAAATAAAAGAAAAAGTTATCGGTGTTTATCCTGTTGATGATTTGCAGGGACGCAAAAAACTTGCCCTGCGTTTCTAAGGAATACGGCAAAAAGCGACGCCAGACATGTATCGAAGGAACCTAACCTTTCATTATGAGTAATAATAATAACACAGAATACATACTAGTATCTACGTAGTAATAACTAATTTAAGGCCATAAAGCACAAAGCTTAATATGTTGTGAACCATTTTAGGAAACATTACTCAAAGTTAGTAAAGTATGGGCCTTAGGTCATATTAAGTCATATAGTTTTTCGTGGTCACTAAACTCTGTTGTTGCGATTTAATTAGAAATGTTTGTGATTTAGCTAAATAATGGTGCGAGAGCCCACTGCACAAATACCTATGTCATCGAGTAGCCCAATAGGCTATCTTTAGATCGTTAACAGACATCTAAATGTGTAAAAAAATCAGGTCTGCCAGTGCCGATCCTGCCGGGTCATGGAAATAATTGAAATTTTTTGCCGTATTTTTTATTTGTCAAAATTTACCCGAATGAAAGTTCTGGCAACAGTTAACCATTGATTAGTTATGTAAAAAAAATTGGTCTGCTATTGCGCACCCTGCCGGAAGTACCTGGCAGACCCCTAAGAATGTGCCCTTCACACCCTTTACCTACCTCAGCGAATACCCCGATGAAACCCACGCCTAATAATAGCCAAGGTGACCCTGATAATAGCTTAAAAAGTCTGCCAGGTCTAAACTTGGCGAAACTTAGTATTCGAGGCATTTGAAGTTGGTGGAGTTGGATTATTTCCATGACCCGGCAGGATCGGAACTGGCAGACCTGTTTTTTTTACATGTTTAAGATAGATAGATAAACTCTTTATTGACACCAAGATACCAATAAATAAAAAAAAGAAAATCTTACAAGTAGGTACAATGGGCGGTCTTATCGAGTGCAAGTGGCAACACCAATGTAAAATTTAGGTGTAACTGACCGAATGACCTTTGTGGACGCAAGACGGGTAACACGGGGCTGGGTTGGGTTAGCCTTGCCTAACATTGAGATGAGATATATCAATGTAATAGTGTCTACATTTTTACTTATTTAAATATTCGCTTTCTTTAAAATAATTTCAAAAAAACGTCTAAGAGGTGTTTGTGGGACCATGGTCCTTGTAGTTCCTGGGTCCCTAGATACAGGGAATCCTAGTTAGGGTCCAGGATCATCTATGTATGTGATCGTTGGGCGTTGTATTATTTATTCTGTGTTAATGTCTGTCTACATGCGCATTGTGTATTGTGTAAGTATTGTGAAGTTGAATAAATGATCTTCTATTCTATTCTATTCTATTCTATTCATTGCGCAGTGCATAGTGTAACGCTGTTACGCGACACTTTATAATTTAGAGTTCCGACTGTGGCAATGCCACTATTACCTACCTACCTATGGGCGGTCATGTCGCTTAATATCAGGCAAACGACTAGCTCATCACGTCATTCGTTTACATGAAAATTATAAAGCCTCCTTGTCTTGTAGGTAAGAATTTCATATGCCTACTCTGTTTAATTAATATGTGTGGCAGTCATAGCCTCAATACCATTTTAAAAAGGCCAGTGCGTGTTCAAACTGCATTCCACCTAATTATCCCATGTTCAGAGGGAATTATCGAGTGTCAGTCAATGCACTCTTCGTGTAATTATGTGAACGGAAATACAAGATAAACGGGTTAAAATTGGTGCAGGCATTGATTTGCTGATTGCTCTCAATGTTTACGAAACAAGTTTGGGCCGTTACCATTTTCAGGTTGAGCCATTTTGAAAGCGCGGTCCGACAACGACAAGTACCACATGACTTTTGTATTTAGCCTAAAGAACACACTAAAGAACTATGGCATGTAATAAAGCAAAAACGTCTTTACACACAGCCCCCGCAAAAGGCCTCGATGTGCATGAAGTCACAAGCAACTGTATGTATACATAAAAATTGATTAAATGACGGCTTTTTACAGAGCTATACCTAGCTCTGAAAAAAAGCATATTTGTGTTAAACTAAAAACACCAAAGAAAAAAAACTGATTTCTGACACCGGGAAAAACATAACACAAATGAAAGGCTTCTTATAATAAAAGTAGAAAATAACATACAGCTGAAATTACAGGCATAGAAATCACTAAGTACCATATTATAATTATTATTGATTTGACTCTCGAGCCTTGAGACTGGGTTGCCAGTGCAAATACGAGCTACCCCAATATACAATGGATTTGGCGCCAGTGCCAAAGAATGCACCTAGCCAGCAATGTCGCCATGTATCATTACGCAAGTCTAGCCTGACTTGTTAACCTTGTCTTTGGCTGTGACTGTGACGTCAATTGCGTAAACATTGACTATTTGGTTAGAGATAAAAATAAATATTATGTAAATATGACACATTCACGACAATGTATCACAATAGCAATTAATGCAATAACACCTAAATTAAATATGATAGTGTAGTGTATAGGCGCACGTACCTAATTAATGATAAAGTGATTGACGATTTTAACATTTTATTTTAACCTAAGCATCAATGCAAAGTGTTTAATAAGTAGATATCAATAATAACGAATTATTCCAAAACTAGTAAAGGCATATTTTTTTTCCTCTTTGCCTTTTTCCCATTTGGAGGGTCGGATCCCAATCTAACCTGTAGTAGCGAGCTACCAGAATTACACGAACGACTGCCATCTGACCTCGCAACCCATAAGGAACCAGTAACAGGGATGGTTAGATCAGGTATCAGATTCTATCAGGCGTCTGACTACCCGTAACGATTGCCATAGATGTTCTTATGACAACCGGGACCGACGGCTTAACATTCTCTCCGAGGCACGGAGCGATGGCATCGAAAACTGCACATAACTTACTAGATAAGTCATTGGTGCAGGGCCGAGGATCGAATCCGGTGCCGTAAGGTTGCGAAGCGCACATGCTACCGCTTGGCCACCATCGCTGTCGCGTATATAATTCGAAAAAAAAAATTGGTCATAATGTTGACGTCAAAACAGAAAAATTGGTCTGAAATAAAGTTGGTAAATTCACACCAAGTAGATTTGAGAATAAAGCTAATCCTATGAGTTGAAGCAGGTCAAGCAGGTCCTGATAAAAGCAGTTAATCCAAAAACTAACTCACTTTTACGCAACCTCGTTCGCCTGAAGTCTTCGACGATGACTAACACTTTGCCGGACACCACCATTTTTGATAACTTGATCCTTTAACCGATTTTTAATCAACTTTTTGAGTTGCTTGTGTCGACTTGATAGCTACAGATGCTACTGGGAACTGACTTGAAATTGTCAAAATTGCAGTAAGTGGGATGTTTATTTCCCATGTTTACATTAGTGATGTCATCTCGTGATGTTATTCTAATAAAAACTGGAGATGTATTGGCAGTTACCATGTACTTAGCGAATTTACACTTCCCCCATGTACCCAAGTATTATGCAGGTGTGGAAAATTACATTTGGTATGTAAGTCATACCTACACATTCATGGTTTGATTAGCTTTAGGCAAAAATCTGAATTCAATTGGCATGTAAATCGGTCATATATTATTAAAAAAGAACATTGGCAGAATTAATCTCAACGGATTTTTAAAGATAGATTTTATTATTATGGCAGTTGGAGTTTGTGCAATTAAATTTTTATTTATTGTAATTACAGTGTTGCCACAGGTACTATCTACTCTACGTCAGTAAAAAAACTACCAGATATCGATAAAGACGTGTATGTGTAGACGGTAATAAAGTTCTTTCACTTGCACTGTACCTAGTGTAATTATTCATTCTTGTCTATAAATTGCTTACGCTTTATTTAACGTGCAAATTTTTGCTAACGTCTATTGGTAGCAAATTAAGCAAATTAGAATTTGAGGTTAGCTTTATCAAAAGACAAACGGGCAATTAACTATACCGTTGTTTTCAAATGAGTTAATTTAAAACCGAATACCTAACATTTATTTTGAGAGTATGTGTCATAAAACAAAACAAAGACTTAGAAAGCGTAGGAGAAATCAAATGGGTGATACGTAGTTAGGTATTTTTAGCCGTTTGTGTTTTATTTTGATATCATGCGTGTTTCAACTTGTTCAAAAAATACAAAATGAGGCAAAACGATACATAAAGTGCAACTCCGCTAAAACTAAAAAACAGATTAGATATTTATATTTGGCTGATTGCTAACGATTGTAGGTAGATGTTCTAATTTACTTATAAAAAAAAATTAAACCTACCTATTTTAATAGATTCTATAATTGGGTATCCTAACATAGACTTGGCGAAGTTGCCCACCACTAGATATTCTTGATTATTTTTATCATTTTGTATTTAAAATAAACTTCAGCGAGGTCACACCAGCCCGAATCAATCGAAGCTGTTAAAAATGGTTATATGCATATTTAAGAATTGTAATACTGTGGTTGTAGGGTAGTTTCATGGTCTCAGTCCCCACTCGATCCGAATAATAATACCAAATATTCTACTACCGATTAGTAAGATTTGTACAGTCAGGAGAAAACGTAAAGTAATATTTTTATTTATTACTTACTTATTAAATCTTATTGAGCACTGGGGACAGAGCCGTTTCATGTTTGTTAAATATCGAGGGCGTAGTGCGGAAATTAGATAACTAACAAAACCGTTATCGCAAGAAAACAACGGTTTAGTGCTTTTTTTTCGACAAATTTAGCAATAAAATTTTTTGTAAGAGCAAGATTACTGTGGGCGTTTTTATATGTTATGTAATGGCTCAGTATACAACTTTTGAGTTCATCATGGATGCCGCAGCTCTTTACATAATTTTTTTAAAAATCTGGAAAACTTAATGACCCTGGTCCTGGTCCTGGCCCTGTACCTGGTTATGAGGTAAAACTGAATTACTAGCTTTATACATTTTATGTGACGACAAAATGGTGATACTGTGAAATTATACATTATTTGGTCAGTTATTCACTTCTTCCTCTAAAGTTTTACAGCTATTATTGAAGGTTCATTTCTGTTACAAAAATACCTTTTTTGGAATAATTTTGGCACGGATAAGTATATTCGAGCTAGGGTAAGACCAAAAGTTGCGTCGTGATTTGAGCTTTATCTTCATGCCAAAAAGTTGATTTCGCAAAAAGTGTTAGTTATCTAATTTCCCCACTATGCCCTCGATATGTACCTTGACGACATCTACATCTTTTTAGTTCTTTTCTATATCCTGGCTGGATTCAAAAAACAGCGCCAGTCCAGGATCCTGCTATGATATGAGTATGACCAAGGCGTGTCGTTCACTGTTATGCAGCAAAAAAAAAACAAGTTTTGTCACTGTGCAAAAATTTAAGAGTTGTCCACGACACAGGATCAGGCGAGACCGTTCCGCTTTCGTTGGCAAAAATAGACGGAGAGCAGAGACGAACGAATGGGCGTGCGACCGGGCGGCCGTGTCGCCGCTTCCGGGAATTGGATTAGGGTTGCCATAATTACATAGCCTGTTACTACCTACGTAGCACAAAGTCAACTCCTTAACAGTGTTGCTAGACGAGTTTTTAACGTAAAAACTATAAAACAAAGCTTTTGAGTGTAACATATACTTTGCTTTCAATGTGATTAAAACTTAAACAAATTGTCTTTTTTTAGTAATACCTATATCTCTTTCTACTAATAAAATCAACTCAACTTAATTCACTGAAACACAGACGCTATGTTTTAAAGTCAATAAAATGAGTAGGTACATAAGTAATTAATAGAAATAGCCGGCCCAGTGCGAGTCGGACTCGCGCACGAAGGGTTCCGTATCATTACCTATAAAAACGAGCAAAAAAAAACACTTTTGTTGTATGGGAGCCCCTTAAATATTTATTTTATTCTGTTTTTTAGTATTTGTTGTTATAGCGACAACAGAATTACACCATGTGTGAAACAACTGTCTAACTATCACGGTTCATGAGATACAGGTGACAGACGGACAGACAGACAAACAGCGGAGCCTTAGTAATAGGGTCCGTTTTACCCTTTGGGTACGGAACCCTAAAAACCAATACTAGGTATACATACGTATCTTTTTAATGAGGAGGTCTGTACCTAATACCTATGTTATGCAAATACCCGCATTGCATTATTATCAGACACGCCCAATGTAAGTTGTTATTGAATAGGTTTTGTCATCCATATTCATTAATACCTACAACTACATCTATCTACCTACTATGTATTTAGACTTTCTAATAAGCTAATACTGCAACTAAGAGCACTAGACAAACAATAGCACGATTAGAAAAAAAGATACAAGTATTAGTACTACGGATACAGACCATTCAGACGAGAATCAAGTGGTTTCCTCTACACATAAAATGATAGAACATGGCAATACCAGTTTTAACGGTGACAACCCTTAATTATGTATGCAAAGCAAATGCAACGGGAAAACCTGACGACCGTAGCGACGTAGCATGTAATAATGACGTAGCCGCTCTTGTCATAAAGTGACATCAAAAGAAAGTTAATCGCTTTAGATTACAACCCTAATCTGGAGTACCATACGGTTGCAACCGGCTCTAAAAATACACTTTTCATGAGTGTTTAATTGAGTAAATAATATTACAGATTAGATGAAGATCAAACAAAAGGCTCAATTTTAAGTTACGGTTTACAACTATTATTTTTGTAGCTAGTAACACTGGTCAGAAATCTGAACGATCAAATCGGAATCTTTACTTTCCATCGATTTTTTAGGTAATGATAAGAATTATTTTCGATCTTGTTTGTGGGCGCATAACTTTGAAGGTTGACTTTCACTCAATGGAGGATTAAATAAAGAAATAAAACTTAATCGGCCCAACTGTGCCCTGTCTGGAACCCCAAATACAGAATGAAGACCTGATTGCAGCCGAGATTGGTTAACTGCGTATGGAGAGAAGAAACCGGTTGAAATTCGAGCAAGAAACCGCGACCACCAACCGATCGCATTTTTGCATGAAACGAGATATTTATGTGCACGCCGATGCGAGGCAGCCACGTATACATAATATGATTTCAGTGTGCCATTTAGTGCTACACAGTTGGCGGAAATATTTTTTTATACTGGCAATAATGGTAACTTTTCTTCATTATAATTTGCACTGGCTGTTAAGAGAAGGTGCCTGTTCCAACAAAAAAATAACAGTTTTACTTTAGAAAACTTGATATTTTTTGCGATCAGTTGTTATTGTTATTATGAAAATAAATAAAAAACTAATAATAAACTTACCTCTAACCTCCCTTTGCAATGTAGTGGACAGTCCTTCAGCCAGTGCAGCATCCAGCAAGTTAATATTTTCCCGGCAACGGGTGACCATCTCCGTCTGTGTGAAAAAAAAAACTTGCAGACAAAGACAAAATAATATCGACGCATAAAAAAAAACTGAAATTGTACACAAATAATTATAAAATGCTTCTAACTCACTGTCAAATCCTTTACATCTTCAGTTGCAAGCTTAGCACAACACAAACATTCAAATTAATTGTAAATTCAATCTAAAATAACAGTTATAGACAGCACGCTCGAACCTACAAAATGAAGCCAAACAAGAGAAAGTTGGACGACTAAACCCAACTATAATTAAGATAAATAATCACAAAACAAAAAAAACCTGTCACCTGGATCTTAATAACAAATCCATGGACACCTCGTTCCTCAAAATCGGATAAGTTAAGGCGTTACGGTGGAACGGAACATGCATATACCAATATACATACCCCCGGTGTCTGTTACGTTTGTTAAAGTTAAACTCATGTCAACTTTAAAATACTGAACGCTCATTGGTTGCCTGTTGGTCATCGGCTATCGTCAGCCAATGAGCGTATAGTATTTGGTAAGTTAACATGGGTTTGACAAACGTACGAGAAACTGGGGGTTCGACTGATAAAAACATCATCAGCCTGAAGACGTCAACTGCTGAACATAGAGCTCCCCCATAAAGCGGCTGCTCGCCTCCTGCATCCATCGACTCCCTACGGACTCGGTTTTGACCAGATCGTCGGTCCACATAGCCGGATCAAAACTTCCTAATACCATACGAAATCTCACAATCATAGCATTAATCTTGAGCAACGATTTTCTAAGCTCAGAGGTACCTAATCGTTACACGACAGCTCAAGCGCACCTATAAGACCATTCCTCTGATCTCAAAGACTTCTAGTACATATACCTCTTTGTTTTGGCTTCACTTTTTAGTTTTGAAAGCGCCGTCTTTAATTGACCTCATAGTCTGAGATAGGAATTAAAAAAACTGATTAATATAAGTACGATTCTTATTATAATAACATTCTCATTAAATTTAAAACATTTTTATAAATTGCTCTAATGTAATAAATTAAACAAATGCCCAAGCTCATTACGAAAATCAGATGCCAAAGCTAAAAAAGCAGAAAAGACAGTATCTTTTGGGTAGGTATTTCTATCAATGTGACCTATCTATACTAATCTAGAACTGATCTATCAAAACTATTGCATATTATGGTGACATTAGGGTGTTAATTGACTGAAACTCCATATTAATTTTCAAATTAACACGTTTATTAATCTAAACAATTTTTACAAAGATCACTATTAAGTTTAACATTTAGTAAAAAAAGATCTATTAACAACCTAACCATATTATTTATTACAAAATACAATATTATGTTTACAATTTACAACATTAACTGTGAGATATTTTGGAGTTCAGTCAAATTACATTGCATGCAATACTAGACCCAAGTAGATTATTTTTTAGATTTTATACAACCAAAATCAGAAAACTACACTAGCTTGATATTAATCTATCTCACTCAATGACAAGAAATCACGATTTAACTTATTTTACATTTAAAGTAGATTAAATACTTTGAGCGTACCAAGAATAAACCCCCTAATCCTGAACTGACAACGAAACCGTCAAATTTGACATCTGTCAATTTGACATTACATTTTTTTCAGTCATTTTTACTATGCCGCTGGGTAACCTTGAATGATTCCTAAATGAAAGCGTCCAGTACCTATCCCTGAATAAATTATAGAGATTTAAATTAATTAAATAACCTAATAGTATTCCTAGCACCATGTTTTTACCACCAAGATGAAAATGAGGTAACAAAAAACCAGGCAGTTAGTAAAAAAAAAACTAAACAAATCACAATCACTCACACAACAAAAGGGAGGTTAGTAGGAAGAAAAATAACTTGGGCATGAAAATAAAAACAAACATGAGCGTTAACTTGCGATTTTGTTACATGACAGTATCACTTTTAAATTGTAAACGTGACTGGCACATAGTTAAGTATGTACAACAAAATGTAAATAAACTAAATCATAATTAAGTACAACGAAACGTTAATATAATATTTCTAACGTCAAAAGTGAAACTGTCACAAAGCCTCAACTTCTGTTATACCAACCGCGTTACCAACTGAGTCGTAGGGCATAAACGTCAATAGCGATATATATAACCATCTTACTCACATCACTTTACGGCACCATAAGACCCACAAGTGCGAGCGAGATAGACATAGTGAAATGATTTATGGCCGCACGACTCAGTTGGTAACGCGGTGACTATAGTGTTATTTTAACTCATACGCTTCGACGGTCAGATTTTTAGGCGTCGTTTATGTAACATTTACATAAATGCTTCTTTGTACACACAAATAAATTAAGTACCTAATATTTAAAACAAAAATGGAATGTTTACGAGAGATCTGAATTAGTCTTTTATTCCTATAATTTTTACAAACTTCACAATAGGCCAATTCAACGCAATCCGACTATCGCAGCGAACGCATACTTACATAGACAATAATGACATAAGCCCAAGCTGTCACTGGATATGTACGTAAACTATGACGAGAACGGAAAAAGCGGCGACGGCGAGGCAAAGCCGGGCACGGAAGCAAGCCGGCCGGCGCGCCACGCACGATCGCGCGTCATCGTCCGAATAGCTACTTAAATCTGTATCGTATGTCCTTACGTAGTCGAAAGCTCGAAGGAGGTCCGGCGAAGAGTCATGTCGCGCCATTAGCGCCTCAGCCGCTTCCAACTGCGAGCTCGACCGGCGCACCAGCGAACGAACTTCTTCGGATTCCGAATCGGAATCCCCGTCCCAATTCCTCCGACTGTGTTTCTTCGGCGATTCGTCTTCCGAATCCCCGCTTTCTGTCGATCTCCGTCTCAGCTCTGACAGCGCAATCTTCTGCAATTCGGATTCCCCGTCCTTTTCGCTCCTCCGTCTTCTGTTTAGCGAGTCCAGTATGTCGGGGCGGTTGTTGACTTCTGTGTACTCTAGCGAGCTGTTAACCTCGTCGCTGGTTAGGTTAGAGCTGTGACGCCTTCGGCTTAGAGCTTGTACGTTGAGTAAGTCAAATTCGGGGGAGCGTTTGTTTTTCCGCTCGGTTTCGGACGGGCGTCGTCGTCGGTTCCCTTCGTTGCTTTCTATGCTGGTGTTATTTCTGGAGCGTTCTAGACTGTCGAGGAGCGATTTTTTGCGTTCAGCGCTGGACATTGACTTTTTCGGTTTGCGGGATGGTGTTTCTATGGGGGATCTTGTTAGACGTTTGTAGCGTGGGAGGGATCTTTCCCTAGACATTTCTGAGGGTGGTCTGCGTCTGCGGGTGCCACTAGGGCTGTCATTCTCTGGTTGTGCTGAGAGGCTCGAGCAGCAGTCTGATTGCGAGTCTAAGAAGGCGCGGTAGTCGTCACCGAATTCTAGCAGTCGACGGGCGGCGTCAGAGTCTGGTGCTTCGGAATATGGCTCGGAGTTGTACTTCTCCTGTGGACAATAGTAAAATTTACCTATTGAAAAATTTTTCATGGGTTCCTTATTCAATAAAGAGCCCACTATATATCTATCACGCTCGGTACATCTCTTTGAAAAACGTTGCGCTATTGTTGAATTAGGGCGATTTTCAATAAACCACTTAGGGATAGAAATGTCGGTAGATTAAGAACTAAGGAGTTTCGATTGGCTGTAACTTTTATTCCAGCCAATCAGGACCGCTAGATTCCAATTTACCGGTGTTTTTATTCGCAAGTAACTTATTGAAAACGCTGTTTATCACTTTCTTTTTTGCTGAGTCGTTACGTACTTTGTTTTGTTTTTGTTACCTTAATCTTTACAAACTACCTATTACATTATGCAAATCAAAAAAGCTAATGTGCTTATAGCTGATTATCTTTATGCGACATAGAACACGTGCGTTTGATAAATGCATTAAATTTAATTTATCAATATAAACGTTTAGTAATCTAAGTAAGTATGATTTATTCATTTTGTGGTTTTAGGTTTAAAAAATGACTTGCTAAATAGACCTGTTAAGACGAAAATAAGCAATTAAAATTTAAGTATGGATAATAGCCGTCCTAAATGTCTACTTAGTTTGGTGGACATTTAAGACAGCATGAATGTATAAAACCTCCGGATAGATCACGCTGAACTTATATTTTGAAGCACCTCAAGGACAAGAGTTTCTAGTCCGCTCGTCCAATATACAAAGCTTTTCTAATGATTAGAGCCAGATGGCGCTGTCTAAAATGTCTGTGTCTGTCAAGAAAATCGGCGTAGATCAACATTCATACATATATATGTTGATCTACGCCGATTTTTTTGTCTGCACAAGGCACATTATCACCATGTCTGGTGACAGTGATACCACACCAGACACCAGAGTACCTATAACGAATGGTCAATGAAACGAAAATAAGAATATCCCACGTTACGTTATTACAATTTAAAAAAATTGCTCAGTGTTATATTATCTGTCGCTGTGCATAATAAATCGTATGAAATCACATTTTACCGGTAAGTACAGAATTTATCACATTTAGAATATAAAAACACCACCACCATTTTGGTATTTTCGGTGCCTCATTAGTTTATGGGCATGCTGAATCCGTAGGTTTTATACGTCCATGGAAACCAATGTAATATTTACTGCACTAAACAGTATAGACTCGTGAAATGTTCGTTACCTTACAGTCCACTTTTGCTTATGCGAGTGCAAGAAAAAATAATGCCGATCAGAATAGAGTTATAATGAAAAATAAGGGTTTAAAACCTACCTGATAAAAATCCCAAGCTTGCTCTGAAAACGAGCTATGTTCCTCTGTGCCAGCCGTCATACTTTTGTCCGAGTCTTTGTCCATACTCAAGTCCCACAGCTGGTTCGGGTCCCCCAGGCTTAGCGCTATGAAATTCTTCTCTCTGTGGACAAAAAAGTCAATATACATTTAAACTGCGTGCTGAGGCACTGTAACATGTCATTACTTCCCATAATCATTATGGAGGATGTGGGCATTCGGTGATATGGCCGTGTGAAAATGGGCCTCGATAAAATAGCTTTCGATATCGAGAACGAAACCCAATTTGGTCAGTGAGTGTTTATTGTGTTACGACAACAGCAGAGGCCGCCGTCGGACGTGTGATAATATATTACATTTATTCTAAAATATGATACAAACCTTTCCAAGCTTCTAGCAAGTCTAGGCCTGACCGATCCCCCAGCCGGGCCTAACTTAAAGCTCGGGGCAACAGCTTCCTCGTTCTGTTCCGGAATGGCACTATCCTCTCGGCCCGATATGTGCGTCTTCTCGATGCTTCTGCGCAGGTTCGCTATTGTTGCTTGCTGCTGTTTGATCTGTTCCTCATCGCTGTCGTTGCCTGACGTTGATGTTGTGTCGAATCTGTGGATGAGATGTTGGTTTGCAAGATAGCCTTTTAGAGCCAGCTTCTTGGCGAAATCGTGGTAAAATTGCCGCAGAAGCCACTAAGATTCAATTCAGTGCCAGCTTCCTCAAAGTTATCATAGATGGCGTTGGATGACGAACAAAAGAAAAAGTCACCAATTTAGTTGCCTTTTCACTCGATTATGCAAAGTGCTGTGCAATTTTAGTTTCTACAAACCTGGTTACACAATGCAAGATCCCAAATCTTACCAAAAATTGAGCCGTTTTATTAAAAAAAAGAAATTGTATTTTATGAATGACCCAATAGATGGCGTCAGTTGTGGTTTTACTAAAAGCTGTCACTGTCACTGTTTCAAGCATAGACCACAGGTTAGAGGAAATGTGTCTGACAACTTTAAACTCTTTCGTTTTTATTTAGTTTCGTTGCGAGATACCTCGGCTTTATTTTGGATCATAATATTAACGTTTATCTATCTCGCAGATCTACTGTACTTCAATTTACTTAATAAGAATGCACCACAGGCTACTTAGGAGATACTACTGGCAATGGTCTCGTGGTCCACCCAACTGAATTTGACATTTCTTTGTAGGTAGTCTAAGCATTTTTTTATGTTTAAACTACTCTGTGGTTTGAAAGGTTTAAACTACGTACTTACAGCGCCATCTAGAAAAGAAGCGGAACTAGTGTTTTTTTTAAATAAAACTCCTCATTGCAAGAAACTCAGCAGTTCACAGCACAGAGTGAACGATGACTGACTGATGGCATGAAAGTTCATTCATCTTTATTTTTTAATGATTATTGAAGAAACTGGCTCCGAAAGTAGCTAGTTTGGAATACGTGACAATAGAAACTAAATAAAAACCTATCCATTGAAACTTCCAAATCTAAAATTGTGTATTTTTGTTTTTTTTTTATGCTAGAATGGGCATACGTTTGACATCAACTCACCTAGTGGTAAGTGACGAAGTTGTCTAAGGTGGAGCACGTTTGCCCATGAGATGCCCACTCACTCTTGACTTAAAAATACCCAAGTTATACACAGGAGGAATCACTGTTGCTGGAAGAGCATTCTATTCCTTGGCCGTTCGGACTGTGAAAGACTCAGCAAAACGCTTAGTGCGGACTTGTGGTACACTAACGACGAAAGGATGTAAAGAATCACCAAGCCTTGTGGTTCTATGATGGAAAAGGGATGACGGAATGAGCTGATGATGAAGGGCATGCGCACACTCTCCAAAATGTAACCGATAGAAGACCGACAGACCGGCGATCTTGCGTCTGTGTTCAAGAATATGAATTCTCCCTTTAACTAGTCTCTCATCGTCTCTCGTATGTATGAATTAGCCGACGTTGACTGCAACTCACCTGATGTTAAGCCACGATGCAGTCGAATGTATAGCGCTTTAGCCTAGATGTAGCACGTTGACCTGAGTTTAAACGGTTTCAGTCATGATAGCATACCTAACAATTGAGAAGTACTAACCTGCTTTTCCTCCCCGTAGCAGGATCACTGGCCGTACTCCTCTCATTCTTATCCTCGATCTCCGGGGTAAGCCGTCCACAGAATGACAGCGATTTGACGAGCCTCTCCTGTCTGGATGTATGGTCGTTATGCCTGCGCAGGCGCAGCTTTAGTCGCTTGCGACGCAGCCAATACTGTTTTTCATTCGCTTCCACGCAAGAGGTGCAGGCTTCAGTCATCGTGTTGGTACTTGATATGTGACCCTAAGGGAAAAAACAGTTGAGTTCCAACTTTTTAATTTGCGTTTGACGATACTTCAAGTCTTTTTTGATGATTAGTGATAATAATATACCCGAAGATTTCGTTCAGCAGTCAGGTTGCGCTTTTGGCGTAGATAAACATCATAAAATATAACAAAGTAACCATAGATACAATATATATAGCAAATCTTGTTTTAGTGCTCGTCTGACTAGATATTAGCTATACTTATCATAAAGCTAAGAATGTCACCAAATTGCATTGGTCTAGATCTAGATAGACAACTCGTCGCAGTCTGACTTAAGAACCAGTTTCCATTCCAATCCAGGTGTGAATACAGAACACCTTAAAGTGCAACTTAGGTATATTAAGTGCGACAAGTTGTATGATAGTTAAGTGTAGTGTGGCGCCACTTTCAACCTTATGGATGGGGGATCTCCCAAAGACTTCTATGTATACACTAGACATAGGACAGGACATCTCTAACTTGCACTGTCAACCACTGCAAATATCCAGCATCTTCTCGCTCATACGATGCTCAGTACTCAAAGCGACTGCACGTGCAGCAGTGAATAGCAGCAAAAATTTTGATCCGAATGTGCCATTGCACTAGCGCTGCGTGTTGGGATCGTTGGTTAGACGATTTAATCTCGTAAAGCGCTGCAGCGGATTTTAGTTTAATTATACAAAAAATGGCAAATATTTGTGCTTCGAATAGCTTCTCTAGTACATATACCTCTTTGGGATCTCCTTGGAGCTAAACCAATACTGTTGTTCACGCTAGCTAGCATTAAAAGTTCAACCATTAAAAGCGACATCTAGCGGCACATTGACACTTAAAAAAATGCAGCATTTATCTCGCATTCTCTCAAGCCATAAAGTACTGCTGTAAGTACAATATTGACAGTAATATTTACCTGTACTGTAGTAGAACTTCCTCCGAGCTTAGAGTTAGAGTTGGAAGGAGTGATTCTTTGAGGTGATTCAAGCGTGTTCAATGCCGATTCGGAATGATAGTTTGGCTTCTTGTGTGACATAGCGGCAACGTCGCTTGCCGTGGGAGTCGTGACGAGAGATGCACCCACACCGCTTAGTTGCGAAATGCAGGAGACCGACCAAGGTCGTGCGCTGTTGCCAGCTCGCTTCTTCCTTAACGTTACCTGTTAGATAGTTAGATACAAAGGCTTAACAGGCGTAAGTTATTATTGATGTTTGTGATAATTATTGGTAAAACACATCAATGTAGTAGGTACCTACTTTTTCTGGGATTTACTTATGATGATGAATATTAAATAATGAACATAAAAAGCACATAAATGAAAAAAAAAACATGAAACGGCAATACCTTCCGACACCACATTACAACACTGCAAAATTGCGATGATTTACTTTTAGGATGCGAAACAAAACCACGAGATGGCAGTATTTTCAAATTATACAACATACATGATCGTCTACCGTCAAGCACCCTCTGGCGAAGTTAAGCGCCAACTTACAACTAGCTGGCTGAGGTCGCGCACAGACTCAGAATCTCACTATATCGATATCGACAAATGAATAAACGCTCAAAATCAGAGCGATTGATAATTCTTAGATACTTTCTTGCTGAAATCAATGAATTCGCTGATGAAACGATAATACTAAGTCACTAATTCTGAATCTAGGTATTTATTTATGTTTATGAAAGCAATCTGTTAGTTATCTGGTTCACACAGTATTTTGCTTCGTTTGGGGCTAGATGACGGTGTGTAAAATAAAAAACGTACCACATATAGATCCTGGACCCTAAGATTCCCTGTATATAGGGACCCAGGGTCTACGGGACCATGGCCCTACAACACCTAGATCAAGTATTTGTGTAATACTTGTCCTGTCGCACGTAGAAGCCTTCTAGGTTATGATGGCAGACCTGTTCAACGACCATAGCTGTCAAATGGCCACGGATACTTGTTTATTTACCTTAGCGTGGTGTGTAGGAGTAACAGTGCAAGTGGAAGTGCTCATATCCATTGAAGAGTGAAGGTTTCTTTCTTCAGAAGTCAGTGACGTGTCCACCTCGCTCTCTGTTGTGTACTCGCCTGAGGCATCATAGCTTTCTGTTCCCTAAACGAAAAAGAAAAGTATTGAAAATATGGATAGATAAGAGACCAAAAGAAACCCGAAACCGAATCGAACCGAACCGAACTTTCGATGAGTAGACGAGACCCGTTTTGACTTTATAATACGACATAACCACTACTGGTAGAATTCAATTCAATTAGAACTAAATTGAAGATATGAAAGGTATGAATTGTTTCACATTCATTCAAGTGTTTAATACAATAAACTGTCATAGCAGGAAATAATAAAACATCCATATTCTGTATTTTCCCCTATCTTTGACAAACAATACGAAAAATTCATCACAGCCTTTTTATAGAGAAAAAACTAAAATTATTATAGCAAGTCGTGACTTTTGTAGCATTAGCCAGGCTAACGTAACCGTTGATTTTGATACCAAATCTAATAATTTATGAGATAAACTGATATGTAACTTTGAACTGATTAGAATACTTTTAAGCTCAGAACAGAAGTAAAATCACTCACCTGGTTATTGTCGTTTTTGCCTTCCGAACTCTGGTTGAGCCACTCTTTAATCCTAAACATTTTGTTCCTACTGACGTTCTTGCCTTCTTCCTCTAACGACAACGGCTTAAAGTTCCTTGTCCCTTTCTTCTTAGCCATGTGCTGATGCGCTTGCTTCTGTACCAATACTTCTGCTTGATTCACTAGTCTTTCCAAGTCTTTACATCTGGTGTTTTCTACTTTTAAAAGATCAGGCGTTGAGGCGTCCAATTTCAGAGTTTTCTTGTCTGTGTTATCTATAGGCAGTTCGCATTGGATTTCGACCGATGACGTCATAATGTCCGTTGAGTCCTCATTGGCTATTTTGGGTCCACCGACGTAGGTCCACTCTTCCTCCGATGACTCCTCTTGGCTTTTCTCATCCGTTTCTATCTTCTGCCGATCCGAGTCCGTGTCATGGTGCTTAAAGTAAAATGTTGCCAGATGTTTCGATTTTCTGTCTGTTTGGTTGAATCTCGATGAGTCCACTGGTTTTTTTCTCTTTATCACTGTTGGCGGTGTTTTGGTTTTCTCTTCGGTGCGGGCCGTGTGTTGTGTTTCAAGTCCTATAACAAGTAAGTAGCATCGGATGAAGAATTATTTATTTTTTTGAAAAAAAAACCGTATTTGCAAAAGGAATGTACTGAACTGTGATTCAATGATGTTGTTTTTCAACTAAATTCTTTCAATGATGTATGGTTCTATTATAGGAAAATGTGCGGTTTACTGAAATATTAAATCGAATTATATGAGCGAATATTATATTGAATGACGTCAATATGGTATAAATATGTAAGGATAATCAGGTGTCGGCTAGCTGTCTCTTTATGTATGACGTTCCTAAGTGCTGATAACGAATACCACAAAAAAATGATGAAACTCTCGTTATCAATCAGTCCGTCTGCTTTGAAGCGTAAATTTGCAATGAATTCGTTTAGTTTCCAGGAAATCAAAGCGGGAGTGTGTTTTATTGTTACCTATACTACACTAATAACGCTCAACGATCACGTACATAGAACCTGGACCCTAACTAGGGTTCCCTGTATCTAGGGGTCCAGGAACTACGATGACCATGGTCCCACAACACCCAGACACAACAAGCATTGCGCTTTTTTCCCTGAACACAAACTTGTTCTGTTCCGGGAGTCGAACCCGCTGCCTCTCAGGTATGTGCCAACAAGCTCATTGCTCAACTACCACACCACAGATGCTGTCAACAGTGACCGAGTAAGATCTTTGATTTTCTGAGGTCAAAGTGATGTTGAATCGTTGTTATTTGCATAGAAAATTTCATCCAACACGCTTTAACTGGTTTTGCATAAAAACCACACAAAAGAGAATATTCATTAAAATATTATTGAAACCATGTAAAAGAGAGAGACAGATTGACACAGTGGGATGTACATATGGACTTGTCACGTCATTACTGCTCCTCCTACAAGTTGGAAAAATGCAGGGTTCTGAATCTTGTCATCACGCCGAAACTACTAAATGGATTCAAATGAAACTTGGCATGATTCGAGTTCATATTCCGAGGTAGGCCATAGGATACTTTTAATCCCGAAATTCAGCACGTTTCCCTCGGGAGAGAGGATGAAAGTATTAATGTATCATCATCAACAGCCTGAAGACATCCACTGCTGAGCATGGCTTCCCCCAGAGAGCGCCATTTTGAGCGGCTGCTTGCATCCTGCATCAATCGGCTCCCCGCGGTTTTCACCAGATCGTCGGTCCACCGAGTGGAGGGCCGGCCTACGCTGCGTCTTCCGGTTCGTGAACCTTTCGTCCCCATCGGTTGTCAGTTCTACGAGCGATGTGGCCTACCAATTGCCATTTCAACTTGCTAATTCTAAGAGCTATATCGGTCACTTTAGTTCTCCTGCGGATCTCCTCATTCTCGTACCTACGTTCATTTTCTATTGTCTTTTCCTTCAACATTGGTTTCGCAATGCAAACGAAAAGGACAAAAAAAGAAACGAAAAAAGTGTG
The DNA here is from genome assembly GCA_910589525.2 of Ennomos quercinarius. Lineage (NCBI taxonomy): Eukaryota > Metazoa > Arthropoda > Insecta > Lepidoptera > Geometridae > Ennomos > Ennomos quercinarius. Next base: position 10,500,838 of record OU342507.1, on the reverse strand, counting down.
GTTTTTATAACTGGAATAATATTACAGTTTCATGATATCATCCAAGTATTCCTCAGTATACTAAGGGTGGGAGGTAACCAATTGTTAAAATAAAAGCTCTAACAAATTTTGACTATCGGTGGTTAGAGTTTGTTAGCATTTTTAACCATTGGTTATCTTAACTACTGATCAAAAACCCCACCCTAAGGCGATTGAAGTCGGTTTAACCCCCTTTTTTAAAAGGATGATATTGCAATGTCTATTGACACAAGTTACAAACACCTCCGGTCAGTTTGGTCCACTTCTTAAATTGTCATTTCCTAAATTGTCCTCTTCCTACTTTGTCCACTCCTAAAACACGTTTCCACTTACCATCTATCTGGTCAGTGACAGGCACCATTTGGTCAGTATCTCTATCGTCGAAACCGTCGCAAGCGCCGGGCACTCGTCGCTCGTCCGCCATATCGTCACAACCTCGCCTGGTCAGTTCAGATTCACAGTCAGAGCCGAAGCCGCGCCACTGGTACGTTATTGCATATTCTTGTTCCTCCTAGAACGAGACGGAGAAGGTATGCTAGTTGCTGTCCCCGGCAGATTTTACACACAACAGCCTGAGTACGTCCACTGCTGAACATAGGCTTGCCCCACAGAGCAACATTTTGAGCAGCTGCTTGCCTCCTGCATACATCGGCTCCCACCCTTTTGACCAGATCGTCGGTTCACCCAGTAGAAGACCGGTCTACTCCGCCTCTCTAGTTCATGGTCGCCAGCGCCACTCGAAAACCTTTCTTACCCATCAGTTCTCAGTTCTACGAGCGTTGTAACCTACCATACCACTAGACCACTACCATATCAAATTACTCAAATCTTGAGTACGGTCTATATTACAGCAAACAACTTTACTAACAAATATTGCAAAATATCAAAAAATCCTGTTTCTGGTGGACTTGTTGAAGCTGTCTTCATTTGCCATTCTTATTTTTCAGCACGTAATCAGGATTGTCTAAACTTTAGACTTTACTTTAGAATCTAAAGACATGTAAGCAAACAAATAAACCTGATTCACTTCATCAGCCGGAAGACGTTCACTGCTGAACACAGGCCTCCCCATAAAACGTCACTTCGAACGCTTATCATAGGGGGGGGATTTGCCATAATCACCACACTTGGCAGGCGGCTTGGTGATCGCTGAAGATTCTAATGTACCGAAGAGAATGCTGCTGCCCATTCTCTAGATGCCCTTTGCACTTATGCCGAGATTTCATACGCAACATTTGAATGAAATCTTGGCTTGATCACCGATTCGCATCTAAGCGTTGTTCTTCGTTAAGCACTATCGTCTTTTGAAATTTATGGATCTTTTAGCAGGATTACTTCAGCAGGAGTACCGATTATTGTATAGGTCCTGATGGCGGAAACATCAAGCCTTTATGTGAGAAGACACTGCTACTTATAAAACTTCAGTATCATTAGGCAGACTTACTTCAGAGGCAGACTGGCGACTATCTAGTGAGAGGTCCCTACGGTGGGAGTAACGGTGCTGTTTCACCGGAGTGCGCTGTCTCCTCGGCGAGCCTCGTCTGCTCAGCCTCGGCTGCTTCACCACCGGCTCGTCGTCGCTGTCGCTTGCCACTTCCACTGAGACACCACCCTGGAAAAATGGAGATAATCCTTTAGTATCATCATCATCATCATAATTTTCTTCTCTTTCATCATATTCATCAGCCTGAGGACGTCCACTGCTGAAAACAAGCCTCCCCAAAGAGCGCCACTTCGACCACGTGGTTTTAACCAAGTTGTCGGTCCACCTATGTGTGCAGGGCCAGACTTTTTTTATATGTAAACGAAAGACGTGCCAACCAAGTTGTTCGCCTGATGTTAAACGTCACAGTTGCCATAACAGTTGCAGATCACTCGGCACTCTAAATTATAATGTTTCGCGTGACACTGCACTGCGCACTTCATCCTGAGACATAACACAGTCTAGTAATAAGATTACTATGACGAAGATGATGACGATACGTTACTATGATTGACTGTGATATCAAATCATAGTCTCATTTGCCCAGTAATTTCACTAGCTACAATGCCCTTCAAACCGGAACACAGTAGTGCTTGCACACTACTGCTTGGCAGAATAACTGGCAAAACACGGTGCTATCTACCTAGACGGACTTTGCAGAAAAAATCCTACCACCTAGTAAAACCAGCCTACACTTACACTACACTACAGCCTAATACTTAAATATAATTAATAATCAATATCATATTCTCGATTAATTGGGGTGAAATGACAATAGTTAATATCGCATATTTGTGCTTCTGCAGACCTGTGAATGGATGCACTATCAGTACCTTACGGGTATAGATTGCCGAAATACACTAAAATTCGCAAAATGATTATAACAGCTGACTTGTTATTTACAAATTAATAACAAAAATGACATACAATCATCTATTGTTACAAAATGAATAAAGAACTAAAGAAACAGCATATTTTCGGGTTATTCGTGAAGAACACTAACCTTTGTATTCCGATGGAAGAACGGAAACATATCCTTCTGCACTTGATGATAATACGAGAGAGGTAACATTGTAACTGTAACTATACGGGCACTGCATTAAACAATTAGCAAGCAACTTTAGCTGCATTAAACAACCAGCTTGCGACTTTGATTGCATTAAACAACCAGCTTGCAATGGCTTTAAACAAGTTGCTTTCAATTGCATTAAATAAGTTGCTTGCAATCGCATTAAACAAGTTACTTGCAATCGCATTAAACAAGTTGCGTGCAATTGCATTAAACAAGTTGCTTGCAACTGCAATTATTGCAAGTTGCTTGCAACTTTGATTGTAATAAACCAATGGCCAACAACTGTTTTATACAAATGGCCTGTAACTTTGGATGTGTTCAACGTCGCTGTCGTATGTATGGCACAAAACAATTTCAACTGAATTTATATACACAAAATTGAAAACGATTTTTGTAAAGGACTAGATGCCTAGTTTCCGTTATTACTACTGACTGAACTGATTGAACCGCTGTAGTGTGAACTGTTCCAATATCAAGAGCACATTGAGGGCTCGACTTTTGCGTTTGCGTGTTACCTACCTGTATTTTGATTGATTAGATTATAGCGATAAATTATTGTACTGCATCATCCGTATCTATCGAACTTTGCATGATACAATAGTTAATAATATCGCAACAATTAAAATTGGTGCTGTGTGGAAAATAGTCAAAATAACGTCTTTTAATAATTAATTTTATAAACTAACCATCATTTTGTAGCGGAGGAATAGTTATTTAGTGTTTAGTTTCTCCCTATTGAGTTTGAAATGAGCAAATATAAAACAAGATAAAACACTGACCCCCATACTAATAAACGTTGTATAGCGGAAGAATAGTTATTTAGTGTTTTGTCTTTCTCTGTTGAGTTTGAAATGGGCAAAGATAAAACAAGACAAAACACTGAGTAGCTATTCCACTGTCATGCAGTGTTTATTGGTAAGGGGGTGAGTAGCTATTCTGCTGTTATGCTGTGTTTGTTATAGTAAAGCGGTTGGTATGTAAGTAAAAGATTTTGTTTATTTTCTTGTTTGAAAGGTGATTTGATCGAGTGTTCTTTGATTCCAGAAATCTGTTTAGCAGTTTGAAAATCATCAGCGCTTTTCCACTTGATAAAGAAAAAGTTTAAGTTTTCTACAAAATTAGTTCTACTTATTTCAAATTACGACTGCATCAAAATCCCAGTTCACTCAAGCTTTTAATAGCCGCGCACTATTTACAATTCACATCTATTCATAAATCAAACCTTATTCATAAATTAATTTACGACCAATAAACGTCATTTTTTAAATCTTTCCCGTTATTTATGCTTAGAGAAATCACATAAATTGGTAGAGGAATAAAATGGAACGGCGACTATTCCTAGCTTAAATAAATATAGCTATTAGGTGGGTCAATACCACAAGCTTGTAGATGGGGTTCAATAAATTATAATTTATAGAATGACCCTTTCAACTTTGTGTATTGTGGTCGTATATACACATAACGTTATACTTTGTCAGAGTATGGAACCTAGTAAGGTACGTTTTTTAGTGTTAATTTAGTAAGTAGTAACAGGTTCTCAATCAGTGTGTGTTGCCAGTGATGACTTATGGAACTGAGACATGGTCTCTTACTGTTGGCCTCATTAGTAAGCTCAAAGTCGCGCAGCGAGCTATGGAGCGAGCTATGCTCGGTGTTTTCCTGCGGGATAAGCTCCGGAACGAGGAGATCCGCAGGAGAACTAAAGTGACCGATATAGCTCTTAGAGTTAGTAAGCTGAAGTGGCAATGGGCAGGCCACATCGCTCGTAGAACTGACAACCGATGGGGAAGAAAGGTTCTCGAGTGGCGACCACGAACCGGAAGACGCAGCGTAGGCCGGCCCCCCACTCGGTGGACCGACGACCTGGTGAAAGCCGCGGGGAGCCGATGGATGCAGGAGGCGAGCAGCCGCTCAAGGTGGCGTGCTCTGGGGGAGGCCTATGTTCAGCAGTGGACGTCTTCAGGCTGTTAATGATGATGAACAGGTTAGCCTAAGCTGTCAGTTTTTATGTATTTTGTGGTAGTATTTATCTATTTACTTTTAGGCTAATTGTATTTTTTCTCATCTTTTTTAGGCTAGAATAAAATCAAAATAACCGTAGCCAGTGCCTTGGATACTGCCTAAGGGCATTGTTTTCGTGAACCTTATTATTTTCAATATTCAAATTGAAATAACGTCACGGTGGACTTTTAACTTGGTAGGTACTTAGCTAATGTACTTCACTTAATGTTTTACTCAATTGAGTTTCTGGAGGGGACGAAATTATACCGTCACATTTTCGAGTTAGGAGGGGTGAAATTCAATTGATTTCTTTGTTATGGAAACAGTATTAAAATGTGTGCATTTTTTTGTTTAGTTCTAGGTACCTCACTAGCCTAGTACCTAGGTACCTTTATAAAGCCAAAGTCTGTTGAAATAGTCTTTTTGTCTGAAAAATACTTTGTCTAGGTACCTATACTTTTAAAAACTAACTAAATTAGTATTAAAAACAAAATGTTGGTTAATAATACATATTTATATGATAAAGCAAGACTATGCGGTCTTCGTCATGCGACATTCAAACTGATAAATTATCTAAGGACATTCATAATTCAAAGAAACAAAAAAACCTTGGATAGAGATTGCCGAAGACTTTTTTTTTTATGCCACAAAATTGTCTACGCTTTTAAAACCGCTGGGCGCATATAGTTCCTTAAAGAAACCAACAAATCAAATCAAACCCATTACTTTAACGAAAGCCCCTACCAAGTAGTGGCTAATTCGCAACGGGATAAAAGGCAGGGGTTCTAGCTCCTACTCCTATCCCATTAGCCACTTGGGTCATGTTTGCAAACAGCCGCGGGTGGTTGATCACCCATTGTATTCGAGAAATTGCACAATCGCAATAAATTTTGAGCTAGTTGACGTGGGAAAGTGAAAAGCTCATTCAACAAAGCATTCCGGGTTTGAAGTTGACGATGCTCACAGAATTGAATGCATCGTTCAAAAATGTTTAGTGATAGTTTAGTTAATTAATTGAAAGTGGTTGACGTCGCAGCTAGAAGCTGGATTGCTGTTTATTTCACTTGTTTATGATAATGGATAACGTAAATAATGAAACTGTAGTTCCAAATAATTCAATGAATGAGATTAATAAGAATGGTTTATTCTTTTGTTAGAACGAGTGTTTTCTAATTGGGTCCGTGACATTATGCCGTGAGGTTGATTCAGCTATTTTTATTATGTGACATTTAGTAGCATCAATACAACTCTTAGTCAGCATTTAGCAATCGATGGGTACGTTATTAAAAACTTACGTTGATTGCACATAGAGAGGCTCAATAAATGAAATCACTATATTTATCCAGATACAACTGGAGGGTAACAAAAATAAATCGGAGAATAGCAGAAATTCATATGCCCGTAAAATCGTACATCGTAACCTGTGTTCAGCAGAGAACTCCAAAAATGATGATGATAAAGGGTGAAAGTAACTGGAACTAAATAAAGAGCAAGTTGTCATTATAATCATAGTAGTTAATAATACAAACCTGGTTCTCAATCCTATTGATGCACGCCTCCAGATGGCACTGCCACTCAATGGCCCTCAAGTATAAAAGGTGCCAGCGCCTCTCTAAAGCCTTGGCCGCGTCACCGCTGCCGCATAGCCGCACCACCGAGCTCACGATCCGTCTGTGGCATTCCACGTCCTTCTGCAATACCTGAAGGAAGAATAAGCTCAATGAGTTAAGGTCATAAAATGCAGGCAGATGTCATTTAATCCACCGAATGTTATAAGTACGACACACGTACGCATTTTAATGGTAGCTCCCAACGGATACCACAAAACAGATCCCATTTTAAAAAAAATGCCATCCGATCCCAAATGTCTTTTAATAAGAGTCCCATCGGATTGTTCAGATTTGCACAGCTAATGTCAAAAAAGAAAAATGTACAAACCCAATGCCCATTCATAAAAATGTCCAATGAATGTGAAGATGTGACATGCAGTGATGATAATTATATTCAGAAATCTTCTTCGGTGGAAGTTAATCGGGAATTAAACGCTTAAAAATCGAATTTTGTATGATCAATAAAGAATGATGAAACACCTATTCAAAGTTATGTCGAGTAATACCAATATATCTAATCAAAACAGTGATGAAAGCGCTGGAAAGATTTATAAGAGAACTCGTTCAAATAACGATACGATGGAAGATCAAGAATCCGATACGATAAATGATAAGTATGTTGCGCAAGAACATCGAATGCCGATAAAGGGAGAGAAGGTACTAATAACAAAAAGGAACGTACTAGTAACAAAAAAACAATTTGATTTTACACAATACGGTGAGACGGTCGATGGAAGACCGACCAATCAAAGTTAACAATGGATTGCAAGAACCTTTTTAGATAAAGAGAAAAAGTATATCAAAAAGCAACAAAGGGTGGAACGTGCTCCGGTAGTTGCGCACGCGCTTGTCTATATGACACGATACAGTAGTCAGCCTTTGAGAAAAATATCTGAAGTGACACACTGTTCCTTGAACTCGTTTTTGTAGTCTTTCATCAGCAGGCAAATACATCTACAGAAATAACTATTATGATTATTTAAATTATGTGAGTAATAAAAAGTACATAATATCAGTACGTTTAAAGGCCCCTCAGATAAAACACGAGCTTCAATTGAAAGTATTCAAAGGTCAAACGCATGGTCTGTATTATGTATATGTATTGATCAGGAATAATAAAAGCCGTTAGCACCTGCATACTTGATGATGATTGTGTCGACAAATCATGTTTTTTTAAGAATGAAGTGCAGACAGAAATGAATTGTGTAAGAGTAAAGTATGAGAAAGAGATGGTCTTAGTTATGTAAAACGGACAAAAGTTAAGTTATTATTGAAATAAAAATGAAGAATAGCAGTTGTCTAAGCCTAAGAATAGAAAAAATATGGTAAAACTAAATATAATATTATGCGTCTTCAATTATCAGTGTAAGACGACTGAATATTCACCATATTCATAAGACTAGTATTTTCAAACTAATATTTTTAAAGCTCTGTTCAAAAATGAACAGCCTAAAGATAAAAAACACTCTATGGGTCTTTAATTATTATAATTTAAACGTTCACATTAAAGTCTTCCCAAAACAACCAATAACTACCAATAAAAATAACTGCCTGCTGCCGTTAATTGGGAAAGAACAGTTAACAGTGGAGTTTATCAAATCAAAAGTTTATAAAATAGCAATTATAAACAGTGGTATGATCGCATATAGCCTATAGAAGCTGTTAAATTCGATCAAACGGGTCCGGAAGAAAAAGTAAATGTTATTGAAATGGTAGAGGGCTCTAGTTATGGTAGTTATGTACTTGATTAATTGAAAACAATACATAGATTACGTAGAAGTACCATAACGGATTTGAATAGACTAATACAGCTTCATTACTGGGTTTGAAAATGGTAATATTATCTCCATGTATAGCATATTAATGACGATATGGACGATTCAACTTATAATGATAGAGCAAAGGTACTGTTCGAGTGATCCTATTATTATTCTTGATAAATATGAATTTGATATTCATACATTCTCTCTGACACCGTAAAAATGAAACCTATCTAAAAGGTCGAATCTTCACGCATACACAAATTACTATGGATGAAATGGCTGCGATTACATACCGAATTACAAAACTCAGGCAGTGCATCCAATTTCAACTACATCGTATAATTTGTGTGAGAAAAGGTTGTATTAGGAAATTAGAAAGTCGAAAAGAAGTAATCATTTCCCGGGAATAATGGGAGTCATTGAATAATATGTAGATAAATAGTTAACTTGGATATCGATGACAGTTTTAGTGGGTAATATCAATTTGGAAACCGCGGGAGACTTACCAATACAAAACATTCCTGAACTAAAATAAGTGTGAGGATGAAAGAGTCAACTCTGGAATGTTAAATAAAAATGTTCTAATCCATAAGGTTATAAAGATTTCGAATAATTTACTGGTAGCCAAATTCATGACTTGCAGAGTCAAAAAAGAAAGATTTTTTATCAACATTTGAAGTTGACAGCAAATAAGTAAGCAGTAGAAGTTGACTTTACATTCTTTAAGTAAACATTTAACTTGCATTTCATTAAACAGTTTGTTTTTGTTTGTTAAATTTCGTGCTGTGTTAGCTGTACTCACTACTGCAATTTTTGTAAGTTTGACTATCATGTTTTTGAAAAAGTTTTAAAAAAGTATATGATTGTAAAAATGGTCCGAGCGAATGTTTCTACTCTAGTAGACATTTTATAGCTAACGTGGTTAATGCCTTTATTAAACTTTTACACTATACCAACTTATTATTAGAACTAACTACAATACAACCGCCTATAATCACAGTGGTTCTCGACGTGGTTGATTGTTCTAACAAATACGTAGAAAAAACTACATACAACTTAAGGACATTAACAATCCCATGCATTATCAACCCGTCTTCAATACCTGTAATTGCTAGATACAAACGCTAAATGCCAATAGGTTTAAGGTCAAGGCTGTCTAAAAGGAATGCTAGGCTAGACCAAGAAAGATGTCTTTTAGTATACAATTACAGAGATTAATATCGTGATATGTCAATTTAGTGTATGTACAGAACAAGGACTTTTTGTTTTTATTTCAGGCGTTGCAAATTGTTACTTTACCTGTTTATTATTTAGTAGATATCTATTCTCCATTTTAGGTGACACCATTTCTGCCTTATCATAAATTACAGTTATCTCACATAATACCACAATTTGGGCATATGCTTTTCAACCTCATTGATACCAAAAGCTGAATTTTTCATTATTATTATGCTATATATTACAGTACCTACTGTGTATTAAATACATATACCACAGGTTAAATAAAGGACAAGCCCAGTATCGGATGTTGTATTGATGTAAAAAGTTATAATATAATAATATAACAAAACAGTGCAATCAACTAGATTACACAGTACGACAACAATGCTAATACGAAACCAATATGGCGTACTATAAAAATTAGAGTATTTGAGTAGACTCGCACCTAACAACACAAAACTATACAACACGTCTCAAAAGAAAGCAAATCTTCCCCCAAGAAATGTGAACTGTAACATAAAAAAAGTGTGGTTTCTCGCTGGAGAACTCTACTTTAATAGAAAAGCAAGATCCTGCCAAATCTGCTAAGTGATGCCACTGATCGCAGAAGTAAAAGGAAAAAAATATTTGAGTAAAGACATCAATTATTGTTTACTGTACTGATCATTTTCGTTTAGCTTCTTCGTTGCAATTACACCACTAAAGAAGCGCTTCTTAGATCGCGAGTTAGCTAACTAAGTATCATCCCATAAAATTCAAAAAATCGTGTCGAATCCATCACGATTTGGTTAGCAAGATTTGCTACTAGTGATAGATAACTTATGAAACTATAATTGAATAAATGCAGTAAGTACCTAGGTATTAAGGTAACTTTAGTGTCACGACAAAAGTGAGATTTTTTGTTTTACGTAACAGTTTAAAATTAAGATATTTAGAAATTACATTTACAATATTGTAGAAAACGCCCCCAAAAAGAGCCTGGCCAAAGTAACTATAATAAAAGTATACATTCGCAAACATAGTTTTGCTCTTCACTTTTTGCAAGGCAAAGCAATAAGAACGAAACACTAAGAGCAATGCTTTGTTTTTCTACAGATTGCAATGCTCGGATCGGTAATGCAAAACATAATGCAAAAATTGAGCTGTTCACCACTCTAAAATAAGGTAACAGTTAAACAGTAGGAACTTTGATAAAAAATCGGACCTCTATTGAGTACTTCGATAGAATAGCGTACAATAACATTGCGCAAGCTAGAAGCCAGTAGTTATCTCTGAGGTGAAGTCACGATTCTATTAGAGGTTTTTGTTGAAGCTTCTCGTTCATTTTTAGTACCGACTTTTATGTTAAGTTCTGCAACTTCGAATTGTCGGGTCAATTCCGACAGGTTCGATGTTGAAGAGCGAAATGATAGAATTTTTCGAAGCTGTATTACTCATAATTGTTAATACTCTTTTACTGAATGGTGAATTCTAGTTGATGATCTATTTAAAGTGGTTTTAATCACTCTTGATTTTCTTCAACTACTGTATCGTACAATCTTCGTCTACTTTACCTTGAACGTATATGAAGGAGACGAGAGAGTGTAAATTTCAAATCAGAACCTTTGCAATACATTCTGAATCAGCCTGCTGCTTTGATTTTTGAGTTATAATGTACTTATATCATTAATGTCGGTTTGTTTATCGCTGTTGGTATTAGAAATTATACACTTACGTTTATTGCTCAAGTATAATAATACTAAAATGATCCTTATCGCTGAATAGCCATAATAGAAGTACCTGAATCTTGTCTACCGTGCTGCCAGTTTGCTACACAAAGCACCATTAACGTTATCTTATTCATTTTCATAGAATATTATAATAGTAACTGGTAGGGTATCACTACACAGTTCGTTTTCCCTTTGTAGAAATAGTGAGTAAAATCAATCGATTTTTAAATCAAAAAGCTTTACAACAAGCCATTCTGAGAAGGTGCTTAGTTTTAATTTTTCAACCAATGATTATCATTAAATATTTCAATTTCCATCTTTTTCACTTTGACACCTTCACTACAGTATTGAAATACCTATTATCTACATTAACTACAAAAACATCTTAACCATAATGAACATCATCATTAAACTTTTCTATATTCCAATACCTTCTTGTCATCAGTAACAAACATACCTCTCTCCAACGTTTCACCCTCTGAATAACTCCTAAACCTAAATACTATTTCTATTACCAACACAAGTGCTTCAACTATAATTTCCAGCTATTAAATGCTCACAAGTCATAACCACGCCAGGCGATAGTTCCACTACGTTAATTGCAATGTCGCAATAAGCAATGAACTGCCTTCAATACGGCTTCGAAATTAAGACGTGTTTTATCTTCTGACAGCCGGCACAGATTCTGTTTCTTTGTTGAATAAGACCATAATGTGTCGGTATAATTTGTTCAGTACATAAAGTGGAGCCAAACGATTTATTTTTTAAGAAACTCTTTCTCCTTTAAAGCCAGTCTGATGGACGGGGAGCCATGCTGTTGGTTTCTTGCTCCTATTGCTATTGAAATTTGACCATCATCCATTTCAGTCTCAACAGTCATCCTAATCCTATCCTAATCACACTACAATATTATAAAGGCGAAAGTTTGTGTGTGGAATGTTTGTGACCTTCTATCTCGGTGACTACAAAACCAATTTTGATAAAATTCGGACTGCAGATAGCTTATACGCTGGATTTTCATCCGCGGGGCACAACAATTTTTAATATAGCTCCTAACATCTGAAGCCTATGTTGTGTGTTGGTGTTTTGGTTGTTGAGGACTACCTATTTTATTTATAAAGATATTATAGTTCTTAAAATAGTAGTAAGTAGTAGTCTTAGTTTTTAAGAACTATAATATCTTTATAGATATACCTGAAGTGTGGTTTACACTTAAAAATCAATCCATGATATTTTATTTATGTTTATTTTCGTCGTGTGAGATTTTCAAGGACTACAAGGATTTGTGGTGTACTACAAACAAGTAAACCACCTTCCCTTTGCAACCAGCATTCTCTGCTCTATTATCTTTTGTTGTCGTCAATCATCATCAGCCTGCAAATGTCCACTGCTGAATATATAGACTTCCCCGTGGTCTCTCCCTTAGTGCGTCACTTTGAGCGGCTGCTTGCCTCTTACATCCACCAGCTCTCCACGGTTTTTACTAGGTTGTCGGTCTATCTAGTAAGGGGACGGCCCACTCTGCATTCATGCCGTTCATGGTCGCTACTCCTTCCTTTAGAACCTTCCTTCCCATCAGCTGTCGCTTCTCTACGTAAAGTGCCATGCCCATCGCCATTTTAACTTGCTATTTGAAAAGCTATATCGGTGAGTTTAGTTACATGTTCATAGCACCATAGATATAGTTATAAACCACTGGTTTTATAACTATATCTTCGGATGGAGCTATTCATATAATAATTATCGAACTTCGCTTAAAAAGTTCGTTTGATCATCTATTATTCTGCGGATCTCGGCGGCGAGACAGAACCTAAAATGAATGAGGAGAATTTCGGATCTTATCTCGCAAAGAAACCCTACGCACAGCTCTACCTTTATAGGTCGTTTCATTATGCCGTTCGGGTCAAGAAGTAAGAGAGATTTTGTACGACACTAATCTAATACAGAAGCAGATTGTTTGATTCTCACTTACTGCTATACATTGTACCAGCTATGGTGTTGGTAATTTCGAGCTGGACAAGATAATTGTTGGGTTTCCAATGTTTTAACAGTTGTTAATTAAGGAGAAGGGACTAACAAGGCACTCGTAACGCTTTCTAGATGTTGTTTTGTTACGCGGAAGCTGCGTATAATGTTGTTTTGATAGACAGACATAACTAATCGTTAATAAATTAAGAGCGCGTGCTTTGGAAATTACAGATGGTTGCGAAATATTTTAATGTCTTAACATCTGGAGTACCTGCATTTTGCAGAGCAATAGAATAACAATCATAAGAGTTCAAGGGTTAATTTAGTTTAACTGTGCTCCTTGGTTCTACCCCCACGTAGACAATGACCACACTATCCCATACCACATAATTTTTCTGGATAAAAAGTAGGATACCTTACTACTTACTCCACCATGATCAAAATGTATCTAATCTACATACCAAAATCCGTTGAGCTGTTTCAGCTTCAGCATTCAGCGATAACAAATACACATTCATACATAGGGTACACATTTAGGGTTACTCCTCGAGTACCCTGATCCCCGAGGCCCCCGTCCCGGAGGACCACGAACACGATAAACTTGGTTGTCATTTATATTATTACAGTGGGATAGTAGAAAGTACTTACCTACTAGTAGAATAGGATATTGAAATGAATACTTTGGATACCTACCTACATAAGAAATGCTTTTTTGAGCTTGCCTCTCTCAAAACTTTTGTTTTCTCAAAGTATACTCCACATGATACGAACACTTTCCCGTTTAGTAAACTTTGCGACATCATCATCACTTTTCACCAGAAGGAAGGTAGTCAGTCCTACTAACCCTTTTATACACAACAAATCAATAAAACTATAGTTAGTAAACACAAAGACCGCAATTAGAAAAAGATTACTTATTCAAAAGGCCAAAATTGTATCGTCATCAAAGATGGATGAGTTTATACAATAAACACCACTTACATTAAAATAAAAGACGATCCAAAAACTCCAGACGGTAACAACCGAAGGCAAGCAACTTCCTGACTTGGCAATATTGCATAACACCAATAATAATGGCTATTATACACTGTCATAACCCGTCAAGGTCCAGGCGTGGACGCATGCCGGCGGAGTCATCGTCCCGCCAAAGACGGATTTAGCCGAGCGCCGGACGGAATTAGCCGAATGTCCAGAAAAGCACGCGGTTGCCCGCCTTTCTGCAAATGCCTCTGTGCGGTCAATGGCGGTGGAAGCCGTAAATCATACGAGATGGATGACAAATCAAAGAGACAGGATGTAAAGCAACATTGTGTGTAGGTATGTAAAGGTAGGTAGGTACCTGACATGAAGACTTGACTGTCATCGGATTCATACGCAAACTTGATTTTAAATGTAACATTGCTCAAAAACATTGAGCTAAACTAACGACTAGGCTAGACTTCACCATCTTTGAATTTTTGATTTTCATAAGTTGATAGAAGGAATAATTTCTGAAGTTTTCCTTTATCTCGATCAAATTCCAATATACCGATTGCGCGACACAATACACATCAAGATTGCCACAGATCTCCCTCCACCATAATGAGCAAACTCAAACAAGATGGACCAAATTAGAGGCAGTTGCGATAAAAAAAAAACCCTATTATGCGTAGCCAAATGTGCGGCCAACGTGACCAGCCCGTGAGAAATCAATTTCAAGGTCCATGGAACGAAAAATCACTGCGATGACGACTACACAAAGACTTTACCTCCATCAAAGATATTACACGTTGCTAGCGGATTGAGGAAACACACAGCGATTATAACACTTATAACGCTATGTTGTTTATGTTATGGAGAGAGCTATGCTCGGTGTTTCCCTGCGAGATAAGCTCCGGAACGAGGAGATCCGCAGGAGAACTAAAGTGACCGATATAGCTCTTAGAATTAGCAAGTTGAAATGGCAGTGGGCAGGCCACATCGCTCGTCGAACTGACAACCGATGGGGAAGAAAGGTTCTCGAGTGGCGACCACGAACCGGAAGACGCAGCGTAGGCCAGCCCCCCACTCGGTGGACCGACGATCTGGTGAAAGCCGCGGGGAGCCGATGGATGCAGGAGGCGAGCAACCGCTCAAGGTGGCGGGCTCTGGGGGGAGGCCTATGTTCAGCAGTGGACGTATTCAGGCTGCTAATGATGATAATGATGAGTGGTGGACGGCCTCAATGTAAACAATTTACAGAATGCTGTCAATGAATATCTAAAATCGAGTAATGTTCTTACCGACATTAAAGCAAAAACAATTAGTCCGCTAACAGCGAGCAAAATCTCGCCCATCTTATAAAAAAAGAAAACGCAGTGCGACACCTACAGATTCCTATGATTACTAAAGACTTCTTTCTATACCATGTAAGAGAAATACCAAATCGCACCGCAATTATGTTGTAGATAGTATTTCTTCTCAGCCTCGGACAGTATCGGTTCTTTGAGCCACAGCGGTTAGATAAATCAATGCCCAGAGAAATCAATCTACGAAGCACCGTTATAATATAGGTTATGTCACCGCAAAAGGAAGGACGGACACCCAACCGGCTTATGCTATAGCAATTTCGCAGTAGCATATTCTATCGGATACTCTCAATTTACTGTTAATCCGCTCCGAAGCCTTATAAAAGGCATCAATATGGTATAAATGAAGTTGTATTCTTGAGCTGTTCAATGTGCAGGTCAGTGGATTGGTGTCAGGTCAGGACGCCAGATGGCTAGAACAGCAAGACCTAGTTTGGTTTGAAATGAATTTAAATGTATCTTGGACAGCATGTTAGCTTAATGAGCACATTAGAATTTTATTTTTATCGCAGATTTATGTTAATGAAAGGATCTGGATTAATCAAAATTATTATCAACTTAATTTAGCAAGAGTGTTTAATGTTCGGCTCGCGCGCATATTACCGCTTCGAGTGCAATGATCAACTTTGCACACTTATATCATAATGTAGGTACTATACACAGATCTATATAATCATACCTAAATTGTCTCAGTATGTCAGTCGAGTTGTTTAAACCTACAGGTTACAAAAAATCAATTGGTCATTAAACCATCAGTTTTAAAGATCCTTCAAATATATTATTTCATTTTAAATGATTAATCTGTAATTTATTAACTGGTACCTGATTATTTTAAGATTACAAACTAATAACATAGAAGAGCCCAACTAAAAACAATTAAAAATTAAAAAAGAATGATGGGAAACAATTCTTAAAAATGAGATTGAAGTAGTTACTACCTACAATGTAGACGTAGATATTATACGAAGCCATAATTATGAAGTGCTATGGAATTAGATAGATGTTATGAAAACTTTTCAATTTTAATGTAACGGGTCTAATGTTAATTGCTGAAATTAGAACCTTTTTTTTAATAACTTAGAGAGCTATAATTTAGTGATTTCGATTTTGCTAATATGTTCGTTATTCTACATTTATAGTTAAACTAGCGGCTCACCCCGGCTTCGCACAGGTATAAAGTTTTCGCAGCGCACGCGATGAAAAAAAAAATTTTAGTTAGTTTTTTACACCTTGGGTTACATTATGGGAATTTTAGGATCCGTAATTTTTTTGCAAATATAATATAGCCTATGTCATCCGAGGATAGTGTAGCTTCCCAACAGTGAAAGAATTTTTCAAATCGGTTCAGAAGTTTCCGAGCCTATTCAATGCAAACAGACAAACAATCAAATCTTTTCTCTTTATAATATTGTTATAGATATAGACTAGCCCACGGCAGACCACCCTCATCAAGACCGATAAAAATATAATTACAAACGACATACCTACTTATCATTTAGTATTTGTTGAACTCACAGATCTACGTACATCCTAGGTCTATGGTTAAACTTTTGCGATGAACACAATTTATTTACACAAGGCCTAAACGCGATCTACTGTTCTGCGTTAACAGATAACTAAATTTAAAAAATACTAGATAAGTAAGCTTGATTTGGTTTTTGCGTTTGGACTCGTTTCTCGTTTTTGATGCAGAGTATTAATAGGAACTTTTAAGTACTCAAGTTTTGCTAGGACTTTTGCCGGGAACGCGGAAAAGTTCACGTCGTTCCATTGTTTCGTTGTTTACTAGGTGGTAGGACTTTTCTGCAAAGTTCGTCTAGGTAGGTACCACCGCTTTGCCAGTTATTCTGCCGCCAAGCAGTAGTGTGCAAGCACTGCTGTGTTCCGGTTTGAAGGGCATTGTAGCTAGTGATGATCACTCAGTCTAGTAATCTGCCCGCAAGTGCCCGTGGGTAAATTAAATGATCTGTGACTAAACACCGTGAAATCGCAGATCGTAATCTGTGATTCTGTGATACAACGTACGTAAACATAATTCGAAAGGATTTATGACAAGGCAAATCTTATTTTATTTTATTTTATTTTATTTTTCAATTTTTGGAAAACTAACAGCTAGGTAACAAACACAAGTAAATACACAAATGACAGAAGGCCAATTACAAGTTTCCACTAATAATTATAACTAATAAATACCCTAAATATTATACATACAATACTATAAATTTTAACATAGTAATAGCGTACCTATTATTAACATATAAATATAATAAACACCGAAGACGAATGAACACAATTTCGAGAAAAGGAAAAGAACAAAAGGAAACGACGATATAAAGGACTACTAATCTATACATACATACAAACTTAATAAGATAAATAATTATGCGAAAAATTCATTGCTTAACAGCTGCTTTAGCTCCCCGGCGGAAGTGTTGAAGAGGTCAACATTACAGACCTTGTTGAGCGTGTTGAAACAGCTGCTTGCCCTTAGTAGGTAGGAGTTTTTCCTATAGTTAGTTCGCACGCGCGGTACATGCAGGTCACAAAGCCTCCGTGTAGAAGCAAATGGTACACGCAGACCAATGCGCTGTAGTAATTCGGGACAGTCTACAGAACCATTTGCTATTTTGAGTAGATAGGCAATATCCGCTATGCGCCTTCTTTCATACAAAGGTAATATGTGGAATTTTCGACAACGATTTATGTAACCAGAGTGGTAGCTCTTTACCCTAAATTGAAGATACCGTAGAAAACGCTTTTGAATGCCTTCGATGCGCGTGCTGTAAACGTTATAAGCCGGGTTCCAGACTTGCGAGGCATATTCCAGATTACTGCGTACATAAGCACAGTAAAGAATTTTGAATGTTTTGATTGACTTAAAATCAGACGACATTCTTAAAATAAACCCTAGTGCCTTAGATGCCTTGTTATGAGAATAAATACTTAGAGCAGTATCTTTGTGTTTTGATTTGGCACATAGTGAAATCAGGAAATGCCATCGAGACATTGATTTGATAGGAAAAAAAATATTACCTAATACTTTAACAAAGTGTAATAAAATTGAATTTAATTGATTGATTGTTCGTGTGGTTCCGGACCGCCCCTATCTCTTCTCGTGAGTGCAGTACGAGTCGGCTAAGAGAATGTCCAGGGTATGGCCAAGTAGCATTCTGCTCGGACTATATTATAGTCTAATGCGATCACCAAGATGCCATGCCAAGCGTGGTGATTACAGAAAACAGGGCCTTAGGATGATAAACGTCCTAAAGTGGCGTTTTATAGGGGAGACCTATGTTCAGCAGTGTCAAACCGGGAGTTGTCTAGCGCAGGTAGGTACATTTTTCAACGTAATTCCGCTGTTTTTACTGAAGAAGTTACCGTTATGCTTATCATTACTGTTATGCTTATTATTAACCTTACGGCAGTATAATAAAATAACGTAATACATAATTCGTTTTTCTGACTACGTGATTTGCAACAAATCATCTGCAAGCTAACCACCAAATCTTACGAAATTTTGCATCGTCAGAATTGCGAAATCCCGCAATTTGAGATGGCATCGAGTTATGTTTTGGTATGCACTTGCTTGAGTTATAATTTCTAGGCGGTTTATATTTTTATATTGGTTTGTGGTTTTGTGATTTTCGAAAAAAACCATTCATCATCATCATTTTTCATTGTCGTACAGTGATTCTGCCTAATGTTCATACAAAAACTCATTTAAAAATAATAACGAATCTCGTTGAAGGTGACAATTTACGGCAAATACAACTTGCGCCCCGCAGTGTTACCCGCGGATAAACCTTTGAATAAAGAGTATCCTATGTGTTAATATAGCGTAAAAGCATTCCAAATTTCATAAAAATCGGTTCAGTAGTTACGGAGATATAAGGTAACAAACATTCAACACACACACACACAAACTTTCGCATTCATAATATTAGTGGGATAAAACATCATCATCAACAGCCTGAAGACGTCCACTTCTGAACATAGGCCTCCCCCATAGAGCGCCACGTTGAGCGGCTGCTCGCCTCCTGCATCCATCGACTCCCTGCGGTTTTAACCATAGATCGTCAGTAGTAGGTTATAAAACATATTCTAACCTATTTCTATATTACACATAAAATATAAATCAATAAGAATAAATCAAACATAAATATAATCATTATAGTCTTGTGATTGTAACCAATTAAGTCAATAAATAAATTTGTATAAATGAAATTACGCAGCCCTATAATACTGTGGAAGCATCAAAATAATTTACATAATATGCAAATCCGCTGATGATTCACGCCAACTTGACTATGAATGAATGAACGCTCTTGCAGGTCCTGTATCCTTATGTGTGGAACACTCAACAGTGCGTATTATGGTGTAAATTGTAAAACATAAGCGGAGAATTGACGAAGCGCGGAGATGAAATGCGTTGGATTCGTTAATATCATACAAACACGACCTATGGAAAATAATTAGGTACTTAAATTAAAAATATATAGTAAGTATTTACATATTTTTTTGTGCCCGTTGATGGTTTTGTATCTTTGTATAATTGTGGAGCTAATGATCACATATACCAGGGGTGCCCAAACTTTTGGAGTATGCGGTCTACATTATAATTCTAAAGAGCCCAAACGGTCTACCAGCTGCAAAAATGAAAAAAAAAAACAAGAGGCTAAGAAACAAGTAAAACTCGCGTTCTGAGGGTTCCGACATTTCTGATATCTACTTTCTAAACATCTCCATAGCCTCCAAACGACAAAAGCTCTTGTGGTTTTTTTTTTCAAACTAATTATATGTAAATATCGCCCATAAGGTTAACTTTGTTTTGTGATCATTTCATATGGAAATCATGGATCAGTTAATGGGTTTTTGGACTTCTCTCTGTGTTTTCACGTAGTGCAAGAAAATCTATAATTTGACCACGAGGAAGAACCCGAGAATGGTCATCATCATCATTAACAGCCTGAAGACGTCCACTGCTGAACATAGGCCTCCCCAGAGCACGCCACCTTGAGCGGCTGCTCGCCTCCTGCATCCATCGGCTCCCCGCAGCTTTCACCAGGTTGTCGGTCCACCGAGTGGGGGGCCGGCCTACGCTGCGTCTTCCGGTTCGTGGTCGCCACTCGAGAACCTTTCTTCCCCATCGGTTGTCAGTTCTACGAGCGATGTGGCCTGCCCACTGCCATTTCAACTTACTAACTCTAAGAGCTATATCGGTCACTTTAGTTCTCCTGCGGATCTCCTCGTTCCGGAGCTTATCTCGCAGGGAAACACCGAGCATAGCTCGCTCCATAGCTCGCTGCGCAACTTTGAGCTTACTAATGAGGCCAACAGTAAGAGACCATGTCTCAGTTCCATAAGTCATCACTGGCAACACACACTGATTGAAAACTTTCGTTTTCAGGCTCTGCGGTATTTTGGACGAAAAGATAGGACGAAGCTTCCCGAACGCTGCCCAGCCGAGTTGGATTCTTCGCGCCACCTCTTTGTCGAAGAATGGTGCGAGGAGATAATTGACAATTTTTGGCACTTTTAGGTCATATCATAATAACGCAGTGCAGTTACATTAGCGGGCTCCCGCAAACGGCTCCGCGGTCGACCGGTCGCCCGCGGTTGACGCTTTAGCCTCCCCTGACATATACATATATATATCAGCACTGAAATATGTTATAAGAAAATATAATATGTACTAATCAACTTCACTGTGAGGTGAAGTTTGCATTGGACATTTTTATTATACTGTTTATATTGATATAAAATCGTCAGCACATAATATAAAAGGCACCTTAAGTTTACTATTACTATTATTTCAAAAACGAGCGGTATCATGTTGGTTAGTGCACCACTTGGACCCTTTGCCTAGCGCACAGCTGCGCCTGCACAGACGTATCGCGCACGTGTTTCACAATGCGGCCCGTATTGTAGGGTGCTATTATGGTGCAATTTATGAATTTACTACGTAAGGTATCGGTGTTGGATTGTGGATTTCGAAGGGCTGGATAAGCTATTGCAGTACCTAATATCCACATCGGTGAAATTAACAAATTTTAATTGAACGGTAGACGTGCTTTTTGTACCTAAAGACTTTCACGCACGGCTTTACGTTCTTATGTCCCTGCCTGACTTATGAATAGAGACAAAGACGAAGAGTAAAGAGACGTAATTTTTTTTTCTTAACCCTTTCTACCAACATTTTAGATTTTAACCAAATACAAATCTGGCCCGTAGTCCACGGGCCAGATTTGTATTTGGTTAGGATCATCTAGATAGTTATCGTAGACAAAATAACCTCCATTTCTATTTGGCTGTATTCAAGAGTGCTATCCATGTTGGTAATTTAGTCTTACAAATTGCAAAGCGCATATGGAGCCTGGTCATTAGTTATATTACTGTGATTTGTGGGCAAGGTAGACCACCGTAACTATTGTGTTGATTGCGTTTCAAACTTGCAGTTTCACTTATGTAGTTTAGTACCTGTTTCGTGTGAATCGCATTATGAATAGTAAATAATGTTTTGATTTTTTTATTATATTAAAGATATTTATAAGACTACATTATAAGTACACATTATAAGTCACGTAAATGCAAAAAGTAAAATAAAAAACAGACTATTTAAGCAATTCGATGACGTAAAATTAATTACAGATCAAGGACGGGATACACAAATCAATAACAGAGATTATTATTTATTGAAAACATTAAGCTGAACATGATCTAATTGATAATGAGGTCTTTCAGTGCAGCCTGTAGAATGGTCGATTCTATAAAACTAAAAAAAAACGTTCGTGTCAATCTAAGATAAACTGTCCTGTTTTGAACTTGCGTAAACAAATCTAATGGATGTATCAGCTAGTTAAATAAGCATAATATACTATCAACTTTATAGTAATGATTGCTTTACAAACTTGACTAGGTGGTAGGACTTTTCTGCAAAGTTCGTCTAGGTAGGTACCACCGCTTTGCCAGTTATTCTGCCGCCAAGCAGTAGTGTGCAAGCACTACTGTGTTCCGGTTTGAAGGGCATTGTAGCTAGTGATGATCACTCAGTCTAGTAATCTGATTATTAGACTGGGTGATGTCTCAGGATGACGTGCGCAGTGCAGTGTCGCGCGAAACTATTGTTTTAAAGTTCCGGGTGACACTGCAACTGTTATGGGCGGCCGTGTCACTTAACATCAGGTGAACGACTAGCTCGTCACGTCATTCAATCACATAAAAAAAAAAAAAAAAAAAAAAAACATAGTTTCACTTTATTAGTATAACTAGCTTTTGCCCGCGGCTTCGCACGCATGTATTATGTTATTTCTACGTTTAGGTAGTCTAATAATAGCTTAGTTCATGCATTTCCTCTATACCAAATCACAAACTCTCTCTGGAGAAAGGCATCATCAGCGTCTAAGATTATTGACATTGTCATTGTCTGGGAATCGTTATGTCATTGTTTACGTAACGTTTTTAAATTTTTGAGGAGAATTAATGGTCTTAAGTAAGAGGCAATACTCGAGAAGTAACATACATTTTGTTAATTTGTAAATCCATTAGTACAAAAGATAATACGTAAGACGCTTCCATGACAAATGATCTTAAACAATTGAATAAAGCGTAAGGTTTTCACTGCATTAGTTAAAACAATAGTTATTTGTTATACTAGGCTGCAAAGTTGGTTTTTGGCGCAAGTACTTGAATTGAAACCTGAGCAAGCGAAGGATTCTAGGATTGAACCACGAGCGTAGCGAGTCGTTCAAATGAAGAATCCTGAGCGTAGGGAAGGTTTCAAAGGTACGAGACGCAGAAAAAATTTGCTGCCGAGTGCAACACACAACTTTTCACCTCACTACAGCGAGGAAAATGCCTTTTAGCTGGTTTTCTTGCAAGAAAACCAGCTAAAAGGCTAAGAAAAGATTAGTTTTTAGCTTATTAATTTAGCTATGGGTGGCGTAAACGACTAGCTCGTCACGTGATTCATGGAAAATTAAAGAATAAGTGTTTTTCATCCATTTTCCATGCAGTCGCCGTGCTGGATAGCGTATTGGTTATATATGCTTTGGTGCTGGACAGTGCGATTATTCTAAAAATGAGGTTGGTGAACGAGAAAAAGATGGTATCTTTTAGGAGGTAGTCTGTGGTATTAATGAGTTTCCAGTGGACTGGCGATATCAAGAAGGTTAAATTCGGGCAGATCTGTGATTAAATCCTCAATTCTTGACGAGAAAATTATTGAATAGAAACGTTCGAATTTTAAAAACACTTTCCACGCTAGCTATCAAAATGCGCCCAGATTTTGAATGACAAGGAGAACCTTTCCGAGCTAGTGAGGTGAAAATAATGTTTTTCACGTGCAGAAATCATCAATCAATACAAATTGTGTAATGAACAAAACAAGCAACTGGAGGAACTGGACAAAGTATTACAACATCCTTACAAGGATTCTCGGAATATAGGACAATACTATTGTATAACTAATATCTATTCTGTGACCGTACCAAGTGTATTGAGACATAATTCCATAGAAGCATTGAGTAGGTAGTAGTAGGTACCAATTGTAGGTGACCTATAATGTTAGGTGCAACGTTCTGAGCTAATCTGATAACGTTTATAGGTGCAGGCTTTGCTTATAATAAATTACGCATAGCATGTGCAGGGTTGAGCAGGGTTGTCCCATATTATTTCGTATTAAATTTTGATACAAATCAGTAGAACGATTATATTAACAAAATAGGAGACGTCATACGTATACTATAAAAAATCAGTAAACAGTGACGTTTTAAAGCCATTTGAATATTTGTAGGTACTATGTAAATATGATTCTCTTCTTTAAAATAAACAAAACCATGTGAATTTAATCTTTAAAAGACGAAGAATGGAGATATAAGAACAATCGAATTAGGCAAATAAATATAAAAAATATACTCAAACCTCACTGCTCATGGAAATCTCTGTCACGAGTAACTTGCTATAGTATGTTTACCTGTAACAAGACACAAAACATAATTATTATAATGTTAACTTTACAAAATAAATATACCTACATTGACGAACGAGTTCAAGAACCCTTGCCAACACTTCGGAACACAAGTACGTATTGTGATTGAACGATTTCCACGGGTGCGTTAAAACTGTGTGGTTACTTTATTAACAATTCTTTTCTAAACGAAGTAGAAATGTATGCTTGACATTGTATTGTTCTCAAACTCTTGCGCAAGTATTGGATTGGAATGTTTTGTTCAAACAATACGGTATGAAAAGCTCTGAATAGAGCTTTGTATGGAATTATGTTGTTACTGTTCCGTTGATTCATATGTAAACAGTTGCACAAAACTGTATAAACATAAAGTGTGTTGAACTCGTAATGTGATAGCAGAGTATAATAACGTATTATAAAACCTAAGTTCATTGCCAAATTGACGGTTAGCTCATTTTAGTGAAGATATTTTCTGATGTAAGTAGTTATAATAAAAAAAAACATGAGTACAAATATTCAGTATTCATTAAATACATATAGTACGAATTGAGCTCTGCTTACGGTTTGATAATATGATGTAAAACTAGTACCTACTTATCTGACCTACCAACCAATTAACATAAATTCATGATGATCAATCATCGATCAACAATAAACCTAATCAATTTGAAGAATCGTATAAAGGTGGGTGTGCTGACTGGTAAACCACAGTGATCACAAAAGAATAGCAACGTCCAAGTCAGCGTTGAAATGCAAAACGCGGCAATCCGACCGCAGAGATGTTATACAACTTGCAATCATGTGTATTGCGGCAGGCAACATCTGTAAATTGCAAAATTGATGGTTCAAAAAAATACCTGACAACTTTAGAAACGTGAGGAAGCGGCGACATGAACAAAAACATTACGACTACGTTACGACTTTACAAAGACATAGAAGATAATAAAGTAGCTTGCGATAAATCAAACACTATTGTTAAAGGTTATAAATGTCGAGGAGTAAGATAAAGACGTCAAAGCTTCTGTGTTTTTGCTACTTAAGAAACAAAATAGAAATAATTAACTTTTGTTTCCAACCTCCACATATCCATTGCAAAGGAAATAGCGATTGGCTTATGTATGACGGACAGTCGAACAAAGAGTTGGAATTATAGTAATTACGGTAGAGTCCAGAGGTCTGAGTAATACTCGGACTAGATTGGTAATGGACTATTGAGATCACACGGACCTTGGAAGTTGGCCAAGAAGCTAATAGCATTTGTGATATAGATTTGTTATTACTTATTAGGTATATCTTTCAAGTTATTATTAATTTTGTAATGTATAGCACGTAATATTAAAACAATACAGTTATAATTTTGTGAAAGGTTATATGACATTGCAATGCCTGGGACTGTAATAATGTCAAATCAATCTTGTCGACATCAATAACGTCCAATAAAATAGCAGGAACGTAATGGATATCGCGATCAAATAGCAATCCAATTTGAAACTGTTATAGTAACTCATGTTATGCCACATAGAAACCGAACAGTAAAAGCTGTGTAGCCTAATAATACGCTCAATAAATAAAAATAAGTAAATTGAATTAAAAACGATATTTTGGAGATAATATTACTACTAACAGATGCAAGATCTTCAATGATAATAGTAACACTGAATTTAGAAGGATATGTCTTCTGGCTAAATGTGGGAACAGCAGTCTTATACATGACAGGATAAAACATTTTTTCAATAAATTAGTAAACTGTTGACAGTAACCGATGTTATTATACTGTTAAACTGTTATCACTACCGAATTGAGGTCATTACATACAAAGATACCTGTTGGGTCTTAGACAATCAAATTATGGAAGATGTAGGTACGTCAAGCTAATAAAAATACTCCTACACAATTCCGCAATGAAGCATCTAAAATTCAGAACACAACGGGTTGTTCACCTCAAACGAAAATAAAATTAGATTCAATCAACGACTACCCACATTTATTACTAATGCGTTTACTATCTCGACAAGTCGCGTAGTATAGCATCCTACATAACACGTGTGGGGTTACTCATTCATCGTTTCGAACTGATTGGATGCAATGCTGATATTTATGTGTTTAGTGTTAAAGCTTTCAGTGTTGGGCAATATACAGTTATTGAAACGAGCTTGTCGAATACTGATGCGAGATTGCTACGTAATAGTTACTGTTTAAACTGGCTGGATTCAGATTTAATAGGTTATTTTAAACGTCTCTTAAGAAGAATAAAATACACACTAAACTAAGCGTAAAAAAAACATTTTGTCAATGTATGAATGACAAAGTGGTTCAAAACTGTAAGTAGGCCACAAATAAAAATGTTACCAAATAGTTACTTCAAAAGATTTCTCCGATAAACACGATATAAGCTCACAAGTTTTGACTATTTAAAAATAAACATCACAACGAAAGTGAGACCAACGTGTCACGTCGCATTAGCATCACAGACAGCTCCTTCAAACTTGTTCTCGATGCTTGAAACTAAATTTTTCGTTTCATTAATATTTATTTTGATCTCAACATGTACTTACATTATTAAACACATCATTATTAAAATGTTTTTTTAACTTTAAGCGTGTAGAGTTTAGCTTACATCGTGATGAATCATTGGAACCGTTACTTACTGTACATTTAGAAGATCAAGCTCAAAGTGCTTAACGCTCCGCAGAAGCTGCAAGCGTCTCTCATTACTTACGGCTTTCAGTAATAAAGAGGAGCTTTGTTAGAGTTGTTATTAGAGATTCCCTATTGAAAGCTAATGAATATTACTAATGAAACATTTAAGGACTATTATTATTTAATCATTCTGTAGTTTTGTTAAGGTATGCCAAAACAGCTAATTTATATCTTTTAATACAAAGAATAATAACACAAGTATGCAGGAATCACCATTGTTTGCAATAATTATAATTTTTATGTATATTGCAAGAAGAGATTGTAATAAACTCATTTAATACCCGTAAACTCAGCATAACTGATTCATGCAATCTCGGTTTTACCACACACACACATCATAATTTCGCTGAGCAGCGTCCCAATTATTACGATTCAGCACACATCTGTTTTCAATTTCCATTGTCTGACTTCTGTCAAGGAAGAAGACCTTAACGTAGCCTATATTCCTAAGGAAACACTGCGTTAGTACAAGACAGAAGACACTAATGCTTTAGATCTCGTTGGGTCATTCTAAAGATTTAGTGGCTTCCTACTAGGGGAGTGTGGGCGGAGATTCTAAATTATGTAAGCACTTACAGCTAAGAAGACAAATTGAGTCATTTTGTGTGTTTTAACGTCTACCTGATGCATTGATCGACCAGCATAACCTGAGCTTAAGGGATCATGAGCTTTTCTACAAAGTTCTGAGATGGCTATACGTAAAACGATTGTTACAAGGACTCATGTTTGTTTTCGTCTTTTCAGAGATAATCAGTGGACTTTGAATAGTATACTAATTTGATCTTAGTGTCAGAATTAAGCTTGGAGTTTAATAGAAAACCTTTGTTAATGTTCTCTTGAAATAACTAGCTAATCTGTCTGACCGTATTCCTAATGCCAAACAAAACCCTTCAAATGCATGGCCTAACTGCAGTGACGGCATCGTAGATTTAAAACGTAATTTATGTAGGAAACAAAAAATCGACCTTGCAAAGTCATAACAGTTCAGAAACATTCACGGTTTGATGATTCTTCAAATGGTCAAATAAAAAACATTACAAGTGTTTGCCCAATCATTTTGGCTAAGTTTGAAACGCGACCTTTAGAACGAGCACAATCAATACGCGCTTGTAATTTTTTATGTTATTTGATGTATCCACAACCACATTACCAACAAATTATATTTGATGATATCTTGTGTGGGAGCAGAAAATATTTAAATTCAAAACCATGATAGCCCATTTTGTATTGAAGTCTTTGTAGTAAAAAAACCTGCAAAACAGTTACTTTCATTACAGGGAGAACGTCGCTAGTCTAAATAAAATAACAAGAAATACTAAATATGATACCAATTTTTAATTGAGGAAGCATTTTTTTTATCCCAAACATCGAGGAGAATGAGATCACCGACGAAGCGGAGTGAGTCACTAGACCACATTAATCTATTAATTTACTAACAACACAACATGTTTCTGGTTCTCTAATCATAATGCCATTGACCCATAAAATATATTAATAACGCAAAAATATTCACACAGAACTGAAAAATATGAGCCACAATGGTATACGAAAGTAGTAGAAATGATAATAAATCATTAAAATAACTGGCATAATTTGACAACTGAGGGTTTTGAACCGAAACGATAAAAGAATTTTACATTTATTTTATTAGGCAATGAGCATCCTTTTCTTTCCGATAGGATGACGATATTTACGATGAGCAAAAGTTGTAATTATTAACAATATCTGAATGATCACTTAATCAATAATATTGCAGAGAAAGGAAAATCTGACTCGCAGCTGCGGAAGTAACACGATTCGATTAAAGCTTTATCGATTTGCAGTAATCGATAATGAACAGCCTGAGAGCGAAAAATTCAAACATGCGAATTAAGCAATTGAGAATAAATCTCTGTAGACAAATTAACCTACATGATAAGTGGTGTTGCGGACGCTGCGGTTTGCTCGTATGTAAAGATGCTTGCTTGGAGAGGAACGCTGCTCTATTCATCGTAATTCACAAGTTTACAATTGCTTTTAATAGATAGAACCCCCGGTTTCTCGTACGTTTGTTAAAGTTAAACTCATGTCAACCTAAAATACTGAACGCCCATTGGTTGACTGTTGGTCATCGGCTGTCTTCAACCAATGAGCGTATAGTATTCGGTATGTTAAGTTAACATGAGTTTGATAAACGTACGAGAAACCGGAGGTTATTGACGATAAATCTACGATGGCACAAATACTCTATTGTAAGATTTTCGAACTCGCCTCCAGTGAGAACTACCGTAACACAATGTATAGTGTTTAGTGATATACTTGAGGGCGGTAGCTAAGCCATCAGCTACCAGGGGGTCTAGCAAAGATACGGAAATACATTTTTTTTTTTTTTTTTTTTTATGCGATATAATGATGTGACGAGCTAGTCGTTCACCTGGTGTTAAGCAACACGGCCGCCCATAACAGTTGCAGTGTCACTCGGAACTTTAAAACAATAAAGTTTCGCGTGACACTGCACTGCACACGTCATCCTGAGACATCACACAGTCTAGTAATCAGATTACTAGACTGAATGATCAGATCATAAAGTCTCATTTGCCCAGTAATTTCACTAGCTACAATGCCCTTCAAACCGGAACACAGTAGTGCTTGCACACTACTGCTTGGCGGCAGAATAACTGGCATAGCGGTGGTACCTACCTAGACGAACTTTGCAGAAAAGTCCTACCACCTAGTGAAAACATGGGAATGACATTACCTGCAATGCGGAAAACTTTTCCGCAGCTAATGTCATAGCATAGCTAATGTCATTCCCATACATTTTGAGTTATCGTTTGGCGTTAACACTAATGGAAAGGTATCTTTGCTAGACCCTCAGTAGCCCCAGTACCACTCCCATCCTCAACAGCTCAGCACGCTACTTCCACCTGAAAACCCTAGCCCATCCCCTCACGGGACTACACAAGGAGAGTACTAACAAATAACCAGCCTCGTTATCAAATAAATAATAGTAAA
The DNA here is from genome assembly GCA_910589525.2 of Ennomos quercinarius. NCBI lineage: Eukaryota > Metazoa > Arthropoda > Insecta > Lepidoptera > Geometridae > Ennomos > Ennomos quercinarius. The sequence continues at coordinate 10,471,007 of OU342507.1, read as the reverse complement.
ACCCAGGCATACAGTTACCCAGGTATACAGTTACCCAGGTAAGTAGTAGAAATTGCCAACCACCTACACGTTTTCCTTTAATGAAGACTCAATCTCATTGCAGGATTGGAATCAAACCCACGGCCTAAACAGTCCTTAGATAATCCCACGTTTTGGTGTAAATATTTATTCTAAAAAACCCAAAGTAAAATCAGTACCAAATAACCGTCACGTTACACTTGTAAACTTGTAACGTTGAAAATTGCCTTCTTCGTCGAACTAACGGTATAAGCCACGAGTTCTAATAAAAATATTGAACTGTTTAAGATTGTCTTAAAACCGGTTTATTACCATCACGATTAATCAGCATAGCAGATCATTCACGATGCTAATGTAATGAAGTTGATTATAATAGTTAGGTACTTCAAGAAAATAATAAATTTTTGATAGGTCGATTATTGGTACAATTATGGTGATGTTAAAGAAAGTTATCCAGGGTTTTATAATAAATTAAATTGAAAACTATTAAACTGACAACGTAATTTTATTTATACACATTTACAACATACCTACTTTTAAAAATGTATCTAATCTATACTATCAATATCTATGTCAACTTAAAAAAAATACAAAAAAACGAGTATAATATAATTAAAATAAACTGACAACCGATGGGGAATTAAGGTTCGCGAGTGGCGACCACGAACCGGAAGACGCAGCATAGGCCGGCCCCTCGCTAGGTGGACCGACGATCTGGTGAAAATCACGGAAAGCCGATGGATGCAGGAGGCGAGCAGCAACTCAAGATGGCGCTCTCTGGGGGAGGCCTATGTTTAGCAGTGGACGTCTTCAGGCTGTTGATGATGAAATAAAATAAAACATTCATCCACATGTTATTATAGCAAATACAGTGGGAAAGAGACAGTAATATTAAAGTCCACACTTTTCAGATTTTTCTTTAATGCATGTCATATTAGTTTAACTTTATTTTCGGATAAGTACGTATATCTACGGAACAATAATTTGGTCACTCTCTCTGTCTCTCTCTCTCCCTCTCTCTCTTCCCTTCTGTCTCCCTGATACCTAAGCCCATCACTGAGTGAGAAAGTAATAGTAATAATGATTTTACCGTCCAGTTGATGATTATGACTAGGTACACCAACATGTCGAGCAATTCAGCTGACTCATCTGGCATGGTATGAGATACAATAATAACAAAACGTTTTGACTTGACAATTTGTAGGACGCATTGACTTTGTGGGCCAAATAATATTAATCAATAACAATTGGCTTGAAACGTTACACTTGTTAATATGAGATCATGTTTGTATTAAATTACTTTTGACTGAGAGGAGTTTTAGAGTATCGAATGTTGAAAGGTTAAGTTTACAACTTTACAGGCACGTGTCTGATAAGTGCGACATTTTTAACGCGTTTCATATTTCATTATTATATTTTTTGTTATGGTACGAGAGCCCACTGCACAAATACCTACGTCATCGGGTACCCCAATAGGCTATCTTTAGATCGTTAACCAACATCTAAATATGTAAAAAAAATCAGGTCTGCCAGTTCCCATCCTGTCGGGTCATGGAAATAATTGAAATTTATTGACGCATTTTTTTTTGTCAAAATTTACCCCAATGAAAGTCCTGGCAGCAGTTAACCATTGATTAATTATGTAAAAAAAGATTGGTCTGCTATTGCGCACCCTGCCGGAAGTACCTGGCAGACCCCTAAGAATGTGCCCTTCACACCCTTTACCTACCTCAGCGAATACCCCGATAAAACCTACGCCTAATAATAGTCAAGGTGACCCTGATAATAGGTCAAAAGGTCTGCCAGGTCTAAACTTGGCGAAACTTAGTATTCAAGGCATTTGGAGGTGGATTATTTTCATGACCCGGCAGGATCAGAACTGGCAGACCTGCTATTTTTTTACATGTTTAAGTGTCGATTAACGATCTAAAGATAGCCTATTGGGGTACCCGATGACGTAGGTATTTTTGCAGTGGTCTCTCGCACCATTATGAGTGGCTAACAAGCAAACTGTTGTTCACCCGATGATAAGCGTCCACTCATGGACCTGCATCTGCAAAACCAGGACCGCTAACGATGCGCTGTCAACCTTTTGGATATGCTTTTTGAAGGACTCTATATTGCAATTTGTAACCCTGATGAAAGATTCGGAACCATGGCACATAATGGTCATCCCAAAGTAAATCAATAAAGAACTTAAAATAAAACACGTAGGTAGTACGTAGGTTTAAGTTTTTTAACAAGAATTTCATATAATGGGCTAAAATGATTTATATTCAATAAAAACTACTGAAGGCTTCTGTGTATAGATAGTAACTAAATTAATAATTTCGTAGCAAAAAAATGTAAGCTAGAAACAAAGTCACACTGTCCTACTTTTCGAGATCGAGGCTATAATTCTTATGTTTCCAATAACTCACACCAATCGAAAAGCTGGCGATAATACTACAATGATAAAGTCACAAACCACGGATAATATATCAATCGGTAGTCCAATAAACCCTGGTTATGGAGTGCTAGTGCCTGCCGCGGACAATATCTGGGACGTCTGAATTAAGGACAACGTTATGATTTATCAACTGGTAGACTAGATAGAAGCTGCTAAATGTAAATGTAAGTAATTTGTCTGGATATGGATGCTATGGTTTGCGTAAAAGACGTAGTTTACAATATTATTACAGGGGTTATGTAGGGTATGTTAGGGGGTATGGTAGATGATATGAGTCGGTACCTTTTTATCTAATATCAAAGGTAATAGAGATTATATTATAATAGACCTAATTAAGATTCCTATTCATTTCAAGAGTCCAGTTTTTGTGATTAATTCTAGTTAAAACATACTTCTTTCAAGATAAGGTTGTTAATTTGTTTTTACAAAGTGCACTTCAGCGTTGTTTGCAAATCGAGGTAGGTATTTTTATTAGCAACATTAGTTAAAGATAAAAATAAGCCATCAACCACTCTTATCAGTCATATGAATACGAAATCAGTCACGTATGTCATAGCATATCAGAAAAAGTAAGTGATCATTTAACATGAAAAATGCTAAATGTACTATTATACCCTTGTAATAAATTAAACGTAGGTATTTTGAATGTGACGTAACTTAAGAGATACGTAAAAGAGAAGAAATATGCAAGGCAAGATCAACATTGCTGGTTCCTTTTCCCGACAGAATAATTTCGCAATTAGCCGATTTAAAAATATGATAAGTATGTTCTGATGAATATTGTGACTTCCCTTTGACATATTAATAAACCAAGCCCAACCCACCGAACTTTCTTTCCACTCTCGGTCCACGTTATCATGACCTTTTGCAACCTTTATGGAAATTGACAGCTGTTGCATAAAACCGATATGCGTCGATATCGATCGATAAGAATCGATATGACGCCGCTTCTACTTAACGCTTTTAATCCATCAAAGCCCCACGTCATTTACGCCCTAGAGAAACGTATTTAACTTGTAGAAATTTTGATCCTTATGCCAAAGGTGTAGGGCTCGAAATTGATGAGAAAGGTCTAGAACTTTCACCAGATATTGTTTAGTTCCTGTAGCCTATAATGAACATAACTTGTAATGACACCTATGCATTGACTGGAATTCATTAGTCAAAAGCTCCGCTACAGAAAGCTATTGAATAGTAAATGTTAGCCGTTAAACACAATGAAATGACTGTTTTTATGTTATATAGGTACTGTTTATAATATAATATTGTATCCCAAACTAAAGAATCGCCAACTATCGTCTTTCAAATGAACAAGAAACACTCTCGTTCAACAAATAATGTTATCCAAAGATCGATTAATGTAGAAACCAAGTGATTACAAGCGTATTAGGCCAAAGGGCGGACAGAAACTCAAGAAAAGAAATCAAGTCGAAGGGCGAGAGCGAATATTTGAACTCTTAACTGCGTGTTGATATGGCCTTGATATGGAGATCACGAATCAGAATGCAATCTACATGCAAAAGTAAGAGGCTTTTTAAAAACAATGAGAAAGTTGATATGTTACTTATGAGCATATTATATTATGTTAATGCATTTGCATGATACATAGACCATGCATGAATTATGATGATATTAATATCTAGTACTAGTCTAAGTTAGAGTAGCAATAAGTTTAATAAAATGGAATTTTGTATTCTATGAATATTTTAATATCATTTTGAAAAAGACTTCTAAATTCTTTTGCATCTCCGCGTGTCTATTTTACAAGTTATAAGTTGTTTATTTTGTTGCTGACACACCAGTTTTTGCTAAGTTCAGTCGACCATGTAAGACTATTACGCCAACTAGACATTTAGAACTAAATAATGCAAAACGTTCGATTGATTGACACTATATTGCCCACAATCAATTACACTAACAGCTTGTACATGTTCAACTCTGTAAAGAGAAAGCTGTGATTTACGAGAACACAGCAAAATTTAGCTGTAACATAAAGGAAAAACATATCAAGGAACAAACCAATCATTTTCTTGAAACATAGATTATTAAAGACAACACGAACGAGAATTACGAAAACGGCAATAAAGATAATATGCGTTACACAGACGTTTCAAATTATCAGATAGGAAATAAAGTAATGGTACAAGTTTATACTCGTGACAGTAATATTCAAATGGGTCATTGTATAAGTGTATTTAAATGTCAAAGGGATCGATTTTATTGTATACTATTAGAATATGACAATCGATTTTATGGTCGAGATGGAGTATTAAGATTTCGTGCTCAAGTCGAGTCATCGATTTATGCATCGCGTTTGTCCGGAAACAATTATTGGGAATTGTAGTTGAGCTTTGGCTGTGACAGACAATTATCTCTACTGTTGCTAAATTGCACAGCGTTCTTAATAGCTTCGTGATCTGAGAACTTTCCTTCCGTTGAGAATAGGAAGATATCTCAGTCTGAACCAGTGATTGAAAGATTATAGATTAGTCGCCAATTTGCAAACGTATGGAACCCGCTTGTAATAAAACTTTATGGATACCGTGTAAGTCTTTCTGAATGCAAAATTGTTGTAGACGATTAGTTTAAATACACATCGGTACATTCGAATCTTAGGAGGTTAAAGCTCTAATAAAACAAAAACTAGTCGACATTTTATACTATTCGTGCAGTAGAATACGCTATGATTATGCCATACCAAACTAAACATTACAAACAAACTTTCAATCAAAAGCTCTTAGACTTATAGATAATAAGTAATATAATATTACTATGAACTTCTTCTTCTACTCGTGTAGGCAAGTGGACAGCCCTGGTGTCAGAATTTTCAGGCCACCCAAAGGCTTCTGACTTGGCTTAACGACTATTGTCTTACGACAACCACCGGCACCGACGGCTTAACGTGCCCTCCGAAGCACAGTAGCGCTCAGCTGTAAATACCACATTTTGCTGTAGCGGTCACCCATCAAAGTAGTGACCGCAGCGAACGTGCGATATAAATAATAAACAATGTAGAGAAGCAAACTAATATGAAATAATGATCTACCTGTATCATTACATCAAGTTTACTCTAAAAACTAAGTACACAAAGATTTATCATAAGAATACGCATTGATTTCAAAGTGCTTTGCTTCCATTGGTCATACACAATAACATGCAACATCCATAAAAGGGTTCGCACGTTCAGATGCAATCTGCTCATTAGCAAAATTAGTGGCATTACCATTGGAGCCATCGCAATTAGGTAAAGTGTTACACGCAATTACTCGCAATTTTCACCTTGCAATCGTGATATCCCGCCCGCAATGCTATAAGCTTGAACTTACCAAAAACTTGAAAAGCGTTCATGTAACCTAACAAAACCGTAATTTTCATTTTGAACACTACCTTTTTCTACCAAGTAATAAAATCTTGCTTATACATAGTTTAACTACCAGTTTCTTCATCAGTAACCAGAAATTCGATGTTATCAGTTCAGTTGCTTATGGCATCTAAAGATCAACAGATACTACGTGTAGTAGCTTCATTTAAATGTGGTGGTGCCGGATCTTTGGCATTCAAGTCTACATCGTTGTAATTAACTTTATCACCCATGCAACAAAGTTAAAGAGACATAACTAGAATTAGATCATAAATCCAGATAACTATCTCTTTTATGAGAAGATTACGAAACATGCAACTTAGATTACCTGTAAAGGAACCGCCACAGTTATAACTTTTACAGTTTCGTGTAATTAAAATGATGTCGTCTGGACGTTATGATTAATGTAGCGGTACGTGATGGTAATAAAATTCCTTGGAAAACTGTTGACGTACTAAAGTATAGAGCTTGTTGACAAAATGAGACTAATTAAGTGTTCCTCCATCAAAAGTTAGGCCGCCCCCACGTAGACCTACCACTTTTTCAATCAAATAACAAACAATGGTATTCTTAGGCATATAACAGTTTCAATGTAGAGGTACTTACTTATAGTTCCTGTAAACTTGTATAGTTTATTTATTGTTGACTTTCCTACTTCTTCATATAAATTACGCCCTCCCAGAGTAAAGTCTAGGTAAGTACATTGCCGGCGCGTGCGCACCCAGTCTCATAATATGAACGGGCGTCGGTCTGTCTGTTAGTCGTCAGTCGGTCACGACTCTCGTATATTTCTGCTTAGGAAGCGGAAATTTTGCCGAGGTTATATTTTATATAAACGATGCCTGGCAAAAAATATAATGGTCCAAGGCGCGGAGTAAATCGAAGTGGAACACGATTCAAGGTGCCTAAAAGTCATAGATGTTTGAAAATTTACGTCATAAGAATTAGCTTAGTTAAATCTTGTAGATCCGCTACGAAATTTGACTGGATCAAATTCAGATGTCCTTAAACTGGATTAAATCCCATTTTGAGTAGTTTGAAGACGCTTTTCCAAGTGTCATATTGGTGCTAAAACTAGCTAAAACCATATGTAGATATATACACATTATGACATTAACGACTTAACTATATAGATTTGAAATCGATTTAAGTAACTTTTATTGTGTCTATTGATTTAATCAAGTTGAAACATGGCATTGACTTTTGATATATGGCGGCAATAATGTAATCCAACCATGTGAGAATGATGGGCACTATACCATCTAATCAGCTATGGAAATTAGGAATATATCAGCATATCATTATTTGTTGTAGTGATTCTAAAATTATCAAATGTAGGTATACTGTAAACCAAACAAGAATTGCGTTATGATCTTTTTTTGTAGAAAGCTTTAAAGTTAACTTGGAAAAGAGACATTAGAATTAGATAATTTTAGTAGGCAGCTATTGGTTTTGCGATAATTATTCCTGCAAAATTTAAAAAGTCAGGTCAGAACACAGGAGTAAATAATAATACGACGACAACAAGAGAATGAATGAAAGAAAAAAGCGTATGTGATGCTCTAACCCTTATAAAGGAATAAGAGATAAAGATGATGAACTGTCAGTCATTGCTGATGTCATGGACAGGTCAGAAACCTTCAAAGAACGTGCCGATAAACCAAAACATAAACGACTTCCTACTTTCATACATTAATATACAAAACGCCGTGTTTTAGTAGCCCTTACATTATAATCACCGTGGATAATTTGCCAAGCGACCATGTTAAGCGTACTTGTAGCTGGCAGCACGGTTACTCATTACGACTTCGTGGTAGAGATACCATGGGTTGTGCTCGCTGACTCAGGCACACAACTGACGTATGCCAGGAGGTTGCTTTGGTTTCCTGGAATAAGAGTATTTTCTTGGTGACAGAGGTAAATAACGCTAGTTATAGGAAGTATAGTTGACCTGTGACTGGTAACATTAATATAATAATGATGATAGTAGTAGAATGGTGGGTAGAAAGAAAGGCTATTAGATTACATAGTCGTATGTATGTAAAATATAATTTGATTTTGTCAATAGTGATACTTAATTACTTGAAAAGCAATACCAATGTTCTTTCGTTTGATAATTTTGTTTCTAATTAGAAAAGAGGCTGTTAACTGATTTTTAAATCAGAAGACTAATTATAAGAATGATGAGAAAAAAAACCTTGTTGGTGTATCTCTATATTTTATATTTTACTGTTACTCTCTCAGATCCTTTATAAAAATCAAAGAACCATTAAAACGCTATAAAAATACAGGACTACTTACTATGTTCAACCCCCCGTCGATAGAAAGTTGTAGCCAGGCTACCCCTCTTTGTTTACACTACCCGGCTGTGTGTACCACTTCGCCCTCGGGCCTCGTGTCTGCCATAAAGTCCTGAGAGATGACGGAAACTCGATACCATCACAGTGTGGTGTTTTTTACAAACAGCTAGATACGGTTTTTTGTTCGGTGTGCTCCAACAGCAGTCACTTATGTGGTTTGCTAGTAGTGTGTTATTATTTACTAGCTGTTTCACACGGATATAAAAAGTATCATATACGTTATATATATAATATATGAGCGATGGTGGCCGAGCGGTAGCATGTGCGCTTCGCAATCTTACGGCACCGGGTGCGATCCTTGGCCCTGCACCTGCACCTATCTAGTAAGTTATGTGCAGTTTTCAATGCTATCGCTCCGTGTCTCATGGAGAGCACGTTAAGCCGCCGGTCCCGGTTGTCATAAGAACATCTATGGCAATCGTTAACGGTAGTCAGACGCCTGATAGAATCTGACACCTGGTCTAACCATCCCTGTTACTGATTTCTTATGGGTTGCGAGGTCAGATGGCAGTCGCACGTGTAAATCTGGTAGCTTGCCGCTACAGTTAAGATTGGCAGCCGACCCTAATAATAAATGGGAAAAGACAAAAGAAGCAAGAATATGTTGTCCAGCGCGTAGGCTATTACCATTGCAAATTTCAGTTAATTCGTCCAGCCGTTGCGGCGTGAAGAGGGACCAAACACAACAACTTTAGTTTTATTAGCCTGTATTATGATTCTGTAGCAGAGACGTAGCAAGCCGCTAATATTGGTTAGTGCCTGCTAGGTGGACCGACGACGACCTGGTAAAAACCATGAGGAGTCGATGGATGCAATAGACAAGCAGCCACTCAAAGTGGCACTCTATGGGGCAGCCCAATTTATACAGCAGTGGACGTCTTAATAAAGCTGTTGATGATGGATGATAAAATTATAATAAAAATTAATCTTCAGGAAAGTGAAAAAACAACTTTACTAAACAAAGATCTTTATCTCAAACATACTATTCCGAGTCAAAATGTTTACATTGATTAACATACCGTATACTATTTTAAAAAGGATGCGCCTGTCATCTCTTAGTTTTTCTGTAACCATTTAAGTAACACTTTTCAAACATTCAATCAGCACCAGATAATTCAATGATGAGAGTTGAGAGCACATCCGCCCCTCAAGCCATATCTAATGTACACTCAAACCCGGACCACAGTGTGTTGTTATAGTCAGAAGGTTAAGCGAAGACATAGTTGTCGTATACCTTATAGTGAGGCATTAACTCTATAACGCATTAGGAAAACGCACTGGAATAGCTTTTTTTGATTAATTTACTTTTATATTAATTAAGAAACTGGAATGTGTTATGAAAACTGTTAGGTACCGGTATAGTATCCAACGTATCCAACTGATTCGTTCACACTGCGGTCTTACAGATATAGGGGCAAATGATTATCTTTTTTTCTACTAATAGTCTTAGATTGTGTTTATTGCATTAGATTTTGGGGTTGAAGGCAATTAAAATATGGATGGGGTTCTTTCCCGATGCCCATACTAAATTGAAAATAATATGTAGGTACCGTTACGAAAACGTCTAGTCATTAAAAACAGACAATAGTTATGAGAGCCTCTCATAACAATGTTATAAAATGGTAAAAAAACAGCTGGTAGATAGGTAACCTAAAAACGTCTTACTTAAAAGTGTGTCAATAGATCAAGATAAAAACTAAATCTTGACGAGTCAAGAATGATATTAACTTTCATTGTTTCTTTCCATATCTTAAAAGGATCAAAATTACCAAATCTAAAAGCTGTGATATAACATCCGACAAAATGAGTCCATAATCCGGTATTAAGTAATTAAAAACAAAGTAAATATTACGAAAGATATTGTGGAACCAGTTCAAAGCGATGACGTGCTTAATTTTATTTAAATAGAGATTGTGATTATGTATTAAGATAATGTGAAGATGCTTTCATCATACAAACTTATATTAAGAATCATCGTATGAATGACAGAGGCTGTTAAAGGATTAGTTACATATATCGGAACGGTTCTTTACGGTATGCCTGCCACGACACTATTTACATTACATAAAGAAATTATCTATTATGGCAAGACACCCTATTCCGACAGTGTCGCAATCTGATTATAAATGTGGTTAATAATAATATCGTATAGTACATGTAGGGAAAATTAAAAATACATTGAATTGATTGGGTGTGTATCTAGCTTACCACTATGCCTGATGTGTCCGAGGGCTTTGTTTTCTCTTGTACTCCTCGCCCTTATCATTATCCGCTTCACAATATTATTTTAATGGACAGAGAGACTGGAACCGCTGTGCAATCTGTAAAAGTTGTAACCGGTGACACCACGGTATGTGGTGCCACCGGTAAAGGGGGATCACTCAAGGCTTTCACCAAGCAGTGCTCCCCAGTACTAGCTAGGCTGGAGTTATTGTGTCATATTAAGCAAACATTACACCTAAGAAGTCAAACATATTAAACTGAGTTACCATCAAGTCTGTACTCTGTCAGTACTCATACATAATGTGGGGCACATGGGCTTGCTAGATGGGCTACATTCATATATACATCATGGAGCACATGGGCTTTGTAAATAGGCTGCACCTATACATACATCATGTAGCACATGGGCTTGGTAGATGGGATACATCCATATATACATCATAGAGCACATGGGCTTAGTAAATAGGCTGAACCAACATAGAATCATAACACGAGCACATGGGCCAAGCAGGTGGGCTGCATCCTACCCACACATATAATACTGAAGCACATGGGCTAGGCATGGCGGGCTGCATCAGCATATAATCGCAACATGAGCACATGGGCTAAGCAGGTGGGCAACATCATACCACATATATAAAGAACAATGGAGCACATGGTAGGTAGTTATAAAAAGGTTAAGTAATCTCATCAAATTAGTAATTGCAAATTAATGTCTTTTAGGTAAAGAAATTATTCTAGGTACTTAACATTGATCCGCTGGTCCAGCACTCCTCGGGAGCACACCTTGATTTATATTCAAACCGAACTATTCTTATTCTGCGTCCGCCATATTTAAACTTACTGAACAAAGTGACTCACTTGGTTGCGCACACTAGCAGGTTTTCCAATCCCTCTGTGTTGCCAACTTCTTAATTGACTCTATGGCATCGCGAAACGTCGCGACACACCCGACGGCAAAAAGGTGTTGACGGTGACCAGGTTACGCGTCCACTCCCGGATCTTCTCCAAGGCTTTCGCGGCTGCGTCGCGCCTCGGCCTTGACGGCTCCGGAGTCCGCGTTGGTAAGTTCTCACAGGTTGCCTTTTGACTCAAATCAGCAGTTTCAGAAATATCATGTTTTCCTAGACTCTCTGTAAATTCTTTGGAAGAATCATTTTCATCACACATATTTAAATGACTTTCAACTTCACTGGGTGGTGTTTCCATGTTGATGTCCTCAGACTCATTTAACGTTTCCGTGTTCCTTATGATAGCTGGTGGAACACGGAGATATGATATCTCTGGGACTTGATCTTCCATGAGAGTTTCCTTTGCATTATCTTCCACCTCCAGTGGATACAACTGGCCAATGGATCTGGTAAGCTCCTTGTCTCCTACCTTAACCTTCGCTGTTCTACACTGACCATCTTTTCCTTTAACGAGTGTGGTTATCTTTCCAACCCTCCAGGTATGACGACCCTTTGTGTCTTCTTTGATTTGTACTATTTGTCCTTCTTTAGGTACCAAACTAGATTTTATTCGTGGTTCCCTGACTGTATGACTGTATCTTTCGCGTAAGCTAAGAAGATAACGATTTGAGAACATGTCCCTGAATTCTTCTATCAGTTTCATTGCTCTCTTCCAGCCTTTTATTAACTCAATCTTGGTTGCTGTTGCGCTTCGCAGGTTGCCAGTCTCCTCAAGGTTATATTCAAGTGTGATACATTTCCCTACTGCTAAGAAGTCAGCTGGTGTCAGTACATGGTCCATTTCCGAATCGATACAGGTAAGTGGCCTAGTATTTATAACTGCTTCTATTTCCTTCACAGTAGTGTTCAATTGGCTATCACTCAACAGATGTTTTTCAAGGGTCCTTTTTAGACAATTCTTAACAATTCCTATTAACCTCTCATAGAATCCTCCTTGCCATGGAGCGAGTGGAGTGATAAACTTCCATGATATTTTGTTCTTTATGCAGTAGTCATCAGCCATCAATTCTGCATTCAGCTTAAATTGTAAAGCATTGTCAGATATTATGACAACAGGAACGCCTCGCGTTGATATGAACCTTCTCAATGCAAGAAGACACTCCTGTGCATTTAGGGATTTGACAACTTCAAGATGCACTGAGCGTACCACTAAACAAGTGTACAAGCAGATCCATCTTTTCTCACCTAGGTTTCCACTCACATACAAAGGGCCTAGGTAATCCAATCCCGTATATGTATATGGAGCACTATAGTTCACTCTTTCCGGTGGAAGTGCAGGAGCAGGCGGTAGTTTGAAGGGTCCCCCTCCTTGCTTGATACAATTAGAACACCTTCGAATAAGTTTTTGAACTTGTGCCTTGCCCTGTGGAATCCAATAATATTTACGGATATTACTTAAGGTGTGATTCGCTCCCACATGGTAATTATCTTTATGTACTTTCTCTATCAATTTGTTTGTAAAATCACAATTTTTTGGTAACAGAATTGGATATTTCATATCGTATGACCATTCTGTATTTTCCATTCTGCCTTTGCATCGTAATAATCCATCTTCATCAATGAATAACTTTAAGTTTCGGCTTAAAGATGTCTCTTTTCTGTTTGTCTCATCCGGAAAAAATTCTTTCTGCAGCATTTTAATTTCTTCTATTTCACTATCTATATTTTTCTTATGTTCTTGTTTTCTCCTTTCAGGTGTCAAACTCTTCTTTGGCGTACTTGGAGACTGTACTTCGAGTTTATCTGTCTCGGACAGACTCTCCCGAGTCAAAAAAGAAAGTTCCTTCAGTCTATTAGTCGGCCACATTGTATAAGGCTGCAGTAAAAAGTCCGGACCCTGCAGCCAATATGATCTTTCAACTGTGTTTTTGTTAGGACGTGTTGCTACATCTGCTGGATTTAACTCTGAGCAAATAAATCTCAAAATTATATTTTTGTTTCGTTTCATTTCTTCAATCCTTCTTGCTACAAATGGTGTCAAAAGTTTATTTGAATTATACCAGTCAATTACTATTTGACTGTCAGTCCAAAGATATTGTTTGTCTATGTCCATTTGAAGTGATTTTTCTACATACTTCAGTAACCGAAATCCAATGAGTACTCCTAACAGTTCCAATCGTGGTATTTTTAAATTTTCTTGTTCTTTGATTGGTACCAATCTTGATTTTCCAATAACAAATGCTATTTCATTTTCATTTACCAAGTACACTACTGCAGCGTAACTTTTTGAAGATGCATCTGTGAAGCAATGTAGAGAAACTTTGTTCAAATCTGTTTTAGCTTGTATGTAACATCTTGGTAACGTTACTAGGATATTACTAAGATCTTCATATATGGTTTTCCATTTTTCTACCATTTCTTCTGACAAGGATTCATCCCATTTTACCTTCATTTTCCATAAATCTTGTATAAATAATTTCGGTGGTAATAATGTTGGTACAGCAAATCCACATGGATCATATATTGAAGCAACTGTCTTGAGAATACCTCTCTTTGTTGGCAAAAAATCCGTAGTTTTGAATCTTAGTTGCATTGTATCCTTTTGAGTATTCCAGTTTAAACCAAGAGTTTTTACTACATCGTCATTGCATTTATCTGGAATATTCTGTCTTAATTCTTCAGCATTAGAGCTCCATTCCCTCAAATTCATTGAGATTTTCTGAAACTCCTTTTTCAAATTATGATACAAGTCTATGGCCTGATTTATATTTGTAGTACCAGTTACCAAATTATCAACATATATATCACCGGCCACTCTTTGTATGGCTGTATTTTCTGACTTTTGAAGGTGGTGTTTAATGGTCGCATTTAGGAGGAATGGACTCGAAATTATGCCGAATGGTACACGACAAAAGCGCAGATGCAATATGTTGTCTTCAGTCGCAGGTTTGGAGATATCTTTAAGCCATAGGAATCTGGTTACGTCCCTACTATTTCCTTGGAGACTTAATTGAAGAAATGCCTTCTCGACGTCAGCTACTATCCCGATTTTATGTGATCTAAACCTTATAAGCAGTCCAATTAAATCTTCCAATAGAATAGGTCCAGCTAACAAGCATTCATTAAGGCATTTCTTGTCTTTCAATTTTCCAGAACCATCATAAACAATTCGGGTAGGCTTACCCGGTGTTTTTATTCCGTGATGAGCTAAGTAGTGTATTGGGAATTCGCATGTAGTTATTTCTTTAGAAGGAACAACCTCTACAATACCCTTTTGAAGTTGATCTACAATGGTATTGTTGTAAGATGTTAATGCTTCTCTATTCATTCGACGAAGTAAATTGATCAGCCTCCCTTGTGCCAGTCCTTTGTTAGTAGGTAGATCAGGTGGATAAACTTTCCATGGCCAGGAAACAGAGTATCTCTGGTCCTCATATTTAGTTGTTTCATTAAAGTTCTGGAGAGCTTCTTCTTCCTTAGTGGTGTTAGGAGAGTCCACGATTCCAATAGATTCTAAGTCCCATAGAGTCTTGACTTTCACTTCATTTAGGGGTAAATCAGGCTTTGTTAATTTGAAATCCACCGCTGATTGGAAATATGTCACTACTGACATGTCATCTTCTGGTTTACAATCAGTTTTGCCCGTCAAAATCCATCCTAGTTCAGAGTTGACCAAAAATAAGTTATCCTCAATTCGGTGCTTTTCTGTTGACATCATTGCAAAATAATAGTCGTTACCAATGAGTATATCAACTTGGCCGCCTAATGAACCATCATCAGCTAGAGTGACATTATTCTTCCAGCATGTCAGTTTTTCCAGTGGGTATGGAATATCCTGAGAGATGGTTGGAACCACATTAGCATACAGTGTTCTGTGCTGTTTGGTTCGACTCTCAATGCACAGTTTCACTAACGGGCTCTCATATTCTTGTGGTTTGTCAGACCCGAAGGTGAATACAGAAAGATGATTTTGTTCTTCCACAGGTAATTCTAAAGATTTTGCTAGCTGTTTTGTCACATAGCTCCGCTGACTCCCAGAATCCATCAAAATTCTACAGTTCTGACTCTTAGATTTATCTTGATTGGTTACTTGAACAACCGCTGTCTGGAGGATGGTAAGAGAAGGTTTGTAAGCATCATTAGCATGCATAACTTTAGTATTTCCTACTTTCCATTCCTGTTCCTTGAGATTTTCTTGAATCCTTGGGCACAATGCCCTATTGTGTTTACCATAAGCTGAGCAATGAGCACATTTTCTCTTTCTATTACACATGGCTAACACATGTCCTATTTGAAAACAACTGTAACAACGATCCTTCAATTTTGATCTTCTTTCATGGAGTGTTGCTACCTTTTGACACTGGTCATTATAATGTGGGCCATCACAAAACAGACAGGAGTGCTTCCTTCTCTTGGGCATGGGTGCCTTGTTTGAGTTATTTCCCTTATTAATTTGTTTATCCTGATCATTGAATTGTTTTACAAATGGTTTAGTTCTATTTTGTTCATCAAATCTTCTTTTATTGGAGCTATAGCTGCTATTATTTCTATTGTTCATAACATTTGCTCTTGGTACTGGTTTAAAGTCTTGTCTTCTGTTAAATCTATTATTTCTTGAATTAAATTGTCCAATTGGTTGATTGAGTCGAGCTTGTTGGTTTGAATGCAGCGTTTCTACAGTGTAATGGTGATTTATCTTTTCAAGTTTGTCTGTAATCCGACTGGAATCTTCCCTTGCAGATATTATGATTTCCAATTGCTTTCTCATGTCTTCAATGGTGTCTGTTTTCAACGCTAACTTCATTTCATATATCACATCCTCCGGAAACTTCTCTGTTATCATAAATCGTAGATGATTATGCGTGGTGTCTTCTCCTAGTGAATTTAACACTCTTAAGTGCCGTTCAATTTCATTTAAAGCTCTCCGACAATCAGTTGCAGTTTTATCCGCAGTCTTGACTGCATATAGAGCCGCGTAATGTGCATCAATGATTTGGTTTTCCTTCCCATAACGCTCCTTTAAGGTGGCCACCGCAATAGAATAATTTTTACTTGTCATTTCCAAGCCTTCAATAGCCCTTTTTGCCGTTCCCTTAAGGGAAGATTTGAGGTATAATAATTTATCAACTGCTGGTAAGTTTCTGCTATCAATGTTGGATGAGAAATGGTCCCAGAAAGATGGCCACTGCAGAATGTCACCTGAGTATTCTGGTAGTTGTAGTTTAGGAAGATTTTTCGACCACCCTGTTTCATTTTCAGTAGGGGTATTGTCTTTCAATGCTTTAATTTTATAGGCCAGCTCGCTGAAAACTTCTTCAGCTTTCAATTGAATTGAACTAAAATTTGAAATATCATCCGCTGAAGGTTCGGTACTAAGCTTGAAGTAGTTATTTAATTCCGTTGAGAAACGTGTGTTAAATTTTTCAAATTTATTGTGTATAATTTCCGCGTCTTGTAAATTTAATTCTGATAAAGTGCTGAGTTTTAAGGCTTCATTAGTGAATGCATCGATGCTATTGACTATAGCCTGCAACCGTGAGATTATAATTGCTTCCATAATTTCTCTTTGTTATTCTTTGCATAAATCCTGAAATTCAATATTGATACTCTACTACTTATCCTTTAAAGTTACAAACACAAAGATAAATAACTTGGGATTGCATTATTATTTAAATTTAAATAGTTCAAAGTTAATACATAACTCTGTATGGTCTACACTTCCCCACAACCCGGTATAGTGAAATACTATCCAATGCAACTCAGTGCAAGCATTTGGCAAAATTTTCAATTTTAATAGACATTACAATTCCCATTCTTGACTATTTTATTTTTTATAACTTTCTAGTTATTTTTATGAAGTAATTACTTGTTATCTTAAAGGAAAGTCAATACCCTATATTCTGTTACATCATACCTATAATAATATAAATAAGTTGGACAGTTATTTTGACATGATAAGAAATATTGTTTTCACATTCATTCAAGGAATCTCTAAACTTCAGTCTAAGCCTTATTGAAAGGCATTAAATCCAAATGAGAGACAATCAAAATGATGAGCAGCACTCAAGAATAAAAAACGAGAAATTTCTAGTTGATTCTGTAGGTACTCGGGTACCTACCTGAGAACATTATACCTACATAGTTGTATATTATATTTCATCATCCTCTGAACTTTGATCCAATTTCTATAGGCGTCGTTATCCCATAATAGATGAACACATAGGTCCATAGTATAGAAATCTATGCATAGGCGTCAAAAATGCGATTTATCATGTTGTCAAGTTTGCATGGACAAAACAAAGTAAGAAAATTATTTCAATGGCGTCCATCTTATGTACCATAAACTTACGTTTCTATTCACGATTGCCGTTGAAAATATGTTAATTATGCGTAAATTAGCGTAAACCATGATTGGCATTTCACCTTTTCTTCTTGTTATACTATATTGAAGGGCAAGTCCCTTACAATACTCACCATCAAGCAAATTATTCGAGACCCACGCCAATGGCGGATTGGATACATCAACATAAGACCAGCTTTTATAGAGAAAAATTGCTCACCTTTATGTTTTTTCGTAATTTTTAACGCTTGGTAGTTTATCATCCACAATACACACTCAGTGTTTAGGCTTTTCAAAGTTTATAATATCCCTTTTTCTAAAACAGCTTTCCAATACACTTTTCACAAAGAATTTGAAAGAATTCACTTTTCACATTGGAAAACTTCGAATGCGACAAAAGTGTTGCTAACTCGTCGACTACAGAATGTGCTAAATTGGTGTTCAAAAATGGCTTAAAATATGCTAAGCGTAATTTGAATATGCCAACATGGTTAATGTACTTAAAAAACCATAAAATCAAGGTAACCATACTAGGTTTACATGGAATTAATATAACTTCATCAATAAAGTATACAGATTAAAAAATAAAACTTGAAATAGGTATTAAAACATTCTAAGAAATGTCAATATCTCTGTCTGTCCCCAGACATTTTTGTGTCAATTTATTCGGATACATACATATTTATATGTCAAACATATTTTAGGGTGGCCACTTGTACAAATTTTATTTCCACTACGGATTACACTCAATCAACCACCTAAATGGCTCCGTTGCAGGTGGAACTTGGCAGTATATCAAAGGTCTCAGTTTGAATAATACCATTTCAGTCATTTTCTTCCTCCTCCCTTCATCATAGGGACAGCGAAGAGTTAGATACGCAAGTCGGTCTATTTACTTAGGGAATCCCACACAGAGCTTGTTGTGGAGCATGTTTACGCGCTCCTCCCTAAGGTGAAAATTAACCTGCTAAACCGTACCTCTGTATGAGATGTGAACCAGTGTTGTAACGTTTGTTCCATTATGCTAAATTAATATGCTATATGCTAAACCATAATGCTAAGCAAGGAGAAAAAATAAAAAAGCTAAATTTAGCATATGTAGTACTAAATCGGCAACACTGCCCGTATATGAATGGGTGGTTTGCCGCCCAATCATGAGTGTCATAATTCACAATAAAAGTAACCAGTTTGTTAAAGCGCCATCTCTGTCAAACTGGTAGAACTAATTTCACACGTAAATCAAATCAGTGTTGCTAATAGCATAAAAATTGTTTTTTACCGACAAACCAGACACACACCCAACTTAGTTACGTAAACAAAATATTCAGATGTCGCTAATAGTATAGAAATTGATTAATGATTTTATAAGATCATTTTCTTTTTAAGTTCTTTGGGGTAGATCCCACAGCATCTCCACCATATCGGAACGGTTCTTTACGGTATGCCTGCCACGACACTATTTACATTACATAAAGAAATTATCTATTATGGCAAGACACCCTATTCCGACAGTGTCGCAATCTGATTATAAATGTGGTTAATAATAATATCGTATAGTACATGTAGGGAAAATTAAAAATACATTGAATTGATTGGGTGTGTATCTAGCTTACCACTATGCCTGATGTGTCCGAGGGCTTTGTTTTCTCTTGTACTCCTCGCCCTTATCATTATCCGCTTCACAATATTATTTTAATGGACAGAGAGACTGGAACCGCTGTGCAATCTGTAAAAGTTGTAACCGGTGACACCACGGTATGTGGTGCCACCGGTAAAGGGGGATCACTCAAGGCTTTCACCAAGCAGTGCTCCCCAGTACTAGCTAGGCTGGAGTTATTGTGTCATATTAAGCAAACATTACACCTAAGAAGTCAAACATATTAAACTGAGTTACCATCAAGTCTGTACTCTGTCAGTACTCATACATAATGTGGGGCACATGGGCTTGCTAGATGGGCTACATTCATATATACATCATGGAGCACATGGGCTTTGTAAATAGGCTGCACCTATACATACATCATGTAGCACATGGGCTTGGTAGATGGGATACATCCATATATACATCATAGAGCACATGGGCTTAGTAAATAGGCTGAACCAACATAGAATCATAACACGAGCACATGGGCCAAGCAGGTGGGCTGCATCCTACCCACACATATAATACTGAAGCACATGGGCTAGGCATGGCGGGCTGCATCAGCATATAATCGCAACATGAGCACATGGGCTAAGCAGGTGGGCAACATCATACCACATATATAAAGAACAATGGAGCACATGGTAGGTAGTTATAAAAAGGTTAAGTAATCTCATCAAATTAGTAATTGCAAATTAATGTCTTTTAGGTAAAGAAATTATTCTAGGTACTTAACATTGATCCGCTGGTCCAGCACTCCTCGGGAGCACACCTTGATTTATATTCAAACCGAACTATTCTTATTCTGCGTCCGCCATATTTAAACTTACTGAACAAAGTGACTCACTTGGTTGCGCACACTAGCAGGTTTTCCAATCCCTCTGTGTTGCCAACTTCTTAATTGACTCTATGGCATCGCGAAACGTCGCGACAACATATGCATGATACGAAATCAAAAGAAACAGTCATAATTCTATAAAGGATTAAGTAGGACAAGCTTCTACAAGATCATAAACTATTATTACACACGGATACGAACTAAAACAAAATGGCTGAGCCTAACGTAGGTTTATCTAGGCAAGTTAGAGACAAAGAGGTAGAAAGTAAACAACAGTTACAGCCTACCAATAAAATATGCCTTTAAACGAGTCATTGACAGAACTACGGAGAGACAAATTAGTTTAATCTCGATCAAATAACAACCATCGTTAAGTAAAAGGTAGCTGTTAACACGGATACGGGTAAAACCGTCAATTTAAAACTCAAATTACAGACCATGCAACCAGTAATATATGAGCATCTGTCAAATTACGCCGATCTTCTTAATGGTGCAGAGCAGAT
The DNA here is from genome assembly GCA_910589525.2 of Ennomos quercinarius. Lineage (NCBI taxonomy): Eukaryota > Metazoa > Arthropoda > Insecta > Lepidoptera > Geometridae > Ennomos > Ennomos quercinarius. The sequence goes on along the minus strand of OU342507.1, from coordinate 10,450,362 downwards.
GGACAAACAATACCCTAAAACGGTTGCAGTAACCCACCCTCCTATATTGACCTCTGGCAACTTGAGCGGAAGTACTCCATAGCTCAGTCATAATCAATATCAATAACCAAAATAAATTCAGTATAGCCTCAATAAAACAAATACATTAAAAAGCTATAAAATATTGAAGTGAGTTTAATTAAATAATGAAGGTTACAAAATAAACAGTCGACCTACAATTTTGAGATCGTAAAGAGACAGCGAAAGCAGAAAAATCGATTAGTAATTAATAGTAAAAGTTAATCGATAAAGAAATAATCGAGATAGACTAGGTCGTATTGAATACTTATACTAAGTTTAGCTTAACAGAGCGTGTCAGTCAAGGCGCAGTTGAATGCTAGCTTCTAGAAAACGAACAAATTGCGACAACAAAGAAAAAGTGAAAAGTTTTGTCGAGTCATTCTATTTTGAAAGTTTTAGAGATATGCTAACTGAAGCAGTAGCTAATTATGATTGATTGAAGGAAAGAGTTTGCGTAATTTGTCAAAGAGCTCATACAATTATTCCATTCTGCCATTCAGTAAACATGACTACAGTTGAATAATAATAGTAATAAGTAACAACGGCACATCTACAGTACAGCGTTACATTTGTATAGTTAAATGAAAAATATACACAGAGACTTTGAATTAAAATCGGTTCAGTAATTTTTCAGGTCTTGATGTATTTTTTTACATACAATTTAACAATGCTCGTATCAGGGTAATCTCTGCATTATTCAGCAACAATTGTTGCCACAATTGTCATACACTGCAGCTGTATAAATGCAAGCCAAGGCTGAGCGGTTCATGACAACCTAACAACCAATGCAACTGAAAAATATCGTTCTGTGTCGATTGGCTATTCAGTTTTCAGTCATACTGGTACCGAATTTCTTTTATTTTCTAACAATGCAGTAAAACTGAGTAATGACTAAAACAGGGATATAATTAAATATGAAAATTACTATTGAAATACACAAGATATTTAATGAATACTAATAGGTTTAATGCAGTTGCTATTGGGCAGCCGTGACGCTTAACATCTAGAGAACTATATGCTAATCACATCATTTTGAACATAAAAAAATATGAGGAAAATGAAATAATAACATAACTACCTACATATATGCAAATCTAACAGACATGCAACATCTCAAAGATATCTAAAACCCAGTAAACATGCATGTAACTGCGCCGAAATATAACTCCAAAAATGTTTCCAATCACGCTAAACATCGCGTCGGTAACATTCCAAACGAAAGTTATCAAGTCAAACAAAACTATGCATTCACATAATCCCATGAGACCACATTAGACCTCATTAACACATCCCAATCTCATACAAAACCTGTCATAGATTACAACATAGACGTACAAAGTTCACACTAAAGTTTCCTAACAGATTTAAGCCCTGATTTAAACTAATCCACGTTTTGTCTGCATTCGTGACCTGATGAGCCACATAATAGAACTCATTTATTTTGTAACAAAGATTACGCAACGAAGGGCCATCTCTATTACAAAAAGCCTTTGTTAATTCATTAGAATAAGATCTTGATTGCGATATAGAAAAATACAAGTCATGTTCTATGGTACGAGCGAGGAACAATCAAGATGGCTACCGATTTTTTATTTGCAATGCTTTTTACATGAGTAACACCTACATAAAGAGAATTTCTCTGTTATATATTTTACTATTATAATATGTTAATTTAAATCAGATTTTTAGATAATACATAAGATAATTAAAATAAGCAAATAAATAGCCTGTAGCAAAATTGCCAATTAAAAATATTTATTGATCGTGCGTATGGAATCAGCGTTATATTTTTATTACTACTAGGTCACTGTTACTACTTAAACCTATTACTAATTGTAATACATGTAGTTTTATAATTTTTATTGCCCTTGTTACTACTGTATTAGTAAGTTGCCACAAGGGAAATAGAATATGACTGCTTCAATCTCTGCTTTATTTAATTTATTTTCTTTAATTTTAATGAGTTATTACTATTTCAGCTATGTGTTTATTTACAAAGTACAAGTACCACAGCGGTAATATACAGATAATGATTAATTATTATGGAGCTGAAGTACCAGGAGATTATATATATAAGGAAGAGGTGAACCGTAAGTATTTTGTTTCAATGTGTTTGCAAAATAAGTTTAATACATCTAAAAGCTCACTACTCACAGGGATGCAGAATCATTATGAGGGGCAGGAATAATCGACAATACTTAAATGGGTAAGGGGATATTAGTAATTAATCATTTACCGGACGTTTTCATTAAGCACACTAATGATTTACAGATAGTGCCGGTACTTAAGTGCGTATTATGTTTAAGTTTTAAACGAAGAAGGTTCGTTTTAAAATTTATAAATAGGAGCAAAATTAAGTAAGTATGTCCCGGAAAAAACTGAAATTTATTTGTTTGTATGGCCGAAACGGTTGGACCAATTACTTTGAAATTTTGCACACACATTGCCTACACCCTACAATTAAATGTAATTTATTCGTAGCCTACACCACTCAGAATAACAATAATCTTTCTAACCCAGAAAATGAGGACGTTCAAGGAAGAATGGGAAAGTTGCTGGTAAAACGTGAAACCACTCTAGCAAGTAATACAATAATCATGTAAGGCAATAATATGGTTTTCTGGTTATTATTGTATGTACAATAATCAGAAAACCATCTAACCAAAGCGTAAAAATATTGTAGTACGTTAGCATAATGATGTGGCAGGTGATCAATAAAGACTGATATAATTGGGCAGTCATAGATAAAGAAATTCTCATAAGCAATAACAATGCAGTAGATACTGGAAGACTATAATTTTCAGTACCGATCTCACATTTATTATTGGCAAAGATAAACTGTACTGTACCATTAGCACTGCTAAACCTTAATTTACCGCATCCAGTCGTATTTCACAGCATGACAGATGACATACCTGCAACAAACAAAGCAATTTATTAGAGCGAATACTACAAAGGCACAAATTATAATGTACACAACCCGTTATAAGGTCACAAGTTCGAACATAATACAAAACATTCGATGGTTAGAGATAAGTACTAACTGTAAACAATTGTACGATTCCAGATTTTAGATCCGAGAAAACCACAGTAATATAAACTTTATAACTGACACCTACGGTATGTATTTCACTAAAATAGAGATAGAGCTTACAAGGCAATATAAAAACGATTTAATCATACACCTCAAGGCAAAACTCTTGTTTGAAACTGGTTAAGTTTTGCGAGTATCATCATTGTTCTGGGAATTTAGGCGCAAAAAATTGCCGAATTAGATACGCTCAGACTCAATAGCGATTGGATTCAGTTCGGTTTTTTCACTATGGTCATGGATACAGAATAAATTAGATATATACTAAACCATGAAGATATACATTACTGAAATTATTTTTGATTTTGATAACGAATTTTATAGAACATCTGAAACTAGGGAGAATAGAATTCTGTGAAGAGAATCTTACGGCCAGCTTATTTTCATTTATAAGTGCTGTTACATCTGAAGATAACGTTCAGTAAATGTTTTAGTTCGCCGTTTTCACAGTATTTACCTAAATAGATAATTCAACGAAATTCATAGTTCATTTATTGATTGCGATCATCTACAGTTTATTTGAATTGAGAAGGGCGGGCGTTTGCAAGAGAGTACAGCTCATTAGAAGTAGAAAAGTTATGGTTTTACACAAATAGAGTATATTTTAGAAGCTTTATATTTACCGAACAACCATTAGTTGAAGATTTTACAGGGAAACAATTATTTCATTAAAACTTTTTGCCCGCACAGAAACCAACTGCATTTTGCACGACGTACGCGAGCCAAGCAAGTCCTTACTTGCAAAAAGGGGTCAGAAAAAAGCACAGAAGACCTATAATTATTGTTTGCTATGGTCCAGTCCTGTCGCACGAGAACAAGCTTAAAAATAAGTAAGCACGATGTTACCTTTAATTCAACTCTTCAAGAATCAAGGTTATTGATGATATTATTGACGAGCTGTTGAATCCTGAATTCTTTGCAGTCGTAAGCATGATACCGGCATTAAAGCTGGAATAATCGAGTAGACCGGTCTCGTGTACAACTTGCATTAGATTTAATCTATTAGTTACTGTACAGAGACTGATATCTAAAATAGATCCGATGGTAACAAAAACGACGCACAGCACACCTGTGTTTGTACTAGCTAGATGAATTAAGACAAAATTAATAAAATAAATGGCCTTTTTTGCTTCGCTCCTGGCAACTCTACGGTCGTTGACATAGCCTTGGCAATTTGTTGAAGCAAAAAATAAAATGGGATCGCACGATTTGTTACGTCACCTTTAGTTTTACTACTGAATCACCAGAGAGCAACTTGAGCTACTATAATCGGTCGTGATCGTGATACATTAAAGAAGAACAGATATTTTTACTGCTGTCTCACTTCCAAACCAATTTCGACATAATGGTGGAAGTAGGAAAACAGATATTCTCTTGTTTCCGTCCGAATCACTTTTCCAACACTTTATAATGTTGCCCAAGAAAATCGGATGCTCTATACATAATACGCTTAAGTGGTAATATAGTAATGTACATTATGTGATTTTCAATACATGCAAACGTTTTTTGTTCCCACGCAAAAATGCAATTACTACATTCTTATCCGACTTTTTCACAGCCTGATTAGTACCTACTCGTATAAATGAGAGTGTAGTGTCACATTACAATATAACAAAAACTGTAAGCGCAGGCGCACACACTAGTAGTGTGTGTGCCTGCGCTTACAGTTTTTGTTCCGTAAAATAATCCGATCAAGACTGCAAAATACGTAGTACATGGCCAAAAACCTCAAGTTTAAAGAAACGAAGCGATATTTTGTTACAGGCCCATATAAAGTTCAACCAGTTCAGGAGTCGTATCAGATTTCGTATGGGCTAAAAACTGTCGGTGCTTTAAACTAAGTTTAAACCCGATCATGTATCTACACATTTTCATTATTTTTTAACTTATTTGTTATGTTTGATTTACGTAGGTGTTCAGGTTCTTTGAAACTACATTCTTGGTATAGCTTTTTTATTTAAATTTGCTATTGCAGTTTCAAATATCGTAAAAACGTAATCTTTAGTAAACTTGACTATTTATAAGAATTCAAGTTTCACACTCGTAAAGTTCTAAACATTCAATTTCAGCATAGACAATACTACCGTCATAACATGAACCGCAGCGTACCGAACAGCCATAACTTTTAATGCATTATACTTTACCAATACGTTATTAGCGTAAACAACGTTTTACGATTCTTTTACCCTTTACTTATGCATACAATTAACAAGAGTTTCCCTTTCCAAAGTAACAAAGCCTCATAAAACTTATCATACGTCTTGCGAGTTTCTCACATGGTACAATAACGTTTTACAAAGGCAGCTGCAAAAACTCGTCTCATACGTCCAGTGCGTTTACGAAGACAAGAGTGCTTGTGTTCAATAACTTTCTCCGTAAACGCATTTCCATATGATTGGAGATCGATCAACGCATGATAAATCGATGCGTCTGTAAAGTACCGAAGTTTTTGTGTGTAGGTAATATTTATTACTGAAAAGATCAAAATGTGATAAAAGCTGGAGCGTTTGGACCGTCTATAGGCGATCGCGGCTAGTATACAGTGCAAATGTTCATTGTAGTAGATAGTGTAGCTAGTTTATATTGTTGTAGTAGTTAGTTGAAAGAATAAAGGCACATTGCCCGTTATAAATGTGATAAGTAGACGAATTTGGTCGTCAGATTTGTAATGAAATAAAACAAATGCAACCGCCAACAAACACTATTGCGATAAACGCAGCCAAGAAAATGATAATGCATGGCAGTAACAATAATGATAGGCTAGTGGAAAGAAAAGTTTAAAATCACATCGTTGACTCTATAAAGGTGGATCAAGACCAACAACATTAGTCTGTTGATCTAAACAGAAGAAATAGCTACTGCACGAACCGCTTGCACTATACCGAAGATATCCCGGACGTCAGCCTGTACGAGATTAGAATGGCCCTCAAACAGCTTAAAAACAACAAGGCACCAGGTGAAGATGGAATTACGACCGAACTTCTGAGAGCGGGTGGTAGACCGGTACTTTTAGTCCTCCAGAAGTTATTTAATTCTGTCATCCTTGAAGGTATAACGCCAGAGGCATGGCACAAGAGCGTGGTGGTGCTCTTCTTCAAAAAAGGCGATAACACCTTATTGAAGAACTATAGGCCCATCTCGCTCTTGAGTCATGTGTATAAGCTGTTTTCGAGAGTCATTACGAATCGTCTCGCACGCAGGTTTGATGAATTCCAGCCTCCCGAACAAGCCGGTTTCCGAAAAGGCTTTAGCACCATAGACCACATCCATACGCTGCGCCAGATTATACAGAAGACCGAAGAGTATAATCGGCCGTTATGCCTAGCGTTTGTGGACTATGAGAAAGCCTTCGATTCAATCGAGACTTGGGCGGTGCTGCAGTCCTTGCAGCGATGCCAAATTGACTATAGGTATATCGAAGTTTTGAAGTGTTTGTACAGTAAGGCCACTATGTCAGTCCGACTACAGGACCAGAGTACGGAACAAATTCCATTGCAAAGAGGCGTGAGACAGGGAGACGTTATTTCTCCGAAACTGTTCACAAACGCATTGGAGGATGTTTTCAAGCTCTTGGAGTGGAAAAGATCTGGCATCAACATAAATGGCGAGTACATCACTAACCTTCGTTTTGCCGATGATATAGTCATAATGGTGGAATCGCTCGAGGACCTTAGCACCATGCTCAACGACCTCAGTAGAGTCTCCCAGCAGGTTGGTCTTAAGATGAATATGGACAAGACAAAGATCATGTCTAATGCTCATGTTCCACCTATACCGGTAATTGTTGGGAACGATACTCTCGAAGTTGTCGACAAGTATGTCTACCTAGGACAGATTGTCCAATTAGGTAGGTCCAACTTCGACAAAGAGGTGGCGCGAAGAATCCAACTCGGCTGGGCAGCGTTCGGGAAGCTTCGTCCTATCTTTTCGTCCAAAATACCGCAGAGCCTGAAAACGAAAGTTTTCAATCAGTGTGTGTTGCCAGTGATGACTTATGGAACTGAGACATGGTCTCTTACTGTTGGCCTCATTAGTAAGCTCAAAGTCGCGCAGCGAGCTATGGAGCGAGCTATGCTCGGTGTTTCCCTGCGAGATAAGCTCCGGAACGAGGAGATCCGCAGGAGAACTAAAGTGACCGATATAGCTCTTAGAGTTAGTAAGTTGAAGTGGCAATGGGCAGGCCACATCGCTCGTAGAACTGACAACCGATGGGGAAGAAAGGTTCTCGAGTGGCGACCACGAACCGGAAGACGCAGCGTAGGCCGGCCCCCCACTCGGTGGACCGACGACCTGGTGAAAGCCGCGGGGAGCCGATGGATGCAGGAGGCGAGCAGCCGCTCAAGGTGGCGTGCTCTGGGGGAGGCCTATGTTCAGCAGTGGACGTCTTCAGGCTGTTGATGATGAACCGCTTGACCCAAATGATACTACTTGTATTTATTTTGATAATAACCGAATGTAGCTCAGTGCCACAGAATAAAAAATAGTATTACGTATAGAAGAATCCTTCCAACAAATTTACAATTTTACACGTCTTGCAAAAACACAATAAAGTGCAATTTAGCACAAGCAGGCTACAAGCCTAAAATTTTAGCTGCCTCTCTCTCTGATACGATTAGAAAATATACTAATGAATTAAATTTCGCAATGTAATATTTGACTACTCCTTAAGTAGATAGTTAATTAATGTAGACATTAAAATGACAGATGGTGACCACATCCCTCCGACACTTATTTCCTATTAGAGATCGGACACCCGTCATTTCTACGTTCACGCGTGCAAATTATATATTGTATAATGTGAAAAAAAAAGAACGAATTGAACAAGTGAGACTGATTTATGTAACAACCTCTTACAAGACATGATAATATATTCACGCAGTATAAACCTAACTAGGTACATGACAGTCAGTTCCATGACCACCCATAGTGTTTACAGATTGACTTTACTTCCACTGCATAATTTAAGCACAGTACGGTTTTTCAAATTTGTTTTTCTACAAAAATTTGTCTTGAAAATACTACTGAGTTCCTATAAAACTAATCAATTTACAAAATGATCATCGTCGGTTACTTATTCTATTTCATAAACATACAGATCATCCTTTCACATTCGAAAAAGAGCTTTAAGTTTTTCCCAAAGCTTCCCGGGAAATATTCTAGTTTTTCTTTTCATAAAATCCTAATTCGAATAATCACGAGCATTTTTAAATAAAATGTAGCCAAATCACTGTGGTCGTTCTCAAGTGATGCGCTTTTCCAACGAATAGCATTTCATTTTTGTTTACATATACATTATAAAGAATGCTAGCCTAGTTTGTTTCTAAATGAAATATATAAGCAACACTTACTCCTAACATTTCGACTATCTAGTGGCTGCCGCGAATTTATAAACATTTTAATTACTCCAGCCCCTATATGCCCAAAATACTAGCAGCATTACCTGCGTTGAAATACAAAGCTAATACGTTGTGCAATTACCTAAGCAATTATGTTTTTTAATTTTTTATGTATTGAATTCTATGTCACGTTGTTTGATATAGGTAGGTACATACTTTTACTTTATCGTTGCGTCTAAATCCGACCTAAGAACACTGCTCCCTCCAGAACCAGTTAGCAACACTTTTGATTTCACGCCTATTCCTCATCGTGAACATATTTTCATTTACAAACTAGTTATGTGTCACTTCGTTTTACAGCCGTCAGTGAACATAGAACGGCTTATGCTCGTCAAGTGCGGTCACGGACAGCATACTGAGGGTTCTGTCGTTTTTGGCCGCAGAGCGATTGATTTAAATATTCCTGCGAATTAATATCTGTTCCTTATTTTCGAAAAATGTCTTAGTCTTTGGTTTACTAGTGAAAACCTACGATGTATATGTATAGGTACTGAAGAATGAAGAATAAAGAGATGTTTATGATTTGATCCTGGTTATCAAAATAATATTGTATAGTAACTGTATTAACGTGAGTTTATAATTAAGAAACTGCTGCTTGCGGCTACGAACTTGTGGACTTAATTTTATCGCAATTTGAACTATCTACATAGCCAATCCCGTCAATATCGGTTCAGCGCAGACAAAGTATATTAGCGTAATAATCTAAGATTGATTGTAGCCAAAGTTCCTTGCAACATGATACAGTAGACACAAATATAATTAAGTTTTTTTTAAACGATCTATGGGGTCATTTTGCAATACTGCTTAAAAATTAACAATAAACAAAACAAGTTTAAAAATCTAATTCTGTACAGCGTCCTTATAGTAGCTATTTTGCAGTTTGCTTCTCTATTACATCTCAACTATTCAGGCAGGTTATTAGCAGGCGTGTTAGAGCAGCAAAGCGAAAAAAACAAGGTGGACTTGACAATTTCACACCAACTTAGATAGTCGATCAAGCCTCAAAGATAAAGTAATTAGAACAGAAGCGGCACGGCGACGGCTAATCTGATACCTGCCTTGTTAATTTATACTTGTGAGAACGCACGCTGGTAATATGGACAGGAATTAAAAAAGAATTGACGTTTATTTGGTTGGACCGATTAATAATTATACTAAATTGTGAAAGTCGCTGGTAGTTGTGCGTAAAAGACTGTTGTAGATACAATGCCAAATCGATTTTGGCATTCAATTGAGAAGACCAAGATAATAATTATGTCGATGATGATAATTACGACGATGGGTGTGATAATAATAAGGATGTGTATCTACATTGAACATATATATGCAAGCATACATGATTTATTTTGGAAGATAATTGTCATAAGCACGAACAAAATTATGAGTTTTATGTGGAAAAGGCACAAACCTAGAATATTTTCATTACGGATAAACAAATGGCTCGAGATGAACGATATTTAGAGGGAAAACCATCATAATGTTTGAAGTCTAGTAGAAAAACTGGCGAACGCATGAGAAGATATTAAAATAAGATCTTCTAGTTATACCTGCTGTCTATAGTCATATTGAGATGTAATACTAAAGCTTCTAACCCCTCTAAACTTTAAAACCCAGTGACAGATATTTTTTACAAAATATAATTATAGCACTTGTGTAAATAATTTTATGGATTAAACCGGTCAAAATTTTATGAGTAGGTATGTAGAAATGACTTAATCATGGTACTTGTTTCAGATAATGCGCTGTATGGCTTGCTACAGTTTAAACTAAATTAACTCCCAACAAATTACCATACAACATCGTAGGTAATATTAGAAATTAGAATAATTTTGGCGTGTCTGCTAATATGTATAATCATTGAAAAGTGTTCACTTTCTCCTCGAAATGAGCCTGGTTGTTCATTTCATATGTTCTGTGATGTTGTATGACTGTAATTTTAGAGTAATGGATTTGATTGTGCAACTGTGAACATGATCAAATCAGCTTGATGTGCGCTGCGAAATAGGTTGACCACGCTGAGGAACATTTAACTTGGTCAACGCCATTGGTGCTTGAGAAACATGAATAATGTAGTGATGAGCTAAATTTCAAAATGTGTTACTTACCCACCTTAGCAGCAAAAACTGCATCTATTTTCATAGCTTTAAAAATTCTCTCTCTCAATTTCTTTACACTTTTGTACCTATTCGTGATTTTAATATGCAAGCCGTCAAAGTAAGGTTAAACTCTGAATACGAGTGATATGTTTTATGTAGAATAGAATATGTATTTTATTGCACACCAAATACACACAAAGATGCATAACTAAACGAAATATTCTACTAAAATAGTATTTTTTGTATAGTGTTTTATGTTCATTTAATGATTAGCATGGTCATACTGTACGCTGTCATGGAAGGTTTGTGATTCGTATGCAGGTGTTGAATTAGTTTAGATAAGTGGTTGTTTTTCACACGCAAGGTTTTTGAGTGATGTGGCCGGTTCAAAATTGGTGCAGTCAGCAGGTGTTGCTTAAGATTTAAGTGCTCCAGAATTTACCCACGTACCTACTACAATAAGGGCCACAAGTACACGTTGTATTTCACACATGCAAACGAAACTAGGTGGACCGACGAACTGGTGGAAACTGCGGGGAGCCGATGGATGAAGGAGGCGAGCAGTTGCTTTAAAGTGGCGCTCTGTGGGGGAGGCCTGTATTCAGCAGTGGACGTCTTCAGGATGTTGATGATGATGATGATGAAACGAAACTAAATAAAGAGATAAAAAAACTTTGATTCTAATTTTATGTATGAAAACTTGTTTGGATTAGTTAAAGAAGATAATGATGAAATTTCGGAACTATGACCCGGGCGTTTTCAAGAGAAGAGTGAATAGATACTTACTTAGCTATCAATATTCAATATACCACCTTTGATCGCATCGTCACTTCCCATCAGGTGAGAGTGTGTTTAAATGCTAGATAAGTCTGATTTAAAAAAGAACGACAAAGAACAGTGAAAAAGTACGTGTGCCCACTATATGCTCTACACGCCGGATTGTCACGTCTGAAGTAACACAGTAATTGTTTATCCGTTGCTGAACAATAAAAAACAATATACTGACGTAATCTGTTAACGCTAATTCATTGCGAGCTCACCTGACTGGGCTGATTCGACGAAAAGGAACAGATTAAGTCACGACTCACGGTTAAATCATTATTCTTCAGTTAGTGAACACAAATGCGGAAGGAAGAGAGATCTTGAAAAAATAACAAAGGCACGAAACGATGAAGATACTAAAGGTGAACTATTGGCAGTGGTTTTCGAATATAAGTGTGTTATACATTATCTAAATAACATTTATGTTAATAAACCCATTACGTCTAAGCAAACATTAGCATAAATAGCTGACCCCAGGTGAAGAGACACTTGCGGAAAGGCGATGGCAGAGACTACCTACTCTAGAGACTGAATGCAACGGAAGAACTTATGGGACATGTTTACGTCCAGCAGTGAACAAGGATAGGCTAATGATGATGTTAATAAAGGCATGGTTCTGAATGGCGGAGTGACTGACTGAGCCACACACGTAAAGACTTGATATTTGGAAGGTGCCTTCATAGGGGTAAACTAAGAGAGTTCAATTTAAAAGAGTTAAATAGAGATTAAAAGATTGTATGAAGAAATACGTGTGAAACCACGGGGTATCTCTATACTAGTAATAATGAATACAAAAACTGTAAAGGTTAAGCTTGGCTTTGTTAATTCTGATGAATTAACAAAGAAACATTCCTAAAGAAAAGACCTGAACTGTCGCGAAGAAAGAGTATAGGTAATGTACAAGCAGCTAATGTACAGGTTTGGTAGAGAGTTAGACAAACGTGAGGAAAATACAAGTTCGTGTAAAAACCAATAGATGATTCATTATTTCCTGCAAATAAACAATTTCATTTCATTTCATTTCATTTCATTTTAAAAAAATCTTTAAAAATATATTTTCGTGCATGTTAATGATCAAATTTTTTGATCGTTTATGGTCTCTGATGTATGTTTGGTCTACTCAAGACTCATTTATAGATACTTATAATTCCATAATAACAAATTCTAAGCTCTTTATGCTAGGAAAATGAAAACACGATTTTAAAAAATTAACATTAACGTCTTTTACGGGAACTTGTATTTTCCAAATAGATCCTTCGACACGCCGACCACGTTTGGCTAACACTCTACCAAATAGCCTGTATGATAGATAACTAATTAAATATGATATACAGTTTCCTTAAATTTTTATATCTCCAATCTTGTTGCACTGCAATTGTGACTCTAGTGCATTACATGTCCTTCAAGAAACAGACATCTTCATTTTGAACTGTATAGCCAAAGGCTTCCAAGGATCCACTTTCGCAGGTGCATTCAAACACCTTGAGCAACTCGAGCCTGCGTCGATAAAAAAGAACCAAATAGCTTGCTCGCCAGCTGCGTAAGATTTCAGTTTTTTTGGACGCATATCTGCTCCGGTTAACAGTCTCGTGCTATTTTGTGTATGGTCATGCAAACCTTAATCAAGCACAGTTTTTCTGCGACCAGTTCACTTTTATTTGGTGTAAAAAAACTTTCAACCCATTCAAACATTTCCATAAATGACAGTAGCGTGGTTTAATAAATGAGGAGGACATCAAATATTTCCGTTTCACCGCTTGTGACATTCTTAATATTGTGAAAGTCGGAAACAATCATGGGCATCTCATTGTTCCACTGATTTCAGATTAATATCAAGAAAAAGCTTGGCTTTCTAATCTTTTGTTTGCGAAATATCATATTGTTTGTGATATATTTATAACAATTTACCAATATTATGTTTTTGTACGCTTTCAGATTTCTATCAAGTTTAATGAATGATGTTTTGTAACTTCCACGTTTGTTGTAAATTATTTATTCTATTGTGACTTTGCATGAAATGTGAACCAAGCTGTACTAAACATTAATTGATGCCTCCTCTACAAGGATCATGAAAGATAATTAAGCAGAATAAACAACAATATGCACCATTGCACTATGCCTTATTCAAATAATTATATAATTATATCCTACGTCTATTCTAACCTAGCTTCTCTACTGCTAGAGGTCACTGTAAACGAACAGACGCAAGTATTTTTACGGCGCAACCTATTTTGCGTTTATACTTTTGACAAATGATACAGTAATTTGACTTTATTGTGATTTTAAGGTCAACATTCAAAGGTATTCAGACCTCTTGTCTGATAAAATCATTGATGCTAATGTCTACTGGGTAAACGCTAAGCTGAGTTTTGTATTTAGTCTCATTCATGATAACTTTGCTTTTTGATTTGCGAATAGGGACACGATATATTTGCAAATAGGGGGACGAAATTGTAAAAAACACGAATAGGTTCGTTGGTAACGAATTTAGTGAAAATTAAAATAAAAGGAAATGTAAATACTAAAGAACATGATAAGTCATGGTCACACCACATATAAATCATGGTCACATTGTAAATATGAAATAAATATTTTCATTAATATTTTTATCTAATCTCATGCTCGTAATCCTCGAGTTATTTATCTTGTACAACAGATTGGAAATGAGCGCGATCAAGCATAAACAATCGCAAAGTTTCTTTCACATGATTATGCAAAATGTCATAATTGAAAAACATAATAAACTCCATAAGCAAATTACATAAATATACTTCAGTCAAAATTAAACATCATTAAATTAATGAAAGTTAAACACAAGTTTATTTTTATAGATGTTACGCAAAATACACACACGAAGAAAGCAACGTTACGTATTTTGTAAATCAAGATTTTAATTACAAATTGATTTTTGCACAATTATAAGATTATAAACATGATTGGGCATAAATGGGGTTACCGTGGGATACTTAATCTATGATTTAGGATGCAAAATACTGGGTGGCGCAAAAGTAAAGACCCTATTTGGTTCAGCTATAACATTTTTTCTAAATTAGAAAACTAGATTTAGGTTTTTTTAAATGTATATTTGTGCCATTAAATTTCGTACCATTAGGATTTAAAGATGATGTCTTTTAAATGGTGACCTCCAGAGTTGATACACATTTGAGCCCTATTTATGACATTTTGCATAACTTGCCGTAACACTTCTCAGGGCATGTCAATAAGCAGAATACTCGGTTCTGGGGCACTGATAATCCGCGCATTATTCAAGAAACACCTCTACACCCACTAAAAGTTACTGTATGGTGTGGCATCTGTGTTGACAGAGTGATCGGACCCTATTTTTTCGAAGACGCTGGAGGCAATGCGATAACTGTCACTGGAGAACGCTACAGAACCATGTTACGTGAGTTTTTGATACCCAGTTTGGACGAATTGGGGCTGGAGCACATCTGGTTTCAACAAGACGGCGCTACGGCACACACAGCGCGCGACACTATGGACTTAGTGAGGGACGCTTTTCCAAGCCGAGTTATCTCTCGTTTTGGCGATTTGCCTTGGCCTGCAAGATCACCCGATCTGACCAGTCCAGACTTCTTTCTTTGGGGTTTTTTGAAATCTCGGGTGTATGTGAACAAGCCACAGACTCTCGCAGCTCTAAAAGAAAACATTCGTCAAGAAATAACGAACATATCGCAGGAAGTGTTACGGCAAGTTATGCAAAATGTCATAAATAGGGCTCAAATGTGTATCAACTCTGGAGGTCACCATTTAAAAGACATCATCTTTAAATCCTAATGGTACGAAATTTAATGGCACAAATATACATTTAAAAAAACCTAAATCTAGTTTTCTAATTTAGAAAAAATGTTATAGCTGAACCAAATAGGGTCTTTACTTTTGCGCCACCCAGTACATGCTCAATCAAAGATAATGAGCCGTCGAACGATGTCTAACAATTCTTACATTGAATTACGTGATCTCTTCTCTGGTCCCGCAGAATTCAGCAATGAAAACATCCAGCCAGAAGTTTATAATTCTTAGCATTTCATCACCATTTTCGTAGAAACTCGTTCCATTGATGGGATATACTATGGAACTATAGGAAATAAATCACAATTTCATGTCAAGTACACTACTTCAAATAAAGATAAACTCGGAGCTTAGATGATAAATAAAGTTAAAGAGGATACTATTTATAGAAGCACCCTAGGATATCTAAACAGATCTTCTTTCAAAATTCCTCAATTTTGTGTAAATCTTTTATATGCAACTAATTCTATATAAACATACATACACTTGTGGTTTTTGGTATTTTTAAATCAACGCGTATCACGAGCCTGTTTTTATTTTTAATTCCAATGTTAATGCAGTACACCGAATAAAAATGCTTCAGGAATTCACTAACCGTGTTATTTTATTGGTGACACAGCAGAGTGACCAGTAAGCATTCGTGCATACAAGGCAAAATATGGCTATGCTATATCTTATAATAACCAAAAATAAAACATAGGTACTGGTAATAACTAGATGACTCGGTTCTTAGTTTGAATCTTCATTCGTCAGTCAAATCGTGGTTACTCAATAAAACTAAATGTTACGATTACGAGATATACTAACAAAAAAATACAAAATGTTAAACACCAGCGATTAACATTCAATCAATTACACATTACGTATTAAATGTACTGTCAATATAAGTGATTTCAAAGAGAAAGCCACTGACGTGAGATAATACAATACGTAAATTTTTCACTCTGTCTTTAATGGGACAGCCAAATTATATTTTAATAAAGGTTGGAGGTTAAATGTGGTGTTATAAGAAAACAATTACCCATTGCGTGTTCTTTTGATTGATGTTTTATGTGCTGTATAGTAGGTGAATACTATGTAAATAGTATTCACCTCTTATTAGTATAGCGATAGAAAAATTCTCGAAGTAAAATAACGGTATTGGCTGGGCAATGTTTGTTTTAGCACTTCATGCTGTACTTGGACTAGAATGGACTTTCGATACCTTCACTTTATACAGTTTTTGTTGGCTACCGGTAAACTGCAAACAAACTGCTCCTTCAAACCCTTTCATGTATATCTTCACATCACATCATCAGCCGGAAGACATCCACTACTGAACATAGGCCTCCCCCACAAAACGCCACTTTGGACGTTTATCATAGCGGGGAATTGCCGTAATCACCACACATGGCAGGCAGCTTGGTGATCGCAGAAGATTGTAATGTACCGGGGAGAATGCTGCTGCCCATTCCCTGGATATTCCCTTAGCCGGCTCTTACGGTACCCACAGGAAGAGATGGGGTGGTCCTATTCGCAAACCGGGACCACACAGCTAGTGTATATCTTGGCTTGATGATATATGTGAGAGAACAGGCTCAGGCTAGACTTGAAATAGATTTCGAATAAATAGTACCTAATGCGATCCGGACTTGGTTACTCGCTCTACGCTAAGGAACATTTGATGTTTCTCCTGGAAACTAAACAAGAAAAATTACGAATCATCTCGAATGTTTTAACAAAAAGATATTGAGTATGAATAAAACGTGTCATTTTTTCCAATATAATCCGCTGTCGCTTCACTTCCAATAGACCGTGATAGATCATCGATTGCAATAACACCAGAACAAGTCGATCCATCGTTGCATAAGGGTTATAAAATTCATAAACACTGAATGTATGCAAGAATCGGCAATCCATCTTCATCAAATACAACTTGAGTTTTACCAGCGATCAGGGGTCAAATGTGACCATCGATTAAAAATTTAAGAGTTTAAAACAGAGTATCGATTAATCAAACAGCTTTCGGTTTCTTTTTAAATCAATTGATAACCTGCTTAATATTTTAATCGTTTAACTGTTTTAATATACTCAGATAAATACATTAAAAACTTACGATCTCACGATGATATCAATTTGCGCGATAACTTTTATGAAAATCTTAATTGAAACCGATAAAATATCAGAATAAGTTTGACGAATATTATTTGTGATCAAGATATTGTCAGTGAAGACTTATGGTAGGAGATGCAAAAATATACAAAACTTCACAACGTTATGATTTAATTTTGTACGGGTTTTATGAAAAATATTAACAATTTTAGAGATAAAATTTATCTGTTTATTTATACCATGCATTGGTTTAATAGGTTTTGAGATTATCGATATCTGGCATAAATCTAAGTGATTATTCAAAACGACTGCCATCGCAGTTTAAAATATCACAACTATGACATTTTGAAATCACCATATTTATCAACGTGTCATTATAGATCAATATATTCATCGCATCAAAGTTTCGATTTCGACCAGGTGTTAACTCATCGTAATCCATCACAGACGGTGGACGGTCACTTTCTCCATCACGGACGGAAGCACAAGGGGTTACCGTATGGAACAGCTTTCCAGTACCAGTAATGGAGGATGTGCTGCAATGTTCAAGGGATAATTGCAAGGTTGAACTTTTAAGTGGCAATGTAGTAGCTAATGATTTAAGTATAGAGAAAAGCCATGCTTTATGTGAACAGAAAAGCTGTCTTTATAATGAAAGGATCAAAATTACTGAAGTTGAAAACATTTAAAGAAAATCAATGACAGTTATTTCATCCAATGATTAGAAATCTATCAACTTGTTTAATGTGCAGGGTGTAACTAAAATCTTGATGACATTGTGAAAACATAAAACAAACAATCAATAAAATTCCAAAAAATAACGATAACTAAAAACTCAACCAATTTAAAAATAATTGATTAAAGAAGATTGGTTCCTTAGATCAGTATAGCTTTAGTAAGCTTATTGTCATGAATAAAATAAGATATATCAGTCTTCAAAAAGCTAAATTAATAGGCGCAAAATTAACATACTAGAAACATTCACAAGCAGGATGTTTCATACACCTACAATACAATAAATGTTTGTTTGACGTTGGTGACGGTTTAGCAAGAGAGATGATCTAAATTTAGGTTATGTTGTCATGGACGTCTAACGATACGTTGATTCAAATGAACACAATGAGTCATTCTGTTGACCCTTCAAATTCGTTAATAAAATAACAAGTCTTAAAAGCCAATGGTGATCATAAAAATAAAAAAATATCTGGAACGGTTCCAGCGACCTTGGGCCCCTTTAACATAAATAATGTTCATCTCACGCGCAGCTATAATTTATAGAATGCCCTACTTCTATCTGTGAAGATTGCCGACTCGATTGTCCGTCCATTGCATTGTAAGAGTATTGGTAAACATTATCTTTATCGAAATCATTCGATTGTTAACTCATATTTCACATTTCTACGTGGGTTTTAAGTGAATGTTTACAATCAAACAAATTGCGGTTTCGATTGCGAGAGCAATTGTCGGCAGAGATTTCATCTCCAAATTATGTTGGATCAATTTTATTTAAAAGACTTAATTGATAACGTAAGAGATAAGAACCACGAAAGCGATTATTTTATAGCTACCGGAAGCGTAGTTTCACTTCAAGTAAATAAGGCCAGTAAACTCAATGATAACGCGCGATGTAAATCAAAAATGTTGATTTAAAAATGTTTCGCTAGAACCTAATATTGCAATTGACCTATTTATGCTAACCAAGATTTTTAGATTGTAACTGAAAATCCTGTCATGTTCGATATTCGACACATGTTTCAAAGCGCTGTTGAAATTGGGTCAAACATTAGACCGTGTGAGTGATTTTTAGAAAACCACGCTAGACGCAATCCAATCGTTTTCTAAAAATAACTAAGTCCAACGCAAATGTGGTTTTCGAAAGATTTATCTTTTGGTTTACGTAGTCTTTTTCATTTAGTCCAAAGCTCTAGTATTGAGAATTTGTGTTTCAAAGGATCGTATCAAAACCGTCTACGTACACCTACTGGTTAAAAGCGACATATTAGTCTGACCTAGTAAGTGATCCAAGTGATAATAAATTTATAATAATGTTCATGCCACAAAAAGTGCCAACTTATACGAGCATCTATTTATGGATACTTATTATTTAAAAGCTAAAATAAAGTACAACTTACAGCCAAAAATGCTTATATTTGGGCGTAGGGGTACTAAGAAACAGGTTTTGAATGTTAACGATTTTTTATTAAGAAATCGTTTAGGTGAATCCACGGGCAGTTTTTGGATAATATAAAAACAGTAGCTAATCATTTCAATTTTATTTGATAGTGCAATTAACAGATTATCACTAAGCATAATTGAAATTAATAATTAATTTTAATTTTAGCAATTGCGAGCTGCCACTAGAAACTTTGAAACATGTAACTGAGAATTGAATAGTGGCGATAGGAATTAAATTCCATATTTGCGTTAGACTCATTAAACATTAAGGAGAGAAATCTTTTAGAACCATTAATTGTTAGGTATTAAAAACATTAAAATACCATTCAGGAAGCGGCAGCTATTACAGTAATTACGATTATTTTTAGTACACGTTTTGAGTTTGATATTTACCATTCAATAACCGTAACCATAATTTAATTGAAGGTGAATTTTATTCATATGTACGTACTAACATATTTTCATCATGTAAACCTATCAATCATAGCTTATGTATTTGAACGTAATTATGATTGTTAATAATATTTCACATGTTTCTTATAACATCAGTAGTATGTCTGGTTTTCTGGTACATTATTCTTTAGGGACACATATAAAATGATAATACCCGGTTTATATTTATTCACTCATGGCTATTCTCGCTGAATGTACTTAAAAGCTCTTGTACGGATCTAAGGGAACTAATAATAAAACAGACCGTAGATGTCTTTGAGCAATCCATCTGTCATCAACATCATGTATAATCATTTTTTACTATTCTGATCGTAAAACCAAAATCAAAATATTTAACACATTATGAAATGAATTAAAACTATAATAATATGTTATGTCAACAGCAATTGATTACATAAATTAATGGCAATGGGCAGGCCACATCGCTCGTAGAACGGACAACCGATGGGGAAGAAAGGTTCTCGAGTGGCGACCACGAACCGGAAGACGCAGCGTAGGCCGGCCCCACACTCGGTTGACCGACGATCTGGTGAAAGCCGCGGGGAGCCGATGGATGCAGGAGGCGAGCAGCCGCTCAAGGTGGCGCGCTCTGGGGGCGGCCTATGTTCAGCAGTGGACGTCTTCAGGATGTTGATGATGATGATGATGATGATGATGAATTGATTACACTGATGTGAACCATCTCTATCTTAATTAAAATGATCTCACACATGAAGCCATAACGAAAAGATCAAGAATTAAAAATTACGAGATAGGAGAGGTAATTTCTCACAAAACAACACACCTCAATCCTACGCCATAGATTGATAGCATCAGATAACATAGTGCTATTCATCTTGAAATAATGTTAGGAAATATATACCTTATAAATCTATATTGTAAAGGTTACACTCAAGTGAAGCTAGTGTATAGTGCGTACCAGCAAGAACTTATTCTAATGTGGAACGCAATAATTTAGCTTATGTCGAACAGACAGTTATGGTGTAGGATGATTCCTGGTTCATGTCGGATTTACATTTACACTTACGTGAGATACAGACCTTCTGAATATTAACCAAAGCGGCTACGAAAATCGTTCCAATATAATTTAGTATGAAAAGTAAAGTAAACGAATAGTAAAGAATAAGTAGTAAGGACATACAAATAAAGCTCAGCTTATTTACCTGCATTTCAAATAAGAAAAGCTACAAATGAAAATGATAAAAGGTTCGTGTAAAAAAATCATCGTGATCGAATCAATGATAAAAACCTACGTGCACTCTATCACTAAATACATCCAAACAATAGGAGCTGTTCGCGTAACCTAGTAAGTGCTTGATGGCCCTAAAGATAAGTACATTTCCGTTCTCATTTGAGTAAAATGTGTAGAGAAATTGTAATTATATTCAAATTACCATTAAAGTCATGGTTTAGAAATAAATAACTTTTACTGACTGCACGGGATATGAAATTTAATTACAGTTCGATTAGACGTTTCAATGGCTATGGCTTTAAAATTAGTGAAAATTGAAGAAAAAAATACTAATCGAACCCTGTAATTAACAGTGTATTTTGACCCCGCACTTAAGTCAGTTACATGTGTATTTGGCATCACTTAAATATGGTGAAAGATTTTATCGTAAAGAAACAGGCATATACATGACCCATAAATTTATATTCAGTGACAATATGAGCTTAGGACAATATTCTAAAGATAATGATGATGTAACGTTTTTTTAACTTCAAATACGTTCAGGTAAGCAAAGGTGTTTGACCACATGTGCCCTGACGTTCAATGACGATATTATACAGTCGAAGGGGATGCCACGCTGCGTTTGTATTGGGAACTGGCTCTCAACTCTCAAGTGAAGAGGTGACAGAATGTCAGATGCTTGGCGAAAAATTATTGCTCTACCACCATTCCGTGGTTTCATTGCAGAATTTAAACCCATCTATTCTTCGAATCGCAACCAACGTAATAAGCTATCATCGCTATAAAAAGGAAGTTTAGTAAGAGCATAAGCAAAATATACATAAGCGGAAATGAAATGGTTAAATTGAATCATACCCATCATCAAAAACAAAATAGATCTTTCAAAGCCATCATTCAGCCAAACTAGCCGGACTTGTTACGAATCAAAACGGTAATAAGCTAAAACTTTCCACTGATACTTATCAATTACTATGATTACTTTAATAATTCATAAATTGGTATAAGTCCATCGGACTCTAATTGCGGGTTGACAAGCAAATTGTGAGAGATGTCTAGCGCCCATTTCTACTTACTTTCCTCAACGTATAGCTTTAGGCGAATCTTGATATGAATTGCTATGTACTACCGCAGCCGGTAGTGGTAATTCATTAGAACTGTCAGACCACTGTGTAATTATTTAATTTGTTCGTTTAATACTTTATTAATGGTTTGACATTGGGTCTAGATATTGATTGGGCTCATTATTCTTATGAAAGTTGCTGTCCGTTACAATTTTGTTGTCTCATACTTGGCCTTATCTATTTATCTATCATAATCAATATCCCGTCTAATAAGACATGCTTCAGATAATACCATTTTAATATTCCATAAACGTATATGTAGGTATACTTAGTTATAGCTATAAGAAGTTTCAATAAGTCAACGAAAACTTGCAACTTGATTATACTAAGATTTTTAGGAACCTTGAATAAAATTGTATTTTTTAGAAGTTAGTGGTTAATTTATGATGTTACTAAGCTTGCAATCTATGAAGCTTTCTTTTCAATATCTCATGCATAATAAATTCATCAATATCAGAATCATCATATTTAATTTATGGCCATCAATTGTCAAAAGCGTAGAAAGTGAATGCGATTGGTTTCGCGAGATATGAACAGGTAACATGATACGATGATACGAGGAAGAAAAACCCGTAAAAAAGTCCATAGTAATGTTACGTTTAAAATGATACTATCCGTGTATCCATTTCCAGCGTGTTTTTTGAGCGTGCTCCGATATTTCAAGGAGTTAGGTTGGCTAGGGTAACTGAGCTGGCAGGGGGAAATGCACAATACACCCCAAGCGGGACGTCAGTGCAGGTCTTTATCGCCCCCACTCAGAATAAAAATAAGAAGATTCCTCACACATTTCTTTTGTACAGATAAATTAATATTGTAATATATTCGATTACCTCAAACTGCTGGGAGGATGCAATTAAAAATAGGATTTTGTTATGATATGATATGACACAAAGCTATTAACCTTATATACCGAAAATAATTATGTAGATATAGTATTCTTCAACCATTAGCAGTTCTGAGTGTAGCGATTTTGAACTTAACATTTTATGACTAAAAAACTATTTTTAATCATATTAAAATATTTCTTCTAAGAAATATAGTTACTTTCTTCGGTAGCATCGCATTACGAATCTAATTTATTAAAACAGTCACCTCTCCGATCTTCCCTAGGTGTGACTGAGCCATTAGTGACACAAAGTTATTTAAACACTGCTGACTGGTAGCGAGACGATTCATTATCATTGTAATTGGACACGAGGCAGGAATAAATAGCTTGGACTCTGGTTCCTATCACACGTTAATTTACAGCCACAATGCGACTTAGACCTTAGACTTGCATGCTAAGGTGTATTGTTGTGTGACGCTTTGAAGAGTGAAATTTATCTTTGCTTCGATCTGTCTCAGCACTTCAGTAAGTAATTGTTTAGAATAAAGAATAAAGTCTACAGTAGTAGTTCTGTGAACATTAACAATGGATGATTTGTCGAATCCGAGTTATTGTTGTTCCAGTCTTAATAATGGTAGGCACAAACCACCAGTTCCATTCTTACATTATTAGCAGACTTTATTGCATTTTCATTCAGTATACTTACATGGTATTCTAACGCTTCTAATTTATCGCAGGGCCTTGCTAAAACAGTTCCCGTTCTCATATGTGACTTACCTGTGGACAAAATGAAAGTATTGTTAGTTTTCTCCATTGAAGTTCTAAAATGTATGGTGAGAAGTGATTCTTTAAAATCTTCTAATACGTTTATTGTTGTTAATGTTTACATATCAAATAACATTACGTTTCTGGGAATAAACTTTAACAGTCGTCAGTTCAACAGCTCACCCGCACCCTAAAATTAGTAAACCGTTACAAATGACTCCTAGTTTGGTGCATGCCGTACAATTTATATGGTGTAAATATGTAGCGTAATAATATTCATAGAGCCAGATGTGGCGCCTCCCACGGCTTTATGGTTGTGTCAATCTATAAAGTGCGATGAAAAGAGATTTTATTATTACGATATATCCAGGGAATGGGCAGCAGCGTTCTCCTCGGTATACGATCACCAAGACGCCTGCCAAGCGTGGTGATTATGACAAACCCTGCTAGGTAGGTAAGCGTCCAAAGTGCCATTGCACGTCATCTGGCTGATGATGTGTATGCGACATGATATAACCTGTAGTTCTTTTTTGTGAAGGATTTTTGTATGTTCATGCTGGTAACAATTACTATACATATTTAGCTACAAGAACAATAACATATGAAATATGGCTGCATACTTTCTGATAATATTACATGACTGGCCAGCGATTCTCGTCCCCAAGATTCTGTTGTCTCATAAAAACTTTCATTTTGTGTTATTTATGAAAATAAGATAATTTCTCGTTTAAATTAACCTCTTATCTATTCTGCCAGTTTCACAAAGATCCAAAATATATTTATGGGTCCGTATACAAAAGAGAACATTAAGTCGGGTGTGGTAGTCCACAGACGTGTCGATCGAAGTTTCGGAGCTCGTAAAAATCATTCTGTTTTAAATAAACATAATTATAGAAAAGGAGAAAATATTCATAACCAGGCCAGTGTCTGCTCGCATGGCACTATCTATGCCACGCCACCAGATATTCTGATATCAGATAAAACTGATAACGATGGTATACAAAATATTTTTGTAACCAGCCAGTAACAAATATGCAGTTTGATATTTAATTTAGACTCAGATATCCAGACTATAGCGTAACAAGTAACGTAAACGTTTTTTACAATGTGGCAAAAATATGTATCATATAAAAATGGTTGCATTTGAAGAAGGAAACCATTAAGATAATAAATTACAGCATGAGTTACGTCAACATCCTGTAACAAAGTAAAAATAACAATTCCAATTATGTATAACAAGTGATACATGCATATTTATAACCTTCAAAGATAATGGTGTAACTTGTCTAATATACAATTACTTACCTAAGATTTTTTAACAATTTTATTATGATTAAAAAATTAGTAAATAATTGTACCAAAAGAATTTTGCAATTTTGATGAAATTTTGTATTTTTAAGTATTTATTAATAACAACAATCTAATCATCAAATAATACAATCGCACTATCAGAGAACAGATATTAGTCAAACGTAAACCTGAACCACAATAAACGTACATTATTCCAATACATCCGAGGAACTATAAATCAAACCTAACAAGCAATCAGCTGTTAAAACCAAGTCGTAATTAACTATGAAACGTGCACTTAAACTATCGAAGGCCAAGCTTAAATATAATTTGTGTAATTGACTTATACCTTCGGGGCCTTGTTAAACCAAAAGCAGTAAATTCCTGGTTAATTTGAGCGAGGCACTGATTGTTAAATGTAGAACTTGCCAGCAAATTTGCAGGAGCGGTTAACGAAATAAACAAAGCTGTTGTAGGAGACAGGACTCCCGTGTAGCTAATATACTCTAATCATAGATATAAATATACAATAAAGAAGATAAGACGCTTCTCGAAAATGTAGAGCAACGCACACAATTATTTGGCATGTGTAAAAAAATTGATAAAAATGCGGATCTTGACCAACAATAAAGAGTACGCATGGTCAGTTTTTGGCTGAGCTATGTGTAGACGTGCCCCATCCCATCCCTTTTGGATTAAACCTATAAAACTTATTTCGGAATTTGTATTTGTTTCGCGATACTGCTAAATACGGTGTTTCAAATGTCCTTTTTATATTTTGTAACTAGAGTCAAATGTGACGCCTTGTGGGACACCTTAAGATCAAACCTTACTAAGTAAACAACACAAATGTTATAAGTTATTACAAAACTAAGATTTGACTTAAAACAACAACCAATGTTCATTGAAATAATTTTCCAATGGCGACTGAAGTTATATATATGTCACCAGAGTTTTTTTACAATCTTTATTTGTCCACATTTACAATTTTTTTATGAGCATAGCTTAAGTATTAGGTTCTATAGGTTAGAAATGTACACTCAATTCTGTAGTAGAAAAATCTGCGATATGATACAGATTTTAACACTGCAATCTATAGAGAGTAGAGAGATAAATAGTGACAGTAGTGAGTATACAATAATTAGTATGAATACTAATTAGCGAGTTGTTTTTACAGTTTCTTATGATTTATTTATAATCTTATCAGTCTTTACTTTACATGTATAACTTTGTCTTAATAGCCTAAAATATCTGAGATATTTACAATAATGAAGTCATGACTAAAAATGTGTTGTTAATTATATTGGTATTTATAGGTACTAATTATTAATGACAATATTACATAAAATGACTGCGTCTAAAAGCAAAAATCACGTGGTTGGTAACTCTGTTAGACGCCTGAGCTGAGTCACGTATACAGGTATTACAATCTCACGGACTAACACCAGATAGATACCTAAAGTTGCAAGATCACCTGAATGGAATTTTGACAATCACTGAATACACCTCTTATCGTATGTAATATACAATCGATAATTTTGTTGTTGTCACTAGATTAATAGGTTTTAGTAAATTCAAAATACGTAGTAGGTACGAATTACGAAACATAATGTTATAACTGTTTATTATTAATTTTAATATCAAAGTTTTTATACTACTTTAGCGATATTTTTGCACTAAGCGTATTTTCCATCGACACTGATTTGCATGCCAAAAATAATGTCTAAAAAATTACCAAAATTTAATTTGTTTCGGGTGTATTTTTAACAAAGACAGGATGCAGACGATGGCCAGACGGCGCGCGGGCGATGCGAATTATGTTCATTAGCTTCGGATCCACAGGTTTTGTTGTTCGAGTTGTTTAGTGAGGCAGGTTGTGGATCTGTTTATAATTTAAGTAAGTGCCTATATAAATTTTGGCAATTCTCTATTCAATTTTTTGTAATATTGAACAACAGGTTTCCGTACAGGAGAATATGCTTGCCTATTTCATCTTCCTCTGCATATAGGTTTTAGGTTAGACTGTCCCATAAAAATAAAGCTTAGTTATAGTGGCCGCTATTTTATGTTTTGAACGGGCTACCTTTTTTGTGTTGAATAAACAAAAAAGCAAAACTTATTTGTTTAACAATATGCAAACCGAAAAAGATAATTAAAGTGCATAATGAAATAAACCTCTGTTACTATGCTAAAGAAACAAACAATGTAAACTTAGGTACTTAGAACAACACAAGTGACAACTTAAGGTACCTATACAGCAAACATAATTTAAGTAAAGTACAAGCAAGTGACAAGTGTTAAATAAACTGAACAACAATGACTAATAATACCACAGAACACTTAATAGTGCAGCTAATAAAACCTATAAATAGACAGTGCAAGTCTACAACATCCTGTTGGCGGAAAACAGGTCAGCAATGTGTTAAATGAAGTGCTGAAATCTTAGTTTTGACTTTGCTTACTATGTGGCTTCCGAACAGGAAAGATGACACTGCTGCATATTTACCTTTAACGCAAATTGACTGACGCATATTGCCTAACCGCCAATGCCTTGTAATTGCCTAGATACTCGTATGTCGCCGTCTACAAGTGGAAATGCTTAAACAGCCACCACACCATACGGTTACCTTCGTTCATAGTCAGCATATTTTGATGATATAATATTAATGTAATGTCAAGAGCTCCTAATTTTTTTCTTAAAAATCTTTCTAAATTTTTCCGACACCAGCCAGAACGTGACAAACTAAATTTAAATTTCCGTATAAATGAAATTTGAGTGATGCCCGTAGCCGCTCCCAAAGGAAACACTAATGGTGGTATAGTTTCCTTTCCTGGAACCGCTGTATGGTAAACAATGTCTATTTTAGAATAATTTCAAGCTAGAAATGGAGGTTTAGTGTATTTTGCATTCAGAAAAGGACTTTTCACTGTTGCGTTGTTTCAGTCCGCGGGAATTTATAACTTTTGCATTGTTATCGTATTTCTGGAGTGCAATAACTGCAATCTCTGTTGCAAATACCAATAGGAACTAAAGGACCTTACTAACTAGTAACATGTTCAGAAGCTGAATTTACAAATTCATTAGGATTTAGCAATACATTAACTAAACTAAAAGTAACGGAATCATATTGAATGAATATAGACAAGACCCCTATTCAGGTGCTTATTACTTTTAGAACAAAGAACCCTTTCAAGCTAAATAATTATTTTCAACAGCTACGTGTGGTTTAACGTTCAGCAAAAATGACACTTCAAAACTGAACTTTATAACATCGCCATTACGGTTTATATCAACGGCTGCCACTATTAAATCATTAGCCAGTTCAAGTAGCAGTCCTTTCTCGTTACAAGGTTAAAAAGGTCAGGGTGAATGACCTAGGGTGTTTTTTCTCGATGGCTATCAATATGATTACTGGCCTAAGACACGCGCGCGATAGTCTTGAAAAAGTATTTTAATAGTAATTAAATGGGTTCTAAACATAATTTTTCGCTTGAAGACTCGTACTAATTAAGTGTTTGCTTTTAATTAACTTTAACAACATGTTATTATAGATGCATTAATATATTTACATTGGGATCGTAATAAGTCTCAAGACTGCGGTTTTCTTGTTAAAAATACTAAACAGCATTGTTATTCAATTTTACAATTATTACTTTCAAATGCCATGTATTTTTAATGTTTTTTTTATCAATTTGATAATTACCAAAGGACTGTATATGAAATACAAAGTCCAATATTTTATCTAATGAAAGTAGCACAGTTTTATGAAGATAGATAGTTACGTGCATTCAATTTGTTTCTTTAGGTAGGTACTCTAGTGACAGCTGCCAAGTGAACAATTAGAAATTAGCTTCGTTATGCCACTTGACTTTCTTTTGGTCTACGTTTGCCTTCATCTTTTGATCCTCACTGCTTAGATCTACTGTTTAGTTTTCAACCAAATGTCACTTCAATTCGCTGAAAGTTGTAAAAGAAACTTCAATCTAATTAACGTTTTCTTCATACAAAGGTGCCGCGAAAGATTTACGACAACAATAACCTCAGAATTAGGTCATAATTACAGGTTCCATTAGGAAAGTGGGGTCGTTGCCCGCACCGCCCTGTCCTATATAAGGGCTGGCACCCCCTAGGAATCACGTCGTGATAATTTGTTAGTGTACAGAGTGTTATCGATGGAGGGTTTCTGTTATTTGTATATTGGGTTTTTAGGCGATTTATGTTTGTGCTTCTGGATTCAGTGCGACCCGTTCGTTAGGATATGCGTGTTTACTTCTGAAATATATTGTCTGCCAGGGAATAGCGATAAATGTTTTTCGAAATATTTTGAATTCTATCTAAATTGCATGTTTTGGTTCCTTTTATAAAATATGTTCCTAACATACTACATAATAGGTATTTTTGGATTTTTACGATATTTTTTTTTACCAGAAAGGTCCTGAAACTAAACAGCAAGGCTTATTTTATTAGCGTTGCTTATAAATAGCTCCACAAGGCTCACGTGCTCGCGTGACTCCCTAGGGTGGACCACACCCGCTCAATAAAACAGTTACAAATAGCATTCGAATTTCGATTGTATTACATTGTACATGTTGGTAACACGACCCGTATGGAAATGTGGACTGACGCCGGTCAATGACTGGTGGAAAGATCTCGTTAAATCCCAATGTTGGTGAAAATTTTTGATTGGAGACGTAAGTAAAAAGACGTATGTCCCACAAATATTTATTTATAATCATTAGACAATTATTATAAATAAATATCTGTGGATATACAATATAAAAGGTAACCCCTTAGACAAATGATTCGTCCAAGGGTAACCCCGAAATCAAACTTTTCAAAATCACTACTATTACTAAATAAATAGATAAATTACTTAAAATCCGTTCTGTCATTATCGAAGAAGATGAAATGAAGGGTATTTTTCATATAATGGCTAAGTATAGACATTAATGCTATGCATCAAATATTGACGACGAAAACCTTGCAACTACGCATAATTTTGTAAAAGCCCCCTTAACACATATCTAATAGTCTCTATTAAGGCAAAGACACTTTACTTTGTGTTCTTTGTAGGTAACACTTGCTTGCACTACACTATATTATACTAACACATTGTAAATTAATAATAGTCACGTTTGCTTCCTTTAAGCCCTGAAATGATTCGATAGATATGACTTTAACACCCTGCTGATATTTTTGAGGTTGAGAAATTCATAAGAATGAACCCGGAAATGTCTTAAGCGACATCAGTTCCCTTATCAAGATGCTACCTAAGTATCTACTCATGCTTACTTATCAATTTTGTTTATAACAAATTTAAACATAAAACAATTTTGAAAACAACCGCAAACGTCCGCCATATTGCATCGCGAGGTCACCGACACTTGAATGGCGTTAATCGGAAGACGGATGGCAAGAGAGAGATGGTTCAATTCGCTGACCTTGGGACTGATGTACTTGGTAATACTCAGAACAAATGTTGTAACGGGTACCTTGAAACTGATGAATGAGCGCAGGGGAGTAGAGTTAATGCTAGAGATGATTTAAGCTTGCTTTTGAAATAAATAGTTGAAAAAGAACATAATATGAAAAAAGCCTAGAAGGGATGTTTAGACCACCACGAGCAGGTTTAAAAGAGTACATTTTCCGCAGGAGAACGGGTAAACTGCGAAGTGACTCTAGTGCAAAATAATTCAAACGCTATATCAGATAAAAGCGTTTTTTCTTTCAATACATTTTCCAGGCTGTAATCAATAGGTGAAATTATCACTCATCAGGTAAAACGTCAAACGATTGAAATGTCTGACATACAAAACAAAATACTTAGAGAAAATAAACATGGCACACCAAAATTAGGTCACATATGAATTATTCGTTGTGCACAGAAATGTTGGCACTCACCACTCACGCGACTTTCATACATTTGTGACATTCGTGAGCGTCACTGCACGCACTTCCAGATAACGTGGTTTTAAAATGTAATTTCGGATTCCTACTTCAGTAGCGTGGTTAGTTTAGTATATCAGTTTACGCATCAGCTCTTAGCATACCAGGTGCATTGCATATAAAGTTTTAGCTATACAGTTTTTTGCTTTTTTAGCATTAGATATCGACGTTGGCGTTTTCATTGCATTTGTTATTTCGTGTTATTTTCAGTCCTATGGTATTATGCTACACTTATTTATAGTCATCATCACCTGACTCGTGTATAATGCATCTATGTTTTTGTGTTCCTAGATTGACACCTAAAAAAGATGCAGGGCATTTAGGTTATCAACATTACCTTAATCCACTAATATCTTTCAAAATCGGCGTACTCTTTTGAAGGAAATCGTGCGCACGAATTTTGCAGATGGCAACACAACCACTTGACCCGGTACCCGGTTGCATCACGCGAGTAATCGAAAGCCATAACACGATTTTGATCATGTTTTACTGATTTTATTGGAGGAAACGACCCATTAAGAGTTGTTAAATTTGTATGCTACATTAAGCAAACACCAATAAATACCATTACCAAAATCTGATGAGTGAAAGGTGATCAGTGTGATTCGAACCTCATTAGGTTATATATTTATTGGTTGAAATTGACAAATTATACTTATTTACATAATTGATTGGTTCTAATCATAGTTTTGCTTTTGTTTTAATTATACCGCTCTAACTAAACTGGGGCTAAATTTAATAATAGAATCGTTAATTAAAATGTAACATTACCAGGTCGTCACTAATGAAGTAGGAATTAACTTCAAAGAATAAATCAAAGATGTCACCAAAGCCGAACCGAACCGAAATGTTGCTTCTCAAAAAACACTAGAAACAATGTCGACGTTCCATATTTAGTACAACCCATGCTAAATTATACAATTCCATAAAGCACATCTTCGAAAAATCAGTCTTATA
Organism: Ennomos quercinarius; assembly: GCA_910589525.2. Taxonomy (NCBI): domain Eukaryota; kingdom Metazoa; phylum Arthropoda; class Insecta; order Lepidoptera; family Geometridae; genus Ennomos; species Ennomos quercinarius. The sequence continues at coordinate 10,418,267 of OU342507.1, read as the reverse complement.
TCGAGCTTATAAGATTCAGAACAGCGTATTCCAAAGTTGTGTTTAATAAGGAACGAAAGGAAGTTATGGGAGGGTCTGGTATAGAACACGTGTCCGAGGGTTTCCGCTGTTTACGTACGACTAGCTCGTTTAGGGTTTACGCTTGCTAGTATGTAGATATTGTAAATGGTTGCTTGTAGGACTGCACACGATGCCTATAGATCTTTCTTTGAAGCTAATGACTCGTACAGTTAGGTTTACAGTGAGAACGGATCTCTGTTTCTTAGGTATTGTATTGCTAAAGTTATATTTAACCGCTTTAATAGTTTCAGTAACTGTAAGTATAAAAACCACCATCCTCAGCTTACTTTTGTCTTCTCCTGTTATATGAGAGACATACAGAAATAATTACACTTCATAAGTAGTGCCATAATTATATAATATCTTAAATCATTATAATCAATATCTAAGTAAGTAGTATCTTTACGCTATTTTTAGTGTCCTAAATGCCACAAAATATAGCGTAAAGCTAAATTCAGCGTAACCTCAAATGGTCATATTAACATGTGCCGTCATTCATTAACAATTAGTTTCCTTAATTTGATTGAAGCTTCCTGCTTCATTAATGACATTACAGGAGCGCAAACTGCGGGCGTTATCTCTGAATAAATTTACGTTCTTTTTCAAGTCCCCAAATGAAATTGAAAGTAAATAATACTGCACTAAATATAAACAATCCTGGCATCACATAATTATAATACCGACACCTTACTCCGCTACTACTTCTCTCAACCTAGTCTCGAAAAGTAGTTTCCAACAACCCCAGCGAATGTCTATTGTCCAATGCAAAATGTTCACACTGTTTTTCTTATCCTTCTTCTCAATTGAACATTTAAGTAGGTACACAATGTTATCAATCTGGTGTGTTAGTCATTGCATTTAACTTTTATGATTGCCTTCTTGTGGTCCACAGGGATGGTTAATTTTTCCAAGTAGAGTACGTTCATCCACAGCGAATTTCAATCAATGTTCACCAGCCATCTGCAGAATTCAATCAAAGAAAACAAGTTTCAAATTCACTGTTGCCTTTTTCAGAAACTTGCCTGTCCACATGTCCGCGCCTTTTATGGGAAGCTAAATCACGGCTAGGGTTACTACAGTCTGTGTACAACAAAGTTGTAGATTACGTGCCTCTCAACATAATCTGAGCAGAGTAAAATGAACGAACAAAAAATGTCATCATCAACATCAACAGCCTGAAGACGTCTACTGCTGAACATAGTCCTCCCCCACAGCGCGCCACTTTGAGCGTCTGCGCGCTGCATCCATCGGCTCCCTGCGGTTTCCACCAGATCGACTCGGTCCATCTAGTAGGGGCCGGCCTACGCCCACGCCATAACAGAAAATGTATGAAACGAAGAAATGCGACTCCCTAAGTAGACATATGGCATATGGCTCACGAATGTTTGTAAATCGACTGGTATCGCTGGTTACAAGAGCTTTTTGCTTCCAAACATACAAAATAATGCATATGCCAGCAACCCTGCAATAATGGAGGCACTGCAAGAACAAGAAGAATTTCATATTACCATACACAAGTACACATTCAGTGTAAGGGATTAACTTAACATCTGCTTTCATCGCCTTTTTTGAAGCATACATCATGCTTTCAGCGGTTAAGTATTCGAGTCAGTAATCACAATCAGGAGGTTGGATTGGAAGTGGTAGAAGCAACCCTGTCTTCTAATATCATAGCAGTATACAAACAATAAGTAACGAGAGCACGTTTCATGCGTTCAGTGAGTTCCCACGCCCCCGCCACATCCCCGCCCCGTGGGAGAGATGCAGAACTACTGTTTGTTTGTACTGATCGGAATGCTGGGCCAAATGTCGAGATCGGGAGCAGGGCGAAATGTGGAGAAAAATTGGAACAAATTATGGTGAATGAATCGATAATGGTTGAAGTGAAGGCGACTGTTGATTGAAATATGGAGGACTTGTAGCAGTGGAACAGCTTATGTTGAGAAAACTATGTCGAATTCCATCTATGGTTGTACGTTTCTGTTTTCTATGAACACCACGTGTGAACTAGTATGGTATTGACTATTGGCCACGCGTTCCATTCTTAAAACTCATTTTAGCGATACCTCAGCCTTTAAGGCCTTTGGAGTTTGCCTATTTCAAGGTAACGTTTATAAAATATGTGTAATTAGCTATTGATATGTAAGTACTGATGTTCAATAAAGCATTTTTTATTTTGATTATTTTTATAAAAGCACTCTCAAGTTTAAAATACTGAAGCCTTTACGGCGCATCTTCGTAAAGACAAAGCCCATAACAAAGCAGACCACTGACATATAATTATTTCTGCATTAGCCCCACTGCGACGATCTCTGACAATGAGCGTAATAGAAATTGCGATCACCGCGATTAGCCCTAATGTGTGGAAACGGCATTATGTCTGAATGAAAAGTTTATAGACCGTAAAATTTTATGGGAACTGCGTAAATTGATAACACACCAAGAGTTGAGTTAAAGTGCTTCAAACTTAATATGAAAACTAGAAGTATTTCCGAGTAGAAACTACCGAACTCTACATTATTATATCCTAGCTATGCGAAGCAGAATACATGCACATACACAGCCAATGTTGTGAGGTGCTTGAGCATGTCGGCTCATAACCCGAAGGCTGCGGGTTCAACTCCCGCGACAGCACTAGTATTTGTGCATACAAAAAAGGCAAATACTTGTTCTGTGTCTATGTGTTGTGGGACCATTGTCCAAGTAGTTCCTGGGGAAGATGCAGGGAATCCTAGACAGGAGGATCTATTTATGTGATTGCTGGGCGTTTATTTACATTGTTCTGTCTGATATGTTTATTGCCCGAGCGAAACGAAGTGAACAAGTCTCTGCTTCAACTGGCGAAATATGCTTTTATCTGTCCGGATGTAATCGCGTACAGGTGTACAGTTTTATATACAGGTTCTACAAGTTCTGGGATTTTTTTATAGACAGCAATTTTTGACTGTAGTTCTATTTTCCCCAAAAGAGGGGAGAAGTTTGCTACGACGCCATTTACCAGCCTAGTTAAATAATATATGTCACAGAAGCCATACATAAATTTCAGAGCATTTAACTTAGGTACCTACTACATTTGTCACCTAGTAATTATTTTACTAAAAATGCTTACCTGCAACAGCTACATTATTGATGATTGATAATAAACGCACGAAAGAATTTCATACGACTGCATTTCAAGATAAGATACCAAACATCATACGATAATAAAACAATCAACCGAAAGATTAAACAAATACTTGAATAGTTTTAATATGAATAAGGAAAGATAAAACAAGTCCATGCATGACCATAATCAAGGTATTTAACAAAAATTTACATGCATATTTATCACATAAGATAGTTAGTATCATTATCTTCATAATGCCTAAAAAACTAGCTGGATTTGGTCCTTCGTCTTCCGACATGTGAAAATCTTGATAGATAGATAGATAGATCAACTCTTTATTGTACACCGTAAAATAACAAAAAATTTACAAATAGAAAAAACTTAATTAACTTACACTAGTACAATAGGCGGTCTTATCGCTTAGAGCGATCTCTTCCAGACAACCTTTGCATAGGAAGGATATCAGTACTTAAAGTTATGGGCTTCGGTGTACAGGTAAATCAAAACAACATAAAAATAAATAATAGAATGATACATGGAAATAATATTACACAAGTTTTATTCTACTTAGAATATAATGCAAAAAGAAAAATATATACAAATAATAAACATACATACAAATATACATACTATATGAAATAAAGTAAATATATACTAATCAATAAACATACTTATAGATACCTACTTTATTTACTACCTAACATATTATGATTGGATTTATAGTGACAAATACCAATAAATACTTTACTTCATACCAATTTGCGACAAGTAGAAATTTCTTACTTGATCCTTAAAAATTTGCAGTGACTCAGAAATCTTGGCTACATCTTATCCTACCTATCCTACCTTTATAAATGGTTTACATTTTAGAAATTTACTCCATGAAAATAACTCAAGTATAAATGGTTATAAAACGATTGAAATAGTCCTGCCAACTATAATAACCTCAGTTTGAAACCTTCATTCTAAAGACAAACTAAAATATCAATGAACTGAGCTTTAATTAAAACATATCATTCATCCGTGCTATAGGTCGTGTTACAAAGGATGCGTCTCACTGAATCTTTAAATTAAAGAACACGCTTCTTAAGTTACAAAGTGAGGAGTCAAATATGACAAGCAAAGGAAATTTAATAAGAGTCTCATATTATCATTAAAACATTCAAGTGCCATTGAGACCGGTCTACTCCATGATCTTTTGTTAATTATGATAATAAAGATGAGAGCGAAGGAAAACAAGGGACAAAATCAAAGTGAAACTATAAATTTAAGAGAAAAAAGTGGTCGATGCTGCCCAGATTAAAATTTAATAGATAAAAAATATAAAAATTTACACTAAAAGGAGTTTTTTTTATGTCAAAGTATGACGTGACGATCTAGTCATTCGCCTGATGTTTAGCGTCACGGCTGCCCATAACAGATTGCAGTATCACTCGGAACTCTAAATTATATAAAGTACTACACTACACTTACACTTATAGTACACACACAGTTACTATGTACACTTACAGTTAGAGTTTTAGTAATGTTGAAACAATTATATTGGCTTAATTTGATAGCTACATAAGAAGAAAGAATAGTATAAATAAAAAACAAAATAGGATGGGACTTTATAAAAAAAGAAAGAAAACACAAAGAAATGCTAATGGAGGTAGAGATCTTATAGTTTTCCATTCAGAATCAGTTGGAGAAGATTAAGTAGTAGATTGATTAGTCTTTCTTAGACGACCAAACATGCAAAACCTAACAGTAATTTGAGGTGGGCTAACTTTAAAAACCAATATGCTTATTTAAATACAATCAAAATTATTTCCTTACGGCACACTACTCCTTTATGCCTATATGCTATTATAATGGATAAACTTTGAACAATAATTATTCAAAAACATATTAGATCATTATTTGATCATTCATTAATGGTTAATACTTTTTGAATCTTCTACTATGCTTCTACTTTGATAAATATAATCTAAACTACAAGATATAGCTGACTCTAAAAGACAATTAGAAACTGTAAATCAAGGATAATGTGTAGGCAGAATGCTTTACCAAATAGGCAATTTGTGAGAAGCCTCAAGCCTATGATTCATACTCTGTTACTTGTTCGTACATAGATTTTGGTAACCACATTGCTTCAGCAGTTTAGCATAATTATGTAAGATACAAGCTAAAGTAAGGTAAGTAGATTTCTAATAATCTCAATGACTTGCACTTGCTGGAAAAATATGTTTTAAAAGGTTGTTTATTCTTGTTCATCAAACTCTACGGCTAAATATGTCTGTAAGACTAATATTAATAGGTACCTACTTAGTTTTATTACATGGTTTAAATTTAATGCTATCAATAACTCAATAGTTATTGTAAGTTGTTGTAAGCTGTATTTGCAAATGCATTTCAAGATTCACGCTATCATACATCTGGTACCGTTTTCTCAAGCCGGATATGTTTACCACGACGTATGTCTAATTTAATATTACAGCTAAGAAACAGTACTTTACTTAACCGAAGTTAACATACCCAGTAAATGATTGGAAATCTAATCGTACGCGACGCACATAGGTACATTTGAAAGTAGCATCCAGACTTTCCAATGTCTTAGAAGACTAATTAGTAAGTGCTTTGCAGAATTTACACGATAAATTTAGTAGACTTGCAGGAGCTATTACTAACTTATATATAACAATAACTAAAGACATGAATGGTGAAGAATAATTTGGTCTTATCGCTGCTCATAGTATATTAGTAATCACTTTGACAGTAGTAAAACCAAACAGTAAAAGTCTAGTGTGAATGATTTTCTTTGCTGAAAAGGCAATAAACTAATGGCTATTTGGAATCACGGCCGCGATATCTCGTTTGGCCACTATCTAACCTAGCATGCTAACCTAAAAGATACTTGTTTGTTCTGGACATTTATGACTCATAAATTAGACATGATAGATTTCTATAATCTGTAACTGAGTGTACTGTTTTGCCAGTCTATAATTTCAAATCCACATTCACTCTATAGAACTATCGCAAGGAAATCATATCATATCATTTAAATATACTATACTATTTGTGTGTGTGAATGTTTGTTACATCTCAGTAACTATTTAACCAAGTTTTTATGAAATTTGGCATGCAGATCTTGTGTTAATTCAGCTTATACGCTGGATTTAACACATATTCTACTTTTTATCAGCGGGTCAAACCACGGGGCGCCACTAGTTTCTGAATAATTTCATGATAGGACTATTGAAAAACGTTCACACTAAGCCTAGAACAATGCACATCAAGTCTCAAATCTTGAATGCATCCCACGCGGCCAGCGTTCATTATAACGATCCATTGAAACTGATTATACTGAGCCATCTAATTAGGCATTAAACATAGAACTAAGATCTCACCTATTCAAACTCTATCCGATAAACTTAATTATCTGTATTATCTTACCGGTACATGTGACAAGACATGAGAAACGCCAGTCAAAAGATTAATTAATGGAATTACAAGTTCCTGGTCATTAGCTCTGTTTTAATGTAACGGGCTGGGATGTAATTATTGGAACAATTACGAGGAAATGTTGTGATATATTTGAAATACGTACGGACTCAGTGCATTGCCCTGAAGAAGTCCCTTAACACTGGTAAAAAACAATATAATTTACCTACTTACTTGATTGATCTGACACTATTCAATATATGTAAAGTATTATGACTTAATCTGTCAGTATAGAAGTATATTAAATATAATTCATAAAGCGAACACTATCAAAAGCAATCAACAGTTCCTGAAGTTGCGAGTTACGACTAATTCGAGCGAACAATCGTCCATCAAACAAGGACCGCCCCAGGGGAGGCTATAGTCTAGAATATTTTATAGTCAAACTATCAGAGGAAACGATCTGGAAAACGGCATGTACCTCACCAATCGAATAGTCCAAACGGTTTGCCTCTCTGGTGCCCAATAAACCTGAAACAGTTGAGTACACTTCTCTAATAGATTGTACGAAGCTTTCTATTACCATGTCATAATTATGATGTGTAGATCTGTACCTAAAGTTTAAGGGTAAAATTTTTAAAATAAAATAGACATGCTGCACCTCGTATTTTGCCCCGTGCTCGGGCCGCGAGCGGCCTGATAAATAAATTATCCTATACAGCGTGTGATAAGAGTATCCCACTAGGTAGGAAGGTGATAGCGGGATAGGGTATGATTTTTTAAATAAGATTTTTGTGTGTGTAATGTGTAGTTATTAAGATAGATACACGCAAAATTATATTATACGCCGATTTAAAAAACCGATACATACCTAGTTAAAAGATTCGTTTGCTGTTAACTACCACGAAGCCTAATCGAAACCTCAATAGCTATCAAAAGATTACACGATGCAATTCAAACTCACAATGGAGATCAATCAGACGTATGGCAATTGTATTGTAATGACACGAACACAGAACTCATATGGAATTGCGAGAGTCACGTTCGTTATTCACTACAATCACGGATAAACTTCTAAGCTTGCTTTGGGTAAGAGCAATCTATTTAGGCGAGAAATTTTTGTATTCGTGTCACTAATTGTTAAGAATTCTAAAAGTTGACAAACCAGATATGGGAAGTTGGGAAGTCTAAAAAGCCGATGACATGATGAAAAAAAGACCGTGAGAATATTTTGATTCAAAAGACCCAATACAATAAGGAGCTGATTGGCGCAGTCAACTCGATCAAGGTTTTTACTTTGTAAGTATGTACTTAGTACGTAGTACTATTATGATTGTATTCTGAGATATTAGGAAGACCTGGCTAAAACTTTACGATTACAACCGGCTATTAGTAAGTAGTTGCTAGTAAAGAGCACATGAACGGTGAAATACTATAGCAACGCTGAGTGCGTTACGCGTAACGGTGACTATAAAATGGTCATGCCGTAAATCCATAACTAGCAATTTCACCATGGATTTCTAAGTATTTTCACCTGAATCACTAACAAAATGAAAACTATGCTATGCTGCCTCCAACACTTTATCGTGGCTCTCTCCAAGCGCGGGTTTTATTAAATCTACTGCTATGTTATTGTAGTTCGCTCAAGGCGATTATAGAAAAGACCTGCTGTAATCAGAAACGATAATACAGAAAATATACTGTGCTGTGACAGAATCTCACGAAAAGCTTCCCTTAAAAGCATTAACTAATAACAAGTAGGTACTTAATAAACAGATATTACTATTGAGTAATAAAAATTGGACAAAACGAAAATCATTGAAAAACCAACAGCAGTCAACACAAGAAAGTAAAGAAAGTAGTACCCAGTAATAGGAAAGTAAAAACAAAGGTGACAGACAATTTGTTCGAGCAGGAAGCGCGAGCGATTGAACCTGTTCTAAAAGCAGAGGAAACTATTAAGTTGTCACAGACTGCCCTATTAACCGTTACATCGACAGGATGGATTTATGTAAACACGCTTCGAGACGAACGACAAATAAAAATAGATAAGGATATCGTGAACGACGATCATTGACATTTCTTACGACCAAATTAAAGTTTAGACCTAAAGAAGCATTCCACTATGTGGAAGTTACTGCTACTCACCACAGAAAAAATTAAAACATCCCATAAACTGTGTCAATTCAATAGATTTGTAACTGTCATACATGCATGTAAAGCTGTCAAGTATCAGTCAAACGCGATTTTGAATAAGAGAAAGGGATAATAGAGGGAGGTCTTCATCGACACGAAGATGTATTGTGAACCTAAAACATAACGCCCACTCTTTTAAAGCAATAACAGTCCAGACATGTAGAACATTCCAATTTGTAGAACAATAGAACCATTGTAAAATATGGAAGATGGTATTAGGAACAATTAGAAAGCCCTTCGATGATGTACCATGTTTCTAATGAGATTTTTTCGTGATGTGCATGCAGTGTTTACACGTCAAATAGTGTCAGTTTACAAATTATCGTGCACCGTTATTGAGACTATTGACCTAGAATTGCAGTAAACTTTCTTTAAAACTTTGTTGTAAATCTCTATGACAAAAAGTATTTTATTACCTTTATAAAGTTTCTTACTTTTAGATCAATTAGTGACTCTTTAGTTATGGAACAATTTGTTTTAAGAATTTCTCCAAAACTTTTATTTCCTAAAATTGATACTTTACTTCCTAGATCTGCCTTTAAAGATTATTTAAGAGTAGTAATTAGATGTAAATTTAGAAGGTGGGAATTCAATTAGTACGTAGCAACAATACCACAGGTGTTTTCTTTTTTAACTTTATATCTTTCTCAATTCTCATCAAGGTGTTACTAAATTATAGTCTCTAATCGGCACTTAACAATTGCAGTACAGTTTTGTTGGCCCAAAAGCCTTAATTACGGCTAACCGAGTTAAAGTCACGCAATCTTTATCCAAGGTGAGACAGAAGGCTGTGTGAACCGCAGATTTGTTTGAGGACAAGCTTTGTTCAGTAAACAGTACTCTAGCCTAACATTTCACTTGAATCAATAGATGGGCGCATTTCCTCAATGTCAACATTTTGTCTGGGAAAAATATTTTCATTAAAGCTATGTTGATTTATACTTAACTGAGTTAGCTGATTGAGCTTTCACATCACTAAACTACTCAATTTATTCGAACTATTGATACTCAATTTAAATTGGATCCACATTTTTTTTAGCTTTTATAACTAGTATAGTAACCGCGATTATAATTAACAGACCCTGATGTTACCAGTGCTAGCTAATAAGTAAAAATAAACTGTCAAAATATTGAATTTCCCGCTTCAGTGTTCCAACAGCAGCAGCAGCAGATGAGTGTACCTCATCTACTACAGTCAACACTAGACTTAGAATCAGTAATAACAATGTGCATTTCCTCACGCAAATTCTTACATTTTCGGTTTGCATGATCTTTACAACTTGTTTTATTTAGAACTTTAAGGACTTTGCGTAAAGTATAAATTGATCTAGCAGATGATGTGAATCACGTCCTAGATCTTACTCAGCCGGGTTATTCACGGTATTGCAAATAGAATGCAGTAGCTCTCTATAAATATTAGATGTAGCTATGTAATATTTGTATTGAGTTAATACATGAAGTGTGAAACGAACAATGTGTGTACAGTAATAGGGTCATTGGTACATCGGTACTCGGTAGACAGGAAGTCTATTTTCAGTTGCGATCAAATAAAAGAAATCGATTGTTTCGGGTTTTTCATCAAAGGCGACTGTCTTAAGTCTTAAAATCATCGCTTATACCAAGACAACTAAATCTAAACCTTTGTGTTTTATTAGGTACCCAAAAAAAGATGTTTTTGGAATGAGATTATTACTAGGCACTTCCTTCAAAATCTTAATCTCGCTTGAATCTCATCCCTATACTAAATAGCGTCGCTTATTTACTGTAGTGTTCTCACTTTTGATGTACCAACATATTGTAATTTTTCCTCTCGTCTACATGGTAAGCGTAAGCTTGGATTTATCTTAAGTTTAGCTATTTAAACGTTGAAATCCAGCGTCTCCTTTAGTCTTATTCATTGTCTCTACTTGTTCGTTACTCATATCCACATGCACAAGCACATGGTGCATATTACGTACGTTTTACGTTTTCATTTTTTATTCAGTCCCACACATCGAGGATCAAGTGTAATTGTCACAAAATTCATAAAGAATGGAATTGACGCAGGAGTCAATGCAAGCAATGAAATTGCAGACTTCGATAATGCGATCGCCATGGGTATTCCTAAGCAGAAAACGTCTCTCGAAATTTAATATCGTAAAGAAATAGCAAATAAAGTTGATTTATTCTAATTTCATAAAGCCTTCGGAAGTCAATTATATTTCAAAGAAAGAATTATGACAGATGCGGTATTTAACTATGAGAAACAAGGGCCCATGTCGGATCGGTTAACGACCTGAGAAAGCTGGATGAGGAAGCGAGGAAACGTATTGACACGGCACTGACGAACAATCGATGGAATGTGCATTCCAGTGTTGATTGAATAGGTTAGATGCAAATGAAACAAAAGCAAACCTAAGGCATTTTATAGAAAATGTATAAAGCTTTTGTGAGGAGACGATAGCGTAATTAGTTTAGACATGAAATCATCGTGGCCATGCTCTAAATATTAGCTAATTTATTTAAACGATCTAATCAAATTTTATTGTAAAGAATGTTTTGTACTTATAATTTACCTAATTATCCCGTGGTCCACATGTGGATCCGAGCTGTGGAGCTCAGATCCACATGTATGAATACTACATAGGTACTATGGGTAACTTAAAGACGAATTTTTACTAATACTATTATTACTAGTTGTACTTACGTGTACTGTACATAAGAGCATCGTATTAATTTTTGCCGTCCGCTAACCGCAAAACCCTTTGACACTGAGCTATTCCATCAATCTTTTCATCACTAAAGCACAAATTCAACAATGAAATCGTGGACAAAGCGTGCCTACACGATGTCCACAAAAACTGACCTAGTCTGGATAACAACTGACTGCAACGTAACGGTATCTAGATTACATTTCAAGTGATGCGATGCCACTTTCGTCCATTGTACGCTTTTTAGTTGGTACATTGTGCGCAACTAGCGGAGTACGCAACGAGCTCTTTGTTTACAAAATAGCCAAAGATAAATAAATAAGGTACGCCGAACTAGCCGCCCGCCAATTTATAAATCTACGAAATTTTCACAGAATTTACAAAAACAATGACAGTTTATATAAATTGAATACGTAATCATCATCCGATGGCAAAAAAGTTTCAGTCGATTCGATTCAGAAGCGGAACCAAATAACAATGGTTATCATGTCCTCCTTAACGAGCTACCTATCGATTACTTGTTGCCCAAGCGCAATTGTCCAAACAGTCCGAATTAAAACGACAATGACTATTCGAAATCCGAATAGAAAAAACAAAACTCAATTAAAATGGCGGGAAGTGGGGCGTGAAGAGAGCGTTGCAACAGGCCGGATCCGCGGCCAAAACCTGCGCCAGCGCATGACATGGACGTTCCCGAAATTCGTTCTTTTGATCAATTTCTGAATAATAAGATATGATTTTTTTTAGTCGTAGGTATCTTTGGTTTAAGTAATAAAACAAATACATAAAATTCAGACCTAGAGCTAAACATTTCATTAGTTAACTCAACAAAACATCTTATAGAAAAACCAACATTATATTCTGGGATCAATCTGGGTAACACAAACAATCGATCCATCTCTTCAAACTAAAGAAAACCATTTCCATCCGTATCTATTTCAGGTTAAAAGCTACTTCCATAAGAAACCCCATCATTTAAATCTGCTGATCAATAAATAAAAACTAAACGGATAAGGTCAATAGGCCAGTGAGTCAACTACCAAAGTCGATTCAATACCATTCTAATAATATCTATATAAATATTCTCAGCATACGTTTCATTCGCTGTACTAGATATTTCAATCAAACTAAGGGCTATTCGAATAATCGTTTAATCGTTATTGCAATCGTAATTTTAGAAACTATCAGTTACATTGCTGTAGTTACTTCAAAAACATTCAAAGAGAAAGTCGCCCAAAAGATAAATGACCAATCAGTCAGAAAGTTTTTAGGCTATATAAGGGCATCCCTTTTGTATTACAAAATTATGACAAATAACCCAATAGGGAAAGTGAGTGTCATTAGAAAAAAGCATGAAATGGCTTTTGTTTTCTAGTTATTGATGCTTCAAACCTTCAAACGACAAATGAAGCAGGTGACACAGACAAGATTGTTTTGAAGTTACTTTGTAGGTTCTAGGTAGGTTCCACCAAAAATGACAAGTCCTGACTTCAGAGCCACAAAGCTACTGTCAAGTTTTAAGCCAATCAATAGGTCTCATGCAAGGTCAATGGTTACAACAATACCAGATACTTATCAATATAGCACTTATCATAGAAACCTAAGGCACTTACCTAGTTGCTTGTATCATCATGTGAATGGCAGAATGCTCCAAACGCGACAATCATCTCAGGAACGGTAGCGGCGATCCAATACAAAATCATTAACAGCAATATATTCCAAAAATATTAATAAATTCTTTGTACTTTCATTTTTAATAAGAGCACTTTTTAAGCCACTTGGTTTTGTTTCGTTAGTTCGTCTAAAACAAGAATTGTGTCGTGTCCTTTTGGTATGTACGTATAATACACAATGCATTAAAATAAAAACGTCCAAAACATGCAAGAGTACTACAAATGTTACTTTGAATAAAATGTTAATATTATTAGAAGAATTCGAATATTTTAACATCGTAAAACTCGTTTATCGAAATAACATTAACGATCCTTGTCCTCTGCGGTCAAGTGATGCTTGTATGCGGGTAAAGTTTTAGACAAAATACAAAAATAACTCATAACAACTTGTAATAGAGCTTTAAATGCAAAACTGTTGGAAATATTGGGAAAGAAAGATAATGTTAAATTTAATAACAATAACAGTTATAAATAATTAGAAGCTGTTTTATGACACAATGCATTCGTTTTACAGGCAAAAGTAAAAAGCATAATAAAGACTAAAAGTTAAAAATGTTGAAAAAGCAATAGAAACTAAATCTACGAATAAACTAGAACAAAAATACCGCAAATGGTTCATAAAATATGCCCGACTTGCTGCGAGTTTCGACCCACATTGTTTTAATGTCTCAAGCAGACAATTAAGAAACGTAGAAATAAATGTTAATCTTGAGGATTTTAAAACAATACTTCATAGAAACTGCCAAATTGTACTGTTGTAATTGTATTGTTGTGTTAGTTGTTAGTACTTAAATATATTTGTGCTAGCTACCTATTCCGACCACTGTACGTAGGTACTTATTATATGATATGGACTATCATTTATCTCTTCTCAATAATAGACAATACAAAAATAATGAGATCACAGATCTAGAAAATAATGAAATTGCAACTGAATAGCCTTAACATATTACCCGATTCGATGAAGTTAAAGGATGATAGATAAAGTTTGCGACGACGCCGATGATTCGATTTAGCACTGTTTAATAAGAGTAGAATGTGAATTGGCAATTAATTAACTATAACTTTACATAATACGGCGAAAAAAAGCATTAGACTATTAAGTCTTCTGTGACATCAGGTGATTCATAAACACTAGAAGCCTACATAACGTATTATTCAATTTCTCGAATACTTAGCAGCCAATGAAGCGTGTTGGCGTTCCTAATTATCATATTAGCATTATTTTTGCGGACGTCAAAAAGAGATTGCATAAATCATTCGGAGACGAAGTGTCTACTAGTTTTATCAACCTTATTTTGCGATTTCTTTCAGGGAAGTCATAAATTGAGGGACTGGTTTTGGACGATTGCCATTCTTACGCAAGAGACGGTACTCGCAATTTCATTATTCAACGATCCACAGGAAGTGCCGGGTTAGAAACATAATGAGATAGTTATAAAAAACTGTCCATAACTAAAGGTGAATTGGGCAATTTCAAACCAGATTGCGAGTTTACGCTGGACAGAAAAAACATGGCAATGAAGTCACGTCTAAAAATGAAGCCAAGCGCAACAAGTGGCAAGGAAACGCTCGTGATTCTGAAAGATTTAACGAGTTTGCAGTATATAGTGACTGAGCACGATTTAGTAGACAGCATAAGTGTTGAAAATCAGTGCGGAGACGTATTGAGACGTAATTAGAAATGCGAAGCCATAGTAAATTAGCGGCGCCAGCGTGGCCAGCCCACACGGTTTCAAGATGTTTGCGTTGGTTATGTTATAGCAGGGTTCATTGCGATTAATTGGTGCTTATAAGTGTTACCACTTATAAGCACCAGTCATTTAGTGTTTATTCAACGATGACTCGCCTCGGGGGATCTTAGTCAGATGTCGTATAAACATTGATTGTGAAGGATATGTTAGCGCAAATATTAACAACGTTATAAACAAACTTGAGACGATCACAAAGATCTTTGTTTATTTCCAAACGGTTTACAATTTTGTAACTGCTATGGTATTTATAAACCAGGAGGTTAGTCATCAAGCGTTCTCCGGGTAAATGTCAATTCATGACCGACTCTGTGTGTGAGCAGTTAGTGAGCTGTACAAGTCTCAGGATCCGATTAACCTCGAAACAAGAAAACTACCGAAAGAACGTTCAAGGTGATCGGTCTGACAAACCAACGGATTAGGTAAAGTACAGGTAAATAAGATATGATATATACATGCAGAAAAATAAGTGATAAACAATGAAACTCTTTTGATACGCCTCGAATTGATAGACGGTGAATTTGCTGATAACGCGAAACACAATAGAAATGCTACGTGCAAAAATAATGATTATGCAGATTTTGTTCACGAATCAGGTTTCTTGCGAGGTGAATGTTTATAGGTGCTCCAAAATTCGTTGAAGAAAGGCACCCGCATACATAAGTCAGTCAGGATAACCGCAACCAAACCAAACCACACTGCAAACTGGTTTCTGTGCACTATTATTATTAAAAGGCTCATGCCAATCCCGGAGAAACGTGCTCCAACACAATACAGTTAACAAAGAAATGCACAAATTATAAACCATAAGACAATTACAGCAAACTTTTATACCAAAAGGACACAAACGCTATTTGGAAATGAAATAAATCCACACTCAGTTATTTTTCATTGGATTTCAGTTCTTCTCATTGGTCATTCCATGCATTCACTGGCACATCCATTAATAATAAGGCACTTGTTAGGGTTTAAAACAGTTTAGTGAGTTAAATATAATGTTGGTTTGAGCAGCACGAACTGTGTGCATGAGTCGGCCGCGCGCGGAGCCGGCGACTCGCAAACTGTTCGGTTGGTTTCGTACGGCAGCGAACGCCACGCGGAGGGCGCCCTACCACTCTATCTCCCTCACCGAAGAAAAAAGTAGAAATAACGGAAAGAGATGGACTTAATTCAATCGTTGTTCGTGTCTTATCGCAGGAACTTTACTCGTGAATAGTTTCCGAACACCGAACATTAGCCCAGGCCCACAGAGCATTGAAAAATATGACACTTCGCACCTAGATAGAGGCGAAATTAATAATAATATTCGTGCTGAACACCAGATCAGCGATCAAGCAACTGTCAATTTGATATTTAGTTTGAGTTCTGACGTGTCAAAAGAACATGCTCAAAAATAATTATTAAAATGCTTAATTGCGCTGTGATTTGGTGTAATAATCAGAGTAAAAACGTAAATAAACAAAACTCTGGTGTTACATACCACATGTGAGTAATTAAACACACTTTTTAGGTTTCTATAATATACCATTGAGGCAATTCCTACAAATAGGGTAGAAGAACTGATAGTGATGTAACGTGTGGGTTAGCCTTACTAAATATCGATACTTCGATAGTTACTGTTATGGCATCCGGGAATGTGTTGCAATACGTTTTCAATGTTTTTAATTTATTTTGTAGTTAAATTTATTTTCACTAATTAAAATAATAATACCTACTTTTGTTTTTTAGGTTTCCTAGAGATCCTAATATAAAAGATAAATGGATATTAGCAACAGGAAAGTGCAATTGGTTTCCTCAAAAACATGATGCGGTTTGCTCCCAGCATTTTGAAGCTGAATGTTTTATGAGAATGCCTAACTATACAAAAGAGGTATATGTACTACGTACTAGAGAAGCTATTCGAAGCACAAATAGTTGTCATTTTTTGTATGATTAAACTAAAATCCGCTACAGTGCTTTACGAGATTAAATCGTCTAACCAACGATCACAACACGCAGCGCTAGTGCAATGGCACATTCGGATCATAATTTTTACTGCTATTCACTGCTGCACGTGCAGTCGCTTTGAGAGCTGAGCATCGTATGAGTGAGAAGATGCTCATAGGCATATTTGCAGTGGTTGACTGTGCAAGTTAGAGATGTCCTGTCTAGTGTATACATAGAAGTCTTTGAACTATACACGTTTATTTTTTGACGCCATTCCAACATTAAAACTACATCCTATTTTCAATGAGGTACTATAATTTCTCTCATCGTCACTTATTATTTGATGAGGACACACTAAGATACTTCTGATATTCAATATAATTGTTAAATAATAATATTGCATATCATTATTGTGTGGGGTCGGCTCCCAATCTAACCTGTAGCGGCGAACTATCAGAATTACATGACCTACTGCCATAAGGAACCAGTAACAGGGATGGTTAGACCAGGCTTCAGATTCTATCAGGTATCTAACTACCCGTAACGATTGCCATAGATGTTCTTATGACAACCGAGACTGACTGTGATTAAACATATTCTTAACAGTGGTTACATAAAATCAAAACACACAAAACAATATATAGTTACGCATGCATTGCATTTTTGCCTCGGAGTTAGTTTATTTGAAAATTTACAGACTCACCAATTTGACCAAGAACCCATGAATAACCATTCAATTTAATTAATCAAAGCAATTATGGAAAAGTACGCGGACATAAGACTCCATTATCTTACGAAAAAACGCAACTTCAATGTATCCATTCGAAGTTATTCAAACAAAAATGTTCTATTTTTGGGGCAATAATTGTGATCTAAGAATTATTTTATTTTACACTACTTTTGTGTTGATAACAGAGGCAGATTTTCCTAAAATAATAATTTGATTTGAGTTGATTTAATGTTACAATGTACATACTATATTATTAATTGTTGTATAATTTAAGTAGGTATAAAAATAATAATGTATTGTTGAATACAATTTTGTACATAATAAGCACATAATTGATATTTTTATTTCAAACATTCACGCGTAAAGGTACTTCTTTAATTTTATTTGAATTAATTGTTCATAATTATATATTCGGAATCAGTTTTAATTTATATTCTTTCATTTTGTTAAACTTGTTATATTTTTTCTATTTCAAACTCTAGTTTATACATATAATTATACACATCACATAATTATCATCCACCGGAAGACGACTACTGCTAAACATAGGCCTCCCCAAAAAACATCAATTTGGACGCGTATTATAGGGGGGGGGGGGGGGGGTTTAGCCATAATCACTACGCTTATAAACTTAATTATTATGACTATAAACTAACGCAAACTACCTATGTACTTGGTATAATAAAACGTATCCAAAATATGAACTGTCATTTGCCATAAAATAGGTAAGATTGTTTGTACTACATCTCAGCCGCGAACATGTACCAATACATTCAATTTTATTTATTAAAGAATATATATCGGCTGGCCCTTTTCGACAAAAATTTAAAATATAATAAAATAAAATAATACTTTATTGCACACAAAAATACACACAAAAGATACTTACTAAAGTGTACCTAATGATCAGGTAACAGATACCTTACCGGGTACCTACCTCATACTTTATCGATAAAAATATATCGACTCCACCCGCAGCACGTTTTGCTAACAGCAATGGCACTAATGACAAGACAATTGCAATATATGTCATCTGCGCAGGTAAACCATAGAGGTTTCATTGTAATACCTGACACGCTTGAATTGTATGAAAAGTGTTGGGCAAGGCGCCTCTATCTAGGTGCGGAGCGTATTTTTTTTTCATGCTCTGTGCCCAGGCCCCAGCAGGACAGGAATGGGCCGTTTAGGTTTTTTTGTGTATTTGGCAGGACCTTTATCCCTTCTATTTTTGTTATCCGGCGGCGCGGCGGGTGTTGGCGCGGAACGAAAACGTCAGCGTGGCGCGAGACAACTTTGTTTGAAAGGAAGCGGTGATGATGATTGTCTAGCACTTCTCAGAAGTCTAGTTAAAATTACCACGAGCCCGAAGTTAGATGTAATAATAGGCTTTTGAGCTCAAGGCCAACGATGACTAAACTCTTACTGATTCTTGTTTATCCCGAGACACACAAAGACTTATGGAGACACATCACTGTTTTAGTTAGACATGTTGTTCCAGAACATCCTGAAGACACCTAGATTTGGTACTCAATGTTTAATAGAGTCATAAACAAACTGGTTCAACATTTATAAGACGTCATTACACATGGCGAGAGTCTAAAAAAGCATTCACGATTTTTCTAAAGTGGTCACATTTACGTGTAGTACCGGCCTCAATTCACGACTCTTATCTAAAAAGATCACCTATCGATCAAACAGAACGTCGGGAATTGAGAACTGTGTATTCGGAACGTTTTGAAACCGGCACCGGTATGACATGTAAAAAAAGACTGAAATTATGAAATTAGTTAACATATTGACAAAACGTAGGTAATATTTATTTTGAACTTTCTATCATATCTAAGGTAACTTTATTAATGAGGTACATTATAATTTAGAACAGAATAACATGAAGCCCTAATAATATACTATGTTTATGTGATGGGGCTTGGATATGTGAGACCTACGAGTATAAAATAAACACCTATGTTGCTATATGAACCAGAAGTGAGGAGCCCAATGTTATATAGACAAAAATGTGATGACATTGTGTTAATAGGATAAGTCAAGTAGTTACTCTTCTACGGTGGGAGAACAAATTGAACTTTATAGCACACACATCCTGTTGTGTCGCCCATCATTAAGCAATTATCACGAATTTAAAGTAGATAAACTGTATCTACCTAATAAACTGGTACAGAATATTATAGACGCGAACCGTGTAATTATGGCGCTGTTAAGTAACAAATGACAAATGAAAGATCAATCGGCTGACAAAATAAAAACATTTAAAGCATTGCTGACTTGTCGTGTTAAAATTACGTAATACCGGACCGGGCGATAAACATCGATAAATATTTCTCTTGCATTAGTTTTGTCAGTTCCTGTCATCGCAAAGACATTATAGACGTTAAAAATAAAGAAATCCATTCCATTGAATGGAACGCAGCAATCGAAATGCATTCGATTCGAACGGAAGAAAAATAAATAGAATTGGTGGAAGTGGCAGAGAACGAATCTATAATTAAAATTACGAAATCATTTAGTCCGGTCTAGACTTAAAATTACTTTCAAAATTAGATCATAGGAAGAAATCTATGTTAATTTCGTTTTAAACTTACTATTAGAAGCAACAGGCAGAAAGAGAACCACAAAAACGTCAGAGCCTTGACCTAGATACATAGGCACGTGGACTTGAAATAAACACCCAAGTTTTATAAAGACCACAAAAACACCGAATTATCAAATGCATAGAAGCTTTGTTAGAACTGAAAAAGGCCCATCTAACATAGATCCTATATTTTGACTTACCTACTAAGGCTTACTTAAATACTTAAGAAAATGCTTATATTTATCAGTGATTATGATTAGTGCTGTGAGTATAAAATAAGCTAATGATGAGGTTTTAGGTTTAGGAGATTACTGAGCACGTACTCTTCGAATCCAATTTTTTTTATGAACAGCGCAGCGTTTATTCACGTGCCTCATTTGATAACAGCCTATATACTACAGATTAATTTGTAAAGGAAAATTTTAATAACGAACGGTATTTGACCCGCATCCATCCGTCCCTTTAGCCAGGGAAATTTTCCTTTACAAATTAAATAAATAAATAGGTGTGGATATTTCACACGACGCCATCTAGCCCCAAATTAAGCATAGCTTGTACTATGATTGATATGTAGATTACACTAAGCAAGAGATTCTTACATCGGGTGCCACGCTACCACGCCAGTTAGTCACAACGAATATCGGGTACAGAACTGAAAATCTCAAATGAAAATCGGTAAAATGTCAATTAACATTCTCGCTCGGAAGAGTATAATACGAAATAAGGTCGCGCAAATGGATGAGCAATTGGTTATCGGAATACTAAAACTATCTACTCTTAACCGTATCGGCTCTCAATCAAAGAACGCAGTTTTTTTTATAAATGTCTTAAAGTAACTTGACAAAGATGACCCCTTCTCGCAAACTGAAACAACAAATACTATAAATGGACTTAAACTTTCTAATAAAGAGAGCAAAAATGGCACAATGCAAAAGATTGATGCTTCAGCTATCTAGATTGACAAAGCAATGCAAAGGCTTTTTACCAAATGTGCCACTGCCACCGCACTTTCACTTTAGCCCTTTGCTTCGTGGCCATCATTAAGATGTTCACTTCTTTTGTTCGGAAACTAGCTGACCCGCCCCGGCTTCGCACGGGTTAAATTTTTCTCACCTTTTAAACCTTCCCTAGACCTCCACGAACATTTCAAGACCAAGATAAGATAAATCCGTTTAGCCGTCGTTCTCGAGTTTTAGCGAGACTAACGAACAGCAATTAATGTTTATATATATAGATAAATACATCAGGGGACATGTTACGGTTCACCGGTTTGTAGATTATCACGGGCATTTGAACATTTTTTCCGTGTTTATGTCAAAGTATACATAAAACATCAAATAAAGTTATTACCAGAGATCTAAAAAAACTTATTTCCTTCCTACCTCTTGCTACAATCTCACCATGAGAGATCACTGCATGAGGCCACTTTAAAAAGATTAAAAAGATGGATAAGTATCCTCTTTATTTAGACGCTTTTTAAACGGCTCCCGAAATAGGAAGCTTAAGTTAATTTTATCCTGAAAAAATAAACGGTTTCTGAGGGATAGTCCACGCGGAAGCCGCGGGCAGAAGCTAGTAAATTATAAACCAGCTATAACAAAACATTTCAATTTTCAGTATTCCGCTTAAAAAATTCGCTTTTTATTTTTACAGTGTTTTGTTTTACCTAATGAACAACTTTTATCTGATGATTGAAAAATCACGCCTTAGAGTACCGGTATCTACTAATAATACTCTTTGGTCGTATACATTCTTCACAGTAACTTTTTTCTTTAATCTGTGCCTCCATATAAACATGTGGCACAGAGTGTAGTTATCCAAAACATTAGTAATCTCCCCCCTTTTTATGAGTGACTATACCTTCATGGTTAGTGGCAAAGTTGTGCCGCATTTGGCGGAAACAGTAGCCAATATTAAAAAAAAGTAGTCGATTGTTTTTTTCTCTAATCTGTGACCTGTCGTAACTTATATACCGTAAGTAGCCAAAAACAACACCAATCGGCCATGTTGTTTAAAACTCCGATTCGTTTCGTAATGAAATCTTAATAATAGTCATAAAAAAAATTTAACGATATTTCAATTTTAATGTATCCTATTTTAAGCGCCGGTTATTTCTAAGCATATTAGTGAAAACCGCATGAAAATCCATTCAGTATTTTAGGAGTTCAGTCTTAACAAACAAACAACCAAACAGACAAAGTGTATAAAAAGTGGCTTAACGTGATCAGCGGCTAATTTTAAGCAAAAAAATTACACAGGTTGTAATTTTTTTGTTGATATCTTGCAATTACAGACTTTTTTGTCTCTACAGTTTTATTATATGTATAGATATAGATGAAAAGCGAAGTCGAAACTAAGTATAAGAACCTGTACTATTAAAGTGCACTGTGGTTAAGAACCATTTTGGTACTGCTAACTTTTTATTTTACTTTTTTTATGTTATAGTTTTTTTTTACTCCGAACTCCGAACTCTTTACTTATTTATTACCGAACTTTTGTTTACAATTCATATTTTTCATATAATAAATGTAAAAATCATCTTATTTTTACTAATTTAATAAATACCTAATACATAACATGTACATTTATCAAACTACATTTAAATATAATTTTTAAGCTATAGATAAAATGATGATGTAAATGCTGCGCAGAAAGAATCCATTAAAACTGTGTCTTTTCAGCCAACCACTCGTATCTAAAATTACGGTAGATCGTAGCCGTAAACCATAGGGCAATACATAATTGTATAAGTACATACTTACCTAATTATATTATAATGTTACCACATTCACGTTATCTCGAACTCGAAGCGTGTCTTGAAGTTCATGTTTCAGAGTCTACGGCACTTAAGAAAAGGTAAACATTGAACAATGCTTTAAGAGCTTTTACTTGAGTGTGGTAATGCATCGGTAGTCAAGTCACGTTTGTTTTATCATGTGCTACACGCGTGACTTAATTAAATAAATAATGATATAAGGCAAACGTATATTGTGTAGAATCGCAGTACTTTATCGAAACTAAATTTTCATGACTTAAGGCTGCTGTATACGTAGATCCACTATCTCGCTCGCGCATTGCGTCATTTTTGAAGATTTTAAATAACTGAATTTACTTACGCAAAATCTGGCTAAACTATATGATCATGAATAACATTACAATTGTTCAACAAAAATATCATATTAATCCAAACAAGTTTTCATACATAAAAACGGTTACGAATGAAAAAAAACTTTGTTACCGTTGTATTTATGAAATCTTGTTTGGATTAATATGATATTTTTTTGAACAGCTGTAACGTTATTCTTGATAATATAGTTTAGCCAGATTTCACTAGGCAAATTCAGTTATTTAATATCTTCAAAAAAATAACGCAATGCGCGAGCGAGATAGTGGATCTTCGTATACAGCAGCCTTAAAATTTATCGACTATACACTCCCGAAGAAAGGCTGATCGTATGGACAAACTCGTCGGAAATCGGTTCTATGAAAGTGATAACGCCTTTGAGAAAACAGCTAAGTTACCTAATGAAGACAACGCCTTTTTACTTGGCGTTGTAATAAGGTTGAGAATACAGGAAGTATTTTAGATATTATCTCGCCCATTGTTTATGAATTATGTCTTATAAAGGAGGTAATAAAGCCTGATATCTCTAAGAAAATTGTTTATTAGCTAGAAGCTTACGTTAAGTAAGTTGAAAGAGCTATAATTATAAAGATTGACAGTGTTCTCGATTGAGCAGAAGTGATAAATCTTACGTTGTTAGCCGACTAAATTGCGCAACCACTTTTAACCCTTAAGTGATGATGGAGAATGATGATAATAATAATATGTATAGATTGGCCTGTTAGTTCAGTTGGTAGTAGCTCTGCTTTCTGAACTATAGGTTGTGGGTTCGATTCCCATCTGGGATAAACATTTATGTGATGAACATCGGTGTTTGTTCTGTGTATGGGTGTTATATTGTATTCTATGTATGTATTTACAAACAAAAAGTATCTAAGTATTGTATCAGTTATCTGATTCCCACACAGATTAAAGAAAAAACAATTGACTATAGGTTCCCATGTTCCCATGGTACAAACTATGCTTAGTTTGGGGCGAGATGGCGCTGTGTGAAATGTCCGCACATATTTATTATTTATTTATTTATTGGCAGAGGTGGTATACATAATTATCATGAATTTGACAACTTATTATGGCAACTGCAGGGCTTATTTCTTTTTTGAAGTAATTTCTGTGTTTAGAATAGATTTGTTACATACAAGTGGACTTTAAAATGTTGCAAATAAACACCACGACAGAGGCTAGACAAATGTATATTATGCTCCTACCAAGCTGTTTATTCCCGCGGCTTTTCATGCATGAGCTTCATATTTTATCAAGAAAGATATCTTACATAAGTATTTATGTATGCGAATTAATCAAAATTAAACACTGGATGAATTTTGATTCCGTTTTCTTTAATATATTATTTAGAGTTCTGAGTAGGTTGTTTCATCAAATTCGGTTTGGTACACAAATCAGTAATATGTAGCTGTTTGGTATGGGAAGAGATGGGAAAAACAAAAAATTACAGGGAGAGAACGAATAAGCCATGCGAAGCCGCGTCGGGTGAGCTAGTTCAGAGTATTATTATGGCTGAAGTAAAATGCCTTCAAATATCAAAATAATAAAATTGGGTCAATGCTTATAG
This sequence comes from Ennomos quercinarius, assembly GCA_910589525.2. Classification (NCBI taxonomy): domain Eukaryota; kingdom Metazoa; phylum Arthropoda; class Insecta; order Lepidoptera; family Geometridae; genus Ennomos; species Ennomos quercinarius. The sequence continues at coordinate 10,393,428 of OU342507.1, read as the reverse complement.
TTCTATGGAAATGCCTGATACAGGGTCTGAATGAAGTCTGATACAGGTCATAAGCTTATCCGCATAGAATGAGATGAGTAACAGTCGGACCACTCAGTCAGTCTCAATAAACCTAACATTATGCATATCGGTACTTTCAACATTGCTCAGCAATCACCTGTAACACCAGTAAAACCCGCCGTTTAGACGAAAGCAATTTCCACACATCAAATCCATAATTCCACGTCCAATTCGACACGGAAACCTACGCAGACAAGGAAGGTGGTAATCATTGTAAAGATATAGAAGATAACAACTATTACCACTGTATTAGGAAGCGATGGTTCATTTCGCTCCTTTGATAAATTGAGCTGTCATGATGTAGAAAAATGATGTAGAAAACTTTCCATCGTTCGGCTAGCTTTTGTACATATTTTCTATCATGACCAAAAGTTATCGTCTAGTCTAGCACAACCTTAGAAGCACAAATAACATAATTGTTTATTTTGAAATAGTTACAATTATATGTATTTTTTTACTTTGACAAGGTGCCCCAGCTGCTCAGTATAGTCGGTATATCAATAACTCCTGCCTGAATTAAAAACTTAATCTAGGATGCAACTATCAGTAGACGACAAGCCCACAATACCTACTAGGCATTGACACATTCGATCAAATTGATCGCAGATTGCCACATAAAATAGTAATGCTTAAGCCTTTGGGCCAAGCATTTGGTCACGGTTGTCTCGACTCGACCAGACGTTCCGATAGGTCTTTAAAATTACGTCAACAATTTTTGGAATGATTCCAAATTACAATTTGGAGTAGTCCTTCCAGAAAAATAAATTTTTAAACATTTATTATTTCAATGCCTTGGCAACGTATCAAAACGCAGAGGAAGAGTCGTAATAAAAAATTGGTGACCTTAATCACATTTTATTATAACTTATCAGACATTAAATAAACTGGGAGATACATAAATAGTAAGCGTAGACAAAAGATTTACAACTATTCTTCCGAGTAGTTTCCGAGAGGTGAGCAGGCGCATCTGCAGTGTTGCAAGCAACGCCCACGTCACACCCACACGTGGTAAATTAACGACGATATTTATGAAGTGTAAGGTGATCTTATCATGGGTGTTTTTAATGAAATAATGATGATAAATTGTGGTAGTAACGGTAGACTGTTTACGAAGGTGAAAATGAAAGGTTAAAAATTAGTACTTAACACTCAAACCACCGAGCAGCGTGATGCTGGTATTCATTAGGTAAGTATAGAATTTTTGGAATTTGTGGCGAAACTGAAAAATCTCAAGGCTTTTCTTTGTTCCCCTTCAAATGGCTGTAGAAGCTCATTTACAGACCCAGTGGTGTAATTGTTAAGTTGATAGGCTCATGATTCGTAATTGCTGTGGAATCAATCTCCGCGGGGGAATTTCGACAAAGGAAATAAGCATAAGTACCGTGTGTTGCGGAGTGTTCACAATAATAGCCCTAATAAATGCCTCATGAATCTAATGTACACTGTTAGAGCCTAATAAAAAAATCGAAAATTTCGAAACATTGCTAGAAGAAGAAAACGGAAGACGTCCACTGCTGCATATGGGCCGGGCAATAGCATAGAGCGCCACGTTGTGCAGCTGCTTGCCTCATGCACCCAACTGTGTGGCTTTCACGCCAAATCCAGCTAACGATTTGGACGTTTGTATCTTACACTCCCGAAATCAACAAAGGATACTTTTTTATTTTTAGTTTAAGAGCTCCGGCAAGAAAACGGCTAAGTTGTGGGTAAAACCACAAGGCGCCCTCTAATAATATGATCCAAAATTTACATATAATATTCGCATGTTCTTAGCAACGATGAGTGAATAAATGGATATATTATATATTATATGAAGCCACTGTTACGATGTTATCGGCAATATTTCTGTACAATGGGAGAGCTTACGGTGAGGTCATGTTGTCTCACCTTTTCAGCTATCATCAGCACCTTTAACTTGAACTTAGCACTAGCAGGTGATTGTTACTTTGATTTTAATCAATATTGTATCGTTAAGGCTGTATGCAATCAATATTGGAAACTGAATTTCACTTTAATGTTGTTTCAAATTCTCACATGCATATCTACTTACAGCGGTGTTGATTTCTAATTAGGTAGTCATAAAAATGTTGCAGTCTCTTTCATATAAATCGAAATAACAAGTACTGCGATAGTTTTAAAACTGTCAAATTAAGATTAGTTTCGGATTTTGAACGACAAAATCGACACCATTCTCCGCTTTGTGTAATTCTCGTAATTCATGTTCATCTTGGTTAGTGAGTCTTGATTCTTTGTTTCTTTTTCTTTAAGTCGTGTTTCCCCTTTCTGAAGGATCACGACCTCCACCTTCCATGACCTTTTTGATGATGTCACGCCATCTCCTCCTATCTCAGCGAAGTGTATCCGCATCGTATATAGAATGGTGTCCAGTGTGGTAAAAACTTGGTTAGACCTGCGCATCGAGCACCTGATCCTTTGATTCTTCTGCATTCACGACGAGGACAATTTTAGAAACGTCAAAGCGTCTGAATTAACATTATGCAATTCCACGATTTCACAAGTTCGCAACTTTAAAGATAAATCTAATCTGGTATTCAGAATCAATTTTCAAAACAGCAAGTATTCTACGGAGTGAATATAAGAGTTACGGTGGTCGAGTAAACCCTGAAGGCATTTCTCGCAATTCTGAGAATATTGTGTGAAATCGAAACTATAAGGCAGTAGATGTGGATATGCACAGAAAATTCATAGGCTGTAGTAGGTACCTAACTGCAATGATTTCAGATATAGCTTTCGCAAACTAATGCTTTGGTATATATGGGTCTCTAACGATATTCTCAATTTAAAATTAGGATAAATGACATGAAAAAACTTCACAGTCACGATTTTAAAATTGAATGTAATAAGCATATTTTAGATCTCAGTCACATATCACTCGTATGTACCTACACCTTTTTCATTTCCAGTTGAAACACCTTGGTTGATGCAAGTGCAAGTCGGGAAGAAAAAAATTGTATGACAGATGCACAGATTTAAAAAGATAGGCGTATTTATATCATAGCGTATTTATTTATTCACAGTTTGCTCAAGGGAAAGATGAGTTGCGAACCGAGGCTGGTAGAAACTGGACGGAGAAAACTGAAGACCGAGCTTAGTGGCAAGTATTGGAAGGGTCTAACGTCCAGCAGTGGATAACGTAGGAGTGGTTGATAATGATGACGATGATGATGATGATGATGATGAATCCAATTTAGATGATATTGATAGCGATTTGACTTTGCACAAACAGACGGATGCAAACCTTATAATGACTTGAAATAATAACCATGTTCCATCTTATCTTGTAAAATCAAAGAAATCAGATACATTGCATACACGTTTGTGGAAACAACTGCAACCAAGACACTAACGTAACCAACATTGATTCAGCCCGCGGCCAATATCGCAATCTTAGGCATTGTGTGAAACGACCCGTGCCGAACTGTGGGTGTCCTGATTGGTTCCGTCCTAATGTAATGCTCGAGACAGGTGCTTTCAATGCAAAATAGTACATAAATATCTGGTGTAACTGCGTTTTATTTTAGTTGGTGCGTTATTTACGGTAAGATATTAATATGAACAGCTTAGAAATGCCACTATGAACGCTTATCATAGGGGGGGTTTTCCATAATCACCACGCTTGGCAGGCGGTAAGGTGATCGCAGAAGATTTTAATGTACCTATAAGAATGCTGTTGCCCATTCTCAGGATATTCCCTTAGCCGGCTATTACGGCACCCACGGCAGGCAATTAATCAAAAGAAATAAAGAAAGACCGAGTTTATCGTTACAGCTTTGCTTTCAAGAGGTACAATACAATAACATGTTGCAGGCAGGTTTAATGTATCCAAGGTCTGGGGGGAGGGGAGTTCTGGGGGAGGCCTATGTTCAGCAGTGGACGACTTCAGGCTGTTATGATGAAGGTAGATTAATCGAAATGTTGTAATCCAATTTTGGCATACTAAAATAATGTTCGATTATTCATTTCATCTGTATGCAGTGCATACAGTTCAATTCAACTACTTTGCCATGACAACCATACAAACAGACACATAATATTCCACTTTTGAGTATTAGGACTTAGAACTGCACGTTACCTGCAAAATTGCAGTTCCGATGCTGTTTTTGTGCCATTGACAAGCTGCATCGAAGCTGCCAACCGATGTGCAGTTTTGATGTAGCGCAGCTATCTAAACTGCACAAAAACTACATTCGAACTGCAATTTTGCAACCGGCATGCAGTTCAAACGCAGCACGTCTGTCTCGGCCCTCCTTACAAAACACAAGCCCAACCTAACCTAACTAACCTCGCATTGAACATCAATAAACAAATCCAACGCCAGGTGCCCAAAGCCATTGACAGCCGTCAATTTACCGCTCTAAACTACAATTAGGGAGTGTGTGCACCGAATCGGATCGGTACTTCGGCTGTGCGACGGATCGGATCGCATAGAAGTGTCGCAGGGCGTCACGGTGGCGAGCAAGCGATGGATTGTGACGAACACGGGGAAGGTATGAGCGACAGAAGGGGCGCAGTATATTTAACAGGGGTCTAGCATGGCGGTTTCCTAAAACTTAGTGCACATTGTGGTGAGGTGGTTGAACTTGCCTTAAAAATGACAAATTATAAATCAGTCGTCTAAATATGCTTTCACGACATAAACTAAGACGATTGGTTTTCGTTTCCTCAACCAGCTTCGAAACCCAAGCTCGAAATCCAAATGCTATATATCGGTTTGGTGTTAACGATTTTTTTAAATTAAGTGAATAGGCCCTCATTTGTTCGTGGTCTCACCTGTTAAAAAATGACGACGCGATCTACGATGGTACATGTTTGCCTATAATGCGACAAACATCCCGTAAGATGATTTTACCGTGTGCTCCTGCTGCCCTAGCACGGACGGTAGACAAAATTGTCTTTCCTGTTTACTCCCTAGTAAGTATGAAGAAAGTGACATAAAACGGGGAAAGACAATCTTGTCTACCGTCCGTGCTAGGACAGCTGTAGGGTTAGCACGGCCGGTAGACAAAACTGTCTTTCCCCAGTTTTTCTCCAAGCAAGTATGAAGAAAGTGACGTTAAACGGGGAAAGACAATTTTCTCTACCGACCATGCTAACCCAGCTGGTTTGCGAATAGGTCCACCCCTTCTCTTCCCGTGGGTGCCGTAAAAGCCGGCTAAGGGAGTATCCAGAGAATGGGCAGCAGCATTCTCATCGGTACATACATAAAAATCTTCTGCGATCACCAAGCCGCCTAGCCAAGCGTAATGGTTATGGCAAATCCTCCCTAATATGATAAGCGTCCTTAGTGGTGTTTTATGGGGGAGGGTTTATGTTAGTGGACGTCTTCGGGCTGCTGAAGATAACTTATGAAAATTATACTTTTAAGTACCTAATAAGTTATTGAGCTTATCGCTTGGACCATTCGTAATAACAGCTATTACGGATTATGTGTCAGGTTAAAAGCTAACGATGAACGCTTGTAGTATTGGTAATCCAGGATTACGCGGACTCCGTTCTAACTTGATAATTATGGCTTAGTTTACTAACACCATTACAGGGAGTAGAAGAACGAGGCGTATTTTCTCCAAGTGCTGATGCTAAGAAGTAATCGTTGCAAACCGAGGTCGTGGAAAAAGATGAGCACTTCACTTGCCCGGCTAGTCTGCGCATCACGACAAAATTTTCTCGACACTTTATCTCGTGAGAGACCGTGACAAGACTATAGTAACGCCTAAGCGTGTCTCACTCTAACAGCGACGACAAGTTTTCTCGCGGTGCTCATGCTAGGCCATTTGGTAGTAGATTCCGTGGCTTGATGCTTATTGCTTAAAAAGAAGTTTTGCAGAGGCTTTGGCGCTTTACTGAGGATATCGACAATTACTGATGGTCATAGATATGGTATCCAAGTACCTACCTATACGTCTGATGGCTTCTGTGTTTACACAGTTTGGGATTTAATTTATTTTACAACATAACACAAAAAACAGACAATATCGGTCTAAGAATATCTCATCATAGGCCTTAATTAATCCATCTATTTTAGATGTCAAGCAAGAGTTAGAGCGACACTTGTGGAATCTTTCTGGCTAAATAAGCCTGTATACGAGAGCCGCAGCCACAACCGCGCCATTTACATCAGAAGTATTTTTGGTAATAATATCTCTGCTATTATTATTAAATATAAAAAATATTTGTACACAGGTAAACCACAAATTAGGATCAGGTGGGCATTCAAAATGATATTTTACAATAAATAGATAATTATTTTTGTGGACATCCGATACAGCGCCATCTAGCCCCAAACTAAGCAAAGCTTGTACTATGGAAACCAGATAATTGATACAATAATAAAGATACTTTTCATGGGATCAGTTGCAAAAAATATTAGATGGAAACGGTTCGGTGAAAGGAAGCGGTTATATATATTTTTTTATTTTAATTTAAATTTTAAAATAAACATTCGCAGAAGTTGAAGGTGTGACAATTCGCAAGCAACTTTTGTAATAAACTTTACTGCTTTTGTAACGAATATATTGAACACGACGTTATCAATGTGTTACGATCGATTTACGGTTTATCTGCAGGCATGATGCGGCTTGCGTGCGATCGATAAGGTTTACACAGTTTGGTTTGTTCGTAATGTAGGCTAAATATATTAGGCGTTTACCTATATAGTTCTGACGATAATCACATCACACTAATATTTTAAAGGCGAAAGTTTGTATGTATGTATGCGTGTATGTTTGTTACTCCTTCACGCTCAAAGGGCTGGACAGATTTGGATTAAATTTGGAATAGAGATAGCTTGGATACTGGATTAACAGCTAGTGGCCTATATATATCGAAAGAAAATGTAAGTTTTTTGATTTTTTTCTTCAATGTGTCAACGACATGAAGAGACTTGTTGACAAAGTAGCAAAAATCTAAGCCGAGCCAGTGAAGCAGTTATCTCCAGTAACTGTCACGACGAAGACCTTTAGTTTTACAATCGTTTTACCGTTTTTCTATAAAATACAAAACTTACCAAAATGATCAGCATTTGTACTGTACCTATGTGATTTAGATGAACTTACCTGTAACAATAAAAAAAATCGTTAATAAATCATTCACTATCAGCTAAAGGCTTAGTAATTAGGAAAGCGTTAAGAACCTTCTACAATTGTAATTTGTGCATGAAAAACCACGGAAGACTTATTCTATAAAGCTGAAGGCAAAAACAAATAATAGGCTCTGATCTCTAATAAGAACTCCTAATATAATCACAAACAAAAGTAGGTCTACCTTGGTCTCCCTGCACTGAACTGAACTTATCATATAAATTACAATAATCTTCCTCAATATAACGCCTATACATTTAGCACAGTTCCACCTTTCTCTTAGATTACGACAGTACATCGTAGATCATCGCTCCACCCAGTCTTCAGTTGTAACGAACTTTTTGCGAGCAATATTTATGAATCTCACCTCAGAAACATATAAATCACAACCCATTTCCTACTGAGTTGCATAACGTCCAAACATCACACGGAAAGCTCCTCAAAGGCGGGCCCCATCAGTCACGGCGGTCAATGAAATATTAACATCGGCATTATTTATCGAGGTGCTGGTGCTGGTATTCTACGTGCGTTTCTCTTGTCATATTGTCCGGTATATCGCCACGCCTGTTGTGAGAGGAAAGGGATAGGGATGGAAAATAATATTCAGATAATTGCAGATCAAAGGATTGAGTAAGAGTTTGTGCTTGAACTTGTTAGAACAAAACTGTAGTCAATTTTGTTTGTCGTACAAATGAATGGCATTTTTTTGACGGGTAAAAGCCGAACTGTAGAAATAATTGAATTACTTTGGATCTTTTGATCCTAGAATGGATTCAATTGGCAGGGTTTAAATCTCATAATACATTCGTAATTTCCAAACTACTTTCTACAAACTTAAAAACTGATTCATTTAATCATTGTTAATTTTTTAAATAAGCTTTTTAATAGTCGTGCAAATAGAGGTGAAAGTTAATTTTTATTACCCTTTTTTACGTTCAGACGCCACGAAACACTTGTATTCAACTCTGTAAATTGGGTTATAAAAAGGTTCATACAGCTAATGGTGATCTGGATGTTTATTACCAAGCTGTATGTTCCCATCACTATAAGAACAGGTGCCCATTTAAATTGAGATCTTTATTTTGATTTGGACGTTTAACAGCTCAATATCTATAAATATTTAAATACCATCTGTAAACACCAAATCCATCATTCATGAATTGCCATTGAAAATTTCCATCGTGCTTTCATTCGAAACGAAACTGGCAGCTTGCTTCAAAATTTCTTTTTATTATTTTTGTGGTTAAGATGAAGTACCTACTGAACTGGTAATAAATAATATTTATTGCCAAAACTACAACAGACTTACTACAATTTGTAATAGATATTAGGTACACTATTCTTAGCTGGCAACAAAAAGCTTATAGTCTCTAATAAACAATCGAAAAATCCGGCAACTTGTGGGTCAACTATACTCAGAGATCGTTAAATGCCCTTCGAGTCCAATACAGTAATGCGTTCAGAATGCTGTTTGGTCTGCCTCGTTACTGTAGCGCCTCAGAGATTTAGCCCAGGCTCATACTGACGGGTTTTATGCCATCATCCGTAAAAAGACGTCATCTCTTCAGAGGAGAGTGCGAGGCAGTACCAACAGCATTTTAAAAACGGTAGCTGAACGGTACAACTCGCCCATCATGGGACACTGTGTATACGCTTGAGGATAGAAGCAGGCAGGTGTATGCATATCACCATATTTGTTGGTGTGTGCCTACGTAATTGTTTGTATTGTAAATTAATTATAAATACCACTAACATTAGAGATAAGCCTAACACTAATGGATTTTATTGGTCTGAAAATAAATAATTTTGATTTGATTTTTGATTTTAAACCATTTCAATTCGTTTTGCCGCATGCGTGCCTAAGTATCATGGCAGATCAAACGGTTTACTTACGTGTTATTAAGTTATGTAGGTATTGGTCATTTACCGTTGCTTGGCCTTTTGGTTAGTAGATATTCTTATATGTATTGGTACCTTTTAAATGTTATCAAGCCTATATCTATTACAAATTCAATAATTTACTATAATATTTGCCTGTTGATTTTAAATCCGTATCACTGTGATGCTAATTATTTTGTACTTATCAGGTAAAAAGCAATTAGCAAATAGCTCCTTGAACATCGTACATATATTTTTATCAGGCTCTAACGGAGTAGTCTCACACATGAAACAATTAGTAAATAGATACCCAGCACTTAACAGATTTTAGTAATATATTAAAATCATGTTTATAACACTGATGGTATATCTACTAAGATATTATAGTTCCTAGAAATTTTAGCAACCAGCAGGATTTGAACCCGTTCCTTCCAAATCACCGTATGAGACTCTCTCGCTATGGTCGCATGCTCCAGTGGCTACAAAATCTATATGACTATATTTTCTTACTGACGAAGCAATCGTGGCATCATCTATAGAGAACCTGTGTTAGACAGGTAAACTCATTGGTAGTGATTCCGAGACTGAACGACAACGAGATGACGCGGTTGCTTTTATCTATCATGAAATGGTTAGCCTTGGTTTGCTACCGGGCTTTCTTCAGTCTTGTATTTACTTACACTAGGCAATAGACTTCATAGAATCACGTCTCCAGTCGTCATTTCTCACGATACATTACCCAATGTGGAGTGTGAGTAGTATGTAGTTAGCATTTTCACGATTACGTGGGGTTCAGAGAGGTTATCCACAATACGCTGTTGGAATGCCTAGGAAGCAATGTATGCTTACGTAGTTAAGTTAGACGCATTGTAATAGGTATAAGGCAACATAAATTCCGGTACAATTTTAAGCGACTTGCGACAAATGAAGTTCTCAAAACGCAATTTTTTTATGTATATATCCTGACTTCGTCGAAATTGAGATTCGAGGGCCGACTTGCGTAATTGTTTTAATTCTGCAGTGAAAGCTACAACTTTTGGCTGAAATGGTGTTTAAATAACTTATTGAGAAATTAAAATACTGTCAAGGAGTAGAGCGTGGGAAAAATCGAGACATGTAATATAAACACTCCTCGATGACATAACAGATCGTTTTTGCATTAGGTACTGTCACCACTATTTATTAAGAAATAAACACCTACGGCCCGTCGGTAGCACAACGTACTTGCAAAGCATCAAGCAATACGCTGTAACTATGCAGATACCATACAATCCAAAACAGCTTACACGCTACCGCAAAATGCCGCAACACCAACAAAACCCGTCAAAGTTCGCACCGTGTCTGGAGAAACCACAACCACGCCATAAAGCCCCCGTAACGCCTGATGCTAAATCATAGGGCAACTTTCCCTGAGCGCTAACATATGCATTGTTGCGTACAACTCGTTTACTTGATCTGAACGAAAGTGTTAACGATATAGGAGATAGTATGCAGATAGTTGTTTATGCTGAAGACTTTTCGCAAGCAACGGGCAACAGCATCCCAGAAAATAATCTGAATTAAATGCACATATTAAAGGTATCAGGAAAGAAAGAAAGAAAGAAAATACATTTATTCGTGACGTAACTCACAACAATACACTACATGATACGGGCCTGGAACCAAACGGTACTAACTCATTGCAATACACTAATAATAGGTATAATAAGTACAAAGGGACCTACAATAAAATCACAAGGAAAGAGACAAATATTAACATAATATTGATTCAGGCATCACACGATAAAGCAATTTTTGTTATTAAACAGTACTGTACCGTAATTCGAAACCTTATTATACATGAGAGTAGCGTACTTGACTTTCGATCCGGACTAGGCGTGCTGTGATTGGTCCAACCACTTTACTCGTCCAATCAGCGCCGTTTCCCCCTCCCCTGGCCCCCACCATCACCCAGGTAGGGCGCGGAGGCGGCCCTTGCCATCATTGGCGTTTGGATTTTCATCCGTAGCGGGTCGCAAGTAATAGTCTTTACTTTGCAGACCTAATAAGCGTAAGGTAAAATACTTATCGGTATGGTAAGTGTATTTTATATCATTACATTATATGATAATTATTGATTAAACCGTTTTCGGAATTAATTCGTAATTGCATTAAATTTTGCATTATTTCGTTTTTGAAATTATAACGGTTTTCTTGCTGTGAATAAAGGTGTCATATTTTGTGTTCTAATTATTTTTAACGGTGTTACCGTTCGTTTTAGAATTCAGATACCTGTGAATAAAAATGTTCCAACCCCATCGATGAAGGACATTGGAGAAGAAAAATTAACGAGGAAAGGAAAAACGAGGAAGAAGTCGATGAGCTCGGGGTCAAGTTCCAGCTCTTCTGCAAACTCTTGTTCTTCAACAAGTAGCAGTGGCAATAAAAAACAAAAGACATCAAGTCTCAGTTAAACCGTTACCTATGATAGGTGATTATGACTTGCTTCCTGCGTAGACCCAAACACGAGGGGTGAATTATATGATGAGCTACAAGAAGCACCCGCACTTTGATCCATTGCAACCCTCTAGCAAGAAAAACTTAGTTTTTTCTGTATCAACACTAGCAACAAGTGACGGAACCTGCGGTTCCTCACGCATCTTCTGCTTTTTTGAAACATCTCAGTGTTTTTAGTTTTTTCTGTATCAACACTAGCAACAAGTGACGGAACCTGCGGTTCCTCACGCATCTTCTGCTTTTTTGACCCATCTCAAAGTGTTTTTAGTTTTTTCTGTAGCAACACTAGCAAAAAGTGACAGAACCTGCGGTTCCTCACGCATCTTTTGCTCTTTTGAAACATCTCAAAGTGATGTAGCACTTCAGTCAGCCTGACTAGTGCAGTGTGCACTTCGCTGAAACACAGAAGCAGTACATCTAATATCCTGGGTTTACAAGCATCAAGACCAAGACCCAATAATGAAGTCAAAGGATTTTTCTGCATGGAGAACGCGTGGAGGATTAACTCGAAACAGACTTCAGTGGTATTTTTATGTCGATGCAATACTGAAAATTTGTGGGTAAGAAATCAAATAAGGTCTTTTCAATTGGTGAGTACTCGAAAGCTACCAGCGATATATTGCAGTACAGGGACAGTTTTGAAATCTGTAACGGATCCTAGGAAGGTCTTACAGGCGCGTGCTACAAAAACTTCCACGCACACGCACAATATTACTGCCAAGCGTACAATTCAGTGCAATCTTGTAAAAAGTTGGTAGCTACGATGAGGAATGTTTTCTGACGTTTCAAGCTTAAAAAAGGTGGCGTTTCTTCTGCTGCGCAGAACGCATTACCTTTCAGGCACAAAACGATCGCGATTCATCTGCTACGCAGAGCGCATGACGTTTCAAGCACAAAAAGGTCGCGTTTCTTCTGCTGCGCAGAACGCATTGCCTTTCAGGCACAAACGATCGCGATTCTTCTGCTGCGAAAAACTCATGACATTTCAGGTACAAAATGGGTCGCGTTTCTTCTGCTGCGCAGAACGCATGACGTTTCATGCACAAAAAGGTTGCGTTTCTTCTGCTGCGCATAACGCACTTTCATCTGAACCAGTAAATAACCAAAAGCAATTTCAAGCGTGGGCTTTACCTCGGACGACATAAGGCAATGCAACACAAAACAACACAATTGCAAAGAAATTTGGTCTTAAAGACAAGTTTCGCGAGGGGAAGCAGCAAAGGAGATAGGTACGATGACTGGCCGCATACATACAAGATATACATTTGCGTCATCTCACCGAAGTAGTAGGGCATAAGCTCGGAGATAGATGCCGACTCGAAGAGCCTTTATGTGGCAGTGAACTTTTAAAACACTTATCTGTATAGTCGTTTTAGAGAATGCTCAGGGCGCCACCCTACATTCTAAAAATACCTACTAAGCATTATAAATGAAGCTTGACTAGCCGTTCCTAACCAATCAGTCACCAAGTTAAGCAACGTTCGCTTTGGCCATAACTTTTATGGATTTCCTCTACATAAGATGGTATTTATACTATCTACAACTGAGCGCCACCGTGCCTTGTCCCGGTTGTTGTAGTAAAATAAAAGTTGTTTAGCCATGTTGGAAACCTTCGGGTGCCTTAAACCTAGCACTACCAACCACTTGCCTACATGATAAGGAAGGATGGAAGCAAGAAAGCACTAGGTACAAATAGCTACTAGCTGTTCAAATAAAAGCCGCCTTTGCTAAGGCCAAAACAGTGACACACTTAAAAGATATGTCCAGAATCAGTGAATATGCACACTCAAGGTGTCATATAAATTGTAAGACGATCGTCCAGTTTTGTGGCTACAATGCGTTTTAAACAACAACTGTACCTACACATTAGAATTTACTGCCTATGTTGCTAAGCTCCAGACTTCAGACTTCATTCAGCTCAGAAATTGGATAGTATTATAACAGATGGTTACTATTTGCCAATGCCAATGGTAGTAAGCCAATTAAATGCATCCTTCAACTTTTCTTTTGGGCTTAAGCTATGCATCAAATAACTTTGCCTCAATAATTTAACTGGACTGCGCGGACATGCTGAGAATGCATTATAATGATTTATTTGGATTCTTGTCCATTACAACCCTGCGGACCTGCAAATTCATATCACAACTGTGATAAGTTTGCTAGCGGTTTGAAGGTAAACAAAGATTTCAAAGAAGATGATTTGAGGACACATGTATGACACAGTCTTTGATAAATTAAACAGGCCGCAATGGCTAAAGTGTCAAGTGTACACTATGATGAACCTGTAATGACTGCAAGTTCAACTACTCACCACAATACGGGCTGTGTCGTCCCGAGAAGACGTCTAAATTATACACTTTCAATACAAATTAATGCTTTATTGCGGTTTCTTAACCAAAATTTTGTTCAGACTTCAATCGAGTGCTCGACTGAGGGTTAATCACTTATAGAACTAGTTCCCTCATACACACACCATAGCTTTCGGATTTATCGGATGGTGTACAAAAGTAGACAACAAAGTCTCACAATATATGGCTAGCCACAAACAGGCATTGCAAAATGATGGCTGATCAAACTCTTAAGGAATTACTTATGGCTTCGTGCCATAAGCCATATTACTTTGAATCTAGCGATATAATTGTTCTGGATTTGGATCTTGAATAATATCTGTGCAGTATTTGGATGGAAACTTATGCAGACCATCTGTAGAATTAGAGAGCTCCCCGCTAGCGCCTTCTAGCAGAGCGGATAGAAAGTTTCCAATAACAGGTAAAGCCAGAAATCACACTCTTCGTCTTTACAGTATTGCACGATCGACAGATCAGATGCTGAAACGACACTTTACCGACCAAAGCATCCGTTAATAAAAATTTATGTATATCTTATTTTACGACCGGGCTTAAAAATCAGGAGCCTTGAACCCTCCCTTCATGATCAAGAACCTGTTGAAAATTTTATAGATGTGAATCAAGAGTTGACTCTTTTCAGTCTACCCTTCTCTTCAAACTTGAGAGAATCTACCTTGAAAAACATTCTTTGAATAGGTTTGTTCGATTTTGGCTCACCATACGAAACTAAAATCTCACACATTGGTGAAGCAAGTTCTGATATCGATTTACATCACTTCGTACATATTTGGAATGTTGATCCCTGAACCCATTATTTGAATTTATTCGAAGAGAATCTGGGAGATGCGTTTAACACAATAGATTTTAAAAGAACAGACAGTAGCTCCACTTCTTTCTTCTTCTATATTATTCAAGACGCCGAGCTCATAATTTGACTAAGCTCAGTCTTAAATTATCTTCATTATCTTGATTATGTATTATAATAATCGTATTTATATCATCTTAATAGTATCAGAAAATGAAGTAGTTCTTTAGTCAGCCTTTTGGATCGGAAACAAATTCGGGTAACCATCGGCATTCCAGGCAGAAAACTTTTGGAAAATAGCTAAAGATACGTGCGCGCCAGTTACGTGCTGATGCTCGCTAAGCCCGCCACGGCTTGCGTTTTAGTAACGCTAGTTACTAGGGAGCCATCCCAGGAGAGGGATATTGAACATATCCGAAACTGTTCAGAGTAATTTCGACTAAATTTACGTGAGTTTAGCCGTTGCTTTTTAACAATATGAGTCATACTCAACGATAGTTTTCAAACTAAAGATAATTCGTAGTTCGTATCCAGTTTACTGGGTCACTCATTCAGTTGCTTTAAGTATCACCTGATCATTGATTATTGTAACTGACCACCTGATCGGTTACAACACTTATAACTCGGTATGATGCTACTCGTTGGGAACCAACCATTCTTAACACCCGTGGTAAACCTAGACTAGCTGCGTGTACCTACCATTATTGCTGGTCAGATAAAAAAGATTTTGATTGAAGCCCGTGTATTACAGATACAGATAAAAAGTTCTATTGAAGGGAAATCATGCTCTTTCAACTGGAATCTAGTTTGATTCGATACTTCTTGGTTTGAATCTGCCAATCCCTTTGAATAATGAAATGAAAAGATTTTCATAATTTCAATTAGTCACCTACAGTGCTACAGTATCATTTTATGATATTTAATAATAGCTGAATCTTGAATAAGCTGAACGTTTAAAACATTTTTCTTATCCAATAGAATTTTAAATAGGTAGTCTCGCAAAACTGTGCAACACACCTACTACCATAATATCACATTGGCGTCACCATCACCACCAGGCGATAACAAACACGTCTCTCATGTATAATAAGGTTTCGAATTACGGTACAGTACTGTTTAATAGCGATGTTTTACCTGAAATTAAAACATTTATTAAACATACTTACCTAATTCGAAACCTTATAGTTTCTACATCTGCCTGGTGGCATAACTCAGAACATGAGAAATCCAATGATGGCAAGGGCCGCCTCCGCGCCCTACCTGGGTGATGGTGGGGGCCAGGGGAGGGGGAAACGGCGCTGATTGGACGAGTAAAGTGGTTGGACCAATCACAGCACGCCTAGTCCGGATCGAAAGTCAAGTACGCTACTCTCATGTATAATAAGGTTTCGAATTAGGTAAGTATGTTTAATAAATGTTTTAATTTCAGGTAAAACATCGCTATTATGAGTGACAAACAAGCAGACAGCCCGACAAGGGCGGAAGTGCAATACAAAAATGTAGTCCTTCAAATAGAGAGTTAAAAAACTACTGAGACATACTGCATGGTGCTGCTATAGCAGAAATAGGTTTCTTTGCCATCTATGTAGCTCTTTCATTATTATGTCGTTTAGAGGAATTCATGTGAGGATTCATCATCTTTATGACGAATGCGGAATTTGAAAAAATAATAGCAATCATATTGACAAGTCACCAATCGTGATCATTTAAAATTATTTTCTGACGAATGTTGAATCTGGCGAATATGATGCAATTCAAAGTTGTGTAATGCATTTGCATTATTGACACTTCATAGTGTGTCAGATATGTTTAATACAGGTGACCGGACGTATGGATACTAAACTTGAGTGCCCTACGCTGGTGCAACACCCTGAGGTTCGAATCATCAAAGCGCGACAATTTGCACTCTACACGGGTATTGATAAAGACCAAAGACATGCGATTTTATTTCATGGATCCGTGTTTAAATACAAGAATAATGAAAAAATTACCTGCTGCCATATTTTGTCTATTAACCGGTTCCACATACGTTATCTATACTTCTCATAATATAGCAGTTTTGATAAATATCTCAAACTAGTTCAACTTTCTTCACTTTCAGTGATTTTGATCAAACACAGCCGCTGGATGGCTTGTTATTAACTCGTGGCAGCTTCTGTGTCAAGAATATGAGAAGCTGCTTTGGACTTTGACTGAAGTTCATCATCTATAGACACTCTAGATTCTAGTGTAGAGGATATAAACCCTTTAGAAGCAGTAACATAGGTTTAACCGAACATTATTTTTTTTGTAAAAAGTTATAAATAGTAAACCGTAACCTCAACTTAAACCAAAAAAGAGATAAGGTTTATCACACCAAAACACAAAGTCCATATTACCAGTACTATGAAGTTATTGTAAGCACCTGCTGAACAAATAGTTCCTAATATTGAGCAAGAAAGTGAAAAGTTCAGTGGTGTTAGCATAAAGCCCGCGAATTTATCATATCGCCGACGCTGGCCACCCCCCGTGGTAACGATATGATAAACGACGCCGATATCAAGTTGGATAGCGTTTGTGAAATAGAACGTGGAATAACAGAAGTGGTGATGGCTATCGTTGCCATGCGTAATGCTACAATGGAAAATAATGTTTAAATTGGGATAAAGACAGAGTCACAGACAAGAGAGCCTAGGCAAGGTACTTTGTCTCAGAGACAAAAAAAATTGTTTTTTTTTTTTTTTATGCGAATGAATGACGTAACGAGCGAGTCGTTCACCAGATGTTAAGCAACACGGCCGCCCATAACAGTTGCAGTATCACTCGGATCTTTAAAACAATAAAGTTTCGCGTGACACTGCACTGCGCACGAACATATTGCATATTGTGAACATTGGACTGGCAGACGCCGCTGTACCTACTCGATCACATTAACAAGACAGAATACAAATGAGAGCAACTCAAAACCGCTGAAATCTATTGGAGTAACGCCGTGAATCGAACTTTTGTGAGCCACATGCTCTCGACTACCTGAATAAAAGACACCCGAGACCGAAAACAGTGACATCTTCTGATGTAGGTTTTATTGATGACGTGGCTAGAAAGGTATTTTACGTCAGGTTCAGATATTCATTTAGTGTCGCTACGCTAGCGGAGAAAAATGAAGAATCCCAAAGGCGGCACACAAGTCACTTCAGAAACAAGTACATGTTAAGCTTATAACAATTTCACGTTAAACAACGTAATCATACGAGAAAGTTGCACCATGCGAGTAAAATGATACCATCAAGTTGTATTTTATGAAGACGTGAAACAAATAAAAATATTATGGTATTTAAATGAGAGAACGGCTATAAAATGTCAAACGCTTTTAAGATATCGTCGTTTACTTGTCAGCAAGAAAAGCGTGTTGTGGTTATGGTAATTAAGGTTCTGCATTTACAGTAACGATTTACAATGTTTACTTTTAAATCGTAAACATTAGGTACAGTTGCAAGATCAATTTTCCTTGTGAGAGAGAACACTAAACCAAGTACATACGGAGAATAAAGACTGACCGAGTCGATTTAGCGATAAAATAACAGAAGTCAGTGCCAGCGATTTATGTTCTGCAAGTTCCGTGTAAAAACTTTGATTGTCGAAATATGAGATTGACGTTTGCTTTGAGGTAATTTTATTATCACACTGACTACGTCATTACACTATCTTTGTAAAGGTCTTATTCGCAGTCTTCGCTCCAGAGTCCAGACTACACAATCGGCTATCGGCAAAGATTCTAACCTATAATACAGCATTTTAGTAAATATACTTTAGTAGTCTTTATGTATGGTAGCGATATTCAAAAGTAGGTTTCACCGCACGAAGTGTTACTTACCTTCGTGACAAAACCGTGTCGTGGGTATCTGTCGCACGATCGTCTTTGCCGTGTGTTCGTCGCTGAAGTTTCTAGAATAGTTTTGATATACTTTCAGTTTGCAAACTTTCTCTTTTTTTAAATTATTACAGAATATTAATAAACAAAGAAATGTCGTGTTCGAAACTTATTAAAATTGTATCCTACTTTTTCATGATACCTCATTTTATTTTATTCTCAAAACAATATGAATCTAAATATCTAGGATTCTAGTACATTCTCATCAAGTAAAAGACAAAATCGTTTAAGGTGGAACGTTTCACTAGCGCGGCAAATTCAAATTTTCTTGCGTTCTTTTGCCAATAATAGCTTAATTACTAAACGTAATTACATTAAAACTGATTTAACGTAAAGAAATATAATGTATCAACAAATTACGATTAAAAGTATCTCCTAGATATTATTGGATTAGCGACAAATGGCAATAAACAAATTTCGTCTTAGTTTTTCAGTCTATTGCCATTTGTCGCTAAACCAATGATATGTAAGTAATACTTTTAATTGTAATTTATTGATACATTCTATTTATTTGCGCAAAATTAGTTTTCATGTAATCACGTTGAGTAATTAAGCTATTATTGGCAAAAGAACGCAGGAAAATTTGAATTTGCCGCGCTAGTGAAACGTTCCACCTTAAACGATTTTGTCTTTTACTTGATGAGAATGTCCTAGAATCCTAGATATTTAGATTCATATTGTTCATATTGTGAACAATGATGCCAGCGTTTTGGACCTAGTGTTTATAAGCATAAATAGTTTAGTAATCACATCGTAGTATAGATACAAGATAATTATCAGATTATTATGATTTATGATATAGCAGTAGGCGGTACTGCTATATCCTGCTATAGCCTACTATAGTAATCAACAGATTAATCCCGCTTGTGAATGAAATTGACAATGGATTCTTGAAATGCTTGTGAATGCTTGTGAATGATGTTCCTTCATTTATTTATTTATTGAAGAGAAGATCAACAGCTAATACAATTGATATTATACGTAAGTTAAATTACAAAAAAAGGCCAATAACAGAACTTCCTAGTAAAATAATAGTAATAGTAGTAGTTTTCTAGTATTTTCATAGTAAAATTAATCAGAAGATAATTATGTGCGTACTTATTATAACAATCACCAGTATGAGTATACGTTTTTACTTCGACGAGACCGTGGAGCATGTGATGTTTCACTGCGAGGCCACGGAAGAAATAAGATTTAAAACCGGATTGCGTGAACAAGCGCATAAACTTATTACCCATTCATCATCGTCAACATCGGCGACGCCAACACTGGAGCAGTTGTGCCAGCACCCCAGAGCCGTGCTCCGTTATTTCAAGGAGCTGGGATGGCTTGGGTAGATGCTGGCGGGGGAAATGCACAATACACCCCAAGCGGGACGTCAGTGCAGGTCTTATCGCCCCCATGCCAAATTAGAATTAGAAATTAGACGTTTTTACTTCACGGGACTGTTACGTTACCTTCAATCGACTCTAAGATGAAATTAAAATTATGTATTATGGAAGACGTTCTCTTATAGTAAACAATACTATGTGTCTATACCTTTCGAAGTCCATCTACTTCGTTCACAAAGTTGCAATTTTCCATAGTAAATCCTACGTGACATGCATGTGCTCTTCCGGGACCTATTCAGCTAGCTACATTTCTTATCTGTGGATCTATTGTCTTTAGAATCTTCCGCGAATGTTTATGTGGTTGGGTCATAAAGTCATGATACTCAAGAACGATGTTTCAAACTTGTGTCATCAGTACGTGAAACTCTTGAAAGTGTGTTTAAATCATAATGCATTGCATAAGGATGATAATTTTATAAGCAGGAAATATTTCGTGCTTTTTAACACATACACACATAGGCGATATTTAAATTAGAAATGCATTATACAGGCTGTTAATATTTATTCTCCTTGCGAGTATAATTTTGCATAACTAAATAACAACCGCTTGGCCGTGTAGTCCTGGCGGTGTGAGAACAGGATCACTCCATCTCTTCCCGTGGGTGCCGTAAGAGCCGGCTAAGGGAATATACAGACAAAGGGCAGCGTCATTCTCCTCGGTACACTAAAATCTGCGATCACCAAGCCGCCTGCTAAGGGTGATTAAAAATTGGGTGGTTGAATTGGTGATTATTGGGAGGCCTGTGTTCAGCAGTGGACGTCTTCCGGCTACTGATGTGGTGTGAAATAACAACCTGTATCTCAAAGCTCACAGCCCTTCTTTTTAATATAAATAAAAGTAAAAGGGAAACTTGTATTTATTGCTAAACCGATTTGGTTGAATTTTTACTCATATTCCTTGTACTATACCGAAATCAACATGAAAACTCTTCATCACGAATTCTATAATGAAGCGAACTATTAGTGTCTATAGTTCTCTAAACTACAGCCATAAAACAGCTTCTACTCTAACGTAATTTATTCACTTTTCTGTAACAGGTTGTTATCTGCATATGAAACGCCCATTTCTTCTGCAATTAAGATAAGTGTAATGCCCATTGCAAGAACTTGTAAATTAAAAATAACGATCTTGGAGTCACGAACAGACTGTTCAGAGATTAACAGAGTTATAATGCTTTATAATGAAGTAAGACTAAAACAATCTTGTAACATAAACTCTAACTGCATAGAAATCGGAATAAAGCGAAAGCTATGACGTTGTGGGACCCAATTCTGACAGATTCAACTTTCCTGAAAACCTTATCGTTCATACTGATTTTGAAATATGAACGAAAAGGATGAAAGATAAGTCAGACGAGAGTACGACCCCAGATCTGGCAAAAATGTGTCCAAACTCGGTATCTTGTAAAAATGACATATCAACAATATAAAATAACAAAATGCATACGTAAGAAATATATTCAAAATTCCATACACGCTATGTATAATCTAGCAATAACAAAAGGTGGAAAGCTTATTTGTGATAGATATACATCACAAGGACTTGAGTACAATATTAAATTGAATGCCAACAATCACCAAGGGTGAAAGCCATAATGCCGAGGTCAGCCAGTAATGCGCCGAGCAACAATACCAGTGGATAGTTGACGACAGTTACACAAATGGCACTGTCTTATCCACTCGTAGGAACGTAGACGGGTATTTAAGTTTCTACAGTAGTTATGCAGAAAGCTCTTATCATGAAAACAACAATGATGTCAGCGAAACTTTTAAAACGGAATTCCGCTATGCAGCTACTAATTTTTAACAAGTTGCGCATATACAGCCACATTATTTTCCAGCTGTATGAAAAATCACTAGTGCGAACATTACCTCACCAACTTCAGAGCGCTCACCAATTTTCGTTGACAACCAAATGGACAATAACGTAATTACGTAATCTGAGATATCACTGTAGTGCAGATTCCTTTCGAACAAATTCAAAGCTGCTGAAGAGATCTTGTTTTTGCTTAAAATACAGAGCTATAAAAAACGAAAGTCATTAAACAAACAAAAGAACAGCCAAATGATAATGTTGATGAATGATGATGTAACAGTGATCCACCATCTTACAAGAGCTGACCCTGAATTAAGGCAACCACTGCGATTCCTCTCCGAAGCTAACGACGCATCACAATCCTACCAAAATGTAACCACTAAGTTAACCACAAGTTGCGGAGGCGCAATTCTTGCATCACATTCAAACAAACAATTATAACGGGAACCATCATTGGTCGCCAGCAGAGCGTGGCCAAGTGACATATGCACGTCGCAGTTGGAATATGAAATAGGGTTTTTATAGCGGTTCTAACATTATGCAAACGGTTGGCTCTTTAAATAAATCCCAAAAAAACTTGAAGGTGTTTTTAATTGGCAATATATATTTGTAAAGACAACACGAATTGTCAATGAAAATAGATGTACCTAATTAAAAAAGAAACCAATCATGTTAATGATTCTAATCTTGAAATAAAGAAAAATAGCGTACTAATGCCACAATCACCTACATCCTACATACAGCTATGTAAGTTATGTAACAGAAACAGATACCATATTCTACAGTATTAAATTATGGAAAACCATCACAACTTACGCAAGAACAAGTGTACTATAGAACCCAATTACACGCACTGAGCATTGGTGTCAATGAGACAACTGCCAACAATTTAAATAATGGGATTCGTTGAAACGGAAATGAATTGGGAATTAAAAGCGGTGATAGCTATGTGAACGTAGCGTATCGTACGTAACATACGAACTACGAAGTGAAGGAAAGAAGAATATTAAACTATTTGTTCAAATTATTGTAAACAGAAATACAATCATAGACATATCGGCTAACTTAAGATATCTTGTATATTGTAGTAACATACATACAAAAAGCATTTAGGTTAACCTTCAATCGGTTAAAAATCTTTCAAATCGCTCTACACACGAAGACAGACACCTGAGATACTACAACAAAGAACTAGATATTATGCAGCCTTTGTTAAAAACCCTGAAGTAACCTTGAAGCGGCTTCAACTACATTACTACTACATCCTAATAACATTAGCTACGAGGCTACATGCAAACATCTGTACAACCGGAACCTCCTGTCATTCGGTTAAAACTAATAAGTCGTAAAAGTAAATTAATGCAACGGCGACAGGAAACGCAGACAATAGCCCAGCGGATATTGGATCAAAAAGGGTCCGACCTTGCCCTATGATTGATAAATTTAGGACATTTTTATGGTAATGTTTATTTAAAAAAAGAAAATAGATAATGAATTTGTGCTTAGCGCAATGAAAATGGACCAGGGTTGTCGGTCCACATGGAGGCAAGAAGCCGTTGAAAGTGGCATTTTATTGGGAAGGCCATGTTTAGCAGTGGGCGTCTTCCAGCTGATGGTGATGAAAGCGATAGAACTCAGTTTCTACAGGGATAAAAAAATCTATTCGACATACGCTATTATGACAAAATCTAAAAAGACTAATCCTATTAAAAATCCCGCACTGAGACGTCCGTTCACTTTCAAATAACCCAGCCTGTGATATGATCAAGAAATAGATAATTAAACAACAATAAAATATTCCAGATAAGGGTTTAGTAGGTACCTAAAAATATTCAAGATGAACTTAAATTAATAATTTTAAAACGCCCATCAGTTGAAGTCATATTTACAAACAAAAAACGGTGACCATTGTCTGCGTTGATGTTTAAAAAATTAAACCTTTATGTTATAGGATCACTTTGCTCACCGACTTGCCTTTTCCCGATTTTCTAATTCTCAATGAGTGCTGCGTATTTAAACTAATACCAGATGCTAGTCAATGCTCAACAGCCTCAAAAGCGTGTCCAAATGAACGTTTCTAATTCAAAGGAATAGAAAAACGGTTCGAACTTATTACTTGGTACCCATAGACTTTCGAGTAAACTTAAAATCTTTGATAAATATAATTAGGACAATTAATTAGTAACAATAAAAAAAATTACTTAAGTAAGTTTAGTAGTAATAATAAAATGTTGTCTTTATTTATATTCTGAGGTACGGAACACAATAAATAAACTTCGGTTCGAATATAAGCAATATGTCATTCCAATCAAATCAAGTATCACAGACATCACGACGATCAATCTTATAATTAAACAAATAATCGTTTAATCAAAAATATATAATTTACGAGATTAAAAGTTGATACATGCATGACTACGTACTAAAACTTGTAGTCGCAGTGATAAAAATAAGACTAGAAACTGGATATCAATGATATTATGGTGGGTACTGGATTATGACCTACATTCTGTCCCTGTGAAGAAGGCTCTTGTCTCAGCAATGGGATCGTATGGGCTGATTACGATATAGCAATAGTATTATGGTTAATGGCTATGGTTAGAATAACACTTAGTAGTTATCTAGTAACTGCATAATTTGGAGCGGTAGCGGTGATAGCTCTGTTGGTGGTTGTTAGAGATGTTGACTTTGCGATCCACTATGCCCACATGGGAATTCAGAGCTTTCGATGCTTTCCGTTCTGTCCTTTAATAGTTTTTAGGATTCTCTAAAATAATCTACGGCCACATTGGTCGTGTAACAATTTTAGGAGTAAAAAAATCAATGTCTAGCTAAATGCCTTACAATCTATAATAGTCACTAACAGACCCATCAAAAACTATACATAGCTAACTCCTGATCCTGAAAATGCCACAATGGAAATGAGGAAAAAAATGAACTGTTAGTTCACTATAACTTATCCCTGTACATGTGTATCTATTTTTATCAGAAGCTCACGTGAGGAATGTGTCACAAGTAATTGTGGCTTGTACTTTATTACTGGGATACCGTCTGTACTAATAATTTCATTATTCATAATTTCATTTCACATACCTCATTTTTAATAATGATGAAATTTATAATGGTGGTTATTTATAAATAACTTTGTTCATAATAGTTACTTTTTATATTGATCTTTTCTTATACAATTTATTCAAATAATGTTTAAATTTATTAAAAATTATGTTATAATGTTAATGTTAAGAATTTTTTTATCATACTTTTTTTTATTATAAATTTCATTACTTATAATTTCATAATAATCAGCATTCATAATTGTATTGTTCATAATGACTTTTTCATATTTTTTAGTTAACATAATAATAATTTTGAGGTAGTTAAATCATTATATACATATGCATGTATACCCTAAAGATACTAAGATACTAGTCTAAGGCAAAGTCATAAATAGGTGCGACGACGAGCGAAGCGAGGAGGAGCGTTAGGTTAACTGTGACCACACGACGCACGAGCCGAGCGAGCGAAGCGAAGCGTAGCGAGCGTGCCGCGGCAGCGGCCGGCGAAGTGCCAGAAGTCACTTATCCTTATATTAAAAAATTACAGAAACCATCTATATTAAGTTTCAGGTTACCGTTATTTGATTTAAATATTTTACACGTGTTTTTATTAGACATTTCAAGTTATTTATTAAAATAATGCACAAAGTTCACCAACAACACCAAAATCAACATAACATGAGAAAATATAAGTTATTTTACAATTACCCACAGTCCACACGTTAATTTTGTTTGTTTTGACTGGATGAAGTGCCTGCATAGATTGAAGAGCAAATTGGCTTGCCGTACTACGTTTTTATAACTGATTAGGATATATATAACAATCAACAGTTCCAGTCACATTAATTTACAGTATTATTGATATTTTGTTTTATGCTTAAAGTTAGTTATGGTAAAAGAACATTATAAATTTGTACTGTTATGTTATATACGCCTTATGAGTTTCATTCTTATAAATTTGGATTATTATTAATTTTGATTTATAATAAAGAAAATTAGATGTAGTGAAAGTATAATAAATCACATTATGTGAAATGATGATTATAAGTAACATTTTTATTTGTAACAAAATTATGACAAACGATTTTATGAGTTTCGACAGTGAACCTTTATTACTAGATAAATGAAGAATTATGCGTGTTACGTTACACGACTAAAATTAATGCCATTTCATTCATAACTTCATTGTTTTGACACAATCAAAATCTATGCTGTCACGTCCGGCTTGTTAGTTGTTACGCTGGCGATACCATTGATAATACGCTTTCGATTCGGCTGACTGATCTTATCTGTTGTGTTTTCTTTTTATATTTTCATTTATATGCTCATGTCTAAACACTTCAACTTTTTCTCACATACCCGCTGCTATCACCAACGTGGTGGCAGAGAAGTCCGAGAGCATTTCATACTTCATAAAAGATTTTATTACAATAGTTATTCCGCTATATGTGTAAGCCCTGATTCACAACAAAGGCTGTTACGTTGTTGTTGTTATATTTTTGAAATGGTAACCTTCCTAAATAAAATTAATAATGATTTTGGAACCGCATTCACAAATAATATAGATCCTGATTAAGATAAAGGGACTGCATGATTGGTTTCGTGTTATACCTATCAGATAGGACGAGGCCAAGGGTCGGTTGATAGAGACGATGATTGCGTAAAATAAAAATATATTAATTGATTGAAAACATGTTAAAACGATTTTCGTGGCTAAAATTTTGGTTGCAATGACGGTACAAGATTGTACTGCTTGTGGTTTTCAAGCGGACAGAGATATGGTCGGTATTGGTCGTATCTATTCTGTTGCTACGAGTTTCAGAAAAGATTAAGACGTGTGGGCAGACTTGCCTAATTATTTTATTATTCTTTGGATCTCTTGTGGTGGTTATATTATAATGAAAAAAAGAAAGAAACGTCTGCTGATTTGCATACAGAGCTGCTAACCAAAAAGTGTTACCACCAGATGTATCAATAAAATGCTTGATTCTCCGCATTTTATCCATCTTGATTAATAATCATCAACTATTTCATGTGACAGACCAAGCAGTTTCTCTGCATTTTCAAAATCCGTTTTTTTTAAAATTAAATTATAAATTGATTAGTCGTCATCATCGTCATATTTCTTGTTTGTGTAATGAGCTAAATGCTGTTGTTTAAATTAAAACCGGTCGATATCCTGTGTTTTCTAGTAGTTACACCTTCCATATCTATATTACCCTCGCCCTCGCCTCATTTCTCTTATCTACCCTTATTCACGTCTACAATTATACACAATTAGTCTACTATAGAGAAAGAGAACTTTCACGATTCATTCTATTCCTTTAATTATATAATAGTTTTGATTTACGAGGCAATATCAAACGCAATATCTTTAAACGCAGCGGTCTTTTGAATAGTGAATAGTGCTGGAGGATTTATAGCTGGTACACATTCAGATAAAGCTGTGTCGATTGGCTCGTGCTTAACTAGTCTTATCATTAATTCTGGAACTATGCAGTACGCACCTCTCATTATGGCTCAACTACCAGTCGGATACTGTAAATCGGTTATGTACAAAAAGCTCTCATGATAATGACGATATAATATTATGGATGGAGCCGCAGATTACTTAAGCCATATTACTCGCAATTATTTGATATTAATCTTATCGTCATTCAGTCTGGCCTCATCATCAATCAATGAATATAAAACTAGATTTATATTACCTTTGCATACTCAGTTTACTGTGGGACATCGTATAAAAATATTTAAAAATGGTTAAGAGCTTACAAATGCTAAAATTGATCAAAAGTACAGAATTGAGACAGTACACAGCAGTTATTATTGGTCAGTTTTCAGAGCAAAAACCATATTTAAATTAACACACAACTAACAAAAAAAATTACTTCTAATTTCAACAGAAAAATATGTGTTCTTTATGTTTTCGCGTATATTACCGCCGGTATAAGGGTTAAACATCTTTATTAGATGTTTTATTAGGTGGTTAGATGCTGGCTAGAAGAGTAAACCACATAATTTTGTTTAATTTCTCCCATTTTATTTCCAGCTAACATTACCGTTATTAACATAGGATTGAGTGTAGTATGGGCTTCCCCTATGCTAATCAAGTTCAGAGATGAAAGTGAGACCATCCTGACGACACCACCTACAGAAGAGCAGGAGGCATGGATCGTTTCAATCAGCCTGCTGTTTGGAATACCAGGTAAATAAATAAACAATTATGAAAGAAAGACATACGATTACATTCTTGTCTAATTTTTTTAAGATTACCAACGTTTAAAAGTTTCTTTCAATGGTCTATGTTTCATCAATTCTATTTTCTTCCACACCCTCAAAAAAAGGTGTGGTTTACACTTAAAAATCCATTCCAAGACCTCCTGTTTCTACTCATACGCACGCAGTTGTCGTGTGGCAGCTGTGGATCATCAATTTATGAATCTACCACTAACGTTACAGCTATTATAACATAACTTTGATCAATAATATCTTGCCGTAGTTCTTCTCATTACCGGAACATTAATGAGCTACCTGGGACGGAAGACTCTGCTTCTCGTAGTGTATATACCTCGGCTGATCATGTGTTTTCTCGTCATTTTTGCATCGAAATTATGGATGATACTTGTAGCAAGAGCATTCTCCGGTATTGCCGATGCGATGACCATGTCTGCAGTATCCACGTACGCATCTGAAGTAGCGGGGGTAAGTGACTATTTTGTGTTATCGACATTGCTGTAAAATATGCATAAAACAATACTTTAAAATAATGACAGCTAAGTCATTACAATAAAGCACCTTTTTTACTTGCGTTCTTGCCTTTGATCATATCGATAATTTAAAGTTCTTGCGTAGGTACATGGGACAAATTGAAGATTTACTAACTTTTAAGCCTTGATTTAATTGAAACCCAGAGGACCATTGCAGGCGTAATAATCAGGGGGGTGATCAGCAATCACGTAAAGGTAGCAATGTAAACCTAGCGTTCTATTTTTGCACAAAATATGCTGGTGTGGGCAGTGATACGTCCATGGCAGCGCAGCAAAGTAATCTGCGCATAATAAAAAAGAACGATAGGCGCTGTATATCTCATTTCTGTTCTGCCTAATTATATAACAAACATACAATATAAAGCAATTTACATAATTGGCATTTTGAATTATGAATTACAGAAAAAAATCAGAGGAGCTTCGGGCACACTGACGCAGATAATGTCAGCCGTTGGAATGATGATCATGTTCTCAGTTGGCCCGTTCGTGTCATATCTAGCTGTAAACATTATGATGACATGCATACTGGCACTCACATTCATTCCACTGCAGTTTATACCTGAGAGCCCTTACTTTCTGTACTCTAAAGGTAAAATATGTTAAATGTTTCACAATCATCCTGTCCATCTTGCCCTAGGAACCAGGCCTACGTTCAATTTACAGTAGGTAATGTTTTGGCCTGCAGTATTCATATCATGTACATTGTTAACCCAATACAGGTTTCTTGCTAGTGTTAGTAACTTTTTAGTTCTTACACATATCAGTTACCTCACGATTGATTCCGTGATTTTGAGGGCATTAAATATCAGTGCCCGGTTCACATCTAATGAACGAGCTTTCCCAAACTTTCAAGGATGTTAATGTTCGCTTGAACCTTTGTAGTTATAGCAATAATCTTCTTTTTTTTTTACTTTTTGCAGGACGTACTCACGACGCTATAGAGGTTCTAAAAACTCTCCGTGGATCAAATGAGTTAGCTCATGAGGAAATAAAGGAATACTCGAGCATGACAGATACAAAAGTAGACGCATGGTCGCACTTAAAGGACAGAATTGTGCTGAAGACCTTTGCTTTGGTCATCTTTTTAAGCATAGGGTTTAACCTGATCGGCTACAATTCTGTGAACTTCTACCTGCAATCAATATTTGAGTCAACGCAAACTAGTATTAGTTCAGAGGTTTCTTCTCTGATAATCGGTGTGATACAGCTCCTGGCTTGTATATGCACGTTTTTCTTGACAGACAAATTTGGAAGGAAGCCCATATACTAGAGTAGTAGTAGAGAGGTAGTTGAGCTCATGTTGTTTCGTCCAAGGAGCTGCGGGGTGATCAAGTAACTTTGATAGCAATGCAACAGAAGAAATATCATTCCGAATTTGAAAATTTTCACAGTAACTATGCATATAAACTGCGTATTGAAACTGTCAAATCCATACATTTTTGTGGTTCTATTGGTTGCAATCAAGTTACATGATCGCCTAGCTGATAGCTTAGCAGCTAGCAACGAATAATATAATTGAATCTAAATTTAAAAATTAAAATCCTCTGTTTTGTTTCTTTTTAGGTTGGCCTTGGAACATTTTTTGTTGTATTTGAAAATGGAAATGAAATATCAGGTTTCCTGAACTATCTTCCACTTACATCGATCATTATCATCATTTATGGATTTAACGCAGGTATGTTACATTTTGTTCCTGGGTTTCTGTAAGATTTAAACATTTTTATTTTGTTCCACTACTGTTATACGAGTATCAGCCAGTCCTTTAAAACATTAACTTATCGACCTGTGGTAAATTATAAAATTCATCATTCTGTACTAATATTACACTTTTTCTTCCGACTATTTGCAATAAGTTATAGTGTAACATTTTTTTTCCAGGTATGGGATCTTTGTTTTGGATTGTCGTAGCCGAACTTTTTGAAGGGCCAATTCGTCCCTACGGCGTGTCATGCAGCATATTATTTTGTGTCTTTTCGTCCTTCCTCCTGACTTTGTTCTTCCCGGCATTGATAAACTCTATAGGGGCTGCAGCCATATACTTCTTTTTTGCAGGGGGTTGTGCATTAGTATGTTTAGTGATATTCTTTTTTGTACCCGAAACTAAAGGAAAAACTTTTATTGAAATACAAACTGCTTTAGGAAGGACTGGTATGAACGATTTAGAAAAGTCATGAACACCATGAGTGACGTGAGGGAACGTAGATTATTTATAAATTGGTTTAATAATACCATACTGTACTTTGGGAAATTTGCTGAGACTCAAGTTGACTCAACTGAAGTTGAATTTAGTAATTACTGTAATAATGTTGAAATTGTTAAAGTTAAAACTCGAAGAAGCATCTAGTGATCTAATTTTTTTCACCGTTTTAATGGCGGATGACTTGACTTAACATTTAGAAGATTTAACTTTATACTTGAGACTGGGCTGGCTAAATACATAAGGTGGAACCTGGATTCCAACCCAAAAAAAAAGTTAATATTATAACATAAGTGATAAAAATAGATATTAAATATAGTAATATAGTCAATCAACTAAGATAAAGTTCAAGATTCCTTTAGATTGTAATTTTTAGTTTTATATTTTAGTTTTAAAGTTTTTAGGTATAGTTTAGTTTTTAGGTCTAGTTTAGTTTAGTATATTTATTATTATCTATATGTTAACTAAGTTTTTAGGAACTAAGATAAAACTGTAATAATATACAGAACGAGTTTTTTTTTTTGAGGAAATGTAATTAAAATTAGGTAGGAAAGAAGAAATTAGAGAAAAACAGAAACGAAGTGATGTTTTGATGGGTTAGCAATCGTTGCATTTGCTAGAAATTCATTAAATGTTAATTCATATGTTTTGTCTTTTATTTGATTCTACGCTTATTACGATGAACAATGACAAAGGGTGTGAAGAAAAAAGGAGCTAAAATAACTGATTACACTGACTGATTTACAGTATTATTTTAGCTCCTTTTTTCTTCACTTCTCCAACAATTGTAAAACACCGTAACAAAGTCTAATTACATAAGTACTTATGTAGTAAACCAACCAAGCGCATGTAACCACTAATGTGTCAAAAGACATATTTCACAAACACTAATCGAAGACAACATCTTATCGAGTAATCTTACAAGAACATGGATTTATGGTCTCATTAGAGTTCCAAGCTACGCCATC
This sequence comes from Ennomos quercinarius, assembly GCA_910589525.2. Classification (NCBI taxonomy): domain Eukaryota; kingdom Metazoa; phylum Arthropoda; class Insecta; order Lepidoptera; family Geometridae; genus Ennomos; species Ennomos quercinarius. The sequence continues at coordinate 10,361,639 of OU342507.1, read as the reverse complement.
TACTGATATCTATTACGATTAATCGATTTCTATTCTTAAACAACGAAAAACCTTATTACAGTGAGCTTGGAATCAAAATTGCAATGTATATGGAACATTTGGTGTTAACATATAAATTCGATTCCGATTCGCTACTGAATAATGCAAAGCATGCTTATTCGATATGCGGTTTGGTAAAGCAAACCGATACTTAAATTAGTTTCCCTGATAAAAGCTGTATAAACAAATCTGACAAACATTTTTTCACATGTCATACTCGTATAAAGGCGTATTAAAAATTAGCCTGTAGAAATTAAAGTATTATATTTTAATTTAGCCGTTATCATCAACCTACAAGATTATAATGAAAAAATAAAGCTCTTAGATATAATCATATGACCCTGTGAATGAATGATACGAGATATCCATAGAACATGCAAATAGTCAGCCCTGGCGTATAAACTGCAAGTCTCAAGGGACGGACTGCATAACGTGCCCATCGTAGTAGCGCTCTTTATTTCAATGTTAATAAACATCCTCGTAGTAAAATGATTACACCAGATAGTATATCGTATTCAAGCTTACAAGCCACGATATCAACAAAGCACTCGAGAATGAACCGATCGATAAACTTGATAAAGCAAATGAACGAGACTGTAATAAATAGTCCGGAGGTGTAAATATTGTGAAAGTGTGATTAATTAACGAAACTAAAGCGTGAAACTAGTTATAGACGGTTTTAGACGATAACACCAAATGCGCTCATGGTTTATAATGCCACAGAGTTAATAATAAGTTAGGTAATAGATTCTGATACTGCTATTGCTTTAGAAAATATACTGAGTAGAGTAATCGCAAATAACACAAGTGTGGTGACGATTGACAGTCATTAACGAGAAACCCGTGAAGTGTTGGCGCACCAATGGATATGAAATATGAATCAAACTGCGGTGCGCTCGACACGCGTATAATCACGGTTCACCAATGGGAAGCTATAAAGTATTATATGCTGAATAACCCAAAGATTCAGACGGAAGATAAGAAATAATGATAATTATTATACATGCTCAATCATCTACCTTATTTTATACACCTACTCCTAATCCTATTCACTAGGTGGTAGGACTTTTTTGCAAAGTTTGTCTAGGTAGGTACCACCGCTTTGCCAGTTATTCTGCCGCCAAGCAGCAGTGTGCAAGCACTACTGTGTTCCGTTTTGAAGGGCATTGTAGCTAGTGAAATTACTGGGCAAATGAGACTTCATGATCTGATCACTCAGTCTAGTAATCTGATTACTAAACTGGGTGATGTCTCAGGATGACGTGCGCAGTGCAGTGTCACGCGAAACTTTATTGTTGTAAAGTTCCGGGTGACACTGCAACTGTTATGGGCGGCCGTGTCACTTAACATCAGGTGAACGAGTAGCTCGTCACGTCATTCAATCACATAAAAAAAACCTAAGTATATAAAAATAAAAAAACACAGTTAAAAAAATCATAAATGTTTATTCATGCTAAGTCGCAGGATATATAAGAACAGAAACAAAAAATCTTTGTTATGACATTAATTTAGTTGCGTTCGACCTTTACTTTTTATCTGATGATAAGTGATAAAGTGACGAATGCTTAAACTGCAGATAAAGAAAAAATAAGGTTTAGACGAAAAGACGAAGAGCAACAGCCGGTCAGCTGCCAACAGACAATAAAGAACAGGCATAGTGAAGGTTTTATCGGTAGCGGTACTTAATTAGCTCAGTTTAGGTATAGTTAAGACTAACTGTTAATTCAGCATTTTCTCTCGCAAGATAAACAGTAGGACTGAATTATCTGAAACCTTTGACCTGAATCAGCCAACGGGCTGTAAAGACTTTAATGCCAAGTTTAAACCATCTTTTTTTTTATGAGATGAGTGGCAAACAAGCAGGCGGCCCACCTGCTGGTAAGTGGTCACCGCCGCCTATGGACATCTGCAACACCGAAGGCATTGCCGGTGCGTTGCCTACCCTTAGAGAGGACTCTTTTAACACTTTTCTTGAAGCTCCCCATACTGTAGTTATGCGGAAAAACCTCAGGAGGAAGATCATTCCACATCTTGCAGGTTCGTGGAAGAAACGAGCGCAAGAATCGCGTCGTATGATATTTCCACGCGTCTACAATACGTGGATGCGCTTTTTCACGTTGCCGACAAGTTCGATAATAAAATCGAGAAGATGGGATGAGGTTAAAGATTTCTTCAGAGCATTCCCCATGATAATAGCGGTAGAAGAGACTCAGAGAACCGGTATCTCGTCGTAGACTTAAAGGCTCTAGCTTGTCGGTGAGCTTGGGATCGTTCACAATTCTAACGGCTCTTCGCTGTAGGGAGTCAAGTGGTTGCAGTAAATACTTCGGTGCCCCACTCCAGAGATGAGAGCAGTACTCCATGTGCGGCCGAACCTGGGCTCCGTCACCATCTGCAGTGATATTGACTGCAATAGGCGAGAAAAACTCGTTAGCTTCTATATTTTAGTTGTGCTTGGAAGGTTCTATTCCGCGGGACACATACATAGGTACAAGTCCTACTTTGTCCTGGCTCCGTAGAATGTTTTTCCATGGTAATCAAAATTGGTACCTATTCATGCTTAGTCATCCTATTCCTATTCCTTTACCCATGCGTGTCATTTTACCAAGTCCAAGTGAACCGCCGTCTACATCTCTGACTCAGTAGTGGATGTCAAGTGCCCAATGCCCTACTTTTGGTTCTTGAACATCTTGTTTTCTTTTTATAGGATCAGTGGTGCAGGTTTCCTCACTAACTACACACTAGCATGCTGAAATCTGCAGATATTATAGTTCATCAAATAAATTAGCGAGAAAGTCGAAATTGTTCATCTTGCAAGATGGTAGCCCCAACCTTTCACCTTGCTTGATGGGATAGCACACGAGCGATATGCAAAATGATCTCGGTGGAAATTGTATCAATTTTAGAAACAGTTGGTAGTAGAGAGCTGTAAATGTTAGAATGCTTTCTACACGATAGTCACTTTACTAAACCTACATTTCTCTCTTTACTACTAAATCGAATTGAGCCCTTTAACTATAAAGTAGAGGCACCCCACGATTTCACCAGCAGCTTTCCCATTTTTCCAAAAGAAATCTCAATTTTGGGCAATTTAGTCATAAAGCTCCTAACCCATACGTGCTCCACCTTAGATAACTTCGTCGCTTCCCATCAGATGAGATGTTGTCATACGTATGCTTTATAGCATTTTTATTAAATCCAGGAATCCTATTAGTAATAGATGTTAGATAATGTCCTATTATTATTTTTTTATTTATTATTATTATTATAGGCATTAATACATATACCTGGTAAAAATAAACATTATTTTTTATCTTTGATTATGTGTTAATATCAAAGACTTCTATGTATACACCAGACAGGACATCTCTAACTTGCATTGTCAACCACTGCAAATATGCCAATGAGCATCTTCTCGCTCATACGATGCTCAGCTCTCAAAGCGACTGCACGTGCAGCAGTGAATAGCAGTACAAATTATGATCCGAATGTGCCATGGCACTAGCGCTGTGTGTTGTGATCGTTGGTTAGACGATTTAATCTCGTAAAGCGCTGTAGCGGATTTTAGTTTAATTATACAAAAAATGACAACTATTTGTGCTTTGAATAGCTTCTCTAGTACGTAGTACATATACCTCTTTGGTTAATATTTGTTTATGCTAAATGTCAAGCTTTTGGGGTTGCCTGGGGGTGTTGGTTGAAAAATGACCACAACAGTATCTTTGATAATTAGATAGACAACTATAGAACTCCCCAATGAAGTAGCAGTCACAGTCGGTTTAACAATAAGCATTTTCTTAAATTTAAATTTTTCAGGGCCTGTGACTGCGTATGAAATTGACCCTGCCTACTGTGGACGGAATCCTCACCCAACATGTGGCACAGACCCCGGCTCTTCATCGCAGGTGTCCAATCTAAATTGGTTTATGATCGGGACGATGCAACTACAATGTCAGCTCAGAGCTTTTATAATAAGCACAAGCATAATAAACACAAAAAGTAATCAATTACATATTATATTTTATTTCAAATTCTTTTTTACACCTACAGTTCATAATTATATGCAATGGTGAATGTTATTCAATTTTAATTATAGTTACAGTAAATTGTATGATATTCACATATGAACTGAATGAGGTAAGTAATATAAGTACCTATCTACATCTTTCTATAGTATCTGGACTTTAAGTATGTAGATATGTATATATATATATAGTTCTTAGGAACACAATCTCTATTATAGATAGAGCTCTCGTCACTCACAGATAAAAAATAATGTTGTAGCATGTTGGCAAAAAAAAACAATAAGACGGCACTCTATGCTATATGTATTATTTTTCTCTATGGTCAGAGCAGAACATTTCTCATATTTAAACCGAGACGTGTCGAAGACACAATTTTCATCCATATATCCATTTTGGTAGCGCATCGGCGGGCGTTCCACCAGTAAAAGTAACGCTTATTAAGAAAATATAAACTATTAATTGTTATTGTAGAGCATAGTTTCAACATTATTTCCTGTCGAATGTGGTCCCACATGATAATAATATCTATTCCGATTGCATAAGTGGTGTAACATTATAAAATTGTAGATTGCTTACACTCCCGAGATCATCATAGGATAGTATTTGTCCCGGAAATTTTATAATTTCTGCGGGAAAACGGGTACCTAAGTTGCGGTAAGCCGCGGAGCACCTCTCGTCACAGAATATCAAGATTATATTTGTTACAGTAAGTTAGCGTGATATTTTTATGTACGTTGAAGGGAAGACGGAAGCGATCCCCCTTCCATCTTCCCTTCGACAGGATGAGCATACTTAAATAATTAAATTTAAAAAAAAACATGTTGCATAAAAATTACATACATGTTTCTTCGTGCAACCTGCGCTTGGCCGTTTCAGAAAACAAAAAGTAAACTTCTATATCGATAAAGAAGTGTAATGCATTTTTTCAAAAAATATTCAATGTAAAGGATTTAGCCCAGTTACAGTATTATTATATGTATATCACAGTTGTTTTCAGGTATTCTGGATTGTTGTAGCAGAACTTATCAATCGTCCCTACGCCGTGTCATGTGGGATTTTAACTGGCGCTTTCCCGACCTTTCTCCTGGCTTTATATTTCCCGGCATTGATTAAATCTATAGGGACTGCAGCTATGTCCTACATTTACGCTGGGGGTTGGGCAATAGTATGTTCAGCGATATTATTTTTTGTGCCCTAAGGGAAAAACTTTCACTGACATACAAACGGCTTTGGAAGGAATATTTTAAACAACGATAAGGAATAACCATGAAGGAATGTAAACTTTCAAGTAGGTTAAATAATATTATGGTGTATTGGATATTCCTTAAATTCATTAAACACATAATCGCGCTAAAGACATTATATAAATAAATAATGATTTTAGCGCGATTAAGTCCTGTGTTAAACAAAAACTATGTATTGTATCCCTTACACTAAATGGAATTATAGAATAGAATCATCATCATCAGCGGCCTTTCCAGTCTATTACAGACTATTTAAGCAGTGTGTTGGAAATTTGGAAGACACTTCTTTTGGTATTATAATTATATAGAATAGAATAACATTTATTCAATACTTGCTTAAAATAACTAGGTACTAAACACATTACATAATATTATACACCAAGTATTGAATGGGCGTCGGCTCAGCATGTTGCTGGTTCCCATCGACAACCAGCGCTGGTTTTCAGCCTAAACCCAGAGAGGGTAATAACGAATTAGGAATAACGTGGCTAAAGAGAATGCGACACCGAATCAATACTTAATACCGAATGTAATTTCATATAGCATTCAATATTATGATAAAATAGTAATGGTTATAATAAAAACAATTTTTTTTTTATAAAAGTGAACATATACAAAAGTGTCCGCTTAATTTATAGTGATGCCCAAACGTACTTGATCGTAATAATTTATTCGGTACAAAAAATACATGTAAAATATTATACATATTTACCATTTATGCTACTTTGGTACTCAAATGATTTTGAAAGATAGCGATGAGCGATGATTGTTTGCATCCAAGAATTTACTGAATTATTAACTTAATTCATTAAAAATAGAAACATTTCTGTTTAAATTCTATGACCGCAAAAGTTAAAATTAAAACCTTGGAGATAGTTGTAACACAATAAATAATATCTAAGAAGTACCTATGTAAGTTTCTGTAAAACTAGTCTCAGAAACAAAAGTGAATATATAACTACATACACGCCACATTCTTAACATTGAAAGTATCAAAGTAGCTTTCTCCGTCTATCAAAGATCAAGATGTTCATCTTTACGCATGCTCTTTACGCGTGATATCACTCTGATGAACAGAGTAAAGAAACAAAAGGCAACCGCACAAATACAGTCAATTGTTTTTTTAATAATCTGTGTACAAATCTCAGAGCAACATGACGCACAAATATATCATAGTCATGTCGAATTATCTGAGATCAACAACAATTTTATTTAAGCTCTTAATAAATTAGTTATACTTAAAGAAAAGTATGAAAGGAGCTTACTTTCAGGTATGATTAAAAAAAATCCTAAACCGGGATCAAAACCCAAATTTTGATCCATATCGGCCTTATTAATAAACGCGCAGTAGTCTTAGATTAGTAACTTCAGCTTTTGTCCTATTTTGACATTTGAATATTGAACGCGATCGAAAAAGACAAAAGATGGTGTAACTACTGTAACTAATCAAAAGCTACAATGCGTTTATTAATAAGGGTCAATGTGACCTACTACGGTGCGTACGTACTAGAGAAGCTATGGGAATCACAAATAGTTGCCATTTTTGGGATAATTAAACTGAAATCCGCTACAGCGCTTTAAAACCAACGATCCCAACACGCAATGCTAGTTTTTGTGTTTGGTCAGTATTTTCACTCTGCCAATATGACTGCCTCTGCACGCCCTGGCGCCATTATAAATTGACAAAATAATATTTTATTTAGGTGCATTTTGTTCCAAATTCTAAACTTATTGTTTAAAAGTGATTCCGTCGCGTTTGTTTGTTTTACCCAACTGGTTTTTGTAGTATCTTAGCACGCACGATGACGTTTTCGGATCATAATTTTTATTGCAATACACGTGCAGCCGCTTTGAGTGCCGAGCTTCGTATGAGCAAGAAGACGCTGGCCGGCTTATTTGCAGTGGTCGACAGTGCAAGTTAGAGATGTGCTGTCTAGTTTATACATAGAAGTCTTTGTGCGGACCTGTGTACCTTTAACACTACTGTGTGATAGCGTCGGATTTGAACTACTGACACAAATTAGAGAAAAAACAATTGACTATAAGTACTTATGTGACTACTGAGTATTTTTTTCTCTGTAGTTCTTTTATTGATACAGAAAGGTGAAGGAGCTGCTCAGGTTACCAATAGAAGTTAGGTGTACTTATTAGTCAGAGAGTATTAGAAAATGCCCTAACACCAAGTCCACGCTGATGGGTTCTTTGTGTTTTGTTATCTGTAGTTCGAATGCAAGTCCCATGGGACTATTACAGAGCAGCAAGACTCAAGGATGTCATGAGCGAGGGTTTAAGTAGCTTCGAGGAAGCCACTAGAACCCTTGCTCGTAAAACTGATGCAAGTAATAGAACGGTTTTGAACTTTCAAATCGTTCCATCTAAATCCGTTAGCGCACGCGTCTTAAAACAATCCGATTGGTTTAAAATGTCCAATTGCGCCCAAGGCAGCGAAAGTAGCTACCGAAGCTAGCCGATCAGCCAGCTCGATTAATTCATTAATCATTAATCAATAATACTTACCTATCTTCTAATCAAATAAAAATAATAATTATCCTTTCATAAAGATAACGATCATGATCAGAATGTGTATACTTACTTACTTGTAATATAGGTAGTGATGATATTGATAATACATATAATACTAATCTTGTGATAATAACTTATTCCGTTTATAATAGCATGGAACAAAGAGGAGAGGAATGCCAATTGACCAAGAAAACAGCGTAGACCAAAAATATGCCTAAAACTAGATGGCGTTGCAAAATGAGCGGGTTATAAGTTGAGCGCAGATCAGAAATATGCTAAAAAAGCCGTTTTAAACCAGAATGGCACTGCAAAATGAGCGGGCTATACGGGTAGCTACGGCGGGCTAAATTTAAAACGGTTTTGTTTGGCATATTTCTTATCTGCGCTCAACATATAACCCGCTCATTTTGCAACGCCATCTAGTCAGGCATGTTTTTGCACGCTGTTTTCTTAGTGTATTAGCATTCCTCTACTCCTCGTTCCATGATAATAGTAATTATAATTATCAGTTAAATTCTATCCAACACGCAGATTGATCCCCGGTTTCTCGTATGTTTTTTAAAGTTAAACTCATGTCAACTTAAAAATACTGAATGCTCATTGATTGGTCGCCTGTTGATCATAGGCTGTCTTCAACCAATGAGCGTATAGTATTTGAGTTGACGAACGTACGAGAAACCGATGGTAAGCTTAATATTATAATAATTTAATAATAGTATGCTACTGCTCAGCTTGCATACCGCTTACTGCACATACCCTAAATTTCTCGTTATTTTTTTTTTATTAACGATAGACTAACATTTGACCTCGGTCCCACCTGATGGTAAGTGACGACGCGGTCGACGATGGAGCATGCTTGCCTAGAAGATACCGGTTCACTCTAGCCTTAAAAACTCCCAGATTATATTTGTCAGGAAACAATGACGCTGGTAAGGAAGCACAGCTAGCTGGCTGGTTGGCTGGTTTGTTTGGAAAACTATGTCAACTTAACACATCAAATATCTACTATACGCTCATTGGTTGAAGACAACCGATGATCAACTGGCAACCAATGAGCGTTTAGTATTCGGGTAGTTGGCGTGTCAAGCTGACACTAGTTCTACAAACGTACGAGGAAAAGGGGGCTAGCATTGCTTTGGCGTTTTAAGATTCTAATTAAATTAAAAACAATATTGGAGAGAAGATGATAGGGCTCTAAATTCTCTTGAATTAGGTGCAAAAAGCACAATTTTCCCTGCGAAAGCAAGAGATGGCAATAGCGACAAGAAGAGCACAATGCAGGGCCAGTTCTCAGTCAATATCTACGTGTCAATTGGCTGATTAATCTGATGGCATTTTAAATATTATTATTATATTAGCCTTTTTGATACATTTTATAAACCAACGTTATCAAATTGATTGTAAATATAGAAACTTACAATTAACTTACCTGCTTCTCAATTATATATCCATACTCGGTGTTACATCGCTCGTAGAACTGACAACCGATGGGGAAGAAAGGTTCTCGAGTGGCGACCACGAACCGGAAGACGCAGCGTAGGCCGGCCCCCCACTCGGTGGACCGACGACCTGGTGAAAGCCGCGGGGAGCCGATGGATGCAGGAGGCGAGCAGCCGCTCAAGGTGGCTTGCTCTGGGGGAGGCCTATGTTCAGCAGTGGACGTCTTCAGGCTGTTAATGATGATGATGATGACTCGGTGTTAAGCTCCGTCAACAGTGTTTCCAGAAGACTTTTTTATGCATTATAGGCGGATTTTTTTACTCCAGCTGGTTTACCTAGCTTGTTGGCTTTATGCAGAAGACCCAGAAGTTGGTTGGACCCTGGACCCGTTTTATTTAAATGTACGGAGAAGAATGCTGCTGCCCATACCCTATACATTCCCATAGCCAGCTCTTACTTAAAAAGAACTACATATTGGATGGTAGGTCGGCTCAGCGTGTTGGTATTAGTGGTGAACGACATCCAGCGCTGGTTTTCAATCTAGACCCGGAGATCGAAAAAAAATCAATGAATCGGCGGTGGTTGGTGGGGTACCATACGGGGTTTTTAGTTAGTTTCTTCCTTCCTTCCTTTTATTTTTTTTAATTTTTATGAAATCTACCCCTAAAACCTTTATAATCAGGCCCATGGTTCAAAATAAGCTCTTACCTTATGTTCTCTCAACTTCCGCACGAGGTCGTGGTATGCGGCGGCGCGCGCGGCGGCTAGTGACGGCGGCGGTAGGCGACCTTCCATGCAGTGAAGCCAACGGCGAAGGCAACGTAACTCGTGCGCTGGGTCTGCGGAATAATATTACTTGAAATAACTACGCTGGCAGTTCTCAGAAGCAAGAATCCAGTAATGTGTGGGTCAAACTATGGCCTACTTAATAACGTGTACTGCGTATTAAGCCACCTTCTTGAAATAGGAGACGCTACAAATATCGCACGACAGGGCCGCAACTTTGAAACACTTTTTTTTGATGAAGAACAACTCGCTGTTCTTAAGGAATTTGTTACCTACCCAGTAACTACTACTAAAGTAAAATAAGAGGACAAGAACTACCCTCCGAGCGCAAGTTTCACTGGTTTCTTGCCCCCATACATATAATTCTTAATTAAAGCGCCATCTCTGTTATGTTGGCGGTACTATCGCGCCATTGGCTTTTAGCGCCATCTGACGTAGGTTTAAGTAACTAAATCCCACGACATCCAATGGGATTTAGTTACTTAAACCTACGTCAGATGGCGTTAAGAGCCTTTTCAGTAAGTAAAAAAGAAACTTCGAGTTCCCCTATATTTTTTATCTTAGCTTTGGTTCAAGTTTAACTTAATTTCTAAGAGCTCAATTACTTTAACATATCTTTTTGTAGTGATTTTCACCACTATATATCGCCTGATCAATGAGACTCGCGATTTCACCGGGGCGTGGACACATCAATAGCGAGAAGACGTCCCCTGCAGAACGGAGGCATCCCCCATAAAACGCCACTTTGTTTGGAGGGTTATGGGTTTGCCATACTCACCACGCTTGGCAGGCGTCTATGGTCGCAGAAGATTTCGAAACGAGTAAACACCTACCACCACCACCACCTACCTGTCAGTACCTGCTACTGACATAAAAGCAATAAAAGGAAACAGTACATGTTTTCTAATCTCGATATAGGTCGACTCATCGCCTATTTTAATTTTGGGGTCAGTCAGGAAATATATATTCTTGTTTGTCCCCAAATTTAAATTCGGAGACGATTCAGGGACAGTCAGTAAATATTTATTCTTGTTTGTCGAGGAGACAGCACGAGGGGACAAACAGGAATAACCCAAGATTTCAATGTACCGAGGAGAATTTTGCTGCCCATCCTCTGGATATTCTTTTAAGCGGCTCTTATGGCGACCGCGGTAAGAGATAGGGTGACCCTATTCGCATCAATACAATATCTCGCAATTCTAAGCGACATATTATTGTTTTCATTAATGAAAGACTATAATAGACGCTTTAAAAGAATATTGTTACCACGTAAAATTGTCCACGCCTCGATATAGCCACGGAGCTAATTGTTTACATTCCACAGACTAACCAACAGTGTCAGAGCTCTCTCCATCTCGATTTTGTTGCTCTGGACCCAGCAGCAAGCGGAGACCCTCCCACTTCACGTTCAGGTGTTCTATCCTCCACGTTACCTGGAATTAGTACAAAATAAGCTCATATTTAATACGTCATAGCGAAGTCTATCTAACCTTTTTTAACCGATAGGTACGTATAGATAACTAGCGGAGAAAGAATAGTCTTATGCCCATTGACTTTCGTATTTAACCCGGGGGGGGGGGCGACTGCTGGGGCAGAATAACTGGCAAAGCGGTGGTACCTACCTAGACGAACTTTGCAGAAAAGTCCTACCACCTAGTAGAGATCATGGGGCGTACTGTGAGCTCTTAGCGCGATTCAAAATAGAGCCTATACTGGATCGCTTGTCAAAATGTCCATACAAAAAAAACAAAGCTATCCAATATAGGCTCAGTTTTGAATCGCGCTAAGAGCTCACGGTACGCCCCCATGTACCATAAATCCATTATCAAAGTGCATTTTTGCGGCTTTTAAATCTTATTCCAAGTCTATGGTACACTCTCTTCATTAAAGAGAAGGCCCGAGTCCCAGCTGTGGGAATGTATTGATGATGGCGACGTATTAACGTGACAGCTTCTGTGGTGTAGTGGTTGAGCTGGTCTGCTAATAACCCGGAGGAGGCGGGTTCAATGAGGCATTTTATTGAAAAAAGAAATTGTATTTTATGTATGACCCAATAGATGGCGCCAGTTGTGGTTTTACACAAATCTGTCACTGTCACTGTTTCAAGCATAGACCACAGGTTAGAGGAAATGTGACACTGACACTGACTGACAACTCTAAGCTCTCGTTTTTTTTTATTTTCGTTGCGGGATAGCTCTGCTTTATTTTGGATCATAATATTAACGTTTATCTATCTCGCAGTTCTACTGCACTTCAATTTACTTAAGAAGAATACACCACAGACTACTTAGGAGATACTACAGACAATGTACTCGTGGTCCACTCAACTGAATTTGACATTTCTTTGTAGGTAGTATAAGCATTTTCTTATGTTTAAACTACTCTGTGGTTTGAAAGGTTTAAACTATGTACTTACTGCACCATCTAGTAGCAGGAACTAGATTTTTGTTTAAAAAATAAAACGCCTCATTGCCGCGTCAGGAGAAGTATTTCAACACAGGAAAAACAAATACTTGTTACGTAACGTGTCTGGGTGTTGTGGGACCATGGTCCTTCGAGTTCCTAGGTCCCTAGATACAGGGAATCCTAGTTCGGGTATATGAGCTATATGTAACGTAGCCGTTATATTTATTTATATAAAATGCTCACATCATCGCCGACTTCAGGAATACGTTCGAGTATGGCTGTTCCCTGCTCTATGAACTTCGCTCGTCGCGGCTCCACTGACAGTAACTCTGTCATACGAGTCTGAAATGAAAAAAAAATTAAATAAATCCTACTGTAAAATAAATATTGGCATCATTCTTCATAAAAATGTAGGTAAAACAGGTTTTTGCTCCATCACCATCAACGATGAAGACGCCCACTGCTGAACATAGACCTTCCACCACAGAGCGCCACTTTGAGCAGCTGCTTGCCTCCTGCATCCATCGGCTCCCCGCGGTTCCAGATCGTCGGTCCACCAAGTGGGGGGGGGCGGCCTACGTCTTCCCGTTCGTGGTCGACACTCAAGAACCTTTCTTCCCCATCGATTGTCAGTTCTACAAGCGATGTGGCCTTTGATATATTCACTTAACACCAGGAAAAAATGTGATCAAGTAGTCGTAGATCAATGGCATAACCTACCCTGCTTGACATAAAAAAAAACCTAAATCTCAAGTTAACTATTCCCAGTTTCCGACTGGAAATCGTTCTCTGGACTAGAATATAATTATATCTCTTCCCGGACTGGCGTGAGCCACTGGCATAGCTCATCGAACTCACCTATAAGCTGGTTCAATGACCACTGGCGGTTGATATCTTCACTTAACGCCAGGAGACAATGTGGTCAAACGTTCGCCCCAAATAAAAGACCTAAATCTCAATTTTAAATCCCTTACCATTCTCAGTTTCCTACTGGAAACATTCTCTGGACTAGAATATATCTCCTCCTGGACGTGAGTGAGCCACTGGCATAGTTCGTCGAACTCAGCTATGAGCTGGCTCAACGACCACTGGCGGTTGAACCCGGAGTTGGGGTTTAGTAGGCGAGGACCTTGCAACACTGAGGAATTGTTTAACAACAACTCGCCGTTTGCTTCCTGGAACAGACGGTAAAAGTTTAAGTAAAATAAAGAGTAAGCAGGCTGTATTAAAACAGAACAGTTAATAGTAAAATAGTAAATTTATTATTCGGCGAAGGAAGGCAGGTTTCGCCTGCCTCCCTTCTATTGCAGTCCCATCCATTCATCCTTCTTACCTATCCTTTTCCCTTTCCCTTCTCTCTTCTCTTCGACAGGATGAGTATAAATAAATAGGTAAATAAAAAATAATCAATAAACAAAAACATTTTCAAACATAAAAATTACATCCTTGTTTCTTCGTGCAACCCACACTTGAGCGTTTTAGAAAACCAAAAATATCCTAAATGTTATTCTGAAAATTAGCTATAACCATACCTCAGCGAAAACCGTTCAGTAGTTCCAGCATAATGCGTGTTCAATGGGATAGACAGAGAGACAGACAAAAAATTAAAAAAAAATCTATTTCTATATCGGTTAAGAAAATTTTCAAAAAATATTCAATGTTCAGGTTTAGCCCAGTTACAGTTTTATTATACCTAGTCTCTATAAAAATTATTACGCTACTAAAACTTACAGCGGTGTTCTCAAAAGAGCCCCATTTTATACTGAAGGTACTGGCGAAATTAGAATCAAAGCTATTTTGAGAAGGTTTTTCGTTTTGGAGCTCTTATCTGAAATAACCGGGCAAATGAGACTTAAGAACTGATCGCACAGTCTAAAAATCTTTTTTGGACTGTGTGATGTCTCAGGATGACGCACGCAGTGCGCAATGTCACACAAAACTTTAATATTAGATATCCGAAATTGTTTTTTTCTCTAATCTGTGATATCCGAGTGACACTGTAATCTGTAATGGGCGGCCGTGAAGTTTAACACCAGGCGAACGACTAGCTCGTCTCGTCATTCGTTTACATATAAAAAAAATTACCTAACATTTAAAAGTGAAGCTAAGGGAATGTTTGTAAAAACCGCCGCCACCGCCGCACCTGCGTGGTGCAGGTGAGACGACGGGGGTGCGTACTTTGTTGCTTTCGGCTTGACTTTTGTTGTCGGTTTCTTGTCCGGCATATCAGGTGGTAAACATGTTAGAACTATTTATGTAGGTAAACCAAACTTATTTGTATTATCTATGGTCAGTACATTTGAATGTGGAATGTAGACAGATCGTTGTCTACACTTGTCTGTCTTACGCTTTCAAGAGAAAATATACAAATTAATTTTCCAAGTTTATCTGGTTAATCTTTTATATACCCACTGCTACCATTTTAGGTTATTACGCCCAGTTATGCTGTGCTTCGCATAGCAGGTTATATTTTGGATCAAAACGGCAAATATATAAAATTTAAATTTCGTCGTTAAATCCGAAAGAGGAAAAGATGGCCGGAGAAGGAAGCGGTTCTTCATCTATCCCAGTGGAAAAACTGAAGGGCATCCAGGATTATCACAACTGGAAGTTTGCGATGAGGATGGTCCTAATCCACGAAGATTTGTGGGATTGTGTAGAGGAACAGGACAAGGATGCTCGAAAACAAATGAAGGCACTAGCAAAAATTTGCTTGGCGGTGCATACGACAGCGTATCCTCATGTGAGAAATGCTAAGAGTGCATATGAAGCGTGGAACAATTTAAGACGCGCTTATGAGGATAGAGGGTTATGCAGGAGATTGAGCCTTCTGAGGAATTTGTTTGGCATGAAACTGTCAGAGTTTGGAAATATGGAAACCTATCTCTCCAAAGTTACAGTTATCGTACAACAACTGAACGATATAGGATCTCCATTGGAAGACGATTTTGTCGCCGTGGTTATGCTGAGTGGATTACCAGCTGAGTACGATCCGTTGATAATGACTTTGGAAAATGGTTCAAGCAAGTTATCAAGTGAACTGGTGAAGGCGAAACTTCTTCAGGAACATCAACGACGTGATGATAAAACTGAAGCAGAGTCTGCCTTAGCTGTCAGAAAGGTGTTCAAGTGTTTTCGTTGCCAAAAGCCAGGGCATGTTATGAAGAATTGTCCATTGAAGCAGAAAGAAAACAAAGACAAAGATAAGTCTAATAAGGCTAGTCTGGCGGCGCTTTCAGTTGCTGTGAAAGGCGATAACTTGTGGTGTATCGACTCAGGAGCTACAAATCACATGTGTAGAGACAGGAATTTTTTTAGTGATTTTCAGGCTATAGAACCTCATTTAAAGGTTAATGTTGCAAATGGTGAGATACTTTTTGCTATGGGTCGAGGTAATGTCAAGATAGATTTGGACTGTCACAATAGTCAGGTAAAGTCAATAGATGATGTTTTCTTTGTACCTAACCTAACATGCAATTTATTATCGGTTAGTGCCATGACGAAGAAAGGGTTTACTGTTAGTTTTGATTCTAACGAATGTAGAATTATTGACTCGGGGAAGACTGTTGCGAAAGCGGCTCTTATCGACAATGTGTATAGGTTACTAACCAAAATTCCACACTCAACTCGATCGGTAGAAATAGAGCGTAGTTGTGCATTGCAAAGTTTGCGTAGTTGCAATGATTCGCGTAGTTGCGTTGATTCTGGTGAATCTACAGCGACTGTAGTCGATGCAGACGTCACCACACCGCGTGCATCGAAGACTGCTACAGAAAATTGTGAGATTTCACAAAGTACTTGGCATCGTCGACTTGCTCATCTGAATTCGAGGAGCATGAATGTCATGAAGCAAGGTATGGTTGATGGGATTAGCTATGATGATACGAACTATCAATCATGCGTAGCTTGTGTAGAGGGGAAGCAGTGTAGGCTTCCTTACCCCAAGAAATCTCATAATAGGTCGAATGAAGCATTAGGGCTAGTACACACTGATTTGTGTGGACCCTTGTCTGAAAGTTCTTTAGGAGGTGCAAAATATTTTTTGACTTTTATAGATGATTTTACGAGAAAAACTTTTGTATACTTTTTAAAGAGCAAGAGTGAAGTTTTTGATTGTTTTAAAGACTTTAAGGTTCTCGTGGAAAATCAGGCAGGAAAAAAGATCAAGATATTGCGCAGTGATAATGGCACCGAGTACATTAATGCAAATTTTCAGAAATTTCTGAAAGCGAATGGCATCGTGCATCAAACGACGGTCCCCTACTCACCAGCCCAGAATGGCGTCAGCGAGCGGGCCAATAGGACCATCATGGAGAAGGCGCGATGTATGTTGCAGGATGCGGGTTTGGATAAACGGTTTTGGGCTGAAGCTGTGTCGACAGCTGTCTACATAAAAAACCGTTCACCAACAAAAGCCATTATGGGGACTACTCCGGAAGAAAAGTGGACAGGCAAAAAGGTAAACGTTAGCCACCTTAGAGTTTTCGGTTGTGTAGCATACGCTTTAGCACACAAAAGAAAGAAGCTTGATTCGAAATCCAAAAAATATATTTTTGTTGGATATTGCGAACAGAGTAAGGGCTATAGACTTATAGACCCGGATTGCCCAACTAAGTACATAAAGGCAAGGAATGTAACCTTTTTTGAGGATAAATTTATCTCAAATGGTACGACGAAGGGTTTGTCACATGATGATAATATAGATGTTCTTGAGACACCTTGTATTGTAACAAATAGCAATACAGTGTATGAATCTGTCCCGCCAACGCTTGTGTCAGAGTCATTAAATGAGGGAAACCAACTGAATGTTATGTTGCCTGATCATAAATGTTTATCTGATGACAAAACTACTAAGTCAACACGGAGACGACAAGAGATAATCTCATTGGATGACACTGACAGTAAGGATTCCTCCATTGTTAGTTCAGGTGACTGTTTGGATGAAACTTATATTCCAGGGAGATCGTCACTTGACTCGGAAGATTCCGATACGCTGAGTTTTGGTAGTGCCGATGAGCGTGCTATGATGTGTGCGCTGATCTGTACGAGCGACGAACCGTCAATAGTAAAGGAAGCGTTGAATGGCAGGGAAGCTGATCATTGGCATAGAGCAATGCAAGATGAGTATGACTCGTTTACTAAGAATAATTGTTGGACACTTACTGAGTTAAAGAAGGGGCAGATACCCGTGAAATGTAAGTGGGATTTTAAGAAGGGACGAAGTTTAAATGGAGCTTGCTTACAATATAAAGCTCGGCTGTTAGCAAAAGGCTTTACGCAAAAAAGCGATATGGGTAACCAGGAAACATTTGCTCCAGTACTTCTTTATTTAACAATTAGTACGTTGTTTGAAATTGCTGCAGAATATGATCTGAACATAGATCAGATAAATTCAAAAAGTATATTTATGAATAGTGATATTGAAGAAGATATCGTTATTGAACAACCGAAAGGATTTGTTGTAAAGGGGAAGGAAAACTATGTTTATAAGTTAAACAAATCCATGTACAGACGTCACTAACGACAACTGTGAGGACTGGATATCTCACGTAGTATGTTGCAGTATGTACGAGGCTGGATATCGCCTATTCGGTAAGTTTTTTTAGTTTTGTTTTTCCTGATGAATATGGAAAGCTGCAAAAACGTGTGTCTAGTAGTAATTTTGGTCTTTATAAATTCAAGCAAACGAAATTATGAAATAGGACGCGAACGGCAGTGGCTCTTTCGAGCATGGCACTTTCCGATACATGAAAGGATTACGGTTACGGAAGCATTGTTTTACGCGAACTTTTTAAATGCTTCAGAATAACTTCAATTGTAACGACACTTTACAATGATAAAATCAGTCTGCACGTAGGTTATGTGAATTTTCAATGTTTTGTATTAGAATTCAACATTGATATTTTAGGCGTCATTTAACAGGGCTAAAGTTAATTATAGCCGGATATTGTATCTGCGATGAAATGATGCTTGGTGTTGTCACAAAACCTATACCTAGTTAAGTTTGTAACTCAACTAAACTTAGGATTGTGCAAATGATTTTGTAGAGTTTATTTTTGTAAAGTTATGTTGTTTTGTAGGCCATAGGTATATTTTATTGTTTTATAGTTGCTTTAAATTTCAACTGTATAACATTATTAAGTTTTGGTTTAAGGGCCGGTGTTAGAACTATTTATGTAGGTAAACCAAACTTATTTGTATTATCTATGGTCAGTACATTTGAATGTGGAATGTAGACAGATCGTTGTCTACACTTGTCTGTCTTACGCTTTCAAGAGAAAATATACAAATTAATTTTCCAAGTTTATCTGGTTAATCTTTTATATACCCACTGCTACCATTTTAAAACATTTATTGTAACGGCTTAAAAGTGTTTAGTAAAAAGCACTTGACAGTTGGGTATGTCCACGAAAACAGCGTAGATCAGAAATATGCCAAAAACCGATAGAAAACTAGATGGCGCTGCAAAATGAGCGGGTTATAAGTTGAGCGTAGATCAGAAATATGCCAAAAACCCGTTTAAACTTAGCCTGCCGTAGCTAGCCGCATAGCCCGCTCATTTTGCAGCGCCATCTAGTTTTATAACGGTTTTTAGCATAATTTTGATCTACGCTGTTTGGTGTATCCTCTCCTACTTATTCCATGGTATCTCTCGGATATAAATAGAACTAGTATAAAATATTACAACCTTTAGTTGACACCGGGTACGCAGTCCGCGGATATAACAGGGTTTTTGTTACTCCCTGTATAGGATAAATGTTATTCGCGGGTAAAACCATGCTTCGCTGCTAGTATAGAATAGCAATACGTCAAGTCCTCACCAGGAACGTTACACTAGCGCGGGAAATTCAAATTTTCTTGCGTTCTTTTGCCAATAATAGCTTAATTACTCAACGTGATTACATGAAAACTAATTTTGCGGAAATAAAAAGAATGTATCAACGAATTACGATTAAAAGTATCTCCCAGATATCATTAGTTTAGCGACAAATGGCAATAAACTATTTTTTTCTTAGTTTTTCAGTCTATTGCCATTTGTTGTTAAACCAATGATAAGCAGGGTGATACTTTTAATTGTAATTTATTGATACACCATATTTATTTGCGCAAAACTAGTTTTCATGTAATCACGTTGAGTAATGAAGCTATTATTGGCAAAAGAACACAAGAAAATTTGAATTTCCTGCGCTAGTGTAACGTTCCCCCTTAAAACAAGTCAGCAAGATAGCCGATGGCTTACCTTACAAGAGTCGATGATCTGGTAGTCCATGATGTAATCGTAGTGGTGCTGCAGCAGCGGCCAGAGGTCGTCGCCAGCGCTCCCGCCACTCGCAGCCGAGCCCCAACTCCGGCGCCATGCCTCGCGACATGGCTCCTTCCTGGAATATTTCAATTACAATCATTATTATTATGCTAGATATTATATTATGGCTTTCGATGAGGACCTGGAAATACTTATATTACAATTAGGTATGCTTGATGTGACTGTCTTAGACACAAATATAGACTGAAGACTAAGTTCAACAGTGGAAATCTTTGAGATGTCATGGAACAAGGAGAGGAATGCCAATACACCTAGAAAATAGTAGTAGTTAGAAAATAGTAATTGGCATTTCTCTCCTCCTTGTTCCATGGTGCACCAAGAAAATAGCGTAGATCAAAAATATGCCTAAAGCTAGATGGCGTTGCAAAATGAGCGGGTTATACGGGTAGCCACGGCGGGCTAGGTTTAAAACGGTTTTTTTCCATATTTCTGATTTGCACTCAACTTATAACCCGCTCATTTTGCAACGCCATCTAGTTTTAGGCATATTTTTGATCTACGCTATTTTCTTGGTGCACCATGGAACAAGGAGGAGAGAAATGCCAATTACATGTAATTGGCATTCCTATCCTCCTTGTTCCATGAAGATATCTATGGAATTTAGTTTAGCATCATCATTCTTTTTATGTTTTCATAGAATTCTTGATCTTCAAGCTCCCAGGCGTAAAACGGCTAGTTCAATATCAATACGGTTATTGAGCACGCAAAACGAAGGTAAGTTTTATTATAAGATGCAAAATTTATAATAGCGCCATCTAGCGGATACGGGCAAAATTTCAAAAAATGTCCTTTTCATTTTCAATGATGTCGGTCACGGAAAACACCTCGGACGTCATGCCTAAACGTTACACAAAATAATCCATTGTGCATCATTAGAAATCTAATTAGCATAATAAATAAAATTACCGTTTCTTGGTGAGGCTGTGGTAGGGCCGCTCGAGTTGCTCGCAGTGGCCGCCAGGCGGCGCCTGCGCGCTCCTCAGTGAGGACAACGAGAAACTGCTTTTCATCGCTGAGTGCTCGAAGCCTGAAAAATCGGGAAGAAAAGCTAGAATAAGCCGCTTCATTAGCTGCTGTTTCCTTTTTGTCTTTGAAAAAATAAGCTGATGTCTCATACTTTATTAAATACCATTATACAGGATAAACTGAGGTAAATAGTATAGAATATGGTAGTGTATGTAGTGTATTGGTGGTGTAGTATAGTAATTAGTATAGATTAGTATAGAATCTACCTTTGTCTTATTTGTCACATTGCGAGATCTTATTGAACTACTACTTAAACTGGCTAAGTGGCTACTTATTAAATTTATTTAAAGTAAAATAACGTGAAATAGCACAAAATCACAAAATACAACAGAAGTCAATCACATGTATGTACTTCACTTTTTATACCTACGCTCGGCGCTCGCGCTAGGGCTGTCAGCTTTGGCTTATGCACAAAAAAGTATCGTGGTAGTGACACTCGTATCTAGTTGTTTGATTTATTGTTGAGAATGAAACGGGAAGAACGGAAATATAAAAAGTAAAATAATAACTACAATATTTCTATTTTAATGTTTTACTGTTATAATATTACAAATTTGTCACAGAAAATATCTCTGAACAACTGGTAGCGTAAAAAATGACAATTCACTGTTTAATGTTGAATTTAAACAACCGTCCACTAAACAATTATAATAGCTTTTTTTTGTTGCTCCATTTTTGCATAAAGAATGTTCACAGACGCGTGTCTCAAGCGGGTGGCGCTCGCGCTCGCACTACTCTGACTGACTCCGAGACATCGTGTCGGTGAGCGGTGTCTATGTGTGCGTTGCTCGAGCGCACTTACTATGTTGATTGCGTTCTGTACTATATTCTGTGACAAAATGTTCTTCCACAAATGAAAAATAAAATGTCAGTATAAACTACATAAAGAAATGTAGTGATGATAAAATAATGAAAACTTTAAAATAAGTGTGAAAATGTCTAATTTTTGACATACCTGTATACTTTAATCCTTAGCTAATAAAGCACATGGCAGCAAATCATAAAGTTATTATTAGTGCGTTGGTGGACAAACAAAGATTTAAAATGATTTTTATACTAGTGATCCCCCCCCTCTCCATATCAACACCCGGACATATTATTATAAACTAGCGGCTCGCCCCGGCTTCGCACGGGTGTAATAGTTTTTGCAGCGCACGCGATGTTAAGAATATTTTAGGTAATTTATTTACACCTTGGGTTACATTATTGGAGTTTTACTAAGGGACCCCCTAATTTGCTTTAGTGTAGCTTCCCAACAGTGAAAGAATTTTTCAAATCGGTTCAGTAGTTTCGGAGCCTATTCAATGCAAATAAACAAACAATGAAATCTTTCCTCTTTATAATATTGTTATAGATTATAGATAAATACATATTTGCGGACATTTCACACAGCCCCATCAAGCATACTTTTTGTTTGTAAATACATACATAGAATGCATATAACACTCGGACGCGGAACATACGCCTATGTTCATTACACATATGTTTGTCCTGGGTAGGGATCGAACCCACAACCTACAGTTCAGAAGGCAGGGCTACTACCAACTGAGCTATCAGGCCAGTCAGAAAGCAAACGCAAGTTGAAACAGAGACTTCGCTCGCTCGGTTTATATATATTAGGTTACTATAATCCTGTTGTATATAATAGCATAGATAAGATCAGAAATATGCCAAAAACCGTAATAAACTTAGATGGTGCTGCAAAATGAGCGGGCTATAAGTTGAGCGTAGATCAGAAATACCCCAAAAAACCGTTTTAAACCTAGC
Source organism: Ennomos quercinarius (assembly GCA_910589525.2). Taxonomy (NCBI): domain Eukaryota; kingdom Metazoa; phylum Arthropoda; class Insecta; order Lepidoptera; family Geometridae; genus Ennomos; species Ennomos quercinarius. Next base: position 10,339,059 of record OU342507.1, on the reverse strand, counting down.
CCGCCGTAGCTAACTGTATAGCCCACTCATTTTGCAGCGCCATCTAGGTTTAAAACAGTTTTTGGCATATTTCTGATCTACGCTCAACTTATAGCCCGCCCCCTTATTACCTAACTCGCAACAGGTTTGCGACAGGCGTAAATCTCGCGGTGATTGCTGTCATACATCATTAGTGGTGTCGAGAATGTATGCTTCGCTACTGCTGTCGCATTGCTACTGCTGTCGCATTGCTGTTGCAAATTTTACGTAATTACCCCGCCGGTCATTTTGCAGCGCCATTTACGTTTATAACGGTTTTTGGCATATTTTTGATCTACGCTGTTTTCTTTGTGTATTCGCATTCCTCTCCTTGTTCCATGATAATAGTCAGTGACAGACTGCAAATATTAGGGCAATTAAATATTTTTAGTATGTACTTAAACATTTTTTACTTACTTGTAGACATCTCGATGGTTTTCTCTGGGAACTTCTATATAAAACGATTTAATGTAAAATCGATATTAGCGCTCCCTCGAGTCGTTTGTACTGTCTGCTGTTCTAATCTTTGTACTTCAAAATCTTCTTTGATTTTTATTATCTTCTTCTTTATTCTTCTTTTATTCAGTTCTTTCGTTTTCTTCTTTTTCTTACTTTTAAAGTTATAACAAAGTGCTATTGCGACTAGATTCGTTAATATAAATAAGTAAATATTAAATAGTAATCATGTATCATGTGGATTCATGAATTCGAAGTGAGTTTGTTTGTTTTGGTTCTTATGTCGGTGGTCACATTTTGGTTGTATGTCTCTTCTGCCCCGTGCTGGATGGTGTTCGCCGGTCGATCCTGGAAGGAAACAGAAAACACTTTTTTATATATGTGTAGTTTTATAAAATACACTATTGGACTGCTATATTTTTATTGCATAAATAAATAATATTCCTCAAAAAGAAACAGTCGTAATTATAAAAATTGAATATCTCAAAAAAATGGTAATGTTACAAGCATTTTAGAATACAGGAATAGAAAGAGACAGCTCAAACACGCAGTGACGTCAGTTATTAGTCCTTCAGTGCCTCATTACTATGGTACCTCTATGGTAGCATTACGTACAATCTCTTTGGCATGTGACGTCACAAATTATGACTTCATTCATAGTTAATTACTGGATTTGTTTTTTTCTCTAATCTGTGATTGCGGGGAACTAGTGTGAATTCTGTGGCGGGGAAGCTCCACACGATCTTTTTTTGCGAGAAAGGGACAGGCGATCTCCAGAAACATTGAAAGCGTATTTAATCCGATTTTACTTCAATTATTGCATTCATTAAATTTTTAATCTACATTATGATAATAATATTTACATGTTCATTTTTAATAGTAGTCAAATAGCCTGCCTATTATGCGAAAGGTTGTGCTTGTATGTATGTTTTGATACCGCTAAGCTCTAAAACGGCTGAACGAATTTTGATGTTTTTTTTTGTGGAGATACTTTGAGCCCTGGAGTAACATATAGGGTAATTCTTATTCTGGGAGTCCATATAATTCTTTTGGGATAATGTGATGATCGAGTAAAACCACGGGGCACAGTTAGTTTATGAGATGCAAAGACTATTTATAGTTAGTTCCCCGATTCTTCGACATAAGTAGCCTCCGATGAGTAGGTATCATGAAAGCTATCGGTTGATGATGATGATGATGATGATGATGATGATGATGGTGATGGTGATGATGATGACGGTAAAGACGACGACGATCTATCTCGTTTCTAGGAAATAATTTTGTGTTCACACGCATTTAACTCAATCCTATGTTATCGTTGTGTTTAGATAAGATTTCAGATAAACAGAGGAAGATGAACCCCTGTGCGTGCATTGTTTCATTAATTTCACAAATTACTACAAAGAAGTAAAAGTAAACACGAAGTCAGATATAAGATAAATGAGTTGTTAGACTTCCGACCGCAATGAAAGCAAATATGTTATTAATCAAAATCACATCGTGTGAATCTGAAACACTTCAAACAATGCAAAAAGTTTAAGCGAATTTCGAACTTTCGCTGAGCAAGTTCATTAATTTGAAAAAAGTTGTTTTCTATAGCAAAAAAAGATTGATGTTATTATTGGCATGAAGCCGCCAGTTCAGTTGATAAAAACCGCTTCAAGTACTAATTAATGCAGAATGTAAACATAAATAAATAGCAGACAGACAGAGAAATTCTCGAATTTGCTGCTTATTAAGTGTTGCCAGGTCAGATTTTTGAAATTACAGTGTTTTTACCATAAAAATACAGTAGATTGACATAAAAATACAGTAGATCATTAAGTTATTAGTAAAATCACGATGACTCCACATTTGTAGGGGATTTCCCGAGTAGTGCTGATACCAGCTAGCTAGAGCTAAACCACAGTGCGTTTCGTTTTACGCAGACAGATATTTTGTTTTTTAACATTAAAACTAATGTGTTTTTCACTTGCATTTTTACTGTATACTGTATATCTGTAATACAGCATACAATAGATTCCAGAAAATGCATTAAAATTACTGTGAATCTACTGTAATTACAGTGCGTCTGGCATCACTGGCTTATTCTACCTTTTTTTTTTTTTTTTTTTAACGGGCTTATGCTGTTTGTCTCTACCGACCTTTACAGCGTCACCGGGCGGGAGGGCAGGCGCTTAAGGCGCCCAACCGTCAAAAGTGGGAGGCAACTAGCACAAGGGCACCCCTGGGGTGCGAGCCTCGGCTTGGGCCGTTGCCGGGATAAGAGGATCGAGAAGGCTACGTCCACTGGAAGAGTGGACCCTATGGAAAGTGGCTTATTCTACCTTTAACTACCGTCAGGTATAATAAGGTGCAGAAAAATAAAGCGTTCATAATTTTATTTAGTAATCCGATATAAGTTTACTGGCATCAACTCAGCGAGTTCCCTAGTAAGCTGCCCTCAATTGACTAGGATCTACTGACTTGATCCACCAGTGGATTGAATACTAGGTACCCTGGAGTTCACTGTGATCCCCATTGGTCTGGGTGGATCCTGTAATACTACTACCCGTTAGGATCTACCATCTCGTTTGAAGTGGCATTGGACTAGTCATTTATGTCCCGCGAAACCGGGCAGACCGGCAGACATGTTCTTGAGTGGATACCACAAATTGGTAGACATAGCTGGGATTATAAAGCCCGTTGATAGCTCGTGAACATAATTTCTCATACAAACACGACTCACCTGCGCGGGCAGGGGGCGAGCTAACAAAATGAGACAAAGACATACGAAATTACAAAGAACAGAGCAGGATGGAACGTTTCTGTCATTTATTAGAAATTCATAGTATTTATTAGAAATTAGTGGTTGATATACACCACAAATTTTCGTATGAGGGGAAGTTGTATCATTGGTCAACTGGATTTATACTTAATGGCTGGGAATGATGGGTAAGTGTAGGTAATGTGTAGAGCAGTTAGCTAGCGCAACGACATAATTATGCAAGATCGTCATCAACAGCCTGAAGACGTCCACTGCTGAACATAGGCCTCCCCCATAGACCGCCACTTTGAGCGGCTGCTTGCATCCTGCATCCATCGGCTCTTCGCGGTTCTGACCAGGTCGTCAGTCCACCTAAGGTCAGTCGGTTATGCAAGATAGCTGACAGCAACTGGAAGAGTAGCACAGAAGAATGGGAGAGCCCAAAGCATCACAGATCCCATTCTTCGGCTTACGTCCAGCAGTGGACTGCAGACAATCAATGATGATTATTTTATGATAATGATTATGGGTGCATCTTACATCGAAACATTTCAGTAAAACCTTGTATAGGTCACAAGAGAACGTGTACCATCAGCTTTTAATCAATAAAAAAAAGTAATTCGCAAATTGTAAATTAAGTCTGCACCTACTGAAGACATCAATCACACTGACCCAGATGAGAAGTAAGAAACTACACACGGGCAATTTGTTTGTACAACTGCAACAACACATAATTATTATACATCCATGGAGAACTGTGTTGGCAAGATTAGATCTTTATAGGATATTTTTTCAGGCTAATTAGAAAAACAAATCATTTACGCAAATGATGCTGGAGTTAGCGTCCGATGTTCAGATTCAGACACTTTTCAATAAATCAAATGTAAAAGAACAATTTGATTGGTATTTATTTATTATTATTTATTTTAATTTGTTTAAGTACGTGCCTGTGTTTTTCATTTTGGAGACGATGCATGTAATAATTATTCTTTAGTTATAATGTTTGTAAAACCGTTAAAATTAGATTTGATCCGAAAAAATTACTTGTAATTTTGTAATTTGAAAGCTCACCAAGTTAAAAGCTTGTGTGTATTACAATACGGGTTTCTTTCCCACAAGTCCACAACAATATGACTTGATTTCACCAGGTTAACTTCCAGTAAATAACAATCGTATTCATTGTGCTTACCGATGCTTGCTCAAGTTCCCATCAAGTGTTGGAGTACATATACTTTAACTGACAAATAAGTAGCAACATGACAGGTGCGATATCTGATCATGTTGAATAGCTGTGAGATAAAGGCACGGTAGTAGAATGGTGAGGCAGTTCCGAAGGTTCTAGTATATTATACGAGGTAACAATACGATATAGTTAATTTGCAGCTGTCATTAAAATCCATGACTGGACTCTGAAATGAAAGATCAAGCTTAAAGAATCCAAATAAGCTTCAACAACCAATGGAGCGATGAAATACGCAAGGTAATTGAAGGTAGTCTAGAGCAGATGACTGAGAGATCGTGGCGTGAGAGATTTAGTCATTTAAAAATAAGAAACATATCAAACAAACATAACGTGACTTGCGCCACTTTGGGAGCACAGTATGGCGCCGATGCTACCCACTATGCATACAAACCTTGACTTGGTTACACTAAAACAACAAGAAATCGTATATACTCTATGGTGCTCGCCATACACGGCGGATACAGGCGAGCGCCCCCTGCGCCCCCCGGCTGTATCCGCGCCTTCTGGCAGGACTAGTATGGAACGCCCTGCGGGCAAGTGTAGCTACAAACAACCACTCTTCGCTTAGTCTCTTTCTTTTAACAATATCCTATAGGAATTTGGCATTTTACAGGCCAATAGATTTTATTAACGTCAAGGCGTTTGTTTTATGACATAATACTGACTCTAAGCTACAGGGTCGTATGTCTCTCAAGATCGTATGTTAGATTAACCTAATGAGTGTACTTGTTAAAAAAACAATGTTTTACCAAAAACGACACAATGGTTAACTAATCAGAGAGAAAGTGTAATAACATGAGATAATACATCCGCTATTGGATAATTAAAAGTGAAATTCATTACATTGGTGAGGTAATTAACTACAGCTATTTTGTAATGGAAAACAAAAAAGGAATTGGGGAAAGAACAACAAAAGAAAAGCATTATAATCAAACCGATATAAGAGAAATATGTAAAATCCTTCAGTCCTTGAATGTAGAACTTGACCTTTACGAGAATCTAATCGATATAGAAACAAACCGAATTGATTGAGGTTAGGGCACAATGATAGCTGATTATCAAAAGCATATTTTACCAGTAAAATAATGGATAAATAATGTTAGGTATTGGAAAATTATTGTGAGAAATTAATAAAGTATTCGGTTATTATTCGGACTTCAACCGAATATTCAGCTAAATACCTTAAATGAAAAAAACATGCCGAATATGCCGAATACAAATAATTACCGAATATTCGGCGCATCCTTAATTTCTACCAATCTCTACTATTATCAATTATTTTAATTAAAATTTACTTACATCCAAATACGTTTTCGGACGTATTTGGAATAACCCCCCTGTAAATAAATGCTGAACGAAATTAGGGCAGTAAAAATTGATAGCTTTGCTGGCATTAACCAATTTATTAGAACTTATAAGTACGGTAAAATTACAATGATACTTAATCCCAATTTATGCAGGCGGTGCTACAGGGCGCAGTTAGTCACAGATGATACAAAGGAGCATCCACTTGTTCCACAGCCATGATTGAACTTAACCTTCGCGTATCGAATCGAAGTTGAATCGAAATCGAAGAGAATCGAGTCCACTCACGCACGCACTGCTACAATGGTGCAATTATCTCGGATCGAAAGGATATCACGACAGGATGCTATGAAATGTACTGCTTAACTCATACAGGCTGTTGTTATTTCACTTAAAATACTTAAATGATTCTAAAATTCATTTTTTATTTATTTTCTGATAAGGTGGAACGTTTCACTAGCGCGGCAAATTCAAATGTTCTTACATTCTATTTATTTCCGCAAAATTAGTTTTCATGTAATCACGTTGAGTAATTAAGCTATTATTGGCAAAAGAACGCAAGAACATTTGAATTTGCCGCGCTAGTGAAACGTTCCACCTTAAGGTGTCGACGGCCAAAAAGTTTTTGTCTAAAGAAAAATGTGTCATATTCTTCAAAAAGTTTAAGGTAAACCAACACATTTGTATAAGTTATGAATAACCAAACAAGAGAGTGTGAGACAAGCAATTACCAGTGTTTGTTTAACCATATTCTGTTAAAGAAAACTTTAAATGGTATTTATTATTTATCAATTTGCATTATGCAAATATTTGCTTGAATTTGGATTGACCGGATGCAAATAAGTGATCTTTATTTTAATACTTTCACTGAACTAAAATCAACTTAGCTGAAGGCAAAGAAATCATGTTTTATTTCTCACGCTTCTCATAAATTGAGCGTAAGTAAATATATGTATTGTTACGCCGTCAATAAACTTTCGATCTTAAGCCATAAATGTATTGAAATCGATTAAGATAGACATTTAGATAGGAACCTCTAAAACTATGTCAAATTCTACAACTGGTAGTTGAAAAGTTTTATGTTGCCTATGTGTTTGAGTGAGTACAAATAATTATGTCTTATCTTTATGTTGTGCACATTTAACAACTGTAAAGTTATGAAAGCAAATACCAATAATTTATTACATTTTAAGTTACGACTTTCTAATCCACTGTAAATGAAAACTAAATTTTTGGAATTCAGATTCACGTCCTTGTGTCTAGCTAGGTACCTAAATTATGTCATCTGATTTGTGAAGTTATGACCGAAATAATTAACACTATTATTTACATAATCTTGTTTTTAATCACCACTTCTGTTACCCTTAATAATACGAAAGTTTATCCGGAAGAACAATAAGTACTTCTGGTCTGACAAACCAAATCTGATAACATCCTGTATTCACATAGACAATCAACGGTCCAGAGTAACACTTGTGAAGCAAGACGAATCCTGTCCGAGTCCGGCGTCTCGGAACAAAAAACCTTTGGGTTTTTTAAAGGCAGGAATGTGATGACAAGCCCCAAATGTAATAGGATTGAGGATTCGAAGGAGTATCCCGAGAACGGTAATAGAAACATAATGTTTATGACTATTTTTGTTCTATAAAATCTACCTACTTGTGGCAAGGGTGGTCCGATGGTATACCTAGTAGTTTTTGTTGATCTTTGAAAGACTGTCTATATTTTCGAGTTTATAATTTGTTTAATTATCTCTAAAAGAATGACGGCATATAAAATTCAGATGAGATTAAAACGCGGTGATATCGTTACCATATTATAGTAAAAAAATACACGAATTTGGGTTACTGTTTCTTTCGCGATTCGAACACAGGTACATAGTTATTTGCTTACACCAGGACTTATTGCAAATTCAATTTCAATTTTAATCATTTATATGCGGTAAAACACATTTTTATTTAGTTCAACGTTTCGACGAAGTTGTATTGGCCATGGGTACGAGTAGACTGGAGATATATGCCGGGTATTAACGCCAGCATGATTCTCTGACATGAAAAACGATTCAGCCGATATGCCTTTACCTTACGCCACTACGCCACACATTATTTATCAAAGTCAATTTCATTCAGACGGTCACAAAATCTCATTTTCGCTTTCAATAAGTCGTCTGTTATGCATCGATATCGTATCATAATCGTTATGAAACGTGACAGAGCTTATGCCATGTTCAAAATATTGCTCGCATACATTTATCAACGTCATGTTACGATTCATTTTCACTTTCAGTAATCAGTTTTCAATTGGTTCTTCACTTGACTCTAAAGCGCGGAGGTCTTTATGAGAATTAATGGCGTGACGAGCTTGTCGTTCACCTGATGTTAAGCGACTCGGCCACCCATAACAGTCTACCCTTCTTTCTTCTTCCGTATTAATAAGATTGTGTTACAAATCACAAATTCAAATTATTGCCATTTTAGGGGTTATTAGAATATTTATTTACATAATCATCAACAGCCTGAGGACGTCCACTGCTGAACATAGGACTCCCCCACAGAGCGTCACTTTGAGCGGCTGCTCGCCTCCTACATCCATAGGCTCCTCGCGGTTTTCACCAGATCGTCGGTCCACGGCCTACGCTGCGTCTTACGGTTTGCATTTTGGCATTAAAATCACACAAACAAGCAATTAAAAATCAAACACAGACGACGGTTCAGTTCTATTCCTACCTATAATAGATTATGGCATTGATATCCCTTCGTTACAATAATTTACAATTTAATTTTATCTTCAGATAGTTATGATCATTTATGACCGAGGCCTATAATCACCGAATTTCACGGTTCGTTTAGATTTAAATGCTTTTAGATTGATGCTAATTGAGCAGTTAAAAGATATCTTCGACCATTAAGATCTAGTAAGATTAATGATACATTGATAACAAGAAGAGAAGCAGACGTTCACAGTTCACACGCAGGGTGAACTGCAATGCAACCAAGAAGGTTTTATTACCAATTTGTGAGAGACTACCTTAACATTTCTATAAGGAGATCCATAGAGTTCTAAAACAACAACAACGCAGCTGAGACTACTCTTAATCAGGATCAGATAGTCTGTTGTAATCATTTAACTACTTGTGCCGTCCCTACAAACAATATCTTGCTGTTGTTAAAAGAAGAACTGAAAAATCCACGATTTGGTTTTTTTTAATTACCTTTCTAAGGACACTTGGATTTTTAAGACGAATATAACGATACCTTAACTTTCGAGATCCATCCTGGAAGATACGGGGTAATAAGGAACGCCACCGGTGACGCTGTAAAAAAGTTCGGTTCGGTTACCTGTTTTTGAACGGGTTAATACTGTTGGTCCCTACCAACAGCATAAATTAAATTTACAAACAAATAAATAAATACGTGTGGACATTTCACACAGCGCCATCTAGCCCCAAACTAAGCATAGCTTGCACTATGGGAACCAGATAACTGATAGAATACTTAGATACTTTTTGTTCGTAAATACATACATAGAATACAATTAACACCCAGACACAGAACAAACACCTATGTTCATCACACAAATGTTTGTCCTGAGTGGGAATCGAACTCAACCTATCAATAACCACACAAGGCACCACCACAGAAAGCAGAGCCACTACTACCAACTGTGCTAAAAGAACATACAAACATAATTATAAGATACGCGCGAAAAACAACCCTTCCTTGGCAGTCGGGAAAAAATTGTGATCACGTTTCTGGGAAGAGAAGCAGAACTGAGGCCGGCTTGTTTATGTGGGCATAGATTAATAATCCTCTATGTATGTGGGTGGATTTAACAAAATATCAAACAGTGCATCTAATTTGTTCAAGCATAAATGTATGCAGACTTTTTTGCGTTGATAACATTAATTTATCCATTAATTGAAGGGAATTAAAATTAATATTTACGACTCGTGAAGGCACTGGAAGAATGTCAACATTCATCATCAATAATACCTTTTACATGTCAATACGGAAATGAAAGTGTTAAAGGCAAATATTTAAATAACACTGAACATTATACTATTTATATATAAAGGGTGCTGCTAAAGACTATGATAAAAATATAAAAAGCTTAACCTATACAATCGATTTTGATCCATATATTAGAGTCACTGGAGGTTGAAATTAGAGTAAACAATTTAAACGGTGGTAGTAACATCGATAAAAATATCAACAAGTAAACCTCACCAAGCAATTTTGATCCGTATCGTATAGGTTAGGAAGTGGAAATTGCAGTAACAGAACAAAATAGTAGGGTCCAACCGTGACTAGAAGTGTTTACCATTACACTGACGTCTATGACCGAAATTCTATTAGCTCTGAACACAAGGGTCATGATCATGAATGAATGAAATGAGAAAGCAATATTGGTGTCGAACACGATATTTATGAAGATTATCAATTTATTACTAGTAGACAGACAGATCCGTATAACAAGGCTGTATATGGCTAAGAAAGTGATAAGTGTTAAGAAAGTGTAAGATCATAAGATGGTGAAGCACGAATAGAGTTTGCTCACAAGTAAACACACACGGTGTACCGCAACAAAATTGTAAGACGAATATTTAAGTAATTAACCAATCAATCTAATTTGGAATTTGCTACAACCTATTTGACCAATTAGAGCAGTGCGGCGCCGGCAACCTATCCCATCAGCGCAATTTCTGTAAATATCCATTGGTGAAATACTCACTGCACTTAACACTTACTAGCATGTTTTTTGTACTTTACTAGTTATTCTGCTTCTTCTTCGTCACAAACATACATCAACAACCATAAAAACATACTTGTGTCACTCAGAAATAGCGTAGCTTTCGATCAGTGATGCAACATACCGAATCAATTCAGTAGGTTCAGAAACTTTAATGTACATAGTACATACTGACAAATAACTTTGTAAACCACTTTTATTAGTATAGAAACATAAACAGATAGGTACTCACAACATATTTATTGCTTTCCCTTGAAATCTATCTAAGGCGTAAGGCTCATTTATCACTTTTTGTAGACACCTTTTGTATAATTATCAAAACTTTGGTGTTGCATTCTCTAAAGCTAAACAAAATTAAAATAACTTTAGCTTTTTCATTTCCCCTTTATAAGAAGTAAGTTTAAGTAAGTATCTAAGTTTATACTCTAAGTTTTAAAGCTTTATACATGTAGATTGTAGAATCAACACCAACACCATTAGCTTCAATGTTTCGCAAATCCACAAAATAAGATTTTTGGGTCTGGAAATTCCATTGCGTGTATTTTTTTATGTGATTGAATGACGTGACGAGCAAGTCGTTCACCTGATGTTAAGTGACACGGCCGCCCATAACAGTTGCAGTGTCACCCGGAACTTTAAAACAATAAAGTTTCGCGTGACACTGCACTGCGCACGTCATCCTGAGACATCACCCAGTCTAGTAATCAGATTACTAGACTGAGTGATCAGATCATAAAGTCTCATTTGCCCAGTAATTTCACTAGCTACAATGCCCTTCAAACCGGAACACAGCCGTGCTTGCACACTACTGCTTGGCGGCAGAATAACTGGCAAAGCGGTGGTACCTACCTAGACGAACTTTGCAGAAAAGTCCTACCACCTAGTAAAAAAGTACTTGTTGCGGTAATCTACCAGTACGTTTTCTTGCTGAAAGTTGGGCAACGTTAGCATATTTCGTTACTCCCAAAACACCAATATATTCCCAGAACTTTTCGTTGTATTTATGAGTGAGGGCGGTAACCCTTAGCTAAGGGTTGAATTATGAACAGTTTTACTACGTTCCACCCCGGGGACTGCGACACGCAATGGTATTCAAATAAGCTTCCTCTTGGGCTTTCATCTTTATTGCTCGAAGGTCTAATTAGGGAATATGAAAATTTAATGATTTGATATTATTAAACAAAAGTTCATAAATTAAGGCACGAAAAGAGAAAACCAGGTATCACAAGACTGCAAGGCTGGCAGGCGGTAGCACAGGAGACAGGACTGAAGTGACGGCTCATAATCAGAGACCACAGACCTAATTTTTGACCACTCCGCCATCCTTAATTTCATTCCAAGCTAAAAAAGTGATGGTTATCTGAACGATAAAATAACTTTTAAGATAAAATTTAGAGATGTTTGTAGAAGTGAAAAAACGTAAGCCGCACAACTTATAAGACAAGGTACCAACACTGAGTTTAAACCGCATTCCAGAACTGGTACACGATGCAAATGAAGTGCATAAAAACCATCGCTCAAGAACGGTGGAATGAGGGATTCTGATGAGCCGATGGACATGCCTAAGGACAAAATTGTAAGTTCACAAGTAATATACTATTGGGTGGATGACATTCTCAATCCAATTCGTGCTAGATCAGCAGGGTATAATAGATAGGTCACATAAAACAAACGATACGAGATCAACAGACTGAAAAACAGCAGTGGGAACATACATAGATACATCGATCGATGTTTATAGGTGATGATCTTAAATTGTTCTTCACTAAACATATGCTATATCTATCTGAGCAAAGGCTGAGATCTAGTAGAAGCTATTCAGCGTCGCTTACACAAATTTTCAGCAATTACAAGATTGCCCTAAATGCCACGAACTTGTCTATTACGTATGGGAATTGCTCGTGTTCATGAGGATTTTTCTACTCTCTCTCTCTCTCTCTCTCTTTCTCTAAAATTTTACCACTACGCCATTCATCATCAACAGCCTGAAGACGTCCACTGCAGAACATAGGCCTCCCCCAGAGCGCGCCACCTTGAGCGGCTGCTCGCCTCCTGCATCCATCGGCTCCCCGCGGCTTTCACCAGATCGTCGGTCCACCGAGTGGACTATGCCGCTATCCCTGGCTAATCGTATAATCAATCATAGAATCGACCATTCGTCGGAGGCACGCGCACGCCGAACACCTGCCGAATACTAAACTATTTTATGCTTTGGATTACAAATCGATTCTTTATGATAATTGAGTTCTACGACCGGAACGGAGGATCGAATCACAAGGGTTTTGGCGATCCATATAAAGAATAAATACAATAAATGGCTCAGCTAATGCAATGCTTAAATCAAGCAAGATGGACGCAGTATTTATGTTTGAGATAGATACCTAGATAAATACAGGGAATAAAAGTAGCCAACAAGGGCACACTGTACTGTTTTGTGGTCAAATGCTTTGCCTATATAACTATTAAAAAAACTGATAGTAAAGAGTTATCGCGGGGTACAAAGAAAAATAATATCCTTCTAAACAGACTAAGCCGACTTCAAAAGACTTAATTTCATACAGAGAAGAACTTGGAATATTATTTCTTCTTTGAGATGTTAAAACCGATTACCGATTTTGATGAAATTTCTATGAGACCAAGAGGGATATCTCCCGTCAATAAAAGGTGATTAAAAAGTTTCTCTATAAAGCAGTTAGCGATACTACTAAATACAACGTTAGTACAATTAATCATTGTTTAATTGAAACATTTACGACACGTGTATGTGCGTGACAAATGGTTCTACAACTATGAATAATGTCAATATATTTACAAAATAAATGGTTTTGTAACGGTGTAATTGTTAGGTAACAACTATAACAACGAAGATTGATTGTGTATTGAAGCATTTCGTAATACCTATTGTTTTAGAATAAGATTATATAATTTGAGTTCATATGCCTACATGTTTATGCACACTGTCAATCTTGACTCCACAAACTCCACATAGACTTGAGAATACTATAATTTTATTGTTAAACTAGAAATTGTAGTTTGGGAAATTACCCAAATTATACGCGCTTAGGCGCTTTACCGTTGCCTTCCCACAAAAATTGTAAAATGCTTAAAATGACAAAAATGAATAAGCATAGATAAGTACTCATTTCAAATTCTAGACGAAGCATGGCCGCTCATCAAATACCATAAATATTTTTGACCGAGGTTGATTTATAGGACAGAAGACTAGGAGACGATAAGATAATATTAGAGATAAAGATTTCAGTTTGTAAACGAACATTCAAATCAGACAAAGGGGGTTCAATTTAATTTTTACCAAAAACACCATCTGTAAAATTAATAATCATTACTATAATCATTACTGTAGAATAGAATAGAACCCCATGTTTAGGATATTAAAAATCCTTTAGCCTGTATAGTTAAAGGAAACGCAACAAGTCTCCCAGGGCTTACGCGTACTCGCCTCGTCAACCCAACTTATGCCTTACCGAGCCGTGATAACATCAGACAAATCCAAGAATAAACGCATTCGTAGAAATGTCGATTCAACGGCGGTTGTTAAAGTTTCGAGGAAGCTGATAACAGACTACGGCGGAATCTAACATGTTTTCTGTTTGACGTTCAAGCTCCTAAACTAAACATATATTTGAAACGATTCTGGATATTCATAAATCTTCAGGTAAATGACAATCAATCATATCAGTTAAGATTGAAATAGAATACAAAAAATCAAAACAAATAAGTATCGCAGAGGGAAAGAAGGCGTACACACAGGGAAAAAACGAGGTATATTTTAAGAAATCTCAACGAGTAATAACCAACTTAACTTGTACGATAAAAATATAGCTAATAGATTTCGCGATACAGAATATAAGAAGTCTAGGTTTAGAAATTGGAAATTTTTAATTGTAACTTCAACTATACCTTGCCTATCCAAATGAAGTTTAACCTTCACGCTTCTTTCGTTCCGGACAAAATGAGAAGATCCATACTTTCAGAATTCGCTTCATGAATTGCCATGAACTTCAAACACAACCGCCCTAAAAGAGTAGGTAGCAGAGTTGTTTTTAAATCTCACGGAACATATTAGTCATGCGCATATTAGGTATTCCACTCAAGTGTCATGGCGATAATGGGCGGCAAATCTTTTATCCGCGTTACTGTTGGTATGGCAATAAAACTGGGAATGATAACTTTAAACTTAATATTATGAAATGACAATGTGAAGTACAGCTTGCTGTATTTCCACTAGGTAGCTTGATTATAGAAGAGTCACATGTAAAAGTGAGTCTTGAAGAAGATCATGGGTTGCGCAAAGTACCTACCTAATATAGTAAAATCTATATCTAATATCTCTAAAAATACTTCATCATACCTGTCTAACATTTCAACGCACCTTTAAGACAGGTGACTAATGGAAACATAATATTAAAGTTAAAGATAACGAATAAGAAATGACTTGGAAAATAGTTTGTTTGTTATACAAGGCTGCAAAGTTAAGTTTTTGGCGCGAGTACTTGAATTGAAACCTTGTTCAAATGAAGAATCCTGAGCGTAGAGAAGGTTTCAAAGGTACGAGACGAGACGCAGAAAAACTTTGCTGCCGAGTGCAACACAACTTTTCACCTCACTACAGCGAGGAAAATGCATGAAAAACAGCTAAAAGGCTAAGAAAAGATTAGTTTTTAGCTTATTAATTTAGCTATGGGTGGCGGTAACGCTTAACATCAGGTAAACGACTAGCTCGTCACGTGATTCATGGAAAATTAAAGAAAAAGTGTTTTTCATCCATTTTCCACGCAGTCACCGTGTTGGATAGCGTATTGGTTATAATTATACTCTTTGGTGCTGGACAGTGCGATTATTCTAAAAATGAGGTTGGTGAACGAGAAAAAGTTGGTATCTTTTAGGAGGTAGTCTGTGGTATTAATGAGTTTTCAGTGGACTGGCAAGAAGGTTAAATTCAGATCTGTGATTATTACAATTCTTGACGAGAAAATTGTTGAATAGAAACGTTCGAATTTTAAAAACACTTTCCACGCTAGAGATTAAAATGCGTTTTTGCGCCCAGATTTTGAATGACAAAGAGAATCTTTCCGAGCTAGTGAGGTGAAAAAAAATTGTTTTTCAAGTAAATAACGTTAGCAGCAAACTTGAATACTTATTTAAAGAAAATGAAGACAAATTCGCAAATTGACAAACACCCGTGAAGTTGATTTAACAATCTGTACGCCTCATGGTCCGTTGTAAATTCAACAACATTATTATCTTCGCCTTAAAGCTTTGTCACTATAAAAAAGTTACAAGTTATCTTATTTACCAAATTAACTCACATTATAAAATATACGGCGATAAGAGCCTATAAAAAAGAAATTGAAATATCTTATCACTACGCAGTAGAATTAGGGATTTCTTTAATTTCTAGGGGAAATCAAAAAACAGCTTATTGCGATAGAGTCCGTATTCGTATAGTACAGCAAGTATTTGCATATTTTGCACTGGACGGTAAACATTTACCTAACAGAAGTTGCAATAATGGTCAGTGGTTAGCGGATGATTCATCGTTGACCGCTGTTTCGTAATCAGACGAGAAAGATATCGTTGACACCAAATACTGTTGCTACTTATTACTGAGATGGAATTGGTAATCAAATTATTTAGCTAACATTAACAATTATAATTTTTCAATTAGAATTTTTCATATTTTTCTTTCATATGTTGGAAGCGTTTTAAATTAAACGTATGTGGAGTAAAACTTTATTTTTAAACATGCGAAGTACAATTTTAAACTACTAAATAACTACTACAATCACATTAACTACTGCTACCTACACTCTAATTGATTATCTCTTTGATTACTCATGTGATTCATTTCTCAACCTTAAACGATTAATTTATATGCTATCACGACTTTTGTTTATTTCTTCTTCATTCAGATATATTCGTTCTCTCTTCATCAATAAACCATATTTTATACAACGTCATCAACATTATTAGATTGCATAATCATTGACTTTAATACTACCCGACTTAGTTATTCTGATTTATGATGACGATTACAATCATCATTAAACACTGAGGTTCCGCCTTGCTTAACCTCAGCCTCCTTCAAGGTCCGGGTAAATCGCTATTTAGAACAGTCTAGCTTTTTAACAGCAGTATTAACTTGTGTCATTTTGATTAAAATGGAGGGACAGCCAAATGGAGGGAGCCGCCTAGAAACCACAAAGCAGGCAAAGGATCCACTAAATTACTCATTGTATGTATTTCTTACATTTCAACTATATGTTATGGATTGACGGTCGCTTCAAGCATGTTTTGAGGATGTGTCATAATAAATTCCTGGTACGGCCATGTCAAGAACGGCGCCGGGTAAATAAATAATAATACCCAAGCCGGTTTCTTTAACTAATCGGTTTAAAGTAATGTATGTATGTTTGATCATACAATTTATGAGCGATAAACGCATTCATATCTTGGAATCAAGTAAAAGAATTCAAGTTATGAAACGAGGTTTACTGCAACAATGATTCAAGGTTACAATCTCGTAATAACAACTCTTATAAAAGTAAACTTAAGAGATAACTCTTTACTTACACTTACAAAAGCATCTGAAACGAACCATTCTATTTTTAAAACAGAAAACGAACCAATAAAGATGAGCGAGTTACAAGTAGGTAGACCACCAGCGAGATGGGCAGATGATTATTGTTAAAATGTGTTCAACAAATTATCATTTAGAGTCTAAATTAGACTGATTTTAAACCGTTGTAATATTGATCGACAAAAACTAAAATGATGTTTGAGATGCCAAGTATTATTTTTTCAGTTGTCATAGATATCAAAAACGATCTGGCGCATAACAAGATAACTAGCATAACATTTTACGCATAGGATATCAAATGTCGACAAGTCAGGAGAGTTCAGAAACACAAAAGATATTTGATACCCTCGCGCAGTCGCCGGGTGGAAACATTAAAATCCGTTTGAAAAGAGTTTTTAGAGCGAGTAGCGGTAACTGCATAAATAAATGCATGGCACTCTCTGATGCTTAGTTTGTGCAATTGCATTGTGTTTCAAATGAAATTAATGGCTTGAAATGATACGTATAATTTATAAATAATTTGATTTATTTATTTAGACTAGTTTACGGTTTAAGAAAATAAATATATTGAATTCTACAACGGTGGGTGTAGCTTAGCTACCCAGTAAGTTCAGTTTTTTTAGTATCCAACCAATAAAAATGGATCTATGGGATCTGTAAGTATACATTTACTTAACTATAACACAAAGATCAGATTTTTTGCCTAGAAGCGCTATGCCATGCTACGGCTTGTTGAGTATTGAACTAATAAAGCAAATTTTAATTACCTACTTAGAGTCGTACCATTGAAGTTAGTTTCAGTAATTAACTCTGATTTGTATCTTTGTTTCTTTATCACGCATTATCATGCGTATGCGGAAACATCAGATAATGAATTCGTAAACATACATAAGTACTTACATAAAGAATTTTACCCCTAACTGTTCCTGCTTTGTTACCTAGATAAATAATTTAACTATAACAACGTATACTCTTATTTTTATTTGACTCTGTATTTATACAGAGTCAGTCAAAATAAAATAAGTCAATGGTTTGTAAACTTAGACATATCATTATATCGAATCATAATCATAATTATCGAATTTATTTAAAATATAGTAACTCCATTATCATATGAATATGTATATGTAGGTAGGTATATAATATAATGTAATTATATATTTAAATATTTAAATATGAATGTATTATTAATATTTATGGTAAAGATAGGGTATAGTAATATATATTTATGAGTCTTAGGCCCGATTTCACCAACGTTTATTCCAAGTATACGGCTGGCTATTCGTTATTCTTGGATACAGCTAATTGACAAATGAAATGACACAAAAAAGACGCCATTTTGATTGTATCCAAGGAATAAGTCTTATTCCTTCACAAAATTGGTGGTATAATGGCTATATTCGCGGAACTCGGTTGTTCTCGGAATGTTATACCTGGAATAAAATTTATTCTAGTTTGGTGAAATCGGGCCTTAGTTTATTAACGTGTAAAAATATATATACTTTGTATATTTAAGCTGCGTTGTCTGCCACATAAATTTCTATGTTACACCCAGGTTAATTGGAAGATAATGCTCTCTAGCATTAAGTTCGCCTATGTACCTACATTTGTTGTTTGTGCAATAAAGCATTTTCTATCTATCTATCTATATCGGAAAATATTTGTCTTGTGTAGTTAAATAGTATAATCCCAGAGTACAAATAGGACCATTCCAGTCCCCATCTTTTCCCGTGGGTGCCATAAGAGCCGGCTAAAGAAATATACGTATACCCAGAAAATGGGCAGGATCATTCTCTTCAGTTCAGCAGTAGACGCTAAAAGGCTAAAATATCGTTCGCTTTGAAACTATTGATTTCAACTATTTATGTTTGAGCAGAGGCACTGTGTACATATCGATCCAAGAAAATGCCGTTACAGAGTCAAGGTGGAGAATGCTAAATAACACATGAGCATTAAAAATTCACGAAGGACAGGCGCGCTACCTTGTTGTGCAAAAACGGAACGTTAGGCGATCGTGTTGTTTTCCCACGCAAAAATGCAGACTATCATGATTACGAATGCATTTGATAACTATGCTTGAAAGAAATATATGAAGCTTCTTCATATCATACATTTAGAATGTTAGCAAGGCACGGTCAATGGCGTCGCAGCCACATGTAGAAAAAGCCTGGCAAATAATAGCTCGAGAAAGAGATTTGGCGTAAGAGAAAGAATGCATATATGTCCTTTATGAGGTGATAATGACGATGATGATGACCTAAATTAAGATTTTAAAATAGTAATGCAAGAATGTGAATTTATAACCAAAAGGCGATTAACAATTTAACATCAAACCGTAGAAAAAGTATGTGGAATTTGTAACACTTGGCAGTGTACCTGACAAAGCAATATTCATAGCACTTTTTTAGAATGAACCAATACTTAATAGTAATACTAACTCTTGTATAACAATTCCTGATTAACTACATTAATCAATTTGTATTTCCGCATACATGTTTACTTTGTTAACCGTTTTAAATATTTTGAGCTATAATCACATACTTTATATTTATGCTTTTGTACTAGTCACTTACTCACTGCCTGCTTCTAGTTTATTTCCTGTTACTATTTGATAAATTTATGAACCACAATAAGTAATTGTAGTCTCTGATGTATAATCTTTAAAGAAAACCTTGTGAGAACGTCACATTGGTAGCATATTGAAGTTAAAGACGACAAGCTATACAAAATTTATCATAAAACATACAATAGCCAATAAAATGGCGATAAAGTGGAAGGTGTGAAGCGGAAATATGAAAACAATGCCAAAGATGCAATATAACACTGCACTTGATCCAATTTCTCATTGTCATTGACATTTTCTTGCAGTTCGGTGAAACGCAGAATAAAATTAGGTATTTATGACGGAGAATGCACAATGAGAAAGCAATAAAGTGATGCGCAGACATTCTGATGGGAGTCTCATGAGCAAAACGTGACTCAGGAAACGAGAAATCAGCCCGTGATACAAACAATCCGGCGATGGGACAGATTGTGAAAATGAATATCAGATTTGACAAACCACGAGAGTAAGATAAATGGAGGGATATTATGATACAGATATGACGTTAAATCACTATGCGATTAAATAATGAAGATTTGTAACGCCATCAAGACTGATTAACATCTAGATAAGAATACTATATTCTATATTGAAGGTGTTTGTAAACAATCGGCCTCAGTCTAATCGACGATAAACTAAATGTACCTAGGTCTGTAGACTGACAAATTCACCTAATTTGTGAAGTAGTAAGGTAAAGAGAGTTAGATGTGGCAGAAATATCTAATTATACTCTAGCTCTGCTTTATGCATAAATCAAACTTAGTATTACTTCTGCGAACAAGTAGACCTCGATCTTGACAACCTCGTGTGCTTATGCATGACACATACTCATATTCGAAATTCTTGTGTAGATTTTAGTACTGAAATATTATCAAAATCGGCCGGTAAATGACGCTGCAGCATTACTTACTTCTGGAGAAATAACGCTACAATCAATTATTCAAAAAAAAATTCTATGAAATTGTAGGACCTATACCAAGGTACCTACTACCTGTACGTGAATTCCAACATGGATATATTTGGCGAGATGAAATCAAATTTTGTAATTATTGCAAAATTTCACTCGCTTGGTCAAAAATTACTAAACTACCACACTAAACTTTACATACTAGGCTTGTTACGAAGACATATTATTTAATAGAAACAATTTTTTACTTAACACTTCATGTATTATCATTTATTTTCTATCATTGCTCTTTAGGTGTTGGCAATAAAATGACCAACTTATGAAATACTCTACCGCTTGCCTCTTGCGTCATCTCATGCCTTCCCATTCTCAGTATCGGCGACGACAATATTACAAATAACAGTTAAAACTTCAGTTTAATTAAATGCTAAATTAGGCCACAGCTAGACTAGATCTCGATTGCGATTCGGTTATTCGGTTACCTAACGTTATAGTATGCCTTAGGATAAAAAATGAGAACCAATCAAGGCCAGTAATCAAACGAATAATAACAATCATTTGTTAATAGCCATAGTGATTACTGAAGCTTCTATCACAAACCTTCTTTGCACTTTGTAAAATTTAAGTAGTTGGTAATGAAGTCATCCTCACGTCATCTGTTTCTCGCCTAACCTCATTCAAGATTTTACTCTAACCAATCACATACAAGCCTTATGTCACATACAAGTAAGATACAATAACGGTCTCTATATTCATTACTTTAAGGCAAAATAAGCTTTCCTCTACATTGGAGGGAATCGAATCCACCTCAGTGGCATCATAATCCATTTTAATGTTACCTCACTGGCGCCTACACCGCGAAGGTCACTCATTTGCTTGCACACAAAACTACGTTCTTTTGTTGTTGCTTGTATTCTTTTGTTGTGATTGTGAATAGTTTCAGGCGTATCAGGTTTGTATTAACAAAGATTTTTGTACAAGTCGGTTAGATTAAGTACGACAACAATGCTTATTTGACTAAGAAAAGATGATGAGAAAGGATAAAACTTACGAAAGGATGTCCTCCCAAGCGATAGCAGCGTAGCATTTATTGATGTGAATAAGAACATTTACCTGCAACAAAAGAAAACAGTAATGAGGAACTATTTAACAATGAAAAAGCATTTAAAATTGCATAACATTAAGAAGTAACAAAATATCTTAAGCACCATAAAACACATAAAATTAAATAATAATCAAATAATGAAACATTTTGATTGATCTCCGTTCCAGCAGCTATGGTGGCATTTAGCTACTTCCGGTAAGCTTTCTAAACGGACATCTATAAACCACACGGTCATTCATCATGGAATCATTATCTCTAACGACCTCTAGACATAATAAATAAAAGTTTTATTATATGCGCCCATAATGATGCTTGATGAAGTTAATCGATGTCTAAAGTTGGTTTAAGTGTGAAGAGCATATTATAAGAGAAGAGCATCATCGTCATAACATATTATAAGTTAAGACCATCAGCAGAGCCATACGCTAAAAACTTCCAAATTTTGAGCATGTCCAGATGAATCGGATTTTTAGATTTCCAGAACTCCACTAGTGACTCAGTTACAGCATCAGCAGTGAGCACACCACCAAATAAATACGTATATAGGTGGCATCCATGTCACTGGACGTCCCGTCCATTGTCTAGTATAAAGTAAATTGTATAGGCATATACTTGTCTATGCTTTATGTTTAAGACGATGGACTAGCCTCTAGCGTCTTCTGAGCTAACTATGCATATACGGCTTACTTATTAGTACTGTTAGTCTAGTTACAGCCTTAGTCAGCTTTTGTCCTTTTTGACATTTGAATATTGAAAGCGATCGAAAAAGACAAAAGATGGTGTAACTAATCCAAAGCTACAACGCGTTTATTAATAAGGATAAGGATGATTATGTACTGGGTGGCGCAAAAGTAAAGACCCTATTTGGTTCAGCTATAACATTTTTTCTAAATTAGAAAACTAGATTTAGGTTTTTTTAAATGTATATTTGTGCCATTAAATTTCGTACCATTAGGATTTAAAGATGATGTCTTTTAAATGGTGACCTCCAGAGTTGATACACATTTGAGCCCTATTTATGACATTTTGCATAACTTGCCGTAACACTTCCTGCGATATGTTCGTTATTTCTTGACGAATGTTTTCTTTTAGAGCTGCGAGAGTCTGTGGCTTGTTCACATACACCCGAGATTTCAAAAAACCCCAAAGAAAGAAGTCTGGACTGGTCAGATCGGGTGATCTTGCAGGCCAAGGCAAATCGCCAAAACGAGAGATAACTCGGCTTGGAAAAGCGTCCCTCACTAAGTCCATAGTGTCGCGCGCTGTGTGTGCCGTAGCGCCGTCTTGTTGAAACCAGATGTGCTCCAGCCCCAATTCGTCCAAACTGGGTATCAAAAACTCACGTAACATGGTTCTGTAGCGTTCTCCAGTGACAGTTATCGCATTGCCTCCAGCGTCTTCGAAAAAATAAGGTCCGATCACTCTGTCAACACAGATGCCACACCATACAGTAACTTTTAGTGGGTGTAGAGGTGTTTCTTGAATAATGCGCGGATTATCAGTGCCCCAGAACCGAGTATTCTGCTTATTGACATGCCCTGAGAGATGGAAATGCGCTTCGTCACTCATAACCAATTTTGAAGGAAAATCATCCTCTTCAAGGTTGAGGTTTATGACGCGCTGGCAGTAATCTAGACGAGCTCGGTGGTCAGCAGGCAGCAGTTGATGAGTCATTTGAGTTTTATACGGGAACATCTTTAAGTCTTTCACCAAAATACGCTGCAGGGTCCGTCTGGAAATGCCCAATTGCGTGGCACGTCGCCTCGTTGATGTTTCTGGACACTCTTCCACATCTTCGCGCACAGCATCGATATTTTCAGCTGAACGGCCTGTTCTTGGTCTCCCAGACTTAGGTCTATCCAATGTTGAGCCAGTTGCTTCAAGGCGTGTGGCAAAGCGTCGAATTGTGCGACCAATCGGTGCCGGACGGTGGGGAAATCGTCGACGAAATTCACGTTGTGTTCTTATCACTGATGAATTATTCCGTAAGAACATTGACACAATTATTCCACGTTCTTGGGGAGTAAAACGGTCCATGTTTATTTTCAGTGTATTTTACTTTTGTTCACTACACAATTTTCAACAACAGAATGACAGAAAATGTCATATAAAAAAAAATAAAAGTATTTTCTTTAGTGCCAGTACTTTTGCGCCACCCATTATATAAGTGTATATGTAGTCCCAGTTCATATAATCCCATTAAATTAGGTAATTAAAGGTCTTTTCAGATCAATGAACTTTAGCATTACATTTGTGAAACGGATATAATATACAAAACTTGTTTCTAGTTTCTTGTCGACTGTTCTCTACTTGACAACTAGTTGAATTGAACTATACTTATTAAATGTAGTTTCCTCTTCTTAAATTCATATCATGTCCCACATATTGCAAAATAACGTTTGCTTCCATCTGACCGTGCTGTGTTCATGTGTTCAACTGCGTGCAAACCGCTAGGCTTCCTCGTGATGATTCATAATATTTCCGGCTCCGCAGAATGGCTGCCTGCGATATTTATAAACATTCAAAGGTTATGCAGGTTATAATCAGGTTTTATATTACCATTACCACTGCATACGTTGCAGTCTTTAAAAAATCATCTATCGAGATTGAGAAGGGTATAAGGTTGTGGCTTTTGAGGAATCCTACTCGTACGTAATGCAATCGTATATATTTTTGTTATCTCTGATAATTTACATAGTTTGTCTTGTATCTGTGTTATGTCCGAGATTTAGCTCAATCAATGAGTAGCTAAATAGAAAACAAGCAATAAAAGAACATTATTGGAAAGTGACTTAAATCCAATCAAAAACAACTCGAGGCATATTGGATATGCATTAAAATCATTCATGTTTAGTTAAAATGCCGCAAGGCCAATAAACAGTAAAACGGAAGTCAAAACCATTTTATATGCAAAAATTTTTGAAAGTGTAACGTTTTTTTACAAAACTCGTCTGGCTTTTATTTCTTGCGATTTGTAGCGTATTATTTAATTAACATTATGTAAATTATACAATTTGTATACCTACTACGTATTTTGACACGTGCTATACCGATATAAGATTTTTCGTTTATGTATTTGCCATATTTATGGGAACGAGAATTTGCACGCTGTTATCGGTGTCTATAAAATTGATTGTCACTATCAATCCATGTCATAGGCAAATTTCATATCCATATTCCAATCTAGATGGGTAGTATAATATTCTGTTGATAGCAGGGGCCAGTGGCCACCGGCCAGGGCATCGTCACCACCAGCCTAGACGGTTTCTCTTCGCATTTCTGGAATGCTTAGAATAACAAGCATTATTATTGTACCGTACCACTTAAGTTCTTAGCTTTTGTCGGGATAGCATATAATGCTTAACCAGGTCATGGCAATCTCCAACGTGACCTCGTATTTCCTATTCGAACTAACATATCGGTGTATAAACACAACTAACTTTGGTCGTAAGTGGAACAGGGTGCCACATGTTGTTGATTCTAAAACGTATGCAATGAAACCTCACAAGTGACGGTTACGTCCAGAGAATTAACCCCTCTAGCTTCAAGGCAATTCGTTGCGTAATAAACTTGCGTAGTAAACTCTTCTACTGACTCTGCCTGTATGGATGCCAACATCACATAATATTATATTGAAGGCAATATTTTACTGAAATAACAATACCTAAGCATTCAAGTCTATCAGAGTAGTCCGAATGAGTCATAGGTGAGCGAGTTTCATCAAAAGTGTTAATCTAAAGTTTAGATTCTAAACCATGGATTTTGAAAAGCTACATAATAATTTATTATCGAAGTATAAAATAAATGAAGGTTCATGTAATATACGGAAGGAATATTTGAAATTAAAACCGAACCAAATAATAAGGAATATCAGGTTCCCACACATAACTAAATTCTTGGAAACAAACTACTTACGATGACCACTGAATGAACCTTTATTAGGTTAAGCGCATTATTACGTAAAAGAAATACTATACATATACAGGAAATGAAGTCGTAACGATCAATAAACGTGGTAGGTATCACACTGACTAAATTCATTTATTGCAATTTCATTAAACGGCTATACAATTATTGAAATTTCAATAAAAGCCCAGCATCCCCTAATCGAAAGCAGCGCATTTGTTATGTAAAAAGAAGCTTAAAAATTCTTAAATATCGTATTATAATTATTGTTACTGACGCTAGATGTCTGCAACAAAACCAAACACCCTAAATTGTCTGTTAACGAGGTAGCACTTTCCACTTCACCTATAAACTGGAGTACAATTGCACTGCAATTCCAATATACCCTCTGGCAAATTGTAAGTGAAAGTCCTGTTAGCAATAAAATTATCCTACACTACCTGTGATCAACATATTCAAACAATACTAACTTAATACGATGATAATTAGGTCCGTTGGCTAGACAGAGACACGCGCATCAACCAACACCCTGAACAGTCAATCCCTACGGCTCAACATTACTTCAGCAGCCATGATCAGATGCCCAAATTCACTGAGAATATCAGCGACAACAAATTACAGTGGGCAAGTCGATAAAAATAATCAACCATCAGTAGAGCAGACGGGTTTTCGAGTGTAGACCGTGACATGGAAAATATAGTGAAAGAGATCGTCCTCACTCCATGGGAAACAGTATTGATAATTTACACAGAATAACAGCAGTTGGTCGAAAGAGCGATGGTGGCCGAGCGGTAGCATGTGCGCTTCGCAATCTTACGGCACCGGGTTCGATCCTCGACCCTGCACCAATGACTTTCGTATCTAGTAAGTTATGTGCAGTTTTCGATGCCATCGCTCCGTGCCTCGGAGAGCACGATAAGCCGTCGGTGCCGGTTGTCATAAGAACATCTATGGCAATCGTTACGGGTAGTCAGACGCCTGATAGAATCTGACACCTGATCTAACCATCCCTGTTACTGTTTCCTTATGGGTTGCGAGGTCAGATGGCAGTCGCTCGTGTAATTCTGGTAGCTCGCCGCTACAGGTTAGATTGGGAGCCGACCCCAATAACAAATGGGAAGCCAAAGAGGATGATGAACAGCAGTTGGTTGAGATGCGAAAACCAGACTACAGAAATCGTGTTAAAAAAATTGGTCATAGGTACTTTTAAAGTGATTGATAAAGTGACTGCGAATAATATTTACAACCCGTATAAACAGAGCAAGAGGATTGCTATTTTGACATCACCTCACAACAGAATTGATAAGTTACACAACTAGAGTAGAGTTAACAGAAAAAATGTAACAACAAATAATGATGACGTGTGATAATGAAGATCGTCCACCCCGAACACTCTCCACTCCAAACCAATTAACATTTGCAAACTAGGTAAGTAGCCACTTAGTAAATAAGCTGCAGTCTACAACGCAGTTTCAATAAACCTACAATTTCAATAAACCTGCGGCGTGTAGTAAGTGAAAGCGCCGTTATCACCTGTTATGCGATAGGGTACAGAATGTCCTCAAGCGCTCCTCCGATCACAGAGCAATCGAATTAATTTAATTGGTTACCGGCTTTTCCAGATCGTTCCATGTTTGTTATCAACCAAAGACATATAGGCGAGTCCTATATTCGTCGTAATAGTCACAGTACATTATGGAAATCGTCTGTAACTTTAACGTTTCAACCTAGAAGATACAGTTTTTGATTATGTTGTACCTACTTTTGTATTTTATAATTGCAACCTTTTTTAAACAGAGCAACTCAATCTTAGTGTTTAGCTTTATTTATGCAAACAAGCAAACTATGTAAGTCGATATAGAACAAGATGATAATGTTTGTGATGATTCGACAGTTTCAGCTGCAACAAAGGATTTTATCCCCACTCCGTTTTCTTTAATGATCCGGTCAAAAACTTATTCGCATATTACTTAGGTACACCATAACTTTTCAATTTTCAATTCTCAAGTTGGTGTTAGGTACTATGGTACGGCAGTATATGCTTCTTCGCAGTTAGGAGTACCTATGTCAATACTTTCTCCATATTCACACGTACTTTCTGGGCGTTATTCATAGTCGTAGATAACATAATTCACGTGCATATTAATCTTTTATTTTTAATATTATTTTAACTGCATATTCATTTGTAGAAAACAGAATAAAGTGTTTTCTAAAAATGTTCATCTCTGAAATCTTATACTGGACTCGGAAATGATGAAATGAATGTCTATTCAGTATCGATAGTTGTATTTGTTTAAGTTCTAGATGAAATATATTTGATGAATGCCCATAATATCTCATGTCTTCAAACCACTTGGGATTTACTTTTCTTGGCAAACACTGCTGGCATTTGCACTCAAACTCACGTTTTACATAAATCAAGAGATCCGTTATCGTTGCGCCAATTGTTTTGACCGTTTACTTCTGCTTCAGCTATTTAGCGAGGACTATTGCATGATCATTCACTTGTTTTAATAGATCATTTATAAGTTCAAACAAATAAACATAAAGGCTTAATAAAATAAATAATAGTTGTTAATGCTATTCCGGAAATAAAAAAATTTAACAGCATGATTCCACTAGCAAATTAAGACATGAAAACGATTAATTAGGCACAAATTTTAGTTAGAGCGAAAGATTTGACAGCCTCTAATATTTCTTCTTGCCATTAGATGGCAAAACAAACATAGTGTTTTAACTAAAAACAACTACTGAGGTGACTGACGTAGATCTTTTGCTTATTGGTAAGGTACCGTCACAAAACTCCAAAAGTTCCAACATGCTTTCCATACTATATGAACCATCTGGGCCTTACTGTCAAAACCTAAAGTAAAACGCTACAATACAATCAGTACTGTAGCGATTCAATGTAGGTCTTCATTTGAATCGCGATAAGAGGTAACGGTTAGGCCCTTGTTGGTCCTGTTCATGATGCTATTCCTGCAATTCGCCCACAACTTGTACCTCCACCAACCACATTGTTAATAATACTGTTTATACTTACCATAAAGCTTGCCCAAACATTACCTGTCAACCGTTTATTACAGCACGGTCTAAAGTTCACACTGTTCCCTTGGTAGCATGAAACTTGCAAAACTAGAATGGCAGCGATAGTGCTTGGTATTAAGTAGTAATGTTAAAAGGTCGAGCAGGAAGACTTAAAATTCTAGCCCATAAATATTTCTCAAACGATGTCAACTGGGTGAAGAAAGATGTTAAGCCAGTAAGTCACCTAATACGACATGAGCATGACTTAGTTAATACGCATACTTTTCAATTACAGTTAAATAATTATGTAATGGATATAGAATTCATCATCATCAACAGCCTGAAGGCGTCCACTGCTGAACATAGGCCTCCCCCAGATAGCACCGCTTTGAGCGGCTGCTTGCCTCCTGCATCCATAGGTTCCCCGCGGTTTTCACCAGGTCGATATAGAACTACTTAACTGTAATAAAAAGTAAAACAACAACCATACAAGTGGGTAAGCTGACTTAAAACAACAAAATATAGTGACTTATAATGAAATATAATGGCTTTATGAAGACTATGACAGAAAGAAAATCACAAAAGTAAGTGGAAAAGTAGGTGGCTTTATTATTGTGGACAAACGCTTATCCCCTGCCTCCTCCTGACTTCTAATGTTAAAAACTAAGATCATCCAATAAAATAATTATGAATGTTATCTACAGAAACTTTATTGTTATGTAAATTTCCATAGTTCAATAATTACATCATGCCCATAATAATGTTAAATCAGAAACATTATCATTCCAGAACAAGTGCACAAGATAGTTAGCAATAGTTAACAATATCCGGTCTAGATTTCAGACGTAATTATTACGACTAGATTTTACCTTAAGACAAAGGCATGGACTCATTTAACGAAATTACGCCATTTATTTCAGGACACAAAGCTTAATTTAGACTAAACAAGTCCGTGGGAAAAGGACCTAGTGAATAACACGAATATATAGTTTCGTGACTGACATATATACAGATACAAAGAGCACCAGCTCAAAATTTTAAGCAATGCCAACAATATGCCCCGTAAGTTGGTTGTAAAAGGTGAAGGATAAATTCGGACATGAGACCACTTGTCACGGTAGCTTAAGTAAAGCATGTCCCGGCTTTAGGGACGGATGGATGCGGGTTCAAGTCCCGCTCGTGATTCAAATTTTTCCAAATTAATCTGTAGGTTACGCTGAGCAGGCGGTACTGCTATAAAAATCATAAATGCCAACAATGTATTTTAGACTTAAGACTTCAAAAATCAAAATCGAAATATTTTATTATAAATAGGTTATTTTTAGCACTTTTACAAGTTATAATGCGATTAGTACCTAAATCCAGTGTGAATGCCAGTGTGATGGGCACTTTTGCACCTGGTACAATCAGGGGCGGTTATTCGATTGATTGTTATGTATTTGTTTATTTTTTATTAGTTTAATTTGTGTTTTTGATATTATGTATATTTAAATTTGTAATCTAGTATGACATTGTATTTAGTACTTAAATTAAATTATTGTAGATACTAAAATTACAAATAGAGAACTTTTTTTTCAATCTCAAATTTTGTAATAGGGTTGCTATAAAATTTGAGACTGCTTAATGTCAAATATTTTATAGCAACCCTATTACAAAATTTGAAGTTCTCTGTCCCACTACCCGTGCAAGCAATCCAGCACAATGCAGAATAGACAACCCCTATGCGTAGCTTCGATCACACCTGTGAAGAAGATTTCCATTATGCAACTACGATTGGAGGGCGGTGGCGTAAGCTCTATTAAAACCTGTCGGTTTTAAGCAACATCTATTGTAAGTGAAGATTGAATTAGATAAGCACTGAACGTATAACGGACTCAAAATCTCACTATAGATAAACTGTAGCATTCGCGATTTGCTTCCACATTTATCATGCGAACAGCCAAAGAGTGGAACGCTTTGCTGGCGTCTGTATTTCCCGAGGACTACAATCTTGGAGTATTCAAATCGAGAGTGAACAGGTATCTTCTAAGTTCTAGGCAAGCGCGTTACATCCTAGACAGCTCGTCACTTATCATCAGGTGAGATAGTGGTTACGCGCAAGCCTATCAATCAATAAAATAAAATAAATAAATAAAAAAGTTGGCACTGAGTAATTTGGGCGCAATGTTTTTGCGCAGTCTGCATTAGGCACAACAGAAACATTCTGCGGCCGGCTGTCTGTTGGCATAGTGGGGTAGGTAAACCAGCCTTGCCACCTTGATGAATAAGTTATTACTTGACCAACGCCACCTGCTATCCTTGAGTATAAGATCTATAGAGACCGCAAATACATTTTAGTGCATTTCCTTTCAAAGACGTGTTGTTGGCTAGTTTCTGCTAGTGTGTTACCTAGGATATGTAATAGAATCAATCTAGTGCTATGTTAAAATCAAGACTGTACTGAACTTTAAAATTTGAGCGCTCCTAAATATTTAATTATTTACGTTTTACTTGAACTGAATCATTGTTACTTTGTAATATTCTAATTTTGTGTTTGTAGTATTGTGTATCAGTTATCTGGTTCCCATAGTACAAGTTATGCTTACTTTGGGTCTAGATGGCGCTGTGTGAAATGTCCACACTTTTTTTTAAACATATTTGTAGTTTTCTAAATTTGAATATGTAACATTTGTCATACCTTCAGGATTAGTTTGCTCGATGCTTCAGGATCACAGAGTACCTTTTTAAAAACCAAAATTAAGGATAAAAGTTTCCTATTTGACAAAACATTGAGAAGCGTGGTAAAATTTTCGGATTATGATACTTCAACAGTACTTATTTCTAACTTCAACATCACACCTTAAAAGACTATTAAAACGGAGAAAGAAAGCTATAATACAATAAATCAACCTATCGTAAAACTACATGAAAACGCGATCAAGAAAAGTGAAAAGGGTGAAACAAACGCAATAAAGTGGGCAGAAGAGCCCACGAGAACTTCGCAACACCGAGTTATATAACAAACCGAGATTGTAAGAATTTTATAATCTTAGTAATAACAGGGAAATGAACAGGAAACCTCTTCGTTTCACATTAACATTAAGCCCACGCTCCTGGTGTGATGATAGACTTTTGTGGAGTATATTTATGCGTTTATGATAATGAAAGACGTGTAGACATGTGTGCAAATATGGTGAGAAAAACGTTTTCTATGCCGGCAGCATATAACAAGTTTAAGATAAACTGTATGATTAAGCCGTACAGCCGCCGCCTAATAAATTATTGTTTAGCAAGGCATAATATAAAAGATGAAAGAGTCACTGGTCTGTATCACTCTTGATGAATTTTACCATCATTTAGTTTCATTGAAATCGTGACAATTATTAACGAGAAAGTCATCAATAATCTATTCAAGATATATGACAAAACTATTGCCATAATAAACGATATGAAATCGAACAGACATCTCTTTCTCTATATATATACGCACGTTTAAGTTATTTCTAACGTGTTCTTTTCCTTTAGAGACTCGCTCCTACTTATCCCATTATTCCCTTATCTTTATTTCAATAGATAAATCCATGGAGGCAACGAGTTGCCAGTGCCGGAGGTAATGACTTAGCCAAGCCTTTCCAATGCCTTAACACATGGAAACAACAATTTAAACTACTTACTAAAACATGCATGTCATAAACGTAAAGTAAAAGTAAGCAATAAAGCTTTAAAATAGGTTTAGAGTACATGATTGTAAAACCTACGCAAAACAGTTAAAGCAAGGAGACCGATAACGAATAGCCAATTCAAAAAGAAAGTCCATCGATAACGAATGAACGAGAGAAAACGATAGAAATCGATGTATTAAGAAAATTGAATGATTGTTTGATTTTGATTCATTCATTTCACACTTTGAAATAGGAAAATTAATGTGAGAAATGATACAATTACGTGCAATCTAAGTCTATCACATCGATTTTCTATGAAGTTAAATCGAGTGACATACTTTATGAAGCAACTCCAACCCAACTCTGTAAGTGAGATAAAACGTAGCCTGTGGCTTATTCTAGGGTCTAGCTTTTAGAATATTCAAGCGTTGACTTATCAAATTAAACGGGGCGGCCGAAACATAATAATTTACATCATAGTTCCATTCAGCCGCTACCTAATAGTGATATCTCATTTCCAACATGATTATGATGATAAAAGATTTTTTTAACCATATGATCCGACCAAAAATACGTATGATGAAATGAAACAGACAGGTAGCGACTGGCACCATTCCTGGCAGTTGACATTCTAGAAACAGAGACCACAAAGTGCTTTCTGAATGGTTCCGATATGCAAGGATTTGCTGGTAAATTTGATAACCCTATCACCATCAGCTAGGTCTACTTCATTAATCCTTTTCTAAGAAAGAGGACGCAAATAGTTTATAAGTTTTCGTGCAAACATGTTATAGGAGTACGCTGGCTAGACAAAATACACACCCGATATGTGTGTTAGATAGTTTAAATATCGACCACCCTATATGTTTCCCTATGGTTTTCTTTGTACCCTATGGTTTCTCGACCTACCGCCCTTGTAAGAAAGCCTACAATGCGTCGTTATGCACTTTCTCAGCACCAAACATAGTCATGACGGGTCAAAATCTGCTATGGTATCTAGTGAGATATAGTTTTCTTTCTTAGAATTTTCTGAGTAATATTTTGTAGAACAAACAATGTGGGCGCGGCAGTTGGCTTTATTTCTTGTATGTGCATGGCCATATAAGTTCTTCGGGTGCCGATAAATTATCGCGCGAAACTTTACGTTATGACTATGAGCTTTGGTCGAAGTGATAAGCTAAGAGCTACACTATTCTACTTTGCCTGGAATATTCCCACTTTTGATATCACTTTAAGAAAGCACCTTTCTCACGGTTATCAATCAGGAAATCAGGTCTACTTAGTTACCGCTGCTGGCCAAAAACTATAGATAATTATTCAAATAAGTTTTCCAGCCCAACACAGCAACGTAACTAACATTCTGGGGTGTAATAAGCCGCTAGTTCCACTTCAATCCCCTAGCCCAGTCCCATAGCTAAGGGACTATACTATACAGCACTCGCTATTTCATTCCGATTTCCTATGCTGGGAACTCAGCTTGTACCATCAAAACCTATTCCGCTAAGTTCCCCAGGGGCCTGCAGAACTTAGCTTGTCAATTTGTCTGTAATTTTATGTCAGTCTATCTGTTTGTTTGTCTGTGATATGGCTGCCAAAAAGTTGGGCCAATTTGCATGTGCTTTTTTAAAAAGCGCAAAGCTTGTTTATAACTTAATTGCTATCATCATCATCATCATCATCATCATCATCATCATCGTCGTCGTCAGGGGTTATCAAATGTTATTGAAATTTTAAAGGTGTCAAACCCGCTGCACGTTCTTTATTGTACCATCTCTTCGTTATCAGTTATCACTGATTTTGGTCAGTCAACAACCGGATCGAAGGCTGGTTCGTGTTATCCATTATGGAGTTTCTAATTTTTTAACTCACGTGATGTTGATTTCTTAAAGTTCTCATGTTTGGAATAATGAAGCTCTAGAAGGCTCAGAAGGACAGCTGTTCTGACCAAAGCTGAGTCTTAAAACAAAAACAGAAACATAGAAAGTCGCAATCTTCCACTCTTACCAACTATGATAAAATGTTACTACCCTAAAGTAGTTAGAAGCTGCTATGAAATATAGGGTAGATCCCCGATCGCCGCCTCGAAAACGGCACCGTCAAAACAAGGCATATGCCTTGTTTTTGCTCTCATTCACGTGTGACCACGCCTAATGAAAGTGATGTAACTCGCATATTATTGTTGGCGTATTTAGCTAGTAAACTACACAAAAGATTAACACAGGCAGGGGGATTATCTTAAAACTATTATTAAGCATCACCGACTATCTCCTTGTAACGGCAACATTCAATAAAACATCTTTATAGTCATATCTATAAAAAGTGCCGAGGAATAAAAATAACACTCGTGTATCGTAGACAAATAACCGACACATTAAAATAGCTATCGAAGTGAGTTGAAATACAGATCCTTATAGAAGACACCATGACGTACATAGTAGTCACCTCCACTAGTGGAAAAATTACATTATAGCATAACCTAAAGACACATGCTCTCGGAGTCAGCAACCATAACAGAGGGCGTACCGTGAGCTCTTAGCCCGATTCAAAACTGAGCCTATATTGGATCGCTTTGTTTTTTTTGTATGGGGATTTTGACAAGCGATCCAGTATAGGCTCAGTTTTGGATCGCGCTAAGATCTCACGGTACGCCCCCAGAACTTCTGAACCGACAACCATTGCGAAAGGTTGAAAACACATGCTAATAGTGAAGAAGATTCACGGAAAACCGTTACATGCAATCGATGTGCAAATAAAAATGGTAAATGATCTAAGGAGAATGCCCATTTTCAGCAGATAGATAGACGTTGTTTGTCCAGTAATAATTATAATTTATTACTAGTCAAACAAAGTCTACATAAATGTTAAGTCGATGTAATAGACATTATGGTTAAATTGGATAAAAACTTGAAAGAATGTGGATTTAAATTCATCCAAAGTCAAAAAGGCCGCGGTACAGCAACGCTATATTATGCGCTAAAAGTAAAAATGCTAACATGTTAATTAACAGGCTGTTACTGAACATGTTAAAAAACAAAGGAGAAACGCCCAACGTACTGAATACCATGTCGGCATAGATAATTAAGGGTCAAGAACGCAGTTGCAATAGTAAACCTCGCTTTGTATTTCACCAGAACATAGCTAGACTCGCCAATGCGGCTAAATTCTGTAATCGATTCTTCTGCAGTAAAACCGTACTGCATCCCGACCATAATGATAGTACGTAGATCTAGGTACTTTCTTGCTGTACGTACACTTGATGGCCTAGCATGCGCACCGCGAGAAAATTTGTAGTTGCTATTAGAGTGAGACACATATAAGCGCTACTATAGTCTTATCACGGTCACTCACGAGAAAAAGTGTCGAGAAAATTTTGTCGCGGTGCGCATGGTAGCCGGACCGAAGATGTGAAAAGAGCTTCTTTACCAGAGCTACAAAATGCAGCATTTTAAAAGGAAGGAGTAAAGAGTATTATATACAGTAACAGCTCAAAGCGAAGCATGACTGTCGTAAGACAGTCGAAGCCAAGTCGTCTTTGGGCGGCCTAAAAATTCTGACTCTAAGACTGACCATTAGCCTACACGAGAAGAAGCAGAGTGATTCAAATCTACACTTTCTATCTCCTTCACTCTGAATGTAGATGATGAGACAGAGAATACAGATTTTGAGGCGAGTTCTTTCTGCTGAACTCTGGATCAGGCCATCCTGGCTAGTTAGATTATACATTTGTACTATCGATTATTCGGTGATTGCGTTCAAGTTTTTAAAATACCTAAGTCTGGTCTTGGATCTCAAATAATAAAATACCACTTCTCACACAAAAACGAGTGCAAAAAAACAAACCGTGGCCAATCGAGTACAATCTACGAAATCGATTCCACAAACGGTCGTGAGAATGTTTACGTTAACTCGTTGCGACACTGTGCTCTACTAACTAGATAAGAATATAGGTTAGGTACTAGGTATAACTATTAACTACTGCTAGTAAAATACATACTACTAGTAGATCAAGAATAAACGTTTTTCGTGGTAGAGTAAAAAAACCAGTCAGTTTTTCTAAAAAGAGTAAGTACAGTGCCAGTTTTCAGTAGAGAAAAATCAACGATTTCAGGCATCGGCACTGCTCTGTGTCCTAACAGAGCGCAGTGCTTGAAATCGTTGACTATTACTACAAATTTAGTAGTAGAGTCTACTCTACTACTAAATTTCTAGTAATAGTAAACACCAGTTTAGTAGTAAAAAAACCAGGTTATAATGAGTAAGAAAGCAACATTTTCTTCATTGGTAGATCTTGATGAATGGTAGAGTTATTTGGACTAAATGCGATACTTTTCTATGGATAACTAATACTATTTGTAGTGTTATTGCACTAGTAAAAGTAAAAACTTGGTTGGAGACAGATATCTTACGTTACTTAATAAATTAACCTACTTACAAACTCTACCGTTTGCTCTACAAACGGAAACTAATCTGTAATGTATAAGAGTAGCCAGTAGTAAATCGCAAGGTGAACAAACAAAGATTGAGATAAGGTATAGCAATAAATCAGTTCATACTCTACGCCAATAAATTTTGTAGAGTAGGAGATTAGATCGAGCTTAGTTCAAAGGCAGAAAAGCGTGTAGTGTTAACGAACCTAGAGGCGCCCTGTGCTATCCGTATCGGAACGACTGGCTAAGGACTAAGGGTGAGTTTTTGATGAGTAGTTAAGGTAACCAATGGTTAAAACTCTCACAAATATTGACCATTGGTTAGAATTTGTTAGTTTTTAACCATTGGTTACCTTCACTACGGATCAAAAACCCACCCTTAGAGTCTATTCAGACAGAGCAGCAAAATGCTCGAACACTTTTTTTTATGTGATTGAATGACGTGACGAGCTAGTCATTCACCTGATGTTAAGTGACACGGCCGCCCATAACAGTTGCAGTGTCACCCGGAACTATAAAACAATACTGTTTCGCGTGACACTGCACTGCGCACGTCATCCTGAGACCATTTACCATTACCTATTTAAAGTAGAACGTTTCACTAGCGCGGCAAATTCTTTTCTTGCGTTCTTTTGCCAATAATAGCTTAATTACTAAACGTGATTACATTAAAACTGATTTAACGTAAAGAAATAGAATGTATCAACAAATTTCGAAAAAAGTACCTCCTAGATATCATTAGTTTAGCGACAAATGGCAATAAACAAATTTCTTCTTAGTTTTTCAGTCTATTACCATTTGTCGCTAAACCAATGATATGTAGGTGATACTTTTAACTGTAATTTATTGATACATTCTATTTATTTGCGCAAAATTAGTTTTCAAGTAATCACGTTGAGTAATTAAGCTATTATTGGCAAAAGAACGCAAGAAAATTTGAATTTGCCGCGCTAGTGAAACGTTCCACCCTAATGATCAAATTAACCGTTAACTATTAAATTGAAAAGCAATCATAGATAATTAAGACAATAAAATCTATCTCAGCGCTCAACACCAGAAGATGTAGAAAATACTATTGATCAGTACATCATCTTTCAACGCAGCATCATTGTCAAATAAACTAGTTCAGACTTACAAAACATCAATGGAACCGAATTTTAAATTGGCGAGAACGAAACAATAGACGTAAATTTGTCTGAAACTTAAACCGGCTCACTAAATCTTAGAATTATCCAAAGAGATACCTTTTAAATATTAACAAGTTATTAGTTGGATTTAGCCACTGTTTTGAATATTTCGCCTTAGATTGGATTAGGGGAGTCAGATTTAACTTGAAAGTATTCGCAAAAGCTAAATTATATTTAACGAGGCAATGCTGCCAGCATGTTGGGTACGCTACCTACCGGTAGTGGGCTGGCGCATTTGGACTGTCTATAGGCCATCGCGGCTAGTATACAGTCCAAGTGTTCTTTGTAGTAGATAGTGTAGCTAGTTTACTACTTTTTTGGTATTGTAGTAGTTTGAAGAATAAAGGCACATTGCCCGTTAAAAAAATGTTTCACAAAAAATATTATATTAATCCATTTGTTTGACCGCCTTTGTGGTATGGTGGTTGGGCAGGTTGGCTCATAAACCGGAGGCAGCGGGTTCGATTCCCGCGACGGGACAAGTATTTGTGCACATGAAAACATTGCGCAAACACTTGTTCTGTGTCTGGGTGTTGTGGGACTATGGTCCTCGTAGTTCCGGGGTCGCTAGATACAGGGAATCCTAGTTAGGGTCCAGAATCTCTGTATGTGATCTTTGGGTGTTATTTATTATTTTTATTAATTATTTTTTCTGTTTTTTTACAACTAAATAGGCATTTGACCACAATCTCACCTGGGCCCTAATTCTGTATGAAAACTCAGATTCCACACGATACGAAACCACGTCGTTATCGTGTCTTGTTCAAATCGTGTCACAGCATTAGAAATACCTTCACTTTACATTATGTTATTTTTATTTTGAATAAATATTGATATATTAAGTGGTGGTAACTTTTGACGTGTTGATGTTTCGGAACGTGTCTCAGTGGAACATTATGATTTTTGACAGTTCAAATCGCGTCATTTCCAAATTCATTTCGCGCGGTTTTGTTTCCATTTCATAGAAAATAGATTTTTGCAGATTTCTTATATAAGACAAGGAATTCGCGTGGTTTCGAAGTAAGGAATCGTAAAGTGGTCATACAGAATTAGGGTCCTGATGGGAAGTGACGACGCGGTCTACGATGGTACATGCTTGCCTAGAAGATACCTATTCACTTGCGACTTGAAGAGCTCCAGATTGTACTTATCGCGAAACAAAGACGCTTGTAAAGTGTTCCATTCCTTGGCTGCTGTTTATTATTTTCCACGCCTGTGGTCTTTTGCGACAGATATTGGACGTGCTACTTACGCCAATATACATGATTCTTGATTACACTCCGAATAATGTTTGGATTGCCTTAATTCTTATCTATACTGTGAGAATCTGGGTTAGGAAGTTTTTATAGTCAAAGTAGATTCAGATTAACTTAATCCAAATTTAGTGATCCAAGATTAAATAAATAAGGAATTCATTTCAGACAAAACTTTCAAAAGTTAAAAATAGTTAAAGTGAAAATCATTATTTGTAACAATTTTGAAAGCTAAATAATTATTCGAAGTAATTATACGGCTGTATATATGATTATTGCCGTTTTTCGAAACTCGTTTGCAGTTTACTCAAAACATATTTATGTGTAAGGATGTACTACTTATGGTGTTATAATTACAGCCATTTAATTTGGACCGCGAGAGTTGTTCGTTTACGTAAGAGAAAACAGTTTTTAAGGTGGAACGTTACACTCGCGCGAGAAATTCAAATTTTCTTGCGTTCTTTTGCCAATAATAGCTTAATTACTCAAAGTGATTACATGAAAACTAATTTTGCGCAAATAAATATAACGTATCAATAAATTACAATTAAAAGTATCACCTAGGTATCATTGGTTTAGCGACAAATGGCAATAGACTGAAAAACTAAGAAGAAAATTGTTTATTGCCCTTTGTCGCTAAACCAATGATATCTAGGAGATACTTTTAATCGTAATTTGTTGATACATTCGATTTATTTCCGCAAAATTAGTTTTCATGTAATCACGTTCAGTAATTAAGCTATTATTGGCAAAAGAACGTAAGAAAATTTTAGTTTCCCGTGCGAGTGTAACGTTCCACCTTAATAACGATTCGTCTTAATATAACAAGTCTTCTCATAAGCATTTTTATTTGCCATTTAAAACTGTTGCTATTTTAACCAATTAAACGAAATGGCCGATGAAATGGAAAGTTTCTTACAGTTTAAAAACCCATATGAAAGATTATAGGTTTGAAACTTCAAATATCGTTATTCGTTGTAATGCTCACTATCAATATCAGAGTATCGTTTTACTCTTGTTTCTCAGCTAGTATATTTAACTCTAAATGTAAACCATAAAGTACAGTTTAGTATGACGTTTAAATATGAATTAGAACAACAATAAGGTGGTAAAGAAGGAGTATCAAGCTGTGAACAATGTCTTTGCGAAAATTATTCAGAACAGAATAACTTTCGCTGTTAAATACCGGTAGAGATGGCCGCGCTCGATTAGAGACGATGGTGCTTAGAAATTATTTTTTATAGGCTGCCGCTGCCGCCTGGGAAGGTAGATTCAACCGATCTATGGCTATAGAAATAAGTACCAAATTACCCGAACACTTATCATACTATTCCTCACCATATACTTCGAAAATTCTTAGTTAAATAAAGCTATATTTAGTGGTTTCTGCTAAAAGTCAATCGCCATATAAAGATTGAGATAGTACTATTGTGTCTCGAACGCATCAAGACTGTTTATGAAATACTCATAATATTCGATGAAACAACTTTTATTAGTAGACCAAGTACAACTAGCATAGTTTTAAAATATGTCGTATCGTATTCAGCGACCACAAAGCAAGAAGTCTTTTTCCATTTATTAAACTTACATACCAGCAGCCAGCCTAGGCCCAGCCCTAGGCCTAGGCCTATGTCCAGCAGTGGACTAGAGTGGGCTGATGATGATGAAACTTACATACCATATTTTCTAGGCTTCCGTTATGAGTGATTATGATGTCCTATATTTAGTCAAACCATAGATAAACAATATTCATTAACGCATAATGAGTATGCGCAAGCGCAAACTTTCAAACCGTTTTTACAACGCTTTCCTGGGAATTTGCTTTCGAGTAAACCAGTAAGTGTTACTTTGCCTTACCCGACATTTCTGAACGAAATTTATTTCACGGTCGTGACTTTTATCGGTAAAATTATTGATAAAACATTTAAGACTAATGATAATGATCGAATAATCTTTACCATCGACGTCATATATTTTAGCAAGATACATCATGATGAAACCAAATCTGAACTATAAAAATCTACAGCTGATAATGTAGGTGACAAAACAGTAAAAAAGAAAAACGAAGCAGTGTAGAGTGTACCTGTGAAATGCGATAACAGATTGAATTGCGTCATTATAAATTTAAGTATTAGGTATTATCTGGATGGACCGAAATATTAGCCAGTTGGCGTTTTTTATGAATGACTAGGCTAGCGTTTGACCACAACCACAATCTTACCAGATGGAAAGCGATGTGGTCGAAGGTGTACTTATAACTACGTAGTACTATAGTATGTATCTATTCTGTGCTATAGCATGCTACTAAACTTTATATCTTATCGTCTCTTCCCATTAGGTGAGAGCGTAGTCAATTGCTAGATAAGTCTGATTACCTAATAAATAACCGGCCAAGTGCGAGTCGGACTCACACACGAGGGATTCCGTACCATTATCTATCCCTGCCATCTAGTGCTGAGTAGCAGTACTATTTAAAGCAGCGCCATCTATGCCTCATCTGGTAAACGAGCAAAAAATTCACGTTTGTTGTATTGGAGCCCCTTAAATATTTATTTTACTCTGTTTTTTAGTATGTGTTGTTATAGCGGCAACAGAAATACATCATCTGTGAAAATTTCAACTCTCTAATTATCACGATTCAGGAGATACAGCCTGGTGACACGGACAGACAGACAGACAGACAGACAGACAGACAGACAGACAGACAGACAGACAGACAGACAGACAGACAGACAGACAGACAGACAGACAGACAGACAGACAGACAGACAGACAGACAGACAGACAGACAGACAGACAGACAGACAGACAGACAGACAGACAGACAGACAGACAGACAGACAGACAGACAGACAGACAGACAGACAGACAGACAGACAGACAGACAGACAGACAGACAGACAGACAGACAGACAGACAGACAGACAGACAGACAGACAGACAGACAGACAGACAGACAGACAGACAGACAGACAGACAGACAGACAGACAGACAGACAGACAGGCAGACAGGCAGGCAGACATACAGGCAGACAGCGGAACCTTAGTAATAGGGTCCGTTTTACTCTTTGGATACGGAATTCTAAAAAGGAACACAAGTCCAGGATCCAGCCGGTCACTGAGAAATAGAAACAGGCGCATTAACTTGGTGGCCTTGGTGTACTTGCGTGTGTAGCTAGTCTATAAGTTTTATAGCCACTCCGTTAGTTAGTCTAAAATCTGATAAACTATCGCAAAAATACAGACAGAACTCGTGTTTGTGATAAGTACGAGATAAAAGGCCAAGATCAGTGAAAGATTTCTTTCATTTCTCATGATAAGGTTGAAAACGAACTTGAAAATCTAGAAAATTATTATGCAAGAATAGATAAATCTTCTAGACAAGGCTATCGATTTTGTTCCTGTCAAAAAACTATATTGTTTGAGATAAATGAAGAAGCCCACCTACAATACTTACCCTACAATATTACCTACAATATTACCTACAATATTACCTACAATATTTTTGTATGGTATAGGTATTTAATGTTGCCTCATGTGAATGGTATTCATGGTTTATTTAAAATATTTTTATCTCCTTTATTTATAGGGCTTAAGTACCTTCATTCTTTAAACGGTCTTTCCCTTTTGGTGCGAGAGCCCACTACACAAATACCTACGTCATCGAGTACCCCAATAGGCTATCTGTAGATCGTTAACCGACATCTAAATATGTAAAAAAAATCAGGTCTGCCAGTTCCGATCCTGCCGGGTCATGGAAATAATTACCCGGTATTAATTGCCGGAAGTACCTGGTAGACTCCTAAGACACCCCTTCCCCCCTGTTCCCCTTTTTCTTTTGCCCTTCACACCCTTTATC
This sequence comes from Ennomos quercinarius, assembly GCA_910589525.2. NCBI lineage: Eukaryota > Metazoa > Arthropoda > Insecta > Lepidoptera > Geometridae > Ennomos > Ennomos quercinarius. Next base: position 10,296,027 of record OU342507.1, on the reverse strand, counting down.
TACCTCAGCGAACACCCCGATGAAACCTACGCCTAATAATAGCCACGGTGACCCTGATAATAGAGTAAAAGGTCTGCCAGGTCTAAACTTGGCGAAATTTAGTATTCAAGGCATTTGAAGTTGGTGGAGGTGGATTATTTCCATGACACGGCAGGATCGGAACTGGCAGACCTGTTTTTTTTTACATGTTTAAGTGTCGGTTAGCTATCTAAAGATAGCTTATTGGGCTACTCGATGACGTAGGTTTTTTGCAGTGGGCTCTCGCACCATTTTGTTTGTTTTTCGTTTTTTTCTACCTATATATTTTGATTTGCTTCTTTTCATTCCTTGTTTTGTAATAGAATCCTTACAAAAGTATTAAGCCGATTAAATTATGATGTAGTTAATTATTGTTAATATATTTGTTTATTTATTAAATTAGTCAAGCACGCTTGAAGAGCTTTGTAATTCGTTTTCTAGTACAATTAATATGTGAAGTCTAGATAAGATACACAGCACTTTACCACATTTAAACAACATTATTAAACTTATCAAAGCGTCATTATATACGTGCAACATTGTAATAACAACCGTGACATTTTCTAAAGAGCTTTATTCCAAAGGCTTAAATATTAAAATGGAACGGAAAAGCTCGGAACAGAGGTGGTCCTGAAATGTGGGTTACAAGGACTTACATCATGATTTTGTCTCGCCTGCTGATCGATCAAACTTGTAGCTTACCTGTAAAGGAAGTAAACACCATAATTAATCAACCATAACACTATAAATGGAACATAACGATGAAGGTTCTCCAAAAAAACACAATGAGCTTACTGTAAAAATAGCTCTTTTGTTAAGAACAACGGTTGCTAATTAAATTGAAAGAGTAGCAACAATATGATTCAATACAAAACAGTTACAGTAACTACTAAAGCAAACGCAAATTCAGCTGAATAATACTTAACAAGAACGCGAACAACGAACACGATAATGAAATCTCATATCAAGCAAAAAACGTGTACTTTGTAAAAATATGCAAACACAAACACGCACGGTTATGTCAGCAAAACAATGCCGTAGTAGGTTAGTTGTTATATTATGGTATTGTTTATGACAGAACACAGCGAAACTAAACATATGATACCTACATTATTTGAACTTCTTTATTAGTGTCCAAGCATTTATTAACGAGTGATAGTCTTCTTCAGTGCGATGGTGGCCGAGCGGTAGCATGTGCGCTGCGCAATATTACGGCACCGGGTTCGATCCTCGGCCCTACCTGAATGATTTATCTAGTAAGTTATGTGCAGTTTTCGATGCCATCGCTCCGTGCCTCGCAGAGCTCGTTAAGCCGTCGGTCCCGGTTGTCATAAGAACATCTATGGCAATCGTCACGGGTAGTCAGACACCTGATAGAATCTGACGCCTGATCTAACCATCCCTGTTACTGGTTCCTTATGGGTTGCGAGGTCAGATGTCAGTCGCTCGTGTAATACTGGTAGCTTGCCGTCACAGATTAGATCGGGAGCCGACCCCAATAACAAATGGGAAAAGGCAAAGAGGATGATGATGATAGTCTTCTTCATGGATTTTTTGGGATAGCCTACCTACAGCATCGTCCTCACTACTCATATTCTGCCCCCAATTTCACAAGTAGGCTCGAAGGTTTTTACTTTAAAAAAATCCATGTCTGTATATCCTTCCCCAGAGTTCAAACTGCCTTCGTACCTTTTAGCGAGATTGCCTACTGCCTAGTCCTGAAAAGGTAACAAACAGGAACAGATGCTGACACACAGCAATTTAAAGTATGTATCATATGGGTTAATAAGCCAAGTAAAACTACTTCAGGAAACGATTTTGACGAAAAAAATTAAATTTCCATAGTAAATGTAAACGTTTACTAAATCAAATATTGACAGACTGTTCGCGGCGGATCTTAACGGAATGTTAAAACAATGGTATTTCTCCCACTATTGTCAACGCACATACCTACTTTTATATAATGTACCGTTTGGCACAATGAGTCAATGACATCACAATGCTACTCACGAAGCAAGACTATACGCTCTTCTGAACTGCGCTTTGTACTATCACCTGTTGGAATGTATATTATTCGAAAAAAGACTGTTTATTGAACTTATTGTTTTTCTTCCATGGTCTTCCATTAAAGCACTACAACGGTGTGGGCTTCATCAGCCCCTCAGATGTTTCAGATGCAGTCATGCAGACGTCTGTAGTAGGCGACGGTATCGGTGGCGTCTGCTTGTTTACCTGTGCCACTCATAGCATTCCATAAGGCTCAACTAGATAGAAATGAGAATTAGAAAATAGAGCAACTAATTCGAATGGTTTTTAATAAGTATTTAAACATGAGTCTAGCTAGCAAAGAGAAATCGAAATCTTATAATTTCACTTTTCAAACCGACGAAACATTAACATTAATCTTGGCTCTACTAATTACCAAGAAATCACTTAACGTGAAACCTAATAGAAAATTAGCGGCTCCCAAAATTACATACGGCGCTCATCATCTAACCAAACTAACAATCCTAACCTAACCTCACATGCAAATGCAACATACTCATTCTTTATCCATCGACAGCTGTTCGTTTGAATGAGAGACTCAACCACGGCCAAACGAGAAAAAACTGGTGGCCATTCATGCAAGAACAAGTTTAGAGTCTATTTATGGTCAAGCTGAGGTCAAGTCGGCCACCGAGAGAAACAATAGGAGTAAGTATAGCTTGATATTTGTTTTACATTTGTACCTTTCTCTTTTATGGTATATGTAAGGATATTCTTGGGCCTCACAAAATAGGGACAGGAAATAACTCTATAGAAACATAAGTTATATATAAATTTTTATACTACACTAACTACAATAGGATAGCATAAAGCATGAGAATTGAGAATATACCTAATTCAAATTAAATTGGCCAGCAATGTGATAAAATAGCATAAGGTTATAAATAAATCAAGTTTAAACATGAAGCAAGAAGATTCTTACCATTTAGCTAGAGGGCTAATAAAGTTGCAGTAGATAATGGTTCTAGGTTAGATAATCTAATTGGAAAAATAAGTGATGAAATTGGAATACTTTCCCAGTTAATGAACTAGTTGATGTTATATGTTAATATGTTAATTCAATAAACGTCAATGTAATTGGATATTAAGTTGTCAATCTCTAAATATATCAATTTAACTACACTTTTCTCTATCCCGTGACATTTCCCAGGCTTTTCCCGCATAACAAGTTTTTAATTGCAAGATGGCAATCGAGACTTTTAATTATGGTAAGAATGCTGCCACTTCGCTCATTATGGCATCCGATGACAAGTGTCCAATCGATAAAGAACGAGAACTTTATCTAGAGATCTCTAGATAAAGTTAATGAACGAGAATTCTTGAAGGTTAATGATAACGATGAGCGAGAAAAAATGTAGACGTAACGGGGAATGATAGGCTCTTGACGAACAAGCCATTCAACAGTAAAATACTTAAAGATGCATCCATATACATCGTAAAGTTTGATGGTCGAAGCAATACATACGAGGCAAGAATTGTAATTTCGAACTAAATCAAACAACACAAATATTTATCTAACGATATATCAATGTGGCAATAACATAACATCGATTTTTAACAAAGACAATGACTCTACTGAACTACGTCCCAAAAACATCCATAAATCCATATGTCAAGATAAACAAACGGTCAAACCCACGCTTCCCAGAAGCACCTTACTCGACAAACCAGTTTCGGATGACCACACAAATCTTCAATTAGAACGGTGGACCGCTAGATGCAGAAATGAATGTGAGTGCATGGACGATGAACTAAGTAAATTTTACGGGTACATTTTGAACTGTCATAGACAACTATCCTAAATAACCTCGCTACAACACTATTTTGCGTCAAAAAGGTATTGAAAGCACTAAAAATTTTGTATAGAAGAAGCGTGATGAAAATTATTAGTGCTATAATAATCAATTAATTCGAAGCTAGACATTATCGATTACATTTAAACATCCCGAGAAATCTGAGAATTAGTAAATGTATGGTCTCTAGAAAACAATTGGAACGAATGACTAGAGGAAACATAACACACAAATTCATGTATGACGCAGTGGCGACATTAGCATTAATCAGTTATTTTAACTATAAATAGCACTGTTATATATTTTGTCTCGGCCAAATATTAACCAAAAGCACTTTATCACAATATCATATCGACAAAACGTAAACAGCTGAAAGCGGTAAACGTTTAACTTTTATTCGACTAGACACGCACGGAAACCTGCATTTATCGCGTACTAAATTGTTTAGTATCACGAAACCATTTCTCTTATATTTGTTTTGAATTGAGTGCTCGACCAAATTGCCTGCTAACGGATCTAGTGCGTCTATAATTCACTGAGTACCTCTCTATAGGGATGTAGTAGAATTAAGATCATCAACTTTAAAAATATCGATGTTTTCTTTCAGTTTTACCCATGAAAATTTATCGATAACATGCTTTGGAAGCAATAGATCTTGGTAGTTGTTGTAGCCTTACAACCATTAAGCCATGTAGTAACAGTAACAGAAGTCATCGCTGTTGATTAAGTAACTTACTAGGCACATTACAATAAAAACAATAAATTAAACAGGATTTATGATCTCCAGTCTGAAAAATGAATAAATGTATTTTCTTTCTTTTATCTTATTTATTCTTATCGACACCTGCAAGACCCGCATCCCTATCTCGTAATTCTAGTTAATAGACGTTAATTAGTGATTTCACACGGACTGATTAACCGGTACTCTACTGTGTCAACGGATAGTATGCCAGCAAGTCTCTAGAATTAAGACATCACGGGCTATTAGGTAGATTTACAACGATTTTGTATATTAACGTGTTTTATTGATCGTCTAGCTTGGTAACGCATACAGCAAACGATAAATATTTTGTCGTTTTGCATAGCTTCTGCAATCACATCTGATGATGTGATTGTAGAAGCTATCACACTTCACACTAATATTATAAAGGCGGAAGTTTGTATGTGTGTATATTTGTTACTCCTTCACGCTGAAACGGCTGGACAGATTTGGATGAAATTTGGAATAGAGATAGCGTATACACTGGATTAACACATAGGCTACTTTTTAGCTGCGGGTGAAACCACGGGGCGCAGCTAGTATGAGATAATAAGCACTTTAAGGATCCTTCCAACGTATTTTTTGGCTTGAAATCATGGGTATTCTTCACAGGTTGTTTTAACACTATTTTTATTAAGTAAGGCTTAAGTTTAAATAAGTTTAGGTGAAACTAAAATAAACTGCCCAAACACAGATGAACAGACCGATCAGTTCTATTAACAGCATAAGACACCAACACTAATAGCTTCCTCTGACACGTATTAGCCCAACACTAGCAATTATTACAGCACACACAAAAGTGCCGTTCAGTAAACGCCTGGCAATTAAACCTGTGATATTTGACAACATGATACCAGTTGTCAATACTAGTGATACTAGAAAAGACGTTAATAGCAAAGGAGTGGTACAGAAAACCAGTATGGAATAGGTAGACTTGGAATTACACTGACGGACGTGTGAAAACTGCTTGTTAAAAGTATTTACTGGTACAGTATGAATAAGGTAAAGCAAGATTAAATTAGGCGCAAACAGAAGTCGGTTTGGATAAAAGAATGGTGGTGAGTGGTGTTAGCAAACATGAGTTAAAAATGAAGTGTAAAAGCCGTTGATCGGTTAACAACTAGTAATATTATGTATTCTGTAGAATAAATTTAAGGCTCGTATATTCCTGGATCTACTTTCTCGTTCGCGCATTGCAACATCAGACAAAAAGCATCAAATAATTTTTTTCGTTCTGTTTATTTGAGAAAACTTGTTTGGATTAATGTGATTTTTTAGTCGAACATTTGTGATGTTATTTTTAAGGATTTTTCATGAACACATTTTTCGTAAGTAAGTTCTGTCATCTAATAATTAAAAAAAACTACATAATATTAGGTACCAGCAGCGCCCCGCGGTTTCACCCGCGTTTCTACAGAAACCGTTACCGTTTTGGGATAAAAAGTAGCGTTGAAGATACATGGTGCATACAGCACCTACGATACAATCATGACTTCTAATATAGTCACTGGACAGTAAAAACTTACATGGATTTAAAATATTATCGTTTCTAATATAAACACATCTATGAAACACGCCAGAATTTGTACAACATAAAATAAAATAACTCAATCATTTTAAAAACGGCACGTTATTACTAGTCACGTTATCAAATTAAATTTAACCCATTCTTCGTTAACGAAATGGTAATACATGATTTAGATCTTAGCTACATAACGGGATATTCAATAACATAACATCAAGTATTTCATAACGTTTTTAAGCACTATGGTGCTTGTTACTCAATACCATTATGTATAAGGACTTCCTCGATGACTTACTTAAAGAGGGAAAGCTCATTATCTATATAAAGAGCGGATATGGGTTGTTTGTCTGCATCGCCGGTATCCACGAGTACGTAATCTTCTTTAACAACCCCCCTAGGTGCCGCTCCTTCTATCCTGTTAATTTTATCTTTAAGCCCTAGTTCTTTGATACTTAACATACAAACATTACAAATATACTTTGTCAGTAAAATGTATTTATTTTGAACGTGTGACCGAATGGTACTCATTAAAATGAACCTCTAAATTTTTTATAATAGCAATACCTTAATTTGCATATAGGTTTTTACGCTTGAATATTTTCCAACATAATGTGTCTTTTAATTTATAGTACTACATACTTACTTATCTTTACAAATAAAAAAAGTTACCTTGAGAGATTAAATTGACGAAATTCCTAAAACAGATAACCAGTGAATTAATCATCAGCTTCAAAATATAAACGACTATCAGTGTAGTTAATAACAATATAACACTTAACAAATTATCATCAATGAAAATGGAGGATAACAATCCCTAAAAACATCTGATTAAATGTGTATTACACTCATAATAACCGTGGATATTTATCTGAATTAACTGCAATTGTTATGGGCAGCCATGAGGCTGAAGAGCCTATACCTGCAACGCCAAAATGCTTAAAATGGCTTAGCATGAGGGCGTGTCCTGTCAACAATATTGCAACAATGACTTTGATTAATATATGGTAAAGTTCAGGACTAATGCTAATGTATAGTGAAAACACGAATTAATAAACTTTTCCCGATAAAAAATATTACAAAGTTACCTCCAAACCGTACAAATAAACCGCGATTATTCAATGAATACTTTAAATAAGGTCATGAAACTTTGTGTAGTAATTGAACTAAATATAATGGAGGGCTTATGTATAGTGGATTTTTAAAATACTCATTACATTCAGTCTAACAATAAATTACCTAAATTATTGCGCGTTGGAACCATTCTAACTTAGACCGCCCCTGCCGCTCGGCCCCCCGACTCATCCCCGCTTTGGCTTAGTACTATATATCTATTCTGTGGCTTTGGCTTGGCCTAGCATAGACCCAGCTCGTCACGTCATTTGTTTCTTCGTAAACAAATGTAATTTAAAAAAAGTGCAATTGTTTTTATTTCATCACTGAAAACAAACTAACAGTAAAACGCCTATTAAACAACTAGACATAAAAAAAAACAGTAATGCGCACACATTACAGTCTACTCGTACGTTATAAAGTTACGTAAATGAGACAATCAAGCAGATGTTAAAGATAGGAACACACCTGCGCATGCGACGGTAAGTAATTTTTTTTTTTTTAATTTATTTAATATATATGTGTGGGACATGTCACGCAGCGCCATCTAGCCCCAAACTAAGCATAGCTTGTACTATGGGAACCAGATAACTGATACAATACTTAGATACTTTTTTGTTTGTAAATACATACATAGAATACAACATAACAACCAGACACAGAACAAACATCGATGTTCATCACACAAATGTTTGTCCTGGGTAGGAATCGAACCTACAACCTATAGTTCAGAAGGCAGAGAACAGGCCAGTCAATTACAGGGAAAGGGTAATTGCTATGAGCACGTTGGACAAAATACTGCCTAGTTTTATGTCGCTAAACAATAATAAAGTTTTAAAATGTACTTACCGATCACAATGGAACTTATTTAATTAAGGCTCCTATATTCGCGGATCCTCTATCTCGCTCGCGCATTGTTAATTTCCTACACTTTTGAAAATATTAAAAAATGGAATTTACTTACGAAAAATCTGGTTAAACTATGTTCTCATGTATAACATCGATACTCATCTATCAGGGCCATAATTCTGTATGAAAACACAGATTCCACACGATACAGAAACCCCGTCGTTATCGTGTCTTGTGCAAATCGTGTCACACCAAGGAATCGTCAATTTTTGTATTCTGTATAATCTAGACAAATTATCTATGACAGGTTATGGATCCCTCGAGTGCGTTCCGAATTAGAACTAAATGATTTCTCATCCCAAAACCGATAAAAAATTAAAATAAAGTCATCATTAACAGCCTGAAGACGTCCACTGCTGAACATAGGCCTCCCCCAGAGCACGCCACCTTGAGCGGCTGCTCGCCTCCTGCATCCATCGGCTCCCCGCGGCTTTCACCAGGTCGTCGGTCCACCGAGTGGGGGGCCGGCCCACGCTGCGTCTTCCGGTTCGTGGTCGCCACTCGAGAACCTTTCTTCCCCATCGGTTGTCAGTTCTACGAGCGATGTGGCCCGCCCATTGCCACTTCAACTTACTAACTCTAAGAGCTATATCGGTCACTTTAGTTCTCCTGCGGATCTCCTCGTTCCGGAGCTTATCTCGCAGGGAAACACCGAGCATAGCTCGCTCCATAGCTCGCTGCGCGACTTTGAGCTTACTAATGAGGCCAACAGTAAGAGACCATGTCTCAGTTCCATAAGTCATCACTGGCAACACACACTGATTGAAAACTTTCGTTTTCAGGCTCTGCGGTATTTTGGACGAAAAGATAGGACGAAGCTTCCCGAACGCTGCCCAGCCGAGTTGGATTCTTCGCGCCACCTCTTTGTCGAAGTTGGACCTACCTAATTGGACAATCTGTCCTAGGTAGACATACTTGTCAACAACTTCGAGAGTATCGTTCCCAACAATTACCGGTATAGGTGGAACATGAGCATTAGACATGATCTTTGTCTTGTCCATATTCATCTTAAGACCAACCTGCTGGGAGACTCTACTGAGGTCGTTGAGCATGGTGCTAAGGTCCTCGAGCGATTCCGCCATTATGACTATATCATCGGCAAAACGAAGGTTAGTGATGTACTCGCCATTTATGTTGATGCCAGATCTTTTCCACTCCAAGAGCTTGAAAACATCCTCCAATGCGTTTGTGAACAGTTTCGGAGAAATAACGTCTCCCTGTCTCACGCCTCTTTGCAATGGAATTTGTTCCGTACTCTGGTCCTGTAGTCGGACTGACATAGTGGCCTTACTGTACAAACACTTCAAAACTTCGATATACCTATAGTCAATTTGGCATCGCTGCAAGGACTGCAGCACCGCCCAAGTCTCGATTGAATCGAAGGCTTTCTCATAGTCCACAAACGCTAGGCATAACGGCCGATTATACTCTTCGGTCTTCTGTATAATCTGGCGCAGCGTATGGATGTGGTCTATGGTGCTAAAGCCTTTTCGGAAACCGGCTTGTTCGGGAGGCTGGAATTCATCAAACCTGCGTGCGAGACGATTCGTAATGACTCTCGAAAACAGCTTATACACATGACTCAAGAGCGAGATGGGCCTATAGTTCTTCAATAAGGTGTTATCGCCTTTTTTGAAGAAGAGCACCACCACGCTCTTGTGCCATGCCTCTGGCGTTGTACCTTCAAGGATGACAGAATTAAATAACTTCTGGAGGACTAAAAGTACCGGTCTACCACCCGCTCTCAGAAGTTCAGTCGTAATTCCATCTTCACCTGGTGCCTTGTTGTTTTTAGCGATGAGCTGAGAGTGGGGCCATTTGGATACGGGCAGCGGAACCCTCGAGGACAGAGGCTGGCTGACTTCATGGAGAAGGAGGAACTCTTTATGATGAACTCCTTCTACGAGAAGCGGCCATCCAGGAAGTGGACGTGGATAAGTCCCGACGGTTCCACTAAAAATGAGATAGACTTCATCATGACGACCAAGAAGCACATATTCGATGATGTCTCTGTGATCAGCAAGGTGAAAACCGGTAGCGATCACCGTATTGTTAGAGGCACATTGAATATCAATGTTAAGCTCGAAAGGTCACGTCTGGTGAAGTCTACGCTCCGTCCAAATCCTGTCCAAATCCAAAACCCCGAAGGCTTTCAGCTGGAACTCCAAAATCGCTTCCAGTGCCTAGCCGACTGTAACACAGTGGACGAGCTAAACGACGGGTTGGTGGAAACTGTCCAAGCTGTTGGATCGAAATTCTTTAAGACCCAACGCCGAAAGAAGACTCAAAAGCTCTCAGAAAAAACTCTTGAGCTAATGGCCGACCGGAGCGAAATGAAGCTGCAGTCTTCAGTTGATATGTCAGCCTACGGTGAACTCAATAGACGAATCTGGAGTTCCTTGCGACACGACTTGCGTGCTCTTAGTACTTCACGTATTGAGGCCGCAATTGAGCGGAACCAAGGCTCTAAAGTGTTCGCAAAGGATTCGTCTATTGGGCAACACCAAATGACAAAACTGAAGACCGAAAATGGTAGCATCATTTCATCCAAGCCTGAGATTCTGAGAGAGATCGAGAACTTCTATGGACAGTTATACACCTCGACACGTAAGCCCGCTACTAACACAGCTCAGGACATCAGAGCCAAGTTAGTCCGACACTATACCGAAGATATCCCGGATGTCAGCCTGTACGAGATTAGAATGGCCCTCAAACAGCTTAAAATAAAGTAATGGCTTGTAATTATGTTGTGATATAACGAAGCCATGGGTAATTATTAAAAATTGACAGAAAACCTTTCGAAATACCTTCACTTTACATTTTAGTTTTATTTTAATTAATTAATATTGACATAAGTGGTGGTAACTTTTGACGGGTTGATGTTTCGGAACGCGCCTCAGTGGAACATATGATCTTTGACAGTTCAAATCGCGCCAATCCCAGTTAATTCCACATTCATTCGCGCGGTTTCGTTCTCATTTCATATAGAATAGATTTTTTGCAGATTTCTTATGTAAGACAAGGAATTCGCGTGGTTTCGAAGCAAGGAATCGTAAATTGGTCATACAGAATTAGGGTCCTGGTAAGCATTTTTGTACGCATGAACCCACATAAGTTCGTGAAGTTGGGAGCAGCACATGAGTACAACACGCGTTACAAAAACAAGTATAGAACACCAGCCCATAGACTCACAAAATCAGGGAAATCAGTTTACATTAAAGGTGCTCAAATTTATAACCATTTACCAGAATGTATAACAAATGCTACTTCTGACAATATATTTAAAAACAAGCTTAAAATGTTGTTGATAGGTAAGGCTTACTACTCGGTCAATGAGTTTTTTGTCAACAATGAATTTACTGTATAGTATTTGTATACTTACATAGATATAATATGTACAATAATTATTGTATCTTAATATGTTTTGACTTGTAAATTATTTTTTACCAATAAATTCTGTATTCTGTAACATTATGAATGTTTAACAAAAGTATATCATATTAATCCAAAAAAGTTTTTTCATACAAAAAACAGTATAGAAATAAAAAACTTCGACTCCGTTTTATTTATGAAATCTTGTTTGGATAAATATGATATTTTTGTTGATCATTTAAAAATAATATCATATATAGTTTAGCCGGTAAGTAAATTCAGTTATTTAATATCTTCAAGAATGACGCAATGCGCGAGCAAGATAGTTGATCCACGAATATAGCAACGTAAACAGGATAATAAATAAATATTATATAGTTAATGACATTGGAATTATAGGTGAAATAAGAAATAAAATTGATTCTTGACATCAGACTGAATATTTCAGGCTTTGACCACATTCAAATTATCCTGTTTACAACGCATGCTGTAATTTTAGACGTTATAAATATTGTGAATTTTAAGGAAAGTCAACAGTTCTACACAGTAACCAACTACGTGTGATGGCAGAAAACAAAAAACATAGAATAAAAAATTGTTGGGAAAAGTCAAGATGTCAGAAATAAATGTTCTATGTCTGGGTGTTATAAAATCAAGCTAACTACTACAATAATAAAAACTAAACTAAACTAAACTAAGCTAAACTAAGCTAAACTAAACTAAACTAGCTACACTACCTATTACAAAGAACACTTATGGACTGTATAATAGCCGCGATGGCCTATAGACAGTCCAAGTGCACCAGCCCACTACCGGTAGGTAGCGTACCCAACATGCTGGCCGCATTGCCACGTTGAATTGCAATGCTGATGCGTTGGGCCAAATAAGTGCCAGCATTTTGGTCACGCGTCGCATCGACCAGGCGCTCTGATAGACTTTGGAAAACGCGATGAGCTCCCGGTCCCCACGGACCCAGGGTCTCAACACCAAACGGCTCAAATATGTAACCGCTACCGAGATTACTATATTTGCGGCGTTTTAGCTGCTCAGCAGAATTAGCCGCGGCGCCGGCCCTAACGTGTGTCTCGGGAAGGTGTGACGGCGGTGTTATAAAATTGTATTCTATGTCATCATCATCATCAACAGCCTGAAGACGTCCACTGCTGAACGTAGGCCCCAAAGCACGCCACCTTGAGCAGCTGCTCGCCTCCTGCATCCATCGGCTCCCCGCGGCTTTTAGCAGATCGTCGTGGATCGTCGTACATAGAATATGTGTATATTGCAATATACAAAAAAAAACAAAAAGTATTAAGTATTCTATCACTTGTCATTATCAGTTATGTTAGTACAAACTTTGCTTAGTTTGGGACTAGATGGCGCTGTGTAAAATTTCCATAAATATTTATTTATTATTTTTATTTAAGTAGGTACACTTCTTGAGTATAATCATAAAACGTTAATCTAGGTCTAACCATAAGCTTTCTAACATGATACGTCTAGGTATTTAGCGTTGCCGGTTAAGATAAAAATGCTTGTAGGAAATTTATTCTGTTTTCGGTTGACCGAGAAAGCAAACTTTTGCTGGTAATTCGCAGTAAAAGAATAGCTCCTAAAATACTACATATAATATGAATTCAGGTTAGAGTCGATTATATCATAACACATAATACAACATACGAACACAAAGTAGATAATTCGGTTGAGCCGAAATCAATCATGGATGAAAGTGAACTTAACCTGCTCTTACAAATCGACCCCCAAGGGCTTCAGATTGATTTAATCGTTTAGATTAAACAGAAAGAAACTCAATTTGATATAATGACTAAGTTGTTCTGCAAATGAATGAAAGGCGAGTTGAATAGTATGAAAGTTTTATAATGTTGTGACTTGTGATAGACAAGTAAGAAATCAAGTTATGGCACGGTCATTGTCAAGGCTTCGTAACCAAACGCTTTCCCTTTAATTTTCCCTTTGATCTTACGATCTAAATACTTAAAATTTGTAAGTCAATGTGAGAACACGTAAATTTAAGATAAACAAGTTCCATTTTTAAGTTTAATTCCGGATTTGAGAGAATTAATGACGTATTAGTTAGGTAACACTTTTTCTATCAATACCAGCCAAGTCACAGCCACAATCAGTTATTTTTTTAAATCTTGGATAAACTCGGTAAGTGACAGAGCTAAGGTTTAGATTACGGTGCTTTACAAAATATGTCCACTGCCAAAATAAAAAGAACGATATTACGATAAAAGCCATTCAAAAATAATTTAAGTATACACACAAATAAAAGTGGGGTCAACGCCACAGAGCCCCAAATAAGCCAACTGTGATATAACACCGAGTAACAAAAATCTCTCACGCTCCTATTGTTATCCACGCAGAGCACTGTAACTAATTGTACATAATTACGAACGATTTAATTACCATCGGCGCCTAGATACTGGTCAAGAAGACATAAAATCAAGTCTGTTAGCTAATCTATCTAGAATTAATCACAATTTTCGCAACGATACTCATGAATATAACACCGAATAGATTAAAGGCATGATTAATAAAGTTAATTACACTTTACGCCCTGAAGGTGTGGCAGATTAAAACTAGATTTCACCAAAGCAATATTCCGATTTACCTCTTGCTTATACTTGGCGTAATCTAAGTACGCAGTGAAGATGCCTATGTTCAGCAGTGGACGTCTTCAGGCTGTTGATGACATTTATATTCAGATCACTGTACAATGGTTGTTTAAAATATAGCAGAATGTACCAAGCTTCCTTATGAGAATGGTCGTGGCGATGAATCATTTGATGGTAGATCATTCAAATGAATTGAATCTATACGCTGCAATCACACGAACGAAAATCCGTTGGGCTTATAAATATGGGAAAAGTATAGCTTGGCACAAATAGTTCACAAGCAAGAACTCTAAACAAGAATAAGTCAAGAATCTATAAAACATGAACATTCTGTAGTAGATGACGTATTTATTTCTTTCTAGCAGTTGATACTTCAGTTGTACTCTACTAATCATAACGAACCGATTAAAAATGTTATTTTCTCAAGGTAAACTATTTAACGCATGGATTCACAAACGGAAACACCAACACAGTAAAACAAAGAATCCATTAATTTAATTCTTTTTTGTAACCAAAGGCCCAATTCAAAATTCGCATTACTAAAGCTGCGACTACACGGTTGCGCACACGCACCGGAAAAGGGTGCGACTATTGAACTTTAGTTTTGGCCGGTGGTGTCGCAGACAGGCGGCCAGCGGCGTGGTGCATGCATCATGCATGCAATGCATACATTCGTATCGGTGACTCCGACAAGAACGGACGTGCCGTGCGTGACTCGAGCACGGATATTGAGGAAGTTGATAGCGATAAAGATTAGACGCCATGGATGACACTGACATAAACCTAGAAACACGCAAAACCAGATTTGAAAACAATGAACAGCAAGCAAAAGTGAAAAAAAAATAAAAGTAGCACATCGTAATTAATATGCCAGCTTGTTAGCACTTTGCGTATAAATAAGCATAGTCAACAGCCAAAACGCGATTAAAATTCAAAGTCACTAAGTTAATTACATAAAAGTATTAAAAATTATGGTAAAACTTCAGAGAATTGAGGGAAGTAGATCTTTTGTGGTCTCGGCATCCTATTGCGCAACTAGCGAAGCAATTAGTATGAAAATCTTCGGTCACGCTCCAAAAGATATTACGATTGCGTTAAATACCTAACTGGAAGTTCTCTGGTAGTTTTTGTCTTGAGATTAGTTAACTTGACGCGTCCTAAGTTCATCAATGAAATAAGCAATCGATCATATATTTACACTTAGAGTAATTGACGTTATGAAATTAAAAGGTGCGTTGTTCTTTGATTAAATAGTTTTTATAAAGTTTTATTATTACAGAACATTGGATAATAAGTGACCTCAAACTTTCAATGATGAAGATTATGAAGATGAAGTTTAATGCTAATGATAACACAGACAAAACACGTGATTCACCTATCACACTGTTATTACTTTGAACAAGAACATCCTATTCGATAGACACGAGTATACGGCAGATCATAAACAAGCTTTCGATGCTGTATCGTCATAAAAAGCTGTATTAAACAATGTTTATCGATTTCTAAGTGAAGAGCCCATTACGATGAAAGCAAGCTGCAGGGGAAAGGGGACGTACCAGGATATATGGGGAGGCGTGACTTTTACGACAGGAATAGAAATTACTTTCGAAATAAGACCCCTGCAATAGAGAATAATTGATTAATGATATCGAATTCCTATAATGGCCTCTATACCACTAAACAAACAAACAAACAAACTAAATTCTCTTTTTCCATATAAATTCTTAGTTTTCTAATTTCGACTACTTTGACACTAACAAAATGAATATTGAAAACTAGTCTGACTACAGGTAGCTGTGTCAAATCAAGTTTCGTTAATATCAATTATTATATTATTATAATATTTATGACAAATTATTGGGTCAAGTTTTACTATTTCCGGGCCACAACCACAGCACAACCTGCTTAAGCTTGTTAGAAAAATTTTGAATACAGGAAATGCAAATTAAGTCGAAATAATAATCTTATAATGTATATGACGCATAAATATAATAAGCCATATTATTTCATAAATATTGTTGTTATAAAAATTGTATTATAATTTTTTATATAATCTTCTTCTTCTTCTCGTGTAGGCAAGTGGTCAGCCCTGGTGTCAGAATTTTAGGCCACCCAAATAATATTAGCCCTTTAACTTAATGGCGTCTAATTTATTACATCAACTGCATGTTAATATCATAAATCATTACAACTCACATTAGTCTCAGTCATTAGACTGGATCCGTGTTTCACATAGTTTATTGAAATCAATCATTAATACAAAAACTCGTTCAATTTTATATCCACTAAACTCAATCTTTCCTCAGCAGAAGTTTATTTTAATTTTATTTATCTATTATAAATTACAGTGACAGCGGTAGAATGTTGATAACATGTTATTTTCAAACTAATAATGCATTGTCTAAAACCGTATAAAAATTAAACATAAGACTCAATGACATAAATGAACTCCAACAGTGTGTTAACCGGAAACAGTAATATTTTGTTAACAAAGTACAGCAACTGATAAATCAAATAATTTTCATTTACTGGAAGCACTTGCAGTTATAGTTGGTACACTTTAATCATAGACGCGACGTGTCGATGCACGTTTTACTTTCATAAATTCATCGTTATGCAGTTCTCCAACAATCCATGTGTTAAAACTAAAACTAATAAAAGTTATTCATGTGGCATTTTTCTATATTTAGTTCTTATGTGACGTAGCCTTAGTGGCAATAATTAATGACACGACCTTTTAAATGCAATTTAAAAAAGGCATAACCTTACATTTTGCAATGCTCGGAAGTCGAAGGTCTTGTACTTAAGGAATTTCTCTGATGAATGTTCTTTGTTACAAGAATTTTGGGACAAAACAGGTGACGAACCAAGAGAGCATAGTAATGCATGCAAACTTTCGCCTAGCTAAGATTTATAAGAAAGATCAAAAAGTTACAGATGGTGAACAAAAGATAGTATACCAAGTCAGTGTTATTGAAACAAAATAAAAAGCTTGCGATAATATACTGCTATGAGTCGGGTATGGATCAAAAGCAGTCGTGACTATCGCTCTAACTGTAGAATACGTAATATATTACGATACGCTACACTCTACAATCAATGATTCTTGTTTGGAATCTAGTAAATATATACCTGAGCAAAAAATTAGTTACAATAATAGATAATAATAACATTTTAAATGTAAAAACCTTGAATTAACATCTGAAGTTCTCTTAAGAACTTAACATTTCAGAGAAAGAACTTTGATTGATTTAGCCTCATTAGCAAAAAATATGTTCAATCAAGCGAATTCCCAGTGCACATCATCATTAAAACAATAAATAGGTATATCATTAAACCTACAATTGAAACTCACGATTCGCAATGTTTTACTCAGTTCGTGATAGAAAGGTCATCGTGGAAGCACAAATGGTTACTGATGCGACTGTTTAAGCTTAGAAATTGAATCTAAACCTAGGTCAAACTCTCTAGGGCACTGTTTGTAACCTATAAATTCTAAGTCAATGACAGTGCTGTTTACAGTCTAGTAGCTTAGAACAAAAGGCAATTTGTATTTCCAGAGATATTACTGTGAGTGTGAAGGTGAACTGGAATATTCAGGAATAGGTAACAGAATAACCTGAACTTTACCTATAAGAACTTTCTCCATTCTATTTGACGATGTTTCTTTAGCGTATACCGATCAACCTTTGTATTCATTGTAAGCAAATCTATCAGAGTTCGTCTTGTTCGAAAAAAGTGAACAGAATTCTCAAGTTCCAGTTTGTTTCGCATACAATGGCGAACCCACTTGTTCGCACTGATTTGCAATTAATAAACCCGACCTACTATCGACGTTTGAAATTGTCGATTCACTCTGCCACTTTTATTAATTAATTTCAAATCTTTAGCTTTTACGGTCTCGAGTTTTGCCGTGATGAATATGCGTGCCAGTTAGTCGATAATGTTATTAATGTCACTTTCTTCTCCGTCGTTGGATTCAATGTCAGCGTCGAAACTTTTAGTTCTCGTCTGTACGCGGGAACGAGTGTTGACGATTACGCCTTGTGTAACCTTTTACGGAATTCCACGACGTGAGTTGTCATTGAATTAATTACGTTCAAAGGATACGTGTTTCTTTTGCCTTCGCCTTTACATTACTTACCCATCTGGAAATATGATTTTACATGTCGATGTCTTTTATAACTAACTGACTCAAATGTGATGTGCACTTAGAATATTAACTTCTAACAGAATTACTGGAGGCTATTCGATTGTAATAGGAGGGAATGACTTACCATAAATCAAGTGGATAGGGGAAAAGCACAGCGCATCAATACTCCGGTAGATAGTCACATGAACTCGATCACAAAACCACTTTTTGTCTCGCGTTCAGTGAAACGTATCAGAAGTCTCTAACTATACGTCGATATTAGCACTTTTCACTAAACACATACGCTTGTTTCCACAACACTGAAAGCACTGACACCGCTGACTCCGGTCTCCGTAGCACATAGAGCACACGTTCCTTCACAGTTATCTGTAGGCTTCAACGTAACAGGGTGAAGCAATAGCACGTCCGAATCGCAATGCGAAATTTGACGGTCGCAGAAATGTTCACTGTTCAAAAGCGACAGCCGGGCCGACTTCACCGGTCGGAACCGTTCCAAATTCGTTTCGAAGAGCGTCGAAAGTTTTAACACACGAGTGAGCTGCGCGGGCAGCGCGAGCCAACTGAGGCGGCGACGCGCGACGCGGCTTGCCGACGACGACGATGGACTTCAAACTTTTACCCAACCGAGTCAAAACAGACGCTAACTTAACACAAAGCCTTAAAAGAGGTAACTTATTTAAATTAGAAGGCTTGCAAAGTTGCAAATAAACTTGCAGGTTACTTATATGGGCAGGACACCTGGGCAAGGCTCTCAAGATAATATGACATTTATGTATGTACGCAACGATTACGATTGGCCGGTGACATGATAATTGGATATTTCGACTATGACTGTAGCTAGAGATAACATAGTTACTTATGGTTCAAGCTATGCGATATGATCACATAGCTTGAACCATACCATTGATACGTGTATCACCATCATGCTTATCCTTATCCTTATCATGCAATCCTTTTTACGTCAAGTTCTAGAAAATCTAGAAACTTATACTATTTGTGGAGCGTAACATTATATCATGCAATAAAAATGTTCACAGTAAGAATCTCGCCATAAACAAACACATTTGACGATCTCTACGACGTAAATGTAGATTTAACCCAAATTCTGATGTAAGGCGGATACGATAACTTTAGAACCCCAAGATAGAATGAAACGGTTCTAAATTTTACGAAAAATAACACTTTTTAGATTGACACCATGATTTAGAATATTATGCTTACATAGTAGAATGATAAACTGGGCAGTATAGATACTTAAATATTACCTTCTTAAAATAAAATGAGCATATTAGAGAATTTAAAACCTGTATAAAATGGGATCATTGGTTTAAAATAAGAAACATACCACATGAAATGAATATTTGACCTAAGACATCAACAAACGAAAAACCTCAAAAATAATGAGAAGGCTACAATAGAATTAGATATAGCCCACTCAATGTTATTTGTGGAGTGGTTGCAATTAAAACTATAACAAAGTAGGACGGTACAGATATCCAGAAATATTATATGAATATTCCTGCAATAATAATCTGCTTGAGTTTGTTGTGAAGTAAAATAGAGACAGCGTGGTTTAATATGCGAATAAAACGTAGGTAGAAAGTAGTGAAGCGTATCATGGTTAAATGGTACCAGTTTGAGATAAAAGCATTTGCGTACGCTGTGCTGCGCTGCGACTAATCATTTAATCTGCGGTTCAAGGTAACAAATACTCTGGTAAATGCAAAATTATGAGTCGATACTCCAGATTGAGTGTAATAGCAAAGGTTTGAAAGAACGGATACCTAATAACCACTTTTTGAAGTTAACTCGATGCCTGGTTTAATTTTCATTTAAATACGTGCACGTGACTTGGTTACCTCATATCTATGTATATGATAAAGTATGTAAGGAAGACATACGAGACAACAAAAAAATATCCTAAAAGGATTGTAAAAAATAAACAAACTAATCTAGAAAGAATCCCAAACAAATATCGATCTACCATAAAAAGACAAAGGTAGTTTAAATATTAAAAAACAGGAATCAAAAGCAAACATATTATGTGTGTAAATATTGAAAGATGTTTTAAAGATGGGCATTTAGATGGTCCATTTGATCAAATACCGCACCACTAAAAGAGTAAATAAATGAGTTGCTGTGCATACAACACAACGATAGACAATTAGATTTAGTATTTGTTAAATGAATACAATCTGGCTGCTCAACTTTTTTAATTACTAGCTGAGCCGCCCGGCTTTGCATGGGTTTATTAGTTTTACGCCTTATCTCTATCTTTCAAGATTTCCAAGTCTAAAAGCTGCCTCAATGTTGCACTAATCGCTGGTTACTGCAAGATGTTATCAATTGAGCTACGATTGAGCGAGTCAGCGTCTATAATTAGCGAGGTTCCCATGTCACTGGCAATTTCTGTCTCTGCCTCTATCGAGTCTTGTTTTGATGTAATGACCAGCATCTGTTACTTTTTTAAATACTTACCACTTTCAAATGTCTGATCTTTATTTTCGATTTGGCTTGGATTTGGATTAGTGTTCGTCTCTTAATTTACGTTAAGTGTTTTGTTTGACAATACTTACACAAGCATTTAGCAAATTCTCCCATTTGTAGCTTGATTATTAATTAGTAAGAATTTTAAGTGGTCTCACGGCTTTTGGGAACTTTTGTCATTTATCTTAAGTTTCTTGTAGGGCTTGTCATAACAATGCTTTGATAATTCCTTTTTATAAATTAGACATTTAATGATTGTGTCATGAGCATGATTAATGGTCTCTTAAATCCTAAAGTTCAAAGTGTCAATGTCTAAAAAAGACGTTTAGATCTCGAAGACGTTACTTTTTTGTTATTCCTTGATGATATTAATATGACTAGACAGTATACATGTATATCGTTATCGTTAAACTTGTTAATATTCACCTTACAAGTCTTACAAGTTTCTGCAAAACTTAATAATAATACATTCTATAATTGGTTTCCACAGGAACGAGTTGTGTTTTACATACGTTTCTCATGAGGGAGAGGGTCTATGGCGCCTTAGGGTTATGATCTGCATACTGCAGACCCTTTAATTAAAGTAGTTACCTTAACCATCAGTCCATCACAGTAAAGACGTGTGGTCTAAGTAAAATCATGATTACATACTGTGCAATAGTTGATAGCAACTGCGTTATCTTGTTCAAATATTATTTCCATCATGCGATATTTAGTTATTGTGGCTACAGTTTTATGGGTTTCTCTAAAATATTTAGCAATATTATTCCATATCCCAACAATCTATATACTTACTAGCTGCGCCCCGCGGTTTCACCCGCGGATAAAAAGTAGCCTATGTGTTAATCCAGTAAATAAGTTATATTCCAAGTTTCATCCAAATCCGACCAGCGGTTTGAGCGTGAAGGAGTAACAAACATACACACATACACACATACAAACTTTCAGCTTTATAATATTATAGTGTGATAAAACTGTAACAGGTCCAATACTGTAAATTAAAGATATTTTGAAAATTTTTTTGGGTGGCTTTCTATTATGAATGCTGAAGCCAAAAATATATTTCATTTTTGTCTATCTGTCTGTCTGTATCTTGGCTGAGCATAACATGTATTTTTTCATCATCATCATTATCATCATCAGCATGAAGACGCTGCTGAGCATAAGCCTCTCCCACTTTGAGCAGCCGCTTGCCTCTTGCATCCATCGGCTCCCATCGGCGGTTCTGATCAGGTCGTCGGTCCACCTAGTGGGGGGCCTACGCTGTCTCTTCCAGTTCATTACATTCCCAGTAGGTATAATCCATTTATCTATCTGTCCTACATTTTGTTCCTAGAGGATATACCTCTTATAATATGAGCAAGATCACGTATATTTTTCTTAATCATAGTATTCAGTCTGGCGCACTTTAACGTCGAGGTTTGTCGCACATTATATAGGCGGACATACCCATGTTGTATTACCGATGAATATCTCCGTTCGCTTGATGGGTAATTTTAAAATTATTGCCTTAGTATCGACAGACAGTCCGAGATACCGTCAATAATGTTCAATTCTTTGATCCTACAGAATAGCTATTTCGGATCGCATTTTTTACAATGTATGTTTGTTTACGTAGATAACAAAACAGTAGGCTTTCCGTCATGGTCTTGTACCAAGTTCTACCACTAAAGTTCACTGAACCCACTTCTGCGTCTTACATAACATTCGTGCAATAAGTTTTAGGAGGCCTATGTTTAACTGTTTACTAACAAAACTATAAAATTACATCTCAATCCTGCCGTGTGAAACTCACTGCGCCCACGCATCAGCTGAGGTCAAGGTTACATATTGCTAGTAATTTATTACCGTAATAATAATAAATCTCTGATTTATAAGACAATTTGAAAAGACATTGTGTTTCTTTTCTTTAAGATTAATAGAATAGGCCTACTGGATGCATTAACGGTGCATCTAAATTGGAGCTTAAAATTTTAAAGATTTTTAGAAATTGTACGTAAAAGTGATTGATTAGTAGTGTTATGGGTATAATAAAGAAGGGCCAACGAAAGAGTAGGTCAAGTTAAAAAGAAATGAACATTCGAATGGTTGTGAAACTAGGTAAAACCGATAAACTATCGAATAGATAGAATGACACGTCCAATAAAAACGTAAAAAAACAAGTAGTCATTGGAAACGTGTGGGCAGCTAGACAGGTCAGATCACAAATGATACGTTTGTTTTTTATTTTACTAACATTATAAGTAGATGAATGAAGATAAAAGAATCCAAGAAAATAACAAAATGTCGTCGCCTTAATAGAGACAATAAGAATGGTGTTATTGGACACATTTTTGGATTTTCGTAGAAGTTAAAGTTGAATAAAATTGTAATCCTAGTACAGTACAAATTTTAGTCGGTTCTCTAAGAAATAAAAAAAAAAATATGCAGATAGTCGTCGAGCAAGTTCCTCGATGAAGATAGTACTGCCGTAAAATGTAACTATTCCATGCGTCTAAATAGCTACGACTGTAATCAAACAATCGAGTGTTCAATGGTCGTAAAAAGCTTCCTTAGGATTAAGTATAGATTCTGATAGGCCATATTTTAAGCCATCATTTATGAAAGAGAGCGCGCTATTATCACGCCGGCAACTAAATGGAATGACTGAGTGATACATTGCACATAGGTTTTATGTAAACGGTGGTCACTGGTCAGTTCTCTTCCTGCTGTTCTATATGAGAAAGAAAAGGTTGAAGTAGGTATTCGAAATTTTGAACAAAGATTTGACTGTGCCTTGCGATAACATTAATCAATTTGACAAGGAAATTGCAACACATGATCAGAATTCCACGAGGAGCGTTAAATTGGTATGTGAAAAATAAGATAATCTTTCAAATAATCTAGAAAGCAGATCCAATAGCGAAGTTAGATGTGTGCGAAGTTTAATGCTAATCATTTCGTAAAAGGCTTCAAACGTCTAGTACGGTAGTATCATGGTATGTAATCTGGTTTTGCTTTAGTCACTCAGATTAAAGTGCTATCACTTGCTGCTTGTTCAACAATGGTTGACTCTATGATTGTATAAACTAAAACAAAGCGTTTGATAATAAGTTTTAGAGATATATACGCTGTTTTCGGTGTTTATGCACTTTTTTCATCTAATAATAATAAAGAGATGAATAAAGCATTGGTTCATCGAGGGATTTACTAAAGGGTTACACAATGGAAGGGTTAAAACAATAGATATGCATGCCCGTTGTACAAAGCAACACTTCCTTCCTTAATTAACACTATACTGAACTGTGGGAGTTTTTAAACAAGCAGAAAATATTGAGCTGAGAGTCTGCTTAAAACAAAATCCAACATGAACGGTATAATGACGAAATGACACACAGGCGGTATAATGAAGAAAGTATTTTATGAGCTTTAAGATTAATTGATATCAATGAAGTCATACAAATAAATAAAGGTAATGACATTAATATAAAGATTTAAAGATTACACAAGAATAAATGGTTTTATTCATGTACAAATATGGTTTGGTTGTGGGCAATTTGATTTTTAATAAGGAAAAATACGTAGGCAGTAGTAGTACCGATGATGAAGGAACTCAAAAATCACATGGTTCAATTAGCGTTTCTTAGGTCAACCCATTGTTCCATAAATTGGATTGAAAATAATTGAACCATGGCTCAATTACTGTAATAGTTCATTGTTTGATTACTTGTAACGGTGCCGATGGCGATATTGGCTACCTACTTTGACGAAGGTAACATCGGATTATTTCAAACTTATATCGACAACTTCACTCTGTAACTGAGTAACAATTGTTTCTAATTATATAGTTACCTCTTTAAAACTACGATTATATCATTATACATTACTTTTTTTATATCTAAATAGGCCCGCATTTGACCGCAATCTCACCTGATGGATAGTGACGACGCGGTCTACGATGGTACATGATTGCCTAGAAGATACCTATTCACTCGCGAATTGAAGAGCTCCAGATTGTACTTATCGCAAACTTGTGAGCAAAACTAAAATGAAACGCGTGGAAAGCTAAGTGATGTCATATGATTTATGATATGCGAAGATATACGGTGACACAGTGATGAGCAAGGGAAACGTAGGGTCAGTCTGCGAGGGCAGTGATACTACAAGTTGATAAGAAAAGTCGAATTTTAGACTACCTACTTAGTTTAGTGCTATTTAGGTATTTGTTAAAGGCAGGCAATGATCCATGTGCATCCATGGAGATGATGTAGTTCCAGTCGCTCACTGACTGGAAGACGGAGACGGTAAAGGTGGACCGATGCGGAACTCATTCGAGGGTGTATGTCTTTTGGCTAATAATGATGACCACAGATATTGGTGTGAAGGTTTTGAATGATAGTGATGGATGACGAATCTTTCATTATAGTATATTATGTATTCCAGATGTAGGTAATTATTGTTTAGATACCAGAAAATGGAGATTATTTGCGGAACTCTTCAGTAAATAAATAGTATCTAACTATATTAGTTTAACCCGTGGTTTTGTCAAGAATTTTAGAACACATTTTTTAATCAGTCAATGGTCCACACCAGATGGTACTTTCATCCACAACATAAACTAGCTTCTTTCCTGCAATGACGCATGATACACACAAACAAAGAATAACTTAAATCTAGGTCGTCATCATTCACACGACCGTCCTAATTCACCATTGACCGGAAGAAATTCACGAAAATTGGTAACATCTTGATTCTGATACTTTTGCATTCTGTTAAAATTCTTTGATTCGGTTGAATCGAGCCGATCTTTATCGGTCATAATTTTTACTTTCACGACGTTTTACTGGTTATCATACCCGGATGTAATGATTATATCCTCGCAGTTATTGGTTTTAAAATTACTGTAGTCATTTATTTTATCAAAGCTCATTTATTTCATTGTAAGTATACTCCTCTATTTACAAATATGTGCTTAAAACGATAAATATAGGTTAGAAAAACGAGCAAAATTAACGTGAAATGAAATAATACTTCAGTTTTTTGTTTATCTGATGATTTATAATAATATGAAGTAGGAACTTACTAAAACATTACATAAAAATAAAAATCGATATTCGCATAATTCACATGGCATAATTATAGTACAGACTACAGAACTATAGACTATGCAGAACTCACTAGACATTCTATCAATAAAAAAAAACAGGAATTATATGCATGCCCGCGTCTTTCACATAGCATGCACTCTATTATTTCATTTGCCATCATCCGCTAACATTTAGGTAATGTGTTCAGAAAAGGCAGTAGACAGGTGAATTTAGCGCCAGCTGATGACCATACTTGTCACGGTAGAGGAATTTTTGACCATATGCAGGGGTAAGGTCACTGTTTACCAAATTTCTATTACCGCAAATTGCATACGAAGCAAATCATGTCCTAACTATAGTGTAGTCTTTTATATTTGACGAATAGATAATTTTCTCAGGGCTTGAGCGAGATATGTAAACAACATACCGATTCTGGTATGGACTGTAAGCTGTAAGCATCAATGTTTTTATGTCACGCGTGCATTCTGTAACCAGAATACCATCTGCTAACATTTAAAGCTACAGATGCGTTAAAGCCAGCTGATCTTGTGTTTTGGCATATTTAACATACTCAGCTGACGATCGAGCAACTAGTGACTTACAGAAAGAACTACGTTAATTGAGTTGAGTGTAAAAAATACATGATCTTTCGTTTGCTATTACACATTGCTAAAAGACATCTTGCTAGGTGATTTGCCATTTTAAACAGGCCCAAGAATGGAGTAAAAAAGACTCACTGAAAAGGTTGAGAATGATGTTATTTGCATGCAATAGGTTATATTTACACGTTTTTTCTAATTGGTGGTTTATTATGCATTATTAGCAGGTGATGTTACAATGTGACAATGTGATATGGCAGATGATTAATTCATCATACCTAATTACCTACTTTATAGTTTTGAACGCTATGAAGTATTCTGTAAAGGACAGACTTGAAGTATCGGCTCATACCGACTGCCTCAAAAAATGTTTTAACAACCTACTCAAAACTCAAAATAAGGTAAAGTTAGTCAGCTAAAAACTCTTAAAAACTGATATATCATGTAAGTAATGTAAAATGAAACTGAGACGTAACGGTGCAGATTTTATTCATAAATTCATTTATGCAGCACGTCGACGGTGGCTAAACTTAGGTACCAATTATCATTTTCACGTTGCGTCTAGACCAACATCATAAGCTAGCCACTACTGGATTTAAAATAATAATTATATAATAATTAGCGGTAATAAAATTTAGTGCCTCTTAAAATAGATCTGCGTAGCAAATATGTTATTAAATTTGAATTCCATTGACGATAAAGGTTTGCGTTTGTGATGAATATTCACATACCTAGTCAACCAGGGAATCTAGTTTTTACGGATAGACCGGTTTCAAACTACCAGTTCCAAAGGATGTTTGGCGTTAAGATGTCTACATATAACTTTGTCATGTGTATAATTATAGTTGTAAGTTGTAAGTTGCAAGCTGCCCGCAAGCGACAACGTTATCAAGGTCTACGTTTTTACAAAATAGCCATCTGTCATGCATGATAATTTATGGTAAATAATTTTTTAGTCAATTAAAACGTACCGATGTATTGTATGGATAATCGTTAATTTAGGTGTAATAATTACTGTGAGACTTTATATTATGGTTATATTTAGGTTTTACGCATGGGGAAACTTGCCTGCGTCTATTCGTTTTGTCTTTATATATGGCTTTAACTTGCTTGATGTTGGTTGATATTCCAAAAACAGAAAGACAGTTTTTAGTGTCGTGACTTTCGTGTATCTTGATGATTTAATGTTTGTCATATTGGTATAGGTATATGCCCCTGTTATAGTAAACTTTACAAACGTCCGTTGTGTGAACAAGTATGGAAACAGACAATCGTACTCAAAAGTTTGAATACTTTAAACTCACACAGTTAACAGTCATTACTGTCACACAAGCAATAATTCAAACTGATAAATTATACACAAACCCTAATTCCCTACACAAACATAGTGGCACTTAAAGCTTGAAAGAAGAGATTAGATACCATTCACCACCTACCATCAAGAAATGAGGTTCTTGAAACAACACATCTGCTTTTTAGGGCGACCTACATGACAGATGAACAGTTGCGACATCTAAAATCCCTTTTACTTGGTATCATATTTCAACGTTCCCAATTTTTACTACATCAAACAAATGAAATGTGTTTGTACCTTTGTGAATAGCGAGTACTGTAGTATAGTCTTAGAAGGAGAGGTGTTGGACACTTTTACTAAGGTATTTTCATTTATGACACGCTAGCTTGAATAATTACGTAGATGTGTCGTGTAAAAACGTGGCAGTAAACAGTTTACACCAAAATCAAGTTAAAAGTTTAGGTTTCTAAAATGATACAAGAATATTTACGCTGTTAAAAAGTAAACATCATGATTTTCAGCATTTTCATTTATTCACAATGTTACGGGTTATTTTAAAATTAACTTCTGCGTCACGCCTGTTGTCCAATTTTTCAGTTCAGTTTTTCGCAACATTATTTACTACTTTTATTTCTATTTTCTAGCTAGTTCAAGGTTACATCTTACCATCCTCCTTTTTATGGCATCGGAAGTAAAACAGCAAGTTATTTTCTTTTTCATAGCTGTTATTTTGTTAAAAAAAACAGAATCACAAGACAACAACGTTCAATGACTGAAAACGCGATGCAACAACGACTTTCATCGTAGAATTAATACCTGCGTATATTTTAAAGCACCTTTGCCAAATATTAACACCACTTCTCCCACTATCACAGCAAACAGTTTCATAATCGTAAAATGTGTCGCAAAGCGAGGCGGATCGGGTTTATTACTTCATTGTTTGTCGTGTGATTACAATAGCGTACTTATACTTACTTAGGTACATATTGTTTCGATTCACTGCAAATCTGTAACAACGAAAATGTCTTTAAAGATCAGTAACGTGGAGAGCATATACGTGATCCACAATCTCGCTCGCGCATTGCAACTTTGTGTAAACGAATGGCGTGACGAGCTAGTCGTTCGCCTGGTTTTTGAAAATATTTAATAACTGAATTTACTTACGATAAATCTGGCTAAACTATGTTCTCATGGATAACATTACAAATAGACTACTCCCTTTACAGAGGTATTCAACAAAAATATCATATTAGTTTAAACAAGATTTCATAAATACAATGGTATCAAAGTGTTTTTTTGTTTGTATATGTATGAAAACTTGTTTGGATTAATATGATATTTTATGTTGAACATTTGTAATATTATTCATGAGAACATAGTTTACCCAGATTTTGCGTAAGTAAATTAAGTTATTTAATATCTTCAACAATGTCGCAATGCGCGAGCGAGATAGTGGATCTGCATCTAGTCGTATACGGCAGCGATAAGACATCTAGGTTCTAAGGATCCTTCATGCATTTCCCAGCCATATTATGCGCTATGCAGTGATACTTATCTCTCTATTCTTAAAGTACCACCTAAATACAACTTTAAATATTAACAGCCTTACTTTATAAACGGTCGGTGGTCAAAATGTAATCAATGTAATTAAAAAATAATTGCTATTTGTTGAGCTAATAGCTATCAATTCTAAGAGTACCTTTCAATCAATGCTTTTAATAGCGGCTTTGGCACTCATGGTTTTATTATAGAATAGAATAGAAATTTGAATTTGTTTGAATTCTTTTTTTACTATTCTTAGAGTATACATAAGCAATTACAATTTTTTTATTATCTATGTAAATATATAGTAATTACCTACGCTTGACTTTATTAGTATCTAGTTATTTACCTAAGGGTATAGCGCTTGTTTCATTTACATTACATGCAATGCAATGCATGCGCCAGCGCCACGCCACATGGGGTGGGATTTTTATCCGTAGTTGAAGTAGGTAACAAATGGTCAAAATTTCAGAGTTCTTAACCATTGGTTACCATAAACAACGGATCAAAAATCACTCCTAACAAGCTCCTAACAGACTCCTCTCTTCGACTTGTCTCATCTTGTCAATGTCAGCTGTCACTGTCAACATAGTTTCCAAACCTCAACAAATTGTCTTCATAATTATACACATTAGATACATGTTAGTAATCATGTCTGTTCACGCGTTTACATTTATATTTTGATAGATTCAATCGTGCTTCGTGCCACGGCTATTAAGTCTATTACACCAGTATACCGGTATGCTAATATAAGATAACATCTTATTGGGGACACCATGTCACAAATGACATGTCTCACATGACATGTCGCAGTCGCACCTCTTGGCGTACGCCATTGTATGATGAATTGATGACATAAGAGACAGGTAGACCCTGAAGGTTACTTGAGCTGGGTTGTGACATTTGAAGGTATGAATGGTGTATTCACCGTTGTCTATAACTACATGGTAAGTGCACTGTGGATGTGAAGCTATACAATCTAATACCACCATCTCATTTCACCATCAGACAAGACGTAAGTGACAAAGTGACAAGTGTAAGTAGCTGTACTTACACGCCATCCATTTATGATCTCCAAACTTTCGCCTTTATAATATTAGTGTGATGTTCCTTCGATTCGTACGAAGCGGTTCGATTCGACATTTATAACACGAGCAGCAAAGGAAAGGAACCTACCTCAACTTTACCAGCGTAATTGTTTCTCGATAAGTACATTATGAAGGTCTTCAAGTTGCGAATGAATAGGTATTTTCTCCAGCACGTCGGTACCATCGTAGACCACGTCGTCACTTTCCATCATATGAGACGCGGTAAAATGCAAGCCGCATCATCATTATCATCAACAGCCTGAAGATGTTCACTGCTGAACATAGCCCTCCCCCAGAGAGCGCGCCTCATGCATCCATCGGCTCCCCGCGGTTTTCACCAGATCGTCGTTCCACCTAGTAGGGGCCGGCCTACGGTGCGTCTTACGGTAGCTTATTCAGTAATATAAAACAAATATCCCGTGGTGAATATTCTCAATTGCCGAACAGAACAGAAAACATAAATTGTTCTTCAAGCGTTCAAACACTTCTAACGCGCCAGCAGCAGACAACGGCTTAGAAAAAAAACATTGCCAATATTATCATCAGCATCAGCTGCAACTGAATAAATAGCTTTACAATACAAAATTAACATAGAGAACATCCTGGTGTAAATTGTGGCTTACATATTCGAAATCCATCTTAGAAAGTGGTTACATAAAAGTACTAGAATCTTACCAGCTACCTACCTACCAATATGTTTCAAGAGATTAGTTCAACCTTTTACCATGAATGGTTACGGTCCAAAGATACCATAGACACCACCCGCGAACCTTGTAAAATTCGTTGCGGTGTTTCGAACTGACTGTGTTCACGTTTTTGCTGTTTTTTCTTGGAGTAACTCGTGTCAAGCGACTTCTTTTATGCTGTTTTGTGACTGGTTTTTATTAGGGTCCACGTGACGTTTTTCTATTTGCACTTATTTAATACTTTTGATAGATTCTTCTTACCAGTACCACTAATCCCAGCGACATTTTGACCCCCGCATATATTTACATATTTACGTAAGTAGGTACATACATAAACGTAGGATCATACCGTGATCTGGGGGCCTACCACCACCTCAACCATACATTGAAAAATGGTACCATGAAGTCATAAAAGTAACAATACTTTCATGACTTCTTAGAAAGTGTTTTTGGACTACATTTTTGCCATTGCAACAGATTGTGATGGACAGGGGGAACCACAGAATGATTTTAAGGGTTTCCTGTCTGAATTACGAAATAAGGACACAAGAAAGCTCAGAAAGCTCATAGCCCTACTACCTCGTATTGGGAACAAAGCTGACGACCAAACACGGAACCTTAACACCGTTCAACCATGCCGAAGAAAGCAAGACCGTTTTGAAAGTACATAATACATTATTAATCAACTCTGTAGAAAATGAAAGTTGTCCCGAAGCTACAAAGGATGATACCGTTACTAACCAATGTAAAGCATTCAATGGCATTAGCGGATAATAAGACACATTATCGGTGAAACGTTTGAACTACGTGGGCTGGTGTTGGGGTTACTGCCCGCCGTTAAAGGTGGATGTCTGATAAGCTGAACAGGAAGAACTGAGAAAAATAAACCGTAGCGATAGTAGGTGGGTAACCAAATCCTTCAAAAGCGTTGAGAGCTCAAGACATGAAAATAAAAGAAAGTGAGGTTACGCCTTTTAATGAAAGCCTCAAATAAACATATGACAACGTGAATAGCACTGGAACCAATTAGCAAGGTGATAGTTTTAGAAACCAAATTGCTATTCAAGTCGTAAAGTAAAACGGTGAAGTCAACATGATAGAATGCAGTTTATCGGCATTATCGGCTTTGGTATTCAGGGATAATGCAGTCAGAACGTTTGCAAGTACTAGACAATTATCTCAAATCACGTATAATGCTAGAAGGACGCTCATGGTCTCTTGGTCATCGTGATATAATTATTGTGTTCCATTACTGCAATAGACCAAAGTTTAACTACCGATCGACATAACCTGATAGTTAATTAAACATACACTCGATGTTATCGATCTACTTCACCTACTTCTCGTGCATAAAAATCGAACCAAAATCTAAGGTAGAAAGAAAAAAATATTGCAACGTGTAGGTGGCTTACAAATTTTCTTATTGACATATTTATAACGGATGTTCCAAAGCAATGTAAAACCAATAAAATACACATAAAGTAAACGAGAAATCACGTTGATTTAATTTCAATGTCCATATAATTTGAGCGCTCTTAATCATCATTATGTTGTCTGTATCTATACTCTTATTAAGGCAATAATCCCATAAAAGATTGCAAAAATAATATTGTACAATATGTGACAAATAAAAGGCGAAACTTTACCCCAGATGAACATTTTTAGCAAGCTTTATGCTACTTGTCACACTGTTATAGCATATTATTTCCTAACTATTGCAAGAATGTATACTAAATGAAGTGTGATGTATCTACTACATAAATTACTTTCACTTACCAGATCAGATATAAATAATTATTCCTTATATCACTATTGCTTAATTTACTAATTATATAAGAGTTCCACAATCGCAACTGCAATGATAATAGATTCTAATGCTATTACAAAAAGCGACTAAGTGACTGACTAATGACTATAAGTCATCATTTTCCATAAATACTCATGCAGCATAAACCAAGAACTAACATTATGCATAATTGATAAATTTTTCGCAAATAGAAAATTATCTTAAAATCGACTAATCTTATAAGAAAATGAAGTACGTACTACGTACCTTATTAGTTTACTTTTACATTAAGCACAAGAAACTGAGTAAAGCAATAAAACATCTTTAAATCTGAATAATAAGGACATAATAAAACGGATAAAGGTATAACTTTCATGGCTGTAATAAAATAGATAACAGACAACATCAATTAACTGACAAAAGTGTACAGACGTCCAGCGTTTTTTCTCTCCATCCATCTGTTAAATATCTAAACTCCGACAAGTTATTACAACAGATTACCTTTATTCGTTCCTCCCTGAATTAGTAAACCTTCTTCAATTCAACTATGTAACTGTAACAATGTCACCCAGCACAAATTAATTTATCCAAATCGCGTCCTTTCCTCTCGTAGTCACTTCTTCTTCTGCTTTTTTTTCTCGTCGTAGGCTCTCGCGGCGCGATCCCGTCGCCAGCGCAGCTGTCAAAATCCTTGTTCCGGACGCTTTTGTCCCTTTTCATCGGTTTAGTTTCAGTAACGCTAACATTCGGCCATCCTGAAAAAAATGTCTGTCCCAGACATTGAGCTTACTAGGATAGCTTTACGTCTGCAACAGAGAAAAGGAAATTACAGAAATAGTATATGCCTAGAGTTCAGAACATATGTATAATTTTTTAATTTAATAATATACTCCCCTGTTTTATTTTTTTTATTCACCTCCTTTGTTTACGACTTTTGTCTTTCAACTGATTGGGTTTCTTTAATTCCAACAACTGTTACAACTTTTACACCCAATTTACCAATGTCAACTTTAACAACTGTCAACTTTGTCATCTTGTACCATATTTTCAACTTTATTATCTTTGTGTACTTATGTCTGCTTCACCAGTTTAACAACAACTTAATAATTTTGTCAACTTCGACAACTGTCAACCCAATGTTACCAACTTCGCTAATATATATAAAGAGTTCAGCTTCTTTGCGGAGATACTTTTAAGGTGGTGTTGTTCGGCCATCCTGTGTACTGGAATGTCCTCATTCCATGGCTAACGTTTCCACTCGACCAACATGGACCCTCTTCTGTTTTGATATCTTGAATGTACCCGCTTGCGCCAATTAATTTATTACTCCATTGTCACGTTGCACCTTAAACAGAAGAATACTTTCGGCAGAAAAAAAAATGTTCAATAATTTAGAATTAAGCTATACGCAGTAAGTTGTTGTAATTATTACCTGATCAGATGGATTGCTCTATGTTATTGTTACATAGCCGGGTTATGATGAATGAAACTACTGGTAATATGTTTAAGAAAAGAACAATTTTTGTTTTGGTAATGAATCATATAACAAAGAGAAAAATAAAAGGTTACACGTACGAAACTACAATTCGTTTAGTACTGATTGGATATAAGCATTATTTGTTAATCACTCAAATCAAAATTAAAGTTAAACATACAAAAATACAATTCGTTTAGTACCGGTGGACTATAATGTATGCGGAACATGAGTTTCACATTTAGTGTCTTCCGTTATTCTGTCTCTTCTGTCCCGTTATTCACGTATTTATTAGAGGCAGGTGTAGAGAATGATATCCATGGTTTCATTTTATCAGAAGCATATACGTTTGAATACCTTCTATTCGAATATCCATCAATGCTACTGATTTCGTAACGATCCTTGCCCATAACTTTTGTAACTTTATAAGGACCACTGTAGCGAGATAATAACTTGTTGCTTTCACCGGGATTATTTTGCTGTTTCTGAATCAGAACTAAGTCCCCCTCAGAATAAATTTTGGCTGGACATCTACCCCGATCAAATCTATCTTTCATATTCTTCTGTTTATTTTCTATATGTCGTGAGACCTCGTTCCGAACATCGCTGATGTGCTTTCGATCGGTAACATTATCATAATTAATTAGGTCGTGGACATGAGTCTCTGTCAAATTAGCCGTTTGTCGACTGAGCATGACTTCAGCAGGCGACTTGCCGATTCCTTTATTTATAGTGTTGTTTAGGCCCCATTGTACGGTGTTTAAATGAATATCCCAATTTTTATCATTGTCGCCGTGGGTCAACGCCGACAATGAAGACAAAATCGTTCGGTTATATCTTTCAATTTGGCCATTCGCTCTGGGCATGGCGACAGCGTTTTTTATATGCTTAAATTCTAAATTTCGTGCAAACTTTTCAAATTCTTTGGATGTAAAACTTGTTCCCCGGTCAGAAATCAATATTTTAGGGGATCCAAATAGGCCAAAGACATCTTTTAGGACAGCAATCGTAGTTTTGCTTTTGGTATTGCGAACTGGTCTCAATATTATAAACTTTGTAAAGGCATCAATTATGCCCAGTATGTATGTATTTCCACTCGTACTCCTTATAAACGGGCCCAGATGATCAATATGTATGCTATAGAAGGGCACAGGTGTTTTGGGTATTGGGTGAAGAAGACCTCTTTTTCTTCCAGCTGGTTCTTTAGTGAATGCACACGGAATGCATGCATTGACGTACTTTTTTACAAACGACGACATTTGGGGAAACCAATACGTCTGTTTCATTTTGTGTATAGTTTTTTCATAGGAGAAATGGCCGCATTCATCGTGTGACATATGACAAATCTTCCATCGTGCGTCCTGAGGTACTACCCATTTAAGCGTATCGCCCTCTTTTTTGTATAGTTCACCGTCTTTCATGGTGTAATTGTTTTGTATGTCTTTAGCCTCCTTACAGTTGTTATTTAGAATGCACCTTATAAGACAAAGCTGCGGATCAGTTAATTGGACACAGTCCATCGTCATGGATACTTTAAATATTTTGTGCTCTGACTGTTCTGTGACTTTTCCAGACGTGGGGTTTCTGCTCAGTGCATCTGCATGCAACATTTGTGGCCCCGGACGGTACTCAATCGTGAAACTAAATTCTTGGGCTTGTAGCCACCATCTCGCAATTCTGGGAACTAAATCTCGCTTGGACCAAGTAAGCCTAACGGCGTTACAGTCCGTTAGAATTTTAAATTCTACCCCTATCAGATAGACACGGAAACGATTGAGCGACGCTATTACCGCTAAGGTCTCAAGTTCATAGGAATGGAAATGTCTTTCTTCTGGAGACGTCTGTCTACTGAAATAAGCGATAGGCCGCAAAGCATCTTTATCATGTTCACGTTGCAGTAATATACCCCCTATTCCAATCTGGCTTGCATCAGTGTGTAATTCCGTCATATACGATGGGTTGTAAATTGCCAGTAAAGGGCGAGAAACGAGGATGTCTTTTATTTTACGGAATGACTCTTCTTGAATGTTGTCCCAGTTCCACTTTGTGTCGTTTTTCGTTAAAGAAGTAAGTGGTTTAGCAATTGCAGCAAACTGAGGGACAAACCGACGAAAGAAGCTCGCGAGACCAATAAATTGTCTTACTTCGTGAGGGTTCTCTGGTCTTTTAAACGTGGCTACTGCTTCAGTTTTTTTTATTCCGGGTCTCACGCCGTCTTCTGTGATGTCATATCCTAAATACTCTATGCGCGTCTTGAAAAAATGGCACTTATCTAAATTTAGAGTCAAATTTGCTTCATTTAGTGCTTTAAGTACAAGTTTTAATTTTTCCATCCCTTCGGCGATAGTTTGCGATGCTATGATTATGTCGTCCATATAAGCCAGTATGCCTGGCACTTCGAAACGGTTTATGATTCTGTTTATTAGCCGTTGAAAAACGGCAGGTGCGTTGCAAAGTCCGAAGGGCATTCTATTATACTCATAATGCCCATCGGGCGTTATGAAAGCGGTGAGATGTTTTGACTCTTCAGAAATCGGAATTTGGTAATAACCAGATGCTAAATCTAGTGTTGTGAAAAACTTCTGGCCACTTAATCGATCAATTTGATCATCTATTAAAGGTATGGGGTATCTGTCTTTGACGGTCTTTTTATTGAGAGCCCGATAATCAACACAAAGTCTTGATTCACCATTCTTCTTTGGCACCATTATTATAGGACTGGCATACTCTGATTCTGATTCACGTACAATACCATTCTGTTGTAAATCTTGTATTATTGATTTAACCTTCTGTCTTTCGGACACGGGCAGACGGTATGGTCGATAAGAGACAGGATCATCGTCCTTTAGTTTGATGTGCATCTCAGCTAGATCGGTTTTACCTAATTCCTCCACGAGCTGTAGGTGAAATATTGTTGACTCAATGCATTTGATAGTTCAACGAAGTTAGTGTAATTTGTAGGTAACTAGGTAGGACCTACCTATTGCGTATTATTTCCTCAACGCATTCATGTACCTGTTGCTTATTTCTCTTACATGAATGTCGCAGGCGGTCAGGAAGCTGCATAATGTTTAGGTGCTAAGGTAATTTACTTAGACAACATGCAAACAACTTAGGTAGCAAATAGGTATGGGCGTTGGTGCGAACACCGCTTCTGAAATGTTAAATATCTAAACTCCGACAAGTTATTACAACAGATTACCTTTATTCGTTCCTCCCTGAATTAGTAAACCTTCTTCAATTCAACTATGTAACTGTAACAATGTCACCCAGCACAAATTAATTTATCCAAATCGCGTCCTTTCCTCTCGTAGTCACTTCTTCTTCTGCTTTTTTTTCTCGTCGTAGGCTCTCGCGGCGCGATCCCGTCGCCAGCGCAGCTGTCAAAATCCTTGTTCCGGACGCTTTTGTCCCTTTTCATCGGTTTAGTTTCAGTAACGCTAACACATCTAAAGAATCAGGTCAAAGTATTCGAGTTGATCACGGGAAGCTATAAAGAGATGTGTTTATTGAAATATACATAATCGTAACTATCCCATAAAGGAGAATTAACACAGAAATAGAATCAATTAAAGAATGCGGAAGATATAAAACAGAACAGGAGTTTGGCGAGATGTTATATAACGCACGTTTGGAACAGTGGCGCCTCTTTAAATCTTCATGCAGTGGCATAAATCCCGCTTTTAGAAGCAGCTTCAAATATAACACTTTTCTTCGATGTGAGATAAAGGTTTGTGAGTTATTTATTATTCTGTGGAAGGTGGTAATGATGGTCATGATATAGAACAACACAAAGATTTTTCATGATGTCGTTTGTTCAACCACCATGCACAAAGTTAATCGATTTTCCCTATTCAGTCTCCTCTGGTGATAACTTCTTTTATTCTGAGAGAGAAAGAGAGAGAGAGAGAGAGAGAGAGAGAGAGAGAAATAATGGCAGGTACGGTAGGGCCACAATATACTTATTATAACATTGACTGATACTGAACTTGTGATATAATCTACCTACCTAATATTACTGATTTTAACGCTATTTGGAAAACATACAATTCATAATTAGCCTGTAGATTAGAAATACTGCAGAGCTACGTATAATTTACATGAGGACATTACAGCTAGTAGCGCTCATAGCGAATTACAACTAGCCGTTTCTAACCGATCGGTAACTTTGATGGGTGACCGCTACAGCAAAAAGTGGTAGTTCAACTGAGCGCTACCGTGCTTCGGAGGGCACGTTAAGTCGTCGGTCCCGGCTGTTGTCGTAAGACAATAGTCGTTAAGAAGTCGTCAGAAGCCTTTGGGCGGCCCAAACATTCTGACACCAGGGCAGACCACTTGCCTATACGAGAAGAAGAAGAAGAAGGACATAACATAATGCTACAGAAGACAAACTAATCTCCGACATCATAATAACGCATCTCCATCCATCATGGAACTCACTCCCGGCGTCGGTATTTCCATCCACTTACAACTTAAGTGTCTTCTAATCAAAAGTACATAGGTTAATTCTCGGTAGGCGTGCTCCACTTTCGACCTCATCATCACTTACCATCAGGTGAGATGTAGTCAAACGCCAACCCATTGAAAGTAAAAAAAAAAAAACCAATTTAACGTTCAACAATAAAATCTATCCATGATCAACACAAAGCTTGAACTCGATTCAAGCTTTCTGTAAATAAGTACATAATTCGTGGACAACTGACTTCAAAAATAGCTTTATCATATTTAGATTACTTAAATACATAAAAAGATTGGGAGAAAATGTTTCAGTCAAAATGTACCTACAACCATCTGAAGCAGGATACTGATTTCCGCTTCCAAAAATATTATTCCGGAGATGTTAAATTATATCGCGTTGCATAAATGTATCGGATAAACATTTCGATGTTTATTTTTCTGTTGTAACACATAATGTGAACACTTTCCAAATGCAACCCGATCTTACTAGAGTTAATCTGAATTCAGTACAGTGTGGTAACATTTCGTGAACTCACTAAACTCATACACACTGTTACTAAATCTATGTCCTGTCAAACAAACAAAGAGTCATCTTGAGTTACCAAAGTTGTAATGAAGTCGTAAATACATGAAGATATTCGATGATTGACGTTTGCATTTAGTATAATAAATTAGCTTTGCCCATCCCTTTGAAGGGTCAAACTGTGAAACTCGATTAACCTATTACAATCATGTCCCTTTTGTTTGGATAATTTATTATTACAACTCTTCGTTTAGATATTTCATACGACAGAAGATGAAATTGCAAAGTCCTTTTGACTCGTCAGCGTAGATTAATTACCTACTATGAACAACGTACCTACCTATGAGAATTTTGAATCTACAAAACTCAACTTTACAGATTAAATTAGCTAGTTTAATCGATTAAAATCACTAGTAGTTAAAAAACAGATGGAAGATTTAGCGCAGAGCAGAAATAAAAATAAACAATCACCACTCATTCGTGAAAGATTGATGCTAACAGAACGCATTATCTAAAATTACAGCTAAAACTTAATCAATCATTGTACGCAATAGGTTTTAAAACCACCAGCGTTTCTTTCGAATTTATCATCGCCAATTAGCTGTTGGATCTGTGGCTTCCGCGTCTAAAACCGAACGTGTCAAATAAAAAGATATGAAATAAAAAAATAAAGTTTAAAATTTGGTGGCTTCCCGCCATCTTGGCATCTTCCCGCCTTCACTAGCTTTTAAAAAAACATAATTAAGATTTTTGTTGATTTATCTAATAGCATGGTTGCTTTGATTGTAGCCATTGCACCACATAGCAATTCTAATTCTTTGCGGCTGTAGTTTTTATGGGACCTCCATAATTATGGTGTTTTTGAAGTGCATTTGAATTAAATAAAGCAATAAAAATACCGCATTAACTGTAGTTATTATGTCATCTTTATTAAGGAAGTTAAAAACTTCAAAGTTAAGAAATTAGAAGTTAGGAAATAGTAGAAAAACGTTAGAGGTGTCTTCAAAAGTATATCTTTGATCTCGGTCTAATTTGGCTATAGACTAATCACCTTTAGTTAAACTCACATTTTTTGACGTGTACACTTTCACGTTTCATCTCATTTCAACTCTTTTTCTCAGGTTACCTTCATCTACACCTACCCTACTCGAAATCATCTAAACGTGAAATCTGGAAGTATTTTGTCAAATTTTTGAAACAGGATTGAAAAAGGTATAAAACAAAATGAGCTTTCTCAAGTCACAACAATTTCCTCACGTACCAACAAGCTCCGGCACTTACTAAGACATTCTTCCCGAAATAGACGAGACGAAAGGCAGGAAAGCAGATAATGACGCGTCAAGTTGACGAACCAAAGGAAGTAAATCTGGACTCTGGAGTCATCAATTCCAGTCAGAATAGTTAGACTAATTTGGACAAAGGACAGAAAAGTTTGAAAAATAAGTAATGACAATATTTGAGACAAAAAAAAATTGATAAGTATGGTGCTGCTAAAGGTTTTCGCAGCCACTGGAGAACAAGACTATAGTAAGATCGTAGTTGGAAGAGCGTTTAATCCGGTAAGTTGGAAGACACGGGATCGAATCCCGCTGGTTGCTAACATTTTATAATGTTTTTGTATTCTTAATATCTTTCAAGTACAATTTCAGGGTAAAACTAAGGTAATCATGTGTTTCTAAGTAGACCCCAGAGTCCAACTCGAAAAGTGAATAAAATGGGGGATAAGGCCCATAAGT
Source organism: Ennomos quercinarius (assembly GCA_910589525.2). Lineage (NCBI taxonomy): Eukaryota > Metazoa > Arthropoda > Insecta > Lepidoptera > Geometridae > Ennomos > Ennomos quercinarius. The sequence goes on along the minus strand of OU342507.1, from coordinate 10,254,966 downwards.
AGGTAGTCGGAATGAAGCTGAAGACGATGACTTTGAAAACACTTTTCTACAAAGTACCATCAAGTATAATATCTAAAAAAAGTGCACATAAGTGCCTATCTGCTTAAATTAGAATAATACCGACATTGCATATGTCTTTGAGCTTGAAATTGTTCATTTACATACGATTATAAATTATGATAGTAAGTAGTAGGTACTAACGACCGGAATAAAGAAATGGTATGAGACTCGATTTTGTTAAATGGATAATATGTTAATTGCATTAGGTACTATTAGCCTTTATAAATGCTCTAAGTATAAGCCTTATTGGCATGACTATTTTTCTACTTCCTTTAAGACTGACTTCCTTTAACTGGTTGAATCGCTTAGTGAATTCTTTATGATACTCTAGCTCTACACAGTAATTCGAAGTATTAATAACTTACTGAATATGCAATGCAGCAAGCAGTTGCGAAAGCTCATAAAATGGCATTAGGCTAGTATCCTGCATGCTATTAAAAATTGACAACATCATATTATTTTCATAAAATAGGTTAAAAATGAATGCAATTATTGAAAAAAATTAGTAAAATCGGTAAATAAATTACGGAGTAATAAGCTTTAAAAGTTTCTGAAGGGGGGCATCGCCTGTCCCTTTCTCGCAAAACAGAGCTTCACCACGGTTACTATGTAAACGCACGGTAGTGACGTAACATGCCAAGAGATTGTATGTGAAGCTACCACAGCTTAGTAATCAGGTACTATGAAGGAGCAAGAACTGACGTCACTGCACGTTTCATAGATCTGTCTCTTTCTATTCCTGTATTCTAAAATGCTTGTACCTTTGTCATTTTTTGAGATATTTTCTGTTTTTTTAGAGGAAAATTATTAATTTGTGCAATAAAAAAATAGCAAGACACAAGCCTATTCGCCCTATTTACATATGGCATTGTTAAGTAGGTATTTATTTAACTTTATTCTACTCATATGAAATAATACTATGCATAAATATGGCAATAATATGGCTGGCATTTTTTTTTTTTTTTTTGTGGCTTTTTTTTTTTTTTTTTTTAGAATCTATTTGCAAGCCCCACTTGACAGTCTGGACGATGCTATTGGCAAAACTAATGCTGATTTGGGTCGTATATCTGGCTGGAGCAAGCGGTTTGGTCTAAGAGTAAATCCTTCCAAGACACAAGTTATCATCATTGGGAGTTCACGGATGATTGCAAGGATTGATTTCCAAGGGCTTCCTAAAATCATATTTGACGGGGTTTTCATTCCATATAGCTCTCAGGTGAAAAATCTGGGTGTCACCCTGGACAGCTGTCTCTCTTGGGGTCCTCAATTAGCAGCCGTCAGCCGTAAGGTGTTTGCCTCGGGGGCCTCCCTTAGAAGGCTACGCAACTTTCTACCGACTGCTACCAAAGTTATGCTTGCACAATCTCTGCTTCTTCCTATCCTCGATTATGCCGATGCCTGCTACCTTGATCTTACGGAGGACCAGCTGAATAAACTTGAGCGACTCCAAAATTTCTGCATAAGGTTTATTTTCGGTTTACGAAAATACGACCATGTCTCACATTTTCGTGCAAAACTCAAGTGGCTGCCAATACGTCTTCGTCGGAATACTCATATCCTTTCTCTTTTATACAATATATTGTTCAATCCCTTAACCCCTCTCTATTTAAAGGAACGGTTTAAGTTCTGGCATAGCTCACATCAGCGTAACCTTAGGTCTACAGAAAACCTTACGCTAAAAATGCCTATTCACACTTCCACTTTTTATGACAAATCTTTTTCTGTACATGCCGTACGCCTTTGGAACGCGCTCCCGATTCCAGCCAGACAGGCTCAGACACTGGCTATATTTAAAACCAGAGTAAAAAGTTTTTATCTTTCGCAGTTGTAATGCTATTATTAGTTTCAACCATGTGAATTATATTGTTATGTAAGGATGTATAATTTATATATATTTATTTATTATATTAGCTAGTATATATGTAGTTATATTTTATTAAATATTTATTTATTATGTTGTATATGTATTATAATAATTATTAGTAATGTTTTATTAATTTTTATTTAACTCAATTTACATAATTTGTTTACACCACCGACCTCTATCTCTCCAATAATTTTTATCCATCCAAAGGTTGACTGGAAGAGATCGCTTTTAGCGATAAGTCCGCCCATTGTACTTTAGCTCTATGTATGTTACTTTCTGTATTTATATGTATCTGTTTTCATGTCTGGTGTACAATAAAGAATTTTGTATTGTATTGTATTGTAGACGTAAGGTATAGTTCGTATCATATAAATGCTTATTACGAGTACCACCATAGACCAAGTAACGAAAATATTCTAGGTCTGTGAGTACCAACAATATTTACTTTCAAATAACCACGATCGTTTTCATTTTTGACAGGTACACAACTTAAGTGACAGTTTGCAAGAGTAAACATGACAGCTTCCTACTCCACAGTTTTTTTCACTACAGGAAATCTAATTAATCAACATCTTTAAACTCATTACAGTAAAGTTCAAAATGAATAATACTTTGTGGTTACTGCTGGTTTTGAATACAAGTACAAAATCGATTCACAGGGTACTGCGATATCAACAGTACATGAGAAGATGACAGTGAAATTTATCATGCAAAATACCATGTACATTGCGTAATTATTACATGTAAGCAAATTAGTCCATGGTGAGCACACAGAAATGTAAATAATAGTGAAAGTGAAAATCCTATCGATTGCGTTATTCTATATAAACTGCTGGTGAAGAGGCAGAAACCTCGTTCTACAGAGAGAACTTATTTTAAATCTGTGAACCAAATTGGTAATAGTGTACTATGCAAATTGGAAGTATGCATGTGAAGGTGAATTCCTTAGCGTGCTGTGGCGTGTTTTGCATCCCAACAACATAACAGTATTGTAAAGACAGAAGAAAGCCGAAACAAATAAACGAGCAAGATTCCCTTAAACGTTTGAGATACCAATCATATCAAAATTATCGTTTGGCGGGAAAGCCACATATTGGCGAGTCGTGATGCTGCCATAGAATTCGTTACAGTAACTGCTAAGGTAGAGATCTCATTGAAGCAGAATATTCGGTAAACAGCTGCTCCGAGTCTGAGATTTTTGCGATATTTCATTTTTTATTTATTTCATTGTACCGGAAAGAGAAAAATAATATAACTGGTGTACCGTTCGAGATTTTATTTCGAGTAAGTATAATATATAAAATAAAAAATATATAATAAACAGAGTGCAAAGCCCAAAATTCATTTTAAAATAGGATACAAAATTGTATGTGGTAGCTTTTATCGTTTAGATATATATACGAGACCGTGCTTTGTTGAGTTTACATAATAAAAAGACCATAAAAAATCTGCATTACCTAAGTATATTTAAAAAAATAAAGTTGTATATTTTTTTTTTATATCTTTTTTGCTTGTTAATTGGCAAGATTTCAGTAATACCGTTTGCGCTAGGTTAGTCACCCTCAATATTCAGTTTGCTAAGATTTCTCACATCAATACAACACAAAATCTGCCAATCTACAGTTCAGCTTTCAATGGATCCCAATCTTAGCCAGTGCTTTCTCATGCGTCTAGATAAGTTACTCGTACTGTTAAACAACGGTTTTGTCGTATAGTATCACTCCCACGATGCATAGCACCTGGGTAGTGGGTACTGAATGTAAGAGATACAGCGATGATACAGTGTCTATTCTTTAGAAGAACAGTATGGATTTTTAGCAAAAGCAGCAAGAACAGTCGCTAGCTTTTGGTGACTATTCTGCTAAAGTTCATAACTGAGCAATGTGCACTTAAACTTTTTCGAGCTTTGTGAAGTGATGCGAGGTAGAGTTTGGAATAATGTAGGCAAGCTACGCGCGACAGCATAAAAGTACAGCAACATAGAACTAAAAGTAGCAACCAGAATCAAACCACCAGAAAAATTAGCAAGAGTTGCGGTAGTGGAGATAACAAAACAAGAAAATAGAGAATCTACGACAAGTGAACACAAAACATCAAGCGCAAAACTAGCACATTAACAAAATAACTTCTAGGAAATTATCCCATACTGTGATGATGAGTCGCACACGATTCTGATAGACAAGCGACTATGGCCAGCCACGGGCAAGTTAATACGCTGTCAAAATTCAAGATTTAATCACGAGGAACTTTCGCAATGAGAATCGAAAGTATTCACATGACTATCTAGTATCTATGTGTTATGTAAATGGCGAGCAAATAATGATAACTCTTCTAACAATACCACCCTTATTGACTACAAGGCAGGGCGAAAATGAAAGTGCAATTTAGACAGAGAAACCATATCGTACCAACTGATAGGGAGGTGCCCATACATTAATCGACTGGAGAACTCCCACGCAGGACTATTACGTACTTGAAGATTTGCATAAGAAAGTACCTAAACGACCTTAACGGAACAGAGTTAAGTATTTCTGCATCTTTAATGCTCAATCAATATTATCATCAGAATTATGAAATTTTGAAAAGAACTACGGCGATGATTGTGATGAGATGATTTTCCAATGAAGAGGCCGCAGCATAACAGTAGAAGGATATGCGCTTGAATTTGAACTAAACTAGAACGCACTAATAGTTGTTATAATGTAATGTACTAAAAAACACGGACGACGGAGTACGGACAATATCAAACGATACTTTAATGTATTACGAACAATTCTTTAAAGCTTAGGATGCGGTTGTGTTATTCTTGACCATATCGTGGATAACAGCTAAGCTTAGTCTACGATAAGATAATAAAAGCTTAGTACAAACAACAACTATTACACTGGCTCCGCCTGCATGTAATTTTTAACACCAATGATTAACCTCACAGAAATTGACTACCTACAGTTATCGGCATTTGGCTGCCCTTGGCCAAATGATTTTTATCTTTCATTGTGAAACACCATTGAAGAAGCTTGGAGGTTGAACAATTGATGATGCACTGTCAAATTATTCACTCCTACATACTTGTTGTAAAGTAATGCATTAACAAGTTGAATGGGATAGTTGGAAGCAAATACAACGGGCTAAGTGTTTGTAACGGAGGACAATAATAACGATGGGTACAATTATTGGTTGTTTTACTTTTCATGAGATTTTGTTCCTATACTGCACTCTTGTAAAATCAAAAACCGTTGAAATTTCCTTAGTTGCAAAAACTCTGTCTATATTTCCATTTCAACTGTGCAAAAGAACAAAGCTCATCTTTTTTCCACTTCTGCAAATCAGCCGCTAAGAGTACCTATATATATATATATATAGTAATAGTAATGTCCTGTGCTAATCAGCGGTCAGAACATTGTGTAACCGTTTGCGAAGGATCACAATACTGAAAAAGAAATCCCTTCTCTCATTTCTTCCTAGCTCACCGAGAAAACGTTAAACAAAATACCTATTAATCAAAATTTCACAATGTCCAATTGGTCATTTAACAGTTCAAATCGAGAAAGTGCCTTGCCCGTACTTAGGACTAATAACTTAAAACATGTCTTAAGACAATGAGCGTGGGTTGTTTGAAAGCGAATATTTGATTACATTATCCGGCTAGTACGACTTCCTATGCTTTTATCTCGGATCTGCATTTCTTGTTCCTTTTATGGAGTTGCTGTTACTTTCCTTATTGGGGCAAACGTTTGCTGATGTGTTTTGGGCGGTAGTGGCTTTGTATATAGAGGCGGATGAAACAGCATGATTGCCTTCTGCCGGATACGGCCATACCACCACGTCAAATATTACAGCAGTGTCAGATGTAGTTTGAATTCTTGTTACGGCACCAGGTACCGATACCGGTCTGCCTACCGACAATGTACATCAGTCCTTGATAAAAGCATCGTTTGGATCGCACTAGCGCTTTTATATTAACAACCTGCTATTAGTATCGTCATTATTTGTATTTGAATAAGGATCGATCCAGAACACTTTCTCCATAAAAGTCACCACATCGCTGGAATCTATTATGTCGATAGCGACATAGGCTTGTTAGGAACTCCTACCTTCAACCACAAATCATTTGCTTCTGTTTTAGTAATAACTTTAGCTCTGCCATATCGTCAATAACCTCTTGAAAGGTACATTACTTAGCTTACGAAGAGAATGGGCACAAATAACGCATTTGCGTTTTCCTGTCTGCGCCAAAGATTATGCAGCAGTTGTTTGTACAGTGCAAAATCGGAAGCTAAATTGGATTATGTTCTTCACTGTCAATACAATCGGTTTATTCTGGGTAATAAATGCTAAGAGAGGTTATGAAGCTCAATAATTATGTTGCAGGAAATAGAGTCAGTTTTAGATAGTTGCAAATTATGGATCTGGTTTGTTTTTTGTCACTTAACTCAAAAGTATATTAGGAATACTATCAACAATTAACAAAGACAACAGCATAATATTACATTTTTCAAATCTCTTTAAAAAAAATGTGTATGTGTAGTTAACACAACATTATATAATTAAATACAAGTAAACTAAAGTAAAAGATAGAAGTAAAAAGACCAATGCAACTGAAGTAAATAATTACTGGCATTACCTATGTCTTCAACTATGAAAAGAAGCTTGAAGACCAAAAAGAAAAATAGCGTAGGTAAATCAAGTCAAAGATAATGGGGCCTTATTCCATAAACTCGTTGTTGTAGTTAGGAAAGTACAGCATTCATCATTTGCGTATTACTAAGAAATTGGAAAATATAGAATGTGGAAAATCCTGAATATGGAACTTATCGTTGACACACACAATAAAATAGACCTAAGTATAGGTAGACACACGGTATGTATAGTTTTCCATCAAGCGTTCTCCAAAGCTTTCTCCGGTGAAATTTAAATCAAAACACGGCCCGGTATTATGTAAATATCTGTTTATGGTATGCCAAACGATAAATATACAATTCATGCGAGTGTACCAATAATAGCATTTCAAAATTTCTATGAATTCAGTTATTTTATATCCCGTTTCAATGTGTTAAAATAACATAACTATTATGGCGAGCATGTACTGTTATGAATGAATGAAGCTACCTCTGTTCATTAACAAAACCCCGTTAAAAACTATCTCTAGAGCAACGATGAAAAGATCACCTGAACTACCAAAAGAGTACCAATGGAATAAAAGCACGAGTTGGCGGAATGTTCTCTTAGAATTGGAATGAGTAAACAAACACAAAGGCACAAAGGCTAAGAATTACTAGTCATGTACGGTACTACGTACTGTGGACAGGAGCAGTGGCCAGAATAATCCGCATGTAAATAGCCGAAGATCGAGCTTAGTTGTGTGCTTAGATCAGAGATCTTTAGGAGTATTATGTATGTTCATCCATGCATTATTGTCCTATCAAGCAGTGACTGGTGATAATTATTGCAAAATGTGCAACATAATAATTATACTTAAACATTCTATGCATCATAAAAACAGCAATTTAGCAATATTATCTAAACCACACTACAGGCCCGTCCGCTTGTCTGAGCAGTTCAAGCTACATTTTGATCCCAGACTTGCCTGGAATGCAGCTCGATCTAGGCTTCATAAGTCCATACTTGTTTGCATAACGCTGCGATCATACATATTAGGAACTTTGTCTCAGTAAAATATTTGGATGAAACATCGTATTTTACTAAGGGAACAAATTACTTACATGTGTCGCTGTTAACCCAAAAATAGACTAGAATAAGCTCACGAGTTTTTACATAATCTGCCTATTTTACCACATACTATCCCATTATTGACATGTGACCGATATAGCTCTTAGAGTTAGTAAGTTGAAGTGGCAATGGGCAGGCCACATCGCTCGTAGAACTGACAACCGATGGGGAAGAAAGGTTCTCGAGTGGCGACCACGAACCGGAAGACGCAGCGTGGGCCGGCCCCCCACTCGGTGGACCGACGACCTGGTGAAAGCCGCGGGGAGCCGATGGATGCAGGAGGCGAGCAGCCGCTCAAGGTGGCGTGCTCTGGGGGAGGCCTATGTTCAGCAGTGGACGTCTTCAGGCTGTTAATGATGATTTATCTTTAGTTATACCGGACTTGTTCTGTTTTACCGTATTACTTATAACATGTATTTTCTGCGGACATACCAATTTACAAATCATCAGCGCTCGACTCATGTTTTACTTCAATTTCAATAGAACATTTCTTATTAATAGAATTTCATAATTTATAGGAGCATAAATTTATTTTGTCTAGACTGGAAGCCGTTGCTGAATACAATTTATTGGAAATGTGTCTAATCTATAATGGAGATCTTTCTTTGGTACTACCTAAGCGTTACTACGAGGATGTCTCAGTTTTCAACAAACTAAATCTGTCGCAGTTAATCTTATTGTATACTAGCTGATCAGCCCCAGCTTCGCCCGGGTTAATTAGTTTTACGCCCTAACCATGGAGGAAGCGAGGGGAAAAAGTTAAGAGAAAAGGATGATTATCCATTCAGGGACGGCAATAGAAGGAGATCTTACCACACCATATACTGCTGAAAGAATGCAGCTCTTGGATACTTAAAATAAAAAAAGAGTCATAAGTACGTACTGACTCATAATATTTCAATACAATTTGAGATCTCGTAGTGCACGTTTACTACAACCCAACTTTCAACACGCTTTTGTCCTATATTTCCATCAAATTACTTGCTTTCTGCATCGCTGCACTAATAACTTCGGCTTCGATCTCAATGTACTTCGATTTGAGAATGTTCCCATCTATTATCACGGTGTGATATTCCACCATCATTGGAACCATTATTCCATTGCTTTCGGTTTCCAATCCCGTGGCCACTGAACCTCTGATCTATGGGAAATTGGAGTTAAACTGCTTTTTGCTGTCGGTATCATCACAGTGATTTCTGGTCCGCCCTTTTTGTTCTATATGTGGTGTAACTTGACTAACCACTTATAGGAGGTTTTTATTTGTCTACTGCGTAATGATATTTGGTACTAGATGCGTGTAAAAATAAGTTTACCCCAAACTATCCCCGGTAAAATTCTATACTATGGTATTAGGTACTAGAAAAATGACTAGAATAAAACTCTTACTGATGAAATACCAACATTTTCTCTTTAAATCTTACTCCACTATTTGTAATTCTAAGCACATGTTAGTTTGTAATTTGTAAGTCAATGTGGTAATAAACTACTAGCAGAATTAAAGTTTTAGTAACATTTCGCTAGGTTTCAAGTTAGTTACCAAATCAGAACATACAATAAATAATTCATTGCCACACCCTCGTTGTTCAACAAGCGACGAAAAACACAAGGGCATCCACTAAACATTTTTTCCAAAAATATGCGTATACCTAGACCTGCCTTAGTTTCAGTCTGTTACTTCAAGAATTTTCTGCTGAAGGACGACGTTGAAAATATTACAATTATTATATTTGTTAAGCAATCGATTACCCCACATTCAAACTATTTTTTTCTTTCAATTCATTAATATTTATTTACAGTCCTGACTAGATTTACAAATTTCATACATTGGAGGTTTTAAAAACGTATGACACTTTTAAAACTTAGCTTACTTACTAAATATATTTCTACAAACAATCTCCAAGATATCTCCTTTCAGCTCCACCTTCAATTACCCGCCTCTATAAATCCCAATGACGCGTGTAGTTCGACTAGATTTTCTCTAAGAACTGCTATTGATTACAAATATCTAACGCCGTAATTTCAATCATAGTTGACGTCAAACATTTTGTGTGATTTATTATGCTTTCAATTCACAGTGACGATGACTATGGTCGATTATTTATTACACCAAGAAATAATGATTTCATAATATCAATAGTATCTTATATCCACGTGATCAATATTATTATGGGCAAGGACTGGCGGGCATTCTTTAATGTTAAAAACAAAATTGAGTAAGCCAGATGTTGTTCCTTTTTAGGTGTCATTTTCAACCGACTTCAGATAAAGGAGTACATTCTCTATTGGGTTGTATGTTTTCTCATATGTTCTTTACCCTAGAACTCCGTCATTTATAAACTGATTTGCAAATCTCTTTTTAATTTGTAACGATATAATTACTTTCAGATTTGTCCCATAGAATTACATCCCTGGGTATAACCAGAGAGGATTTTGTATTTTTTAACCATTTACGTTGGCTGAACGAAGTTCTCCACTGCCATGATAACGTCCGAACGTCATCTCATGATATTGATGAGAGAACTAAACTGACAATTCCTAAAAGAAAACTGCTCATTCATAAAACACTTCAGCACACGCATGTGTGTCAACTACATCAAACTAACAACAATAGACGTCATCGCCTACTTCGCCAGTTGCAGACGACTGCTGTCTTGCCCACGCGCATGTGATTTTAACTTATGTGCCATGCAGCCAGCATAGTGCAAGAACACAGCGATGTAACAGATGAGACAAACTAGAACCAGAAATTAAATCATTTGAGAAATCGGGCATTACATTAACTTTTCTATCCAAATAAGCGATGTACGCTATCAAATTTAAATGCTACGAGTAAGCATAAGGTAAGGCATGGACGGAATAAGTGGGTTGAAACAATAGAGGTAAAAAATACTATGCTATATTTGGATTAAACTTGAGATTGAGGTGCTTCACAAGAATGAACAGAAAAAAGAGTAACGTGAGCGTAAAATAAATAGCAGTGACAAAGAGATATGCTCTTGCCAAGTTTTATGAAATTTCAATACTTACCTAACTTGTAACAACAACTAGAGCTAATTTATTGACACCAAAAAAATTGTTCATTAAAAACAAATACCTAATCTTTGCAAGTTCGGATGAAGTAAGTATCAAAATGAAAACAAAAGTATGATTACAACACTTAAAGAAGAGCAGGTCAGAACAAAATGGTCAGATTGTATTACTTTTTGCACCATTATCATGCATCAGCGGACAATACCATATCTGCCACCTACACCATCATTGCTCTAGTCCACTTTTAACTTACATCATAATCAAGCACCTACGTTTAGGAAGCATTACATACATATTCATGCGTTCTTGTTTAGACCGGTAGTGAGCATAATTGCTCTTTGTTCAGATTTGGGTGTTGGAGCATTGTTGTTTTTGTTCGCTGCCGTCGTTGGAAAATAGGAGTTCGTTAAAGACAGCTGTTCAGCGTTTTGTACCTTTGTTAACTCGTTAACTCCTTTGCTCTTTATCTCTATTAGAAGGGCTCTATCGAATAGCGTGTTTTTTTAACGGGCTAATGCTGTTGGTCTCTACCGACCTTTACAGCGTCATCGGGCGGGAGGGCAGGCGCTTAAGGCACCCACCCAGCCGTTAAAAGTGGAAGGCTACTAGCTCAAGGGCACCCCTGGGGTGCGAGCCTCGGCTTGTGCCGAGATCGAGAAAGAGGATCGAGAAGGCCACGTCCACTGGAAGAGCTGACCCTATGGAAAGTCGCGACCGTCCTAGCTAACCTACGGGGGGACTGAAAAGCGTGCTAAGAAGCGCATAGGCAATGACTTGTTTGAGGCCGGACCAGCCATGGCAGAGGAGTCTCGACCATGGACGTAAAGTTGCCAGTTTATCGGTCTTTTATCGAGTGCATTTTGAAGCGTGCGCACTGGAATTGCATAACCTGATTCCGTCATCACCGTTCCACCATCGGACAACCAGATGTACGAAAAAAACGCCACCGTGACATGGTTAACATCACACAGGTGCGAGCAAAGCGATTTGCTTCCACGTTCATTATGCGAACAGCCAAAGAGTGGATTACTTTGTCTATATTTCCCGAAAACTACAACCATGGGGTCTTCAAAACGAGAGTGAACAGGTATCTTCCAAGCAAGCGTGTTAACATCCTAGACCGCATCGTCACTTATCATCAGGTAAGATAGTGGTCAAACGTAAGCCTATCAAACAATAAAAAAAACCTTTAAGTATATTTTGATTTTACTCTGAATTGTAACCGTTCATGTAGAGTAAAATGTAGGTACATTTTGGATTCTTGCCTATGTTGTTAAGTCATGAATCATGATCCTAATCATTTATTTGTAAAAGATTGTTTCATTTGATGTTTGTTTGGAACGCAGTGACGGGAGTTGATATCAAAGCAAAATTTATCCGACTTTAGGATCGTCCTAGGCTTCTCAAAGCTACTTTTCTATTTGGCATAAGTTTAACCTCATCAAACGTATACCTAATTTGTAATTACCTATACACCGGATGTATGTATACAAACAGGCATTTTTTTTTGCAGTTCACATCTGATGTCTTCTCTTATCGTACTAGTGTTTTGTGATACCTACAGTTAAGTGTATTGCATGTCACTGAATATACACACCATCTTAATACGATTAGGAGTACTAGTTGATCCTAATTCGGTACGCAGAGGGTATCGAACCCGCTATATTTAGATACAAGGCCACTAGTTTTGTCTTCGAGGCAAAACGGCCTGAATTGCCTCTAGATTGGTTATTTCCTTAATTCTAGCTGGAAAGTTAACTATGGGACATTTGTCTTTGTCGATAGATTTGGGACGAAGGTCATCAGTGTCGGCACGGATTCTTTTGGGAGGAGTCATGCATTAAAGCATGCATAAAGTAAAGCGAGTAGTCTGTTAATTAAAACAATAAAATAAGATCAGTACCAGATCAATAACTAGATCTACGATCCTACACCAACAAGCAGTGGTATAGTAATATTTGTGTCTATTTAATGCGGTATTGAGTGCATTTCGTAAGCATGATATCGATGGAAGATTGATTCCAAATACTGTAGAAGGAAGTACAGAAATGTGGAAAGAAATGGCAGAGCTTAAACACTCAATTTGGAACCTGGGGCTTATCTACTTTCATTATGCGTATTCAGAACGTCGTAGTTAGTGAGTTAGAATTGAGCAGACGCGTAGACGCCCTGACTCCTGACGCCTTCAATTACTTAAATAATTATAGATACGAGTAACCTCTTTTATGCCTTCCGTGACAACGTCTCAAGCAATCCAGTTTAAAGCATTAATCTTGCTCGTTACGACTGCAATAATGAAAATATCTAGCCCATTGCAAGTAAGTAGTGCTTTATGAAAAGGGCAAGACGATATTTTCAGCTTCTTACGTCAGCCGCAAGCTGCATTGCCTGCAGTTCTAATTGATGACTCACGGTTTAATGAAGAAGAATTTATTTGGTAGCATGGAAGTTCTAAGTTGATCCAGTTCCAGACTTGTCTGGTCACTGACACTTCCCCTATATCTGATAAATAGAAATAATACAAACTTTCTTTCATTTTTCTTTCTTTATTGTTTCAAAATACAATAAAAAGTTACAACCCTGCTTTCTGCTTTAATATAAACTGTGTTACAGGGATAAAAAGGGGTTATATAATTACTAATCTAGAAGATGTAAGAACTAAAGTTAGTCAAAGATCATCCAATATCACAGATAAGATTAGATAAAAATTGTCCGTAATGCTTTTTGTAAGGTTTTAAGTCTTTGTAAAATTAGTGTACTTATCAGAAAAGTTTTGGTTATATAGACTTAAGAACAATCTTTGTAAAGTTAAATGTTTAGGAAAATAATATCAGCTTATATGTAAAAAAAAGGAAAATGCAGCTAAGTAATATGAAAGCTAAAAACTAGTGAATCCATGTTCAAAGTGCGTTAAATGAGTCACTGCGACCACCATCACCGCTTAACCACTGAACCGTGGAAGCCGTCTGCACTCTTCAGCCATGGTTCAGTGATCAGAAGTTAACGCGTGACAGGAGAAAGCTACGTGTGTTACAGTAAGTAAACAGAAATCATTTAACTGACTGTAATATTCGAAGATTGATAAGAGAAATTGTAACCAGGATATGTTGTGTAATACTAGAGATTATCGTCTTAAAACAATAAGACTCGATGAACGCAATGGTAACCAATAATTATAAATCTAGTTTTTAGCAGCTACAATCCCAACGGGCTGTGGAAGCTAAATTTCTGAATTTAGAATGGCACAGGTTAGATGGATCTCAGGCGAGTCAAAGAAGATGTTCTGAAAAGCTGATCTGAAGGATTCCTATTACATCAGTAGTTAGTATAACAGTAGTTGTAACAAACGATAGGCATGAATTGCAAGTCAAATTTTAAATTTAGTTTAATAGGCCATTTCAAAGAGCTCGCCATAAAACAAAAGGTACAATATTAGAGGTGACCACAATGATTGCGTTGATAGCCACACACTCGAACAAACTTACCTAGAAGTTCTCATTTTTCGCAAATTCCGGTGTTTACCTATAACAAACAAAACATATTAATAACCCTGTAAACATATAACCGTTAAAGCCGAAGGCAAAGTGTAAGTTATGAACACAGCTTCCAATAAATATCTGTCAATGCCATACAAAGAACAAACGATTGTATAGCTCAGAATAAACGAGGATAAATCAAGAGTTCTGTCAGAAACCAGCAGTCACATCCGTCAATAGACATCCGCTCGTTTAACTCCTGAAACAGTTGCAACAAAAACGTCCAAGGATCCGCACTTAGAAGTTATGCCGACGACTGGTATCTCTATTCTAGCCAGCTACGCTCTACACTACAGTGTTGCGGTTAGAGCTTTTGCTAGTTTTTGTAAAGAACATCTATACAAGGTAGGGTCGTTAGTGGTTACTTTATTAAGTAACCTTATTTATATATTGTGGTTGTAAATTTATTTACTAATAAAGAAAGACAAAAGTGCATTCCAGCGCTGTTTTGCTTTCTTTTTTAGCAGTCATCGTCAAATTATCAATTTTGAGCGGAACTAGACTCTACTCTAGGCAAGCATGCTCCATCGTCGACCGCGTCATTACTTACCATCAGGACCGTGGTCAAATGTTAGCCTATCGTTGATAAAAAAGACTTTAGTGTATCAGATGAACCTCCGCGAGGTCACCACTGCGTCAATGGAATTAAGCACAGTGTTTACTTTGCCAAATATTAACAAAAATCAGCAGGTAGGTACATAGGAACCTGTATTGAGAGTTTGTTCAAGTGTATTATTATATTACTGTACTTGTTATTAAGTCTATTAGAATATTCTCATATGAAATCCAGCACAGAGCCACTAGCGGTAATTATACGTAACTAAGGATTTCATCATACAAATATTTCACGACGTAATAATGATAATACTATTCTACCACACAGTATATTTATACCAAACGTACATTGTCTATGTTTTTACAGCCGCTAGCCGTTCTCTTAAGGTCTCCAAAGCCAGCCATTTCTAATCAAAGCGTTGACCGAAGCTGGCATCTCGCCAGACGCAAGTTTATTTTAGTATCTCCTTTTACATGTTTTATTAATTTGCCGCTAAGTTATTTCTCTCTAATATCACCGAGAATATACGTAAGCTTTCCTTGTGAACTATGTTTGATGGTATGAACTACATGGCTGTTTTGACTAGAGTAATGGGTAAGATTAAAAGATTACAAGCGGTAGGCTAGAAATAGAGTAAAGGAAGTGATGCTGTTAAAGTTACAGGGATTCCAAGGGTAGCTGTCACTCATTTATCACATACGCCTGAACTTTTGTTTTCAGTGTCAGGAACTCTTGTAGATTTCATTAATATTTTATAGAAAAATAATTACCTACCTACGTTAATTTAAAATTTAACTGGATTTATAGAACATCACCACTTCTACACAACGTAATAGGTAGGAAAAAAGGCAAGAATGATACAAGCCAAGGGTGGTACACAAGGTACCTAAGCACTCTGCTGTTACAGTACTTCATTTGTTTTATTTATGCAGTTCCTAACACTTAACTAAACACTACATGGCGTTATATCTCATGAAAGACTCTATGATGCCTACATACTTTGCTAGAAACTACAAACAGCGATTGGAGTATGAAACCTTCCCAATGCAAGATCAAATATCCATATTTTGTCAGCTCTGTTACCTCTTATAGGTACCTACTCCATTTTTCTGCACAATAGAGCTTGATAGAAGACTATCAATACAATAATTATGATGATGTACATCATCATAATTATTGTATTGATAGTCTTACACTTACTTACTTAGTTCTAAGCACGCTCGACGCTTTCAAGTTGTTCAATTGAAATAGATGAGAATGGGGTAGTAGACATTTGATATTAAATTATGTTACCAGCCCGCAACACCTCTGAGTAAGAGACACTCTTGTAAGAGCCTCTTACAAGTTAATAGTGGTATAGTTTATCGTGAATGGAGTTCAACCAGTTCCACTACGCGACATTTTAATTAAGATAATAGCATGCTAACTTTCCACTCCCAACTTGAACTTACTAACCCGCCTCGATCAACACACAACATTTAGCTTAGCTAGACCAGAACATTCAGCAAAGAACAGAGGTTAATTTTGATAGACGCGCACAGTACATCTACAAAATCGGCACATCTCAGTGAAAAGTAAAATTATAAAGCCCGCTGATAGCTCCTGAACGTAATTTCTCGTATAAACACAACTCACCTGCGCCGGCAGGGGGCGAAGTAACAAAACGAGACAGTCATTCGAAATTACAAAGAACAGAGCAGGATGGAACAAAAGACATCAACGGGTTCCCGTTTCCTCGCAAAGGTTAGTGGTTGAAATACACCATTAATTTTCGTATCAGGGGAAGTTGTATCATTGGTCAACTGGATTTATTGTCAATAGTGAAAAGGCACATCTATTTACGTCGCTATTAATGTTCAAAATTCTAAACACAACATAATGTATCAGTACTAAGAGCATTGCGGTCCTCATTTCGATCTATAATTCTATATGAAAAGAACAACATTTCTAGAAAGCTGTATAAATTTTTGTTTAGGATTTTTCACAACACAAATCACAATCGGCTTCAACACAATCGACTTCAAGTCAATTCATTTCAACAAGTTTGTAGGCAAGTACATGGTCACCATTAGGACTCAATAATGGGTCCAATATTATATTCCGTGGCAAATCTTATAATTTCGTCTATCAACGTGTATTTGTCAAAAAAGCATATTTACTGTTGTTTTATTTCGCGCCGTCGATGACTCTGGCGCTCATTTTCTCCTCCATGGAGAGTCGGAGACTGTCTACATTTACCATAGACCGGCATTTACCCTACATCGGGATCTGATTACCGTTGGCAAGCTCCAATTGGTGCCCTATTCCGTGTTAAATCACAGACCAGAGAAGTAATTAACAATACATGGGCCCGATGCCACAAACTGCATATTGGTACCGTTGCAATTGCATTCGTATTACTCTTATTAGCAGGATAGCAGGTTTCAACTGAATCGGAAACTGTGTAAAGATTAAGGAAATGTTTGTCTACTTAGTTCACAATTTGCCTTGAATCAACCGTTATTATAATGTATGTACCTATTTCACGTGAATTGCGAAGCAAAAATGAGATTCCAGACAAACTGCAGAAAGCTGACGAATTGGAACTGGACAAGCCTAGAAGTAGCCTTGGCTTTTGGGTTCTAATATGTATTGTAATTAAATGGTTCGCTAAGGATTAGCAAGATAAACTGGCTACGGGTTGGGCACATTAGGTAGCCATTGGGATAAATGCATCCTTAAGTATAGACCGCAACTCTGCAAATGTACGTACCCATTGAAACTCGTTTGCCAGCCAAGTGTGGTAATTATATTAACCTGCAATAGGATTCGTGTAGAAATTTTCACTCAAGGAGCGGTAAAGACACTGGCGTGTATTAGTAGAGGTATCTAGCCATGAAGAAATATAATATGCTTATGATAATAATAATTTATTACTTACATGGTACCTATGTTTGTGTTGTGATCAATTTGAAAACATGATATGTGCATAAGAAAGTCCGAGAATCAAAAACAAGATTATTTCAACTTGGGGGGGTTTTTGGGGCCTTATACCGTTGAACAAATAAGTTACTACTGCTACATACTCTCTCTATAAGAAGTAAGGTTTGGTACTCGTTGTTTCTGACTTAGGCACAAGGAATCTCGTCGTGCATGTTTCATAAATATGCCTATATTTGTAGCTTTAGGGGTCAATGCTAAGAGCATGACCAAACGCAGATCGACGGATACGATCGCGGCGGCCATCAGGCCACAGCAGTGGCTTGTCTGCACACATCTATCTACATACATAAATGTATATACTGAGTAGGTATATGTAATTTAGGATCTATAAATTGGTACTTCTATTTTATCTCTATCTGAGGTACCTATACCGGGTTATTTTTAATTTACCGGAAACCTTTTGGGGCGTAACTCACATCGTTTATACAAACAACTTCTGTTCTACCGTTTTCTTTTAATCTTTATATTTTCATCAATGTAGTGGGTTAAAACATCGCTTAAAAAACATTCCTTAATTTTCTTTTTTGCATGTTAGGCAATAATACTGGCTACAGAGCTTAGGTATACTATTTAGTTGAGTATTGACCCGCATTATGATTATTTTTTTGGTATGTAAGTATTAACGCCAAAATAAAAAAAGTACTTATAGGTACTTAAGAAAAAAATATTTGTGAAAAAAAAAATTTAAAGTCGTAGAACAAAAGTTGTTTGTTTTAGTGATGTGAGTTGTGCCCTAGAATGTTTTTGGTAAATTCAAATTAACCCTGTATACTCTGCATGAATCACCTACCTAAACGTTAAAAGTTATTAATACTTAGACCTTAGACGTTCAAGTTTCGGAGAATTTTAAAATGACAAAAACTTTATTAAAATTATAGGTTTTCATCTGGTTGAATAAGAATGGTCGCGATATTTTTTCTCTTTTTTCTTTCACTAAGTATTTAGGTAGTTATTTACACATTCATATTATGTGTTTGCAGTGGTGGGCATATCGAGCCTACCTTTCTCAACAACCAACATCACCATTAAACTATGCATTTTCACCATCGTATCATACTATTCTGTGCTAAATACCATGACTGGTGATCCCCTCACAATACAAAGCGTTTTACTGCGTTTAGATTTCCTAGGCTTTAAGTCGTAAACGTCAACTTTATCTTCATTGGTACATGTATACTTAACTAAGCAGTATCTAAACTTTTAAGCTTGATATCATCCAAAAGACATTTATTTCGGCGAAAACGTTATGCTGGTAGAGACCCTGAATGAATGAATGTTAGTTTTACTCCCCAGCCCATGAAATTATTTCCACCAATGAGCAAGTAATCCAATGTATCTCAATTTAATGCTCGTGCTTTAAATTTTCAATGCCTAGCTCTTGCATTGGCAGTCAGTTAGAATGTTGGAATCGATATTGGCTGAAAACAAAAAATGATTCTCTTTTAAAGTTACTGGCTACTGGCTGGCTTGCTCTTGGTTTTATTTCCATGGCCTGGCTGTTTCATGTGGTTTCATCACAGATTAGAGAAAAAACAATTGCTGTGGGTTTCATGGAAGTCTGTTTTGGTCTCGGGCAGATATTGGCTGAAAACAAAATCTTACTTTAAACAAAAGAAGGTTTTACGCTGAGGTTTTACTTATGCAAAATTAGAGCGTCTCCCACTCGTTGTGGAAATTCTATTTCACTATAATAGTTACGATGGACAAGCAGAACCAACAAACGATGAGGAAGATAGGTTCTCGAGTTGCAACCACGAACTGTAAGAAGCTGTCCCCTCACCAGGTGAATTGACCGACAACGACGGTCAAACCAAATAAAGTCATTGGGTGCGAGAGGCCGGTACATATCCTTTCAAAGTGACGTTCTATAAAGGAATCCTATGTTCAGCAGTGGAACGTCTTCTGGCTGGTGATGATGATTTTGATGATTTGCGATTGCTCGTATGTTTTGCTGCAATAGCGAACCTAGCGGTGGAAGCCTTTACTGTATGTACCGAAATACAAGCTCTGCGTGTTAAAAGCTCTTGCCCTGTCTTCCATTGCCACGCCGATGTCCGCCAGTGATACTTGACATATATTTGCAGAACCCTCAGGCAATCGGTCAGTGTGAAATCTTGCAAATCGGCCAGAAACGGTCACGATGACTCCTCGGGCTGGATTGGTGTTGCCACAATTTGAATAGAATTAGCTTTCTATGGCCTTTGTTTCTTCGAGCAATCTAAAGTAAACAATACACTTTATCTAAAGGACTTGCTTATTTTATTTATGCTAACGAAGTAGTAGGCCGAAGCATAATGTACCGTTGGATTCAAGAGGCAAGCAGCACAAAGGGGCGCTCTATGGGGGATGCCTATGTTCAGCAGTGGACGTCTTCAGGCTCATGAAGATGATGAATGATGTGATCAAGGTCATTCATTACCTCATGTCTCTTATTTTCACAAATTACTTTTCGCTTTTTAAAATAAGACTAAATGTGGGTTTTTTGAACAGTAGTTAAGGTAACCAATGCCTAAAAATGCTAACAAACTTTGACCATTGCTTAGGAATCTGTTAGCATTATTAACCATTCGTTACCTTGACTAATATTGGCGTAAAGCAAATTAATGTAAGTAAGTAGAACTTGAGAAGGCAACTCTGTTAATTCCTTATCATTACCAACGGTTATGCACAAATTTACGGTTCATTATCTCTGTTATTCTCATAAAATCAATTTCAGTAAGTGCAATTGTGATAGAAACACCGTAATATTAATATAAACTTTACAGTAAAATGGTAAAGTAACTCTAACCATATTGGTGCCAAAGTGCCGTTCCGTTAGCGAAATTAAATAGTGGTAAATGCACATAAACATAATCAATAAGTAGGCAAGCTTAGTCATAAAAAGGATTACTTATTCCAGTGCTTCGAGATATGTTTAAAAAACTTGTTTTATTAAACGCTGACCTTTTTAGTAGTCCCTGGTCCCTACAAATATTGTATTAAATCTTTGTTTTGGAAAGGCTATGCAGAATCTGTTCGCACGGTTTGCAGGTTCGCGTTACCGAGACCTATTGTAATGCTATTACCTACGTGATAGGTAATGCAGTCGTAGATAGATTTCACAACCACATTCTGGACAGAATGTATTTAATCTCAAGCAATTGCTGGCACATATTTATAGAGATAATTAGGTGCGGCTGCATTCAACACAACACAATATTACCCAATTGGAATGTCCTTGCTACCCACAACACTATTGCATCCTTATCCAAAAAGAGTTCTTTTATATTTTTCCAACACTGCACAGACAGATCATACAGTTGTCTAAAAATGTTTTAAACAGTTTATAAACAATTTTACGTATACCGTGGCAACGGCCAGTAAAGGGCTCTAACAGCCGTTCAATTTGATATAACTGTGCTGTTATCGGCTATAACCTTTAATAAAGACTCGGTTTAATCGGCCACAGCGGTATAGTATCGTGTGGTTTCCACATTTCAAGAGTTGTTAAGGCGGCGGGTAGACCAAACAAGGTGTTTTTTGGGACGTTTCCTGGCGTAATTACAACACGTGGAGCTTTGAATTTAATATATCATGTTATTAATTTCATTAACTCGTTTGTGATGTCCGCAAACACAAGATTAATAAATATAGCTCTATAGAAAAAAATCCCAAAACTCTCTCGAAAAATTTGAATGTTCCCATTTTGCTGAGCTTCTACCGAATATATTTTTACACAAAATAAATTAGTGTCTTCGCAACAAACAATCAGATGTCGTGATGACTTAATAACTTTGAAAAATACTATATACAAATAGATATTAATTAAAAACCGTCAAAATCAGTCATTTCGTGCGTTGTCTTTGTCGTGTTGCTGAAGTGCAGACGAATTGATATTTAAGACTACGACGTTAAGGTTGATGTTTCTTTGAATGGAATTGGACCTGCTCATCTGGCTGTACTCGTCACCTTAAGAGCCTGGTGGCCGGAATTAATCCTTACTTGTTTTGCTGTTTTATTATGACTACGACTTATGGATTACGAAGTAATTTATCTAATCTGTGACTATTGGATTCATCAGCTATCAAGGGTCGGGGTATCATACCTATTAGCATCATGTTAATTCTCTTGCTCACCTTATTATGGGGAACAATACGTCACTTTCTTTACAATCATTAGTTTCAGTGTATTCAAACATTTACTTTTTTATTAGCTTGCAAAATATCGATCCTTTCAAATACCTATAACAAAACAGCATTCAAAATTCAAAATGATACAGTAGTGGAAGTATTTCTTCTCATAGTGATAGTGTGATATGAGTTATTTTTATTTAAGTCGCGTATGTAAGTAGGAGAGGATGCGCATACCCTTCATCAGCTCATTCCGTCATAGAACTACAAGGCTTAGCAGGTCCGTAGCCAGGAATTCACTTCGGGGGGGGGTTCAGCTTGATTACCATAATTATATACCTACACGCATAGTCAAAACAAAATTTGCTTGTAATCATCATCATCATCAACCTGAAGACGTCCACTGCTCAACATAAGCCTCCCCCAAAGAGCACCACTTTGAGCGGCTGCTCGCCTCCTGCATCTATCGGCATTCGGCTCCCCGCGGTTCTGACTAGGTCGTCGATCTACCTAGTGGGCTGGTTGCTTCTTATACCTACTCGTAATGGAGAGCTGATAAAGTTAGTATGACATCTTTCGCAGCACTCGAGTGGAAAAATAGATTTTATAATAATTTTATCAGCTCTCTATACATCTAAGTACCTACCTATGTGTATAAGAATCAAACTCATAAATATGTTTTTAAACGGTGTCGAAAATCGATTAGTAATTTTGGCAGTAAGAATCTGTCATTGATGATTAAACAAAATGTTGGTAACTACCTATTACCACATAACTGGTATCTGGTAACGTGTAAACAGCTATAGCAGAAACATTAAAAGCGCGAGCGAAGCGAGCGCGAAAAATGTCATATTTGCCGTATTGTAGGTATTTCAGAAAACACGTATGGCAAATCAAACATGAATTACATGTCAGTACAAACGCGCTTGCTATATGACAAAATACAGCAGAAACATTAAAAGCGCGAGCGAAGCGAGCGCAAAAATTTCTATGTTGGCCGTATTATATTTCACAAAACACGTAGGTATGGCAGTTCAAACATGAATTACATATCAGTCAGTACAAACACGTTTGCTATATAACAAAGTACAGCAGAAATATGAAAAGAGCGAGCGAAGCGGGCGTAAAATTTTTTATATTCACTGTATTGTATTTCAGAAAACACGTATGGCAATTCAAACATGTCAGTCAGTACAAACGCGCTTGCTATAATTGCTTATAACAAAATGCAGTAGGAACATAAAAAGCGCGAGCGTAGCGAGCGCGAAAATTTTTATATTTATCTTACTGTATTTCAGAAAATATGTTTGGCAATTCTAACATTCTTGCTCTGCCCTTAGACCAGCGCAGATTTCGGGGGGGGGGGGGTTTGAACCCCCAAAACCCCCCCCTGCCCACGGCCATGAGTCTTAGGGATTCTTCACATCCTTACGTCGCTAGTGTACCACAAGTCCGCACTCAGCGTTTTGCTGAGTCATTCATAGTCCGAACGGACAAAGAATGGAATGCTCTACCAGCATGAATGTTCCTCCTGGGTATAACCTGGGTCTTTTCCAAGTCAGGAGTGAATGGGCATCTCATGGGCAAACGTGCTCTGCCTTAGACAACTTCGTCACTTATCATCAGGTGAGTCGTTGTGAAACGTATGCCCATTTTTGCAAAAAAAACAAATATGAAATTCCGCCAAGACAGAACGCCTAAGTTAAGCATTAAGTAATTTTAATTTATTTCGGTAAGAACTGTACTTATAGAACCCAGTCAGATTATAATTTGAGCTTGTTTATCTACAGGTTGTGTTGCTTGTGGCGCATTGAAAATGTTTCTTTATAAGAATCTTTGTCAATGATTCTTATAAAAACTGCAGGTTGCTCTTTCGAACTCTAAAATGAAATGGAACCCACTCCGCCGTTGTTTGTGGTTATGGTCATCCCTAAGCACGTCTAATAGCCGTACAAGACGGCGATTGCCGTATCAAGTACAACATAGAATACGGTACACAAGACCATAACAAAGCATCGTGATACCAGTCTCAGATAGTTTTAGGTCTTTATCTTAAATGCTAGGGAGATTAAGATGGTACTTGATTTTAGATCTTAATTACGATTAGGGCATAAGTTTTAAGGCGATTCGAAAGTTGTTTATGGCATTATTGCAAATTCGTGCAGTATCATAACATTATTGGATCCACTACTGCCATTTCATCTAACAATGGGAGAAATGGTCTAACTACCTATAAATCTTATTTAAGTAATACGATGCTCATCATCTAGGTCATATTCATCTACGTATTATAATTAGCATATGGAAACGATGAACCTAAATAAGAACTGTGTCATGCCCTTTGGATTAAGATATTGTGTCTATTAGAGTAGGTATTAGTGCACTATAACGGAAGACCGGCGTCCAGTTAAGATGCGTGTTACGGGAGCCATATAAAAATAAATTCCAATCCAATAAAGCAAATTAGATACGTCAATAGCATGAAAAATTAATAACCAATATTTCACGTCCACATGTAAAACGATTCCCATAAACCAAAGGGCATATAACTGTTAAAATAACTGTTAAAAGTTCATAAATCGATGTCGTAGGTAATCAATAAATTCGAGGTTTGTGTTATTCCCATATGAATAGAAATGTTATGTCCGGAATGCAAGTAAATCGCTATTAACATAAGACTCGAGTAACTGTCGGGCTAAATACATAACGCAGAAGTACTTCAGGTAATTTTAAGGTAACTTCTAACCGGTAGGCCTAAGACCGATTCAATTTACGAGTCAACGTCCCGTTAACATTGTCATTTACGTTGTTAACAAACGGTTTGTTAAGGTTACGTTACGTTTACGGTAGTTACGTGGTGCGTACACAATCGTGAAACGTTTTGAGTGTGATTGTGATGTGAATGGGATGTAACATGAGGCTGTGGAGCGCAACTAATGGGTGAATCTGATCGGCATGAATGGAGAAGAAATGGATGCGATCGTGCCGCCAATCACCAGAACGTCATTTTACGTATGGAGCCAATATTATAGAGTCAAAGGTTTATTGTTATTTATATACTAAACACTCGCTAAAGCTCTTAAACCTATCCGCTAAAAGCAACCCGCGAAAGCACTTTTCGCCTAACCGTGTAGTGGATGCATGGAACAAACTGCCAGAGTCAGTGATTAGTGCTACCTCAGTGAACTCCTTTAAAAACAGACATGATAAACATTATAAATTGCTAGTGCACTGATAAGATATACATGCATCAGCTAGATAGCTGCTAGTGTATTAAGAATAATAATAATAATAATAGGTTTTTTTATAATATTTTTGTAATTTATTTTTATATGAATATTGTAGAAAAACTTAAATCTAAGAAAAAACAATAAATGAGTGTAAACAATAAATGAATATATGTTGTTTATGTTATTTATAATTTTTCATTCTGTATTTTATTGTAATTTATTGTTTTACTGGTATACCTTTTTAATATGACTATTCAATTGACATGTACCTATGTAACTATTTTAATATATTGACATGTTTGTACTATTTATTGACATTGTTAATTAAGTAGTTACATTATTATTGCATGCTGAAAAGCAGTATATGGCGCTCTTAATATTATAAAATTGACACCTGTATTATTGTACCAATTTACGCAATGAATAAATGAATTATTATTATTAATTATTATATTGCAATGATAAAATTGTTATGGTTTTTTTACGTGTACTGTCTTTTGCGTGTACGTATTTTAGGATCGTGGTATTCTTTATAACTTCGAGAAATTAAGTTAATCTCTGACTGGAACTAACATGAATCCTGAATTGCTGCGTTTGATTGCATTTAAAATAAGTACACTGGGTATTAAAAATCTGTACTTTCCTAAATCCATACTAATATTTAAAAACAAGTTCATAGTTTCTCTCTTAACATCAGTACTTAATCTGCTTACGTGGAATGTGTACATTGTACAACCTGGCGCAACTATGGATTGTTAACTTGAGCTATTGGGCACCCAAGATACAGGCTTTGCCTAGTTTGGGGCCCGTTGTAAATCTTTTGTTTTAACTAGTTAATGCGAAACATGTCACGTTCTACTGTACCTAATTAATTGCTCTGGAAATAAACTTATTCTTATATTCTTAAGTCAAAGTCAAATAATACATTGCAAATAATAAGTTTTTAGTTATTTTCAATACTTTTGTAATTTGTTGTAAGTATGTGTTTGTTTGTTTGGATGTGTTTCACGCGAAAACGGCTGAATCGATTTGGATGTGATTTTGCGCACAAGTACTTTTATTTCCTGGGATTGAGTACCCGCAGGAAAGCAGGCAAGTTGCGGTTGGAACCGCGGGCCGCCGCTAGTGACAAATAAACGCAACTCGGCTATTCGATGATAATAGTTAATTTTGACCTGGCTCATGTGTAGTAGGTACCTAATTAATTGTTCAATCCTTCGTTATTTGAAAAAGGAAGGAAGAGGAAAAAAAACAACAATTATAAAACGAAGAAGTACGTAGGAGACATTGATAGAAAGTGGGTGAGATAAAGCCACATGAGCCATAATATAAGAACGATTATGGGACCGCTTAGTCGACAAACGATACTCATAATGTTAAACGAAATGGTGTGTAGCCTAGTAACACAAATTTTAAGAATGTTGAGGTCGCACGGGAAAGCCAGAAAACAATAAAATAAATGCATTGGACTCAAATCTAAATGGGAAAATTATTTTGAATCGGACACTCATTAATGAAAATATCAGATTTTATGGCTTGTAACGGGATCAATGAAATAAATGACGAAGTTTTTCTTTAAGGGGGAACGTTACACTAGCGCAGCAAATTCAAATTTTCTAGCGTTCTGTTGTCAATAATAACTTAATTACTCAACGTGATTACGTGAAAAATAATTTTGCGGAAATAAATAGAATGTATCAAGAAATTACGATTAAAAATATCTCCTAGATATCATTGGTTTAGCGACAAATGGCAATAAACAATTTTCTTCTTAGTTTTTCAGTCTATTGCCATTTGTCGCTAAACCAATGATAAGTAGGTGATACTTTTAATTGTAATTTATTGATACATTATATTTATTTGCGCAAAATTAGTTTTCATGTAATCACATTGAGTTATTAAGCTATTATTGGCAAAAGAACGCAAGAAAATTTGAATTTGTTGCGCTAGAGTAACGTTCCACCTTATGTTGTACATAAAGGTAAAACAGATTTTGGAGAAGTCGCTTACTAATAGGTTTGAGAAGTCGGCGTCTTATACAGGTATGCCATGAAGCATTACATTATGACATGAAGTATTTACTCCTACACATTTTACTATTATACCTACAGTGTTATGGACACTATTACTATGGAAACGAAAGAAATCTATAAAACACTCTATATTTACAAAGTGGAACAAAAATGAATGATGGTGTGTTTACCCAACTGACCAAATTGTTTTGCAACAGTAGGTATCTTCTAAAGAGGGCAACTTCAAAGAAGCATTGTTTTCAATGCTGAAAACGAAACTAACCAGCTGTACCAATTTATGTGGGTTTTACCATGTATATGGAGGTATACTGTAGGTATATTACGTATATATAAGTACTACTTTGCTTTTCTAAATTATGTGTTTGATTTGCTTATATTCAGCAGAGGACAATCACCTTTGTAACAAATTGCACGCATGTGTTTTGGATAGCTCGGCTAGAAAATTATAATATGTTTGTTTTAAATATAATAATGTAATAGGTAAGTCAATAAACCATTTTTCTTTCAATTCTCTAACGACTCCAACCATGTCAGCTATTTTCATACATTTTTTTTAACACCCATGCGCCCAACTATCGCATAAATAGATCCTGGACCCTAACTAGGATTCCCTGTAACTAGGGAGTTACACAGGGAATACAAGGATCATGGTCCCACAACACCCAGGCACAGAACAAGAAAATAACCCTCCGCCTCCGGGTTAGGAGCCGACCTGCTCAACCACTGAGACTGTAAAAATGCTGGCTGCTGTTTATTTGATCTATACTTATATTAATAATCCAACGACCACAACTACATAGAACTAGGATTCCCTGTACCTATATTGGAACCCAGGAACCACGAGGACCATGGTTCCACAACACCCAGGTAGTTTTTTTTTTTGAGATGAGCTTTTTCTGAGCGCAGTGATAACTGATTAACTGATACTTGTCTCTTCGCAGGACTCGACCTCGCACCCTTTGGGTTCTGAGTCAACTTACTCGACTGCCACACCACAGAAGCTGCATCCGACTAAGTCTTAGTACTATAACGTATTCTGTGATATTATTTCCAGTTACTCCACAATTTTCTTCATTATTTTTGTTAATTTTCATGCCTCAACCGTATTTTCTCTTTGCTATCCCACCAAGGAGTTATAAAATTAAACAAACAAAACAATCTACTTCCTTACGACCACACAATGTTTCAACTAAAAAAAACAACCGACAAAATAATCACGCCCGCACGAAAGGACACGACCCTTCAGATGTTGGACATTGATAATGGAAGGCATGCGGGTAGGTGTGGCGATGGAGGATTAACTGTCTAATAACGAATAGACACGGCAGGATCAGCGCTCATAGCGAAGCACGAGTAGCCGTTTCTAACTGATCGGTAAAGTTAAGCAACGTTTGCTGCGGTCACTACTCTGATGGGTGACCGTTACAGCAAAAAGTGGTATTTACAACTGAGCGCTACCGTGCTTCGGAGGGCACGTTAAGCCGCCGATCCCGGCAGTTGTCTTAAGACAATAGTCGTTAAGCCAAGTCAGAAGCCTTTGGGCGGCCTAAAAATTCTGACACCATGGGCTACAAAACAACGACGGGACGGGAGACAAAATTATCTTTCCCCATTCTATGTCACTTTCTTCATACTTGATACTTGTCAAGTGTAGTAAAACAGGGGAAAGACAATTTTGTCTACCGTCCGTGCTAACCCAGCAGGGCTGACCACTTGCCTACACGAGAAGAAGAAGACGGCAGGATCGGGAACTACTCCTAGAACATTCCTAGAACAGGAGTCGGCAAGTAGTTTTATGTAGAGTCCAGATACTATTGAATTTAACAGAATAACTCAAATCGCTCACTCGGTCTAGCGAGTGGCGACCATGACGCGTAGTGGGTGCAGGCGTAGGCCGGCACCCACTAGGTGGACTGACCATCGATGGATGCAGGAGGCGAGTAGCCGCTCAAAGTGGCGCTCTGTGAGGGAGGCCTATGTTCAGCAGTGGACGTCTTCAGGCTGTTGATGAGTTTCCTATTATGCATCTGAAAAAATTAAATAAATACCTTTTCTGGCGTTATGCGGGTAGAAACAATTGCCAAATACAATTGAAAATAAAAACTGGCGTTTTGATAATTTAACCTGCCACTTAACGCGGGTTGAGCTTCGGCCGCCTAAACTTAGGGGATCCCTTAAGGTTTGGGTGTCCCTTAATCGCCGGTGAGAACAAAATTACTGTCAGATGTCACTTAAATCTTTTTAAGGGTCCTTTAAAATTTAGGGATCTATGGTGAAAACGGGCAAGTGTTGCAGCGCCCCGCCTAGTCAGTCGGTTCTATTTAGCGCTACACTAAATTACAAGCTGTAACGGCGAATCCCCTTACCAATAAGCCCTGTATTACTCTAGGATAGCTACTGAGTGTTTTTTCTTTGCCCATTTAAAACTCAACAGAGAGATGAGAGATGTTTATTAGTAAGGGAGTTATAATTTTAATATTCCCTATTTTGAAGGTTTTAGTTGTGAAGTACCTAATCAATAACATTAAAATTATTCGTGCATTTAATATTTTTAGATATGAACACGTAATTTTATGAAAGTGGTCAGTGGCCTTGACCTAATCTACCTAATGATGGGTAGCATCAGTTAAACACAATAAAAAATGCATCAAATTCTTTAAACTATCCTAATTATCCATCATTTTTGATCAAGTCACGATTTCGGAGGCCTGGGAACTAGACGAAGTATTTTTATTAGGGTTCCGTAACTACGATGTCAACGTCACCCTGACGTCAACAGCCCAACGACATCATCATCATCAAACATTTTTCCCGACATTGAAAATCATGTGTTATAAGTTTAACGCTTGTCTTGCTGTGGCACTGTAGCTCCCAAACGCAAGGACCCATTCCATTCCAGTGCAGTTACTGAAGAGATCATTTTCCTAAAGCTATTAGAGGACGAGAATACCTAAGGCTGATGTCGGATTCATAGAGCGTCTATAAATTATTATTCACTAGCGGCTCGCCCCGGCTTCGCACGGGTATAATAGTTTTCGCAGCGCACGCGATGTAAAGAATATTTTAGGCAATTTTTGTACACCTTGGGTTACATTATTGGAATTTCAATAAGGATCTCTAATTTTTTTTGAAAATATAATATAGCCTATGTCACCCGGGGATAGTGTGGCTTCCGAACAGTGAAAGAATTTTTCAAATCGGTTCAGTAGTTTGAAGCCTATTCAATGCAAACAAACAAACAATCAAATCTTTCCTCTTTATAATATTGTTATAGATTATAGATAAAGCTGGTTGAATCGAGATTGTTTTTAGCTTTTTGAATCCTTCAAAAAGGGTATCAATAGAGTTCTAGTACCTAAGTATTCATCATCATCATCATCAACAGTCTGAAGACGTTCACTGCTGAACATAGGCCTCCCCAAGAGCGCGCCACCTTGAGCAGCTGCTCGCCTCCTGCATCCTAACACCACCTAAGTATTACAGACGGACCATTTACCATGAAGTGGGCTCTTAACTAAACATAAAAAAACCATCATCATCAAATAGGGTGTTTATGATTTGTATAGGTAATACTAGTTTAAAGAGAACCCTTTTGGAACCAGATTCAACCCGCCCTTGTCCGTAAGTTTTTATTGGATTGCATCGTAATGACACGTGATTAGATTACTTACCTTGTTTTTCCACTCTACCCTTTATTCTCGGTATTGTACTTTTTAAATCTTTGTTTAATGAAGCTTTTATTTTTAGGCACATAACCTTAATCATCATTCATCAATAACTCGCAGCATTACCTTAGCTATTTAAGGTGGGTAATACGTAGTTAAGGTACCTAGCTAATGGTTCAAAGCTCTATCAAATTCTAAAATTGCCCGTAACTACTATCAAAAAACCCACCATTGGTTAAAGCATTTTGCAATTTATATATTGTGTAAGTGTAGTGTTGGACAGTTTGAAAGAGATCGCTCAGGTCCTCAAGAATTCTACTAATTGATTCGTGAGTGGCAGTTATGATAGTGCCTTTACTACTGGTCTCTATGCCACAGCACAGGTATAATTGCCAGCTTCGTGCACGTAACCATTACCCAAATTGACATTCGATCACAATATTTGTTGCCAATTCTTGATATATTCAAAGCTAACAACTTCACTTTCGCCGCCATAGCCGGTTGCTTTCTTCAGTCAATCTCCATAAAGTTAATTGGTAACAATATCTTTTATCTTTACAACTGTTAGGTAATAGTCGGTAAACGCTGTTGCTCATTCACATTTTGAATGTGGGATGGCATCTTTATAGAAATAGAATTCTGTTGTTAGTTATCAGTATTACAGATGCGAGGTAATACACTTCAAAAAATTACATCGTAAAAGAAAACGAAAACTAATTTTTTGAGCTGTTATTTAAATATTCGAGATGTTATTATGATCAGTTCAAAAACATATTGAGCAGTTATTTAATTTAATGGCGGTTGATTAATTATTGCGACAGTAAAACATGGACAGTAATAAAAAATCAATTAGTCGGTTATTCTATCAAGTTAGGTTAGGTTTTTTTTAAATTATTATTATTAACCGCTCGTTCAATAATTTTTACCGCCCATTTTATTATTTTCCTGCTCAATTATATATTCACTGATCCATTTCATTATTTTTTATTACTCATTTTTGTTTACTTTACTGCTTAGTTTTAACTGCTGAATTAGTTTTTTTTTTTTTTACAACTGCCTCTTTAAATCAGTGCGAAAGAAAACTAAGGGACTGTCTACAGCGGCAGGCAGCGCTTTGTTTAAACCTATTTACCCATACAGCGGATATAACAGAGACACATTCTTAGACATTATAATAACTAAGATGCCTATATAAAAGACATAATTATGTAAAATCTACGAGTGAAACGGCGAGGCGAGACTAGTGAAAGAGCACACAAAATGATGTTGAAAAAAGCGAAATAAGTAACTACGCAGGAGTTCCTTTAAAATTAAAGATGTTTATAATTACACGCTAAGAAATGTAAACATTACTTCATAACAAATCCTCACAGTTATTTGTAATGTACAAATTAGAAGGCATTATTTTTAAACACACATGTATAATGTTAGCTTTGAAATGAACAGGTGGTCTCACTGGACTCCCGTGGAGCTGCGTTGCCGTCTTGAGGCATTTGAAAAAATGCTTTAAAATGGTACCTAATCAAAGTATAGTGTACTTTATAGCTCAAGGCTCACTTGCGCATTGTCAGGATTAAAACTATAAATGAATACCTAGCTAACCCAGAGTTAGCTAACTACAGATAGCCAAACTTTTCTCTTGCACGTTCGGAAAATTGTCAGATATATTAATAGTCTTCTTCTTCTTCTTCTTCTTCTTCTTCGTTTAATGTCTTTCTATCGCTTTTTAGCACTTTTTAGCTATAATTCTGGCAATGTCAAGTGAGTAAAAATAAGGTGAGTTTTGGCGGGAACGCGAAAAAGTTCACGTCGTTGCATTGTATTATTTTTCAATACTTGTGTTTTATCCAGTGTTAATGATTAAAATTGGTGGTGTTTTACGCATTAAGTACTGAATTACGAGCATGAGTGTGGGCAAGTGATATAATGTGGTGAAACGTGGTTTTTCGTGTTGCTTCCAAAACTCCATAGAAGCCTCTAGTAAAGTTGCCACCACTTTACTGGGGCATGACTTTGACTGGACTATGACTACCTGACTTGGACTGGACTATGACTGTGACTATGACTAAGTGAAATATAATATATATAATGCAGACTATGTAGACTTTTTAATATTGCGACTGAAGGACTTTGTATCCAGGTCAAGAACTAATACTAAAAAAAAAAAAAAAAAAAAAAAAATAAGGTTATGTCATGTCAAAGTCCAATTTTGTCAAAGTCAAATACCAAAGTAAAGTGATGGATATTTTACTGCAGGCTCTATTAAAAACCTTGACGGAGTTTTGGCGGGCACGCGGAAAAGTTGACGTCGTTGCATTGTGTAGTTTTTTAAAACATGTGCTTTTTCCAGTGTTAATGTTTAAAATTGGTAGCGTTTTACGCATTAAGTGCTGAATTACGAGCATGAGTGTGGCATGTGATATAATGTGGTGAAATGTGGTTTATCGTGTTGCTTCCAAAATGTCATAGAAGCTTCTAGTAAAGTTTTTAATACTTATTAAGTAATTTAATTGTAATTTCTCATGCAGTGAAATGTAAATTTCTTTTGAGAAAATAAAGTTTCTTTAACCACAAAGATGCCACCACTTTACCACTACTTGACTTTCCGTGAAATATTCTATAACACGATGAAATATTTTACAATAGGTACTTGACACTGGCAAAATACACTATGTGTGGAGAAAAAATATAAAAAAAAGAAGTTAGGTACTTATAATTACCCACATTTTAACCAATTTTAAGCCTGGGTTAAAAATGCAACGGGATAAGCGTGGGTTTTTCACCAATAGTTAAAGTAACCAATAGTTAAAAACTCTAACAAATTCTTACCAATGGTCAAAGTTTGTTAGAGTTTTTAACCATTGGTTACTTTAACTATTGGTGAAAAACCCACCCTAAGTGGCTAATTTAATAACGTGCAAGATAAGAAAATAACTAACTCTGGGTTTCTGGGTTAGTTAATTTAATCAGCTAACCGGGATTAAAACGAAACACACAAGTCCTAGGTAATTGTTGTGTTAACCACACCACAGTCACACACCACAGTGTAATTACTAAGCAACAACTAGGTAAGTACTTACTTAAATTTATTACGTAGGTACTTAGATGAGATACCTACATTTTATATCCAGTTTGGTTCTTTTTCTAATTTGGAGAACACCAGGCAAACATTTTCTAATTTCCATCAGCGATGGCTGTCAATTTCCATACACCAATCACCACTGTGACAAATCAGTGAAAGTGCCTTGACGAATTCTTTGTAGCCATATTGCTGGAAGGAAACTACAAGGCGCAATCTAGGCCGGAAAATCGCATGAATTTTAATGTCAATCTAGGCCTAGTTGGCCCACAGCTGGGCAAGTGTTACACACGTAACTTAAGTCTCTACCTAGCTTGCAAGGGTTTGAATTCTAGGGTGTTTACATAGGTATACAATAGCTAGCTAAGCGATCCAACCTTAGCGAAAATAAAGACTAAAGTGGGTACCTAATAGTTTTGGCATATTTAAGAAACTTCTAAAGAAAATAAAATAAAAAGGCCCTGTTCCAGTGTGGTCCACTTCTTTCTCTAAATATATCGTCCCATCGTTTCCTTGCTCTCCCCAGAACTAGAACTAGAAGAAACTTTTAGTAAAAAAAAAACAATTTGATCCAGTCAAGCTAAACACTATACTTAAGTACTTATAAAAGATAACTTCTTGTCTTTTTATTGCTGGACGCTAGACGGGAACAGTCATCAAAAGGCAATGACAGTAAGGCATCAAGCTCAAGAGCATCCGGGTAAAGATAAAGAATTATTCTTAGCGCTGTAAAGGCTTTCGGGTAAAGAATACTAACTATTACTAATCCGTGCCTGCTATGTTGTTTGGGCCATTTCCGGAAGAAAAGAATCAGGAAAACATCTCATCTGACTCCCAAATAAAAATATGGGAATGTGATTCTTGAGCATGTTGATTTTCGCAACGATGTGTTTCTTTAGCGTCGTCAGAGAAATAAATTAAAACTTAAATCAAATACTTACGAACTATCAATGTATAGTATCGGCCTTGGCGTGAAAAGTAAATGCCCACACACATTATCGGGCGTTAGATAATCATATTGAATGGCAACGTCAATGAATTGCGATAAAACCCATCGCAAATGTGATGAAGTGTTTGCTGTGATTAGAAAAGTAGTTGCATTTAAAAGTAAGTAGCTTAAGTAGGTATAAGTAGTAAGTTAGTAAGTTGCAGTACTTAATTCTAAATTATATGGCAACTATGGGCAACTATTTGTAGTTAGTGGCACATATCATGTCTGTAGAAACAAGAAACGACAGAAGGAGGCGGCTTCATCCATTCACACTTTCCCTCTTTCCTTTCCTTGGGTAGTAAAGCATAAAACTAATTAACCCGTGCGAAAATGGAGCAGGGGGTCTAACAAAGATGCCTTCATTAGCGCCAAACGATAACTCAAAGGGCCTTACTTATAAACGCGGCTTAAAGTTTGTCAATGCTTAAAATCTTCTGTCAACTTTTGGCTGATTTGAAATGTCACGCGTGAAAACGAGACGGCACATTTAAAACACTGACTAAATTTAAGCAACGTTTATAAGTAAGGCCAAAAATGTATAGGAGAGACATTGCCTGCGGAAAACTTTTCCGCAGGTAATGTCATAGCTAATGTCATTCCCATACATTTTGAGTTGTCGTTTAGCGTTCACGTAATGGAATGGTATCTTTGCTACACGCCAGGTCAGCTAGGTTATAATAGAAAAGCTTTAATTGGGGTATTACGAAACATATGAAACCATCACCATCAAAGCAACGTGTACACTTAACACCATATAATCTAATTGGATATTGTAGAACCAGGAAGAACGCCTTAAAAGGTCAATGAAACCACACACCCTCTAATAAAAACTACCCCTAAAAGATTATAATCCCTAAAGTCTCTAAAGTCACAGTATTTACTGCTCGTAAACATGCGAAGGGCTCACACGTGCTTTGGTGATTACTGAAATCATAACAAGGTTTATTTAATCTACATAACAGTAACTAGCTGCCCACGGCTACATACATTACATACGCGACTATTGTATAGAGCGATAATACTGAGTAGAAGAGCACCTAAATTATTCTCAAAAGATCACCACTGAAACAAAATCAATGCTATTTTGGGAATTTAAAGTGACTCGCGGACGCCTTGATGGTGTTGTAGTAGTGCCTGCCTCATTCCACCATTGTTCAAAAGTTATGAAGCAAAATGTATTAACGTTTAATTAATTTGTACCCCGTGCCCGTGTGATCCCGGAGAGTCCTATGTAGTTGCAAAGAACGCTGGTGCGACGCACGCTGTTGCGAAAATTTTTGTTGATGTGGGTCGTCAGTTAGAAAACTCATCGTATCGAAAACCAACCGATCGAACGACTCTAGTTCGAAACACGAATATGAAATTTTTATTTACAGGGTATTTGTAGGTTGTTGAAGTTTATGACTATGAATTAGGTACCTACCTGAACTGTGGTGGTCCCTGCTTAAGAATACGACCACCCCATCTATCTCTTCCCGCGGGTGCCGTAAGAGCCGGCTAGGGAATATCCAGGGAATAGGCAGCAGCATTCTCCTCGGTCCTCACTGCGATCACCAAGACGCCAGCCAAGGGTGGTGATTATGGCAAACACCCCTTCTTAATAGGGGGAGGGGGGAGGCCTATGTTCAGCAGTGGACGCATATATACAGGACCACACGGCGAGGAGAGAGTTTTCATCCCTACGCGTATCAAACGCTTTGCAGATTATTTTATTGTGCGTGCGGCTAGGGAATGAAACTCACTCCCGTTGTTGGTATTTCCATCCACTTACAACTTAAGTGTCTTCAAATCAAGAGTAAATAGGTTAATTCTGAGTAGGCGTGCTCCACCTTCGACCTCACCATCAGGTGAGATGTAGTCAAACGCTAACCCATCGAAAGTAAAACAAATAAACAAATAAATAGACTGATGAAGTGTATGATCTGACAGCTCCTATTTTCGGAGTCATCATGCAATGTGTCTAAAAACGACAATGTAAGGTACCTACTCGTTACATTTCTTGCCATGGCATATTGTGTAATTCGGTACATCCAAGATTTTTTCATGAACTTCATCTTTATCGAAAGTCCACCCAGGTGAACTGAGCAGGTGGACTACGGGCAATGCCTGGAAAACTCTTAGCATTATTTCGGAGGAATCGTGTACTCTACATACATTATCCATACGTTGTATCTATGTACATTGTACACGGTTCCTCCGAAATAATGTGAAGAGTTTTCGGCTATTTACTTCGGCTTCAGGATGCTTTTTAGGGTTCCGTACCCAAAGGGTTAAACGGAACATATTACTAAGGCTCCGCTGTCCGTCCGTCCGTCTGTCTGTCCGTCTGTCACCAGGCTGTATCTCATGAACCGTTATAGCCGTAATATTTAAGGGGGCTCCCATACAACAAACGTGATTTTTGCTCGTTCACCAGATGAGCCATAGATGGCGATGCTTTAAATAGTACTGCTACTCAACACTAGACGGCAGGGAAAGATAATGGTACGGAACCCTTCGTGCGCGAGTCCGACTCGCACTTGGCCGGTTATTTAAGATTAGGTGGTACCTATGTAATGTATGTATTATTAAAATATTGTTCACGCTGAGAGATGAGCTTGTACTCATTAATTAAACAGGAGAGGTTGCACAACCTTTACCGGATCTGCCTCAGCGGTCATTATACGGCATTGTACAATGTACAATTCAATTACCTGGCGGGGTGCATAAGATGTGTTACATAAAGATGTATGTTGTGTCTGCTCTTAATTTTAAAGAATTCGTACTTATACTCACTAATTTTTATTGAACACTAGCTGACCAACCCCGGAATCACATCCGAATTAGTTTTACGCCTTAACCCTGTGTGAGAAGTAAGAGAGAATGGAGAGGGAAAAAGATAAATGAATGAACATCCATTTATTTATCGTAGGTACCTATTACGGTCTATTTCCATGATCACTTGGGTGATCATAGGCTACTCTTTAGTGTTCTTTGATCACCTGTGAATATAATCACGTAGCTAGGTAATCGACTCGATTCAAATCGTCAATTCGGTATCCTTAACACACTACAAATATAACGCCTTGAAAATAATGCTATTAGACACAAAGATGTTCGTAGCATTGGTTAACATCAAATTTAGGCACAATGCTATTACGAAAGTGTTAGTGGTATTGGTTAAGCACTAGATTAGGAGACAATGCTATTACAAAAATGTTAATGGCATTGGTTAAACACAAGATTTGGTTACAATGCTATTACAAAAAATGTTAGTGGCGTTGGTTAAGCACTAGATTAGGAGACAATGCTATTACAAAAATGTTAGTGGCATTGGTTAAGCACAAGATTTGGGCACAATGCTATTACAAAAATGTTAGTGCCATTGGTTAAACACAAGATTTGGTTACAATGCTATTACAAAAAATGTTAGTGGCATTGGTTAAGCACAAGATTTGGGCACAATGCTATTACAAAAATGTTGGTGGCATTGGTTAAACACAAGATTTGGGCACAATGCTATTACAAAAATGTTGGTGGCATTGGTTAAACACAAGATTTAGGCACAATGCTATTACAAAAATGTTGGTGGCATTGGTTAAACACAAGATTTGGGCACAATGCTATTATAAAAATGTTGGTGGCATTGGTTAAACACAAGATTTGGGCACAATGCTATTACAAAAATATTAGTGACATAGTTAAACACCAGGTGTGTTTGTTAGTATTTTACGATTCTCAATAGTGTGAAGTAAACATAACTCATAATAGAGGTAGGTTTACTAGGTGGTAGGACTTTTCTGCAAAGTTCGTCTAGGTAGGTACCACCGCTTTGCCAGTTATTCTGCCGCCAAGCAGTAGTGTGCAAGCACTACTGTGTTCCGGTTCGAAGGGCATTGTAGCTAGTGAAATTACTGGGCAAATGAGACTTTATGATCTGATCACTCAGTCTAGTAATCTGATTACTAAACTGGGTGATGTCTCAGGATGACGTGCGCAGTGCAGTGTCACGCGAAACTTTATTGTTGTTATGTTCCGGGTGACACTGCAACTGTTATGGGCGGCCGTGTCACTTAACATCAGGTGAACGACTAGCTCGTCACGTCATTAAATCACATAAAAAAGGTACTGTCGGCTGTCTCATCATCCATTTTATTCTTTTTTTGTGACGGCGGCATCTTATCGGCCAGCCAGCATGACATCGCGTAGATACTGGCGCCCTTTGAGGCAATGAGTCAACACTTCAATCGATTGCGCTAAGATCATCCTTTTGTTTACGGTTAGCCTTTGTTGCAATTAGCTGTTTTTGTTGTTTGCTTTTGGGATAAAGATTTGTTGCTCGTGGCTTGCTGTTGTTCTGTTCTGTCATTGTAATAGTAGACGCATAGAATTACAGTTATTGAAATAAAAAATGCTAGGTACCATGTACAGAATATAAACATTTTTTTTTATCAACGATATGCTAACATTTGACCACGGTCTCACCTGATGGTAAGTGACGACGCGGTCGACTATGGAGCATGCTGGAGAAGATACCGGTTCACTCTAGCCTTAAAAACTCCCAGATTATATTTGTCAGGAAACAATGACGCTGGTAAGGTGTTCCGTTCCTTTGCTGTCCAAATTATAAACGAGGAATCAAAGCGCTTTGTACGTATTTTAGGAATTTCTACCATATACGGATGCCGTGTTTCCGTGCGTCTAAATGTACGATGGTAAAAAGGGGATGGGGGAATTAAGTTGTGCAATTCCGTTGCACACTCTCCGAAGTGCAGCTTGTAAAAAACCGATAGGCTGGCAACCTACATTTTATGGTAAGTACATGCTGTAGCTGTACATGTAAAGTACCTAGGTAGTCTAGGCACACTTGTATAAGTAAGATGACAGTAGATATCTTTTAAGAGTTCTTTTAGGTATGCTAATCCTCATCATCACCATCAGTCTGAAGACTGCAGAACATAGGTCTCCCCAACGTTACATACATAGTTAAGCTATGTAAGTAGGTAGCCCACCCACCTGGCTTCAAGGGTGCCGACCTAAACTGAATCAAAAAAAAAAATAAGTAGGTAGGTAGGTAAATTGACAATTCACACTACCCCATTCGCATTATTTTTCATCAAAGATCTCTTTCCATAACTCTTCGTTTTTCATCTACGATCTATCATGCGTCTAATCGTTAGACTAGCTAGACAAACAGCGTGCTATGCGGTACAGGTATGGAAGTACATACTACGTAATCGGTGCGGGTGGTACCTATGATTTTAGCAACTGCGCGAGAGAAGCCACTGTTTTGTAATGAGAGCACTATCATCAGCACCACTATCATTATTATCAACCTGCTGTCACAGAGTAATCTCAGTACTGAGATTACTCCAGTAGGGTGGTATCACAGACATCTAATACTATGATGTCTGTGGATGGTATAAATAATACCTATATTACACTACTAATATTAGTACTTACATACGTACTGTAATTTTGCATAAAACCTTATAGTTTCCGTAGTGTAGCGGTTATCACGTGTGCTTCACACGCACAAGGCCCCCGGTTCGATCCCGGGCGGAAACAGTTGCTTTTTGCATAACATTTGAAGACCAAAAAGCGGCGCGAATTAGATATTCTCAAACACTTCGATGGGGCTGTTTCGAGGAATTGGAAATAACAACAGATCTAGAATATTTTTAGGTGTAAATGTAGGTTCTAGAAAATGCCACGGAAGAACTCTGGCAATGTGAAGTTCCGAGGTGAACACTAGTAAAAGCGGGTAATTAAACTTGTGAAAGTAGTACAGAAAAGTACACTGCATCGGATAATTTCTAAATGGGCTATTACCGGCGGGAAGGTCATTGACCTGTTGGTATTGACTGGCTATACACCGTCTCGGAAGTAACCCAGATACCTAGCCTGTGTTGTATGCTCCTGCCATTATCTGATAATGGTCGATGCGATTTACTTTATGGCTTGGTTCGTGCTTAACATCATACTGGGACACTATGCATTATTGCATACCAACATGATAAAATGGGACTGGTAATATACTTATATGACCATGAATAGGTTTCAAATAAATAATAAATAATAATTCGGCGAACAGCCTTATAACGAAGAGCCTCGACCAACAACTCGAGAGCACTCCATGACACGGACGTTTTGTCAGAAGATTCCTCACTCTGCAGCCCTAACCACCGGTAGCTTGGGTCCTGCCCCGTCCGGCGGCACTCTATGTGTTTAGGGTTCCGTACCCACGCCCTGTTTCACGTGATCTGAGGGTAAAACGAACCCTATTACTAAGGCTCCGCTGTCTGTCTTTCCGTCTGTCACAAAGCTGTATCTCATGAACCGTGATAGTTAGACAGTTGAAATTTTTCACAAATGATGTATTTCTGTTGCCGCCTTAACAAAAAATACTAAAAAACAGAATAAAATGAATATTTAAGGGGCTCCCGTACAACAAACGTGACTTTTTTGGTCGTTTACCAGAAAACCTGCTTTAAATAGCACTACTACTCAACACTAGATGGCAGGGATGAATAATGGTACGAAACCCTTCGTGCGCTAGTTCGACCGCACTTGGCCGGTTATTTTATAGTATTTTTAAAGCAATATTGTAAAATTACATGAACATAAGAGATTAATAAATGAATTAATAATTATGAAATGTCCCTAGATCTTTCTGTGAAGCAGTCTTTAATTCTAATTGCAATTTATTAGGTGCCTGTGGCCGTTAGCTTTTGTAATGCTATCCTTCCTTCGGGCGCTTATATAAACATTGAAAAATCTCGAAAACCCCTAATACTTACCTACCTACGATCAATGATAATTATTATATTCTCTGCACCACTACTAATCCTATAACTTGTTCTCCACCTTTTTCTAAGAATCCGTCCTCTTTCCCTTGTAACCAGCCATAATTTGTCTTACAACACCTTCAAGTTTAGTGACTCCTCAATCAGCTGGTGTACTCAGGCGCATCGCTTTACGACGCCATGTTCTTTTATTGTCATCTTCCGGTTTCGTAAGACTTTGTGGTAGGACTCACGTGTTACATCAAAATAAAGTGACAAACACAAACAAATCTCATTTCTGGGAAGCTTTGATAAAGCCGCGATCTGTACAAGTAGGTAATCATGGTGCTCATTTTCACCAGTCCATCGAACTATCTCCGTAGTCTATCGTAGGCACCATAGACTTAGGACGAAAAAAATCTGGGTCTGTGGTAAGGTAGGGTTGTACCCACGTTGTACCCTACCCTACCACAGACCCGGTACCCTAGGTACCTAAGTTACTCTGTGGTACCAAACCTACACGACATTAGCGAAATTGTGGGCAAAGCAGAAGCCATTAAGAAGTTGAAGTTAGCTACCAGAGTAAAGAACATATTCTAGGTCTGTGTACCTGTGGTGTACCCTGTACCTTACCTACCTATCTTCTAAGTTCTAAACTAATACTAGCCTAAAGCCTATTTTTTAGCGGGAACGCGGGAAAGTTCACGTCGTTGCACTGT
Source organism: Ennomos quercinarius (assembly GCA_910589525.2). Taxonomy (NCBI): domain Eukaryota; kingdom Metazoa; phylum Arthropoda; class Insecta; order Lepidoptera; family Geometridae; genus Ennomos; species Ennomos quercinarius. Next base: position 10,212,615 of record OU342507.1, on the reverse strand, counting down.
ATTATTTTTTTAAACTTGTGCTTTTTCCAGTGTTAATGTTAAGAGCATGAGTGTGAGCAAGTGTTATTATAACATGATGAACAATTACAATACCACAGCGGTACGAATAACGCGCTGCTACTTAAGTTACTTACCTACTGATGGCAAAGACTTCTGTATGTAATGTACACACATAGACTTTTTTTTTTGCTTATATTTTGGCTCCACACATAGTGTATTTAGCCAGTGTCAAGTATTGTAATTTTTCATCGTATTATGGAATATTTCACATAAAGTCAAGTCTTAGTCACAGTCAGTCAGGGTAGTCATAGTCCAGTCTAAGTCAGGTAGTCATAATCCAGTCTAAGTCAAGTCCTAGTAAAGTGGTGGCAACTTTACTAGAGACTTCAATGGAATTTTGAAAGCAACACGAAAAACCAGGTTTGTCTACATTATATCACTTGCCCACACTCATACTCGTAATTCAGCACTTAATGCGTAAAAAGCCACCATTTTTATACATTAACACTAGAAAAAGCATAAGTTTTGTAAAATAATACAATGCAACGCCGTGAATTTTTTCGCGTTCCCGCCAAAAACTCCCACATAGACTTCTATGTAAATAGGGCGAATTGTGTGTGTACACAGTACGTATACCTCTTTGACTGATGGCGCCCTCAACCGTAAATTACTGATACTGAACATCTCGCGGAAATTCAAATAGGTATCTGCGGTATGCATCAAGTTGATAATGAGCCTATTATCTCATTGTATTACCTACATTGTAGTGTTGTTATTATATTGAAGAGTGGAGTGCTTCCTCGCGCTTGGATTATCGGTCGTAGGCCTTCAAACCGAAACACGTGGGAGTAATTTTACCTGTGCAATGTTAAACACTCTACACACCATACAATCTACCCTACGATTTGATAACTCAATCAGTCATGGACGTATCATCCTAGTTGAATCGCATCGTGTTGCAAAAGGAAAAAAATTGTTTAAATGAAATAGGTATTTTATAGGTAGGTACTGTTCTAATATCGGTTGTAAATAAAACACGTCTCAATACATCAATACATATATTTTGCTATTACGTTTAGGCATTCTGATTCATTTTGATCCACTAGGACTCAATAGCAGTTTGAGACGACAAATTGAGTGACGCTGACGGATTGCATGGTGTTTATAGAGGCCTTTATACGCTTGAATACACAATTATACTACTATACATTATGCTTCCTACTCCAACGCGGCTGGAGTACCTAGTGTGGTACAGGAGTATGCCATCCTAAACCTAGTACTTGGCTACTAGGCTAGTACGTAGTTAGGTTTTCCTTTTAGGAAATAGGAACGCCTGGAAGAACCTAGGAGGCTTTTTTTTTTTTAAGGGGCGGATTTGCCTTCGCTCTTCCCTGCCACCACGGGGGTGATGGCAGGTGGTATGTGGGACTTGAACCCACTAAAACCCCCCGTGATCCGTCCGCCGCCGGAATGGGGCGAGATAGGGTCGCGCTAGCATTCACTATCTCGCCCCGGCTGTAGGCCCTTTCGGGCCCCTGCGCCAGTGGGTGACTAACCTTACACCTCGGTTACCCACCAGACGTGTAGGGTCGTGTGAGCACGGCGGAGAGTCCCCCCGACTCTCCGCCGCCGACCCCACTACGGAGGATGGAGAAGGCGCGCGAAACGCCTCCTCTGTCCCCCGGTCCGTCTGCACCGGAGGGGGTCAGAATTGGGATTATCCTCCCTGACCCGCTCCGCAGCCTCCTTCTGCGTCATCACCGCCTCGCAGAAGGAGACCGTGGCCTGCCACGCTCTCTCGCTGCCGAGCATGGCGTTTACCACGCTCGGCAACGAGAGGTCCCGGTCAACGACCGCTGAAAGTGTGCGCCGCTCAGAATCCCAAGCAGCGCACACCTCCAGCGTGTAGGGCGCCGTATCCTCCGGCGCGCCACATTCGTGGCAGGCCTAGGTCGCCTCCCGTCTTGCGATTTGGTGCAGGTACTTTCCAAAGCATCCGTGCCCGGAAAGCACCTGCACCAAACGGAAGGTCAGCGACCCAAATGGCCGCCCGCACCCACTCCCGGAGGACCAGGCGGATGGCCTCTACCATCCTCTGCCTAGGCACCGGTGGAGCCAGGTCCTCCGTCCACCACCACAACAGGGCGGCCCGTGCCTGCCTCCGCAGGCGCTTGACCTCCTCCCATGCTGGGGGTTATCCACGGGACCTCCTCGCCGCCACGAAGTGGCGGCGAAGTGGGGACCGGGACCCCGTCCAGAAGCACCCGCGTTCCTGGAGGGGGTCCCCCCCGAGGCCCGTGGAACAACAGGGCCTCGGTGGAACCTAGGAGGCCTGTACCAACATTAGAGGACTTCTAGCCTCCCTGGAGGACATTGGGTGGCTAGACTAATGCACGCCACCGAATCACGAAAAAAGGGCCACAGTGTGAGTGTGCTTTCGGTTGGAGTTGATATGTACATATGGAGGATCGTTATCCGACATGTTATTATTATTATATTTCGTCATATATTTCGTCGCGTTGGATCACCTGTTACTGCTATTACGGCTATTATACTGGAATAGTGTTAACCTGACCTTAATCTTAGTGTTTTAGTGTAATGAATAGAGGATTGTTACTAGCTACTTTACTAGTTTAGCTATAGAATAGGTACTTATTACTTAAAGGCTTTAGCTGCCGTTGGTCACAATAATGAACTTTATATTTGGGGTTCATTTGACAGCGGGTATGAGTCAACTCACTATTCACTTAAATATTTATGATTTGTATAGGAATATTGGAATCGCCTGCTTTCCTTTACATTAGGCTACATTTTAAGTAGTTGCTGGGTGTTATTATCTTGTTCAACCTTGCCTTATTAATACAAAAATATAAATAAAATTGTCTTGTTAGATTGAGTAAATTAACACAAATAAATTCTTAGAAATCTACAGATATCCAGAAATTGCCCACTCAATACCACGTTACCAATTTTAATTTCAAATTAAAAATAGGTTTTAACTTATGGTTTATTTAACCCATTCTATTATTACTATTTGGAAGCTACTCTTGACATTCTCTTCATGAACTAGAAAAGAACAAAAGAGCATAAAATGCCTAAACAGATTTTCTAGAATCATAGCTAAGAACACTCTTAATAAAGTCACCAATACAACAAACAAAAAACTCAAAATTGGTTTGTCTGTTTGGGAGCTATGATGCCATAGCCAGACACATAGGTAGATACACAATAAACATGTTAATTCGTACTTTTTATGAAATAGCTAGCAAACAAGCATACAACCCTCCTGATAAAAAGAGGTCAATGTAGCCTATGGACATCTGTAAAACTGGACATGCCACTAATGTGTTGCACCTGTGATAACACTTTTTCGACCCTTATTATAAATAGCTGCATGTTGTAGCTCCGGAGGAAGACCGCTGGTGGAAGCTCATTCAACATCTTCATAACTACCTACACTGTTTTTAATTTTTGTATTGGTTAGCATGTTAGCTTGTTATTTACATGTCATATAAAAAGAACAATATTTTCTTTTAATACATCATTTAGTGACAGGATTCTGGAGGCTTCAGAAGACAAGGAAATGCAGGAATAGGAAGGGTGTTCACAGGACAGCACTGAAAAAAAAATTAGTAAGGAATGTTATTGAACTCAAATAATAGTTAATGGTTATGGTTTGAAGAAGGATAACAAGAATTTGTTGTAAATCTAAAAATGCTCACAACATACCTAACTTAACTTGATGGCTTACCTACATCTAGTATATTAAAATTTAAAATACCTAATAAATTATCACAGACCAATTGCAATGCAATGACGCACAAAATCGATCGCACCACAAGGTTGCACCTTGCACGTATATGTAATTATTATGTATTGCAATTTCCACAAGAATAGTGTTCTGTGCAACAACCGCAAAAATATCTACCTACACTAATGTAACTGTTTCTGTAAGACTAATTGAAATACGCTTACTGCCTAGCTGCCTAGTTGCAGTTTGTTGTTTGTTTTATTACTAAAGTTCGCATAACAAGTAAAGCAAACTTACCCGGTAACAGGTGGAATCGTGAAGTCTACTTCTTATTTGAACGAAATATTCAAGCACCGCACAACAAATACACAAAATATGACACGAGTTTAATACAAAAACTTTATTTTTCACTCATTTATTTTACGAAATAAAAGCACTAAATGATATCACAATGAAAAACAAAACAACTTAAACATGAGACAGACACGAAGAACTTCCCCAAACTTCCCAGTTTTAGCGTAGCTAGAGATGTTCCGATGCGATGACCGATACTAGTAAATACGATAAAGTTGGTACGCGATACTTTTCTTTCGCTACCAAGTACTTTTTGCATCGAATCATTTTTTAGATACGTACTTGGTATCGGAAAGAAAGTATTAGTATCGAATCGAATCAATGCAGCTAAGACTTAGCAGCTCAGTAAATCCAGGCACGGATTCAAGGCAAGCCCAGCACCAAGCGCGGTAATTAGCCAATTTACCAGGAAAATATAAGTGCATGGAATTCATCATTTAAAGAAAAGAGCATAAATTGGTCTTGTATCGCGTACTTATGTGTTTTGTCACCATATCCCCTAATTCCCCTCTTGGACTCCCCTACTATAATGATATTATGTGCGCCCCCCCAAAATAAAAACAAAAATATTTTGCACCACGGATCAATGTTTTGTACAACTGGCATGTCACTTTGACAGTGACTTTTTGTGACATTTCTTTGTTTACATAAAATATCTAAGATTATGGAACACAGTATACCTAGATTGTTTGTATCAAATGTCAACAGGACGCCTGTCTAGGTGCGAAGCTCTAAGGTGCGAAGCGTCCACAGGAAGCGTCATATTTTTATGCTCTGTGGGTCATGTGGGTGTACACATGTATAATCACAGATAGAAAGATTATAGATGTATACATAGTATAGATACACTACAAGACTGTACCGACAGCAACATCAGTTTTTTATACTTTGAAAGTTGAGAATATGAGACAACATTCAAACCAAATAATCTGTATTGAGTTAGGCCATAACTTATAACATAGACAGGAATCTTGTCTTTGTGATAATAAAGATGTTTTAATTTTATCTATACATAACTTTATTCACTACAAAACTAGTCTTAATAAATTACAATGATAAATCAACCAAGCTGAGTTTTTGGCGCCGTAAAACTACGTTTTCTGGACATCTTCTTGCGGGACAACTGTAATTGTTGGAGCTGGTTGTTCACCTCAGCCCAAATATCTGTCTGTTCCTCCATTGGTATTGTTTTTCTGCAAAAAAATAATAATAATTTCATAATCAGAAAGTGTGAGTACTATCATGGAAGTACTATGGAGCTAAGTTAACTTGATGAAAGAATCAAAGCCCATATTTTTTTGTTAAAAAACGCATGTCTTGTAAGTCATAATCATAAGACTTTTTTTTTAAATTATGACATTTTTATGAAGTAGTTAATATTCTCCCAGCCTTTGAAGAGGGTAGGCACGGGTTCTAATCCTGCTGGTTGCTATGATTTTTACTTTTTGGAACTATAATATCTTTTGGATATAATATATACCTTAAGCACCCACTTTAAGTTAAATTAAATTATATATTCATTTATTTCAGACATATTGGGTCCATACTACACATAAGTCAACTCATTAAATAAATTAATATAAGTATTAAAATAAAATAAAGTCAGAATTAAAACTAAATTAAAATTAAAAACCCACACTAAAAAATAATTATTAAAATGATTAAAATTAATAAAAGTAATAAACCTAACCTAACACTAGAGTGTGGGCAATCCACACTGAAACCTCCCCACAATGACACATCAATGTCTACAGCTTAAACTTTAAAATCCATTCCAAAAAAAGGTTTGTGGGGTCGTTCATGTTTTGTAGGGTCTGTAAGTTTGAACTTTATATTGTCATGGGGAGCGCCGGTGCGCATAGCAGCAGTGTGTGTGTGTAGCAAAGTCGAATCTATTATATAAAAGGCTTTGTCCTGACTGACTGACAGACAACGCACAGCCCAAACGCTAAACCTATAGACTTGAAATTTGGAGGGTAGCTTCCTTTTATAACGTACCCGCGTGCTAAGAAAGGATTTTTGAAAATTCAACCCCTAAGTGGGCGAAAAGGGTAAAAAACGGTTGTATGAAAAACCTGCATTTTGTGACGTATTGTTTTGAAACTTAACACATACAAACAAGTATAAAAATAAAAGAAAGTTTTATTGTTTTATTTTAGAAGAGAGTTTTTCGAAATTCAACACTTAAAGGGGTTAAAGAAATTGTTGAACTTTGTATGAAAATATAAAAAAAAATTACCGTATCATATTGAAATTTAGGGTGTGTAAAGAACATACAAAATAAATAGATAAGGGTCACGGCGTTTCTTGAATTTCATCCCCTGAGGGATTAAAAATACAGGATAAGGTCCCGCTCGTACGGCCTAAGCGCTGAAGCAAAAATCTTGAAATTTCGAATACGTTCATTACATAGGGGTGCTATGAAATAGAATTCCTAAAAATTCAGCCCTTAAGGGGTTGGAAAGGGTAAAAAGTCTTTGTGAAAAAACCTTTATTTCTTAACGTAGGTACTTATCGTTTTTAAACTTGAACCATACAAATGTGTTAAAATGAAATGGGTTTTCTTTATTGTTTGGAGTTCAACCCCACAATCATTGGTTGAGCTTTCTAAATAAAAAAAATATCGTAATATATTCAAACTTAGAAACTTCCTTCGATATAAAAATGATGCTTTAAATTTTTTTTTGAGAGGAATCTCTTACGTAATTGAAATATGGGATGAACAAGAGGAACAAAAATGGGTGGTGTACTTTAACATTTTTCGCTTTAGTGTCAAACTATACCTACATAAAATATTGATGTCAATTACTACCAGATATCTCAAAAATTACATATTTCATCCCTGCCTCTCATAATGCCACCATGAAAAAACGATTCCTGAGAGATTATAAGTAGTCCACGCGGGCGAAGCCGCGGGGTAGAAGCTAGTATCGTATAAAATCGGACTTCTGAACCGCTTCTAGGTGTATTCTAAACCTACCCCTAAAATATACATACCTATATTCTTTCATCAAATCGTATTTCTCCCAAGGAGTGGCCCTTAGCTCTCTTCTAACTCGGTCTTTCTCTTTCAGATGTTCCTCAATGTTTGCTACACCCTTCAACTCCTGTCTCTCCCATCTTTCCAGCCACGGCCTGGGTTTCAGCTTCACCTGAAAACAAGGTTTAAATTAGAACAGCAGGTGACATATTTATGGGAGTAGTTGGAGAGTGCAGAGTTTTAGCAAAGATAGACAAAGTTTTTGATATAAATCCACAATTAAAATATATTGATTTACCTCAACATTATAATTATGAATTGATTAAGTTTAATTCATTGAGGTAGGTTTAAATTAAATTAACTGTCTGTATAAAGATTATTATTAACTAGAGAACCTGTGATGATGTTTGCGTAATAGCACAGAATACATAATAGTACCACGATTCACTTCGTAAAATCATTTAAATAAATTGTGACTCTTGCTTCAACAAAATAAAGTTCAATTCCGATCGCACAACTCAATTATCTACAGGTTAAAGTTGCCTCTCATTTCATCGCGTAACCTTATCTCTTCTGACGACGTTAGGGTTGTCTTCGTTTTAAGAATTATTATTATTATTAATATGAGTATGTAATTAGCATTACTCTATATTTGTAAACATAATTATAACGCTTCAAATAAATCTAGGCTGTATAATAAAGTGATTCAAACTCAAACCTCTGCCCGCGCACATCTTATTTTTGTTACTGCGCAGCGTTTCGCGCCGACGAATTTACAGCCACGTAGATCAGAGAACTACATATTTTATTTGGAAACAATTACCTTTTAAAAAGAACTCGTAAGTACCTAACTAAACTATAGAAATAATCATTATTAATCTTAAAGGAGACATTAATGAGAATACAAAAGTAAATTAAATCCAAATGCCGCCAATCCCGCGGCAGCCCTCTAAATGGACCCGTCTAGACGCGCCACCCAGATCCTAAAAATAAGCTGTCTCTAATTACCTAATTAGAGCAAAACAATTGAGCCTTTATGATTAGTCCATTTTTCTTTACCTGAACGGGATTGACTGGCACCTCAGTGCCTTCCGGCAACATCTCTGGATCCATATCCAGGGGGAAAGTGCTGTATTCCGGCAGAGCATCCCTTAGGTAGAACAACTTATCATCCAGACGCTTTTCAAGACGGAGCACTTGTACCTTCTGTATTGTTGGGTCATACAGCTCATATCTGATCTGGAAGTTGAAGATTTTGTAAATGGGAGTAAATTACTGGAATCAGCTTATCCAAAAGGCAGCTTTGATTTAGTACTAAATGAAAGTCTTATGATGGCAAAATATGCTGAGCAAGTTTAGTGTTTTTCAACCTCATATAGCCATTTTCAATACAATCTGTGGTATAATCAGCAGTAGTTTCTCTGGGTTACTCCCGCAGTACCCCGATCCCCGAGGCCCACGTCTCGGAGAACCACGATTTATTTTTATCGTCATAAACTCAATTAAAAGTCAGTTTAGTTTAAAAGTACCGTCAGCAGACGAAGTGTTAAATAAAATTTGATTACTTACTAAAATTATAATACTTAGCTACTTAATTTTAAGAAACAGGAAAAAAAGATAGTCTTGCTTGGTTACGGTAAATACCTAGGTACTATCATTAGAGAATAGAGGGTTAGGTATCACAATAGTCTCAATACAGAAAATCAAAATGCCTACTCTCAGAAAATTAACATGATTTAAAAAAATATGCAGATAGTTTCACTTAATGGAATTATTTTTTATAATATACTAGTATAGTACCTAAATAGCTAACTAAAATAACCTTTTTACATGCAAAATCAATAATAATGAATAATCAACTTTAGTGATAGAAGTTAAAAAACCAAAGTTAAAAGACCTTATTATATTTCAAACACATACATTTAAGCACTTTTTGTGTCCACCATACAAGTTGAAAACCATAGAAAAAAGAAGAACAATAAATGTAATCAAATTTATCGGATTCGTGGTTCTGCGGGACGTGGGCCTCGGGGATCGGGGTACTCGAGGAGTAACCCGTTTCTCTACAGCTTTCTATTTGTTACAATTGCATTTTACGATTTATTAATAGTACTAGCACAATTTCACCGCGCAATAATTGTCATTCTAAATAATTTTCCGAGAATTGTTCACTACAGCACTGACCGCGTGAACGTCGTACGGTGCCATATATGGCACCAATTAAACGGCTTACATTTCGCGAATGTACTGGGGTTCCATAGGTACTTATTGTAAGTGTCTAACAACTCTACCCAATTCTAACCAATGGTCAAAAATTCAGTGAATTTGTTAGAATTTTTAACCAATGGTTACCTTAACTACAGGACAAAAACAAACCCACCCTTAGACCTCCAATGACACAGTGTATGTAATAAAACACAATACTGAAGTTAAATTGTCACGAATTGTCTTATTCCAGATAGAAAACAAAAAAAACACAAAAACCAATTTAAGTTCCTCAAATTAATATGGAGTTTAGTAAAACCCGAGTTTTTCTTTGTTAGCAAAACAATGAAACATCTTATAATTACCTCGAGTCCCTGATGATCAATAACATTTCTCAGAGTGAACTCAGCGCGCAGCCCACATCCTTTCCTCTCAATGCAGATGCCAACAAACCTGTTGGTCTTACCCTGGGCATGTGGATCAGCTATTGTCACTGCTAGAATTGATCCTGTAACATAAAAGAAGACTTCTAATATCATCAACCCATAAATTCCCACTGCTGGGAAACAGACAGGAAGAGGTTTTATTTTTAATGCCCATCAATCACATACCCCGTCACATGTCCCGTGTGGTCCCGGTTACGAATAGGACCACCCCATCTCTTCCCGTGGGTGCCGTAGAAGGCGGCTAAGGGAATATCCAGGGAATGGGTCGCAGCGTTCCCCTCGGTCTTGGTGGCAATCAATCTTCACCTACTGCGATCACCAAGCCGCCTGCCAAGCGTGGTGATTATGGCAAACCCCCCCCCCTAATGACAAGCACAAATAAAAACGGCCCCCAGTCCCCGGCAGCTCTGCTATCCCGTGGCTACGGTAGCGGCCACGGTAACGGCAGGGCAAGGGGTGCGAAGAATCCCCGGCAGACGCCCGGCTACCAACCCCAACGACGACGAACCGGAAGACGCAGCGTAGGCCGGCCCCCCACTCGGTGGACCGACGACCTGGTGAAAGCCGCGGGGAGCCGATGGATGCAGGAGGCGAGCAGCCGCTCAAGGTGGCGTGCTCTGGGGGAGGCCTATGTTCAGCAGTGGACGTCTTCAGGCTGTTGATGATGATGATGATGATGAATCACATACAAACCTGGGCCTTAACTTGGATTCTCTGTATCTAGGGACCCAGGAGCTATGAGGACCATGGTCTCACAACACCCAAACCCAGAGCAAGTATTTGCGCTTTTTTCCCTGTGCACGAATACTTGTCGTGTCGCAGGAATCAAACCATCGGCTCCGGGTTATGAGCCAATCTGATCAACCATCACACCACAGAGACTGTCATAGTGCAATCATTTAAGGCTTAAGTGTAATACACTGTAAGATTGTTTTGGACCATCACTAAAGTAGCACTCTATGGGTGAAGTCTACATTCAGCAGTGGACATCTTCAGGGTAATGATGATGATGATGATCCAAGATGGCCAAGTACAGGTAGGTGGCTAATGTGAATTTTGTAATTCTTGAACATGTTGGTCTCTCCATGAAATTATGCACATAGATAGCTTGGAAGTCTTGAAAGTCATTGGTGTGGAGCCAATATAGGTAAAGGGATGCAAAACTATGAATAAATATAACAAGTAGTTTGCTATATTATGTAGTTATTTGCTGTTATAAATTGCTTGTAAACTATAATGGTACTATAATAAACACACATCACCAAAAAAAATGTGGTTCAATGTTTTTTAATATTTTATCAGCAAAGTACTCGTCTACATGTTAATATGCTTTGGCGAGTGGCAGCATTTCAAAATTCTAAACTACAAATACTATCTACAGCAAACTCATGTGATGTAGGTACAATACGTGAAATGAAGGAGTGCTAGGTTGCTGGTGACCAGCAGGGTTACTCTTGAATCCAATCCCAATTTCACTCTAATTCTAATCCGAACCAATCTCAATTCCAATGTTAAACAATTTGGTACTCTTCAACAAAATCGAGATCGAAATTGAAATCGGAAATGCAATCGACTTAATATTGTGACCCATAAAAGTACAACACTATGTAAGTGTTGCCATGCACACATAATAGAAAATATTAATACCAAAATTTGTGGAAAACATGTAAAAACCTTATTAATAACAGTGATAAAAAATATATTACCATAAAACCTTCACTTTTGATGATATTTAGTTACTTTCAAAGAAATAAAAGCGGTTATTTACCGACGAATAATATCAAGAACGGCTGAATGAATAATGTCATTATTGACATCATGGTTGTCTAGAAAAAAAAACTAGTATCAATGTTCTGTGTGCTCCAGCTGTTTTTTTTTTATATTTTGGCTCCACATAGTGTATTTAGCCAGTGTCAAGTTTTGTAATTTTTCATCGTATTATGGAAATTTTCACTTAAAGTCAAGTCATAGTCACAGTCAGAGTAGTCATAGTCTAGTCTAAGTCATAATCCAGTCTAAGGCATGCCCTAGTAAAGTGGTGGCAACTTTACTAGAGGCTTCTATGGAATTTTGGAAGCAATACGAAAAACCACGTTTCACTACATTATATCACTTGCCCACACTCATGCTCGTAATTCAGCACTTAATGCGTAAAACACCACCAATTTTAAACATTAACACTGGAAAAAGCATAAGTTTTGTAAAATAATACAATGCACCGACGTGAACTTTTCCGCGTTCCCGCCAAAACTCCGCTCCAGCTGTTGTTTAGCGGTTTTGTTTTCAAGATTTGAAGTATTTGGTTGGAGATATTCGTCCGTTCTAACAGGAAAGATTATGAGTAGGCCAATCTACCAGCAGCTGGAGGCTCTAGCGGATTTCCTTGGGGACAATCCAGGGATAGCAAAAGGTCTGTTGCGGTCCGCCCATGGCAAATACGAGACAAAAAAGAAATGGGACGACAGAAATTACCAATTCTGTGATGCTATGTAAGGCAACTATTAAAACAGGCCTACAAGTTCAAAAAGTTGGAGGAGAGAGACTTCTCGTAAAAACACCACGCATGAAAGAACTACCACCTATATTTACAAACCTCGTATCTCGAGGACATGTCACTACGACGAGTAGGCTTTGCCATCAGAGGCTCTAAATCGCCACATATGACCTCAAAAAGGTCTTTCGTCACTCTGTAACATTTCTTAAACTCGTTGTCGTTCATGGCAAAAGCTTTCTCAGTGTATCGCGCCATTCTTCTTAGGTTTCGACGTTGCCTTAGATCTTCTCTATGTGCATTGTCCAAAATATCAAAAATAAGAGCTAAACGTGCCATTTTACTTCCGAATTGCTTCCGAAACCACTTAACACAACACACTCGAACGCAAAAAAGTTAACTTTTGAAAGGTCTGAAAATTCTATCGCAAACTCTACTTCAAACTCAATTTGCCAATGTCAAATCGCGTCAAGAGTACCGAAAAAGCGGATGGTGTAGAAATGAGTCGATTCCATTTAGTTCCGTAAAATTCCACGGACAAAGATTCCAATCGTGCGCTAGTATCGGATTCAAGAGTACCAAATGCTACGATTTCGTTCCAAATCCCAAATTACGATTGAAATCGAGTGTCAAGAGTAACCCTGCAGATGGCCTAGCATCCGCACCGTGAGAAAACTTATTGTTACTGTTAGAATGAGACACACTTAGGCGCTACCATAGTCTTGTCAGTCTCACGGGCAAATGTGTTGAGAAAAATTTTTCACAGTGCACATGCTGCCTGGTAGGCATTGAAAATGTGAGGAGTTGTAATGTATTAAATAACTTGTCCCGTTTTGTACACCCTGATCGCAATGTTAAGGGGGCTTTTACAAAATTATGCATAGTTGCAAGGTTTTCGTCGTCAATATTTGATGCATAGCATTAATGTCTATACTTAGCCATTATATGAAAAATACCCTTCATTTCATCTTCTTCGATAATGACAGAACGGATTTTAAGTAATTTATCTATTTATTTAGTAATCATTCATTCTCCTGGTGTTCGTTTTGGCAAAAACACACAGAGACCCAATTTGAGAGCTCTAATTTATTTATTTATTTATTTAATAGCACACAAAACAGAATGCAATCTGTACAGCTACAAATATTAAGAAAATTATTATTATTGTTCTAAATTACATTCCAAAACTATGTATGCCTAATTGCATTATAATTGATTGATTATACAAAAATACGCTAGAGAGTTAGTTATACATTATTATAGATATAAATAATAGATAATAATTTTAGTAATTAATACAATGGTATCATTATTAAGCCTTAGCTACAACTTCAAAGAAATTATCGATTTCAAAATATTTAATTTAGGTACTAACGTTTTGTGAACAAAACGTTAAACACTGATAACTTACACATTTTAAATTACTTAATTAATAAATTAATATTTCGTGAAATCATCAAATTAACATAAAAAATAAATAATTGATTAACTGTTAAACCGTAGTATGATTTTTATCTGCCTCTGAAATGGATACAACTCCAGGTGAAATATATCAATGTCTCTGTTGGAGACAAGTATATCATTGTATTGGCGACACATTCTGACTATCGGGTTATAATAAGATGTATTGTTAGAGAAAGCTCGTAAAGTGAAAATATTATAATTACGATTACGGGTCCTAAACCGAGTATTAAAATTCAAAAGGGAAAGAAGTAAAGGGGAGTCGATATATGAGTGAATGATTTTGTACAACAAGGTGAAGTCACTATATCTACGACGCACGTAAAGAGCAGTCACATGAAAATGTTTCAACCGTTCACTATAGGACGTAAGTTTACGGCCAATGCCTGCCCGGTAGCTGAGGATATTCAAGCAGCGCCTCTGAATGCGTTCAATCCTGTCACTATGAACATTATAAAAAGGAGACCAAATTGATGAATTATACTCAAGTACGCTGCGTATGAGACTGTAATACAGATACAAGAAGCTTTTAGGGTTTTGAAAGTGTTTTGCGGATCTTGAAATAAAACCGAGTAATCGTGAACTGCGTTCTATGATATGATCATAGTGATTGCGAAACGTCAGCTTATCATCGAAAAGGATACCCAGATCTTTGGCGATGTATTTGCGTGAGAGAACGTTTCCTTTAATGGAGTAGTCAAAAAGGAATTTGCATGTCTTCGTAGTGAAACTGATTACAAAGCATTTACTAACATTGAGCTGCATGTAATTTACAAATTCTGTGTAACATAAGTCTCCAAACTAAATTATACTCCACTAAATACATTCTGTACTTCCATAATGTCAGAACAGGTTTTTAATTTTTACCTTTCGAACAATTAAAAAAATATTAAATGAAATTTGATTTTTAATCAAAAAGGCTTCAACATAAGTTCTAATATCTCCAGAGTTTTATATTACATCGACAAAATATTGTTACCAAAATAAAGCTCATCGTTTTTCTAAGCTACTACAAATTATTTCATAGTTTTAAATTAATGCTCTAATTTATTTACCAATAAGTGAAATTGGATATATTTGGTAAAACCGACGGATGCTGCGAGCTCTGTACCTCGCGCGCGGTACTAAGCTCGCCAAAATGTAAAAGCTCCCTTAAGAAAAATTACAAGCAAATACAGTAGGTACATACCAACATAAAACTGTGGGATATCAATCTGGCTCCTTCTCTTCAGCATGTCAGCTCTCTCCAGTTTCTCACGAAGGCTGTTCCGCCATTTTGGGTTAGGGTCTGGGAGAAATTCAGGATACGCATGTCTATACTCCAATAATGCATTAGTCTTAGGTCTGCGCCGAGTCGTCACTTCTTGCTTGGAAGCGACATGCTGACTAATTCCAGCCTTTTCCGGCAAAGTTGATAAAGCACGGCAATCTGGAACAGATATAAGTCAGAAAACAGTTTAATAGGTACAAGAAATGTTGTACTTTTAAATTTTTGTTCAGCGAAAGGTATAAAATAAAAACTCGCTTTCTAACCTCTTCGCATAACCCATTTAGCAGCTATCAATAAATCGGTTGTAGATTTCCTTATTGGTAGAGCCATATCAAATTGATTTCAATTATGTCGATTTGTTTGGTTTGGCTATTTCAAAACAAAAACATTGAAAAACATTAGATTGGAATGGTATATCCTGTGAGAGAAAAATCCAAGTTTTTTTTTTCTTATATTTTGGCTCCACACATAGTGTATTTAGCCAGTGTCAAGTATTGTAATTATTCATCGAGTTATGGAATATTTCACTTGTAAAGTCAAGTCTTCAAGTCTTAGTCACAGTCCAGTCTATGTCAGGTAATCATAGTCCAGTCTAAGTCATACCCTAGTAAAGTGGCGGCGACTTTACTAGAAGCTTCTCTTAGCTCCCCCAGAGAGCGCCACTTTGAGTTGCTGCTCGCCTCCTGCATCCATGGGCTCCCCGCGGCTTTCACCAGATCGTCAGTTCACCTAGTGGGGGAGCGTGCAAAGTATCAGGACCCCTATTCTCACGAATCGAGAAGAAATCTCGTCTGGGAATAAATCTCGAGACTCGAGTTTTCGGTATTCTCATGCAATATCTCGATTGCTAGCGCACGAGATGACTCGAGTGATGGAAGCATTAGCGTATAGTAGTCTGTGGATCGGAGGCAGTCGAGAGATCAGAACGAGATAACGCTATATGTAAGACAGCGACCACAAAGTCTATGCTCAGAATCAAGAACTTGAAAATTGACACTGGAACATGAATCAAACTATAGAATATAAAAGTAAGTTGAGTTGAGGTCATGGACCTACTAAAAAAAGAAGGACAGAGTCCCAATTGATCCCGAACCGAGGTACCCACAGGAAGTCGGGACGCTAATAAGTACGAGCGGACACGCACACACTCACATCATAGGAAGTCTATCGCCTGCCATTACTGCTCCGAACCTCGCCCAAGACACATAGAAAAAAATATTATAAAATGCCGTCTTGCGTTGTGAAAAGTTGTCGGAATCATAGTGGTTTGATAAAAAAAAGTCAGGGGATCACTTTTCACAAATAAGCTTGTTAATATTTCGGTAATTTCTTGCTTTTTCGATAAAACTATTGAGATGCAATCAATACACAAAACCAGCTAGTGTTACCAACAATCAAACTTGCAAATTACCCGGAAGTGTGGGAGAATGACCAAATTATGTTCGAATACAACTTATTCACCTATATTGATCATAATTGGAGATCTGACTATATGCAAATGCATATTTCCATTATGCATATGCATGTGCTGGACTTTGCAGGTTAAAATAAATATTGTACCGGTAATGGACCTACTAATCGTACATATTTGTGCAGGTTTTCTATAATGTAGAAAAAGTAAAGTAACGTAGAAAAATACGATTTATGTGTTCATAAAACATTTTAAGCAACACCCTGGCTATAAATCTTTGTGCCAAGTTTTATTAACTGACTGGCTGACCCGACCCTGTCCAAAGGAAGAAAGAACTGGGAACTTCTCTCTTCGCTATAGCGTACAGGGTATATTCCCAGTTGCCCCCACATGCTTCGCCACCGGGTGGCAACTGGGAACATAATTCCCAGTTGCCACCCGGTGGAGACTGGGAAGCTATTGCTCCCATTTCATTCGCCGTACATTGCTGCGTAGATTGCCAACCCCTTAATTACTGTCCAAATGTAATCTAAACATGGTTCTTGGGGGGAGGGGGGCAAGTGCGGGGGGAGGCAGGGCAAGTAGGGGGGTGGACTAAGTGAGGGGGGAGGTGGTGGCAAGTGCAGGGGGTGGCGAGGAAAGTGAGGGGGAGGTGGGGCAAGTGTGGGGGAGGAGGGTAAGTACGGAGTAGGCGAGGAAAGTGCGCGGGGGGGGGGGGGCGGACTAAGTGAGGGGGAGGGGGGGGGGGGGCAAGTGTGGGGGAGGGGAGATTGCAGATTCCTTTATTGTGCGTGCGGCTATGGAATGGAACTCATTCCCGGCGTCGGTATTTCCATTCACTTACAACTTAAGTGTCTTCAAATCAAAAGTAAATAGGTTTATTCTAGGTAGGCGTCCTCCACCTTCGACCTCATCATCACTTACCATCAGGTGAGATGTAGTCAAACGCTAACCTATCGAAAATAAAAAAAAAATAAGCCATTCAATTTTGACTACTCTGTTATAAGCTCGCGTAGCTTTTTGGTCATACGAAAAGTCACACCAACAACAGATTTTTTTTTGTCGGATTCGGGTAATTTTCTTCACATGGCAATCCTTTAATCAGTCACACATGTTTATGCGGCCGCCATTGCTGTACGTCAGTTCGATGTCAATCAAGATTCCATCCTGCTTTTTTTATAATTCTATGGTTGAGGTTATATTATTGTGATTTTCTTGTGTTCGTTATGGAAAAACGGTAAAACTGTGCAAAATGCTATAATGGTGCATCCGAAGATGTGAACGTGCGATTCCACAGGTTTTCTCTGCCTGGCAAACATGGATCTTTGAAGTAAGTAAGCCTAATAACCTACGCAAAATCCAAAAAGGTATAATGTACTACGTACATACATAAAAGAGAATACTTTCTCAAAATCACGCTGCTTACACCCGTATCTCGCTCTATAGATTAAATGTTTATTATTTAATTTTTTCAGGGCGTGATTATGGGCTGAATAATGGTATCCAGCTGGGAGCTAGACTTCTGAGGAATCACTGAAACAACTACACCAACAGCGTATAGGTATGCTATATGCAGAAGGCACCTGATTCATGGAAACAAATTTTATAATCCCAACCCCGATTGGAGCAGTAGATGTATTGTTGAAGTGCCGCCAAGAAAAATGTGCAACTTGTAACTTCACCTATGAATGTGTCAGGCTCAAACCTTCAAGTAAATTAATTTCAATTACCTGAATAAAAGTTTTCCCAGGCCGTGAGGCTATGGACCGAAGTTGATGGAAGTATTATGTTAAATCAGATAGATCCTGTGACCATGATCCTCAGTAATGAGGAACCAACCAGAGAGAGAGAGAAATAAAAGTATGTAAAAATCCAGTTCATACCAATGATATTGACACAGTTGCCTGTTGGATTTATTTTATACCAAAGGATAGGGGAATATGAGGGTTTTTCCCGTTTCTTGAGTGGGAAGCGAACCAACAACCTACAGCACAGTTCATGGAGCTGGCCTTAAGGCTATCTAAATAATATTTTCTTTTTTGCTTCAGGTACTCAATGAAGGCTTCTAGGCTGGTGTTACTATTGCTACTGCAATAACTACATCTTACTTACTGTAAAGCTTCCGGAACAATTTTCTAAAAATGCTGTGAATGTGTGCTGTGATAATATAAAGTCACAGAAGAATCTTAAATCGCCACTGTATTAGACAGTGAGTGACTGTCTATATTACCATCTTCGTCATCATCATTTCCATATGTGCCACTGTAACTATTACACCAGTGGCCCTGAGGCTGATTTCGTTGGTTTAAAATTATTGATGTAAAAAGTAAAAATAAAGTTAAAATAGCCATCTTTGCTTTACGGCATTGTTTTACAACACTTTTAATGATGGCAGGATTGTATTTTGAGACTGCATGTTTCTTCATTTTATGTATTTGATAATAATAACTTTAGAACTAAACTAGGCCCAAAGTTGTTACCTACTCATATAAATATGTATAATATAATGCGATTATATATGAGTTATGTGGCTTTTATTTATTATGGTACCTTTATAAGGGTGGGTTTTTTACCCGTTGTTAAAGTAACCAATCAAAAATGCTAACAAATTCTAACTAATAGTCAAGATTTGTTAGAGGTTTTAACCATTGGTTACCTTGAAGTAGTGTTCTGTGGTTTATTCCATCTGTGATAAGGATAATCACAGATTAAAGAAAAAAACAAAAGGATAATATAATAGTGTTCTGTGCACCACAGAGTATTTTTATAGCTGTGCATACCATAGAGTCGTATAAGTTGGTGCCACACACAGAATTCCCACTAGCCACAGATTGTTTTTTTCTCTAATCTGTGGTTGGTGCACTATACAATGCAAAACACCATATTATTTTTTCTAATTTGTGAAAACACTATTGGCAAACAATGAGCAACTTCGTTTGATTTGATAGGCACGGAGCAAAGAGTATATAACACTTAGGGATGTTCCGATACTAGTAAATACGAGTATGTACTTGATACTTTTCTTTCAATACCAAGTACTTTTTACCATCGAATCATTCTTTCGATACTTACTTTGTATCGGAAAGAAAGTACTAATAGCGAATCGAATCAATGCTGCTAAGTCAAAACAGGATAGAACCACAGGATAAAAATTCAATGCCAAGCAGCTTTATTTCGCTATAATATTTTTTTCCTTAAAGAAACATAGTATGGCCTAACTTTAAGTCAAGTAGAATAAAAATGTGATATTTTAATGTACACTTAGGGTTAAAACAAACCTATTTTTAATTTAAGTAGGATTCATTGTAGTAGAAAATTAGTGTAAAGGTAAAAATACATGTAAAGGTAGAATGTGAGTAGGATTTAACTTAATTTAATTGTAATTCAAAGCGTTGAATACAGTTAATACACACAAATAGTACAGTTAAGGTAGTTGTTATACTTAATTAAAATAATAAAATAAAATAAAAACAAACCATTCTCGCGATACCTATTTGGTATCGGAAAGAAAGAATTTGTATCGGAAAGAGTACTTTTATCAAATATCGTCAAATAACATATCCTTAGTGTTCAAATGTCCGATTCTTCGCGCCAAAACACTTGAAAATGTAGATCAGTCATAGAAATAACAAAACTTTGCTGCAATAAGGTAAAATTTGTTTATTTTTTCCGTATTGATAAATAAAAAAAAAATGTATCGATATGAGTGGGTATCGATACTTTTAGGGTATTCATATGAGTAGTACCTATCGAATCATGATTTGAGTACTACTCATATGAGTAGGTATCGATACTTTGGTGGTATCGGAACATCCCTAATAACGCTTGGCATGGCAAAAAGTATAACTATAACTTCTGTCGCCCAGACAAACTAACCAACGAAGAAAAAAGTAAAGAAAAGAAGAAAAAAGTAAGAAGACAAGAAAAGACAAGAAGAAAAAGAAAAGAAAGAAAAAACGAAAAGAAGAAGAAAAGTTGCCATGCCATTAGCTTCAATGTCAATAAAATGGCAACAAATGAGCCTAAAAGTAAAGGCAAAAGCGCGTCTCATGGTGGTCTCGACTGCCTCCGACCACACGAGACATCTCGTGCGCTAGCAATCGAGAATATCACAAATTTGAAGCTTGAGTCTCGAATTTCGAGATTTATTGTGAGATGACATTGCGTCTCGATTCCCTACGAGCCATCTCGTGCGCTAGTCAATCGAGAATATCATGAATTTTAAGCTTGGGAGTAGAGACAACTCGAGTCTCGAGATTTATTATGAGATGACATTGCATCTCGATTCGTGAGATTAGGCGTCCAGGGCCAAAAAGATCGTATAAATACGATTTAAATCGTACGGCTGGCAACACTAGTGGCAATTGTATGACGATTCAAACACAATAGCAAATGTTGACCCCCTTAGTGGTTTGAGGTCACAGATTAGAGAAAACAAATGACTATTTTAGGCGTTTGTTGTTTGTATTCTTTTTGATTCACTTTGTTCTAATGTCAAATTCTCGTACCGCGCTGTAATTACTCTGTGGTTCCGCGCATTTATGTATGAAACAAACGTTCCTAGCAAAAAGTATATTATAATCCTAAGTCACTGACCTCTATAATACAAGTACGCTGGACTTCATACTCTCGGATGTTATGAGAAGCCATTTGATTTTCGCCATTTTGGCGCTGATAGCAGTGTGAGGGTCCATGGAACTAATATTAGGGATGAGACATAACTTTCGATGAAAATACGATATCGATATCACTACAGACTCAGGCAGTTATATAATTCTATGTGCATATACGGGTACTGAGACAAAAAAAAACAAACTATACCCAGTAAAATAAATAAGCGTTTTTTTTTGTATATTTGCGTTTAAGAAATCTACTTAATTATTGTTAACTAGCTGCACTCCGCGTTAATCCAGCATAATATGTAGCCTATGTGTGTATGGTTTTAGGTATTCTTAATTTCCGAATTCCATCATAATCAGTCCAGCCATTTAAGCGTGAAGAAGTACGTAATGTGAACACAACTTCTTTAAAATATTAGATTGATAGCTCGATTTCATAAAGCCAGTTCTCTTTGTTCCTGTTGATTCAGTACTAGTAGGGGTAGGGTACTGGGTAATAAAATAAAAAACGTAGATAAAAACATAATAACATTTATATTTTACACTAGCTTCTACGCGCGGCTTCGCCCGTGTGGCCAATAGCAAATGAATGGCATATTTTTCTGCAGAAACAAACATTATAAATGCTCTCACTCTCTCTCGATATATTATACAAACTGACAATATCCCAAATAATGCAATAATATGAAATTTTTCGTAAAAAACCTCTGGGATGAGAGTAGTATGGTTTTAACAGAACTTAAAGCGTGTGTGAATAGATCTAATTATGGAGGTCCCACAGGTCACTTTCGCTACACAGTCGCCGCTTGCAACCCAGCGAACAAAGCAATCTCGAAAAAAATCGTTAATTTCTGCCACAGGTCACCTTCGCTACACAGTCGCGGGCCGCTTGCGGCCCAGCGAACATAGCGACCTCAAAATAAAAACGCCAACTTCTACCACAGCAGGGTTACTCTTGAATCCAATCCCAACTTCACTCTAATTCTAATCCGAACCAATCTCAATTCCAATGTTAAACAATTTGGTACTCTTCAACAAAATCGAGATCGAAATTGAAATCGGAAATGCAATCGACTTAATATTGTGACCCATAAAAGTACAACACTATGTAAGTGTTGCCATGCACACATAATAGAAAATATTATACCAAAATTTGTGGAAAACATGTAAAAACCTTATTAATAACAGTGATAAAAAATATATTACCATAAAACCTTCACTTTTGATGATATTTAGTCACTTTCAAAGAAATAAAAGCGGTTATTTACCGACGAATAATATCAAGAACGGCTGAATGAATAATGTCATTATTGACATCATGGTTGTCTAGAAAAAAAAACTAGTATCAATGTTCTGTGTGCTCCAGCTGTTTTTTTTTTTATATTTTGGCTCCACACATAGTGTATTTAGCCAGTGTCAAGTTTTGTAATTTTTCATCGTATTATGGAAATTTTCACTTAAAGTCAAGTCATAGTCACAGTCAGAGTAGTCATAGTCTAGTCTAAGTCATAATCCAGTCTAAGGCATGCCCTAGTAAAGTGGTGGCAACTTTACTAGAGGCTTCTATGGAATTTTGGAAGCAATACGAAAAACCACGTTTCACTACATTATATCACTTGCCCACACTCATGCTCGTAATTCAGCACTTAATGCGTAAAACACCACCAATTTTAAACATTAACACTGGAAAAAGCATAAGTTTTGTAAAATAATACAATGCACCGACGTGAACTTTTCCGCGTTCCCGCCAAAACTCCGCTCCAGCTGTTGTTTAGCGGTTTTGTTTTCAAGATTTGAAGTATTTGGTTGGAGATATTCGTCCGTTCTAACAGGAAAGATTATGAGTAGGCCAATCTACCAGCAGCTGGAGGCTCTAGCGGATTTCCTTGGGGACAATCCAGGGATAGCAAAAGGTCTGTTGCGGTCCGCCCATGGCAAATACGAGACAAAAAAGAAATGGGACGACAGAAATTACCAATTCTGTGATGCTATGTAAGGCAACTATTAAAACAGGCCTACAAGTTCAAAAAGTTGGAGGAGAGAGACTTCTCGTAAAAACACCACGCATGAAAGAACTACCACCTATATTTACAAACCTCGTATCTCGAGGACATGTCACTACGACGAGTAGGCTTTGCCATCAGAGGCTCTAAATCGCCACATATGACCTCAAAAAGGTCTTTCGTCACTCTGTAACATTTCTTAAACTCGTTGTCGTTCATGGCAAAAGCTTTCTCAGTGTATCGCGCCATTCTTCTTAGGTTTCGACGTTGCCTTAGATCTTCTCTATGTGCATTGTCCAAAATATCAAAAATAAGAGCTAAACGTGCCATTTTACTTCCGAATTGCTTCCGAAACCACTTAACACAACACACTCGAACGCAAAAAAGTTAACTTTTGAAAGGTCTGAAAATTCTATCGCAAACTCTACTTCAAACTCAATTTGCCAATGTCAAATCGCGTCAAGAGTACCGAAAAAGCGGATGGTGTAGAAATGAGTCGATTCCATTTAGTTCCGTAAAATTCCACGGACAAAGATTCCAATCGTGCGCTAGTATCGGATTCAAGAGTACCAAATGCTACGATTTCGTTCCAAATCCCAAATTACGATTGAAATCGAGTGTCAAGAGTAACCCTGCAGGTCACCTTTACTACACAGTC
Organism: Ennomos quercinarius; assembly: GCA_910589525.2. NCBI lineage: Eukaryota > Metazoa > Arthropoda > Insecta > Lepidoptera > Geometridae > Ennomos > Ennomos quercinarius. The sequence continues at coordinate 10,188,966 of OU342507.1, read as the reverse complement.
GCGTGCCGCTTGCGGCCCAGTGAACAAAGCAATCCTTTTTCATATTTTCCACCCATAGCTGCTTAGTAAGAGTGTCAGTGGGAAACCTAAAAGCACAAAGTAAAACTTAATAAAATATACAAAACAACATTATTAGTACTAGCGAGTTAAATATTTAGTTTATATTCATGAAAAAAAAATCAGGAGCCATATATACATCGTAGATTATTCTGTACCGACGTACATTATTGAGCATTGCCGAAGTTCTGCTAGTTACTCACTATCGAAGAACATTATCGACACATTATCGATATGAAACATTCACAACCTATGTACCTATTCCAATAGTATGAATTCCTTGAATAACTAAATCCTACTTACATTTAATTAAGATGAAATTAAATAAACTAAGTATAAAATAGTATTAAAAACCTCCAGACATACAATAAACATAATAATGAAGCATTTTTTTATCGTGAGGTTCACTTAGGTACTTGTGGAAGGTTATTCCGCTGCCTTTTCGGTAGCGATTTGTAATTTTGTACAAAATACGCATAACTTCATCACAAAAATGTACCGTAATCAAACGCCAAACACAAAGAGTAGCCTTTTATCATCTTATTTAACGATTTTTCATCAGAGTCGCAGCAAACTTACCAATAGCCATTTTGAAAAATGACAATTTTAGTACCCGAGACCCTCAAGAGGGGCGCTTTGAATCGGCACAAAAAAGAACTGTCATTTCCTAGAGAATATTTAGTCCAGCGTACTTGTATTATAGAGGTCAGTGTCCTAAGTGCTTAGCGTAGCGTTATATACTCTTTGGTCTTTGACGTAGTGTTTATTTCATCATCATTATCATCATCATCATCAACAGACCGAAGACGTCTACTGATGAACATAGGCCTCCCCCACAGAGCGCTACTTAGAGCGGCTGCTTACCTCCTGCATCCATCGGCTACCCACGGTCGTGTCGGTCCACCGAGTGTTTATTATATTCTCTGTTAATTTAGTTTGTTCATGTTTGTTTCGAGAAAGTTTAGACCGCAGTGCAAAGTGCAACTTTATATTTTAGAGTTCCAAGTGGTACTGCAACCTGCAACTGTTATTGTCGGCCGTGATTCTACTTGTAAAGTGGTAACAATAGCCTGTAGAGGAGTACTGCCTTCTGAATCTGACCCCTGATCCAACCGTCTAGCAAGAGCCTCTCGAGGTGTTGGTCGTGGCTCTTCGCTATAAGGCCGTTCGCCGAAACGACTATCGGGACAATGCTCGTTGAGTCAACATTCCACATGGCGGTTACCTCGTGAGCCAAGTCAAGGTACTTGCTGAGTTAAGGTACTTATTATTATAATAATACTGTAATAGTATTCAAATAGGGTTTGTAACTACGCTGTGATAAGTATTACAAAATATGTTCATGTATCTACCTAATTTCAAATCAAAACACTATGTATTATGTACTCACTAAAACTTTTGAACAATGAGATATTGATTTAAACACTTTTTACTTGGCGCCTTTTTAATTTTGAAATTGACATTTGAGTGTTGACAATGATAATAATTTTTTTTTTCACGTATTAGACTTACGTAATATTCTACACTGCCTACTTTTTATCAAAAAAAGTAGATATTTTCTTTGTTATACTGTCACTGTTGTCACTTACCATCAGGTGAGACAGTGGTAATATGCTATGCCTATAAATTGTAAAAAAAAAAAAAAATTACTCTCTAATTAAAACACTACTTCGATTGCGAATCTTTTAATTATTGTCAATTTAAATGATCAAAATAGTAATGAACCAAGATTATTAACAGGTTGGCACATTAGCCAACTTTTAAAGGGTATCATTGAGTCATCTGATTTTAATACGACTATGTTCCGACTACGTTTCGTTTTTGGTTCAGTAACAGCTAGCACAGAAAATTAGTAGAATAGCGTTTTAGGAAAATGTCGATTGGCGGTCGGAAACGAACTGTAGACGAAACAAGATAGAACGTCTAACGTTGTGAATTAGTAGAATTGGCCTGCTGGTTTTGCAGATGCAGGTCCATGAGCTGACGCTTACCATCGGGTGAACAACAGTTTGTTTGTTAGCCACTCATAATGGTGCGAGAGCCCACTGCAAAAATACCTACGTCATCGGGTACCCTAATAGGCTATCTTTAGATCGTTAACCGACACCTAAATATGTAAAAAAATCGTCTGCCAGTGCCGATCCTACCGGGTCATGGAAATAATTAAATTTTTTTTGACGTCTTTGGTTTGTCAAAACGACGTCATATGGTACTCGAATGAAAGTGCTGGCAACAGTTAACCATTGATAAATTATGTAAAAAAAAATTGGTCTGCCATTGCGCACCCTGCCCTACCTGGCAGACCCTTAAGAATTTGCCATTCACACCCAATACCTACCTCAGCGAATACCCCGGTGAAACCTACGCCCAAAAATAGTCAAAATGCCCCTGATAATAGATTAAAAGGTCTGCCAGGCCTAAACTTGGCGAAACTTAGTATTCAAGGCATTTGAAGTTAGTGGAGGTGGGTTTTTTCCATAACCCGGCAGGATCGGCACCGGCAGACCTGTTTTTTTACATGTTTAAGTGTCAGTTAACGATCTAAAGATAGCTTATTGGGGTACCCGATGACGTAGGTTTTTTTGCAGTGGGCTCTGGCACCATTATATTTCCATAAAATACGCCAAAAAACGATTTTTTTTTAAATACATCTGTTTTTTTTTTTATCGGTTTATTATAATCGATTTTTTTAGTTCGAAAATAAAATCGATATTTTACCCCTTAGGTTACCTCCCTACCATTATCCAATAGAATTTCAAAGAGTATATAATATACTAAAGATTTAATTTATCCTGTGAATTTATCCAACCAAAGATGCTAACGCTTAGGGATGTTCCTGAGCATTGAATATCTACGATCTAGTGGGAATTCTGTGTTTGTGATATGTTCGTTAGGTTGCCATTCCGAGGTAGCTCATACTCAGACATTTATATTTTTAATTTTTTAAGCCCTTTTATGGCCACATAAAGTAGAATTTCTTATATATATATTATTAATATGTACTATACTATAATTCTAGTACTCCCACCCCTTAGGCCCCCCACACGCGTCCAATTTTAATGATCAATAAAACATACCTTTGATAAAAAAGAGAACTGATGAACAATAATAATTGAACATTGTGAAAGTGTTTCAAAAGGAAAATATATGAGAATTAATAACTTCGACAACCTCCTTGGAGTGGTGGTTGAGCAGGTCGACTCGTAACCCGCAGGCGGCGGGTTCGATTCCCGCGACAGGACAAGTATTTGTTCATGTGAACTGGAAAAAAAAGCTCAAATACTTGTTCCGTGCCTGGGTGTTGTGGGACCATGGTCCTTGTAGCTCCTGGGTAACTAGATACAGGGAATCCTAGTTAGGGTCCAGGATCTGTTTGTGATCGTTGGGCGTTATGAACTATCTACAAATTTACTCTTTTGAATAAAAAACCATATTATAGCTGTAAAAAGAGTATAATATTATTAATGAATAAAAATTATAGTGCCATTTATATATATATTTCAGTGATTTTTATACCATAAACAAATTCTGAAAGTAGCATATAATTTTAATAAGACATATTAATGATGGAAAGATACATTTTATTTATGTACATGCATGGTTCATGGCTCTGGAATGTACTTAGGTTAAAATAAGATGTGCAAAAATTATTGCAAGCTAATCTAAAAGGCAGAATTATTATTCTTTATTGCATCAATTGGTTTACAGCAGTGACAAAATATATAGCAAAATCTTACAAGTAGGCAGCGGTTTTATTTTTTGTTATGTTTGATCTGGTTAAGTTTTTTTTTTATGTTATTATTATTCATACACCATAATTTTACATTTCAATCCTGGAAATCATTTATATAACAGTGCCAACATAATAAAATTGATTTAAAAATTCTATACCATTTTGCAAGTTTAATGTGTTGATATATGTGATAAAAAAACTATATCTATTGTGTCAATCATCAGTCAGTCAGTCAGTATCTCATGGGTATTTTTTTTTACTTATATAAACTTAAATAAATGTCTGTGGGTACTGCAGTTGGGAGTTTGTCGATCAAAAATAGTCTTAGAGCAAGCTTAGAGCTAAATGAGTTTTAGTAAAGATTATGTAATCCTATGATATTCATATTACTAGCCATAGCTATCTTCAATAGGTACTTAATGTCAAGAACTAAATATTATCTATTAATATTGATCAATAGAAAAGTGTAATAAACATATGCCTAAGAAAAAAAAATATTAGGTAGTAATATACATACGCCTAAGAAAAAAAATTAGGTACCTAACTTTCTATTGTTGTGAAAATGTGAAATCACACTTAGTCTGTTATGGGCGGCCGTGTCACTTAACATCAGGTGAACGACTAGCTCGTCACGTCATTCAATCACATAAAAAAAAAAAAAAAAATAGTCACAGAATACATAGTAGTACTCAGTAACCAGCTAGGTGATCACATAACTTTATTGCAACAAATAAAAAACACTGTATGGATTTGACACTTTCAATGTGTAGTTTAGGTGCATGGTTACTCAGAAAATTCTCAAATTACAGATGAAATTTCTCCTGTTGTATTGCAATCAAAGTTACATGATCACTCCGCTGGTGTAAGATCCAAGCATCTGCAGATGTCTTTATATTTTAATGTAAAGCTAAAGCTTTTTTAATTACAATGCCATTACATTATTATTTTTTGCATTTTTTTAATTTTTTTTTAATTGCTTTTGTTTTTTTATTACTGTTATGGGCGGCCGTGTTGCTTAACACCAGGTGAACGACTAGCTCGTCACATCATTATATCGCATAAAAAAAAAAAAAAAAAAATTACAATGCCATTTCAGGCAATTGTTAGTAAATTTTTCATTATTTATTTCTTATGCACACTCGGTGTGGTGGATTGAAAAACAGATGATGCAGACATAAGATTCTCTATGTATTGTCCTAATACTTGATTCTCTGAGCGCAGTTTCAGATTTTCTTCTTTTACTGAGTCAACCCTTTGTGAGAGATCTGAAAAAAGTATTAAGGCACATCCATTACCATGAATTAATACCTACATAATAAACTCTCCTGAATAGCCATTAGCAATACGATAAACATAAACCAAGTTACATCCAAGCCACTTTCTCTTTTCATTTGGAGCTTTCAAGAAGTTGCAAGATGATTTCACTAAACACTCATGTTACTTACCTACTCTGTTTGTTACCCCAATTGGAAAAGATTGATATACTTGGTTGGGAAAGAGCCTATTGTTAACGTTTCAACGAAGACGATGCAACAGAAAAGTCAAGATTTCAGTAACCAAGTAAGTTATATTAGCTCACCATCCAAAGTGTTTTGTAGTTCCAAAACTTGTGATATAAGACGGGCTTTTTCTTCTTGCTCATCGATCCCGGAGTCCGGTTCGAAGCTAGGAGGTCCGTTTAAGCCAGGACTAGACGATCCGCCAGTGTAAGAACTGGGCAATGAGTCCATCGAACGACCATGGTTTAATCGATTATTATCAAGCTCGTCATTAATTATCACTTGTGGATCGTCATCCGCTAATGGAATATTATCGTCGTTACACTTCTGCATCATAGACGACATAAAATATTGGAATAAAAACAATAAATCTTCAAAAACATGCAAATGTAACGAAAATGAAATCAGATTTTTACGAAATTGATTTTTATTTTTATTTTCACAATCCACAGTCCCCTACTCCCTCCACAGACTAAGTAAGGGGTGAGAAACTTAGAACAAACGGTACATATCAGAATTTTGTAGTGCCATCTGTTAGATGTCCACTTAAAAACGCTAAAAAAAAAAGAAAAATCTACGTTAGACGACTGACATTGACAGTGACATCCTTGAATTTGCCAAACGGCTTTTCAAGTTTTCAGACTTCAGTTATTGTTTTTTGATTTCGATTTTCGTGCCTGCAGTTTCGTGCACAAATTGTAAAGTATTATGTACTGGTTTCGTGTTTAAATCTGGTTACGTGCAAATTGTGTACGATTTGTTCGCTTTGTCGAGAATACGCAGAGTCAAGTTGAGCGTTAGTTCCTCCGTATTGTCGCTCATAGTAGTCTTAAGTATTTATCGCTGAAGATACATCACAGCTCTGCCCGTTAAAGAAATTGTGAAGACTGCGAAATTAGATGCTATAATTGTTATGTGTGCGATTGGACGCTATAAGTTACTGTATATAAAATACCATGCCGTCAAACACCAACATCAAATGTCGTGTATTTGGCTGTATAACAACGGGTAAGTCTACCTCATAGATAACAGATAAACTTTACCATTTACGAACCATTCAACTGGTTGCCAATGCCTAAAGCAACCGCCTCCATCAATAACTCGATACATTTTCCAGGGATTATATACAGGCAATGTGTAAAATAACTATATAAGTTTTCCGCCAGGTTTCTATATTTAGTTTTTGTTCTTATAATGGCAATTGTTTTCGGAAACCAACTACTCTGATCTACTCTCTCTCTCTGATCTGATCTACTTCTGTTAGTGCCAATCCAGACCAGAGTGTCCATGCCTGCACTGATTTAACATTGTCAGCAATACAAGTACTAGGTAAACAAATAAAACACCATTTTCATTTTGTTATAATATAATATTTGCACTTCGCCTGCCTCCCTTCTATTACCGTCTATTCATTAATCCTTTTTCCCTTTCAATTTCCTCTTACCCATAAACAGGGTAGAACTAAAAACTAATTAACCCGTGCGAAGCCAGGGCGGGGAACTAGTAAATGATATGAATTTCTACTTTACACCATTCCTCACGAAAATTTTCTTAATAACCAGGCAGGCACATAGACAACACGAATACTATAATGGTTTCTTTTTAGGATTCCGTAGTAGCAGATGACCTTATAATTTTTTCATGTCCGTCTGAATCTTACATAGCCTGATTGCTTCTCAGTTATAAACCTGCACATGTGTGAAAATTTGCACAATGATAGTTTAGGTAGAGATCTCATGTTCCAAAACAATACTAATACCAATAATAAAAATAAGTAGTAAAATTATAATTCTCTTTTATTTTGTTTTCAGAAACATATAGTTGTGCCAATCCAGACCAGTGTGTCTATACCTGCACTGATTTAACATAGGCATTAATACACATACCAGGTAAAAATAAACATTATTTTTTATCTTTGATTATGTGTAAATATTTGTTTATGCTAAATGTCAAGTTTTTGGGGTTGTCTGGGGGTGTTGGTTGAAAAATGACCACAACAGTATCTTTGATAATTAGATAGACAACTATAGAACTCCCCAATGAAGTAGCAGTCAAAGTCGGTTTAACAATAAGCATTTTCTTAAATTTCATTTTTTCGGGGCCTGTGTCTGCGTATGAAATTGACCCTGCCTACTGTGGACGGAATCCTCACCCAACATGTGGCACAGACCCCGGCTCTTCATCGCAGGCGTCCAATCTAAATTGGTTTATGATGGGGACGTTGCAACCAAAATATCAGCTCGGAGCTTTTACATAGTGGGTTCCAGTTGAACAAAATTATTGTTATTTTCGTTTTTTTCGTTCACATTGACTGGAACGATCATATGTGATATGGCCTTGCCTGGGTAAAAAGTGGCATAATTTCGTAGCGTTCTTGGCGTTTTTAGCAGCTACTGGAACCCACACATAATAAGCACAAGCATAATAAACACAAAAAGTAATTCAATTACATATTATATTTTATTTCAAATTCCTTTTTACACCTACAGTTCATAATTATATGCAATGGTGAATGTCATTCAATTTTAATTATAGTAACAGTAAATTGTATGATATTCACATATGAACTGAATGAGGTAAGTAATACAAGTACCTATCTACATCTTTCTATAGTATCTTGACTATAAGTATGTAGATATGTATATATATATGTAGGATATTACCTACGACGGAGTTGTTACGTTATTGCAACTGCAATCATAAATCACTAATCACTGTATTTCAATCAAGTTCATCATAGATTATCAAATAGAAACTGATCCGGAGCTTCGATTACACCCGTAAAGAAGAAGCTCCAAGAAACTTCACGGTGATAATTATTATTCTTTTTATCATTAACGATTTCACTCAAACAATAATAATGACTATCACGATTTCTACGACTTGTGTTCACGTCCAGAGTCGAACGACGAATGCCCCGAGTGCCGGTCGACCACTCCTTTTATACTTGTTCAGTGGCGGGGCGTTGCAGGTAGAATGTGACGCAATACCCGATTGCAACCAGTTTTAATGTTGCTTTTGCTGCTCATACCACGATGTTGCCATTCCGCTTACACCCCGACATATATATAGTTCTTAGTTAGGAACACAATCTCCAGATGGAGCTCTCGTCACTCACAGATAAAAAATAATGTTGTAGCATGTTGGCAAAAAAAACCAATAAGTCGGCACTCTATGCTATATATATTATTTTTCTCTATTGACTAAGTCAACGACCCGTACCAACCATCAGTAGATAAGTGGTTGCAAGGAAGGGCAGGGCCTCGTTTTATAAAGCTACAAGTCGTGTACTTGTAGCTAAAAACTGGCAACACAGCCAAAAAAAAGTGAAATAATGCGTTTTATAAAGCTACAAGACAACACGTTACAAGCTACATCCCTCGATGTATTGCTTTACTCTATGAATTACAAGCACTTGTTCTTAGACCATAGACAATCCATAGTGTGTTTTCATTTTTAAAATGTAAAATCGAACAATGAGGAGTTTTATTTAAAAAAAACACTAGTTCCGCTTCTTTTCTAGATGGCGCTGTAAGTACATAGTTTAAACCTTTCAAACCACAGAGTAGTTTAAACAAGAAAATGCTTAGACTATCTACAAAGAAATGTCAAATTCAGTTGGGTGGACCACGAGTACATTGCCTGTAGTATCTCCTAAGTAGTCTATGGTGCATTCTTATTAAGTAAATTGAAGTACAGTAGATTTGCGAGATAGATAAACGTTACTATTATGATCCAAAATAAAGCCAAGGTATCTCGCAACGAAACTAAAAAAAACGGAAAGAGTTTAAAGTTGTTAGTCAGTATACGTGACACATTTCCTCTAACCTGTGGTCTATCTTGAAGCAGAGACAGTGACAGATTTTAGTAAAACCACAACTGGCGCCATCTATTGGGTCATGCATAAAAGACGATTTCGTTTTTTTAATAAAACAGCTCATTGTTTTGGTCATTACAAGTGTACGGAACTACAATTTGTAAAGTTTTTTACCTGACTAAAGAGCTAGGTAAAATCAAGTACAAGTTTAGATAAATTTATTGAAAGTGTATTGTATTGGTCGTGTCACGTATTAATGAATGTTCAATTAGTTAAATTAAGTAAATATGAACTCATCATCATCATCATCAACAGCCTGAAGACGTCCACTGCTGAACATAGGCCTCCCCCAGAGCACGCCACCTTGAGCGGCTGCTCGCCTCCTGCATCCATCGGCTCCCCGCGGCTTTCACCAGGTCGTCGGTCCACCGACTAAAGTGACCGATATAGCTCTTAGAGTTAGTAAGTTGAAGTGGCAATGGGCAGGCCACATCGCTCGTAGAACTGACAAATATGAACTGATTATGTTTAAATAATGAGAAATTCAGCATGAGCGAAGCCCATGAAAAATGAGCGTAGCTGTATATTACAAAACCTATTATGAGAATAGTGACTTAGACCCAAATTTATTTACTTAAATAGCTTTATTTAAAAATAGAGACGCCCGCGATTTCACCCAAAACATAATTGCATAATTTTCTGCGGGATTTCATGAATTTCCGAAAAAAAACTGCATCTATCTCGGTAATATAAGTTCATCTAAAAGGTCATCCAATTTGGCATGAAAGCCACAACAAACAAATAGATAATGTTTTTAATTTCTATATTATGTAGGGATTTAATGTAAAATTCACACCGGCTAAATTCACTAATGAATGGGAGCCAAACTAAAAAAAGCTATTGACCGTGACGTTCATTCATAGTGATGTGCAACTTGTAATATCATAATCTAGACTTTATCCTCTACTTAGTCTGTGGTCCCCGCCGTGAGGCCTCAGTGACGTTCATAGTGACGTGCATTATACTTGTAATTTACACTTGTAATCGATAATTGTTGTTTATAAAACGCCGTAACTAGTAACTTGTAGTTACTTGTTCTTGTAGCTGCTACAATTGTTAGCTTGTACTTGTAGCTTTATAAAACGAGGCCCAGGTAGTTGTAACAGAATGTTTCAGCCAATGAATAAAAGTCGTACGTTTTCCGTATGATCTCGGTCTAGCGAGCCAAAAAGTCGTAGGAGTACGTTTTAAATCGTACATCCGGCAGCCCTGCTACGACCAAAGAGTATGTAACGCTACGCTAAGATACGATCACATCACACCACAGACCACTGACCTCTATAATACAAGTATTATAGAGGTCAGTGCCACAGACAGATTATGAAGAAAATATATCCACGTGAAGGGCGTTTGGAATGAATGATGAAAATCCAATCTCAAAACAAAAGCTAGCTTTTGACACATTGAGCTATACTTCCTTGGTCTGAGTTTTGACAGCACTTGACATCACAGACTACTAAGCTAAGGGAAATGTTGGTGACGACGACTCGGTGTTTCCGATGAAAAGTAAATAAAGTGCGATATAAAAGGAACGAAAGAAAGCTTGTAAAGCAGCGAAAATCAAATTATAATAAAAAATTAAAAATTTTACATAAAAAAATTAATGCGACATATATTTCCTTGTCAACCTAAAGTCTGTCTATTCTAGACAACTAAATAAAACTTTAATAAAGGAGGTTAAACTCCGACCTCCGTGTCGCTCACACCCTTAGCTTAGTAGTCTGTGATGTCAAGTGCTGTCAAAACTCAGACCAAGGAAGTATAGCTCAATGTGTCAAAAGCTAGCTTTTGTTTTGAGATTGGATTTTCATCATTCATTCCAAACGCCCTTCACGTGGATATATTTTCTTCATAATCTGTCTGTGGCACTGACCTCTATAATACTTGTATTATAGAGGTCAGTGGTCTGTGGTGTGATGTGATCGTATCTTAGCGTAGCGTTACATACTCTTTGGTCGTAGCAGGGCTGCCGGATGTACGATTTAAAACGTACTCCTACGACTTTTTGGCTCGCTAGACCGAGATCATACGGAAAACGTACGACTTTTATTCATTGGCTGAAACATTCTGTTACAACTACCTGGGCCTCGTTTTATAAAGCTACAAGTACAAGCTAACAATTGTAGCAGCTACAAGAACAAGTAACTACAAGTTACTAGTTACGGCGTTTTATAAACAACAATTATCGATTACAAGTGTAAATTACAAGTATAATGCACGTCACTATGAACGTCACTGAGGCCTCACGGCGGGGACCACAGACTAAGTAGAGGATAAAGTCTAGATTATGATATTACAAGTTGCACATCACTATGAATGAACGTCACGGTCAATAGCTTTTTTTAGTTTGGCTCCCATTCATTAGTGAATTTAGCCGGTGTGAATTTTACATTAAATCCCTACATAATATAGAAATTAAAAACATTATCTATTTGTTTGTTGTGGCTTTCATGCCAAATTGGATGACCTTTTAGATGAACTTATATTACCGAGATAGATGCAGTTTTTTTTCGGAAATTCATGAAATCCCGCAGAAAATTATGCAATTATGTTTTGGGTGAAATCGCGGGCGTCTCTATTTTTAAATAAAGCTATTTAAGTAAATAAATTTGGGTCTAAGTCACTATTCTCATAATAGGTTTTGTAATATACAGCTACGCTCATTTTTCATGGGCTTCGCTCATGCTGAATTTCTCATTATTTAAACATAATCAGTTCATATTTGTCAGTTCTACGAGCGATGTGGCCTGCCCATTGCCACTTCAACTTACTAACTCTAAGAGCTATATCGGTCACTTTAGTCGGTGGACCGACGACCTGGTGAAAGCCGCGGGGAGCCGATGGATGCAGGAGGCGAGCAGCCGCTCAAGGTGGCGTGCTCTGGGGGAGGCCTATGTTCAGCAGTGGACGTCTTCAGGCTGTTGATGATGATGATGATGAGTTCATATTTACTTAATTTAACTAATTGAACATTCATTAATACGTGACACGACCAATACAATACACTTTCAATAAATTTATCTAAACTTGTACTTGATTTTACCTAGCTCTTTAGTCAGGTAAAAAACTTTACAAATTGTAGTTCCGTACACTTGTAATGACCAAAACAATGAGCTGTTTTATTAAAAAAACGAAATCGTCTTTTATGCATGACCCAATAGATGGCGCCAGTTGTGGTTTTACTAAAATCTGTCACTGTCTCTGCTTCAAGATAGACCACAGGTTAGAGGAAATGTGTCACGTATACTGACTGACAACTTTAAACTCTTTCCGTTTTTTTTAGTTTCGTTGCGAGATACCTTGGCTTTATTTTGGATCATAATAGTAACGTTTATCTATCTCGCAAATCTACTGTACTTCAATTCACTTAATAAGAATGCACCATTGGCATCATAATAATTGTATTCAACATATCGAGGCGGAGTTACACAAACATTCATCCCTTCCCTTCTATAATATATAATTATTATAGATGTAAAACATTATTGTTTCTTGCTTTCATGCAAAAATGCAAACAGATTTAGATGTTTTGCACACTTACTATAAATCTTCCCGAGATCAACAAAGTATTGGACTGATTATGTTTATTTGAGAGATTAGATTACCTTGGGAGCAAGTGAAACCCAAACAAGAATACAGGTTTGGGTATCACCTGCTTTCATGTCACCATTTTTTTTACATGTATAGGTATTAATTGTAACGGTCGTTGTGCGATTATACCATCACGCAATCAATGCCATGCCTAGAAATAGTTTTATATACAGTGAACATTGTGCATTCAGGTAAATAGGTACTTACAACATAACACAACGCTAGTTTTGAGCTATTGTAGAATGCTTAGGGTCCTACGTTAGATATGGGATTGGGCATGACGTACGCACACAAGCTAGTTCTGAAACAAACAATTTATATTAGCTTTCGCCGACCGAATAAACGGTAACTCTCGGAATGAAAAAGATCCACAAAAGATCAAATGAAAAGAAAAGAAACGGATTAGCTGAAAAACCACAATCAAATTCAAAGAGTATGTAAATCAAATTGAAGATCCACAGACCATTGTAGAAGATTATAAAGCATCCTATTCACGTTTCTTGGCCAATTTTACGCGTATTAATATGGTATCATCCTAGGTTGGCACTCTGGGGAATGAACAAATCTAGTCAGTCTGTGTAAAATTTTGACAGGATACTGCGTGAAAATAACGCTTGCCTACTACGTATCTTGACATCAGTCGCGTTTGTTACTTTGTTTGTTGTGAAATTCGTGAATTTAATTTTTAAAATGCCGAAGAAACTAAAAGTTGTCCAGAAATCATTATACTCTCAAGAAATCCGCAAGGATGTAAGCTTAGAACAACTGAAATCATTAAAATTAGAGGACGCCTGGCCTTTTATCAGAGAAGAGATTGAGATCGAAATCGGCAGCTGCCAATTGGTTTGCATCCCTCACATAACGGAGGCTGATCTCTACAAAACTACATCTTTATTCGTCCAGAATGGGAAAGAAACTAACGGGAAATTGTTCACTCCACTTGGCGAGCTTAGTAAAAATATTGACAAGGAGAAATCGAACGCGGAATACGTAAAATGGCTGGAGCAGGGCGACTTTCTAGATGATACCATCAAGTTTCCTCACGAAAGCGTAAAAGTGGGTATTTACTTACGTATTCTTGTGTACGTATTTTAAATCTCAATTTTGTAACAGTTGTGCAATGTTTAAAAATCAAAACAATTCAATTAGGCTTGACCTTGATCAGTCCTGTCTGGAAAAACCAACAAGTTCTCAATATTTTTTTCCTAGAATCTAGGTATTATTCAGCAGACCGACAGCCTCTGTGGTGTGGTGAGAGCAGGTTGGCTCATAACCTGGAGGCGGCGGGTTTGATTCCCGCGACAGAACAAGTATTTGTGCACAGGAAAAAAAGCGCAAATACATGTTTTGGGTGTGATTGTTGTGGGACTAGAGTCTCCGTAGTTCCTGGGTCCCTAGATACAGGGAATCCTAGTTACGGTCCAGGTTCTATTATGTGATGGTTGGGCGTTATTAATCTATTTACTATATTTATTATTTTCTGCGTCTTGCGTGCTCTTAGTACTTCACGTATTGAGGCCGCAATTGAGCGGAACCAAGGCTCTAAAGTGTTCGCAAAGGATTCGTCTATTGGGCAACACCAAATGACAAAACTGAAGACCGAAAATGGTAGCGTCATTTCATCCAAGCCTGAGATTCTGAGAGAGATCGAGAACTTCTATGGACAGTTATACACCTCGACACGTAAGCCCGCTACTAACACAGCTCAGGACGTCAGAGCCAAGTTAGTCCGACACTATACCGAAGATATCCCGGACGTCAGCCTGTACGAGATTAGAATGGCCCTCAAACAGCTTAAAAACAACAAGGCACCAGGTGAAGATGGAATTACGACCGAACTTCTGAGAGTGGGTGGTAGACTGGTACTTTTAGTCCTCCAGAAGTTATTTAATTCTGTCATCCTTGAAGGTACAACGCCACAGGCATGGCACAAGAGCGTGGTGGTGCTCTTCTTCAAAAAAGGCGATAACATCTTATTGAAGAACTATAGGCCCATCTCGCTCTTGAGTCATGTGTATAAGCTGTTTTCGAGAGTCATTACGAATCGTCTCGCACGCAGGTTTGATGAATTCCAGCCTCCTGAACAAGCCGGTTTCCGAAAAGGCTTTAGCACCATAGACCACATCCATACGCTGCGCCAGATTATACAGAAGACCGAAGAGTATAATCGGCCGTTATGCCTAGCGTTTGTGGACTATGAGAAAGCCTTCGATTCAATCGAGACTTGGGCGGTGCTGCAGTCCTTGCAGCGATGCCAAATTGACTATAGGTATATCGAAGTTTTGAAGTGTTTGTACAGTAAGGCCACTATGTCAGTCCGACTACAGGACCAGAGTACGGAACAAATTCCATTGCAAAGAGGCGTGAGACAGGGAGACGTTATTTCTCCGAAACTGTTCACAAACGCATTGGAGGATGTTTTCAAGCTCTTGGAGTGGAAAAGATCTGGCATCAACATAAATGGCGAGTACATCACTAACCTTCGTTTTGCCGATGATATAGTCATAATGGCGGAATCGCTCGAGGACCTTAGCACCATGCTCAACGACCTCAGTAGAGTCTCCCAGCAGGTTGGTCTTAAGATGAATATGGACAAGACAAAGATCATGTCTAATGCTCATGTCCCACCTATACCGGTAATTGTTGGGAACGATACTCTCGAAGTTGTCGACAAGTATGTCTACCTAGGACAGATTGTCCAATTAGGTAGGTCCAACTTCGACAAAGAGGTGGCGCGAAGAATCTAACTCGGCTGGGCAGCGTTCGGGAAGCTTCGTCCTATCTTTTCGTCCAAAATACCGCAGAGCCTGAAAACGAAAGTTTTCAATCAGTGTGTGTTGCCAGTGATGACTTATGGAACTGAGACATGGTCTCTTACTGTTGGCCTCATTAGTAAGCTCAAAGTCGCGCAGCGAGCTATGGAGCGAGCTATGCTCGGTGTTTCCCTGCGAGATAAGCTCCGGAACGAGGAGGTCCGCAGGAGAACTAAAGTGACCGATATAGCTCTTAGAGTTAGTAAGTTGAAGTGGCAATGGGCAGGCCACATCGCTCGTAGAACTGACAACCGATGGGGAAGAAAGGTTCTCGAGTGGCGACCACGAACCGGAAGACGCAGCGTAGGCCGGCCCCCCACTCGGTGGACCGACGACCCGGTAAAAGCCGCGGGGAGCCGATGGATGCAGGAGGCGAGCAGCCGCTCAAGGTGGCGTGCTCTGGGGGAGGCCTATGTTCAGCAGTGGACGTCTTCAGGCTGTTAATGATGAAATGATGATGATGATTATTTTCTGGTAATATAATTTTTTTTTTATGCGATTGAATGACGTGACGAGCTAGTCGTTCACCTGATGTTAAGCAACACAGCCGCCCATAACAGTTGCAGTATCACTCGAATCTTTAAAACAATAAAGTTTCGCGTGACACTGCACTGCACATGTCAGTGTAGTATCCCCTTGGTCCCTTGGTGATGGACATGGTGAAATATCAGTTTTTTTTTAATATCTGTAAATACAGGTATAATCTAATTGTATTCTGGAAAATTATAGCTGGGATATCGCTGCCTGGCTATGGCAAGTCAAATTACAAACTACATTTTGCTTAAAAGTCACACCTTCAAAGAAAAATTAAATACATGTGATATCTTGCTACACCCACCCTTCCCAGACTAGCTAGATAAAGCTCCATAAATGTTCATGAATCTTTATTATATAAAATCTTTTTTGTATTCTAGTTCTAGATAAATTTTATAGTATGGAGTAATCAACTGTGTCTAAATCTATTCTTATCATATAAGTTTATTACCCACTTACTAAGTTCGTACTTACTATTCGCCATTTCGATTAGAGATTTTTTTAGGTGGTAGGACTTTTCTGCAAAGTTTGCCTAGGTTGGTATCACCGGTTTGCCAGTTATTCTGCTGCCAAGCAGTAGTGTGCAAGCACTACTGTGTTCCGGTTTGAAGGGCATTGTAGCTAGTGAAATTACTGGGCAAATGAGACTATGATCTGATCACAGAATCTAGTAATCTTATTACTAGACTGTGTGAAGTCTCAGAATGACGTGTGCAGTGCAGTGTCATGCAAAACTATATTAATTTAGAGTTCCGACTTTGGATTGCTGCTGCAATCTGTTATGAAGATGTCCACTGTTGAACATAGGCTTCCCTATAGACCGCCACTTTGAGCGGTTGCTTACCTCCTGCTTCCATCAGCTTCGACCAAGTCCGCAGACTATTTATTAATAATGCCCTAAAAGAACATAGTACTTAAGTACATAGCAAAATATAAGTTCAATAAAGGCTTGGGGGTGAGCTCTTAGCACGATTCAAAACAGAGCCTATATTGGATCGCTTTAATTTTTTTGTATGGGGATTTTGAAAAGCAATCCAGTATAGGCTCTGTTTTGAATCGCGCTAAGAGCTCACGGTACGCCCCCAGATCTCTACTATTACCATCATCATTCACAGCATTTGTCAGCCCACTGCTGGGTATATGCCTCCTTTTGTAAATGCCATTCGCCTCAATCCTTTTTTTTTTGGGGGAGGAAAATGCCTACGCATCCTCTGCCAACACGGGGGTGGAGGCCGGGGATATGTGGGACTCGATCCTGTGGCAATTGGGTCTATGTTGGATCTTTGCAATATTGTTGACCCTTCTCCCGCTTACGCTCGAGGATTGCTTACCTTGTCTGAACTAACGCCCTATCGGTCGTAGTATGTATAGAAATTACGTGACGTAATTTTCGGCTGGTGTGTCATAGGTTACTTAAGGCTGCCCCCACATTGGGCGGTAGCGATATCGCGGCGACACACGCCGCACTATGGTAAAATGTCGCGGCGATATCTCTACCGCCCAATGTGGGGGCAGCCTAAGAAACACTGCAAGCATATTCAGCCAAACGTTTGACTCCATACCTTACGCAGGAGTGTTGCTACTCTAACGCCCGTCTGCGCTAAAGAGTTCGCACTTATTTCTTAAGGAGTAGGTACGTCATAGAGGGATAAGTGCGAACTTAGGAGCTGTCAACCTTTAGTGCAGAACAGACGGACATTAGATGCAAGCCTAGCCTGCTTTGGTAGCTATTCTAAATATGGTAAAAGAGTGCCAGTTCTATACAGTACACAGAATAAATTGTACTACCGTTTAGTGACCTCGGTTCACAGTCCATCAGAAAGGTTTTGATCGTTTCGTTTCGAATCCTACTCTTCATCTAATCCAATATCTACCATCATCCAATCCTCATCTCCATCTGAGAAAGACATACTGCAGATAATGACGAGTTGTTCCTGTCTGTCCCCGAATTGTCACCGAATTCAAATTCGGGTATAAACAAGAATACATATTTCCCGGCTGTCCCTGAATCGTCACCGAATTGACAGGCGTATATATATTATGTTATTATGTATATGACTGTAATATTCACGGTCATGGATGTTTTCATTATCCTGTATAAACATTATTGAAATACCAATCACCATTTCTAATAACTACTATTCAAATCCATACAGGAAATTCAGTAGGTATTTAAAGTGCAAAGGGGAACCGCACACAATATGCCATTGTTCACGTGTTCCACAAATGTCGATCTATTTATAAACATTGGTGGCAATTCCAGATCACATTGCAAGACGAATCGATCAAGAACAAAGTGAGAGTCATCATGGTCAACTTCAACACCTACTGCGTGCCGAAGAGCAGGGATCTCGTGAACAACGTTTACTTGGATGTTAACAACAAAGGTAAAGAACACAGATAACCCCCAATAGATACCGCATGAAAGACGACGACCGCGCACCATGCATTGGCGTAAATGGTTCTATATAAATCGCCGCTTCACGGCCTTAGTTTCGACCAATTATTAGAGTTCATTATTAGGGCGTCACTCGAAACAGCCAATAATAGCGCATTGGCTCCAGTCCCCGCAACCCGCGCCTTCCTCCAGTTTTGGTGAGCTAGGATCCGAACAAAAATCCCGTAATGCGGTATCTATTGGGGGTTATCTGTGGTAAAGAACGACAAAAAACACACAAAACAGAAAAGACTATGTAAGTTTTTTGTTTTGTTTTTTTGGGCTTCAAAAGGGTTTGGGTTTTGGGTTTTTTTATATGGGCACGCCCATATAAAAAAGTCAGGGAAAGTTTTATGCGCATCTGCACTAAAGTTTTACAGCTTTTAAGTTCACACTTGACTTGACTTGACTTCTTGATTATGGCCTCTGCGACGGAATGATGTCGCCAGTGTCACGAACTATCTGTGTGAGCAACTTGTATGTACGGTGTAAAAAAAAATGGGAGAATCAAACTCCGGCCTCCATGTTTAAGGGATTTTTATCTTCAGTAAAACAAACGAAACAATCTAGAACGTAAGTGTGAACTTAGGAGCTGTCAAAATTTACTGCAGACCGGCGTTAAAGTCGCGAGTGAATAGGTTATTTGTCAATTGACATTGGCAGAATTATCGCTAAAAAGCACATACCTAGATTATTTTTGTTACTTGGATGTATGTACCTACCAAAAAGCGGTGGAAAGGCATTAACCGTAGATGAAGTAGGTAACTTCTAGGTAGCATGTACCGTCGTAGACCGCGTTACTTTCCATCACGTGAGACTGCGGTCAAATGCGGGCCTATTCAGCGGGGCTATTTCAGATATAGAAAAAGTTTTAGAAGAAGTGGATGAGAACCAAGAAGTTTAACAACCATGAGAACTCTGTGCGAGTGTAACTCTGTTATCAAGGAACTGAAGCACAACTTCCCGTAAACAGGGCAACACAGAATGTCATACCCAGAGCGGATATAAACTTCTTGGTCATAAAACTGTCGCTAACGTCATCTGGCGAGAGATAAACGATGCTAAAATGACATTAGGAAAATCGCTCATTGGATCCGGAGTAAGAAAATAAGAACAATCTTCTTTTCTAGATCTCAAAGGGAAGAAGTCGGTGTACATGGTCACGAATGTGCTTATGGCGAAGACCATAGAGTTCAGAGTGACTCGCGGTACCTCATCAAGGATTTTCCACCTCGGTAACCCGTCGCCTCTCGTCTTCGAACTGACGGAGTTCCTGATAGGAGATGATGGAAAGCTCATAGATAAGGTTAGTGATTCTTAGGTATAAAACTTAAACATACGTTTTGTTAAGTTGAAGGGTAGGGCCAGATAAGCTGGTCCAAATTCGTTTAAAGAAACATCGTAGCATAACGTCGTAGTCTTAAATATCATTTCAGTCTGCACTTCAGCGCGGCGCTTACGACCACGCACGAAATGATTGATTTTGACGGTTTTTAATTAATATCAGAATCTGTGTATATAGTGTGTTTTTCAAAATTATGAAGTCATCTCAAGATGTGTATATTTGTTAGGAATACACTTTTTTTTATTTGTAAAAATATATTAGATTGAAATTCAGTAAAATTGGAACATTCAAATTTTTTGAGAGAGGATTGCGATTCTTTTTTGTTAAGCTATTTATTTATTAATCTTGTATTTGCGGTCATCACAAAAGACTTAATGAAATGAATTACAAGATATATTAACTCAAAGCTCCACATGCTCTAATTACGCCAGGAAACGTGCCAAAAAACATTTTGTTTGCCATACCCTTCGCCTTAAGCTTAGTTGATGTGGCTAGCTGTGATTTGGCTTCTAACAAACAGGTTCATAGAGACGGTATTTTCTTTCATTGTTGCAACTTTTCGCTTCTGGCACAGAACTTAGCTTAACTTAGACTTGATTGAATTTCACATAGGTGTTTTTCAGTATCGGACATCACGAAGTTACCGATCGACAGGTTATTCACCCCTCATTTAGTAGTTAATTAGTTACCGATAATCTAGACCGTGTGGTTTGCGAATAGGATCACCCCATCTCATCCCATGGGTGCCATAAGAGCTGGCTATAGGAATATCCAGGGAATGCGCAGCAGCATTTTTCTCGGTACAATATATTCAGCGATCACCAAGCCGCCTGCCAAGCGTGGTGATTATGGCAAATCCCCAATGATAAGCGTTGAAAGTGGCGTTTTATGAGGGAGGCCTATGATCAGCTGTGGACGTCTTCCGGCTGATGATGAATCTAGAAGTAAATTCACATTACTAATCAACATCATACCATTTTTTTAAGTTGGTTTTCTTGTTCAACTGGGTTAAAAAAAATGCGCACCGTTTCACCTTAAATGAGCATGATAATACCATTACCTAGGTATCATTCAGCAGACCGACAGCCTTCATGGTGCGGTGGTTGAACAGGTCGGCTCATAACCCGGAGGCGGCGGGTTCGATGCCCGCGACAGGACAAGTATTTGTGCACAGGAAAAAAAGCGCAAATACTTGTTCTTCGTCTGGGTGTTTGTGGGACCATGGTCCTGGTAGTTCCTGGGTCCCTAGATACAGGGAATCCTAGTTAGGGTCCAGGTTCTATGTATGTGATCGTTGTGCGTTATTTATTTATCCTTACGACGACAGTTACAAATACAAATACAAATGGTTTATTGTAAAACAGTAATTAGGTACATAAAAAAGTGAGCTCTGCCTTTCGCTTTAGTTATTCAACTGTGTTGCAAATACCTCTTGCTCATTTTATAATTTTAATCCAGCCTTTTATTGTTAAATAGTGACTAAACTCTACGTCTGACTAGAGTTTAGTCACTATTCTGGCTAGACTGTATCGTTTACCTAAGTAGGTGCACAGATACTATAATACAGGTGTATTCTGTGGTATCAGTCATGCCCTTAGAGTATACATTATGTGTACTCTAAGGTCAAGCCATACTCATTTCAAATCATTAATTGATTTGAAATATTCTTCATTTAGATTACGTATTTTAAATCTTGCCTTGCACAATGATGCTGTTAATGAATTCATGGTTTACCCTGATTCCATAGCATTACCAATAAAACTGGTTATGTAGTAGGTATCTATTATATGAAAGGCTTTGTCCTGTCTGACTGACAGACAACATACAGCCCAAACCGCTGAACGTAAAAAACTTGAAATTTTATGGGTGGCTTCCTTGCATGTTGTAAGCGCGTGCTAAAAAAGGATTTTTGAAAATTCAACTCCTAAAGGGTTGAAAAGGGTAAAAAACGTTTGTATGAAAACCTAAATTTCGTGACGTATCGTTTTGAAAATTGGCACAGCCAAACAAGTATAAAAATAAATAAATGGTATTTTTCAGTTTTTTTAAAATCAATCGTTGAGGGGGTGCATTTTGTAGTCAAAGTTATTATGGGACATCCAAAAATTTTGACCGTATCATACTGAAATTTGGAGTGTGTAAAGAACATACAAAATAAATAGATATGGGTCTCGGCAATTTTTGAATTTCATCCCCTAAAGGGGTAAAATATACAGAACAAGGTCCGATCGTAAGACGCTCGCACAGCCTAAGCCGCTGAAGCTAAAATCAAATGTTTAAATTTCGAAGATACATTCATTAAATAGTGTAAGGGTGCTCTAAACCGGAACTTTTATCCCGGAAAAATAAATGGTACCTGAGGAATATTCCACGCGGGCGAAACCGCGGGCATAAGCTAGTATGGAATATATTATATATATTTATATTACAGTTTATTGATTTGCCAGACTTATTAACGAATTAAAACTCGTCAGAGTAATTAACTCGTAATACCCGATGAAATGGCGTGGGGCGTCAAACTTTTGCAAAATAAACAAAACTCAATTATTTCCTCGGATGACTTCTCCTCGCCCGAAATATTCCGCATTTCTCGGAACGTGACCAAATAAATTATATAGGTATATTTTATATCCGACGAAGAATTTAAAAATACTTTAATGGTTCTGCATCCAAATTTTATTATATGTACCTACGTTTCGTTGAATTTATAAGAAAGGTCTTAGGTAAAAATAAAGTTTTTACTCTATAGAAAGAATTGTGATGTACCTAATAGTATAATAATAACGCCCAACGACCACATGCATAGATCCTGGACCCTAACTAGGATTCCCTGTATCTATAACCCAAGAACTACGAGGACCATTGTCCGACAATACCCAGACACAGAACAAGTATTTGCGCTTTTTTTTTACGTGCACAAATACTTGTCCTGTCGCGGGAATCGATTCCGCCGCTTCCGGGTCACGAGCCGACCTGCTCAACCACCACACCACAGAGGCTGTCAATAATGTTCTCGAATGGTTAGTTATAAGAAGATAGGTTGGCAGCCTGTAACAAATCTCCAGTAGACGCTGCATCTTGCAGCTGTCTACAGGCGACACGTACTGGTACTGATAATGCTTACTATCAGGCGAGCCGTCAGCTTGTTTATTTGGCCGTGTTATTTAAAAAAGAGAGCGCTACTTGGATCTGTTCACACTAAGTGAGGTAAGGTGTATGAATCCTTATTGTTTAAGTCTGGTGGCGATGGTGATCGTGTGCTGTCTTGCTCGTACTCGCGGACTTGTAAGTTGATGCCTGCAGCATGGCAGGTGAAGTCCATTACCAGAACTGTCACACAATAAGGGTGCAAATTGCATTTTTTTTTTTCGTAGAAAAATACCTTTTTATCCTCCTAGGAGGGTTTGGCTTTGCACGTCTTGTGCATCCGCCAGTGTCACGTTTATTAGAAAAATGACAAATGAAAATTCTGTGACGAGCTGTGACGTCGACTAACAAGTAACAAGTCTGCTTAGCATAACGACGCTAATAGGACTAACATTGTTCTAACTGCTCTTATTTGTTACGTGATCTATTAACACTATTGTTTCTTTTATTCCTGTCTACACATCGGCTTTTCATTTATCGCTATCACTGATTTACGAAGCAACACTTTTTTTTTACGATTGTTTAGTAGTCAAAATGCCTACTGAAGTTTGTTTTTTTTTTAAATTCTGGTTTTGTTCTAGTAAAAGTGCTAAAAGTAGCCAATTTGCAATAAATTCTTTGACTGACTAAACCTTAGCCATACCTCCTTCGTGTTCCATGGCCATACTAGACGAGTAGACACCGAATAGGTAAACCATACGTTATTGAAAATTAAAATTAGCAATACTTTTACCTCTACCGTAATACAGGAATGAAGAAGATAAAAACTATGAAATCATAAGCTCTTTTAATCATTGCTTTCAGTCAGATCAGAGCTAATTCTATATTATCTAAAGTTTTTATTTTTCCTTGCTCCATAATACTTTTCTTTCAAGATAACATAGGTTGCATTCTGTTTATGCATGTAGATAGGTACTGAAAAGGCTTCAATGCGATAGCAATCACACATGACCTAGATTTGACTGCGATAAGCCACGCCTCCTATCGATTTGACCTGATATGACCTGGGTATCTACGTAGCGCATTGTCTGATCCCTAAACTGTTTCAATTTTAATCAACCCTATTATACTTAAGTGCAGACCTGCTAATAATAGTTTTACATGTTTTTCTACCATTATAGGTACCACGATACACCCATAATGTAAATTCTACAATCAATATTTTCAGAGTATCACAACAACAGCCGGTAGACATCCACTGCTGAACACAGGCCTCCTCCATAAAAGGACAACCGATAGGGAAGAAAGACTCTCGAGTGGCGACCACGAACTGGAAGACGCAGCGTAGGCCGGCGCCCACTATCTGACAATCTGGGTGGTCGAAGGATGGAAGAGGCAAGCAGCTGCTCAAAGTGGCGCTCTGTGGGGGAGGCCTATGTTCAGTAGTGGACGTCTTCAGGCTGTTGATGATGATGATGATGATGTAACAGCATGGTCCAACTCGTTTTTGAATGCATTCAAAAGTAAAACTACTTCAACTTCGTTATAAAACCACAACAATAGCAAGTTCCTGTTATTCTGTTTTCAAGGATCTTGCGGTTACAAAGTTTTCCTGCCACTTGAGTTTTCCAAACAATGGATTACGTTGTTTGTGTTCGCCTAAGCGTACAGTCCATTCTAGTTATCTAATCTATTCAAATCAAATAGGTTGATAAATCTGTGTCTGTAGCGATCTTTACTCTTTGTTATTTAATACCTACTGTAAAAATAATAATAGTAACTTCTTGTTGATATAGATTTTGTGAACGGAGCTAGAATCATGATAAACGAAAAGAGCCTAGAAATCGTAACGAAATATGGTCTGCACGTAGCGTTCTATTCTATACCGTTTATTTTATGTTTAGATTACATTGCGTTCACCGTTCTATCTCGGCATCTCGGCCTATATAGTTGTAAGTAATGTACGTGGAACTTTGCTGATTCTGAGAACTGTATTCATTAGACTAGCATTGCTGACTTACCTGATGGTAATTCAAGACGCAGCACGATCACGGTGCTGCTTGCTTGCATAGAAGATGCATATTCACTCTCTCTTGGGTTGTAGACCTCCATATTGATATAAATCGTTTTCTCTCGATTTACTTCCTACGTCTAACAGATTACTATACTTATAAAGATCATTTTTAGTTTCATGGCATCGTGGATTTATAAAACATCATCATCATCAGCCTGACCTCCCCCAACGAGCGCCACTTCGAGCAGCCACTTGCCTCCTGCACCCATCGGCTCCCCGTGGTTCTGACCAGGTTGTCGGTCCACCTAGTGGCGGGCCGGCCTACGCTGCTTCTTCCGGTTCGTGGTCGCTACTCGAGGACCTTTCTTCCCCATCCGTTGTCAGTTCTACGCGCGATGTAGCCTGCCCACTGCCACTTCAACTTGCTAATTCAACTTTCTTATTCAAAATTCTATATCGGTGACTGTAGTTCTCTTGCGGATCTCCTTATTACAAATCTTGTCTCGCAAGGAAACTACGAGCATAGCTCTCTCCATAGCCTGCGCGACTTTGAGCTTACATAAGGCCAGCCGTGTAGGCAATACCTAGCTATAATTTTCTATAGTTGCCTACTTCATTCAGCTGTTTCGTTTTGTTAGTTTAATAATTTTGTTTTCCTTATCGTATAGTGATATCAACTTTACACGATTTTCAATGAACTCACGTAACGTGTATTTCCTTGTAATTTTGCGTATCATTTGTAAATAACATACATGTTAAGTAAATAAAGCCAGAAGGCACATTTTACCAACTTCTTGAGTAAGTGTGCCTTATTCTGCAGTATCACCGAAGGGTTTATTAGAGGGAGTGTAGCTCAGCAGTTACGCGTGCGACTTTCAAAGTTTCAAACCAATGCATCAAGGTTCTAATACAGCTTAGCCCTGCACCAATTGTTTTTTAGTTATCTGCGGAATCCGCACAAAGGGAGGACTAATACTTTTTTTTATATACTTTGGTTCCACACATGTGTTTAGCCAGTGTCAAGTATTGTAATTTTTCATCATGTTAGAGTATTTCACGTAAAGTCCAGTCTTAGTCACAGTCTGGGTAGTCATAGTCTACTTCAAGTCATACCCTAGTAAAGTGGTGGCAGCTTTACTAGAAGCTTCTATGGAGTTTTGAAAGCAACACGAAAACCCACGTTTCACCACATTATATCACTTACCCACAATCATGCTCGTAATTCAGCACTTAATTTTTACACAAGTTTTGAATAGTAATACAATGTAACGACGTGAAATTTTCCGCGTTCTCGCCCTACTCGACTACATAGTGAGAAAACCGGCATGTTCAAGAATCACAAAACTCGAGAACATGTTGTGTCAAACACCAACCAGCACTTAGCCAGTGTTGTGGATTATGGCCCAGCCTTTTTCCATGTGAAAGGAAGTCTGTGTCGCGGCTGTGGTAATGCATAGAGACGATAACGATAGTTATTTTCATAATATAAAACCAGACCGCAGACACCGCATTTCTCTAATGAAGAATTGAAGAATTTTTCATAATGATATGAGTAGTTAGTTCCTGATATTTTGGCACTGCTCTTAAAACTATGACGTAGTTGTTAAAACAAATTCTAAAATAAATTTCCATTTGAGAGAAAATATTGTGAAATTGTGAAGATTGATGCCAAATGCCAACACAAAAAAAATATACGATGACGAGCGTTGAGTTGACTAAATAATGACTTGGCTACACATTAGTTAACTACCTACCTAATGTAATCGTACCTACAGTAGATAGTCAGTATCATATTTATTAATTGCACCCTTTGAAACTAAGGTACCTACATTTTAGGCTATTAATACAATGTAAATATACATGTAAAGTAAAGACTGAAGATTATACTAAGAAACATAATTAATGTAAAAACAACTCGCTAATTAGTATTCATACTAATGATTGTATGCTCACTACTGTCACTATTTATCTCTCTACTCTCTATAGATTGCAGTATTGAAATATGTATCAAATCGCAGATTTTTCTACTTCAGAATCTAGTGTACAATTCTAACCTATAGAACCTAATACTTAAGCTATTCTCATAAAAATTGTAAATGTGGACAAATAAAGATTGTTTAAAAAAAACTTCTGACACCGGTGACGTATGGACCATTTATGAAATCTAACACATTGATTTGGTATTGATAATAAATCAAAAAATGGGATAACTTACTTAATCAACTGCTATAGTACAACATTAAGTTAAAATAATCAAGTACCGTTTTTAATTATACAGGGTAAAAAAAATCTATAAGTATCAAAATCACCCGTGCCAACTACATAAGGCGCTGCAAAAACCTTCATAATTTTCAATAAAAAATATTTTCATTTGCACTCATGTACTCAATTCATTTTTTTTTAATGCTATAGGTAGCAAACAAGCATACGGCCCTCCTGATGGGAAGAGGTCATCGTAGCCTATGGACATCTGTAACACAAGACATGCCACTGATGCGTTGCTTACCCTGTGATAATACTCTTTTGACCCTCCTTTTAAATTGCTGCATGTTGTAGCTCCGGGGAAAGACCGCTGGTGGAAGCTCATTCCACATCTTACAGATGTATGGTAAGAAAGCGCGCATAAACCGAGTCGTATGTGACTTCCATGACTCAATAATGTGTGGATGAGCTTTTTCACGGTGGCGAGAGGTGCGATGGTAGAAACGCGATGCCGGTATTAGATCGAATAGTTCTTCAGAGCATTCCCCATTGTAGATACGGTAGAATATACAAAGAGACCCTATATCTCTGCGTATTTTGAGAGGCTCAAGATGCGTCATGCTAATGAATTCAATTACACCCTGTATATTATAAATAAAATATGATGCATAAATGTGGAATTGCCAGAGTGGGTTTCTAATGATGTATTAGTACATACTGTATGCATTTTGTTTTCGTCCAAGACTGCACCTTAATAATGATAATGTATCTATTTATGAAAAACTGATAAAAAGATCAGAAACTTTCGATGTTGTTATTATAGCAATAAAATGCCCAAGTGATATAATACTTTTATCTATAAACCCGTATTGATAATACTTACTTGTGTAATACTTAGTACGTACCTACATAAAAGTATACGGCGAATTTGCTCTTGGAAGCGCTAATTTATGACAGGCGTACCTCCAGGTTTTCTCTGAGGGCCTATGTTTTACCTTATGCCTTATTTACTTGCTTCGTGAAGGTAACGTAGTTATAATATCCTTGCTTTGATTACAATAAAGGCAAGTCTCATAAAAACCTTGATAATATGATGTCATTTTATTTTTGTTCGTGATTGCAATTTTGGTTGATAAAATTTTGGCGGATTTCAGATGTGCTGATAATGTAACATTAATCATACAAAACTTAATTACATCTTTAAAATAAATGCAATTATCTGATTCGATAAGTATGAAAACAAAATAATTATCTTATCTATCGTACGAAAGCCGTAATACCTACTTTAGTATTGTGAAACATTTCTAAAGCACAAAAAGTGATAGGTTCCACCGAGATTTGAACTCGGATCGCTGGATTCAAAGTCCAGAGTGCTAACCATTACACCATGGAACCTTGAAACAAGACGCCGAAATTCTGTATCAGTGTCTATTTGGAAATGAGTAGAGCTCTTTTTCGTGAGTCAATAAACCACAGCGAAACATGTTTTCAATGAAATTAATTTTATTATTGTGTATCTGCTTTTTTGGTGTTCATTTTATCAAACTGATTTTTATTTATGCTGTTATATAATAGACTTTCCAATTTTTCGTAGATTACAAGAAGCGCCGCGCCTCATCGGTCGTAATTTACCCGTTATTCCGAGGAAACTTATTTCTTCGAGATGATTTTTTCCTAGGTTAATATTGACTTAATTATCTCTAGTAGCAAAGTTTCGTGCATATTGGTTCAGCCGCTATTCCGTGAAAGCCACAAAGACTACATTTATCTTTTTGACAGGGAATAATTTTCTCATTTAAAAAACATCATCATCATTAACAGCCTGAAGTCGTCCACTGCTGAACATAGGCCTCCCCCAGAGCACGCCACCTTGAGCGGCTGCTCGCCTCCTGCATCCATCGGCTCCCCGCGGCTTTCACCAGGTCGTCGGTTCACCGAGTGGGGGGCCGGCCTACGCTGCGTCTTCCGGTTCGTGGTCGCCACTCGAGAACCTTTCTTCCCCATCGGTTGTCAGTTCTACGAGCGATGTGGCCTGCCCATTGCCATTTCAACTTACTAACTCTAAGAGCTATATCGGTCACTTTAGTTCTCCTGCGGATCTCCTCGTTCCGGAGCTTATCTCGCAGGAAAACACCGAGCATAGCTCGCTCATAGCTCGCTGCGCGACTTTGAGCTTACTAATGATTTAAAAAACATGAAGGTTGTATTTGTGGCGGCTCCGTCCGACCGGTTCAGTAACGGTAAACTAAATAGAATAGGTAGTGTGGTAGGTGTTAAACAAAAAATGATTACTATCGGCCATCGGCAGTCGTTGCCCGCCACGCTTATTTTATGTGTGTATCCAAACCAAACGAATGTACAATCATAAAGACCTTTTTCAATCGACTTCAAAAAAGAGGTTTTCAATGCGGTTTTATCACTTTTAATGTTTTTTTTATAACACGGATGGACTTACAAGCTGACGGCCTGCTTGATGGTAAGCAGTTACCGTCACACCAGCAGCATCAGGGGCACTACCGATGCGTTGTCTACCCTCATTGTTACCTCAGATCGGTCATTCTATAAGCAGTTTTGGAAAATTCATGTTTTTTTCTTTGAAAGGATATACTTTCAGATTGCTAACATAACATTAGAAACACTAAAGTCGGTTCTGCAGTTTGGTTTCGAATCAAAATAACTGGAAAAATATGCTCGTTAATATCATGCAAGTATATTATAATCATCATCATCAACAGCCCGAAGACGTCCACTGCTGAACATAGGCCTCCCCCACAGAGCGCCACTATGAGCGGCTACTTGCCTCCTGAATCCATCGGCTCCCGCGGTTTTCACCAGGTCGTCGGTCCACCTAGTAGGGGGCCGACCTACGCTGCGTCTTCCGGTTCGTGGTCGCCACTCCAGAATCTTTCTACAACTTTCTTTTCTCAAGTATATTATAAAAGTGCGAAATTAAGGTGATAAAAGACGGTTTAACGCCTTTTTTTTCAAAGATATTATAATCAAACATCCCTATAAGGAAGTAATTACCTATAACTTACATCATCATCATCATCATCAACAGCCTGAAGTCGTCCACTGCTGAAAATAGGCCTCCCCGAGAGCGCCACTTTAAGCGACTGCTCGCCTCCTGCATCCATCGGCTCCCCGCGGCTTTCACCAGATCGTCTGTCCACCGACGGTGACTTACATCATCATTTTGTTTTTCAGAAACCAGTGGTATTCAAATCCAGCGTTCCAACTCAGCAGTGGAAGAAGATCGATCCATCAGACCATCTCTACATACCCGAGAAGACCGCTTGCGAGGCAAATTAAACTATAATATGCAACTAGGAACAAAGCTTTCCGGGTCTGACTAAGTACTGTTTTATGATTTTTGATCATAGTTACCGAAGGAGGTTTACATCACGAATATGGGAATAATTTAAGGTGGAACGTTACACTAGCGCGGGAAATTCAAATTTTCTTGCGTTCTTTTGCCAATAATAGCTTAATTACTCAACGTGATTACATAAAAACTAATTTTGCGCAAATAAATATAATGTATCAACAAATTACGATTAAAAGTATCTCCTAGATATCATTGGTTTAGCGACAAATGGCAATAAACAATTTTCTTCTTAGTTTTTCAGTCTATTGCCATTTGTCGCTAAACCAATGATAAGTAGGTGATACTTTTAATTGTAATTTATTGATACATTATATTTATGCAAAATTAGGTTTCATGTAATCACGTTGAGTAATTAAGCTATTATTGGCAAAAGAACGCAAGAAAATTCGAATTTCCCGCGCTAGTGAAACGTTTCACCTTAAAACGGTTTGTCATTACAATAGAAATTTCCTTTACTCTGTCTAAAAAATGTAGGTAGTTTAAAAAAAAAAGTAGTAGAGATGTAAAAGTAACGAAAAAAGCGTACGCGTATGTATTCGTTATTATAACAGTTAGTATACGTTACCATCGTATCGTTACGTTACTCGTTATATCTGATGCCTCATAACATGCCATGTTATGTTAGAGCAACGAATCTAATAGTAGACGTGAAACAGTGACCCATACTACGAAAAATGCGAGTAACGAAATGCATTTGTGAGTAACGATTCGTTACTCGGTACTAGATAGCGCACCCGTTACTCAGTACCGAATACATACGGTTTGCTACAGCTACAATAAGTAGCGTAAAAATCGCGTTGCAAAGTAGCTTCCATTATAACCTTGCCTGGTAAAATACTTAGATGTAGAAAATTTTTAATAGTACTTAAAAGTTATAATTTAATGTTTACTTCAGCTATTTTTATTCAAAGCAAAGCAATCAATCAACATAAGATAGGGAGCTTATCACTTTAATAAACCACGATAAAATAGCTCATGGTTTTGTGACGAAATAAATGGCATGCGGCGTAGCCATGACCTAGGTTTTAGTAAAGAAATACAGTAAAAACAAGGAACTATTTTGACCACAGAGTATATTTCCGTACTGAACCATCATCATCATTTACTTGATGGAGTAAAATTCATATAGACTACCTATTAATGTGTTAACGATTTGTCCTTACTGTTCAGTATTTTATATATAAGATAAGCAGTTCGCTTAATCTGAAACTGAACTACATTTCAGTGTTTTGGCACGAAGAATCAGACATTCGAACGCTAAGGATGCGTTTAGGATACTTTATTTGACATAGTATTCTAGATTTCTAGCATTACTTATTTAGGTATTATCAGTAACATTCAGAAATAATTCGCATCTAGCTATAGATGGCACAGGTAGCCTGGAAGAAATCACTTTATGCTTAAGGCTACCTGTTCTGCCATTCTTTTGTATTTTTTTCATGTGCATTGTTATTTATTAGTGTTCAATAAAGTATTATTGTATTGTATTGATGTTTAAATTACATTCCAAATCTGTTAAGACCAATGTCTATTATAAATCGTAATGTATTATATACCTGTGTTCAGAATTCAAGATCAAAAAGGTAAACAAAGAAATGTCAAAATATGTCAGTGTCAAAGTGAAATGTCAGAGGTGCTGCACATATTCTCACCCGAAATATTCCAAAAAAATCAGTAGTTCTTTATATACATCTGTAGGTATATCCCGTATAGATAAGTCTGATGTAAAAAGAAACACACACGGAGAACCACATTGAGTTAGAGGTTTGAAATGAAGCGCGAATAATAAAACGGTGGTGATTGCACGAAATGCTTTGAACCTCTGCAGTGTTCCCAGTCTAAAAAAATTAACTCCACAGAAAAAATCTTTCATGTAAAACTAAAGGCTTTAAAATAATTTATTAATTCAATTGTATCATATTATTCTTTAAAAATAAGTAAAACTATGTTCTGTCATCAAATTTTGGATTGCACAATTTTTTATCATTTTTTTTGTGCTGTTATCCCCTTTGTTTACCTTTTTGATCTCGGACTCTGAACACAACTATAGTTGAACTACTATATTGCAGGGTACACTAAGTACTCCTATCTATATTATATATATTCACCTGTCTGCATTATTATTATTATTGTATTATGCTGTGATTTGTCTTCTACTACATACCAGAATTGGTATTTAAAGCATTTTGTTTATTTCTTTTGAATTTGTGATTTATAATGTGATTTAATTTTATTGTGTAAACGAGTATGAAGTCATGTTAACATGTATCACAGTCGTATATTCCCGTTTATCATGAAAAATAAATGGTGTGTGCAAAATAAAATTGTTTTCCTATTCCAATATTTTATTTTATAAACATAAATTAGCACATTAAAAACTATTTCTTAAACATAATCACACAAAACTTCTATTGAAAATTTAATAATAGCATTAGAACTAAAAATCATAATGTAACTAAAAATAAAGTGGCTATTTACCTACCTCATACTTTAACTACTTACTGAAATAGGTTAGTTGCCTGCTATTAAAAAACAATAACAAGATATATTATTTTCATAAAGTAGGTTAAAAATGAATGCAACAATTGAAAAAAAGATCCTGTGGAGTGAGCTTCTGAATCTGAATTCATTGATTAATGCTTAAATACCTACATCTAAATGTAGCATCATTGTTGGTCACAAAATACATCCATTTGAGGCATTCTCGCATTGAAGAATGGTGTTGAACAACTGATGATACAAACTCATATACACATATGCCCTAATATTTCTTGATGGTCTTTCGTATGAGAGCCATACGTTGTCGGTGTGCCTCTGTTACTGCTGCACGCTTGTATGGCCGAAGCTCATCATTACCAAAGCCTGGGATCCACATGTTCCATTGTCGTTCTGGAAAGAAAAATAGATTATAATAAGCATCAAATATCTTCTATCTGAAACCCGGAATGGGTTTATAGTGATGAAATCAAGTTTGGCATCAAATAAGACAATGAAATGAAGCTAATAGATTTGGTCAGTTTGAATGATGATGAATCATTAACAAATATATTTTTATTTGATTCTGTGTGTATTAAATCTCACCTAGATGCAGCTGCACATCTTTAAGCTCCACATTAGAAGCGTGCCTGTGCTTCGCCAGAGAGCATGCAGTGTTTAGCG
This sequence comes from Ennomos quercinarius, assembly GCA_910589525.2. NCBI lineage: Eukaryota > Metazoa > Arthropoda > Insecta > Lepidoptera > Geometridae > Ennomos > Ennomos quercinarius. Next base: position 10,155,230 of record OU342507.1, on the reverse strand, counting down.
ATGTGTCAATAAAGTCATCTGCAAGTTGCAGCAACATTTCTTCAACTTCTTCGTCAAGTTGCACTGTGGGGTCTACCTCTCTTACTAGCTCTTGGAGACGTGGCCGACTAAGGACCTGTACAATGGATATTTGATATTAAAGACATGCCTATTGGAGATAAAGACAAAATACGAGATAGAAATAGCTCAGACTGCTTACCTAAATTATAACCATGCATAACATAAATACCAACCTTCTTGGTCTGTGCATGCCTACAACGGTACGTATACACAGAGAGATAACCTTGGGCTACTGAACTAGCCCGACTTCTTCATCTACGTAACTTACTTGTGAACTCTGATCTCCACCTGCTCCACCACCCTTAACAGTCTGCGACTGTGTCCCCATAGGGCTGTGTTGTGACGGGGAGCCCTGTATAGATCCCGACTGCAGCTGCGGACTTTGAAGCGGGTTGTTTACGTATTGAATAGCTCCTTGGTTGATCTGGCCTATCGTCGGCATGTTAGGAACTTGGCCGACAGAATTGCTAGACATTTAATGCTACAGAAAAAGGGATTTTAAAGGTTTTGTCGAAAAATCAACGAAAAATATGGACATTGGACACTGATCGTTGCAATTTTTGCAAAACTTGCGTAGTAAAGTAAATTATATACTCTTTGTGCAAAACTGCAAAACAAAAGCGTCCCAAGACCCAAGAGTATCACATTGTTTTTTTCCCTAATCTGTAAAGAGAGAGTATATAAACTAGCGATGGGCAATGAGGCATTTTAATAAAAAAAAGAAATTGTCTTTTACTCACTACCCAAAACGAATGCAAAATAACCAAATGCGGTTTGTTATCTCAAATGTCAAAAAACAATAGAGACGTTTTATTCAAAAAAAGAAATTGTATTTTATAGATGACCCAATAGATGGCGCTAGTGGTGGTTTTACCAAAATCTGTCACTGTTTCAAGCATAGACCACAGGTTATAGGAAATGTGTCACGGTACTGACTGACAACTCTAAACTCGTTCATTTTTTTATTTCCATTGTGCGATAGCTCGGCTTTATTTTGGATTATAATATTAACGTTTATCTATCTCGCAGTTCTACTGCCCCCTGAGCACGGACAGATTAGCAGAGCTGCTGCAGCGCGTCTGCCGCTCAAGTGATGTCAATGTTCGTACAATTTTGACATCACTTGAGCGGCAGACGCACTGCAGCAGCGCTGCTAATCTGTCCGTGCTCGACCCCCAGTACTTCAATTTACTTAAGAAGAATGCACCACAGACTACTTAGGAGATAGATAATACAGACAATGTACTCGTGGTCCACTCAACTGAATTTGACATTTTCTTTGTAGAAAGTCTAAGCGTTTTCTTATGTTTAAACTACTCTGTGGTTTGAAAGGTTTAAACTATGTACTTCCTGCGCCATCTAGTAACAGAAGCGTAACTAGTTTTTTTAAAAAAATAAAACGCCTCTTTAATAAATAGCATGAGACGTTTTATAAAAAAAAAATAGTTCCGCCCTTGCTATTAAATGGCGATATTATGCTCAAATGCGTTGTTGATATATCGATCATTACAATAATCAATCCGGTACATTACTAGTTCATTATTTCTTTAATCTGTGGCGGAATTATAAAAGCGACCACAGATAACACATAAAACAATAGTCTATGCCCCGACGAATAAAACTACTTCGGCTTAATGGCATTTTATGTTGCTTCCAAAACTCTATATAGAAGTTTCAAGTTGGTACCACTTTACCCAGAGCATGTCTTAGACTGGACTATGAGTACAGGGTTTCAAAAAGGTGGCAAAGGTCCACCCACACATCTCTATCTTACAGACTACTATACGCTACTATCTATACCTTATCAAATTTAAAAAGTCCACTATGAAGTTGACATGATTAGTGATTGACACTGTCAGATTAACTGGTCTAGAGATGTGAACTAAATAATCGATATCGGATAAACCCGATTTTAAAGAGTAAATAATACTGATTCTACATATTTATTCAATAATCGTTTAGTTTTTTCATATGATATGATCTCAGTAAGAGAACTAATGATTGTTGCGAATAAGAGTGTTGCGAAAATAAAGGCTTTCACTTTCACGCGATAGCTTTCTGCGCCCATCGATGCTGCGATGCATCGCTGTACGCGGCCACATGAGCGTTCAACAGCGAAGATTCGCTGTTGCTCCGCATGTCTGGCCGCGCCATAACACTATTACGCTACTATACGCTATTGGAATATCAACCTTATTTTATTTAGACAAAGCTGAAAATAGTATGCAACATTAAAATCTTACCTATTTTAATGTTTTATATTATTTTCAGTTTTGTCTAAATGAATTTGATAATTTGGAGGTTGATATTCCAATAGCACTTCAAAAGTTTACTAGGTGGTAGGACTTTTCTGCAAAGTTCGTCTAGGTAGGTACCACCGCTTTGCCAGTTATTCTGCCGCCAAGCAGTAGTGTGCAAGCACTACTGTGTTCCGGTTTGAAGGGCATTGTAGCTAGTGAAATTACTGGGCAAATGAGACTTTATGATCTGATCACTCAGTCTTGTAATCTGATTACTGGACTGGGTGATGTCTCAGGATGATGTGCGCAGTGCAGTGTCACGCGAAACTTTATTGTTTTAAAGTTCCGGGTGACACTGCAACTGTTATGGGCGGCCGTGTCACTTAACATCAGGTGAACGACTAGCTCGTCACGTCATTTAATTACATAAAAAAAAAAAAAAAAAAAAAAAAAACACCAAGAGGCCTTTTTGAATACAAAAGATAACACGGTCACACTATTCCTATACTTGACGTCAATGGCTTGCATTTCAGCGAGGACAGCTAGACAAAGTGACCGAGTTGTACTATTTATTTCTTACATGTTTGCATACCTATTCATAACTATTTTGTTTAATAAATGAAGGTAAAAATATCTGAGCTATTGTGGTGAACTTTTGATGGATTATTATGATCTGGTTTATGGAATGAGATAAAATTTGTCTCATCATATCAAATTTTTGAGGGAGGTGATGACTTGCCACACTATAAATGGGGCACCCGTAGGGGCTACTGGCTACCGAGGAAGCAACATCGGTGTGGGGCGGCTTAGGGTGTGGAAAGGTGTGCTGCACTTTCATTGAACGCTACTCGCGGCGTTATGCCCTTTAACATTTCCACCCTGGAGCTTTAGGATTGTATACTATATAATTATTATAATTAAAATCACCCTTTCAAAGTAGATAATTAGCGAACTGCACAAGATTATATCACTGAATTATGCTCGCCCAAAGATTTGATTCGATTAATTACCTTATACGAAAATTTCACCGATTAATCGAATGTGTAATAGTCGCATCACTATTGTTAGAATAAAAGTGCTGCCAGTTCCTAAAGATTTTTTTCCCTAGATAACTTAAATCCCCTAAAAACCCCTAAGGTTTTTTTGTATTCCTAGCATATTCATTGTATGTTGCAGGTATATAAGTATTTGAAGCTCATAAAATAAAGCAATAATTATACAATGTTTCTTAATAATATCTAAAACGCAATAGTCGTGACACGGCGACCTCAAATCCTTATGCTATAGGAACATTTGTAACATGAAATAAAAATGAAAGATTTTCTCTATATGGTTATAGTTTTTATATTCTTTACGTTACTTCCTCATTTATAAACTGATTTGAGAAATACATAAATTGTTAAATTAGTACCTTTATCTTTTCTTATTCTTGAATGCGTACTGCTTCATGCGTCATCATTAAAACATGTTAACACTTATAGTTATATATTCATGTAAAAAACAATTCGTTGACCACAGCATGAACAACAGATGTATATTAGGTGATATACATCGGTTGCATCGCCTGATCGCACGGATAATTTTTAATAAATAGACTTTTTTCCTTCTCATGAGATGAATAATCTTAAAGTGCGAAGATTTCTGCAGCAAAAAAACGTTAAGCAATCTTGCCATCAATTTATTATTATTATTTTTAATCCCCTAAGAACCCCCATTCCTCTTTTACCTCAAAATTTAGGGAAAAAATCTCTAGCTTGGTATCCCTCGAAATGTCATACTGTACCTATTAAATTTGTGTAAGTATAGTTAGTGCAGGTCCACAACACAATAATTTGTATGAATACATGCTTCTTACATGGCATTATTGAAGCTTTTAGTCCATTCTATAATATTTGCATCCATAATTTTTAACAAATAAAACACAATTTTTGTATACTTATATTTATTTCAATCGACCATTTCATCATCTATTAGAGATGATGAATCTGAAAAGTCGTCGTCTTCGATGAATTGGTCAGAGTTAATCTTGTTGTGCGCCATGTCTGAGAGAAATTTTTGTATAGCTTGTTTGATGTCCCAGTTGTGCAGGCCAAGCCGTCTGAAACAAAAGTAAACCTATGTTATAACTTGCACCAGTAAAGCAACAATCTGAAAAATTCATCACAGTTTTTTCGATAGTACATTACTCTATTATAAAGTCATCATCCTCTTTGCCTTTTCCCATTTGTTATTGGGGTAGGTAACAGGGATGGTTAGATCAGGTGTCAGATTCTATCAGGCGTCTGACTACCCGTAACGATTGCCATAGATGTTCTTATGACAACCGGGACCGACGGCGTAACGTGCTCTCCGAGGCACGGAGCGATGGCATCACAAACTGCACATAACTTACTAGATAAGTCATTGGTGCAGGGCCGAGGATCGAACCCGGTGCCGTAAGATTGCGAAGCGCACATGCTACCGCTCGGCCACCATCGCTGAATTATCAAGTACTTATCGAAAAATATTTATATGAAATCCACTACTGGGCCCCCAGTGGCCCAATATGTAACTAAGAATTTCATACAACATTTTACGATATATTAAAATAAACTCATATGGGTTCTAGCCATTAGTCCTTAAACCTACATAGTCCTTGAGCATACATACTCTGCAAAGAGTGTTAATCAGCATTTGACTTAATAATTAATCTCTTGCATTTAAAACTCGTTACAACGAAGCATAACTGTTTGAGGTAGACACAGCACCTCAGAGAAACTATTGCCCCAATTTGAAATCACTCCACTTAGATTTAACACACAGATTTAGAAATAATACTTATAATACATTAGGTAAGTCAAACAAAAATTAAAAGCCCATTTTTATAAAACACTCAATAACTTTTTAAATTTATTTTTTTGTGTGAAGCGAAAAATTCGAAAATTAATGTTAGATAAACCCATTTTTACAAAACAGTAAAATAAAAATGTTCTTTTTAATCAAGCGAAAAATCAATGAACTTAAAAATGATTTTTGTATATTTCATGTAAAGTCAAGTTTTAGTCACAGTCGGCGTAGTCATAGCCCAGTCTAAGTCAGGTAGTCATAGCCCAGTCTAAGTCATGCCCTAGTAATGTGGTGGCAACTTTACTAGAAGCTTATATGGAACTTTGGAAGCAACACAAAAAACCACGTTTCACCACATTATTTCACTTCCCCATACGCTCGTAATTCAGCACATAATGCGTAAAACGCCACCAGTTTTAAATGTAAAATAATACAATGCAACGACGTGAACTTTCTGCGTTCCCGCCAAAACCGCATTTTTTTTTTTAAATTCGAGGTAAAAGTTGTTAAAACTATGTGTGCCGTTATTTTGTATAACGGTTTGTATCAGGTACTCACGGCTCTGCGGCTTCCTTCCTCAGTTGAGTGAGGTGGCTGAATATCTTCACGAGAGTCTCTGCGTCGTCGCGGTCCGGGTTTATTAGCTCGAGTAGATTCATGTTCCTTATCGGGTGCTGGAAATGTTAAAAAATTCATTGTATTCCTTAGTTGAAAAATTATTTTTTTTACTGAATGGTAGGGCTTTTCTGCAAAGTTCATCTAGGTAGGTACCACCGCTTTGCCAGTTATTCTACCACCAAGCAGTAGTGTGCAAACACTACTGTGTTCCGGTTTGAAGGGCATTGTAACTAGTGAAATTACTGGGAAGAACTGATCTCACAGTCTAAAAATCTATTTTAGAAAAGAAACAAGGAATGGGCAGCAGCATCCTTCTCGGTCTGCACCAATCCGCCTGCCAAGAGTGGTGATTATGGAAAATCCCCCGCTATGATAGCGTCCAGTGGCGTTTTATGGGGGAAGCCTTTGTTCAGCAGTGGACGTCTTCCGGCTGATGAAGCGCGATGGATTATCACAGAATATAAATGATATGGTATTATGCAGTATGCACAATGTAGGTGCATATTGGACCGCTACAATAGTTACTGTAGAGCTCTTGTCTTTTTCGTCCACATTGGTTTTGCAATAGAAACGAAAAAGACAAAAAATAGGCTCCACATAAAGATTATATTACCTTGTAGCTATTACTGTTCTGTATCTATTCAGTGGTTCTGTTCAGGCGTAGGGACCTTTATGTAAAACATTTCGTTCTAAATATAGTTGTCACATGTCTTTCACATTGGTTTTGAAATAATAAATAATGACAATAATAAATGTGTGGACCATTTCACACAGCGTCATCTAGCCCCAAACTAAGCATAGCTTGTACTATGGGAACCAGATAACTGATAGAATACTGGATACTTTTTGTTTGTAAATACATACATAGAATAGAACAAACACCTATGTTCATCACACAAATGTTTGTCCTGGGTTGGAGTCGAACCCACAACCTACAGATCAGAAGGCAGGGCTACTACCAACTGAGCTATCAGGCCAGTCAAGTGGAAACGAATAGGATAAAAATAGGTCATCCCTTCATGGTCGAAATACCACCCATTCGTACCAAGCGGTTTGATTCTTCGTTCTAATTAGTACTGCTAAGGAATAGAATGCCCAGCCAGCGTCTCCGTTTCCGGCAAAATATGACTCGCGGGCGGTTTACCTAACTCGCAACAGGTTTGCAACAGGCGTAAATTGCGCGATGATTGCTGTCATACATCATTAGTGGTGTCGAGAATGTATGCTTCGCTACTGCTGTCGCTTTGCTACTGCTGTTGCAAATTTTACGTAATTACCCCATCGGGCGTGTTCAAGAGTTACTTCCCATCAGGTGAGAGCGTGGTCAAATGCTAGATAAGTCCGAACTAAAAAAAAAGGTTCCATTTAAAAATGATATTTACCTTGAAGCTGTTTTTCTTCTGTTCAGGCGTAGGGACCTCTATGTGGAACATTTCATTCCGGATATTGTACACAAAGTTAATGTTAACTTTGGTAACGCTGAAGATGAACGTCCTCCGGAACCGGAATATGTTATTGGCGTTATTGTCCGCTACATCAAGGTCTTTGAACAGTCCATCTACTACAAGGAACAAGCACTTTTTCTGAAAAATTACATACTTTGTTAATGTAACCACAGCGCAAGTTGCCCGTTTCCTAAACGTGTCTTAACCATAACTTAACAACTTCCTTAGCTGTCCTGATTCGTCCTCAACGTATCTTTTATTCAACGGCCAGACTTTGCCCTCTGACTGTACTTTGCCCAACAATGATCTGTACTAAAACACTTCAAGGGCCGGACTTTCCCCGCTGACCATACTTTGCCCACCAATGATCTATACTAAAACACTTCAAGGGCCGGACTTTGCCCACCAATTATCTATGCTAAAACACTTCAAAGGCCGGACTTTGCCTGCTGACCGTACTTTGCCCATCAATGATCTATACTAAAACACTTCAAGGGCCGGACTTTGCCCGTTGACCGTACTTTGCCCACCAATGATCTAAGCTAAACACTTCAAGGGCCGGACTTTGCCCGCTGACCGTACTTTGCTCACCAATAATCTATACTAAAACACTTCAAGGGCCGGACTTGCCCGCTAGGCGTAATTTGCCCCCCACTGATCAACACTTACATCATGTCGCAGCACATCAACAGTAAACGTGGACGGGTCGTGCATAGTCTTCGGCAAATTGGACAAAACTGTCAGCACGTTGTTTATTCCTTTGTATATCTTATTGCCACCGGTGAATGGCGGTCTTTGGTTTAACTTCAAGAAGTTTCTGCTGTGGTTAACGAATACTAGTGATGATGCCACTTCTGTATCTGAAAATGCAAATGTTTATATTATCCCTACTAATTCTAAAACTGCAAAATTTTCTATCTGTTTGTTAATAAAAAAATTTAGTATTTAAAATTTTTAGGGTAAAGCGAGGCTTAATGAAGATTTTAGCTAGAAGTTAGATCAAAGCCGTAAAAAAGAGATTTCCAAAATCTTTTTTTATGGCAGTCATTGGGACAAATTAGGCTTCAGACTCATTTAGCCTCACTTTGTTTTTACCAATAACTTGAGAAAGGCTAAATATAAATATCTGGTATTCTCTCTCTCGCTCTCTCTCTCTCTCTCTCTCTCTCTCTATCTATAGAGGCTAATAATCTCGAAATGGTTTTCAGTGACGAAGCGTGCAAATCCAATCAGTGTAACTATTTGTAGCAAATTTCTGCCATTTTGGCAGATTTGACCCTTACGCTTACACTGTGCTAGATAGTGTAAACGATTTAAAAGATATGGTAGATTTTGGCAGATTTTAATATTTTGAAATAAAAAACGGAAAAGGACAGGGGGTTGCAACCATACTAAGTGTCTGACAATTAAAAATATAGTGATTTCAAATATTATTCCAAATAAAATATATCAATACTGAACTATATACTTTAAAAACCGCTGTGTAGAAAATACATACTTGTTAATCCACAAGTAAAGCTAATAGTGGCATTATGATCGTAGAATCCTTCGACGTTCTTCCTCCTAGGGAAACAGTCATAGTGTGAAAAGTATAGTGTCAAAAATTTTTCGACCACCATTTTTGTGGCCCTTGTGGGGTCACTTAAGAAATTACGGTTGAAAGGAAACCCTAGACCAAACTCGTTGAGTGTCACACCATCCTGAAAATGGGTTTAAAAACTGTAAGTCTGTTTAATATTTGTCAGGCAGGTACGAGAGCTTTCACAAAAAAAAACAGTTTTAATAACTAAATTAATATTTGCCTGTGCTGTGCTACTAGTACAGTATTAATTAATCTGTGCCTATGCTATGCGATATCGAGATGAATATCTACGATAACGATCGCGCAGAAACTCTCGTCATACTAAACTTGGTAAATTTTAAAAGGAAGCGGAGTGACCCAGGGGACAATGGGAAACTGAGTTTGTCCCCTGGGTAACTAATATGATTTTTTTTTTTTACAAAGTTCATTTCGCGCGGTTTCGTTTTCATTTTAAAGGGAATAGATTTTTGCAGACTTCTTATGTAAGACAAAGAATTCGCGTGGTTTCGAAGTGAGGAATCGTAAAGTGGTCCTACAGAATAAAAGCCCAGGATCACACGGCAAGCCATTCCATACATATATCAGTTCAATACCGTACCAGTTCCGTAAGCCTTGGGAACTTAATAGTGATGTGCTTGACATACATCGAAGGTTCATTATCCTCACAAAGTGGGTTGCCTTCCACCCAAAGTTTCTCAATCTTACTGCTTACTCGTATCAAGTCTGATATTGAATTTATCTGGAAGAAATAGGGGACAAGCTTAGAGAAACTATTAGCACATTTTAACTTACGCGACTTATATACTGTAAAAAAAAAAGTCAAGAACATGGAAAAGCTTCGGTGAGAACACTTCTATGTTTGGCAGTGCCAAAATCCCGATTATTTTAACCTTACGTTCCGAAATGTGGCACATGTACCGGGCAACACTATTTGGCACATTAAGGTTAGGTAATCAGATATAAAAAGTTTACTTATTTTGATAAAATTTGTGTGATAAGAATAGACCACGTTTTATTTAGGTGTTTTTAATAAATAAATATTTTAGCGACCAGCCGGATTAGAACCCGCGTCTCCCAACTCACTGGATTAGACGCTATCCAACGGAGCTATGGTTACTGACCAAGAAAACTGCGACTGTGTTTTTAGACATGCAACTTGAAATGAAATGATTTATTCCGTTCTAGATGATTTTTGCTTAATTACGTTATGCGTACATAATAATTATTGTCAATAACTTGCCTTGTTATAGCTCAAGTTTATTTCAGTCAAATCTCCTTTTATAAAAAAATTCAATATATCCAGGGGTGGTGTACTGAAAAATCAAAATTACTAGGTATCATTATTCGTTAGACTTATACATCTACCTAGTATTGTTTTTTTTTTTTTTTAATCATAATAAAAGGGCTTTGTCGCTGATGCGATTATGCCGCCCTGGTCAGGTAAAACAAAAAATAATATTCTAATTTCTGATAAACACATAAAATAACTAATCTCTAACCGTAAGTCTGTACAATATTCTGGCATCATGCGAAAGTGGATCAGCCAATATGCGGTTACAACTGCTCACTTCACTCAAATCAACACCAACCTAGTATTGTTTTTAAACTTTATTAGCCGCTTCGTGACAAAAGTTGTGTTTCTTATGTCCTTTCATACAGTTCAAACTATCTCCATACCAAATTACATCAAAATCGGCGCAGACGTTTAGTTGAAATGTGGTCAAACGCAAGCCAATCTAGTATAAAAAAAAGTTGTTAAACTGTAGCAAACAGACAGAGAAAACAAAATTTAAAGCAACTTTTATTATTTGAAGTGTGATTGTATGTCTCTAAAATTCAAAACGAAACTTACATTAGATTGTTGTAGCTCAAATTCAATGACTTTGTATCCCTTCCTATTCGTATCATAAGTAGTTTAAAATTCGCCAAAAGTGACACCTTGTAAAAGAAAATATTTTTGTCTTTAAACTCTGCAACAAAAAGAAGGTTCTTAAATAGATTGGTTCAATCAATAGGCACCTACAAGTTGTGAGATAGATTGGTTCAATAAGCGTAGTTTTATTGACAAATTGATTCAATAGACCATAATAAATTCATGGATAGATTGGTTCAATAGATACACATTCATGGGTAAACAGTTAAAATAGATGCAACTTGCAAGTTCATTGATAGATTGGTTCAATATGAGCAAGTCCTTGGATAGATTGGTTCTATGGGTGCAAGTTCATGGATAGATTAGATTGGTTCAATAGGTGCAACTTCATGGAAAAATTGGTTCAATAAGTTCATAGATAAAAACGTCCATAATACACTTAAAACCCTTGGCTACTTGAAGCAAGGTAATAAATTAGTAAGAATATACATTCTTCCAAATCTTAACATACCTTGGTCACTGCAGAAATTAGACAGATCCAATAATTTTTTCTCACTGAAACGTCTACTAACAACACTGGAGACTACATCATCAAGAGTTATGCAATTATCAAAAAAATCCACTGATGTTTTATCATTGAATAAAACGTCTATGTTAAACATGTTCCGTTGGTAGGCAAACATGAAGTCCAAACGCATGAAACGTAGTATCAGGCTCAGGCTACTTGTGTAGAATGTGGTGATATCCCCTTGACTTGTGACAGCAACTGGTAGCAGTGTTGAAGAAAAATACTCAGCTATGGTATCAAATAAGGTTTCATTTTCATGATTCCAATTGTGTATCTGCAATAAAGTTACATACATCATTAGTACGCTCAAAGTCGCGCAGCGAGCTATGGAGAGGGCTATGCTCGGTGTTTCCCTGCGAGATAAGCTCTGGAATGAGGAGATCCGCAGGAGAACTTTTAGGCCACCTATTCAGGTGACCTGGGGTTAAGTTTTCTCTGCTTGAGGAGTGTGGATGAGTAATATAAACCACGGCACACGATATAGGTTGAGTATATTGAAAATGCCCTTACAATAAATTAATAATTACACAACAATCAGAACAGTTAGTGCGCGGTGAAAGTAATGGGCGAGCGATACGTGATTCACGTTTGACGTCTGGGAACACTGGCGGGCGCGGCAGGCGACCGCCTGCTATATGCGACTGCGCTGGGCGCGGGAAGACCGGTGTGAACCGGATAGTAGGTGTCGCGCTCCTCGCTGCATGTGCATACAGTACTTGTCTCGAGTGTTTCCAATGCACGATAAATATTATTTAAGTAGGTAAGTATTATTTATTATGTTTGTGTATTTAATTATTATAATGAAAGTGAAAATGTTTATTTATTGTTATATAAAAAGATCTGTATGAAACGTATTTATTATAGGTAGATATAATATTAAGTATGTAAGTATTTGTGATGTAGACTTGTACGTATTTATATATTTGTAAATGTAAATATAATTTAGTTATGTAAGTAGCCTACAAACTAAAGTGACCGATATAGCTCTTAGAATTAGCAAGTTGAAATGGCAATGGGTGGGCCACATCGCTCGTAGAACTGACAACCGATGGGGAAGAAAGGTTCTCGAGTGGCGACCACGAACTGGAAGACGCAGCGTAGGCCGGCCCCCCACTCGGTGGACCGACGACCTAGTGTAAGCCGCAGGGAGCGATGGATGCAGGAGGCGAGCAGCCGCTCAAGGTGGCGCGCTCTGGGGGAGGCCGATGTTCAGCAGTGGACGTCTTCAGGCTGATGATGCTGATGATGATGCCCTACATACATGAATAAATACATAGAAACAGCAACAGAGAGTATTAACATAAAGTAGGGGTTGTCATGGTTTGAATTGTATTACCAAATGAACAATAAGTTATTAATATTCACACTTTGGTGTGGTGGTTGACCTGGAAGTTGTGGGTATGAATCCCACAGCAGTAGGGTTAGCACGGCCGGTAGACAAAACTGTCTTTCCCCTGTTTTACTCCAAGCAAGTATGAAGAAAGTGACGTAAAACGGGGAAAGACAATTTTGTCTACCGGCCGTGCTAACCCAGCAGGAGAAGTATTTATTCACAGCAAAAAAAATGCAAATACTTGTTCTGTCACTGATTGTTGTGGGAACATGGTTCTTGTGGTTCCTGGGTCCCTAGATACAGGGAATTCTAGTTAGGGTCTAGGATCTATGTATGTGATAGTTGGCCATTATTTAATTATTTGATAAATGTAAAAGTTATTCGATGCAAAATTATGAAAAAAGGAAACAGTGCCGCTGCTGAATGAATGTGTTTGAGAGCACAATAACGTAACATTGTCCAAAACTGAATAAAAACCGTAAATTCTGATCACACAATTTGCTAGTTCCTTGGCTTATCATTGGTCCACCTAGTGAAAGGCAGGCCTACCCTGCATCTTCTGGTTCGTGGTTTCCACTAGATTTGCGAACCTTTCTTCCCCATTGGTTGGCATTTCTATGAGCGATGTGGCCTGCCCATTGCCGTTTCAACTTGCTAATTCTAAGAGCTATATCAGGCACTTTAGTTCTCTTGCAGATCTCCTCCTCATTTCAGATCTTATTTTGCATGGAAACACCGAGTGTAGCTCTCTCCATAGCTTGTTACGCACCTTATTGTTGTTGTTGTGCTTGCCACACTCATTAGGTACTGATTATTAATCCCATAACTTTCAACTAATTTGATACCGGTTTTCAAGGTTTCTCCTAGCATAGTTATTGAAGTAAAAGCATCATTAACCTTACTGAATCAGGTTTTATTGTAGGTAAGTATACTACAAGTTTTACGCATGTGAAGAAATCTAAGCCCCATCAGATAGTTTACCCACCTCTGCTATAGGTATAGATAGGTGGTGGTTTAAAATTCAGTTTCAACAATGTTATTGAAGCTGTGCAACTAATTATCTCAGGGGCCAGATGTTAGAGAAATAAACCATTCCCTAGATTTAATGTAATGGAATAATAGGCTTGTGTTGTGCTATTTTTTTATTGCACAAAAAATAAAGTTGTGCTATGGAGAGAGCTATGCTCGGAGTTACTTGCGAGACAAGATCTGAAATGAGCAGATCCGCAAGAACTAAACACTGATATAGCTTTGCGAATTAGCAAGAAGTAGTAGTGGGAACTGACAACCGCCTTCTCGAGTGGCGACCACGGACTGGAAGACGCAGCCGTAGACTGGCCCTGTGGTGATATCACAACCTCCTCAGATTATGGACATCGAGTAAAAAGAAGAGATTCGATTGTCATGTCAGGGTTGATTGTGTCAATATATTTATAATGTTTAATTTTGCTGAATAAAGCCTAAATACTACAATTACGGGCTTATCATTCACTACAGGCCCCCACTAGGCGGACCGACGACCTGGTCAGAACCGCGGGGAGCCGATGGATGCAGGAGGCAAGCAGCCGCTCAATGTCTTTGGGGGAGGTCGTCGTGGAGGTTGACGTCTTCAGGCTGATGATGATGATGACACGTTACCTACTTATTGAGCCGTGTTTGTGTAAAAGTAGATAATATACAATTAATACAAACCATAATCTTATGGAAACAGTAATTCGCGGCTCCATCTTCAGCGGCTAAAGTATTTTCAACAAATTCGACGAACGTCGTGGTCGTGGTCGAGCGATTAAGTAAAAACCTTTTGTAGTTATCTATTGGATGTTTTTTCACATTCATGGCTACAATGCAATATTATTTATAATATAATAATAATAATGATTTATTATGATTTCATTTGAATGATGCGTAGCGTTATTTTTTTTCAGAGATCACGTTTTTTTTGGCAATTGCACAGACTACTATATGCTAACGCTTGACAATTGTTTTGTTTACCACATTTTTGCCAGCGTCAAGCGTCATGTCAACAGAGTGTACATAATACCTGCGTTCGGATAGCCTACTGAACACTTTTTATACACAAGTCACACCACAAGTCCTTAAATCACTGACCTCTATAATACAAGTACGCTGGACTAAATATTCTCTAGGAAATGACAGTTCTTTTTTGTGCCGATTCAAAGCGCCCCTCTTGAGGGTCTTGGGTACTAAAATTGACATTTTTCAAAGTGGCTGTTGGTAAGTTTGCTGCGTCTCTGATCAAAAATCGTAAAATAAGATGATAAAAGGCTACTCTTTGTGTTTGGTGTTTGATTACGGTACATGTTTGTGATGAATTTATGCGTATTTTGTACAAATCGCTACCGAAAAGCAGCGGAATAACTGCCACAAGTAAGTGAACCTCACGATAAAAAAATGCTACATTATCTTACGTGGTGCCTGTAGTAAATCAAAAGCCCTGTTTATAGAATCAAGGGTTTATTCCACATGACTTGACATCTATTGTCAAGTATAAAGATAGACTATACAGCTTAACCTAAGGAGGTACACTATGATACGAAATAGGTATACATCATTCTTCCCCTCTTATGTTTCATAGTCCAGAAGATAACTCGGCGCATGCCGGTTTCTTTCCGATCGCCGAGGAGGATCTGGCCGTGGCGAATCCATCAGCGGCGAATCCTCTGTATCATAAAATTCTTCAATATCAGAGACTTCTGCGCCTTCTCCTCTAGGCGCTAAGTGTCTGTTGGAGACCATAATTTCTCGTCCATTTGTGAACCGCACTCTACTGCTCATTGGAGAGGGTTCAATCATTTCAACTTCCTCTACAAGTGGATCATACTTGTTACGGACGTGTTTCTTTATTAGGACTTTGTCATCATTGAACCAGGATGGCAGTGATTGTCCGGAGGATGAACGTCTTGGGTGAACAAACATTCGTTCGTGTGGAGTCATATTAGTTGCAGTGCAAAGCAGAGATCGAATACTATGTAGGGCTTGCGTTAGTACATTTTCCCACATCTCTATAGGCATATTCTTAGTTTTCAAAGCAAGACGTATCGTTTGCCATAATGTACCATTCAAGCGCTCTACTTGGCCGTTACATTGCGGATTATATGGAGCAGAACGACTGGTCGCAATTCCCTTTGAATTCAAGAAATCTTTTAGCTCTCTAGACATAAATGCTGCTCCCTGATCTGTATGTATCATACACGGCATGCCGAACATTGAGAATAGATCCGTTAAACTTTTGATAATACTGTCCGAACTGGTATCTTTACATGGGTATGCAAATGGGAATCTGGAGTACTCGTCGATGATGGTTAATATAAATTTGTTTGCGGTGGAAGAAGGTATAGGCCCTTTGAAATCCAAGGACAATCGCTCGAAAGGGTTCGTTGCTTTTATTAGATTACCAGATATGTTTCTGTTAAATCTCGGCTTTTCCTCCGCACATACTCTGCAAGACATCACCGTACGCTTTACCTCTTCATTAGAATATGGGAGATTCTTGCATCTTACCCAATGTATAAGTCGTGTAATTCCGGGATGACATAAAGATTCATGTAGTGTCATCAAATTATTACCATTCATACTCGCACATGTTGCTTGAGTTCGCGACAAAGCATCCGCCACAATATTTTCCTTCCCACTCCTATATTTAATGTCAAATGTATAGTTAGCAAGTTCCATTCGCCATCTTTGAATTTTTTCATTTTTTATTCTGCTAGCATGTCCTTTCATCATGAACGCTACAGATTTTTGATCCGTTATCAGATAAAATTGGCGTCCAAGTAAGAAGTGCCTCCATTTTTTAATGCTCTCGATGATAGCACACGCTTCTTTTTCAATTGATGGATACTTTCTTTCGCTTTCATTGAGAGTCCGTGAGAAAAATGCAATAGGTCTACCATTTTGTGTTAAAGATGCTGCTATAGAGTGTTGTGATGCGTCTGTTTCAACTGTGAATGGTTCTTTAGGGTCAATTGAAGAAAGTGAAGCTTTTGATATTACTTGTTTAATACTTTGGAATGCAGCTATCTGGTTATCATTTAGTGGATACTCTTCTACATCGATAAGTGGCCGCAGCTTATTTGAAAAGTCAGGTACCCATTTCGAATAATGTGCGAAAAGACCAATGGTGCGTCTGAGTGAAGCTGAATCTTGGGGTACCGGCATTTCTAAAAGAGGCGCTAATCGGTCTTTGTCTGGTTTCACCTCTCCATCGTGAATATTATAACCTAGTATGTTCAAATTCTTTACTGAAAATTCACTTTTTTTCTTTGTTTATGGTAAGATTATATTCTTTGGCTACCTCCATGAATTTTTCCAATTTCTGATCATGGTCGTTCTGGTCTAGTCCGCAAACAGTAATGTCATCTAAATACGAATATATGCCTTCAAGATTCGACCCTCGTAAGATTGAGTCAATAGTCCTTTGAAAACAAGCAACTCCATTGGTTACCCCGAAAGGGATACGACAAAATTCGTATAAATTTCCTGCTGCTTCAAATGCTGTCATGGGTTTATTCATTGAAAGTATCGGTATTTGATGGTAAGCAGATTTCAGATCAATTTTACTAAATACTCTGAACTTGGATACCTTCGAAATCAACTCTTCAATGTTTGGCAGAGGATAGGCATCTAGGTAAGTAAATTTGTTGATAGTTCTCGAGTAATCAATGCACATCCGTTTCTTGTGGTTGGTGCCAGACGTGACAAGTACTTGAGCACGCCATGGCGACGTACTTTCTTGTATTATTCCATCCGAAAGCAATTTCTTAATTTCATTTTCGATAAATGTTTGATCATCTGGTGTGTGTCTGCGTGACTTAATTGCAATGGGTCTACATTCAGCGGATAAATTTGAAAATAAATTTACTGGTTGTATGTTGGCCTGACCTAATGCACAGAGTCTGAGTTGCGGTTGAGATCCTCCGAATTCTATTGTCATTTCAGAATGCTGTTCTAGAATATCGTGACCCAAGATGACTTGAGTGCACAATTCTTCTATTACCCTCAGTGGAACATTAATTATATCATGGTCGTTAATTCTCACTGTTGCAAAGTAGACTTCCTTTATTTCTGTTTTTAAGGCCGAAGTCGCCATCGCAACATCTTGATGCCATGGTTTTGTTTGTAAACCATACTGTCTAATAACTTCTTTATCAATAAAACTAGCTGTGCTGCCAGTGTCTATCAGTGCTTTTACAGGTATTCCATTCACAAAAATAGGAATCGTGCATTTCTGAAGGCCTGTTGTCGCTAGTTGTATACACGAAGTTGTATCATTCGCTTTTTGAGTGGTTGATGATGATGATGTGTTCCTAGGTTCACTTTTACAGACTTTAGCAAAATGGCCGCTTTTGCCACATTTAAGGCAAGTCGCATTGACAGCAGGGCAAAAACGGCGAGGATGACGTGATTTTCCGCAGAAATAGCAGTCGTTCTGAGTAGAAATAGCATTTCGATTAGTACTACTTGCAGCAGCAAAGGGTATGTCTGATATCTGTGATCCGTAACCTTCGGTCTGGATCTTGGCTGACTCTAAAGCTCTTGCTTGATCGTATGCTTCATCTAGGCTTAAGGTTTTATTTTCTAAGAGTCTTTGCCGGATGTTTGAAGATGTTATACCAGCGATAAATGCATCTCGAATAAAGTCTTTTTCGTTCTCTGCTGCCTTCGTATCCCTAAATTGGCAGTCTTTGCTCAGGAGATGCAAGGCTTGGATATATTGGTCAATGCTTTCACTTACTTGTTGTTTCCGTGAAGATAACTTATATCTTGCGAAGATTTCGCTTTTTGGCTTTATAAACAATGAATCTAATGTTTCAATAGCTTCAACGTATTTCTCGCAGCGTTCAATGTATTTAAATATTCTCGGAGATACATAATTTACCAGAACCTGCAGCTTTTTTTCATCTGACAATTTGTCAACAGAACCGAGAAAATTTTCAAAAGTTTTTCTCCAATGTCTCCACTGCGAGGAAAGTTCTTGTTCCTGCCCCAATGTAGGGTCTCCATCAAATCGATCTGGGCGGAGATACTTTTCCATGGTTTTTCAGCTTTATTTTATTAGTCTACATGTGGAATAAATTGTAGTAAATCAAAAGCCCTGTTTATAGAATCAAGGGTTTATTCCACATGACTTGACATCTATTGTCAAGTATAAAGATAGACTATACAGCTTAACCTAAGGAGGTACACTATGATACGAAATAGGTATACATCAGTGCCTACCGCAATAGGTCTGATACCACCGTCTTTTTTGATAAGGGCACACAAGTTTGCGCCATACAAAATTTCGATGACGTCACTGTTGACTTGCCCTGACAGCATCAGGTTTACTAAAGCCGTTAAGTCTCTCAAGAGGGCCTCGCCAATTTCGCCGGAAATGCCCGATAAAAGATCTTTTAGAATTTGAGGGGTAAGGCCATCAAGACCTCCGGCTGAACCACTCTGGAAAGAAGTAACGGCTGCAGCTACTTCCTGTGGGGTCACTTCAACAGTGACGTCATTTGGTAGGGGTGGTTCAGGAAGGTGGAGATTTGCTGCTGCAGGTGGATGTTTGTCCTGCAGTGATTGAATTGTCTCAGAACAATATGGGGCTATTGTGTCGCTAGAGAACAGGACGCGGGCGGCGCCCTTAATGTCGCCGTCACTAATTTTGCTCTCTACGATTTTAAAGGTGGCCGAATCGTTATTTTGTTTTGAATTTATAATATTGTTTCGCCTGTTAAGCGGAACAATAATTTCATGATCCAAACATTGCTCTTCCAGTACTTTGTACCTTACGCAGTTTTCCTTTACTCTTTTAGTAAGGGAAGATTTGTTTGTAGGGTCTAATTTTACGTAAAGTACATGGTACGGAAAAGTTAGGAGATGCTCCCAGGCATGTTTCGTGTTTTTAGATATAACGTTCCTAATGGATGATGATAATGATTGAGCAACCGAAATGCGAGCACCACGCGGGATGCGTTTTAGAACCGGAATAAATCTTTTGTACGAGCTCAAAACCTCCCAAAACGGTTTGGAAGGAGTAGCAGCGCTCGTAGGGCTGCTACTGGCTACTAACGAACCTGAAACGGGGGCTGATAGAGGAATTTGGATCACTCTGTGGCATTTCGATTGATGAATTTTAAGGCCCTTTTGGCCCTTGAATAAACGTACCTGGGGACAGTCGGGACACTGTATCCTGTTTTCCAGCGACACCACGTTGTTTTGGGTACTCATTTTTTCCAAAAGATGCTGTGTTTACAAAGTAAGTAAATAAATCAACTTAGGGTCTGTATAGATTTGACGTCCGTCAGGAGCGACGTCGAGGCCCGTCGTGCCGACGCCAGGCGGCGTTGACATGGAAACAAAAATAACAAATTAGCAGTAGACCGTAATAAAATAAGAATATGGAAAATAAGTAGAGACTGTCGCCAGCTCTACAAATAGTACCTCGAGAATCCCGTGTTGTAGACGGCTAGTTGGTGGACAGAAATTGTCCAAAAAGCAGCAAAAAAACCTGAAAAACCCTATCGAAAAATAGGCCGAAAAAAATACGACTTGACAGCTTTCCTAAAAAAAAAAAAAAAAGTAATTTTTACATAACCGCCCAAAAATTCTACGTCAATCTCTAATGTCAGAAAACGATCAGTTTTAACGTGGTTTTAACTGACCTCCGCAGGTGAGTCAACAAATGCAACTTTTGCTCACACATTCCCAAAACGAACGGTGCATTTGAAGTGGTGTTCTATACTGCTTAATGTCAAAAGTGTGGTACAAACTTTGTGCTTTTTTTAGAGCACGCTTTTTTAAGTGCTTAAGTTATAACGAGAAGAACTTAAGTCACCGGTAAAAGTTCCATATGGAAAATCTTCACTAAACGACATTTTTATTTCATTAAATGTTCTCTTAATTCACCCCTAAACTAAGGTAGGTCCACTTATTCACAAATCACACAGCCACATAATTATTGCGTGTCCTATCACAGTTTCTAATCAAAAGCACAACAAAAAACATAAAACTTACTAAAGTAAGCGTAGGTATATTACGTGAGCAGGCCTAAGTTCGTTTTCGCGTGGGAGTCGTAGAAAGCGTGCCGCGTCCAACGGCAAGCGACGACTGGCTGCCTGACCGCTGCCGCGATAACTCGGTAAGCAGCTCCGCTTTAGTATACGCAGCGCTTTTACCAACTACACGCTCCTCACGCTCGCGCCGCTCTAAGGCTAGGCGGCACGACAATATAAAAAGCGCCAAGTGAGAGCCACGAAAGCGGGCATTGTACGTTGTGGGCCAAAAGCGGACCCCTTTGGATGCTTTGTGCCACTGTGCTTTTTTAACCACCACTAGTCTGTGCCCCTACTTGTAGGGGCACAGGGGCTTGTTAGTCTGTGGTTTGTTTGTTTTTACCACAGATTAGAGAAAAACACAATTGACTCTGTGGTTTTTACGTAGTAAATAATAAATTGACTATCTATATACTCTTTGGTTTTCATGTTTTGCGACAGTTACTATTTGTAGATATCTGTGTTTAACAGTTTAAGAAAAAAAGGCGGGAACCCGGGAAGTGAAAAGGCGCGCTTATTCAACTAATATTTTTTAAAATTCCAAAATTACTGTTTATTTGTATATTTTTCGTGTAAATAGTCCTGTATATAGTTGTAAATAGAGCACAAGTTAAAAGAGCGCCCAAAGATGGGCAAGAAACGTAAAAGGAAGGGAGATGATTCTCCACCCGATGAGCAGCAGCAGCGGCAGGCCTCATCCTTTGAGTCTTGTGACTCTGACTCGGACTCTCTGAAGTCGATCGCTGTCGAAACTCCAAAAAATAAAAAGCAGGATAAGTATGAAATCTTTAAGGTACGTGGATACTCGCGTAAGTACCCTGAAGACTCGAAAAAAACCGAATTCATCGTGTTTCTTTCGCACGTAGAAGAAAGCATTACTTTTAGCGACAAGGATCGTATGGCACTATCCAAGGGTTTGCGGGAGCATGGTGTTTCGGGCGTCATGCACCTCAAGTCCATAAACAAGTATAAAGTAGGTATAACCTTTGATTTACCTAACAACGCCAACATGTTCCTGCAAAATAAAAAGTTACTGGACCAACTGTCCCTGAAGGCAACTATACCGGCTGGAGACACCGAAGTGACGGGTGTACTCACCTCGGTGCCGATCGACATGTCTAATAAGCAGATATTCTCACTAATCGGAAGCTCTAAGAATGTCATACAGGTCAGGCGCTTTATGCGCAGAGTTAGAGTTGATGGTGGCGCTGCTGGCGCGTCCTTCGTACCCACGCAGGCAGTCGCAGTTACATTTGCGTCCACCAACCTTCCCGAGTATGTTTATCTTGACTCATGGCGTCATGAGGTGAAAATGTACATACCTCCCGTAAAACAGTGTTTAAAATGTATGTCTTACGGCCACATAGCCAAATTCTGTAGGAACACTGAGGTATGCTCAGTGTGCTCAGAAAACCACAACTTCAAAACATGCCAAGTTGACTCCAAAAATGCTAAGTGTGTCAATTGCAAAGGTAATCACATAGCCATTTCACCAGCATGCCCTATGAAAAAACAAAAAGTTGAAGAAAACAAGATTAAGTCCCGAAATGCTACCTTCTCAGATTTGTTTGATTCAAAGTCATTTCCAGCACTAGCAGCACGAACACTTGATGTTCAAGTAAACAACCTTATGAAATCAGAAACATTTATTAACATTCTAATTGAAACAATTACCAAAATTATTAGTAACAAAGATGTACCTATAAACTCAGGGTCTATTCGAGAGACTCTTAAAAAAACCCTCAGTAATAAATTACCTCCTACTTCCTCATAATGGATCAGTTAAATATTATACAGTGGAACGCACAAAGTCTAAATAGTAACAAGCATATATTTATTAACTACCTCTACACAAATAATATACATATTGCAATCATTTCAGAAACATGGTTTAAAGCTAACCAAAATTTTAAAATTAAAAATTACAATATTGAACATAATGATTGTGGAAATAGCCATAATGGAGTGGCCATAATCATTCATAAAAATATCACATATTCAAATATTAACACATATTTTGATGATTCATTACAAAATATCTGTGTCAAAATCACAGTAAACAAACAGGATTTATGTATTGTCAGTTTTTATAGTCCTACTAATTGTAACCCAGCTTTTAATAAAGCTAAATTTGATACACTGGTAAAATCGATTCCTAGTCCATTCATATTTGCAGGGGATTTCAATGCCCATCACACTTCTTGGGGTTGCGGTTCTGACTCTCCCCATGGAAGGGAGGTGTTGGAAGTCATCGATGATAACAATTTAGTCTTGCTTAATGATGGTCAAGCAACAACAGTTGGTTCATTAACGTGGCGTCCAAACGCACTTGATTTGTCGTTGGTTTCCCCATCACTGGCTCTTCATTGTGAATGGTCCGTTCTTGATACTCCTCTTGGTACTAGTTACCACCTTCCTGTAATCATAAAAGTATTGCTTAGTAATAATAATGTAAATTCAGATGGAAACTACTGTAATGGCAAACACTTGCCCATCTACCCAAATTATAAACAGGTAGATTGGAAAGTGTTTAGTAGCTGTGTAGATGCATTATTGAATGATTTTGAATTGAATCTTTGGAGTCCTCAGGACGCATATTTGCTATTTTGTAAAATATTACAATCAGCAGCAAAATCCGCTTCGAATTTAAATAGTAGTTGTTCTAACAACATTAATCAATCCTGTCATAGGAATCTCGGTAAAAAACCTCACCTTCCATGGTGGAACCAAAAGTGCTCAGAAGCTGTTCTAAAATTCAAAGAAGCATATCTGAAGTTTAAGTACAACCCAACAGAAGCCAACTACTTGGAATTTAAAAGACTTCGAGCTCTCAAAAAACTTATTATAAAAATAGAAAGACAGAACAGTTGGAAATCTCTCTGCGAAACTTTTAATCGTTGTACTCCTATGTCCATTATATGGAAATTTATGCGTAAATTTAATAAAACATATGTTTCTAGCAATAATGCAGATGATTCCTGGATTTTAGATTTTCTACAGATGTATACCCCGGATTTTGTATCAAATGGTCTCAACACATCATATAGTAGCATTGGCAATATAAACTCCAGCAATAGTTACTTCCTTAGTCCATTTTCTATCAATGAATTAATATCTGCTGTCACATCTAGAAGAGATACTGCCTTTGGTCTTGATGGTATACCATATTCTTTTTTTAAAAATTTCAGCAGTAAGAGTATGGAAATCTTCCTAAAAATACTGAACTTACTCTGGGAAAACAATAATATACCCCACGATTGGAAAGTAGATTGTCTGGTACCAATTTTAAAACCTAACAAACCAAAATTGTGTCCTGATTCCTATCGCCCTATAGCGCTTACTTCATGTGTTGGAAAAATATTTGAACAATTGTTAAAGCAGCGTTTGGAGTTCTATATAGAACAAAATCAAATTTTACCTTCAAACCAATTTGGTTTCCGTAGAAATCGTTCAGCTAGGGAGAGTATCTGCCAGTTACAACTTGATATCCATAATGCTTCAGATGCAAATAATCATCTCCTTGCTGTTTTCTTCGACATCACAGGGGCCTTTAATAGTGTGAATATTGATATACTTTGTCAGGAATTGTTATTAACAGGAATACCAGGAAAGATTATACACTGGATTAAAAATTTTTTAAGTAGCCGAGAAGTCTTTGTTAAATATAATAGGCATTTATATGGTCCTAGACTTTCAACAAAAGGAGTTTGTCAAGGTGGCATTTTATCGCCATTAATTTTCATACTGTACATACGTCGTTTAAATTTAATATTAGGCTCAAAAGTGAAAAATTTGCAGTTTGCAGATGACCTAGTTGTCTATGCATCGGGAAATAATATAAATCAAGTGGTTGAATTTGTTAATGATGCATTGGCAAATCTTAATAACTATTTTTCTTACCTTGAACTTGATGTTAATCCTTCAAAGTCAAAAGTTGTTCTCTTTGGGAAAAAGTGTCCCAATATGCCTGCTGTTCATTATAAAGGTTCTTCTTTACCTGTTTCACTTGATGTTAAATTCTTGGGAGTATTATTCTCCCACAATTTATCCTGGAACAATTATTTGAAAAATTTAATAAACAAAGCTAACAAAGCTTTTAATGTATTAAAATCTTTGTCTGGTACATACTGGGGTGCAGACCCACAAATTCTACTATTATTGTACAAATCATTAGTTCGTAGTCATTTTGAATATGGTTTTTTATGCTTTGCTGCAGATGTTAAAATTGTAAATAGTCTAGATGTTTTTCAAAACAAATGCATGCGTGTAATAACAGGGGCATTCAGAAGCACACCTATAAATGCAATGCAGATTGAATGCAGTCTTCCCCCAATGACTATTCGTTTTAGGTATCTTAAAGAAAGATTTCTCCTTAAACTCTACAGTGTCTCTAACAATAGTCTTATAACTAATCTGTCTAATACATTAACCCAATCCACTGTTAAACCGTTTTATATGCTACAGGGATATCAATGTCTTTTAGATTTTCTTCAAAATTTAAACATCTATCAATCAAATCATATTTTGCCTTGTTATGAGGGATCTTTTATTAGCAAATTTCCAGCAATGAATATAGTCATAAACAAAAAACTGTCAATAAAAGAAGAAGTATATACAATGTTGGCAGAGTGGACAGGTCACAAATTTGTTTACACAGATGGGTCGAAAAATGATAATGCTGTGTCTTACGCAATATTTGAACCCTCATTGAACATTGCTGTGGGATACAAAATTGATAAACATGCTAGCATTTTTACTGCTGAAGCTGTTGCTATTTTGAGTGCTTTGAAGCACATTAAAAACAAAAATCAGGGACACACAAAATGGGTTGTTGTTAGTGATAGCATGAGTGTTTTGAAAAACTTAGCAAATAACAAATTACATGCTCACACTAATTACATTATTTACTTTATAAAACAGTTATGGGTGGAATTATCTGATTCAAATATACAAGTTAGTTTTGCGTGGGTACCTTCACACATAGGTGTTGATGGCAACGAAAAAGCTGACTATTTAGCCAGCACTATAGTTAAATTTTCAGATGTTATTTCCAGGTATGCCAATGATGCAGATGTTTCATTGCCATACACAGATGTTGTAAGCCTTCTAAAACAAAGGATGATTCAACTATGGGGGAAACATTCGTACCATTGTACACAAGTTGAAAACAAAGGTTCTTGGTATGCCGCTTTAGATGTTCAGATAAATTCAAAGCCATGGTTCTGCAAGGCCAGTACCTTTTTAAACAGAAAGTTTTATTCAACTGTTTGTCGTATGCGTTTTGGTCACTGTCGTTTGAACTTTCATCTTCATCGCCTTCGAATGGTGAATTCCCCATATTGTGACTATTGCCAGTCCTCGAATATCCAATCCTTAGATCACATTTTCTTTGAGTGTTCATCTTTCAGCATTCAGCGCCTTGTGTTGATAGATGAACTTCTACAAATCTATGATAAACCTGAACTGGTCCCGCGGTGCATTCAGGAGTTGCTTGAAAATGCCTCTGCCTTTACCTATTTGTATAAATTTATATTATGTACTGTAAAGGAGATTTAGAATAAGATATAGCTGATAATTTTATTATTACAATACATAATTACATATCACAATGTTTTTTTATAAAGTTTTTTTTTGTGTGTAAATATGTAAATGTAAATAAAGGTATTCGACTGACAGTCTGACACTGGCAGTCTGTCTGTCAGTGTCGGAGTGACGACGTATAAACGTCAACGATTGACGCTTAAAAAGGAAAAAAATAAAATGGACTTTCATTATCTCGGACAAATGAACAAGGGACGATGATCCTTTTACTTATGATAAACTTTATCTGGATTTGACTTTGAAAGAAATAAAACGAATGAAATTATTATCCTAACTCTGACGAAAGAAATAAATCCCACGAAAGACTAGGCGGTATGGTCTCACGACTTTAGCCTGCCCAAAAGGGCGAAAAAAAAAAAAAAAAAATTAACAGTTTAACTAGTATAGTAGATATCTGTGCTTTTTGCATCGAAAGACAATTTTAGTTTTTCGATTTCATTTCATTCAATAGGTACTTTGAAAATTTTGCGAAATA
Source organism: Ennomos quercinarius (assembly GCA_910589525.2). Lineage (NCBI taxonomy): Eukaryota > Metazoa > Arthropoda > Insecta > Lepidoptera > Geometridae > Ennomos > Ennomos quercinarius. The sequence goes on along the minus strand of OU342507.1, from coordinate 10,128,552 downwards.
ATCGCGATCGCTAACGTGTTACTTTTACTAGAATATTACCATGAAGACCGCACTTTTAACTCTATGCAAGATTCTGATCTTTGTTATTGTATTAATGAGCGTGATATCACATGTTGTGATAGGCAGCTCCGCCTCCAAGAAATTGCAAATTGGAGTAAAGAAAAGACCTGCAGAATGTCCCATCAAAAGCCAAAAGGGAGATCTGCTTCACATGCACTACACGGTACAGTTATTATTGCAAAAAAACATAAGTTTTGGAAGATGGTTCGGGCATGGCGGGGATGGTCGTTGGGAACAATCCTTTATTACTTTTTTAATTACGTACTGTAATGTGGTTGTTCCAAGAGTTGATCGAAGATTCTAAATTTCTAACTAAGCCAATCGTAACCCTTTTTATCACTTTGTCCCCATAGGTATTGCTAAATAGTTTTGCTAGGCTAAAATACAAATATATGTACCATAGGTACTATTCAAGATCAGGATGATAAGGCCTGCACTGGCATTTCACATGGGGTGTTGTGCATATGTGCAATCCTTACTGCCAAGTGCCAGCCTATTTAAGATTCATCCAAGAAACATTTTCTTTTTACAGGGCACTCTAGAAGATGGCACAGAGTTTGACAGTTCCATTCCCAGAGGCAATCCTTTAACTTTTACACTGGGTTCAGGGCAAGTTATTAAGGGATGGGACCAAGGTCTAATGGGTATGTGCGAGGGAGAACAAAGAAAGATAGTCATCCCACCAGAACTGGCTTATGGAGAAGCTGGTGCACCACCAAAGATACCAAAATCTGCTACTCTTACATTCCATGTTAATTTAGTCAAGATTGAAAGAAAAGATGAGTTGTAATAACTAGGTTAACATAAGTGATTTCTTTTATCACATTTTTAATACAATGTAATGATAATTACGATTTTGTTTATATCGCTTGTGGATCCCTAAAACTCCATTTTATCTAATTTTATTTTGGTTCATTTTTACAACATTTAGCTGGATTTTTGTTTCTGGCATGTAATAACAATTAGAGCAAGATGTATTTGCGTTGTAATTCTAATTATAATAACACTTTTAAATGACGAAAAGGTGGACTGTGCAATAATAACTGCTGCTAATAAAAGTTACCTTAATTGAATTCTTTGGAAATACACAAACTGGCTGCCAATTTTATTAATATTGTAAATATGTAGTGGCATTTACACACACAATCATGGATTGATTTTAAAGTGTAAACCACACTTCAGGTGTATCTATAAAGATATTATAGTTCTTAAAAGTTCTCCAGCGGGATTTGAACCCACACCTTCCAACTTACCGGATTAGACGCTCTGCCAACTGAGCTATGGTCACATGACCGCTCACTGCGGCGTGTTCACCGACTAAGCAGATGTGGCGACATCTATAGAACCTGTATTAGGAGGTTTTCGTTAGATGGCGTTGACGAGATATTGCTGAAGATTTATGCCACAGATTAGAGAAAATACTGTGCCAACCATCCCCCTAATTACCAAACTCGCAACAGGTTTGCGAAAGGCGTAAATCTCGCGGTGATTGCTGTCATACATCATTAGTGGTGTCGAGAATGTATGCTTCGCTACTGCTGTCGCATTGCTACTGCTGTCGCATTGCTGTTGCAAATTTTACGTAATTACCCCGCGGATTATGAATACAAAAGCTCATTCTTTTCTGGTAGGGATCAAGAACGAATAAACTATGTTTGACAAGAAACGAGAAATCATTTGCTGGTACCTAAATAATTCGTACTGAAAGTACCTAGTTTTCACTATTTAAAAATAAAATAAGGATCCTTTTGTTGCTCAACTCAACCACAACTCGGTTCAGTTTGAAGACGACGCAAACCGTGTCGCTGACTCACCACAGCCGACGGGGCCACGACCCCCGCGGCCCGCGACCTCCACGACCGACGCGACGCGCCGCCGTGCGTGAGTGGAGTAGGGCCAGCGATCAACAAACCGCTCGCGCAGCTCAGCTCGTCCTGGTGCGAGAGCCCACTGCACAAAAACCTACGTCATCGGGTACCCCAATAAGCTATCTTTAGATCGTTAACTGACACTTAAACATGTACAAAAAAACAGGTCTGCCAGTGCCAATCCTGCCGGGGCATGGAAATAACCCGCCTCCACCAACTTTAAATGCCTTGAATACTAAGTTTCGCCAAGTTTAGACCTGGCAGACCTTTTGAACTATTATCAGGGGCATCTTGGCTATTATTGGGCGTAGGTTTCTTCGGGGTATTCGCTGAGGTAGGTAAAGGGCGTGAAGGGCACATTCTTAGGGATCTGCCAGATACTTCCGGCAGGGTGCGCAATAGCAGACCAATTTTTTTTGCATAATTAACCAATGGATTAACGAATATTTAACTGACAATAAAATTTAATTACAATACATATAATTTTGGGGATATTTGACTATTATTAATGACTTTATATTTTGTTTTACTTGACATTTTTATGTAGATAGGTGCTTAAAGATAGTGTTTTTATTATTTTATTTTTTGGTTCTTAGTTGTGATTGTTTAAATGTTATTTACTTGACACTTGCCATATTTTATGTTTTAAATATTTTTTGCATGCCATTTCGGTAGAATGTGGAGAGCTTAATGATTGTTATTTATCATCTTTGTATGTACCCATGTTCAGGCAAATAAATTGAATTGAATTGAATTGAATGGAAAAAAAAATTTGAAAGTGTTCTGATTTGTGTACCGAATAAATAAATAAATAAATAAATGGTTAACTGTTGCCAGCACTTTCATTCGGGTACCTTATGACGTAATTTTGACAAGAAACAATACGTCAAAAAATTTTAATTATTTCCATGACCCGGCAGTATCGGCACTGGCAAACCTGATGTTTTTTACATATTTAGATGTCGGTTAACGATCTAAAGATAGCCTATTGGGCTATTGGGGTACCCGCCCCCTAATTACCTAACTCGCAACAGGTTTGCGACAGGCGTAAATCTCGCGGTGATTGCTGTCATACATCATTAGTGGTGTCGAGAATGTATGCTTCGCTACTGCTGTCGCATTGCTACTGCTGTCGCATTGCTGTTGCAAATTTTACGTAATTACCCCGCCGATGACGTAGGTTTCTGTGCAGTGGGCTCTCACACCATCCAGCGGTTTGACATAGGTTCAAACCGACTTTCACGGTTTGCGGTTGGTAGATCGAGTCATTACATCACTAATTCTCGGGAATCCCTCTAGGTACAATTTTGTTTTTTTTTTCTAATCTGTGGGAACAATAGATATTTTAGTGCTTGAATCTACTGCGTTATATACTCTGGTATATATCAAAGAGTATATATTTTAGTAGTAATTATATATCTAGATTATATCAGTACTCTGTGGATTATATTATATTGTTATAATATACTCTTTGGTAGTTCTGTTCGTGTTTATTTTGAATAATTTATATTTTAATTTATTCGTCACAACTTGCTTCACAGTGCGTAAATAACTCTACAGTATTGGTGCAATCATGGTAAAGATATTATTCTTACACCCCGACTTGGGTATCGGTGGGGCGGAACGATTAGTCCTTGACGCCGCATTGGCCTTCAAGAAGAAAGGGCATGAAGTATCCTTCTATACAAACCACCATGACCCTACTCATTGTTTTGCCGAGACTAGAGATGGTACGTTTCCCGTGACAGTGGTTGGAGATTGGATACCACGTTCTATTTTAGGCAGGTTCAAAGCGGCATGCGCATACGTCCGCATGGTCTATGCAGCAGTGTACATGGCTTGGTACATAATCCCTGCTGAAGAGCCGATGCTGATATTCACAGATTTGATATCTCTATGCATTCCGGTCTTGAAACTTGCTCGAGGGTCTTTTAGAGTTGTATTCTATTGCCATCATCCTGACAAGCTCCTAACAACTGAAGGTGGGTTTCTCAAAAAGCTGTATAGAGCTCCTTTGAACTGGCTAGAGGAGTTGACCACAGCTCGAGCTGACAAAGTATTAGTAAACAGTAAATATACAGCTAGAGTGTACCAGGATGCTTTCCACAACATCAGGGATGTGCCTGACATCTGCTACCCATCCATCAACACAGAGTTTTTCAAGTCTACAGTTCCAAAGGCTTTGAAAGAGGTAGTTCCAGTTGGGACTGATAAGTTTATTCTTTTGTCAATAAATAGGTATGAGAGGAAAAAGAATTTGTCATTAGCACTCAAAGCTTTAGAACATTTGAAACACATTGTGGGTGAAGCAGACTGGAGCAGAGTCCATTTGATAATGGCTGGTGGCTTTGACCCAATTAACTTGGAAAATATGGAGCATTTTATTGAACTGACAGACTTGGCAGCCGAATTAGACATTGAAGAAAAAGTTACTTTCATGAAATCCCCCAAAGACATTGAGAAAGTTTCACTGTTACACAATTGTAAAGCTCTTATTTATACTCCATCAAATGAGCATTTTGGTATTGTGCCATTGGAAGCAATGTACTTCCGCAAGCCTGTCATTGCTGTCAATAGTGGAGGCCCCACTGAGACCATAGTAAATGAAGTGACAGGGTTCCTCTGTGAACCTACCAGCAAAGCATTTGCAGATGCTATGAGTAAATTAATTAAAAACCCAGATTTGTGTGAGAGGATGGGTGATGCTGGATTAAAAAGATTTGAAACAAAATTTTCCTTTGATGCATTTACAGAGCAGTTAGATGGAATCCTACATAGAGAAAGGCAAATCATTTCTGAGGCCAGAGCTATAGAATATGAACAGAGAAAACATAAATAACATCATGCTAACACTCCAACAATATGTGATCTTGTTTGAGTGTTTCTACCAAAGAGTAGCATTTTCATGATCTTGGGCAAATAAATGCCATATATAAGCTATCCAGGGTCAAACTTCATTATCATAAAATGTGGTGGATATATAGAATATTAGGATTACGGCACCACACTAAGTTGCCTATCTATGACAAAAAATGTAACCTTGGCTGTTGTTATATTTCTGTGATTGGTTCTGGCATTTATATTTTCTGATTTATAAACTACATATTGCTGATGTTTTGCATAGCAATAGATTAACTTTTAAAATCTATAAGAGTATCATACATGTAACATTCCTTGGACTTTAGCTGTTCTATTACTCATCCTCATCTTGTTGCACAACTTAGGGTGGGTTTTTTCACCAATAGTTAAGGTAACCAATGGTTAAAAACTCTAACAAATTTTGACCATTGGTTAGAATTTGTTAATTTTTAACCATTGGTGACCTTAACTATCTGTGAAAAACCCCACCCTAGAGAGTTCTACAAAATAGTGAATTACCTATCTTACACACCTAGGTAGGTATTGATTGTTAGTATCTCTTATAATGTAAGTATTTATAAAGCTAGTAGATTTTGTAGTGTGGAATTGCTAGACATTTTGTAATTTTGTCCAACATAATATATAAGAGAAGTTGAATGCCAAAAATTATGTAAAACTTAACTTAATAATTAATATTAAAATGTAGCTTTGGGAGTTGTGGTAAATATGATGTAAATATAATCACTGTTACAAGTAACACTGGTTTTCTTTTGCCTGGTTTTTTGTTTGTTTTATCCACATGGATAAAATGTTTACTCCAATGTAAAATGTATAATTTTTTTCAGTGTGATCCAATATGGTATGCATGTGATGTGATGTAAAAGCTATCACAATAAAACATAGCTTATCTATCTACATAGATAGTGTAATATTCTATATATCAGAAATAAATTTTCTGATGGATTCAGAGCAGAATCATGGTCATAGAATATATAATAGTACTCACTGTCATCTCTCTCTTATAATATTATTAAAGATCTATCAGTGAGCATATCAAATTCACTATGACGCATATGCAAATCTATCCCATAATTTAGTTGATAGGTAGTTAACTCAAATTCAAACAATTTATTACAAATAGGCTAATTTTTGCACTTTCAAAAGTTAAGCTAAAATATACAGGAAACTTAGTATTTATGATATTGATTTAATCTAATCATATTATAAAATTACAAAGTGGTATAAAGAAGAACTTAAAAAAAAGAAGTTCACTTTCCCACTACCAGTGCAAGCAATCCAGCACCATGCAGAATAGAAGACTCCGACCTGAGGCTTCTATTACCTCTGTAAAGGAGAAGCCACCAGAAACTAGTCATGTCAATTTTTTATGCATTTTTGTTATGATTTATAATCGATTACAATAATTGACACATCATAATGATATGAATTATAATTTTGTTATTGTTTATTGATTGTGCACATAGGAAATGACAAACCAAGCTTATGTAGATGAAGAGTTTGCATCATTAATTTTATTATAGGTAGGCAAGTCTTATCACACGCTGATAGTAAAACAAACTAAATTAATAATAAACAATTTTAATGATAAATATATTTACAGTGGTAACATAACAAGGCCACGGCTATAAAAGAAGTAGAAGAATTATCACCACAGACTGTTGACAAAATAATCGCTTTAAATATCACTCAATAATCGTTTTATCCATTGCATATATTTTTTCCATGTTTTCTTGCGGTAGAGGGTCCATGATTTCAACTTGAATGTCGTATTGCTGATCGAGGCCCATATAGCTGTCGCTCATTATGTACAATGTGTAGATTACACGACCTGAAAATGAGAACATCACTTATAATCAGGCATTTTCTCAACCAGCATAGCCCTAGACCCACACCCACTGCTGAGATGCTTTCTATAAATCTCTTCACGGTGAACAAGAAACAAAATAATAATCATACATACAAACTCTGATAAAGATAATAAATGTAATGTAAGTATCACGCCCGCCCTTAACCTTTCAAATGCCGCGCTTAACGCAATAGCAGTGTAGCTACGTGCCGAGAGATTTCGATGGCCGCGCGGCCACTCTACCTGCATTTTTAAGATCAAATATCACCAAAAATATAAGTCTTACATTTTACGTTAATGTATTTTTTGAAAGACAATTAAACCATGATTTCATTTATGCATAATTTATTAGATTTATAATTGTTGTGTTTTTACTATACGTCGTTGAGATAACGACGAGATTACGAGACCGAAAAAGTCGTTAGTGCTTTAGTAAAACACATATAAAATAAAGGATTTTATTTATTTTGTCTTTTGCTTTATTTAACTTTATAACTGGATATATTGGGTACCTGATTACATAACAAAATAGTATAGCATTATGAAACATTTTAGGAATACACATGAGCAAAAATCTAGCATTTTCAAGCGCGGATCCGTGTCCGCGAATTCGGATACTTCACATAAACAGTTCGAGCGAATTATGAACTAAATGAATGTATTCGAAGATCACTTCATTCAATAGGAACTTGCCATAGAATTTTCAGCTTAATCTGCTAGTGAATACTACAGAAAAATACAAAAAATCGCGTGAAGTCGTTTTGTCGTAGATCCGCGTTCCGGCAGTTTAATAAGATTACACTGATCCACGTTACGGCAAACGAAAGGTTAAACAGTTGCAGTGCCACTTGGAACTAAAAAATATATAAAGCGACCATCATAATTAAAATCCAGGGAGCCGATGGATGCAGGAGGCGAGCAGCCGCTCAAAGTGGCGCTCGTTGGGGGAGGCCTATGTTCAGCAGTGGACGTCTTTAGGCTGATGATGATGAATAATTAAAATGATTGGGGCCAACATGACCAATAATCCCGTTGTCTACACCTAGGGCCAGGACAGAAAATTCCCATTGAGTTAACCATAAGGGCTAAGAAATGGGGCCAAACGGGAAAACCGCGACTTAACCACCTCACCTGTATGCATCGGCGTATGGAAGGTAATTTGCGTATTTCCTTTAGCCGGGGTCCGTTTCAAAGCGTGAAGCTCTGCGTTGTCGACTGTACCAAGTGTGATGAACCACCCCTCGCTCTTGCCCCGAGGGAAACGTGGACACAGCACGTTGTTGGGGTTGCCACCCCGACGGGACATGTCTATTAGGAGGGTGTATTCCTGGAAAAGATAAATAAAATTATAAATAAATAGTTGCTATGGGATGTAATTGGAACTAAGTAACTGATACAATACTTGGCTCATCATCATCATCATCAACAGCCTGAAGACGTCCACTGCTGAACATAGGCCTCCCCCAGAGCACGCCACCTTGAGCGGCTGCTCGCCTCCTGCATCCATCGGCTCCCCGCGGCTTTCATCAGGTCGTCGGTCCACCGAGTGGGGGGCCGCCCTACGCTGCGTCTTCCGGTTCGTGGTCGCCACTCGAGAACCTTTCTTCCCCATCGGTTGTCAGTTCTACGAGCGATGTGGCCTGCCCATTGCCACTTCAACTTACTAACTCTAAGAGCTATATCGGTCACTTTAGTTCTCCTGCGGATCTCCTCGTTCCGGAGCTTATCTCGCAGGGAAACACCGAGCATAGCTCGCTCCATAGCTCGCTGCGCGACTTTGAGCTTACTAATGAGGCCAACAGTAAGAGACCATGTCTCAGTTCCATAAGCTTAATACTTAAGCTACTACTTGTAAATACATACTTAGATAACATAAACAAATAACACCCAACACAGAACGAAGAAAATAATTCTCTCTGTGAAGTGTAATTTATTTAAGAAAAAGGTCAGTAAGTCTATTTTTAGCACTTTTACAAGTCAAAATAGGTACTTAAAATTGAATTATTGTAGATACTAAGCATAAATATTATCATAGGTAATATTCTAAAAGTGTGTAAAATATTGTATAGCAAGAAACATTATATGGGAGTCTGAAAAAAAAAGTTCTCTTTCCCACAACACTTGTGGTATAGGAATATATATAACTAAGCTAATTATATACTTGGCTTTAAAAAAATAGGTGTTGTATTATAAAGCGGACTGTAGTTTAGACATTTGAATAAGATAGAAAACGATAGAGTTAAAGAGGGTCGAAAAACTCACCAAATCAGCTTGGGCTTTGGAAGTTCACCTAATACCTATGGGGGCAAGTAGAAGTGAAGTACTTCGGCCTTTTCCAACGCTTCCCTTTTCCTTACCACAGGATTGGTGCTGATGCTGGGGTAGATCTTGCGAAAAACCGATAAAATTCCAAGGGAACACCCGCGGAGCGACAAATCAAGACATCGAGAGCGGTTGACCAACGACAAGTGACAAAAATGTAGGCGGGAATTAGAAAGTTATGAGTTGCTAGTGTAGGCATCAAAATTTTAAACTATTTTGCAGTGTGTGACTCCTCAAAATTGAAATAATACCAATAATGAACAATAGGTATATCTATTCCTACACTACAAGTGTTGTGGTGGTGTAGTATTTGTTTCAGTGCTTGTAGCATAGCTCAACATCTTGTGTCATCAGTTGAATAAGATTCACAGTAAGGGTTGAGCTACATCTGCCAGGCTGTCAGCATGGAATCGAATTCTTTCGTGCTGTCCTTTTCTATCGCTAGAGAATCTCGGGATCATCATTTCTTAGAGCGAAAAAGATGGTCGCGCGCGGCAAGCTGCCACATGCGATGGCACTCACGCTGTCTCTCTCGCTCTAGAAAATGACGATCCGAACGATACATATGGACAGAGCTCGATAAAATACGATTTCGTGCTGACGGAATATGCAACTCAACCCTTGATCTGTTCAGCAGTTTGGCAGTGTTAGATCTAGAGAAGTGTTGTAGTTTGTTCGTAAAAAAATTATACAAGTTTTCCCTGACAAAATGAGACAAGTGGGAAAAAATTAAGTTTTTTTTTGAGATTGAATGATGGGACTAGCTGGTGATTGAACGAGATCCAGATAGTCTTTTTCATTTTGTCTCTGACAAAGGCAAAATGAAAGAGACGGTGATATTTGTTACCTGATCAGCATGCAGCGGCATCCATTGATCTCTGGGCGGCGGCTGATGCACGCGCTTGTCTTGCTCGTGATCGCAGTCGAACCATACACCGCGAATGTGAACTTTAACGTCTACGGTCGGAAGGTCGCATATCGCCTGTAGACAATATGTATACAAGTTAAGACAAGAATTCTTTTGTAAAATAATGGACATAAATAACACAAACTGTAGTTAAATTAATCAGTGCTTAACTTTGTCCTGTCATTTTATCGCAGACGTGAAACGTCACGAGCGAAAACGAGACAGCGTAGTTTTGAAGTTGTAGTTCAATCGTTTTAGAAAAATAGATAGCTTTTACACTTTTTTTTTGTTTTGTCTGATGTAACCTATTTTAATTGTTGATTTCTAATTTTGATGACATTGTAAGTCTATAATAGTAACAATAAGTGCAGTATAATAATAATAGTAATAGGAATGTGTGTAATAGTATGGATCTGGATCTGAAATAAACAATTTGATTTGATTTGATTTGATACTTTTTAAGAAGAAAAATGAGAAATAAATGAGAGTAAATATGTACAAAGCTGAGGATGGACAGAGGTGGCAAATACAAACCCGACAAAAATCTAGTTTTTGGATGAGATAATGTAAATTGTTACCCTATGTATCTGTTCGATTTGATTTTCTTCAAATTCTCTCCTCAAATATTTGGCCAATGTCTCGTAACTCCGCATGCATGTGACTTTCAATCCGTTGAGAGTGATGCAAGGCTTCTTCGTGTCCTGAAAAATTTGTAAGGTTTAGCTGTCATTTTTGGTGCAACAATCTAATTTGACAGTCCTAAAAGGCTAAAACCATTGCGGCCCTTGTCATTTCTACCTTTATGAAAAGGAGGGCAACATTTCCGGAACAGTATTTAATACATAAGATTGTGCAGAACAAAATCGACATTTATAGAGAGATAACTCATTAAAGATATTATAGTTCTATAGATGTCGCCACGACTGCTTAGTCGGTGAACACATAGTCCTTAAGATTTTCGCAGCCGGCGGTCATGTGACCATAGCCTAATTGGTAGGGCGTCTAATCCGGTGAGTTAGAAGGCGCGGGTTCAAATCCCGCTGGTTGCTAAAATTTTAAGAACTATAATATCTTTATAGATATACCTGAAGTGTGGTTTACACTTAAAAAATCAATCCATGATAGATAACTCTTAATTGTACATGTACACACCAAATTATAAAAAAATACAAAAAAGCAATGATTATAGGAAATATATTTACAATATGTGTAATGAGTAACAATGGGCGACCTTATCGCTAAAGAGAACTCTTCCAGTCAAGAAAGTAAGCCTTTGAAAATTAAATACAGATTTGAATATAAATAAAACGTGTAAGTACCTACGTAATCGTTGAGCGTTGGGGGTTCATCATTATAATATGAAAAAAGAAAAGAAAGAAAGTCTATAAAAACACAAAACTAACACAAAACACAACTTTGTACGCTGATCATAGGATATGACATAATCACCACGCTTGGCAGCTTGATGATCGGAGATTTTAATGAACCGAGGAAAATGCTGCTGGCCATTCCCTGGATATTCCAGCTCTTACGGCACCCACAGGAAGAGATGGGGGTGTTCCTACTCACAAACGGGACCACACGGCCTCATCATCATCAACAGCCTAAAGACGTCCACTGCTGAACATAGGCCTCCCTCAGAGCGCGGCACCTTGAGCGGCTGCTCGCCTCCTGCATCCATCGGCTCCCCGCGGCTTTCACCAGATACGCTGCGTCTTCCGGTTCGTGGTCGCCACTCGAGAACCTTTCTTCCCCATCGGTTGTCAGTTCTACGAGCGATGTGGCCTGCCCATTCAACTTTTTTTTTTTTAACGGGCTAATTGCCTTTTTTACTCAAGCTAACTACTACAATAATAAAAACTAAACTAAACTAGCTACACTACCTACTACAGAGAACACTTATGGACTGTATACTAGCCGCGATGGCCTATAGACAGTCCAATTGCTCCAGCCCACTACCGGTAGGTAGCGTACCCATTCAACTTGCTAATTCTAAGAGCTATATCGGTCACTAGTTCTCCTGCGGATCTCCGCAATCCGAAGCCTGAATTGAGTAAAATGTTGTAATGTAATACCTTAGCCATTTGCGCGAGAGCGTACAAATGTTGCGAGTCTATGTGCGGTAGAGTTGTGATTGGCTCGTCCTGTGCCCACCGCGCTTGGATCACGCACTGCATCAGAACTTGTGCGCTCAAGCACGCACTAAGCCATCCATGTTCAGCTGTCGTGTCCACTATCGCCTGAGGATATGGAGTTTTAGAGTTTAATGTTTTTTACTAATTTCACTACCAAAATGGGATAAATAAAAATGTTATTGTTCTTTACCAAATATGTTGTCATAACCGAACTGAACACAATTACATTTTAATAACTCGGGGTATGTGTGCGGACACGCGTGTAAGACTCCGGAGGAACTCAGATTCAACTCCCTTAGAACTCCGACTAACCTTGTGACCGGGAGTTTTGGCGGGAACGCGGAAAAGTTCACGTCGGTGCATTGTATTATTTTATAAAACTTATGCTTTTTCCAGTGTTAATGTTTAAAATTGGTGGTGTTTTACGCATTAAGTGCTGAATTACAAGCATGAGTGTGGGCAAGTGATATAATGTAGTGAAACGTGGTTTTTCGTGTTGCTTCCAAAATTCCATAGAAGCCTCTAGTAAAGTTGCCACCACTTTACTAGGGCATGCCTTAGACTGGATTATGACTTAGACTAGACTATGACTTGACTTTAAGTGAAAAATTACAAAACTTGACACTGGCTAAATACACTATGTGTGGAGCCAAAATATAAGAAAAAAAAAACCTTGTGACCGACTCACGACTAACTCAACTCTACTATTTTAATCTCGCGCCCCTTTATATATAGGTCGGCGCTGGCGTCGGCAATAACGTAAACAACGCGTGTCCCTACATAGTAAGAAAACATGTTTATAGGTACTAAGTTTTTTTAAAATTTAAGATATTAAGGCGAAGGGTAGGGTAAACTAGGTGATTTTTGGCATGTTTCCTGGCGTAATTTGAGCATGTGGAGCTTTGAATTTAATATATCATGTAATTAATTTTGTTAATTCGTTTGTGATGACCGCAAATACAAGATTAATAAATATAGCTCTATAGAACAAAAATCGCAAACATCCCTCAAAAAATTGAAATGTTCCAATTTTACCAAGTTTCTATCGAATATATTTCTACAAATAAAAATTAGTGTATTCCCAAAAAACATTCAGATGTTGTATGACTACATAATTTTGAAAAATATTATACAATCATAGATATTAATTAGAAACCGTCAAAATCAGTAATTTCGTGCGTTGCCTTTGTTGTAAGCGCCACGCTAAGTGCAGACTGAATTGATATTTAAGACTACACGTTAAGGTCGATCTTTCTTTGAACGGATTTTGACCTGCTTACCTGGCCTTATCCGTCACCTTAAAGTTAGGTCTATGTTCAGCAGTGGACGTCTTCAGGCTGATGATGGTAAACCATCCAAGCATTTCTGAGTATGTGTACCCTATTTTTTAGGGTTCCGTACCCAAAGGGTAAAACGGACCCCATTACTAAGGGTCCGCTGTCCGTCCGTATGTATGTCTGTCTGTCCGTCTGTCACCAGGCTGTATCTCATAAACCGTGATAGTAAGACAGTTGAAATTTTCACAGATGATGTATTTCTGTTGCCGCTATAACCAAATACTAAAAACCAGAGTAAAACAAATATTTAAGGGGCTCCCATACAGTAAACGTGATATTTTTGCTCGTTTTCACAGATAATGGTCGGAACCCTTCGTGCGCGAGTCCGACTCGCACTTGGCCGGTTTGTTAAAGGATATTCTTTATAATCTTACCTGAATGATTCTGATAGCCTGGTCTAGTACAGACTTGGTATCGGTAAGGTAGTCGGTGTTCGGCAGGGTGACCCGCGCCATATGTGCTTGTAGTAGCAAGAATGCTTTGACGTTGGACGAGTCTAGTGATAGCGAGTCCACTGGCAGACGGCACTGTTGAGATAGCTCGCTAGAAAAGGATAAAAAATAAGTGAAGGTGGTATAGAAAGAGACAGCTCCACACGCAGTGACGAAATTATTACTTCATAGTACCTCAATGGTAGCTCTACATACAATCTCCATGGATACATGTGACGTCACATGCAAGGAGCAGCGCCATTTTTTTAATTTTTATTTGTAATTTGGAGCATTCACATGTGGGCAATAGCTGCCATGTGTCAATGTTTTGGCATTGACAGCTACATGACGGCCACTCTGGGCTGCCAGTAAGAAAGTTTTTTTTTTTTGTAATGGCAATTGTTTTTCACATTTTTGCCAGCGTCATGTCAAAAAGAAAGTTTTAAATGTATTAAACTCATTTCATTTTTTTTTTCTTTGTTCTTGTGTACTCTTTGCTGTGTGTTTTAAGTTTTATTTATTTTGCTATTATGTTTGTAAATTGTAATTTTGTACTTTGTAGTCGTATAATATGTGTTGCGTCCGTGATGTCATGGCATGGGTTCCGGCTGAAAATCAGTGACTGAGGTTGTTATTTGCAGCCTTAGTTGTATGCTGAGCCGGGACCTATTCCTGACATCGCGCAGTATCGCATAGGAGTGTGAATTGAAAGTTTCTTTTGTCCTTGTCCTTGTATTAATGTTACTTATGCGATATTGTGTGTTATATGTTAGGAATAAAGTTAATTTCATTTCATTTCCATACTGGGGGCGTACCGTGAGCTCTTAGCGCGATTCAAAACAGAGCCTATATTGGTTTGCTTTGTTTTTTTTGTATGGGGATTTTCACAAGCGAGCCAGTATAGGCTCTGTTTTGAATTGCGATAAGAGCTCACGGTACGCCCCCAGGCCATACTATCTCAGTTTTTCGAAAAAGGGACAAGCGATGGCGCCTCCAGAAACTTTAAACGCGTATTACTCCGTGATTTATTTACCGATTTTACTTATTTTTTCAATTTTTATTACTAACCTATTTTATGAAATATAATAACATATTTTTTTGTAATTAAATACTGTTATAATATAATCATAATGTTTGTGATAATAAAAAAAAAATATAAAAATTTTTACTCGTTAATTCTGAGTAGTAGTGATATAGCTTATTAGGTCTTTAATATAAAAAAACATACCCATTGAGTATATCCTCGTTGTGTCGGACCGGCAACGTCGCGTACTCTTCACTGTCAGCGAGAACTCTCAGCAAATCGTCCACACTCATGTTGCTCTGTAAACGCGCACTAAAATGCGCCATCGTTTTGTGCGATAGGTAGTAGTAGGAGGCGATACGTCCCATCCAAGTCGTGTGCACTGTGCGTTGGTCCTAAACAATCAAATATTTGAATTAAAGTGGAACGTTTCACTAGCGGGGCAAAGTCAAATTATCTTGCGTTCTTTTGCCAATAATAGCTTAATTAGGTACTCAACGTAAAACTGATTTAACGTAAAGAAATAGAATGTATAAATAAATTACAATTAAAGTATCATCTACATATCATTGGTTTAGCGACAAATGGCAATAGACTGAAAAACTAATACGAAATTTGTTTATTGCCATTTGTCGCTAAACCAATAATATCTAGGAGATACTTTTAATCGTAATTTGTTGATACATTCTATTTATTTACGTTAAATCAGTTTTAATGTAATCACGTTTAGTAATTAAGCTATTATTGGCAAAAGAACGCAAGAAAATTTGTTTTTGCCGCGCTATTGAAACGTTCCATCTTAAGCTAAAACAGCGCATTTCGGTAGCGGTTACATATTTAAGCCGTTTGGCTTCGTGGGGACCGGGAGCTCATCGCGAGCACCAAAGTTTATCAGAGCACCTGGTTGATGCGACGCGTGACCAAAATGCTGGCACTTATTTGGCCCAACGAATCAGCATTGCAATTCAACGTGGCAATGCGGCCAGCATGTTGGGTACGCTACCTACCGGTAGTGGGCTGGGGCATTTGGACTGTCTATAGGCCATCGCGGCTAGTATACAGTCCAAATGTTCTTCGTAGTAGATAGTGTAGCTAGTTTTTAGTTTTTATTATTGTAGTAGTTAAATTAAAGAATAAAAGCACACTGCCCGTTAAAAAAAACTTGATGTTCAGAATTCCGACATCATAAGCAAAAAATCGACGACACAAGTACAGAATTTTTATGGATACCTCAAAAAGGTTGGGTAACGAGTTTTATTAGGGATACAAAAAGATTTGTCATCTAAGCAGTAAAAGTGGACTTAAAGATGGATACTTGACTTGCAGCGTAGGTATTCAGATTTGACTTACATGCACTTAAATGTCTTGACTCATAGTCAAATTTCACTGCCTATATAAATCAAATATTATATTTGATTTATATAGGCAGTGAAATTTGTCTGACAGACAGTAAGCTTTGACGCACCGGCAATAAAATTTGACTAGGTAGTAAAATTTAACATGTCATAAGTAAAAATAGATATATGGGCAACTGGGCAGTATGCCTCGACTTGACAGTGAGGCTTGACTTATATAGGTGGTAGGATTTGACTTATAGACAGTAAGACTTGACTTATATGAGGCAGGACTTGACTTATAGGCAGTAAGACCTGACTTAGACTTACCTCCTCAATCTCAATACAGTTGGCATTTCCCAGCGAGTCTAGCGATGTCTGCACCAAGCTGGAGAGAAAGTAGTTGACATCTTGTGGCTCGACGCTCTCTAAGTTGTAGTATGAAGGGTTCTTGAGCAGTCGACGGAAGAAATATGTCCACGTCATGTAGTCTAGGATATCTTGTTTCGTTTGTACTGTGCCTAGAATTGATTGGAACGTTTTACAGACAGAACGCCTTAAGGTGGAACGTTCCATTCGCGCGGCAAATTCAAATTTTCTTGCGTTCTTTTGCCAATAATAGCTTAATTACTCAACGTAATTACATGAAAACTAATTTTGCGCAAATATATATAGTGTATCCATAAACTACAATTAAAAGTATCACATACTTATCATTGGTTTAGCGACAAATGGCAATAGACTGAAAAACTAAGAAGAAAATTGTTTATTGCCATTTGTCGCTAAACCAATGATATCTAGGAGATACTTTTAATCGTAATTTGTTGATACGTTCTATTTATTTCCGCAAAATTAGTTATCATATCACGTTGAGTAGTTAAGCTAGTGTTGGCAAACGAACGCAAGAAAATTTAAATTTGCCGCGCGAGTGTAACGTTCCACCTAAAATCAAATATACTATAGATACTGTCTCTACCGAAATCAAACTTTAAAACTGTCCCCGCGCCAATGCTTATTTATACAGATATATACCTCTCCAGCTAATATAAAATAGTCCACAAGCGGTTGTTTCATTTTAATAATGAACCAAAGCACCCTGTAGCGTTTTAAAACAATAATATGTGAGTTACATCACTTTCATTAGGCGCGGTCACGCGAGACTGAGTAAAAATAAGGCATATGCCTTCTTTTGACAGTTGTTTTTGAGGCGGTGATCGGGGATCTAACCTCTCTTCATTGCAGTCTAAGGCTGGCTGTTTGCTGAAAAGAAATCATACCTGCTACAATTTCAGCGTTCAAATGGTCAGGCAGCACTCCCAAGAGGCTCGATTCGACCGGGAATGGTTCATACAAGAACTTCTTGTAAAAGTTCTTCTTTTGATCATGGACTAGCACGACTGCTACTCCTTCGTTGTCATACTAAAAAAAGACGGAAATATTATAGGTGTCTTTTCAAAATTGCACCCTCATGCATCAGTAATAAAGTTTCGTTTTTAATAATACGTAATGCCTTACTCATCATTAGATCCAAGCGTAAAGTTCGAAGATGGGGCGAATTTTGAAGGCTTTAATTGACAGGTCTAAAACTGTTATGGGCAGTCATGTTGCTTAACATCAGGTGAACGACTAGCTCGTCACGTCATTCAATCACATTGAATGACGTGACGAGCTAGTCGTTCAATAGTTCAATAGTTTTAGAAGTTTTTTTTTATCACATAAAAAAAAACTTCTAAAACTATTGCTGTTCTTGTCAAATAGACGGCAATGTAAGAGAGGGATATATTTTTAGTAAGCCAAAGACTGCTAACAAACACCCCTACAAACCCCTCCTGCCTTCAAAATTGGACCTATTAACATAGTAAGTCTAGAAAAACGGTTATACAAAAGCATACCCTAAGAGCTTTAAGTTTCTAACCTGCGGCCGTCCAGCCCTGCCCATCATTTGCAACACATCAGTGATGGGCATGTCAACGTATCTCTTCTGCTTGCCGTCGAAATATTCGGTGCCTTTGATGACGACCAAATGTGCGGGGAAGTTCACACCCCAAGCTAGTGTAGCTGTGCAGATTAGAACCTGGGAAATTAGTTAACCCATTCAGTACCGGGGTCCCTCCAGGAGGGTTCACCTTTTCCGCATTCGCGGGCCCGAGGACCCACCTCGAGGGGTATTAAAAATATTGGTTTCACCGTAATAAAATTAGAAAAAAAAATCGGAACTTTGGCCAAAGTATCATCTTTATAATAACACATATTTACGAGGTATTTGCGCGTAAAATCGTATTTAATATTACGAGCACATAGTATATTCCACGAACCCTCCTCGTGGGCTCACTCTGGCGCATCTGTAATGCCGAGGACCCCACGCGCTCGGGTCTGTATGGCGGCATGGGGTATGAGCTCTATGAACGGGGGGAGGACTCGAATGCGTTAATTGGCAGACTGTGTAGTAGATATACCAGCAAACCGCACCAAACGTTTCGATGACTTTCATCATGCGAACTGCTACCGCTAGGGAATGGAACTCACTCCCGGCTTCCTTGTTTCCTCACAAATATAATCTAGATTCAATAGGCTCCTCATAGGCCAACTTGCTACGCCTTCGTCTGCATCGTCGCTTAACATCAGGCGAGTTGCAGTCAATCGTCGGCATATTCGATAAATAAAAAAATAAAAAGACGCTGAGTAGTAGATTTGGGCTGTCGAGATTTCATTCACAGAGTAAGAGGCTAGTGTACTGCTATCTTTTAATGCATACATTAATAATATTCCTCAAAAAATAAACAGTCGTGAAAACAAAAATTAAATATCTCCAAAAATGACAAAGTTACAAGCATTTTAAAATACAGGAATAAAAAGAGACAGCTCAAATATGCAGTTCAAACGTCACTCTTGTTCCTTCATAGTACCTCATTACTAAGCTGTGGTAGCTCTACATAGTCTGTTTGGCATGTGACTTCACAACGTGCGTTTTCATAGTAACTGTGGGGAAGCTCTGTTTTGCGAGAAAGGGACAGGCGATGCCCCCTCCAAAAACTTTAAAAACTTATTACTCTGTGATTTATTTACCGATTCTACTTATTCTTCCAATTATTGCATTAGTTTTTAACCTCACAAAAAACCTTCCTTATGAAAATAATATTTACTTGTTAATTTTTAATAGCAGGCATAGCTGGATTGGATGGATTTTCTAAGGACATGCAGGAATATCTGCATGTCCTTAGAAAATTTAATGAGATCATGTACATACCTGTATCTTCTGGTTAATGAAGAGTTCCTCAACGGTAGTTCTGTCTCGCTCGTGCAGCCCGGCGTGGTGGATTCCAATGCCGAATGCTAGCGTCAGTTTCAAGTTTGACTCTCGAATGTTCGATAGGATTTGTTCCATCTCACTCTCTCGCATGTGAAGCCATTGTTTAGGATTCTCTTCTGCTGCTAAGTACGCGATAAGGTCCAGTGCTGTTAACCTGGAAATACAAAAGTACATGCAACAAAAAGCCCTTATTTAAAGCTGTTTAAGGACTGCTGAAAACAATCACATGTTATTCAATTCAATTCAATTCAAATATTTATTGGTTCAGACAACTAATTATGATCCACTACACAATTTACACAACATAATATAGGAAAATAAATAACACATTATTTAAAAAAAAGTGATCACAATTTATAGCTTGTTGACAAGAGTCCTGACCAAAAATTAAACATGTCATGAGATCGATTTGTTATCATTTCCCACTGATTAACCACTGATTTTGAGATCAAAAGCCAGAAAAAAAGACGGTTATCTTGTAAGTTATGTGCAGTTCTCGATGCCATCGCTCCATGCCTCTGAAAGCACGTTAAGCCGTCGGTCCCAGTTGTCATAAGAACATCTATGGCAATCGTTACGAGTAGTCAGACGCTTGATAGAATCTGACGCCTGGTCTAACCATTCCTGTTACTGTTCCTTTATGGGTTGCGAGGTCAGATGGCAGTCGCTCGTGTAATTCTGGTAGCTCGCCGCTACAGGTTAGATTGGGAGCCGACCCCAATAACAAATGGGAAAAGGCGAAGAGAATGATGATGTATCCAATGTTAAAGTCTGATTTTGTGAAATAAATAATCATGAACGTAGAATCAGAGGTAGTGGTATTTTTAGACCATTGATGAAGATGATATCCACTATAGGTGAACCGCCAACCTGGTAGAAAACCACGGAGCCAATGGATGCAAAGGGCAAGCAGCCGCTCAATGTGGCGCTACGTGGAACCTATGTTCAGCAGTGGACGTCTTCACGTTGATGATGATGGTGAGACGAGCATTAGAAATAGATAATATCCTATATTATACCTGGTCTGTCGCCGGCTGGATACGAATACAAGTGAAGGCGCGCAAGGCGAGTGAGTCCGGATGGCTTGGAATGTTGGCTTGTTCATAGACATCATGCGCGGGCAATAGTGCCGTCCGGGGTGCCCGGATATATGCACCTACAATTTTTTTTATTATTTTATTTGTGCAAAACAGTCAATGTCTAATTTACATCATAGAATATAATGTAACACCCAGACATCAGTGTCTGGGATAACATCAAAGTTCATCACACTAATGTCTGTCTGAGTGGGAATCAAACCCATAACCTATAGTTCAGAAGGCAGAGCTACCACCAACTTCGCTGTGAAGCCAACTATGGATGCTATGCACGAGTCGACTAACATACGAAAAACATTGTAACCTACAAAACATTTTGGCGTGTGGTTATAGCCACCCAAAATAAGTCAAAACCTTGGGGGAGCTACTGATTTAATTGAACTAATGATTGTTACAATAAGATGCGACATAGACGCTGTAGGTATACAATTAAAATATAAAGTTGTGAAACTATAAAGTTACTGAATAATAGTTTCAACATGCAAGTGTTACAATTACCAGCTCCAGCCATCATTATTAATATACGAGTGTAGTATTCTTAGATAGTCTGTATCAAGTTGGTACTCTCTTACTCTATGGTTTTAATATGTCAATGATATGTAGTCTGTGGGTTATTGAATTCATTAATATTATTGAGTGACTGATTGTATTTTGATATGCTGGTGGAATAATAATATTGTAATAAGAGAGTAAACAACATTATGAGGAATCTACGTGTTTTTATCATCATGATCATCATCAGATCCCCAACAGGTCAATACAAGGCTTTTCCTATTTAATTCATTTTGTAAGTATTTTAAAGTAAACTATACACAGTAAAGTTATTTCTCCCTTAGAATTCTAGATTAACTCAAATCAAAACTTACCTCCAAAGGCACGGGCCTAACTGAAGGCCTGAAGTTGTAAAGTCCTACTTCTCCAATGTTCAACCAGTTGGCCAGATCTTTGGCATTCGCGAGCGCTGTCGAAAGGCCGATGATACGCAGCCTTCTTGATGTGTGGGACTCGATGAAATTCGTTCTACGAATGTAAAACTTATCGTATTGAATATTGAATACAGAATACAGAATTTATTGGTAAAAAAATAATTATATCTATGTATATATTATATCTATGTAAGTATACAAATACTATACAGTAAATTCTTTGTCAATAAAAAAAACTCATTGCGAGTAGCTCATTCAATAATTAATTTTAGTACCTGGGGATTAAGCTAACTATCAAATGGCCGCCTACGCGTTGGAATAATCACGCCGGATAAATGGCTATGTCCATTCCTGGCTATGAACAGGATGCTAGTAAAAATTCAACTATGCAGATAAAGTAATTTATTTTTGAAAATATTTACTCTGTTGTATTTTTGTATCAAGGAGAATACATTAAAATTGGATTTAAATAGTATCTAAATGCCGAAATCCGATGTCTTAGTAGAAAACGCTGTCCAGAGTTTTTATGATGCAGTCGTTAGTGGTTGCAAAAACCAGTGTTACCAGTGCTGCTGTACACATTAGCTGATTACTAAACTAATATTTAAGTACCAAATTGAACTTTAACTCTACGTCACAGGTACTATATTACCTCGAAACGATGACTTCCAAGACAGGCCCACGATCTTCGCCCAACAAATGTATCTCATCAATAACTATGAGCGCCACGTCTCTAACATAGTTTCTGGTCTGCCACGATCGACTGATTCCGTCCCATTTCTCAGGAGTTGTCACTATGACATGGGAGTTTCTAATCGCTCTAATATCGGGACTGACGTCACCTATAACGAAAAATAAAATATTAAGGGGTACTTTTCTGTAAAATTCGTCTAAGTAAGTATCACCGCTTAGCCAGTTATTCTGCCGCCAAGCAGCAGTGTGCAAGCACTACTGTGTTCCGGTTTCAAGGGCACTGTAGTTAGCTAGTGAAATTGCAAATGAGACTTTGTGAACTGATCTCATATTCAATAATAGTAATCTTATTGTTAGACTGTGCCGTTTGATCAGGCGAGTTGTAGACCATTCGCTATAAAATTAAGAAAGAAAGAAAGAAAGAAAAAAGACAATTATAAAAAAAGTGTTCCTAGTATCACTGCAATTTAACGACCACCACTACTAAAGATCTTATAGATAAAAAAATAAATAAAAAAAGGTAGAAATAAATAGATGATGGTGGTACGTACCTGTCAGTTCAACTACTTTTTTTCCTAGTTTTTCTTCGAGTCTCACTTTCCAGTCTTTTATTCTTTCTTTGACCAAAGCCTTGAGCGGCGCTATGTAGACCACCTTGAATGAAAGCGATAATAGAACTTATACATAACGTGATTTTGTCTTGTAAAAGTGCTTAAATTATGTGCAATAGTTTATTAACGAGACATTTACTATTTCATTGTGATTTTTATGTTAACACTAAGTTACTAAATTATTTTGACGAGCTATTTACCATGTAATTTATTTGTGGTCATGACAGTTTCAAATCTTAAAACTTAAACCCGGTTTCTCTACGTTTGCCAAACTCCTCTCAACTTAACAACACCAAAAATCTAACGCTCAATGGCTGCCTGTTGATCTTGATGTGTCTTCAACCAACGATCGTACAGTATTATCAAGTTCCGAGTGACACTGCAACTGTTATGGGCGGCCGTTTCGCTTAACATCAGGTGAACGACCAGCTCGTCACGTCATTCATTCTCATAAAAAAAAGAAAAAAACTATTTTATTTATTTCATTTTATTTGGCACACAAAACAGAATATAACCAAATGCAACAACAAAAAAAAAACATACATTTTGAGCTAGATTATATCCCAAAACATGTGTACACATCATGATTAACAAAACTGTTATTAGAATAATTAGTATTAACAAAGTACATTTTTTATGGTATCGATTTGAATATTACATGCAAAATAATCATTCAAAGTTCCGAAATAATAGCTGAAACATCTCTTTTAAATATTGCTAGTGTTTGGTTAAAAATGTCAATTGAGCTGTGGTGTTCCTTCAGGATGTCGTTATACTGCCGACACATTCTAACCAAAGGGTTGTAGAATAAAGTATTATTAGTAAACACCTTAAGTGAGAAAATATTTAAATGAGGGTGACGTTGTTTACTTGCGAAAACAGAAAAGGCGAGTCAACGATAGAGTGTATAATTTTGAAAAGGCAAATGCAGTATGTCCGTCGAGTTTTGCAGCAGTTTAAATTTTGATAATCTTTCCGAATACGATCGAAGTACTACTACCGACTACTACTAACCACCTACTGTCGACTATTACTAACCTTGCATCCAGGGTACTGATTGAACACTCTAAACATGGCGACCTCAGCTACAATGGTCTTGCCGGAGCCAGTTGGTGCTCCTAACAGCACATTGCTGTCAGTATGGTACAGACAGTGGAATATCTGAGTCTGTATGGGGTTGAAATGGCTGAAGTTGTAGAGCATCTCAAAAGCAGGGTTGTTGAGGGCTGTCACTGGTAGTGGTTGGAGTTCTAGCAGGTCTGGAATATGAATTCTGGTATGAAATTTATACTTTCAATGGAGGTATTAGTACAGCACGGATAGCATGAGACATTAATTGACATTATCTCTCGAGAGCTTTCTCAACCAATGAAAATGCGGCAAAAGCTTTATGACGTGATCAGCGTGATCATTCATTAGTCAAACGCTTTCTCGAGAGAAGAGATGTCGATTTCTACAGCTCATGCTATCCCTGCTGGTTTGAGATGCGGAATCATGGTGTGGAATGGACGTTTCATTTTTGCAAGGTAACGAAATGTCCATTTAGCCTGATATTTTCGGTGGGTACTTGGTATGACGCAACGAGCTATGGAGAGAGCTATGCTCGGTGTTTCCCTGCGAGATAAGATCCGGAATGAGAAGATTCGCAGGAGGACTACAGTGACCGATATAGCTCTTAGAATTAGCAAGTTGAAATGGCAGTGGGCAGGCCACATCGCTCGTAGAACTGACAACCGATGGGGAAGAAAGGTTTTCGAGTGGCGACCACGAACCGGAAGACGCAACGTAGGCCAGCCCCCCACTCGGTGGGCCGACGATCTGGGGAAAACCACGAGGAGCCGATGGATGCAGGAGGCGAGCAGCCACTGAAGGTGGCGCTCTCTGGGCCACCTATGTTCAGCAGTGGACGTCTTCAGGCTGTTGATGATGATGATGACTTGGTATGAAATGATAAAAAGAATGTATTGTGCTAATTTTACCTGTATGAGGAGGATGCGTTTCAGGCAAGATCAAATGTTGGAACGTGAGTGGCAAAACACTCTCTGAACCAAGCCACCTGTAAAACAATCGTCAATTCCTGTATTTACTAGAGCTTAAACGCCATCTAAAATTCCACTAATCTCTAAAGCAAGCACCGTTTTATCAGGATTCTTATTTAATGTGGATACAATTTATTACACATTGAAGGTGTACCTTTCTGATGTAGCCCTGATGTAATACTGAGGCGGCAATGGTTCAGCAATTGGTATCGTGATGATCAATTCTTGTGGTTCGTTTGTGATCACCTGGAATCGCATTCAATATAAGGACCTACGAAATCTGCATTCATATGTAGTAACAGTAACTTAGGAATTGGAGGAATGAGAACTACATTGATAAAGACAAAGGTTAGGGCTCAATCATTTTTGTATGAAGTCTAGATGTCGTTTTATAGTAAAACGGAGAGATGAAAGTGAGCAAATTCTTTGTCCAAAATAAACAAAAAAAAAACTGATTTTATCGATAAGAGCAAATGGTATAACATTAAAAATTTATAGATTTCAAATAGTTTGTTAATACGCGCGCCATTGGAGTTGCGATTCTGACGAAAGCTAGAAGAAATTGTTTTCCTAATTCTAGCACTATGTCGAAAGTGCAAGTGCAGTGTAGTGCAACTGAGACAACAATAAAAATGTCTGCTTTACCTTTTCTTTAACGGCGCGTGCATGGTAAACTTAACGATTAAATTGAATAGCAAAATTCAGTAGGTACCCTTATCTACTACAAAACAATATGGTATTTTTTTTACTGGTTAGTATTGTATGTGTGATATATCAACAAAAAGGCTAGTTAATTAGTAGCATTTATTTAGATCACTCTCTTAATACTACCATAGCCACACACAAGGTACAAGCATTCGCAGAGCATATAGTTTCACAGACTAACTAGAGACCGTACCGGACCACAGAGTACATTGCATACCTCACAGTATGGTTATACTCAAAATAAAAGACAAAATAAAAGTGTAGTAGACATACCTGTTTCTTGGTGATGAGGAAGTATTCATGATAGTACATGATGTCCGTATCTGGATCTTCCACCCAAACCCAGAAAGCTTCTGGCGCTTTGCCGTGGTATTTGTCATTCCATCTGAAATATTAGTTCTGTTTGGAATGTATCCGTTTGTATTGGCTTTTCATTGAAGAAGAACACACCTTTTTAAAGAAGTGTTACCAGTTTTGCTGCAAACCTCAGATATTTCGAACTAAGCAATACCGCAAACCGTACACCGTGTGATCCCGGTGTGCGAATAATGGGCTGAGAGAATATCCAGGGAATGGGCGGCAGCATTCTGCTCGGTACATTTAAATCTTCTGCAATCGCCGAGGCACCTGCTAACCCCCGGTTTCTGGTATGTTTGTTAAAGTTAAGCATGACAACTTAAAAATACTCAACGCTCATTGGTTGCCTGTTGATCATAGGCTATTGTCAACTAATGAGTGTACAGCATTTGATAAGTTAACATGAGTTTGACAGTACGAGAAACCGGGGGCTGCCGCCGTGCCTCTTTAGGCAACCCTGGGGTGCGAGCCTCCGCTTTAGGCCGTTGCCGGGAGGCGAGGATCGAGAAGGCTACGTCCACTGGAAGAGTGGACCCTATGGAAAGTCGCGACCGTTCTAGCTAACCTACGTCGAACTCGCCCGAACATCCGCAGCTCTCCTGACTATGCTAACATCTCAAACGGCGCAATCCTGCGCGAGTTGGTAAAGGGACCGGGTCACACGAACGGGTGCCACCGGTCTTTGGGGACCTTGTTAATCCATAATGATTACATGTTCCCGTTGGATGATCGCTACGATTTAATTCTAGGGATGTCAAAATCTAATTGTTATGGGTGAAGCAGGTGTCAGTGGTTCGGATAACAATGACCAATGGTCAAAATTTGTTAGCATTTTTAACCTAATCAGTACATTGGAATTTACTTGAAGTTAGGCATGATAGTCAGTCTTATCCTGAGCACAGTCCTAGTGATGGGATGCAAGCTTGCTTCCATTTCGAGCAACGGGAATTCATCAGCGCATTTCTTCAGATGACGAGCATTCTTTGGGTTTCGAATAAGATCTCCTGTAAAATGAAAACAATTATCAGCAAACGAGATGAACAAGCAAGCAAACTAACAACACTAATAACTAGAGTTCTTATTTGATGAACTCATCATCAACAGCTTGAAGACTTCCACTGCTGAACATAGGCTTCCCCCAGAGAGCACCACTTTGAGCGGCTGCTCGCCTCCTACATACATCGGCTCCCCGCGGCTTTCTCCAGATCGTCGGTCCACCGAGTGGGGGGCCGGCCTACGCTGCGTCTTCCAGTTCGTGGTCGCCACTCGAGAACCTTTCTTCCCCATCGGTTGTCAGTTCTACGAGCGATGTGGACTGCCCATTGCCATCTTACCTAAACAAGTACAACCAAGCCTTACACCTTAACCTTACAAGTCTTACCTAATTCTTTCCAATCCATATCTCTGATCTGGTCAGGCTTCAACATTGGGTACTCTATGTGTTTTAATGTTTCTATGTTGAAACAGTTGAATTGCCTCATGTCACTGTAAAACTCCCATTGTTGGAGCTCCAGCATCTTGGCCATCTTTAAGTAGATGGCTGACATGTAGGCGTTGTTCTTGCGAAGGGTCATCTCGAATAGCGCGCGAACTATTCGAACCGCGTTCTGTAAAGTTGGATTTAGACTGAAAAAGAGTCTACGCCAATCCACACATATTCAAAAGCTTTTAATTAAAAAGACATTACGTACGTGCATATTTTTAAGCTTAGAGTATGTATGATATTACTAAATTCTGTTTGTTAGTTTATGTGTCTTCTATCTATAGAAACAGGTATTAAAGTGCTCTAACACGCAACAAGAGGTACAATAGTAATTATATAACGCACGCCATTCTGACGAAAGCTGGAAAATATTGTTTTCTCAATTCCACCAATATGTCTAAAGTGTAGTGGGAAAGAGACAGAAACTAAGTATGCACTTTCCAGGTCTTTTCTTTATTTGCACGTGTTATATAAAAATATTCGAAACATTACTTTAAATTCATTTATTGTTAAGCATAATGGACTGAAATAAGTCGAATGGAGGCGGAAGAAATTAACTGCAATACAAAACTCAAAAAATGACTCTTGGTTTAGATGATGGGTATAATCAATTAATTTAGGTGGGTTAGGTGTGGGGTGGGTTTAGGTTGGGTAGGATGAAAATAAATTGGTTTTCGCATGGCACTCGGTAGTCTCCGTTCCAAATAGTTTTTGCAATGACTATCTCTCTCTAAATAAATAATTTGTACGCACCTGACTAATGTAATTCAAGTCTGACTGCAGAGAAGATGCGTTAACCCTCCCTCTTGAAAGGTAAGTCTGCAGAAGTATATTGATCTTCCAGTGTATATCCTCAGGCGGGTCTTCGATTCGAAGCTCGCAAAACTCGTCTTTTAAACTCCAGAGTTCTGTCAATTCTTCTTTACGGACCTGAAATATACATGTGACTTAATAACATGCTTTAAATATACATTTTCCAGATGAACCTTCCCAGTTAATAAGCTTATCTATTATTGTCTACCGAAAACTAATTGGGTGTATCTATTCCAAAAAAATATTGTCTAGGGCTTACCTTCAACTGTTGGAAATCAGAACATCTCGTCAGCATTTCCAATACGTATCCTTGCGTCATTGACTTGCGTACCATCGTGTTGAAGACCTCCATGGTTTCACAGGTTATGTAATAGTGGCTAGCGGTGCGCCCGAGATCTGTAACGTATGGGATGTTATAGAAAGCTAAATAAATTCAATGCGTATTTAAATTATTTATGTACAGCGATAACTTAAGGTTTTTAAGTTGGGACTGCACGGGAGTAGCTATTTAGCCAGTGTCAACTTTCTAAATAAATGTATCTTCAAGCCACGCCAGTATTAAGTCATGCCCGCTAAAAAGGGAAACCTTTAATGTCTCTATGCAGATGAATAATAGGTACATCTTGGAACAAAATCAATCAAAAATATTAAGGTTCTTGAAAATTTTAAACCAGCAGGTTGTGAACCCGCGTCTTACAACTCACGTAAGCTATGGTCATACGGGTGCCGTAAGAGCCGGCTAAGGGAATATATCCATGGAATGGGCAGCAGCATTCATCTTAGGATGCATTTTAATCAACTGCGATCACTAAGAGGTATACGTACTAGAGAGAAGCTATGGGAAGCACAAATAGTTTCAATTTTTGTGTAATTAAACTAAAATCCGCTACAGCGCTTTACGAGATTAAATCGTCTAACCAAACGGTCCCAACACGCAGTGCTAGTGCTTGTAGGTAGTGTTGTTCGGTCTGTCCATCTTCGCTCACTCACGCCGATATGGCTGCCACCGCACGCGCTCTGGCGCCATTATAAATGGACAAGATAATATTTTTTTAGGTGTATTTTGTTCCAAATTCTAAACTTATTGTATAAAAGTGATTCCGTCGCGTTTGCTTGTTTTTGTAGTATCTGAGCACGCACGATGGCATTTTCGGATCAATTTATCGCAATACACATGCAATCGCTTTGAGTGCCGAGCTTCGTATGAGCGAGAAGATGGTGGCAGTGCAAGTTAGAGATGTGCTGTCTAGTGTATACATAGAAGTCTTTGTGGGATCACCAAGACGTCCGTGGTGATTATGGCTAATGGTGGAGGGCTATTTTCAGCAGGAGACGCAAATAGCCTGATTATGAAGACCTTATACCTGTAACATTAAGGTCGCCAGTGCGTTCGTTGTACCGTATCATCTGCGTTTTGTCCAGTTGCATGGCAGCTGCCGTTATAAACTCCCTGCGTTTTGTTTCTAGCATCGGCTCGTCTTGTACGTCGCTGTATGATAGACCGTACACCTAAAATACAAGATGACGACTTTATGGAAATACCTTTTGAAGTGTCGAAGCACTGTGTTATAACACACGCCACGCCAGGCTTTAATACAATAATGGGAGAGTTATACTGCTATAACAACACAAAGATAAAAGTCCAACAACTGCGGGAAAGGACTCAAAAGAACCTCTCTACGTCAAAAGAAGCGTCTAAAAGTACAATCTAGAAGTTTCCAAGAGTGTACTACTGGGGGATGAAAATGTAACTTTGATAGCAAGGAAATACATAAGCTGTGTTTGAAACTGTCAAACCATGCGATTCTTACCTGAGGATTGATTCTCATTCTGACGAACAAATATGTGTAGCTAAGCCATTCCACTGCTTCGTCTATATTGGTTACAGTTCCTAATGCAACCTGAAATATTATTTAAAAGTTAACATTCATTGATACAGCAAAGAAAACAATAAGTAACTTCTTTTAATAAGTGGTTATGTTAATAGTTATATCTTCCAGCCATATAATGAAATCTCTTTTGCAAACTTGTTGCAGCAAAAATAAGTCATGCTCATGAACGAGTGTGGTTCAAATCACGCTCGACTCCCAATTTTCCATTTATGTGCAGAATTTGCACATTTCTTACAACGGTGAAGGAACTTATGCGTGAGCAACAATTTGAGGACAATTGTCATCCAACCCCACATGGCCACCACGGCGGATTATGGCCTAAAATATCTAAGAGTAAGAGAATACCCATGTCCCGGCAGTGGAAACGTTAAGGCCGATCCGATGATGTAAGTAAAGTCATAGCCAGCCTTTGCGATTCAATTCTTTTCAATTTCAAAAATCTTTGTTCATCGTGAAGAAATCCTAAGTACATGATCAAGTGTACATTATTTAATCCTAGAAATGATTAACATTCATAATTGATGCATTTTTATAGAGATCCACTTAAAATAAAAATTTGCGATTGCAGTATGCACTATCCCGCAGGACTAGCATTCATGAGCTGTAAATTCCGATATTATCTTTTCTCTTGAGTAAACGAGTCACCAATGAAAACGCAAGAACTGATTAATGGCGTGAGCCACGTGACCGTTCATTGGTCAAACGCTTTCCCCAGGGAAGAGATATGTAGACTTTTATTGCTCAAGCTACCCCTACGTCCTACCTGTAATGACGTACGGAGCCGAGACGTGGTCTCTTACGATAGGACTAGTCCACCGTCTTAAAGTCGCACAGAGGGCTATGGAAAGAGCTATGCTCGGTGTTTCTTTGCAGGATCGTATCCGGAACGAAGTAATTCGCCAAAGAACGAAAGTCACCGACGTAGCTCAGCGGATTAGCCGGCTGAAGTGGCAGTGGGCTGGTCATATCTGCCACAGAACCGACAACCGATGGGGCAAACGAGTATTAGAGTGGAGACCACGAATCGGAAAACGTAGTGTAGGACGCCCTGCGACTCGATGGAGCGACGATATACGTAAGGTGGCTGGTAATGACTGGAAGAGAAGAGCTGAAGATCGTGCTCAGTGGCGTGCTTTGGGAGAGGCCTATGTCCAGCAGTGGACTAGAGTGGGCTGATGATGATGATGATGATTGCTCAAGCTGGCAATCGCTGTCTCTTACCTCAGCATTCAAGTTGTCAGCTAACAAGTTGATAAAGTTGCTCTCAATAGGGAACTGATTGGTCATCGACTTGAGATAGTGTGTCAGTTTATCATGCGTTGTGATTATGATTCCTGTACCGGACGTGTCGAACTGCGGTCTGCCCGCTCGACCGAATATTTGGAGCACGTCTAGGATTGACAAGTCGACGAAAGTTCCGTGAGCTTGATCGTATATCTCTGTGCCCTGTGGAAAGTTTTTATGTAACGTGTGGTCAAAATCGCGGGAAGCCGATGGATGCAGGAGCAAACAGCCGCTTAAAGTGGCGCTCTTTGGGGGAGGCCTATGTGCAGCAGTGGATGTCTTCAGGCTGATGATGATGATGATGAATAACGTGACGAGCCAGTCGTTCACCTGATGTTAAGTGTCACAGCCGTTTTACTCGGAACTCTATTATAATAGTTAGTGGCTCTGTGAGCTGAAAACCTCACAAGTCTGTCTTTACAAAGCTTACAATTGAAAAACTGTTTTTTACGTTTTCAACAACCCTGGCTCCGCCTTGTCGAAAAAATTCCAAAAACCAAACCGATAAATGATTCCATATGATTATCGAAACTTGGGAGCGTACCGTGAGCTCTTAGCGTAATTCAAAACAGAACCTATATTGGATTGCTTTGTTTTTTTTGGAATGGGGATTTTGACAAGCTATCCAGTGTAGGCTCTGTTTTGAATCGCGCTAAGAGCTCACGGTACGCCACTTGCTCACAAAATATCACGAGAATCGATTGGAGCTGTTGCAGTTTTATTGTAAGTATAGATTAAAGAGTTAATTATTTAGTTTTCTGTGTAAGATAATAACTTACCCTAATTACAACAGCGTGAGCGGGCAAGTTCACTCCCCAAGCCAATGTTGAAGTACAAACCAATACTTTCGTAAAACCCTCTGCGAAGTATCTTTCTACCATATTCCTGAAAGTTATAGACAGCTATTTACTAACTTCATTAGGAAATGTTAGCGATTTTCCAAAACGAAACTAATCTGAAAGTATGGCGGCACTTTTCTGATCAAGGGGAAATGAAAAAGACGGTGATATTTGGAGAATGTGACACAGAATCGACACCAAGTTATTAGGGCAATAAGTAAACCAGTAACATTTCGATGCATTTCTATTATCTAAAGTCTATTATCACCGTCATCAGCCTAAAAACGTCCATCACTAAACATAGGCCTCCCACACAGCATCATGCCTCTGACCAAGATGCTTATATAAAACACTGAAAAATGCAATGCAAACAACGCTTTGAAGCAAGGCAATGTGGCCTTGAATGACGTTTCTTATGTTTTTTCTTATTCTTCTTTTGGGTACATGTTTTATAAAAGCTTCTTGCGCCTGACCAAGTCAACGTCCTCTGCTGAACATAGGCCTCCCTCCTATAGTATGTCTGTGATGTCAGACGGACGCTATCAAAAATTTATTTTCTCTCTCTCACCACTATGTTGTGAGTAGTGCGAGTGAAAAAACAATAATTTCCCATTCTTTCAGAACCTATCTTTTTACCTGTCACTCCTAAGCATACCAGCATGATGGCACGCAAAACCGAACGCAAACAATTCAGCTAACACCTTATTAGGGCTGCTACCGATCGCTTTTTTCGCCTTCAAAAAAGCACCAGAGTCTTCCGGCTCAAAGTGTTTGAGGTGACCCTTCTTTTGAGCTAGTTCCTTGAGCACCATAGCCGTTTGGTGGGTCGCGTTTCGAGCGTGAACGAAGACCATTACTTGGTGGCCTTTTTGGACCATATCAGCTGTTTTATCGTAGCATATTTCGTTCATTTGTTGTATCTGGAAAGATTTGTTAACTTATTGGAAGTCTTTTAGATTTTTTAAATCTATATTTATAGGGAGAAGGTGCAAGACCTCTTTTTGTTCAGGGTAGCCGTTCTTAACCGATCAATAGTTATCCCGCTGCGAGATAAGATTCGTAATGAGGAGATCCGCAGGAGAACTAAAGTGACCCATATAGCTCTTAGAATTAGCAAGTTGAAATGGCAATGGGCAAGCTATATCGCTCTAGAACTGACAACCGATGGGGAAGAAAGGGTCTCGAGTGGCGACCACGAACCGGAAGACGCTGCGTAGGCCGGCCCCCCACTCGGTGGACAGAAGATGAAAACCGCGGGAACCGATGGATGCAACGGGCGAGCAGCTGCTCAAAGTGCCGCTTGTGGGGGAGGCCTATGTTCAGCAGTGGACGTCTTCAGGCTTTTGATGATGATGATGATGATGAAAGTTAACGATGGTGGTGGTGGTTGGTGTTGATGTTAACTAACGTTCGCTGCGATCACTACTTGGCGACCGATACAAAGTAGTATTTACAACTGAGCGATACCGTGCTTCGGACGGCACGTTAAGCCGTCGGCGTCGGTCCAGGCTGCTGTCATAAGACAATAAGTCAAGTCAGAAGCCTGATGTCATAATTTTATGGGCACCCGAATATTTCTGTCACAGGGCTGCCCAATGCCCATTTCTCTACACGTCAAGAAGGCGAAACACTAGAAATACGGCCTGCCACCAGACTATAGTGACATGGATTTTCTCAAAGAGCAGCAGCTCATTGCAAAGTTAAAACATAACGATGACGTCACTACCATCGAGCTCACAGATCTCAGAAACTAAAGGGAGATAATATGATAAGGGGTCGGGGCCGTTGTCACAGTAATTAGCTCAAAACATAACACATAATGATTAATAATACCGAACGGCAGCCGTGATATTGCATAAAAGCAGTTTACAATGCTCGCTCTTTGCTAACGACCATTCGAGCGTTGAGTTCTGATAACGCAATGGATAATGAAGATTTTAGATTTATTATTTATTTATTTATTTATAACAAAATAATCAGAACGGTTACGGTTATGAATACATTGAAGCTAACAGAATATTTAATCGCGCCGCTGCTCGCAGTCGTGAGGTTCTAATGCGACACCGGCGGGGTAATTACGTATAATTTGCAACAGCAAAGCAACAGCAGTAGCGAAGCATACATGCTCCCCACCACTAATGATGTATGACAGCAATCATCGCGAAATTTACGCCTGTTGCAAACCTGTTGCGAGTTAGGTAATAAGCCCGCGGTTTCGTACCGAACGCACGCGAGTGGCATCTCTGTAGATGTTTATGATCAAGTCAATAGCGTAAAATCACCAAACAAAACAAGTGTTTTATCATTTTAATAATTTATTTCTTTATTATAAACCATGAAATTATTAAAATAAGGATTATTTTATCATCTGCGTGTTCCACAACGGCTAATTGAATGATGATGATGAATTAATCTGTGGCTCTTAAGACCCTATGCTTAAGATAATATAGATGCTTACTTGTCTGATATGCGATCCGCCGCCACTGCCGATATCCTTAACGCCAATAAACTGCTGCTCCAAAGGCACAGGTCGGAAACGCGAATCAAAGAAAAATAGCCCTATGTTTGGGTTTACTCTCAGGAACCTGCAACAATTTTAGGGTTGAAAGTTGTTTGTTGTGCCATAATGTATTAGACTTTATTTACATGTTTTTTTTAACGGGCAAATTGCCTTTATTACTCAAGCTAACTACTACAATAATTAAAACTAAACTAAACTAGCTACACTACCTACTACAAAGAACACTTATGGACTGTATAATAGCCGCGATGGCCTATAGACAGTCCAAGTGCTCCAGCCCACTACCGGTAGGTAGCGTACCCAACATGCTGGCCGCATTGCCACGTTGAATTGCAATGCTGATGCGTTGGGCCAAATAAGTGCCAGCATTTTGGTCACGCGTCGCATCGACCAGGCGCTCTGATAGACTTTGGTGGTCGCGATGAGCTCCCGGTCGCCGCGGACCCAGGGTCTCAACACCAAACGGCTCAAATATGTAACCGCTACCGAGATTACTATATTTGCGCCGTTTTAGCTGCTCAGCAGAATTAGCCGCGGCGCCGGCCCTAACGTGTGTCTCGGGAAGGTGTGACGGCGCCATAGTATCGACGCAAGTAGCGTCCCATTTACATGTTAATAAGACATAATTTAGAGTTGCGGCACTTGACGCTAATGCCGTATGATCAACGCTGCGATTTTACTTCAGTCTGGTGGCTGGTATAGTTTTTTTTTATGCGATTAAATGACGTGACGAGCTAGTCGTTCACCTGATGTTAAGCGACACGGCCGCCCATAACAGCTGCAGTGTTACTCGGAACTTTAAAACAATAAAGTTACGCGTGACACTGCACTGCGCACGTCATCCTGAGACATCACACAGTCTAGTAATTAGATTACTAGACTGAGTGATCACATCATAAAGTCTCATTTGCCCAGTAA
Organism: Ennomos quercinarius; assembly: GCA_910589525.2. Classification (NCBI taxonomy): domain Eukaryota; kingdom Metazoa; phylum Arthropoda; class Insecta; order Lepidoptera; family Geometridae; genus Ennomos; species Ennomos quercinarius. Next base: position 10,092,920 of record OU342507.1, on the reverse strand, counting down.
TTTCACTAGCTACAATGCCCTTCAAATTAATAAGTAAGTTAATAAGTCTTGATATTTATCCCTATTGATTTAAGGTCCAATTTTACCTAGCAACGTTAGCTGGTACAGTTAATAAGCCCTGATCTTTATGCACATTGATTTAAGATCCAATCTTACCTGGCAACGTCAAGGTAGTTAGGCAGCGTAGCAGACAAGCCTACGATCCTGATCATGTTCTGCGTAGACTCAATCTGCCGTAGCGTTCGTGCTACGATCGCCTCTACGATGGGCCCTCGATCCCCATGCAAAAGGTGGACCTCGTCTATGATTATCAACTTTACTATTGAAGCTAGTTCTGTGTCAGCTGGAAAAGAAAAATAACTTCATAACCAATACTACCTTATGGAAATGGATAATTCATTTTTGGAAACAACCAATTTATTATCTGTGGTACCAATATTCAAAAAACATATCGAGATTACCCTCTTAACTGCTCATATAATAATATCAGATTTTTATATTCAGTATTTCTAAAGTTATAAATAAAAAATAAAGATTATGAATTGTGAGGATTTATGATAATCGATGGTGAAGCCTAATTTGTAAAAGAGTTTGAAACAAACATTGAATATGAAACAAAGATGTTGAATTTTTTTCCGTCTGGCTTCTAGCTGGAATCTTTATTTAGACAAAAAACAAAACTAGAATCTAAAAATATGTTTTTTATTTAATTGGTTTTATTAAAGTTATTTAATAAAACTGGTAAAAACCGCGGGGAGCCGATGGATGCAAGAAGCAAGCGGCCGCTCAAAGTGGCGCTCTGTGGAGGAGGCCTATGTTCAGTGGACGTCTTCAGGCTGTTGATGATGATGAATAAAAAAAATAAGAAACCTTTTCCCGGACCTTTCATTAAGGTATATCAAAACTTACTAGCTCCCTTCCTAGTGACCACATCCCATTTCTCCGGCGTAGTGACAATCATCTGCGTCTGCTGCACTTCTGTTTTGGTCAGCTTCATATCTCCCGTCAGCTCCTTGACTATAATGCCGAGGTTTTTGAGTCGCCGCCCAAAACTTGCTGTCATTTCTGACGCTAGCGCTTTCATTGGAGCTATGTAGATTATCTGTGATACAAATAATACAATAGATCATGAAAACATGGCTATATGACATTTTAAACAAATATAAGAGTGAGGCCCGTATCTAGGTATTATATTATCTGTGCCCGTATTAAAGAACGATGCTCAGTCGTCGATGGATCTTTAAGGGCTTGTAGTAGGCCAGCGCGAATCCAAACCAAAGCCACAGAATATCTATTAATCCACTTTGGCGTAGTACTATATATCTATATATATTTAGTACTACGCCAAAACGGGGATGAGTAGGGGGCCGAGCGGCAGGGGCGGCCAAAGTCAGAATGGTTCCAACGCGAAATAATTTATTATTACACTGAATATAATGGATATTTTAAAAATCCACTATACATAAGCCCTCCATTATATTTAGTTCAACTACTACACAGTTTCATGGCCTTATTTAAAGTATTCATTGAATAATCGCGGTTTATTTGTATGGTTTGGAGGTAACTTTGTAATTTTGTCTATCGAGAAAAGTTTATTAAACAGTACTGTACCGTAATTCGAAACCTTATTATACATGAGAGTAGCGTACTTGACTTTCGATCCGGACTAGGCGTGCTGTGATTGGTCCAACCACTTTACTCGTCCAATCAGCGCCGTTTCCCCCTCCCCTGGCCCCCACCATCACCCAGGTAGGGCGCGGAGGCGGCCCTTGCCATCATTGGCGTTTGGATTTTCATCCGTAGCGGGTCGCAAGTAATAGTCTTTACTTTGCAGACCTAATAAGCGTAAGGTAAAAATACTTATCGGTATGGTAAGTGTAATTTATATCATTACATTATATGATAATTATTGATTTAACCGTTTTCGGAATTAATTCGTAATTGCATTAAATTTGCATTATTTCGTTTTTTGAAATTATAACGGTTTTCTTGCTGTGAATAAAGGTGTCATATTTTGTGTTCTAATTATTTTTAACGGTGTTACCGTTCATTTTAGAATTCAGATACCTGTGAATAAAAATGTTCCAACCCCATCGATGAAGGACATTGGAGACGAAAAATTAACGAGGAAAGGAAAAACGAGGAAGAAGTCGATGAGCTCGGGATCAAGTTCCAGCTCTTCTGCAAACTCTTGTTCTTCAACAAGTAGCAGTGGCAATAAAAAACAAAAGACATCAAGTCTCAGTTAAACCGTTACCTATGATAGGTGATTATGACTTGCTTCCTGCGTAGACCCCCAAACACGAGGGGTGAATTATATGATGAGCTACAAGAAGCACCCGCGCTTTGATCCATTGCAACCCTCTAGCAAGAAAAACTTAGTTTTTTCTGTATCAACACTAGCAACAAGTGACGGAACCTGCGGTTCCTCACGCATCCTCTGCTTTTTTGACCCATCTCAAAGTGTTTTTAGTTTTTTCTGTAGCAACACTAGCAACAAGTGACAGAACCTACGGTTCCTCACGCATCTTTTGCTTTTTTGAAACATCTCAAAGTGATGTAGCACTTCAGTCAGTCTGACTAGTGCAGTGTGCACTTCGCTGAAACACAGAAGCAGTACATCTAATATCCTGGGTTTACAAGCATCAAGACCAAGACCCAATAATGAAGTCAAAGGATTTTTCTGCATGGAGAACGCGTGGAGGATTAACTCGAAACAGACTTCAGTGGTATTTTTATGTCGATGCAATACTGAACATTTGTGGGTAAGAAATCAAATGAGGTCTTTTCAATTGGTGAGTACTCGAAAGCTACCAGCGATATATTGCAGTACAGTGACAGTTTTGAAATCTGTAACGGATCCTAGGAAGGTCTTACAGGCGCGTGCTACAAAAACTTCCACGCACACGCACAATATTACTGTCAAGCGTACAATTCAGTGCAATCTTGTAAAAAGTTGGTAGCTACGATGAGGAATGTTTTCTGACGTTTCAAGCTTAAAAAAGGTGGCGTTTCTTCTGCTGCGCAGAACGCATTACCTTTCAGGCACAAAACGATCGCGATTCATCTGCTACGCAGAGCGCATAACGTTTCAGGCACAAAAAGGTCGCGTTTCTTCTGCTGCGCAGAACGCATTGCCTTTCAGGCACAAACGAACGCGATTCTTCTGCTGCGAAAAACGCATGACATTTCAGGCACAAAATGGGTCGCGTTTCTTCTGCTGCGCAGAACGCATGACGTTTCATGCACAAAAAGGTTGCGTTTCTTCTGCTGCGCATAACGCACTTGTCTCATCTGAACCAGTAAATAACCAAAAGCAATTTCAAGCGTGGGCTTTACCTCGGACGACATAAGGCAATGCAACACAAAACAACACAATTGCAAAGAAATTTGGTCTTAAAGACAAGTTTCGCGAGGGGAAGCAGCAAAGGAGATAGGTACGATGACTGGCCGCATACATACAAGATATAAGACATTTGCGTCATCTCACCGAAGTAGTAGGGCATAAGCTCGAAGATAGATGCCGACTCGAAGAGCCTTTATGTGGCAGTGAACTTTTAAAACACTTATCTGTATAGTCGTTTTAGAGAATGCTCAGGGCGCCACCCTACATTCTAAAAATACCTACTAAGCATTATAAATGAAGCTTGACTAGCCGTTCCTAACCAATCAGTCACCAAGTTAAGCAACGTTCGCTTTGGCCATAACTTTTATGGAGTTCCGCTACATAAGGTGGTATTTATACTATCTACAACTGAGCGCCACCGTGCCTTGTCCCGGTTGTTGTAGTAAAATAAAAGTTGTTTAGCCATGTTGGAAGCCTTCGGGTGCCTTAAACCTAGCACTACCAACCACTTGCCTACATGATAAGGAAGGATGGAACCAAGAAAGCACTAGGTACAAATAGCTACTAGCTGCTCAAATAAAAGCCGCCTTTGCTAAGGCCAAAACAGTGACACACTAAAATACATGTCCAGAATCAGTGAATATGCACGCTCAAGGTGTCATATAAATTGTAAGACGATCGTCCAGTTTTGTGGCTACAATGCGTTTTAAACAACAACTGTACCTTTTAGAATTTACTGCCTATGTTGCTAAGCTCCAGACTCCAGACTTCATTCAGCCCAGAAATTGGATAGTATTATAACAACAGATGGTTACTATTTGCCAATGCCAATGGTAGTAAGCCAATTAAATGCATCCTTCAACTTTTCTTTTGGGCTTAAGCTATGCATCAAATAACTTTGCCTCAATAATTTAACTGGACTGCGCAGACATGCTGAGAATGCATTAAAATGATTTATTTGGATTCTTGACCATTAAAACCCTGCGGACCTGCAAATTCATATCACAACTGTGATAAGTTTGCTAGCGGTTTGAAGGTAAACAATGATTTCAAAGAAGATGATTTGAGGACACATGTATGACACAGTCTTTGATAAATTAAACAGGCCGCAATGGCTAAAGTGTCAAGTGTACACTATGATGAACCTGAAATGACTGCAAGTTCAACTACTCACCACTATACGGGCTGTGTCGTCCCGAGAAGACGTCTAAATTATACACTTTCAATACAAATTAATGCTTTATTGCGGTTTCTTACCCAAAATTTTGTTCAGACTTCAATCGAGTGCTCGACTGAGGGTTAATCACTTATAGAACTAGTTCCCTCATACACACACCCTAGCTTTCACATTTTTATCGGATGGTGTACAAAAGTAGACAACAAAGTCTCACAATATATGGCTAGCCACAACCAGGCATTGCAAAATGATGGCTGATCAAACTCTTAAGGAATTACTTATGGCTTCGTGCCATTAGCCATATTACTTTGAATCTAGCGATATAATTGTTCTGGATTTGGATCTTGAATAATATCTGTGCAGTATTTGGATGGAAACTTATGCAGACCATCTGTAGAATTAGAGAGCTCCCCGCTAGCGCCTTCTAGCAGAGCGGATAGAAAGTTTCCAATAACAGGTGAAGCCAGAAATCACACTCTTCGTCTTTACAGTATTGCACGATCGACAGATCAGATGCTGAAACGACACTTTACCGACCAAAGCATCCGTTAATAAAAATTTATGTATATCTTATTTTACGACCGGGCTTAAAAATCAAGAGCCTTGAACCCTCCCTTCATGATCAAGAACCTGTTGAAAATTTTGTAGATGTGAATCAAGAGTTGACTCTTTTCAGTCTACCCTTCTCTTCAAACTTGAGAGAATCTACCTTGAAAAACATTCTTTGAACAGGTTTGTTCGATTTTGGCTCACCATACTAAACTAAAATCTCACACATTGGTGAAGCAAGTTCTGATATCGTTTTACATCACTAAGCGTCGACCACTTCGTACATATTTGGAATGTTGATCCCTGAACCCATTATTTGAATTTATTCCAAGAGAATCTGGGAGATGCGTTTAACACAATAGATTTTAAAAGAACAGACAGTAGCTCCACTTCTTTCTTCTTCTATATTATTCAAGACGCCGAGCTCATAATTTGACTCAGCTCAGTCTTAAATCATCTTCATTATCTTGATTATATATTATAATAATCGTATTTATATCATCTTAATAGTATCAGAAAATGAAGTAGTTCTTTAGTCAGCCTTTTGGATCGGAAACAAATTCGGGTAACCATCGGCATTCCAGGCAGAAAACTTTTGGAAAATAGCTAAAGATAATCAGCGCCAGTTACGTGCTGATGCTCGCTAAGCCCGCCACGGCTTGCGTTTTAGTAACGCTAGTTACTAGGGAGCCATCCCAGGAGAGGGATATTGAATATATCCGAAATAGTTCAGAGTAATTTCGACTAAATTTACGTGAGTTTAGCCGTTGCTTTTTAACAATATGAGTCATACTCAACGATAGTTTTCAAAGTAAAGATAATTCGTAGTATAGATCCAGTTTACTGGGTCACTCACTCAGTTGCTTTAAGTATCACCTGATCATTGATTATTGTAACTGACCACCTACTCGGTTACAATACTTATAACTCGGTACGATGCTACTCGTTGGGAACCAACCATTCTTAACACCAGTGGTAAACCTAGACTAGCTGCGTGTACCTACCATTATTGCTGGTCAGATAAAAAAGATTTTGATTGAAGCCCGTGTATTACAGATACAGATAAGAAGTTCTATTGAAGGGAAATCATGCTCTTTCAACTGGAATCTAGTTTGATTTGATACTTCTTGGTTTGAATCTGCCAATCCCTTTGAATAATATCTTTTCATAATTTCAATTAGTCACCTACAGTGCTACAGTATCATTTTATGATATTTAGTAATAGCTGAATCTTGAATAAGCTGAACGTTTAAAACATTTTTCTTATCCAATAGAATTTTAAATAGGTAGTCTCGCAAAATTGTGCAACACACCTACCATAATATCACATTGGCGTCACCATCACCACCAGGCGATAACAAACACGTCTCTCATGTATAATAAGGTTTCGAATTACGGTACAGTACTGTTTAATAGCGATGTTTTACCTGAAATTAAAACATTTATTAAACATACTTACCTAATTCGAAACCTTATAGTTTCTACATCTGCCTGGTGGCATAACTCAGAACATGAGAAATCCAATGATGGCAAGGGCCGCCTCCGCGCCCTACCTGGGTGATGGTGGGGGCCAGGGGAGGGGGAAACGGCGCTGATTGGACGAGTAAAGTGGTTGGACCAATCACAGCACGCCTAGTCCGGATCGAAAGTCAAGTACGCTACTCTCATGTATAATAAGGTTTCGAATTAGGTAAGTATGTTTAATAAATGTTTTAATTTCAGGTAAAACATCGCTATTAATTCGTGTTTTCACTATACATAAGCCTTAGTATTAGTCCAACTTCACCATATATTAATTTCAAAGTCATTGTTGCAATATTGTTGACAGGACACAGCCTCATGTAAACCATTTTAAGCATTTTGGCGTTCAGTAGGCTCTTTCTACACCACTATTATAAAGAGAAAAGATTTGTATTTATGTGTAATGAATATACTCAAAAACTACTGTGCCGATTTCTAAAATTCTTTCACCATTAGAAAGCTACGTTCACCCTGAGTAACATAGGCTACACCACGGCTACGTGCGAAGCCGGGGCGAGCCGCTAGTAATTAATAAAATGATGAGTTTATGAATACAATCTTGTCTTGATCACAGATTCAGAAATGAGTGTTGCCGTCGTTTACACGTAGATCAAGTAAAATACTTCACATCATCACCCGAAGAAGTCCTCTGCTGAACACAGGCCTCACCCATAAAACGCCACTTTGAACGCTTATCATAAGAATTTGCCATAATCACCACGCTTGGCAGGTGGCTTGGTGATTGCAGAAGATTTTTTATGTACCTAGAGGAATGCTGCTACTCATACTCTGGATATTAGCCTTCCTTAGCCGGCTCTTACGGCACCCACGGGAAGAGATGAAGTGGTTCTATTCTCACACCGGGACAACAATAATACAGTACTTACTTTGAACTTATTCTTCATAATAACATTGTTTTCAATGTGCTGCTTGATCTGGTGTACCACAGTGAGCAAAACTATGTTAGTTTTTCCAGCGCCTGTTGGCGCGCAAATCAGCAGATTTTCATTAGTGTTGTACGCTGTTTGGAACACCACCGATTGTATGCGATTCAACTCTTTAATGTTCTCAAACGCCATTTGACCTATCTGTAAGCAAGGAAACTAATTTTTTTAAAAGCCCTAGAAAATCCGCGAATAGCTAAGAACATTCTCCATCAAATAAGATTTAGAACTGTCATGGTCACTGACATTTCAAAGACAATAATACAAAGATATTTTATTGAACGCTAATATACTATAGAAGTATTCAGTTAACTGTCCTCTTTACTCCAGTAAAGCGACCGCCATGAATCCACGCAACCCCACCCCCGTATTATGTAAAAATTGCAGCAGCAAAGCAACAGCAGTAACAAAGCGACAGCAAACACTTATCAATCGGTCGCAGTCGCCCGCCTGTTGCTCGCCTGTCGCTGAATGCATTTTGGCCTTTGATACTAGCGCCACTAGCAATAGGACAGCAACAGACGGAAACAAAATAATGCACTTTTTAGTTCATCGATTGCCCGACAGTCAGTGATCTAGCGCTCGATCGCTTTCTGCTCTGCCAAAGTGACGTTTGACAGCTTTGAGAGCAATGATTGCGAAATTTACGCCTGTTGCAAACTTTACGTAATAAGCTAGTGGATGCATCGTGGTTCATAACATTGACTTGATTACATTTGGACACGACTGACTAGACTTAAATGATTTGAATGGTATAACTCTGATAAGAAAAATCAAAACCTAAATCTTTTTTTTTTTTTTTTTAATGTTTTCCATGGGAGTTTGGTCAAGGTTGACAATGTAAACCTAAATCTGTATTGACAGAATATTGGCGTCTCTTTCATTATAGCTTGACTTGACAAGGACAACAACAGTTTTAGACCTGTCAAATATAAACAAAGGTGTGGAAAAAACCTAAAAAAAATTTGAAGAGCCTACCAATATAATAATGAAGTGGTTTTACCTCATCCATATCTGAAATCGGTATCCGTTTATTGCCAACTTCTAACGGCGCCGGTTCGTTCTTAGGCAGTATTACTTCTTCATATTCCTTTGTGTCTTTCCGTTGGACATTTTCTGGTAGTACCAATTTTAGACCAGAGACAAAACCTAAAATAATAACTATATACTACACGAGCCATTAAAGAAATGATCAGAAAAACAAGCAGACATTTATATTGCTGTCTCATTTCCACCACACATCAATATAATGATGAAAGTGGGAAAACAATATTCCCTAGATCTCGTCGTCGTTCCAATCGCCTTCTTCTTCTTCCAATGGTGTGTAATGTGCATTATGCAGTAAAATTACAGAGTCACAGAATATGTGTATGTAGTGTATTAGATTATGAGCCAAATGCGCTACTGTGATTGGCTGATTGGTTGGTGCACTGCTGTAATAGGTTAGGTTAGTTGGAGAGTAGCAAATGTCAAACTATTTGTCTCCTTTTATTGCAAGCACAGTGGGCATTTTTAGCGCTTTCAAAAGTAATATTTTAATTAAAATTAAATTAAATACCTATCTCATTCTTACTACAACTTAGAAATGAAACATAATGAGACGTTTTATTAAAAAAATGAAATGGTGTTTTATGTATAACCCAATAGATGGCGCCAGTTGTGGTTTTACCAAAATCTGTCACTGTCACATAGATCACAGGTTATAGGAAATGTGTCACGATACTGACTGCCAACTCTAAACTGTTGCGTTTGTTTTATTTACGTTGCGCGATAGCTCGGCTTTATTTTGGATCATAATATAACGTTTATCGGTCTCGCAGTTTTGCTGCACTTCAATTTACTTAAGAAGAATGCACCACAGACTACTTAGGAGATACTACAGACAATGTACTCGTGGTCCACTCAACTGAATTTCTAAGCATTTTCTTATGTTTCAACTATTCTGTGGTTTGAAAGGTTTAAACTATTACTTACTGCGCCATCTAGTAAAAGAAGCGGAACAAGTTTTTTTTTTTAAATTAAACTCCTCCTTAAGGGTGATGACTGTTTGTGTAGCATGTGCTTCAAAACGAATGAAGCAATTTGGATGAAATAAAGCAGAGATCGTTTTTTTTTTAATATAAATTATTCGGTGCTGTCGAAAGTTTGCATATTACGGTCGTAAGCGCCGGAACATTTACAATGTAATACAAGTGTTTTTAATTACTATGTGATGTACCTGCAGCATTTTTAGCATCCAATGAAGAGTCGTAGACATTAGGGTACTGCACTTTAGTCTGGAAATAGGAAATCTTTTGCAGCACTGGGTCAATGTTCTGAGCTGATCTGGTAGCAGAGAATGGTACTACGGGCTTTGATAGTTCTGCCAACCTGAAAAACAAAGACACATCATTATTCTCAAGAAAACGCTCATCACTAATCCCCAATCTCCGGAACACATAGGATAATGGTCCCAGATTGTAACATCCTAAAGCCTGAGACATTCATTATCAACTATTTAATCACCATCACTAATCATAACCACGGGCAGCCAATAGATGCAAGAGGCAAGCAGCCGCTCAAAGTGGCGTTCTGAAGCCTATGGTCTGTAGTGGACATCTTCAGGCTGATGATCATGATCATCACTGGAAGTTTCAGCAAACTTCAGCCCTTCACCGCTACTTTAGAAACAGTAATGTTGGTGCTGGCAGAGAAATACTATGCTGTTTGCTTTGCTCATTTAGCATAGTCATTATAATCTTGTTATTCTCTTAAACTGATTTCTGAACTACCTTCTAGCGCGCATCTGCGCAATATTAATCTCTGGTTCATTTTCATCATCATCATTCTTCTTTGAGTTCTTTGCCTTCTTCTCTTCTTTCCTAGCCAGTTTCGCTAGCATTTTCTCCTGTTCTGACAACACTGATACTTGGCATAGGTACTGAGGCATCTTGTTCTCTGGTAAGAGTGCCGAGGCAACTGGAAAAATAATGAACATTATTAAAATGGTTGCTGCTTCACTTTTGTGTCATTTTTACATAAGAAAACAGTGATCTACATTAAAGTAGGTCTACATCAAAGAGGCGTAGTGTGGCGCCACCTTAGCCAAACTACCACTTGTTTAACATCATTTGTGGTGCTGGTTAGAGTGGATGCGACAATATATTGGCGATGTGTTAAAATATTGCTTGTTCATGCAGTTCCGTGCTTCAATAAAATGTTAGCATAAGCGTAAAAAAAGAAACAAAAAAAGAGAATCATGGTTGAATACCAAGTTTCCCATCAATATCTGTCTGTCAGTGACCTTGTAGCTCTGAAAAATAAAAACCAACTTCTATATGTACAGCTGTTTCACTGTGCAATTTTATAGAAAGCTGTTAAAATAAAGATGTTTCATCGACCATCATCATCATGCACAAAGATATTATAGTTTCTAAGAATTTTTGCAACCAGCAGGATTTGAGCCCTCACCGGACTCACCGGAATATACACTCTTCCAACTAAGCTAAGGTGCCTTTCCCAGTGGCTGCGAAAAGTGTAGCGTGTGTGTGTTAGTGCAGTTAACTGTGGTTTTTATACTTTAGAATGCATTCCTCGATCACCATCATCAACATCATCATCAGACCAAGGGTTTCGTTAGTTGGATGTGTGTGCCATTAAAAAAGAGGATTATAAGTTTACTAAAATGTAACTTTTACTATTCTGTTAACTTACTTTCTGCAATAGAAGGTGGTGGCGCTTTTAAGCTCTCAATAATCTCTTGCCTATGTACCAACATTTCCTGTATAAACTCAAACTTGTCGAATCCCAGCAGATCAAACAGGTCATTCTGCAGCTCATCATTACTTCTCGGGGAGTTTAGGAAGGTGATTATAGACTGGAGTATGTCTGCACTTGATATACCAGAGTTGGTCTCGTATAGGTCTTTCACTTTGTTTTCTAGCCAGGTTTTACTGAACTGGAACGAATTGAACTATTTAATCTGTTAAAGTGATTCTGGAGAGAACTAAGGACACAGAAAGTTTAATAGCACTAAGCAGGTTAAATATCTTTTGCACTAAGTTATACTTGGTATGGTACTATGGCCCATAAACAAATCCCGTTGGTAAGATAAGAACTTAGTCTGAAAAAATACCTAATTCCATAATGTTTTTGTCTCAAAATAGCCCATTAGAGTAGGAGATACGGTAAACAAGAGAAAAATAGAAAATCACCTTTGACTCAAAGACAGGTTTGGCAGATTGATTAATCAAGCAGTTCTCTTTGGTCTTCTGTTCATTGTACTTCATAGAGAAGTCTGTAACAAATGCGCTTGCAGTTGCAGGCTTCATGTGTAAGTTGGTTAATGGTTTTCTTGCTGGTTTGTATGGAATAAAATGGCATTGAATATGGTCACCCCAGAGCTTTACATTCTCTTTGTTGGAGTCACTTGCTTCCTTACGGATATAGTCTTTTGTTTCTTCAGTAATTTCATTAGAAATGTTTGTTACAATCTGAAAAAATACACCTTATGCTGTACTCCAAAACAAAAGCCACCTTCACACAGAAGCATAAACATAGTTTTCCAATACAAGAATGCCTAAAAATGTTTGAAACGGAAGGCAAGACTTATTTAAGCTTTGTATGAACACTATACATGTGTAAATAACTTTGCAGAGGTAATAAAAAGCATAACAGAGCACCAACCTCGCATATCTTGTTAGCAGTTGAAGGTTGAACTGTTCCAAACAACTGCCGTAAATGGGACAGGTGTTTCAGCATGACAATGTCCTGATCTATGAACATTCTCAGGCACAACACTGCGGCATCCTCAATGACATCATCTGGTTGTTCACCAGTGAGGATCTTGCATGACTCTTTGACTTGTGCAATGAGTGTAAGTAGTTCTGTTGAGTTTGACTCATTTTGTTTGATATAGTTTTTGATGTCCGTAAATGATTTGAACCTTGAATATTTTGTTTTAGTTTTAAATTCCAATTTATATACAAAGTTACACCTCACAGTATATTTGCAAGTGGAGGACACTTATCACTTTTTGATGGAATGTGCTTGTAGTGTATCTATTAGAGTTAAATTAAGAGATATAGGTCTGAACTACTTAGATGTTGGTGTCATCCAAAGTGTCCTAGCAGAGTCCACGTCAGTCACTGCTAGGATGCTTTATGGCATATGCTATGATGTGATTAAGGGTTTCAATTAAGTATTATTGTGTAACCAATGGGGCTGGCATGGCCATGTAGGCTAAAAGTCCCTAAAAAACTTCAGAAAAAAAAGTATATTTGCATGCAGCAAACAGATACTTCTAGGGGATTCCCGCAGATGAGGAATCTGTAAGGTAGGAATTCTCCTAAACAGACTGATGTCATAACTATAACTTATATTTAAAAAAGTCAGACACAAATAGACACAGATATATTTCACTTGAATGTAGCACATTTTACCACACTACAATGTCGTTATTAATATAGGAGAACAACATATTTGGAATGGTTTTATTTACAACTTTTTCATATCATTTATTTCTTAATTACAGAGTTATAGGTCGATAACAGAGATTTCTATACCAATTTGTAGTTATTTGTAATGTCAACTCAATTGTTTACTTATGGGTATATGGAAACATTATGTGTAGAAAATACTAACCGTTGCAAGTTCCGGCTCTTCAAGTTTATTTTAGAACCATCCTTGGGCTTCAAACAGCGAGGCTTATCTAGCTGCGTGTGAGCCCTCAGCGCTCTTGTAATACGAGGCAACTCAATCATTATGACGATTCAGCCGACTTTTCAATACTACAAGAAAATGTAAACTAGCTTTCAAAAAAATTTTAGGTACTTCAACTAATATTTAATTATGTAAAGCATGTCCCAGCTAAAGGGATGGAATGTTTGGGTGCAGGTATATAGATTAATTCATATTACAAGTTTGACTTTAAGAAATGTAATCAAAAAAATTCAAAGATACAATATCATATCAATAGAATAATTATGCTGACCAAGTGATAACAGTGAAATAGTTTTACATTGTTGCGGCCGCTATAACAGGGGAAATAATACTACGTGCCGGTATTGTTGAAACTTCAAAATAGAAATTGCATTGCGAAACATGAAAAACTGAAAAATACTTTTTTTTTTTTTTTTTTCGCCCTTTTGGGCAGGCTAAAGTCGTGAGACCATACCGCCTAGTCTTTCGTGGGATTTATTTCTTTCGTCAGAGTTAGGATAATAATTTCATTCGTTTTATTTCTTTCAAAGTCAAATCCAGATAAAGTTTATCATAAGTAAAAGGATCATCGTCCCTTGTTCATTTGTCCGAGATAATGAAAGTCCATTTTATTTTTTTCCTTTTCAAGCGTCAATCGTTGACGTTTATACGTCGTCACTCCGACACTGACAGACAGACTGCCAGTGTCAGACTGTCAGTCGAATACCTTTATTTACATTTACATATTTACACACAAAAAAAAACTTTATAAAAAAACATTGTGATATGTATTGTAATAATAAAATTATCAGCTATATCTTATTCTAAATCTCCTTTACAGTACATAATATAAATTTATACAAATAGGTAAAGGCAGAGGCATTTTCAAGCAACTCCTGAATGCACCGCGGGACCAGTTCAGGTTTATCATAGATTTGTAGAAGTTCATCTATCAACACAAGGCGCTGAATGCTGAAAGATGAACACTCAAAGAAAATGTGATCTAAGGATTGGATATTCGAGGACTGGCAATAGTCACAATATGGGGAATTCACCATTCGAAGGCGATGAAGATGAAAGTTCAAACGACAGTGACCAAAACGCATACGACAAACAGTTGAATAAAACTTTCTGTTTAAAAAGGTACTGGCCTTGCAGAACCATGGCTTTGAATTTATCTGAACATCTAAAGCGGCATACCAAGAACCTTTGTTTTCAACTTGTGTACAATGGTACGAATGTTTCCCCCATAGTTGAATCATCCTTTGTTTTAGAAGGCTTACAACATCTGTGTATGGCAATGAAACATCTGCATCATTGGCATACCTGGAAATAACATCTGAAAATTTAACTATAGTGCTGGCTAAATAGTCAGCTTTTTCGTTGCCATCAACACCTATGTGTGAAGGTACCCACGCAAAACTAACTTGTATATTTGAATCAGATAATTCCACCCATAACTGTTTTATAAAGTAAATAATGTAATTAGTGTGAGCATGTAATTTGTTATTTGCTAAGTTTTTCAAAACACTCATGCTATCACTAACAACAACCCATTTTGTGTGTCCCTGATTTTTGTTTTTAATGTGCTTCAAAGCACTCAAAATAGCAACAGCTTCAGCAGTAAAAATGCTAGCATGTTTATCAATTTTGTATCCCACAGCAATGTTCAATGAGGGTTCAAATATTGCGTAAGACACAGCATTATCATTTTTCGACCCATCTGTGTAAACAAATTTGTGACCTGTCCACTCTGCCAACATTGTATATACTTCTTCTTTTATTGACAGTTTTTTGTTTATGACTATATTCATTGCTGGAAATTGCTAATAAAAGATCCCTCATAACAAGGCAAAATATGATTTGATTGATAGATGTTTAAATTTTGAAGAAAATCTAAAAGACATTGATATCCCTGTAGCATATAAAACGGTTTAACAGTGGATTGGGTTAATGTATTAGACAGATTAGTTATAAGACTATTGTTAGAGACACTGTAGAGTTTAAGGAGAAATCTTTCTTTAAGATACCTAAAACGAATAGTCATTGGGGGAAGACTGCATTCAATCTGCATTGCATTTATAGGTGTGCTTCTGAATGCCCCTGTTATTACACGCATGCATTTGTTTTGAAAAACATCTAGACTATTTACAATTTTAACATCTGCAGCAAAGCATAAAAAACCATATTCAAAATGACTACGAACTAATGATTTGTACAATAATAGTAGAATTTGTGGGTCTGCACCCCAGTATGTACCAGACAAAGATTTTAATACATTAAAAGCTTTGTTAGCTTTGTTTATTAAATTTTTCAAATAATTGTTCCAGGATAAATTGTGGGAGAATAATACTCCCAAGAATTTAACATCAAGTGAAACAGGTAAAGAAGAACCTTTATAATGAACAGCAGGCATATTGGGACACTTTTTCCCAAAGAGAACAACTTTTGACTTTGAAGGATTAACATCAAGTTCAAGGTAAGAAAAATAGTTATTAAGATTTGCCAATGCATCATTAACAAATTCAACCACTTGATTTATATTATTTCCCGATGCATAGACAACTAGGTCATCTGCAAACTGCAAATTTTTCACTTTTGAGCCTAATATTAAATTTAAACGACGTATGTACAGTATGAAAATTAATGGCGATAAAATGCCACCTTGACAAACTCCTTTTGTTGAAAGTCTAGGACCATATAAATGCCTATTATATTTAACAAAGACTTCTCGGCTACTTAAAAAATTTTTAATCCAGTGTATAATCTTTCCTGGTATTCCTGTTAATAACAATTCCTGACAAAGTATATCAATATTCACACTATTAAAGGCCCCTGTGATGTCGAAGAAAACAGCAAGGAGATGATTATTTGCATCTGAAGCATTATGGATATCAAGTTGTAACTGGCAGATACTCTCCCTAGCTGAACGATTTCTACGGAAACCAAATTGGTTTGAAGGTAAAATTTGATTTTGTTCTATATAGAACTCCAAACGCTGCTTTAAAAATTGTTCAAATATTTTTCCAACACATGAAGTAAGCGCTATAGGGCGATAGGAATCAGGACACAATTTTGGTTTGTTAGGTTTTAAAATTGGTACCAGACAATCTACTTTCCAATCGTGGGGTATATTATTGTTTTCCCAGAGTAAGTTCAGTATTTTTAGGAAGATTTCCATACTCTTACTGCTGAAATTTTTAAAAAAAGAATATGGTATACCATCAAGACCAAAGGCAGTATCTCTTCTAGATGTGACAGCAGATATTAATTCATTGATAGAAAATGGACTAAGGAAGTAACTATTGCTGGAGTTTATATTGCCAATGCTACTATATGATGTGTTGAGACCATTTGATACAAAATCCGGGGTATACATCTGTAGAAAATCTAAAATCCAGGAATCATCTGCATTATTGCTAGAAACATATGTTTTATTAAATTTACGCATAAATTTCCATATAATGGACATAGGAGTACAACGATTAAAAGTTTCGCAGAGAGATTTCCAACTGTTCTGTCTTTCTATTTTTATAATAAGTTTTTTGAGAGCTCGAAGTCTTTTAAATTCCAAGTAGTTGGCTTCTGTTGGGTTGTACTTAAACTTCAGATATGCTTCTTTGAATTTTAGAACAGCTTCTGAGCACTTTTGGTTCCACCATGGAAGGTGAGGTTTTTTACCGAGATTCCTATGACAGGATTGATTAATGTTGTTAGAACAACTACTATTTAAATTCGAAGCGGATTTTGCTGCTGATTGTAATATTTTACAAAATAGCAAATATGCGTCCTGAGGACTCCAAAGATTCAATTCAAAATCATTCAATAATGCATCTACACAGCTACTAAACACTTTCCAATCTACCTGTTTATAATTTGGGTAGATGGGCAAGTGTTTGCCATTACAGTAGTTTCCATCTGAATTTACATTATTATTACTAAGCAATACTTTTATGATTACAGGAAGGTGGTAACTAGTACCAAGAGGAGTATCAAGAACGGACCATTCACAATGAAGAGCCAGTGATGGGGAAACCAACGACAAATCAAGTGCGTTTGGACGCCACGTTAATGAACCAACTGTTGTTGCTTGACCATCATTAAGCAAGACTAAATTGTTATCATCGATGACTTCCAACACCTCCCTTCCACGGGGAGAGTCAGAACCGCAACCCCAAGAAGTGTGATGGGCATTGCAATCCCCTGCAAATATGAATGGACTAGGAATCGATTTTACCAGTGTATCAAATTTAGCTTTATTAAAAGCTGGGTTACAATTAGTAGGACTATAAAAACTGACAATACATAAATCCTGTTTGTTTACTGTGATTTTGACACAGATATTTTGTAATGAATCATCAAAATATGTGTTAATATTTGAATATGTGATATTTTTATGAATGATTATGGCCACTCCATTATGGCTATTTCCACAATCATTATGTTCAATATTGTAATTTTTAATTTTAAAATTTTGGTTAGCTTTAAACCATGTTTCTGAAATGATTGCAATATGTATATTATTTGTGTAGAGGTAGTTAATAAATATATGCTTGTTACTATTTAGACTTTGTGTGTTCCACTGTATAATATTTAACTGATCCATTATGAGGAAGTAGGAGGTAATTTATTACTGAGGGTTTTTTTAAGAGTCTCTCGAATAGACCCTGAGTTTATAGGTACATCTTTGTTACTAATAATTTTGGTAATTGTTTCAATTAGAATGTTAATAAATGTTTCTGATTTCATAAGGTTGTTTACTTGAACATCAAGTGTTCGTGCTGCTAGTGCTGGAAATGACTGAATCAAACAAATCTGAGAAGGTAGCATTTCGGGACTTAATCTTGTTTTCTTCAACTTTTTGTTTTTTCATAGGGCATGCTGGTGAAATGGCTATGTGATTACCTTTGCAATTGACACACTTAGCATTTTTGGAGTCAACTTGGCATGTTTTGAAGTTGTGGTTTTCTGAGCACACTGAGCATACCTCAGTGTTCCTACAGAATTTGGCTATGTGGCCGTAAGACATACATTTTAAACACTGTTTTACGGGAGGTATGTACATTTTCACCTCATGACGCCATGAGTCAAGATAAACATACTCGGGAAGGTTGGTGGACGCAAATGTAACTGCGACTGCCTGCGTGGGTACGAAGGACGCGCCAGCAGCGCCACCATCAACTCTAACTCTGCGCATAAAGCGCCTGACCTGTATGACATTCTTAGAGCTTCCGATTAGTGAGAATATCTAGACATGTCGATCGGCACCGAGGTGAGTACACCCGTCACTTCGGTGTCTCCAGCCGGTATAGTTGCCTTCAGGGACAGTTGGTCCAGTAACTTTTTATTTTGCAGGAACATGTTGGCGTTGTTAGGTAAATCAAAGGTTATACCTACTTTATACTTGTTTATGGACTTGAGGTGCATGACGCCCGAAACACCATGCTCCCGCAAACCCTTGGATAGTGCCATACGATCCTTGTCGCTAAAAGTAATGCTTTCTTCTACGTGCGAAAGAAACACGATGAATTCGGTTTTTTTCGAGTCTTCAGGGTACTTACGCGAGTATCCACGTACCTTAAAGATTTCATACTTATCCTGCTTTTTATTTTTTGGAGTTTCGACAGCGATCGACTTCAGAGAGTCCGAGTCAGAGTCACAAGACTCAAAGGATGAGGCCTGCCGCTGCTGCTGCTCATCGGGTGGAGAATCATCTCCCTTCCTTTTACGTTTCTTGCCCATCTTTGGGCGCTCTTTTAACTTGTGCTCTATTTACAACTGTATACAGGACTATTTACACGAAAAATATACAAATAAACAGTAATTTTGGAATTTTAAAAAATATTAGTTGAATAAGCGCGCCTTTTCACTTCCCGGGTTCCCGCCTTTTTTTTCCTGAAAAATACTTTTTTTTTTTTTTTTTCGCCCTTTTGGGCAGGCTAAAGTCGTGAGACCATACCGCCTAGTCTTTCGTGGGATCCTGAAAAATACTAAAGAAAACTTTTTTTTTTTCTGATATTTTGGCTCCACACATAGTGTATTTAGCCAGTGTCAAGTATTGTAGTTTTTCATCGTATTATGAAATATTTCATGTAAAGTCAAGTCTTAGTCACAGTCAGTCAGGGTAGTCATAGTCCAGTCTAAGTCAGGTAGTCATAATCCAGTCTAAGTCATACCCTAGTAAAGTAGTGGCAACTTTACTGGAGGCTTCTATGGAATTTTGGAAGCAACACGAAAAACCACGTTTCACTACATTATATCACTTGCCCACACTTATACTCGTAATTCAGCACTTAATGCGTAAAATGCCACTAATTTTAAACATTAACACTAGAAAAAGCATAAGTTTTGTGAAATAATACAATGCAACGACGTGAACTTTTTCACGTTCCCGCCAAAACTCTAAAGAAAACTTAGAAAACCATAACATCACAACATGTACATGAAATGAAATAGGAATATAGCGTATAGAGGTGAGGCATATTTATTGGATTCGTTCCAGGGAATAGGTATTTTTTGGGATTAGGTAGAACCTATCCCAAAAATACTAGATTCTCGTTCCAGACGTTCCACCTAATCCCAGTCTCATTGAAATTGCAAATCCACGTAATGTCAGGAACACTGGTGGACTAATACTTTGTATTGGGACGGGAACGCATAAGATGCATAGTATTTTATGTCTTTGTCATTGTTACTCTCCGGCTGGTTGGTATAATTTTGGTTCATGAGTGTTCTTAAAGTACAGCACTACGATATAAACAATTAAATACTTCGGGAATGTGTGTGTTTTTAAGAATAATATATTCATCAATGCAAACTAAATATAGTAAGTAAATAAAATTTCTCATTACATAAAATCATACAAAAAAATTAGAAATACCATTAAAATAGTCTGTAATACCAAAAATTTTATGTACCTACTTATTAGAAACAATAAATCGAGTTTCTGTATGCCTAATTTTTTGCCCCAATTAAAAATACAAGAGCTTTGAGTGCTCTGACATACTCTTGTTTTTTCTTAAATTTCTACGTGACTATTAGTGTATATTGAAATTCATAGGAAAGGCCATATTGAGTCATATATGACTGGCATCGTTATAGATTAGGTTGAAGGAACGCAAATGATTAGTTTCAATCTGTCCCATCTCTGAGAGCTTCGTAATGAATTACGTGGATTAGGTGGATCCAATGGATTAGGTATTTGGAATATGGTATTTGGTATTTTTAGGGATTAGTATTAGGTGGAACGAATCCCGAATTTACCTAATCCAACCCATCTCTAATAGCGTATAGCGCTTTCGATACTATTAGTCGTACTATTACTCGTATTTATTAGTATGATACTGACTAAGTACACGATACTTTTCTTTCGATACCAAGTCCAAGTACTTTTAGCATCGAAGTATCAACTACTTGGTCTGTGGCATCGAATCATTCTTTCAAAACCTACCCAGATAGCAATTTAAACTTGAATCAGACTTGCAGCAACTTTGATGTATCAAAAGTGAAAGTTTGTTTCAAACTTGTCATGGCAAGTCTATACACTTGAGGCAAGTTTGAATTAAACTTTCTAGTTTCCCAGCATCAAACTTGCATGAAGTTTGTTTCTTCAAAGTTTAAACAAAGTTGCAATAGCAAACTTGTATAATGTTTGCTTTTACAAGTTTCAAAGTTAGTTTAGATGTTTTCTCAAAATTAAAATCATGTCCTTCGACCTTTATAATATACCATAGTCCGTACCGTACGAACTGGTACATTAAGTACATTTAAGGTAATGACTAAAGTCCACACATCTTAAGACATGTGATATTAATTATTTATGGCTATTGGTTCACAAAGATATTCAAGCACCTCATAAAGCTAGTGTAACAAAACGCTTGCGTGATTCAGGATTTTGGAGCCACGTGAGTAACGCCATCTAGTTTCATTCGTAGTAACTAAATACACAACATAATTTTATGTACTACGGATGAATTTTGACATACATTTAACAATAGAATAACAAAACTAAGCAAACGTGGTTGCTAGCCTGATGGTAAGCGCTACTCTACACGACAAGAACTGACCCTCCACTTCTGTTTTTAAAATTTGTTAAAAATACATTTAAAAAATTACTTAATTAATTAATTAAAGTTACTGAACGTAGTCCAGTTGGCGTTTGATTGTGTTATGAGTGATAAATACAATGCCAAAGCGTACATGTTTGGAACGTGTCCAAACTTTTTTTTTGCCATGAAAATTATTAGTTAGGCACCATTAAAAAGCAAGTTTGTGGCAAGTTAGAAACAAAAGTGAGATATTATCTTTGCAACATAAAACAAAATTCAAGATTGCAGCAACTTTGATATAAACTTAAGCCATCATCCTTATACCAGCAATATTGCAGCAATATTGTCACAAACTTGCCTTATCATATTTGACATAGCAATTTAAAATCAAAGAATAGCAAGTTTGCAGCAAGTGTACTTGCTATCTGGGTACTCAGTATCGGAAAGAAAGCACTAGTATCGTATAGAATCAATGCTGCTAAGTAAAATCCCTATTTTACTTAGCAGCATAAAAAAAGAAAAAATATATTAAGGCTGCTTGGCATCGAGTTTTTGTCTCTAAGGGTAGAGACAAAAATTCGATGCCAAGCAGCCTTAATTTATATTTTTCTTTAAAGTAGCCTAATTTTAAGTTAGTTAGCCTAAGAAACTGATTTTTATACAGGTGATTCGGCATAAAACAACCCCATTTATAATTTTAGTAGGATTAAATCAAAAGCAAAGTTTCCTTTAGGCGTTAAATAAAGTTAAATTATAATATTAAAATAATTAAATTAAATAAAAGTAAACCATTTTCGCGATACCTATCCTACTCAGTATCGAAAAGAAAGAACTCGTGTTGCAAAGAAAATATTTGTATCGGAAAGAAATTATTTATATCGAATAATGGCAAATATCAAATAATATAATTATCCTGAACGTACCGTAGTGCTCGAATATCTGATGCCAAAACACTTGCAAATGTAGTTGAGTTAAAGAAACAGCAAAACTTTGCTACGAAGAGGTAAAATTTGTAAATTTCACGGTCTTATAATAATAATAAAAATGTGTCGATATGAGTAGGTATCTATACTTTTAAGGTATTTATATGAGAAGTATCGAGTAATGATTTGAGTACTACGCATATGGATAGGTATCGATACTTTGGTGGTACGGGAACATCCCTAATCACAGACTACAAAACGCTCGTCAAGATGATACACAGAGACCACAGATTAGAGAAAAAAACAATAGACGACGGATGATACACAGACTATTAAGGGATACTACAGCTACAGGGGGATAATTTTTTTCTCTAACCTGTGGATAGGATGATAAAATAGTATTCTGTGACTAATAACTATATTGTACTGTATACGCTACGCTAAAATAAAATCCACAGGTTAAACTGTGTTCCATAATCTTAGATTTTTTATGTAAACAAAGGGGATAACAGTGCAAAAAATATATTTTATAATAGTAGTTTACCATATTTAACCAAAACAGCGTTCAATTATTTTTTTCTGGTCGTAATCTGATCAACTATAAAATTATAACCGTTTTGTACTATATATTTTAACGAAACATCTGTTCTATAGAATGTTATGATAAAGGAAACATTTTTTGATAGAAAATATTTTATTATACTGGTAAGACTGTAAAGGTTCTAAACATTTTCAAGAGAACATTTCTGCCGCCATCATTTCCTTACATTCGTTTTTGTTTTCTCGAACGCAAATGTTCTCCCTGCGGTTGTGCAATTTTATTGTGATTTTTTTGTAAACTGGTTGGTTATTGTTATTAGTGTTTAATTTGTTGTTGTTCCGTTTTTTTGTTAAGTTTGATCAACTTCTTCCCGAAAGTGCGCAAAATAGAGCCTCTGCCGGGTCCCTCGACCTAAAGGAACTTATGTAAAGAACAAAAAATCTGTCACCAGTCAAAAAGCGGCCGCGGAAATCGTTGAGTGCCACGGAAAAACTCGTGGTAATTAACGTTTACAAAGAAAGACATACAAGAAGTGGCCTGAGGCCGAATATTGGTCACTAACAGACCATGCAAACAAAACAGCTTAATCAAAATAAAAACAGAAATATTTTACACTACGGAAAAATGTTTTGTACAACTGGCATGTCACTTTGACAGTGACTTTTTGTGACATTTCTTTGTTTACATAAAATATCTAAGATTATGGAACACAGTACCTATAGAGAAAAAAACAATAGAGGCGTTTTATTAAAATAAAGAAATTGTATTTTATGTATGGTATGATGACCCAGTAGATCAGATGAGTTCAGCCTTCATTTAACTAAGTAGGTATATAGGTACCTAGGTATGTGAAATACCTAACTTATCTGAAATAAGTTATTTCAGATAAGTTTGTTTTCCTCAATCGATGCATCTTTGCCAACGCAGTGGCAGTTTATTGATGCCCTTCTTGAAGAAATCATCTGGACGGACAGCTAAAATACCATGGTCGTTTGTAAAATACCTACCTACTTTAAGACCTTTGAGTAGGCTGTATGCGATTGCTAAGGCTGTATGCAACCATCGATTACATAAGCCAAAAAAAAAAATGGCGTTGGCGGGAATCGAGGTTTTGTTTGCTTGCAAGTTTCATGCATTGCAGAATGCACAGTCATCCGTATCGTACCTACGTTACAGCAGTGCTTGATTCTAATTTTGCAATTTAGCATTTCCTCTTCACGTTTGCAGAACGAAAACTGAGCAAGAACCTCTGATAAAAACCAAATAAACAATATTATCTGAGCATCATGGATTTATCGGACATAAATAAAGTGGCCCAAAGAAAACGATTGAATGCGGATGCTGAAAGGCTGAGAGAAAGTGTATCTCGCGAAACAGTCAAAATTATCAAGCTTAAGGTAAGACTACGGAAGAATAAATACCTGCACAGCAGTAAAGGTAGTAAGTAGAAAATGTGGGTTAATTTATAGAATTACCTACTAATAAAAATGAAATGTTGTCTGCCTGTTTGTTTGTGCGGTGGGTGATCCAGCAAAAACAAAATAAAAATGTCTTGCAGCCTTAGAGAATATAGAGATTGCTTATTGCTTATAGGTCATCATCATTCTCTTTGCCTTTTCCCCATTATTATTGGGGTCGGCTCCCAAGTAGCGGCAAGCTATAAATTACACGAGCGACTGCCATCTGACCTCGCAACCCATAAGGAACTAGTAACTAGTTAGATCAGGCGTCAGATTCTATCAGACGTCTGACTACTCGTAACGATTGTCATAGATGTTCTTAAGACAACCGGGATCGACGGCTTAATGTGCTGTCCAAGGCGATGGAGCGATGGCATCGAAAACTGCACATAACTCTAGATAAGTCATTGGTGCAGGGCCGAGGATCGAACCCGGTGCCGTAAGATTGCGAAGCGCACTTGCTACCGCTCGGCCACCATCGCTCCACTCGGCTACCACCGCTCTTAGCTTATAGATCGTACCTATGTAAAAATAGTGAGTAAATTAGTGAGCAAACAATTATCTTTTCACTGCAACCTCGCCACGCACCCTACACGTTGATTCATTTTTTTGGCACGGCGCGGCCGGAGCGGTGTATAAGGCCCCCTCACAACCGTTCAATTTTATTGATCAATAAAATTGACGTAACCACTTCCGTCAATGTTTTCTCCATACTGTAAACCGAAAAACATTGACCAATACTAACCCTACACGATCAATAAAATTGATCAATCGCAAAGATTGATCAATAAAATTGAACGTGTATATTAGTATGCCGAATACCTACCTACTACTTTAATCCCGGAAAGTTCCCGCGGAAAAACAAAGCAGCTACAAGTTGCAAACAGGAACCGCGGGTGCTTTTTAAGTTTTAGTCATTAGTACACTTATTCCTATGGGCTCAGTTCCCTTCCCCCACTCGGCCCGGTTCCGCTCAGCCCGAATAATAATACTTACCTACTTATCAAATGTTCCCCAATTTATTGTTTGACAAGCTTAAAAAAATCGATGTACAGTCCGAGATAAAAGTTGGCTTATGTTTATTATACCACCAAAAAAAAAAAAATAGTAATCTGCAACCACAATATTTTAATTTTCACTGGATTGATGGATGTCTTCCAAAATATCTATGTATCTAGTTTTTTATGTCTAAAAAAAATAACCACGAAGACAAGGCAGGAGGTTGCTTCGCTTCGCTTCCGCCTCGCCTTATACTTCTAACCTATCACAGCCAACTCTGATTTTCCACAGGTGGGTTTTCAAATTTTCTCAATGAGATTTGGTAATAGATAAAAATATTACTTAGGTACATGTTGTTTGCCTGACTGTACGAATCGTACAATCGGTAGTTGAATATTTGGTATTATTATTCGGGCAGAGTGGGGGCTGAGCTTGGTATGTACTCTAGGGACTGAGCCTTCCTATGATGGGTAATATCTTTTCATTTCTGATTTTTTGTACATAGTACATATGAGATTAAAGACAGTCTCAGTGGTGTGGTGGTTGAGCAGGTTGGCTCCTAACCCGTAAGTGGCGGGTTCAATTGCCGCAACAGGACAAGTAGGCATTTGTGCACAGAAAAAAGCGCAAACACTTGTTCTGTGTCTGGGCGTTGGGTAGTTCCTGGGTCCCTAGGTACGAATCCCAGTTAGAGTTCTGGATCTGTGTATGTGATCGTTGGGATATTATTATTAGTACCTACCTACCATTACGCAGCGTAGGCCGGCCCCCCACTAATAGGTGGACCGACGATCTGGTGAAAGCCGCGGGGAGCCGATGGACACAGGAGGCGAGCAGCCGCTCAAAGTGGCGCACTCTGGGGGAGGCCTAATATGTTCAGCAGTGGACGTCTTCAGGCTATTGATGATGATGATGACCTACCATTAGGAACTATTTATTCAATCAATCCTGCGCAGCTAGGCAGTCCGGGTCACCACTCGCCACAGGCATACTTTATGTTGCATTTGCTACACTATTCAAAATAGTTTTTTTATTTTTGTGTGCAAAGCCACGGGTAGAAAGCTAAATAAATATATTCAGTAATCGTGGGTGTAGGTGGCACAAGACACGGCGGCGTGGGAATTGCGCGAGTCTTTGGCAGGCGCCGAGCGAGCTCGCGAGCGTCTTCAACGCAACATGCTCGATGCACAGATGCAGCACGAGAGGCTCTCGGCCCGCCACCAGGATGAGCTGCGCCTTCGCCCTGATACACTTAACAAGTACGCGTTTATTTGTTTATATATATCAATTTTTCGCTATCTTTATCTCATAATGCAGAGAATGACTTCATTCAAAGAAATGACGAAGTGCATTTTTGAATCACCGGTAAATAATAACATATTATTTATTTTGATCAGAAAAAAATATGTTGTGGTTTAAGAAACATTCTTGATTATTCTACGGTTCATAACACGATATGTACGACTTCATACGATTATAAAAAATTACGAAAGCAAAGATTTTTTGTTATTCGAGCAATACTTAAAGTTTGAACTTTTACTCACGGAAATATACAAAAAAAATGAAGTTTAAGAAAATATATTTTCCAAGGTTACTTTTTTTGATGTTCTTATCGTTTTTAAACAATATTATATAAGAAAACTGCACAGAGTTGCTGGCTTTATGGCCCCTCAGCACGGTATGGTTAGTGTACCTCTTATATAAAAAGGTCACCATTTCCCGTCACTGCACCAGCTACGGCTGTTCGTCTGATGCGTTGGGCTAATGTATTATCAAACATAACCTTTCAGGTCAGTGAAGTGAATTCATTAATTAGAAAAAAAAAACAATACGTCAATAAGTTCTTTTCAACAATTTTTTTCAACACATTTGCTCAATAAATGCATTTACAAAGCCTGTATACATTGTTCGAAAGTTAAACACCATACAACGGAGCGTGCGGTAAAATAGTTACTCTCACCTAAGTACCTATTTTACCGCAGCCTTCGTTGTATAGCGCCGTACGTAACCTTTACGGATTTTTTTTAATTTCAATAAAACATTTATATAAGAATTTCACCAAGGAGTTTCACATTACGAGAATAAATAAGCTGAATGATCAAAACTCCTTGGAAGCGTTTTTGCTCAATACGTTTCTCACTTTAATACTAAAGAGAAAATGAAACTACAGATGTAGGTAGTTCAATTTTCACCACACGCACGTGGCTCCATTTGAATAGTAAATGCGCGCCATTTTAACCCATCTTCATATATTATCTCATAGATCTTCAGAGAGAATCTTCATAGATTAGAAACATCAAAGATTGTTTGTTGCGACTTTCCCACTAATAAACAAAAGTTTGCTTCTTTACATATATACTGTTATCTCGCAAATATGTTGAAAAACGTTGTGTGATACACGTGCGGAAATTGGTTTCTACAAACTCGTGACTATGGTAAGCCCTCGACTTCGTCTCGGGCTTACATTTGTTTACTCGTTTGTAAAAACCAACTTACCGCCCTAATATCATAAATAACTATTACAGGACAATAAAACTTGCAATAATTTCACAGCACTGTTAAACATAGGCCTACCTATGTAATTTACCTTTGACTTACCTAATAGGTACGCTAATCACGGATATAGCTGCATTAGGCCTTCTTCTGTTTTTCTTTAATTTAAACTAAAGAAAAACAAAAGAAATGTATCCTATTACACCTCACGCGTCACCCCTCCTCCCTCTTGGTGCATACTCTATCATGCGTCATTGCCATGCACGTATTTGATAAGGTGTAGTACCTCCTTACTGATAAACGTTACGTAACGGATGATTATTTTGTGTTTTGTTTCTCTCTATCAAGTTTGAAATGGGCGGAGCCTTACTACCTGTGTGAACTAATAAAGTTTTTATTTTATTAATTATTTATTTTATTTTTTTAGTAAAAAAATAAAACACTGAGTAGTTCCACTGTTATGCAGTGTTTACTAGTAAGGGGGTTAGTAAAAATGTTCTATGGTGGCTGCACAAGCACATACCATGGTGTGTCGCAGGGTGGCAAGCGCACGCGCATTGTGCGATGTACTAGAGCAGGACTCAGCGCGCGTGCGTGCTGCATTGCAACGCGCTGCCGCAGATCGCGCAGAACTTGCCTCTACATACGCCCGCGCCGCAGCCGCCGTTGATGCAGCCGCTGAAGAAGCGCGTGCTAGGAACCTACACTGTGAGTGTAACGAGCAGTGTTTCTTTCTACATTATCCACAAGCAATGTTGGTTTAACCCTATTTTACGTAGGTATCCCAAAAGTATTATATTTTAAAATCCTGTGTCTGTATGGCCAGCCATGATGCTTAACATCAAGCTTAACGACTGGCTCGTCACGACTCACGTCATTTGTTAACTTTTCTATACATATATTTAGGGTGTATTATAGGATGTACCTGCAAACCATAGATTTACACGATGGACACTTCGATCAGTTAGGGTATACCTGATCTAAGGATGGACGCCTATACATGGCCCCGTGTTGAGCTGGGTTTTGATTTTGAGTCGAGTCTTCCATGTTGAATTAAAGTAGCTTTCGTTTACTCAAACGAATACCTAAGTATTTTTTTTCTGTTAAATAAAAACTTTTGTTTATATAAAAGTACATGAAAAGTACTTTACTTATACTTTTTTTTAATTTTTGCACAAATTGAACAAATTGACCTACCTTTGTCCACATTTCATGGTTCTGCTGCATCAGTTGACCGTAAGCGCCAATTCAATGGAACGTGTACACAGTCGCTCTTGACGTTAGCATTTCGCTAGATCCTGTAGGATTAGCACGGCCGGTAGACAAAACTGTCTTTCCCCTGTTTTACTCCAAGCATGTATGAAGAAAGTGACGTAAAACGGGGAAAGACAATTTTGTGTACTGTCCATGCTAACCCAGCTGGTCTTCGAAACACTGCCCGCGGATAACCATTTATTGTGAGCTTGCAGTGACATTAAGTGCAGAGCACGGTGCTAAGCTGGCAGAACACGCTGCTGAGGCACGCCATCGCGCTGAGGCAGAGGCAGCCGAAGCACGAGCGCAACTTGCTACTGTAAACGATGAAATCAAGCAACAGCGTGACCGCTTCGAGTCGCTTGTAGATATTGTCGCACGCCGAGACGCAGCTCTGGAGCAGGTAAGGCAAAAATATACTGATCTGGCGTCAGGCACAGGACACTGCACAATGGTGCTGCCACAAGCAACGCAAATCTGGAAGCTACAATTTGGCAGCCAAATGGTGTGGTACAATACAAGGCGGAGTACGGACCGCCAATCAGTGTTTAAAAATGCCCTTTATTTCCATTGATGTTTTTGATATTTCAGTGGATTTTTTTTGCACATATCGCTGCCTCGCTGCTGCAAGTCTCCGTCACTTTCATTTAGCATGGTGGTCAAAGCCATAGCCAAATTTCCCATTTTTGTACGTGATTAGTACCTATGTGTTTATTCTGAGCCAGCTCGCGCTTGCAGGGGAAAAAGACAATCGCTACGTTGCAAGAGAATCTTCGACAGGCAGAAGCACGCGCTGCTGATGCCGAGCACGCTGCCAATGCCGCAGTGGAGCAGCAGCGCGAGTGAGTACCTCAATATAAATACGAGAGTCACATCGGTACATTGCCAGATGGAGTGTCAGCTGGTGATTCGGGCGCGGCTTATGTTACAGGGTGCAAGTGACATTAACAATTGCGGAAGAGCGCGCTAAGGTGGCAGCACACGCTGCGGAAGAACGTCTGGCGATGGTAGAGCGAGCAGCAGCAAAACGAGAGGAAATGCTGGAGAACGCAGCGGCAGCGCGTGTGGCAGCGGCAAAACATGCAGCCGCGCAGCGTGAGGAAGCGGCAGAGCGCGCAGTTGCAGAACGTGTGATGGCCGCAGAGCGCGCTTTGGAAGAGCGTACTGTGGCAGCAGAGCGCGCTGCAGCGCAGCGTGTAGCAGAAGCAGAACTGGCTGTAGCAGAAGCACGAGCCGTGGCAGAAGAGCGCGCTGTAGCTGAAGAACGCGCCATAGCAGATGCACGCGTTGCGACTGAGCGAATGGCGGCACTGGAGCGCGAGTAATGACCATTACTACATTAATAATTTATTGTATCTACTTATCGATAAAAATATTATAGCTCTTAAAGTTTTAGCAACCAGCGGGATTTGAACCCGCGCCTTCCAACTCACCGGATTAGACGCCCTACCTATTAGGCCATGGTCGCATGACCGCTGACCACGAAAATCTTAATGACTATGTGTTCACCGACTAAGCAGCCGTGGCGACATCTATAGAACCTGTTTAAGACAGGTAATCTATTCATTAGTAGTAATTCCGATACTACACCTACCCACTTTACCTACCCACTGAAGTGTGGTTTACACTTAAAATCAATCCATGATCTATTTATCGGTAAAAATCGAACTACTGGTAAAGATTAGTCAAATT
This sequence comes from Ennomos quercinarius, assembly GCA_910589525.2. Taxonomy (NCBI): domain Eukaryota; kingdom Metazoa; phylum Arthropoda; class Insecta; order Lepidoptera; family Geometridae; genus Ennomos; species Ennomos quercinarius. Next base: position 10,062,294 of record OU342507.1, on the reverse strand, counting down.
ACAAATTGTTTTGGATTGCACATTTCACCGCCCATTAGACTGCACTAAGATTTATTGAGGAGATCCGCAGGAGAACTGAGGTGATCGATATAGCTCTTGGAATTAGCAAGTTGACATTCAAATGCAAATTAAAAAAATTCAAATTCAAATTCAAATCTTTTAATTTGTTTTAAGTACATCGCTGACAGTACCACACCAAACTGGGTTATAACACTCGTATCTTGGGGGCTAGCTCCTTCCCTTTTTGTGGCACTATTTATGTACAACTTATAGACCATACAAAATTATTTATACCTAGTACAGAGAAAATAGTAGGTAATGAATAGGTAAATAACAATCAGTCAGTAGAAGTTTTAATTTTTTATTCGACGTGACGCTTGCACCGCTTGCAGGATGCGCGCATCGCTAGCACATGTGGAAGCACAGGCTATGCTGGACTTGCAGGCGGAGCGCAGAGCTACAGCAGAGCGAATGGTGGAAAAGGATCGGGAGCTAGACCAGTAAGTACCGTGACTAAAGATACAAGTCCGCAGCTGACTGCAGACGGCGTTAATTTCAAGATTGGCAAAGTGCCAATAATGCCAATCCACATAATTTTTCCGACATTGGTACTTGAGTGCTTGATAAATTAATCCAAAATCGTAGTGAACTATTCATTTATTATATGTTATTCGTGGAAACCACTATCCATTTTAGTATCATGGGTAATTTTTATTAGGCACCCATGACGTAATTTAACATAGCGGCAAGCAAAGATTATAAAGCCCGTTGATAGCTCGTGAACATAATTTCTCGTACAAACACGACTCACCTACGCGTGCAGGGGGCGAGGTAACAAAACGATACAAAGTCATACGAAATTACAAAGAACAGAGCAGGATGGAACAAAAGACATCAACGGGTTCCCGTGATTTATTAGAAATTAGATTTTTTTTATTGTTCATAGGCACAGCATTTGACCACTGTCTTACCTGATGGAAAGTGATGACACAGTCTACGATGGTACATGCTTGCCTAGAAGATACTTGTTCACTCTCGACTTGAAGACACCCAGATCATAGTTAGCTGGAAACAAGGACGCCGGCAAGATGTTGGTGAGGTGCGAACAGCCAATGAGTGCATTGGCTGTTCGCACTATGAAGTGTTTCACTAATTTTCGTATGAGGGGCAAGTTGTGTCATTGGTAAACTGGATTTATAGTCAGTGGCGGCAAGTGATGGTTGCTGCTTATGTTACAGATGTCGCGCGTCTCTGGCAGAAGCAGAGGCACGCGTTGCCACGGAAGCGCGCGCTGCCACTGAGTGCGTGGCAAAACTGGAGCGGCAGCGGCAAGAACTCAAAGCAATGATCGACGACTTGAAACGGGAACTGAGCTCTTTGGACGAGAGAAACAGGAAGCTCGAACAGGAACTTAGTGATAGAGATCAAGTATAGCTTTTGCCAATTATTTGTTAACTTAAATTTATTACTTGCCTTTTAAGCATAGCTTTACACCTCTAAAACAATGTCTATGTCTATTGTGGATGAATCTAAATGACAAGTTCCTATCGTAATTCCAATTATAAACCGTCTCGTAGAGTGAAACTGTAATCATGATCATCCCTCTCGCAGAAGGCAGCCGCGATGAAAGAGGAGACAGCCACGCTGAAGAAAGAGACAGCCACGCTGAAGAAGGAGACATCCACGCTGAAAGACGCGACAGTCTCACTGAAGGAGCAAATAACAGTACTGAAGGAAGAGGCCATTACGCTGCAACGCGAAGCAGGAGTACGCAACGCTGAGCTACAGCGTGCTAACGCTGATATGCGCGATCAAAATAAGACCATTGAAAGTCTAATGCGTGAAGTCAAAAGCGCAGCTGACGCTCGGAAGGTGATCCACTGCCATCCGCTGACCAACCTCCGCACCACCATTCGCTAATACTAGCTTCTGTTGCAGGATCTAGAGCACGATTCTTCGGAACAGATGAAAATCATTCAGGAATTGAGGAATGAAAAGGTAAGCATGATCGTCGATTGAGGTTCTGGTTCATGCAACACACTGATCGTTTCGAGTGCGGACATGGAACGGGCTTTCCATTTTTTTTATATTTATCTGGTCTCCTGGTACTTCATTCTTTAAAAACCATTTTATATTTATGTGCACTTGATTGCGATTACAGAATCTGACTAATGCTTTTTAGATGTTCTTTAGTCATATTCAACATTCGGCATTCATGAGTGTCCACAAGCTCTCTGGTCGATTTGGGCCGCTTCCTAAACTTTTTCATTTCCAAAGTTGTCAACCGCATCCTTATTTGCCTAAATTAATTTATTTGCCAATTGCTTTTCATAACAAGTTTAGTCAGCGCTTATGTCGATTATACAATCAACAAACATGATGTAGGATCTGAGACTGTTAATAATGAAGGCAATTACTGAAAAATGAGATCCGTTTATTGGTATCAGCTACCTAAACCTAATGGAAAAGGTGCGAGTGGACTTTGAAATACAAATGGAACGGCATGATACCGACGCAAAGTTCGCGCCTGGCATAAGCTTTGCTTCTGAGCCCGGCTGGACACGTCTTTTCACAGGACCGGCTTCAGGAAATGATTCACAGCATGCAGCATATCATCGACGCTGCTGCTGCACCGCGAGATCTCCCCGAACATGATGATAACGCTATGCCAGTGCCGCCTACTCCTAAAACACCTGCCCCTGCCCAAGCTCCTCAATCGCGCCCTTTCCAGGACGACTCGCTTCTATTCAGCTTCCTTGACAGCGATGGCAGCATCGACTTGAACGACGTAAATCTATACTTTATTAATATGCTATTTTTAATCTTTATACTAACTACCTACTACAGTCTCACAAGTCTATTACTAAAAAAACTTTTAGCTAGATAACTATTACACAAGACATTAGTCGCAATATCTATTGCCCCTGCTGAGTTACTGACCTATAAACATCAAAAATGCTGCGCCAGTAGGCAGTAGATAGCGTGTTGGCAGCCTGCCTCATTGAATTCTGAAATTCAATTATTCATTATAGCTTTCTGTGCCGTTTCTCCCCAATTGCTTTTCAAGTTATGTTTGGAATTTGGACTCACTCTTATAACGATGAAAGAAAATTTAGTGAGGCACCCACTTTTTGCAGAATCGCAAAGTTCAAACAATTTAATGTGTCATCCACCATACTGCACCAATTTTCAAATGTGGTGGATTATGCCGATTATGGCCCTATTTCCATGTGAGAGAATTAAGACCTCAATCCCAGCAGTAGGAAGGTGATGACGGAACCTTATGATTAGCGATTGATGCTGTCTGCATCTGTATCCCAAGTTTTGGTTGATTTACTGTTTCTCGCACATCTTGAGCTACCAGGCTTTAGAATTGATTTGCATGAGGTTTTTAACCCATTCGCCTGCTTAACAATGATAGGCATAACATGTTCGCTTGCGCTCGTCGGTACAGGTGGACCGTCGGGGAAGATTCGGGGCAGTATCACGTGAAGGGGCAGTATCACGTGAAGGGCCACGCGCCGTGAAAAGGTCGCTGGCAAGCCTGGAGCGGCCAGTGTTCGCTCCACAGCCACTGCCGATGTCCGCTCCACAGCCAGTGTCCGCTCCACAGCCAGTGTCCACTCCGCCTCGGCGTTCGTTCTTCAAGACCCGCCGTCCAGAGCGCGAACGCGACGCCAAACTTAAGAAGCAGAAGTGAGCGCGGACGGAGAAGACCCCATCACACCTGTCCATTTGATTCTTTCTTACGTAATTCAATATAAATTACCTACAGTAAGGAATTTTATTATTTTTGTTAACTTGTTACAATTTAGCTTTTCAGCTTTAAATGACAATAAATAACGGTGGAAAACAATTTAGTGTTTATTTATTTCAAGCTATTTTTATACTGATATTAGGTAGGCACAAAGATTATAGGTAAGTATACCTAATATTAGGCTGCCTACCTAATGGGTGAAAATGGATGTAGGTGCTCCATCATTGACTATAAATCCAGTGCTCCACTCACCAACATACTACATAGAAGCTGTGGTTTTCCCAGCCGAAGCGGTTTTAAGCTGCGGTCACATCGGCGCGTTAAGTGGTGTCGATGAAGCGTCAAAATCAGCCATTTGGCACCCATCGCTGCCCGATGCCAATGTTCGTAGACGGCTGTGCCGGCTGCATCCCCGCGGGCAGCGATGGGTACCAAAATAGAGAATCTGCCGTATTAAGGCTGCTGTATACGCAGATCCACTGTTTCGCTCGCGCATTGCGACATTTTTGAAGATATTATATAACTGAATTTACTTCGTGAAATCTGGCTAAACTATATTATCAAGAATAATATATTGAATGTAACTATCTATTTATGTATAGGTACATGTTATGTTGACATTTTACCCATCATGCGTAGCGTAGTTATACATACTCTCAAGTTTTTGTTTTAGTGTTTCCGATCTTAATCAATAGTAGATTAGTAGCCAAGGGCTGTAAGGCATCAATTGCAGCCCGAGATATTTCGAGGGTGCAATGGATGCTTGCACCCGAGCTAACTACTCTGCTTTACATCTCGATTGTGAGGTAAGTAGATAAAAACCGGCATTACAAGAAAAAAACATTCTTTTTTAATTTTTTTTTTCAAGAACGAAATTGAGCTTCGCCGTTCGATATTTAAAGTTGATGACTATTATACTCATACGAAGACAAGGCTGAATAGCGAAGCGACCTCTTTTGTCATTGGGCTGAATGCATGATGTCTATTGCCAGTATGATGGTTAGATGTACGCGAACTTTTTGAAAGAGTGAAGAGTTTTTTTTTATTACTTTTGTTTTTTTTAGTTTTTTTTTTGCTTTTCTAACTACATTATTACCCTAGAGCGCTAATTGGTTACCTACAAGCCCCATTTGGGGGTAATAAGGGCCTACTTACCGAATATGAGAGATGTAAAGTATTTTTATTTTTTCCTTTTTCTAAATTAATATCAGGTGTTCATCATTGTATGTATGCTCAAGCACAATTGCTATTATATTGCTAGACGTGAGGACCTGTAATTGGCTTCCTAGAGCTTACTTTAAATTTTTATTATGTAAGAAAAGCTGTTGGTCTTCCTATCAATAAATAAATAAATAACATTACAACTGTTCAATAAAAAAATCATATTAATCCAAACAAGATTTCATAAATGCAATGGTATCAAAGTTTGTTTCCATTCGTAACCGTTTTTATTTATGAAATAATGTTTGGTTTATTATGATATTTTTGTTGAAGATTTGTAATGTTATTCATGATAATATAGTTTAGCCAGATTTTGTGTAAGTAAATTCAGTTATTTAATATCTTCAAAGATGTCGCAATGCGCGAGCGAGATAGTGGATCTCTGTATACAGCAGCCCTTTTTCGCGTCGCTCGCTGACGCTGCCTCTGCAGACGCGCAGCGCTGGTGGGGCTGAAGCTAACAGATTTAGATAAGCAAGGCCTTAATAACAACTTAAGTATAATAATAGGTGGTAGGACTTTTCTGCAAAGTTCGTCTAAGTAGGTACCACCGCTTTGCCAGTTATTCTGCCGCCAAGCAGTAGTGTGCAAGCACTACTGTGTTCCGGTTTGAAGGGCATTGTAGCTAGTGAAATTACTGGGCAAATGAGACTTTACAAACTGATCTCACAGTCTAGAAAACTTTTTTTAGACTGTGTGATGTCTCAGGATGGCGTGCGCAGTGCGCAGTGTTACTCGAAACTTTAGTTTGGAGTTCCGAGTGGCCCTGCAATCTGTTATGGGCGGCCGTTTCGCTTAACACCAGGCGAACGACTAGCTCGTCTCGTCATTCGATTAAATAAAAAAAAAAAAAAAGGTAGGTGGGTGGCTATACGTCCTCTTTTATTACAAACTGCATTATCCTGGTTGATTTTTGAATGCTATGTGCACAAAAATGGTTTTTAGGCATATTACCTACATAGTAGCTCCGCAACTATGTAACATGCCTAATAACACTAAACCCTAAACAAAGACCGACATTAAATACTAAATCAAAAAGATTGGTATTAAAGTTGCTTTATTTCAGTGAAGCAATAATTACAGTAAATACATACATGCGTAGGTAACTATATAGTTTACATAACGTCTTAAAACTCCGTGATTACAGTGATATAATATTTCCTTTTTCTAAATATTCTATGCGGTTTCTAATTAGTTTACATACATTTATTATTTTAATACATAAGTAAAACTTATATTGAAACTGAAAAAACTAAAAATAATATGAAAAGCAGTTAATGTAGGTACTTACTATTTTAGGCGTTCTTTTACACTTCTAGGTGGTTCGATAATCTCAAATTTTTTATAATACAAAATTAATTTGTTTTTTAATTAAGCCGCCTAATCCTACGCCTAAGCAACCTTTCTATACAGAAACTAAATAAAACAAATTAAATAGATTGCTTCTCTCAAAAATAATAGTATTAATTATGCAACTGAATTCTTAAATATGTATAGGTACTTACTTCAATGGAAAAAAAATCCCTATATCTACCTACCACTAATTATAATTATATTTATTTGTGGTGTATTTTGTTTCATCATACCTTACAGTGAATCGTTGAGACCCTAGTTTTTGACGCAATAAGGGAGAAATAATTAGGTCTAAGTACAAAATAAAATAAGTTTAGGAATAGGTATGCTTATGTCAATAAAACATTCAAAGGAATATTAGGTATTTACCTACTTAGGGAAAGGTATAGGCACCTATCTACCAAAGCACTGCACCTAATGAGGTCTAATACTTACGTAGGTACGGTACCCAAACAGCAAAAGTAAATTAAGGAGCTGTCAAATAATTTTCGCGTAGGTACCTTTATTATACAAATTTATTATACCATCAGATAAACAATAATAAATAGGTACTACCAAACGGGGATACCTACTGATCAGTCACTCATGTCACTCTAAAATAAACGTCCTTAAAACTCCTATATACAGGTATATACCCCAAACAAATATACCTCTTGCCTCAAAAACTAAAGTGAGTACAATCAAGTTTATTGGCATGTCGTATGTACCTACCTACTTTCAATTTAAGTATCCAGAACATGTCTATCATTGATTGAATTCGTTCATTCCCCCGGCACTCCAAGCTGCACTTTTTTCTAACTTCCTCGGATAACATTTAAGTAGGTACTTAAATTAATCTCATAATTATCTATCTCTTGCTTACTCTATATAGGTACCTACATTTAAACTGCATGATGTACTCTTTGATGATAATAATATAATAGATGACAGTAGGTACCTACCTATACTTACCTACTCGTTGTTATAGTATTGCCGGAGTCAATTAGTTAAAGTGTTGTTACAGACATGCCAATAAACGGGAAGCACTTTTTTCTTAAACCTAGATAAACCTAACCCTACACTTTCTAGACTTTCAACAATAACGAACGTGCTTCTTAAATTCTTACCTAAAAAAATCCCCTCACCGCACAATTAACGACTGCTGGGCACAAATGCAATGTATGTTTAAAACAACGCTATGTTAACATACTGGCCAATCTTCCAATACTCAGTGATTAGAGATCACTCTTGTATAACAAACTATTTATTTCAAAACACCTAGTTAAATATCTATAGTGAATTTACAATTTCTAACTACAAAGCTGTTTACATAGGTATACTTAACATTAATAACACACACGTAAAACAGCATAAATAAGTACATCATAATTATGGGTATAGATACAAGATTACATGTTCAAAAATATTGGCCAGTTAGGTTGTTCTTGTAAAAAGGAAAACGGTACAAACCCTCACTTACCTACCTATTATTAAATCTAATTTATTTGGAAATAAACCAACAACAGCTTTGATAACAAATCTTTGTGTCGCATAAGGTTTACTGATATATCTATCATATTATAAAAAGGTGTTAAAAATACCTACTTAAGTATAATATTAAAAACAAAAAGGTGTAAGTAGGTAGAGGGAGTCCGGGAGAGTATACCCACCCTCCACTAAAATGCTTATAAAATTTTCTATAACTTCAACTTGCTATTTTCAACGAATTTTATCGTAAGCGGCAACATTTAGCTATATTTTACCTTAAGAATGTTTTTACACAGGTGACTTGTTTGAATCTACTCGCACAAAACAACACTTACCAAATGGCTAAAATAAAAAAAAACACTTTTAGAAGCGTAATACGTTATCACTTCTCACTTTTAAAACAAACTGGCGAACTTAATGGCGTCTCGTGAGCAAGACGGGAGAGGTGTGTGGTATCTAAAAAGTATGGCATACCAAGTCCCACAAAGATTTTATGAGCAGTGGCTATTGTCTCCTCCCTGATAAACTCTCCCGGACTCCCCCTACACAAAGGTTTGTCTCAAAACAGTACTACAAGATAATCCAGCGAGCTTAGCAAAGTAAACATTAGCATGTAACTGCTTTACGAATACTTAAACATTTCTAATCAGTAGGTAGGTATGTATAAGTTTCTGAACTGCGGATGTTAGAAAATTTTCCACCTAAAATTATAAGTACAAAATATGGAATAGATATCTGGAAATTTGGTCCGTTTCAAACAAATTAGCAATGATCCGGTGTATAATATTCCAAAAAAGATATTATAATAAGCCTTATCTAAAACGTTAGCAAATAGGTATCGAACTTCGTGATATTTTTGTAACAAAATAAGATCATCTAAAAATACACTATTAACAGGTTATTAATAATTTCACAGAGCCATTGATATAAAAGGAAATCATGACGTCATAAGGACTTGTGATTCCAAAAACTACTTTAGGTTAGGTACATTTCGATAAGAATATTATATGTATTTGGAAACATCAGATATATTTACTTGATATTATCTATAGGACATGTATATAATAACAACACTATTCTAAAAAAACGTGTTATGTAAGTACAAAATATTTAACGCAGAAGGTTTCCTGAAGCCGGTGATAGGAGTAGAATGTAGATAGGTGTATAGTTATTTGTTGATGGAAGTACCTGAAAATTTAACAAAACATTGAACTGAATTTCCACTATTAAGTACTTAAATGAGAAGTTTCTCAATAAGTAGGTACTTCATTAAGAAGTTGTAGAGAATCGTGAAGATGTTAAACATAAAATAGTCGCAGTCACAGACAACGTAATACAACATAAATGAAATATACCATACTACATACTAGTAAATAAAAGAAGTACGAAGTAACAGAGCTGAGCAAGATATGCCCGAGCCAAGCAGTCATTTATATTTAGAAAAAAAAACAGATTGGTAAGTACCTATCTAGACCCTATAGATACTTACAGTAAATACGGTAGGCAAGGAAATAGCTAATGTATTTTGTGGAGATGTAAAGCAAATTAAATCTACAATCTTACGAGCATGATTATTTGCTAGATAATGTACGTTTCTTACTGTAGCTATAGATATTCACCTCGGCTCCATTCCTTGAGTCAAAGCTTACAGACCTATAAAACATGAACATATCGATCAACAAAACGTGTGAAAGTACTAAAACATGAACAAAAACAAATAATGTAAATATTTCGGTATTGCACAAAATATTCGAGTGCTTCAAAATTCAAAAGGAAACGACAACACCATACAAGTTTTGAAAAGTAGGGATTAGGGTTTTTGTTAAACATGCATTTAGAACCAGTAGAGTGGGGGTTTTGGAAACCATTTCTTAATCTAATTTATTTCTCATATTAAAAACATTAGGCATCTTGCTTGATTTAATCTCTTTCTGTGTGAGTGAGGGAAGTCTGAATTAAGTTGATTGTAGGTAAATCGAAATTGTAATACCTACACAATCTTATTTTAGTAATCTTGTTTAGTTTACTATTATTTTCAAAAGCACTGTAAGCGTTGTTATGTACAATTACGCAAATATTACCTATATTCTTGTAGAAAGTTCTGTCGAAAAAGCGGTCTCTCAAATATGCTTTTATGGTTTCATTTCTTAAGTTATTAATTATAAGGCGTCACGATATATCATAAGCAAACTAAGGTCGGGACTAAAAGTCTGGGACAAGCATCGCATTCTTGGATTAGAGTATGTTTATAAAATCAAGCATTTAAGAACTATTGCTAATTGTTCAGCATTGCATTTCCGTAGTTAAGATAGGAGCAATCCCAGACACATAAACACCATTGCAAACAAAGCATATCGTAAATAGTCGATTCATATTAGTGACTTGTTGACGTTTTGTTCCATGTCAGTTATGTGGATGCATGCGTGTGTTTGTGGTAGGTACCTCATCTATTAACTATATACCAACACTTATTATCAAGTCTTTTGTAAGTTGCACGTAGAAATGAATTCAGATGCTTCGAAGAAGGCAGAAAAAGTCACTTATATGAGTGTCGACTTAATATTACGAAATAGAAGACTCGTTGCATGAAATACTCGTAGATAGACACGAAGTGACAAGGACAGACAAAGCCAACACCACCAACAACGATAACGTAACGAGATGCCCACTTACCAAAATAGGCTCAATACACGTAATCAAAATAAAATCACAACATACGTTAATATATTATATACTATTTTTAATAACATTATAACAAGTAGCTGCTAAATCAAACGTCGGTTACCGAAACTTGTTCACACAACGTTGGCTGAAAATGTGGAAATAACGATTACATTAGTCTAAAAACTGAAGGTTTAGCACATTGAATTATAACGCCGAGAACCCAAAATATTGTAGGAATTTTAGATAGAGTTTTGATGAATGAATAAAATAAAATATAGGTATATAGTGGTAATAACACCAAGTCTGATATGATCGGTAACAGATTAGGTAAAATAATGGCTATGTAGGTATGTTATGTAAACCTACCTATTTTACCCTCTATAGCAGAAGAAAGCAAAAGGTACCTACCAGCTTTCCTCTGCATCAGTTTTGAGTGTAGCGTTGTATAATACTATGGTTCTAGGCGTTATTATTCTTAAGGGTACCAAAATAGCAGCATTATCAAATCTTATAGTGGTACTCACCGATGATAAGTGCGAAAATGATGATGGCAATAACAGCTGCAATAATCATCATCTGTAAAAGGAAATTGAGAAACATTATAACGTGTTTGTATATTTTTATGAACATCATGTATGTACGTAAAAATTTGAATGAATATAGAACCTATAGTGATAATCACAACTATGATACCAGGAACAAATCAGAACTTGTACTTCCAAAACGAGGCTGTCGAAAGTTAGCAAATCATCATCATCATCAACAGCCCGAAAACGTCCACTGCTGAACATACTCCCCCACAGAGCGGCTGCTTGCCTCCTGCATCCATCGGCTCCCCACGGTTTTCACCGGGTCGTCGGTCTACCGAGTGGGACGCTGGCCTACGCTGCGTCTTCCAGTTCGTGGTCGCCACTCGAGAACCTTTCTTCCCCATCAGTTGTCAGTTCTACGAGCGATGCGATAACTCTAAGAGCTATATCGGTCACTACCCGTATCGGTATTTATATATTTGTATTTTAATTAAGTATTAATATTGCAAAATTTAATTTATTTTATATTAAACCTTGTTGTTTTTTCTTGACATTTCTTTTATTATGATTATTTTTATCAATGTTATTAATTTTAAACTGATATAATTAACAATGTAACTTTTTAGATTCATAAGTGTATTTTGGTGCCAAAATGATGAATAAGTTAAATGAAAATGAAATTAAATTTTAACAAGGGTACCTACACTCTTCAATCAATAGTCTTGCCTAGTTATCCAAAAACCTAGGAACAATACCATGGCAAGTCTTGTCCAATCAGTAAAATAGGAATTAAATAATTAAAAGGTAAAGTTAAATATGGCAAGTATATCAAATTCTCAATGATTAACCAAAAGGTTAGTTCTGGTATCGGTAATATCCCCTACCTACCTTTAGATTCTGCAGCCAGAATTTGCTTTTCAGTTTACCGGCTTGCTGTTCAAACTGTGAAGCACCCTGTTGTAGTGCATCTGAAAATAACAGATAACAGCCAAGATTTAAATATAATTTGGGTCTCATTAACACCAGAGTGAATGGGCTCCTCGTAAGCTAACCTGCTACACCGACTACATCGAGTGAGTTGCAATCAAACGGTGAGCTCATCATTAACAGCCTGAAGACGTCCACTGCTGAACATAGGCCTCCCCCAGAGCACGCCACCTTGAGCGGCTGCTCGCTTCCTGCATCCATCGGCGAGCTATTCGTACATAAAAAAAAGTATTAACTAGTAGCCTTGCAAATATTTCAGCTCCTCAACAATTAGGTAAGCTAATAGTTCGCTTTTCTTTGTTATTCTCTGCTTAATAATATCTAAACCTGAATCGTTACGAGCATTATTGAATGAAATGAAAAAATTAACCAGTAGAAGTAGCTAATCCATTCACCTGCTCTATCATCCAGTTCTGAGAGCTTCTGATCTCGTTCCAAAACCTTTTCAACGTTCGTCTTCATGATGTCGACCACCTGTACAATACAATAATAATTATAATCGTTAATTTTCAAGATTTTTTTTCTGCCTATTACATCCTTTATTGCTAAGTAATTTAAAACTACAAACATCTGTTTTAGAACGTAAGAAGCGTCAACGAAATGTTATGAATATTTGTAAAAGCACGTGTACGTATTATAAAGTGGTCAAATGCTATGCCTATAAATTGTAAAAAAAAAATATAGCTTGCACCATACATACACCATACTACACATTAGGTCTGATTGAATGCTGTTGTGTTTTTCTAATTTGGTACTTATTTTGGAAAACATAAAGTTCTGCAGTATTGTTTCAGCCTCAAATGCTTTAAAACCAAATATATCAACGTCTTGATCTCCTGCCCATCTATATCTACTGGATCTGATAGCTACGGTCGCTACGGCAATCGTTTTCTTTGATACTTTTAGTAGGGACACCTAAAGAAAATATTTCCTGTCAAATCCACAAAGTACCTTCACGAAAAAAGGTAAGGCTTACCCTTTTATATTGTAGCTGCCTTTATTTTCTTGAAAGGTCTTGGCTTGATAAGTAATAAGAAGGCTTCTATATTAAGGTGGAACGTTACAATACCGCGGTAAATTCAAATTTTCTTGCATTCTTTTGCCAATAATAGCTTAATTACTCAACGTGATTACATGAAAACTAATTTTGCGGAAATAAATAGAATGTATCAACAAATTACGATTAAAAGTATCTCCTAGATATCATTGGTTTAGCGACAAATGGCAATAAACAATTTTCTTCTTAGTTTTTCAGTCGGTTGCCATTTGTCGCTAAACCAATGATAAGTATGTGATACTTTTAATTGTAATTTATTGATACATTATATTTATTTGCGCAAAATTAGTTTTCATTTAATCACGTTGAGTAATTTAAATAACATTTGTGCAATTATTAATAGTAAAACTACAACAATAAAACTAGGTATTCTATTAAACTAAACTAAAAATATAAAATTAACAATATAATACAAAACTAATCTAACAAACCACTACCAGTGGGCAAAGTGTTGAGTAATTAAGCTATTATTGCCAAAAGAATGCAAGAAAATTTGAATTTCCCGCGCCAGTGTAACGTTCTACCTTAACTACCTATTTCCTATCAAGCCTATTAGTTTCTAAGAAGCATAGATCTACATATTTACTTGTATGTAAAAGTACTGATATGGTGATTGAAATAAGATTAGAATGCAATTAGAGTTTAAATTAGCAGAATTGCTGCTGATCCCATTTATAAACACATTACATATTATATTACATATTAGTTATATTATGTACCTAATGCAGATTATTCAACAATGTAGTACCTCATCAACTTGTGCCTGTGTCTGCTGCAAGCGTCTCTGTGCTGCCACCTGCTGCGGCGTCTTTGGCCCTCCAACTGGCATGTCGCCATTGTCTCCACCGGGCGCCAGGCCTCCTTCAGTCGCCCTGTCGACAAATTAGAAATCAGCCACCTTCTTTGTGCGGCCGCAAAGTACTTTAAACTTATCTTCCTATTTCCATTTCTAGCAAACCTGTACGTACAGATTTTCATAACCCACTGCTGGGTTGGATGCGGGTACCTATAAAGTAGGTAAGTACTTATAAGGCTCTTTTTTATTCATCATCATCACCATCACCAGCCTGAAGACGTCCACTGCTGAACATAGGCCTCCCCCAGAGCACGCCACTTTGAGCGGCTGCTCGCGTCCTGCATCCATCGGCTGCCCGCGGCCTTCACCAGGTTGTCAGACCACCGAGTGGGGGCCGCCTACGCTGCGTCTTCCGATTCGTGGTCGCCACTCGAACACCTTTCTTCCCCATCGGTTCTTAGTTCTGCGAGCGATGTGGCCTACTAACGTGACTGACAGTTTCATCACAACTTGGAAAAGCAATATCGCCTGGAAATTTTCTATCGCTATTACAAATCACTTTGTGGAGCTAGGGCTGGCTGGCAAAACCATGTTGCACGTTTAGCCACGCAGCACGTGTCGAAATCATTCAGTCTTGAAATCGGGCATCTCATTTAATTCCCCGTTAAATTGATTTAATTTAGAAACCATAAAAACTTGGCACTAAATAACGTTACAAAACTATAGCCACATTTTTGCGAAACAACTAAAAATAATTAAATTAGCCTAAGGTACGCTGTTGAAATGACGTATAAAATTCTGCAAAAGTTTTCATTGAAACATCCAACGGTATCCCCGAACTTCCCTGGCCGGTTTTGTAATAAAAGTTTCAACACTGAAGCCTTTTGAGTTTCGTTCGTTATTCTTTTCATGGATCATAAAAAACAAACAGCTGGTTATAAGTAGCTACTGGGTAGATAAAGCTGCTTCTGGACGATAAATCTTTGGATTTTTAATTACTTGAATTCTTATAATTTTTGTAATCTTTATTATCGTCATAACTTTAAATACTATGGATAACTTTACGAGCTAAGATGGACAGATGGGTATTATAGTTACCTTGCCCAATGCCCATAAGTGAGACAGTTAGTGTAAGAACGTAATATAATTTTGTTTATCTTTACCTATAGCTAACCGTGGCTAAATAAAATAAATAATTATATTACAAATTACGATGTGCTTTGGTTGAAGAAGTTGAGTTCATTTGTCAATTTTTGAGCAAGATTTTCTAGTCAAGTACTATATGTATTGCGTTATATACCTAAGTTTTCTCCGAATGGGTGGTTCGATATTTCAAAAGAAAACTTTCTCAGAATCCTTTTATTAGTTAAAATAACATCTTTCTAAAAATTAGAAAGGCATTGACGAAAACATTCTCACTTCATAGAAAACTTTGATCAAACATCGAGATATAGTAGATATAGATACTTCTCGTAATTACGTATGTGTATGTTTAGTGTATGACGCCAAATAATCATTTCAATAAGGAGTTAGGAGACTTATACGCAACCGAACCATCTCCCTGAACAAACAACCTCCTCCATTCCATTAGCCTAACAAACTAGCGAATCTAACAAGTGCTAGCACGAGGCCGTGTCTCCGTTCGGTATCTAAGCACGTAGGTATATCAATATAAGGTCATCTCAAGCCAGTATGAGAAGGACGCCTCGAATTAAGTGGCAGCAGACGGATCAAATGTCCAGTGACCCGATTAGTCTGATTTATGCTGCCTCGTAGGTAGTGGAATGATGCGAAGTAAATATATGGAAGTAATAATGAAAAGGGTAGCAATTAATAAATGCTGAAACAGATCTTGCAAAAAGAGTAATATGTGAATAATAATGTACATTTTTTTTTAAATTTATTTATTCGTATCAAATTTTACATGGGCTTACGTACTAGCATCAGTAAATCTCGCAGAGGTTTGTCTTGGCTCTAGGGGTCCTCTAAGAAGCTAGAAAAAAAACTAATAATTATCATTACTTACCTATGCTATTTTGCACTCACTTGTGTAAGTAAATGAGTGTACAATAACACAGTGGTAAACAAGCTCATAATAATGCATTTGCATAGCTTTTAACATACTTACTGCAAAATTAATAATTCAGAATGAAACCCTGGTATCCTAGCAGCATAGTGCCATTGAATTGCAATGCTGCTGACACATTGTGCCAAATAAACGCCAGCATTTACCTACTGGGTCACGCGTACAGGCGCTCTGATAAACTTTGGAAAACTATAACTTATCCGGCCATTTTCTCATCATTATTTCATTTCGTTTATAACTTTCTCATTTCGTTAATAACTTATTAAGTTATATAAACGAAATGAGGTAATGATGAGAAAATGGCCGGCCAAGGTATAATGGTAAGCTGTGTGGATAAGAATAGGACCACCCCATCTCTTCCACGGGAACGTTAAGAATCGGCTAAAGGAATATCCAGGGAATAGAGCATTCTCCTCGGTATAGTAAAATCTGCGATCAACAAGACGCCTGCCAAGTGTGATGATTATGGCAAACCCTATGATATTGATATTGAGCGTCCAAGTGGCGTTTTATGAGGGAGGCCTAAATGTTCAGCAGTAGATGTCTTCTAATGATGTGATGAGAAAATTACATGAGCTAAAATTTTAAGCTCATATAATTTCATCAATATAGATAGTAGGTATACTTAGGTATGTATACGATAACAACACCAGCACCGCACGTGTGGTGTGTATAGAAGTATTCTGAAACTATTTTAACTTTCCCCTGTAAAACTTTCCTAATGTAAAATCAACAACGCAAAGGACTTCACCGCACCTGCAAAACTTAACACGAAGCGTAGGTTGATGTTAAATACCAATTTTATTTGAACCCTGACATTTTGTTAGCATTTAGCAGAGAGAGAGTGTTCTCTAGTACCTAATTATGTTTCATTATTTTTATTAAGAGAGATCAGTACCTATACAAACATAACACCCACGTGGGCACGAGGCTGGCAAACGGGGAGGGGTAAGGCGTTAGCAATTCCTAGAAATGGACGATTCATTATACAAACCATACAATGGCATACCTAATATTCACATAATTTACATTCATCGAACCCGGCTAGCTTATTACGTAAAGTTTGCAACAGGCGTAAATTTCGCAATCAATGCTGTAAAAGCTGTCAAACGTCACTTTGGCAGAGCAGAAAGCGATCGAGCGCTAGATGACCGACTGTCGGACAATCGATAATTTTAAAAAGTGCATTATTTTGTTACCGGCTATTGTTGTTCTGTTGCTAGTGGCGCTAATATCAAAGGCCAAAGTGCATTCAGCGACAGGCGAGCAACAGGCGGGCGACTGTCGCGTTGCTACTGCTGTTGCTTTGCTACTGCTGTTGCTTTACTGTTGCAATTTTTACATAATACGGGTCCCGGTTAGTTTTGTATCTGAAAGCTTAAAGTTGACTCTGCTCAGCAAAATTTTCTCACTTGTTTTGTTTTTACATTAGGTAATACAAATTACATTAGGTAAGTATTTTAACTAAATACCCATACCAGAAAGTTACCAATTAACTAGGTAACTATGTCATCATCATTATCATCATCAGCATATTCTTGTCCACTCCTGGATTCACATCGAGGAGTCGACAAGGATAGGCTGATGATGATGGTGGCTGAGCTTTAGTGACCTGCTGTTGGTAGTGCTACAGCACATCACTGATGCTTCGTCTTCACTTTAGCTTTCTACATCCAGCTTCTACCAGCTGCTTTCCACAAAAAGTCTGCACCCAGTCACAAGGCGCTTTACACTAATACGTTTGCCTTACCAAAGTCTCCATTCAAGACCGCAGTACTTATTAGTATATTTTATGTTAATGAATGACGGGACGAGCTAGTCATTCACTTGATGTTAATCGTCACGGCTGCCCGTAACAGTTGCAACATAACAGAGCTATAGTCTTTGAAATTTGGCCAGCCTATTGCCACTTCAGCTTACTAATACTCTACGATTATTATGCCGACTACTTTGGTTCTCTGTTGGATCATTTCGTTACGAATTCGTTTCGTCCTTCAGGGAAACTCTTTCCATAGGTCGATGGAGTAGTTTCACAGTCCCACGTTTCGGCTCTGTAATGATCATAACAGATAACGTAAAAAGTCTGCTTAGTATATTGAGGCATTGTGACCACGCCGATGTGAACAATTTCTTTTATGTAAACGAATGCCCTGACGAGCTAGTCGTTCACCTGGTGTTAAGCGACACGGCCGCCCATAACAGATTGCAGTGTCACTCGGAACTCTAAGTTAAGGTGGAACGTTTCACTAGCGCGGCAAATTCAAATTTTCTTGCGTTCTTTTGCCAATAATAGCTTAATTACTCAACGTGATTACAAACAAATTACGATTAAAAGTATCTCCTAGATATCATTGGTTTAGCGACGAATGGCAATAAACAATTTTCTTCTTAGTTTTTCAGTCTATTGCCATTTGTCGCTAAACCAATGATAAGTAGGTGATACTTTTAATTGTAATTTATTGATATATTATATTTATTTGCGCAAAATTAGTTTTCATGTAATCACGTTGAGTAATTAAGCTATTATTGACAAAAGAACGCAAGAAAATTTGAATTTGCCGCGCTAGTGTAACGTTCCACCTTAAAGTTTCGCGTGACACTGCGCACTGCGCACATCATCCTGAGACATCACACAGTCTAAATGTTTTCTAGACTGTGAGATCAGTTCGTAAAGTCTCATTTGCCCAGTAATTTTACTAGCTACAATGCCCGTTAAACCGGAACACAGTAGTGCTTGCACACTACTGCTTGGCGGCAGAATAATTTGTAATTGGCAATTGATGAAACTTGTCGAATACCGAATACTGATGTTGAACAGCATTCGCTAAGGGCGGTTAGATATATCGTCCACACTTAAGTAAATATTAATATGGCGATTTCTTTTCATATTTTGGGAGAAGTCGAACAAAGTGCCTTATCATGAAAATGACAAGAAATATTTTCTACTTATGGCAGTTTCCTCTTTATTATTTTTCTATTCCGAAATCCTGGAAAGAGGCCTTTCTGTCCGTTGATGTGATAAAAGTATATCTTTATTGAATAAACGCTCTTACTTTATTCTTTCGCGAGTATAATAGAATGAAATTGAATTGGGCGCAATATTCTTTGGAGTTTCACTATAAATGGTAGACATTAAAAATGAAACTTAAATTCAATATATATAAAAAACTTCTGAAGCAAAAATCTTCTGTTATAGCTATAGAAAAATTATTGAATCCCCCTTCAAATTAAAAAAAAGGTTTACCCAATCGGGAGCTACGAAGCCACAAACTGATATAATGTACAGTCTACACACATACAATAAATACACAAGTTAAATTTATAATAATGTTTGCGTTCGCATTAAAGGAGAATAAGAATTGAATAAGGTAATAGGACTTTTCTGCAAAGTTCGTCTAGGTAGGTACCATCGCTTTGCCAGTTATTCTGCCTCCAAGCAGTAGTGTGCAAGCACTCCAGTGTTCCAGCACAAAATAGATAAGTTATTCCGGTTTGAAGGGGATCGTAGCAAAATTACTGGGCAAATGAGACTTTACGAACTGATTTCACAAGACTGTGCTGATGTCTCAAGATGATGGGCAAAACGCTTACCATCATGAGAACGACTAGCTCGTCACTTAAAAAGCAACATGTGCACATTCATCGCCTAGTGACCCTCAAACAATAGAAAACCAATTATGGCAGTTTAAGGGTTAAAAAAGCTGAAATACCCAGTTTTCTCTAAGCATAAATTCGTTCAGGTACTTAGGTAACTGTATTTTTGGAATCTTTTGAGATGTAGGTACATATAATAAGGTCAACTGAACCGACTTGTTTGTGCTAACCCAATTCCATGAATGGAAGAAACGTGAAAATACGAAAATAGACAAAGTAAACTGGCTGTTTGCCAAGTGTACTAAAACATTCAAAAACTGTCTAGACGTAAGAGAAAAAGCCGAATTTGGTATTCATTTGTTTGAAAATGGTGAAACATCGATTACATCAGCCCGCATTGCTTCTACGAGTACCTACTTGTTCGTGGTTTGAAAGTTTAATGTTCTTGAGAGAAACGAGCCTGATTGTGGAGGTAGTTAAGTATTTACACAGCCTTCGTACCTTATCACAATCAGCCGTTTTGGAACCTTCAGAACCTATACTGGAGTTGCTGGAGCAAGGGGCGTGTTAAATAATTTGGTTTTGATTGGGAACTAGCTTGTTTTTGTAATATGTCTACAGCCAGACACACATCAGGAATGTTAACACGAGAAGACGCTCAACATTCTGCCCAAGAAATCTCGAATGCCTCATCATCGTCACTCCAACACCCAACATCAGTGCCACTGGAGCAGCTGTGCCAGCAACCTAGAGCCACACTCCGCTATTTTAAGGAGTTGGGATGGCTCGGGTAGATGCTGGCAGGGGGAAATGCACAATACACCCCGAGCGGGACGTCAGTGCAGGACTTATCACCCCCACGTTAAATTAGAATTAGAATTAGAATATGTCCGAGGAAGAATTGACGAGGCCTCCTTCACATTAACCGACAAAAATGATCACAAATCAAACACAATTTGTAAATCGATTCTCAACTTTTTATTATAACAACACATTATCGTTAAATAGATGGATAAGATAGATATAGACAATAACCTTAATATACCCTATATACATACCCTTTCAATTCTATTGCTCATCGTTTTACGCACTACAGATAGTACATTTAAAATTAAATTTGACTACGCTGCTGGCATTGTTACTTTTAAAAATAAGAACGCTAATAAACACAACTCACGAAGATAACTCACTGGAACAGCTGTCCCAGCGAACTACATGCAGTCGCGCTCTACTATTCAAAAAGGAGTTACTATTGATCCGGCTTGGGCAGCAGCTGGCAAGAGGATGTCCATTGTAAAACACATTCCAAGCAGACGTCGATGCTGGTCTAATAGCCACGGCATAGAATAAGAATAAAAGTATATTAAATCTACTTCGTGTCTTGAAAGTACCAATAGGCATTGTCGACAACAACAAAGGACGCATTGTTCGTGATTTACGTCAATATGATGCATGAACAAAATACTACCATATACATAAATAAGTGAATCCCCCAGGAGATCTTTGTGTACAAACTATCCAAATAAATCCCCCAGAGGATCTGTGTGGAGAAAAAATCCAATTGAATCCTTCCAGTGGATCCAAGTTAGGGGAGCCTAGTGGACAGAGGAAAAGCAACACTTAATTTGTGAAAAGGCACAAAATCCGATATTCAACTGTTTATATACCTACAAAAACTTCCCGTCAAGTGGACGACAAAACAACGCATGCATTGTTAGGCAACAGACTCAAGTTTAAATAACTTATCGCAATACAGGAAGTATAAAGGCTCATAGAAAAGAAAACTGCACGTAAAAAGTCACCATCATACCGAAGGTAATAGCCATATTGAGTACGACTGTAAGTACTTACTTTATTACATTTGCAACGATGGAGGATTGGAATGTGACCTTTAACTAAGTATTGTGTAGGTGTGTGCATAGTACTTGCATAGCCACTTACTGGTATTCAACATATACCGACTTAGTAACAATCTACAGTATATGTTCAACGGTAGATGTAATAATATGTTATACATACATTTTCCCTTTTTTCCTTTCTTAGCTTTTCCACCGATGAACTCCTTCAGAGGTACAATCGATCGCAGACAGTCCAACAGTCAACAGATGTTATCCACAATCAAATAGAAAATCCGTTTCTCAGAACTGTATTACTTCACTGCCCAACACCAAATGAATGTAATTTATGAATGGAACGCTCTCACTAGTTTTCCTTTGAATATTCCAGTCTATTTTTGGTCACACCTCAAAGCCTTCAATACAACTGACAATTAAATAAACACCGATTAATTTAACCAGGCTCGTGTAAGATAAAAACGAGATTGAAGTGTGAAATGCGAATTTTCAGAAATTATGGTCCGAAGTGGAAAACCTTCCGCGACTGAGTTACCCAATTTGTATGGGAGAGGGCGCGTCTGTATAAGCAGTAAAAGGCATGTATTATCTAAAAATATCAATCCAATTCTACTCTCGAATACAGCTTCTAAAGCTCTTATGTTTTGAGTTGAGAATTGCGTTTGCGTTAAAATGGAATTCCAGCTTATGTAAGGGTGATGGCTAAGGGTGTGTGCGTGAAGTTATCAGCGCATGCGTATTGTAACAGTTGGACGCCAACAAAAATCAATTCGAGTCGGTACGTGGGTGTTACGTAATGAGCGAGACATGTCCGCCACGCCACGGCGACTCTACTTGCCCTAATTGGCTTTAATCTACTTAATATTGAATTATTGCTGTTATTGGTAAACATTAAACCCTAAGATCAAAAGACCACATTTGGTCGCTGGATGAAATAGGTACCTATAAAATATATTTTTGTGTTATAGGCCAGATTGGCGATGAGCGTGGGTTGAAGCCCTTCAAAGAACATTGCTCTGGAAAGTGTTTTATTTTGACGTCATTATCTTTTTGAGGCTTTACAGCTAATGTCTCTGAGGTTTCTCTTTTATCGCCTCATCTGGGATGAGTAGACATCTATTATATTAGGGGTCGGATTACTCGAACATTGACCTTTTGATTGGAAGTTACTGTTTGTACATATTGGGCAGAGCAGAACTTTAGGGTTAGACCTTTTATCACGTGTTGAGAAAGTTTCGTAATGTTTTAGAAGGTCATACTGGTAAATAAGTACCTACATACTTTATTTTACTTTTAAGTGTACGTATGAACCAAACGACCATTATGTTACGTGACTGTAATCTATTACTTACATTATTTTTGAAGGTTTCTACCCAACTATAGACAGTGTTTTCAGTAACATAATTGTATTTTGTCTACCCACTGGAATTATTGGTATTGACCTACTGTACAATTATGTACTGCTATCGATACTGTTTCATTATCTTATTCGTTTTGTCTCTCATCATCGTCAACATACATTTTGTTGTCATCTGGGTTGTGTGGTGTCATTACAGTGTTATTTCAACAACATCCATCAAAAACATTCGATTCCCGTAAAAAATTTAGAATAAGATGTTCGAACGTCACTTATCTCGATAGAATAATAGAATAGAATAATAGAATAGAATTTATTGCCGAATGTAGTACAAATAGTTGGTATTATGAGTAAACTGTCCGTACATTCTACCACGACAGTGGTGTGCAAATTGAAATTTTAAACAATAAATTTATAGAATATTAGATTACATTATGTCAAGCAGTCATTATAATTATGTGAGATAAAAATATATAAATTAAAGATTATATTACACATTACAAATATTATTCCTCAACAAATATCAACCATTCATCATTATACTCGTCATACAATTTTTAGTCCTTATGCTTATGAGTCATATATTCATTTAAATCGTAAAAACATTTCTCTAAAAGCCACTGAGTCAATTTGATGACGTAGTACCTACTCTATGTTACGTTTGTACAATGGATAAAAGCTATGCCAACAGCTGTTACAACTGCACTGGATGCGAGCCAAACCACAGCAGAGAATACTTGAATGACGAGGTAAAGTTGGGTAAAGTGGTATGGTATTAAAAGGTACAAATATGCATAGAAGGTACTGTCGGTAGTTGGAATATATTTGTACAACTTTGGGGACCAAACATGCTTTGCGACCATGCAATTTAACTTTTCGAGTTAAATTGCATATAATTGGTTATCTATTAAAATCACTGCCATCCGTTTGTTTGAAATGCCTTGAATGAAGATTTATCAAAGTATCTGCACCCATATTTAGAATCCATTGAAAAGGTTCTGATTTGGAATCTGCACTAGAAACCTTTTTTCTTTATTGTTATAGTACTGTAGTATGTATGTAGAACATAGTTATACCTAACTTTAAATCATCCAAGCACTTAATGATCTTTTTAATGGTCTTAGATACTTTAACAATAACAAAAAAAGCTAATAATAATGCAAATAATAATAATATACATATTATTTACTAATTACTAACCAACTACTTCTAACATTAACATAAATCAAGTTTAAGCTGACACGGAATTGCATCACATGTCACACGATTATCTCTTACGAGAACCGAACCTGTTCACCTCGCTTCGACATTGACTCTACATGACCGCTGCACTGCTGTGCCACTTCCGCTGTGACACTATTTCCGCTTTGTGATAAAGAGCATGTAAAGAGCTTTAGATATAGATCTATTAACATAATAGTGTTCTACATTAATCTTTAAGAGACATTGTAGGTAGTTGTAGTAGCACGAAAGTATTGTCAAACCGTGTCACACAAACTGGCTCAATCCCCACTCCCCGAATAATAATATGGCAAAACACGTGTAAGTAATATTTTTACTTACTACCAAATCTTATCGAGCATATTCAAAAAATCATCTGTGCAGAGGTGGCTGTGATAGGTTAGAAGACTAACGTGGGAGCGAAGCAAAGCCAGCTCCCGCGTATATAAAATCTGAGCTTGAATTGGTATATTATCCAGAAAGGGGGTAATTCTACACCCCAAGGTAGACAATGTTTCT
The DNA here is from genome assembly GCA_910589525.2 of Ennomos quercinarius. NCBI lineage: Eukaryota > Metazoa > Arthropoda > Insecta > Lepidoptera > Geometridae > Ennomos > Ennomos quercinarius. The sequence goes on along the minus strand of OU342507.1, from coordinate 10,037,832 downwards.
TCTACGACTTTTCTAAATTAATAGTTTTTATTGAAGAAATGCCATGTAAAGTTTACGTTATAATTTTACCCAAACGCTTCGAAGATAGCCCTAGTGCAGCTGGGTGTAGTTGAACTTCGTCCTTGACCGAATGCACTTAAATGAGTTCGACGACCTGTGTTTAGAAACTCTCGTAGCGATCGCACGTGCAATTTTGTGAGGGATTTATTTTTTAGTATGGAGGTTTGGAAACACGCAGTTTCAAGTAAGGCTCTCACAACTTGTGAGCTATCATGGTCCCAGTCCTTTCGGGATAGCATACCAATTCAAACTCACCTTGTATATATTATACGTATCTTATGTCTTTGTAGTATTTCTTTTATTACACACAAAAACTTATACATCTAGTAAACATCCATAAATGTAGTGTAAATTAAAATATCGGTTGAAGTTAACTATTTTTTTGGTGATCATTTATTATAGGATTTATAGGTATCTGGTCGTAATTTAAACATAGGTAAGCCAACTTTTATCTAGGTGTAAATTTTTGTGAAATATATTATTATTCGGGCCGAGCGGAACTACGCCGACTTGGGACTGAGTTCACAAACTTGCCACAACTAAGTACCTACCTCAAAAATAGAATTAAAAAAAAAAAGGACCTACCTACATAGGTATACATAAGCAAGCCTACCTATGACTACGTCGAGGTATTCTGCGTAGTATGACTGCGTGCGTATGAATGGCTTTTGGCAATGGCTAGAAAAAATATGTTGGTAGGTAGTGGCTTAGTAGGCTGGATCATTTTAAGAATATACCTACGTGCCTATACAGCTATCTTTGACCAATATACTGACCAAAATGTTTTGCATAATTTCGCTAGTTTTTGTAATTGTAATTTAGTCAATAAAGGATACTTACCCGTTTAATGAAATAAATGGTTCATATCACAGTATATCGAAAGAATACCGTCCTACAAGCGACTACAATCCTACACATATTGAGATTATTTTCACATAAATTTTCAACAAGCATTACAAGAACCTTTCAATTTATTCATACAAGCGAAACGAAAGTGATGGTTTACGGTCTTTGAAATAATAGTTTATGTACAAGAACGTAAAATGCAAAGCGCATTTAATTTTAATTTATCTTTAAAATAGTATTTATTTTATCATTTATATATCAGTAATCGCCTGTTTAGCATAATATTTAGATAAAAAAAATCAAAAAAGAAAAAAATTAGCAAATTAATTTGTAAAGGAAAATCCCGTCCGTGATTCATATTTTCTTTTACAAATTATTATAATGTTTGCTTTTTCCGCATCTAATAAAATTATAGCAATGGATTGATGATTCATGATTGGATTTAAAATCAAAGTTCTTACAGTAAAACATCTTATAAGTAAGTGTAAAGCTAAAATTATAACTATTTTGGGTCAATATTGTACATTTATGTTATTTAAGTAGATATAAAAAAACTGTAATTACCTGTATTTTTTCAGTTTGTTTATTATTAAAGTCTTCGATTGAACACTATATTCCGGTAAGATGGTTTTGAATTCCACAGTAGGTTAACCACACATTGCGTGTCCTAAAAACAACCTTTAAAACAACCTATGGCAGGCAAAGAACTTACCTCTATTTAATTTATTTAGATTTACTACTTGTTGTAAAATGTAATTATACGTTTCCATAGACTCCAATGCCGTCTAATATAGCATGAAGATAATTATGGCAATTTCTAAGCCACCAAGTCTAAGTCCAGCCACCAATTAGAATGTTAGCTGTGAAGCTGCAATATCAGTTTTATCGGGTTGTGATCTGTATATAGAGGCTTTGCATTTTTCACAAGAATTAAGAAGGTTTTGTTTCTAGTATTGCTTTTATTCTTTATACTAACTACTATAATTAATAAAAACGAATAAACTAGCTAGTAGCTACACTATCTACTACAAAGAATATTCGGACTGTATACTACCCGCGATGGGCTATAGACAGTCTAAATTCTCCAGCCCACTACCGGTACTTAGGTAGCTGTGCTGATGCTGATTCGTGGCGCCAAATAAGTGCCAGCATTTTGGAAATATATTGCCTTTATTTACCACCATCATACCATCATAATGAGTAGCATAGGTAATGTTATATGAAGTCAGTAATGGCTTTGTTCCTTTAGACAGCTGGTAGAGTCAACCTAGTTTTATGTAAAAAAAAACTATCATCACGTAGGTAAATAAAAAAAATGTTGTGTTAAACGTATCGGTACACAATGTGTTAATTTTAGCCATCCAATCCTTGCGATATAGCCAAAGTATGCAACCATACTTGGGTACCGGAGTGTGGAAAAGAAAAGACGAATTCAGACTTAAAACTATTTTTCGATGAATGTGACAGACATGAATACAACTGTGATAACAAAAAAGGTATGAGTAATATTTTTTTTTGCGTTACAGGGTCGATATCCCACGGTTTAGAGCAGCAACGTACTAATTTCCTTAGAAAATTTCCATTCAATTAAACTAAAAATAAACTGTATTTCAGGGTATGAAAAAGTAGAATTAGCGTCAGAATGTAATTCTATCACTACAAGCGCAGAAACTACAACAATGACTTCTACAACAACGTCTACTGCAGAACAGCCAACGATTTATACTGGACCGATTGCGACTTCTACGGAACCTAAATTGACTTCTACGGAATTTATAACAACTACTACAGAACTGGATACAACTACAACTACGGTTGCGGCAACAACGACAACAGACACTAAAACAACCATAACAGATTCTAAAACACAAGAACATTCAACGACTGATACTGCAACACTGGCTATGAATAATAATTGTTCAAGACATGCAAAACATCAACATGCAGTTGAAAATTTCACTATAATGTCAAGTACAATACCTACAACGGTACTTAAAACGACTATTACAGAACATTATACAATAAGTACAGTGCCAACAACGAATATTACAGAAACAATAATGATACCTACAGAGCTGAAAACGGCAACTACACAACCTACGACAACGACTACTACAGAACTAACAACTACCTTAGTGCCAAGAACGATTGCTACGATGACTTCTATGAAAGCAAAAACTTCGACTGTCGAATCAACAATGAAGACTACAGAACCTACGACGACCATTATGAAATCTACAACGCTAACTACAGAGTACGAGTCACAAAACCACAACTGTTCGAGACATGCTCAACATGAATATCAAACTGAAACTTTAATTACACCGCAACTTAAAATGACTACTTTAGCAGAACCTACAAAGGATGTCATAGAACTAACGGCTACTTCTATAGAACCTACAGCAATTATTATAATGGAACCTACAACGACTAATATAAAACTTGCGACAACCATAGTGACTACAACGACTACTATAGAACCCACAGAGACTACTACGGAACCTATGACTACTACAACGCTCCCAATGACTACTACAGAATCTAAAGTTACTACTACAGATTCTAAAACGATTACTAAAGAACCAACAACACCTACAAAAAAACTTACAACAACTACTATAGACCGTACAACAACCAGTATAGAACTTTCAACGATTGAAACAACGACAGCTTCTGGAGAGCCTTCAGTTACTGCACTAACTACAGACAATCAGCATAAAACCCATAACTGTTCAAGACATTCGGTATTAGAACATTTAAAGAAAACATCTAAAGAAATGACTATAGCTTCTTCTACTACCATAGCATAACCAAGAAAATTTAAAGTATGAAATTAAATATGTATTTATGATTTGTATAGCAGTATCGGCTGCTTAGCGTATAATCAACAGATTAATTTTTAATGTAAAGGAAAAATTTTAATCACGAGTGGAATGTGAAGCCGCATCCGTCACACATCGCTTATGTATAGCTCATCGCACATCACTCGTAGAACTGACAACCGATGGGAAAGAAAGGCTCTCGAGTGGTGACCATGAACCGGAAGACGCAGCGTAGGCCGGCTCCCCCTAGGTGGACTGACGATATAATTATGCAGGGGGCCAGCAGCCACTCAAAGTAGCGCTCCGTGGGAGAGACCTATGTTCGGCAGTGGACCTCTTTTTTATCTTTGACTAGTCTTTGACGTTTGACCACAATCTCACCTGATGGGAAGCGATGATGCGGTCGAAAGTGTAGCACTCTTGTCTAGTAATAAATACCTATTCACTCTTGACTTGAACAACCCCGGGTTGAATTTTTCTGAAAACACCGACCAGGGCAGGGCATTCAACACTTTTGCAGTTCTTATTGAAAAAGTGGAGTCGAAACGGTTAGTACGTATTGCAGGTATTTCGACCATAAGAGGGTCTTCAGGCTGTTGATGATGAGCCATCACTAACCAATGAAAAAACTGTTTATTTTATGTCCTTTCTAGTTTATGACCGTGAACATAAAATAAATATTATTTTAATTTAATAGTTTTAGTAATCATTTATATTCACAACTCTCACAGTAGCATGTAGGTTGTTAACGTTAACATGTTTAGGGCTAGTAAAATGACCACAAAATTATATTTAGAAAGAAAAACTATGAAGTAAAAATAATATTTACAAAATGCATCGGCTAGGTTATTTTATAAGCATATTAGTTTCTGTTGCATTTTTCATACCGCAGCCTACTTGGGAACATTTTATTTGGGTAAATACTATATTGAACTCTATTGTATCATTATATCTATTTTTTTTTATGATTCTCACATGTTAACTACCTACTACATTTTGTAGCCAGTAGATGTCTGTCTGCTAGCGGACTTATGCAACCATACCTGGATTACAGAATGTGGAGTAGAGAACGGTACCAAAGTCGAAAGAAGATTCTTTATCGACGAATGCGACATGATCGAGTTTAACTGTGACAAAAAAAGAAGTGAGTATCCACTACTTACAATCCTAGGCACAAAAAAAGACTTGATTTTTAGACCAATGTGTATGAAAATCACAACTCATCAAAGCCTTAGGGTATATGTACTTCCTGTTATCTAAAACCTTGAAATTTTACCTACACCACCTGTCATGTAAGTTAAAGTATTATGAAAAAATGATTATGATTATGACTATGATTTACCATAAATTATCGTTTTGTATTACAATCAAAGGGGAAAAATCTGAAAATCATGAATTTTCATTCGTATAGGTCGAAAAATCAGACGAAAAAGTTAACTTTGGAGTCATTTTCAAAGCAATACAGTCAAAGGGTATAACTGATCAGGGTCTTGTAGCAGTGAAGCGGTGCCAGAACGGCGAGACCAAATTGCCAAACTTATCTTTTGGAGATGTATCTTTATTTGATTTTAGATTTTGTATTAACCAACTACAGTTCCTGCTTGCCTGACATGTGCGGAACGTGGACTCCTAGTCGATTCCTTAGAATGGGGAACTATAAATTCTACCCAGGAAGGAAAATGGTGTACGCGCCAACAGTGTCTCGCTGGCACCACAGCCACACACATCATACCGCACCCATTTATATACCGACCACCACACGACCATTACTGCCCGCTCGTATGTTTCATGGCAAGAGAAGGTATACTCCACAAGCTCGTAGAAGAAGACCACAATCGAAGCGACATAAAAGAACAACGCGTCCATTGAAATCAAAACAAACCTTCAAACGAAACAAACGGAATAAACAAAACAAAACTACACCACCTACAACAAAAAATAAGACAAAAAGACCTACAATCGTCATAAGGACCTTAACAATGATGAAAAACGGAAAAATGATGATGAAAATTGTTAAAGGATTTCCTACTAAGAAGAAAAGTCCTCAAGAGGATTCAGATTATTTGCAATAAAAATTTGAAGCTATTTTTTGGTAATGGTTTATATTAGAATGCTGTGTCCCATCCCCATGCCAACGAATCAAAAACGATTGAATATAGATTGTTGAAAGCGTACATCACACTAAAATTATAAGTGTGAAAGTTCTTGTTCCCTCTTCACGCCGCAATGGCTGGACGGATTTGAATGAAATTTAAAATGGTAATGGCTTACACATCAACATAGGATGCTTTTTATATGCAGGTGAAACTGCGTGGCAGGGTGGCCTATGCTATTGTCCGCTATTTAATTCGAAAAGCCATAAATTTCCTTCTCAATCCTTTTCCATTAAAAACCTAATTCACACTATTACTAACATTTTAAAAGTAAAACCAGTTGGACTCCATTCTAAGGGTTCCATAGTTTACAAGCAGTTTTGGTTTTTCCATAAAATGAGAGAATTTTTTTATAGGTACGTAAATAACATAGTTTATGAGCATTGCATATAAAAATATCATTTCACATTTCCCTACTTACTTACTTACTTATTTCTCGATAACTTAAGTTTCACAACAGGAAAGTCAACACGTTGAAGCAACATGAAATGTCTAAAAATTACATATATGAAAATATTTGGAATAAAACAATGACGTAGAAGTAAAGTTTGTAATGCATCATCATCATCAACAGCCTGAAGACGTCCACTGCTGAACATAGGCCTCCCCCAGAGCGTGCCACCTTGAGCAGCTGCTCGCCTCCTGCATCCATCGGCTCCCCGCGGCTTTCACCAGATCGTTGGTCCACCGAATGGGAGGGCCGGCCTACGCTGCGTCTTCCGGTTCGTGGTCGCCACTCGAGAACCTTTCTTCCCCATCGGTTCACTTTAGTTCTCCTGCATACCTCCTCGTTCCGGAGCTTATCTCGCCGGGAAACACCGAGCATAGCTCCCTCCATAGCTCTCTGCGCGACTCTGAGCTTACTAATGAGGCCAACAGTAAGAGACCATGCCTTAGTTCCATAAGTCATCACTGGCAACACACACTGATTGAAAACCTTCGTTTTCAGGCTCTGCGGTATTTCGAGCGAAAAAGATAGGACGAAACTTCCCGAACGCTACCCAGCAGAGTCAATCCGAGCCAAGCCGAGTTCGAGTAATGCATAGGCCAAGTTATTTTATCGGCATGTTGGTTTCATTTACATTTTTCATTCCACAGCCAACTTTGGAGCATTTTATTTGGGTGAATATATATATTTTTATAGCCAGTACGAATGACAAATTTTCCGTGCCATTCTTCGCTACCTTTTTATTTAATTTTTTTGAACGGGCTAATGCTGTTGGTCTCTACCGACCTTTACAGCGTCACCGGGTGGGAGGGCAGGCGCTTAAGGCGCCCAACCGTCAAAAGTGGGAGGCAACTAGTACAAGGGCACCCCTGGGGTGCGAGCCTCGGCTTGGGCCGTTGCCGGGATAAGAGGATCGAGAAGGCTACGTCCACTGGAAGAGTGGACCCTATGGAAAGTCGCGACCGTTCTAGCTAACCTACGGGGGGTACGTCGACCTCGCCGGCGGGGTCGGTGTCTGATTGTGTTACGCTGGTATCCTATACCGGTGCCGAAAGCGGTACCTGAGCCAGAAGGGCTAGACTGATCCAGTGATCCTAGCGCAGCCGACACAACGGCTGCTATAGGATCATCCGGATCGCTCAAGACGTGTCTTGGGCGGCGACGACGGGATGGATTCTTCGCTACCTCTGATACATGTTGCTTATTTAGTAGCTCGCGCATGTTGAGTCCTATATATACACTACAACGTAAAAAGTGCATTGTTTAAATAACGCACGGACTTATTAACAGGAGTCCCTATTATTTATTCTGTGTGTTTATCTATGAACACCATATCGATGCGAGTGTTTATCAAGCTATTTATGATTTAAAAAGCGTTTCTTTACTTCATGTTACCTAAACACACTGTGGACACGACTCATTTTTAGAGCACGCAACGCAGCCATTGGTTTTAGTTCGCTCGAGGCTGTATACATATGCTGTGTAGCTTACCTACACGTAGGGCTTAAGGGCAAATAACCGTTGTACTTCCCGTTCCATTATCAAAGAAACTTGTAGTACTATTTATGAATATAATAAACAGAGTTGTATTCTTTCCTCAGCCAATAGATGTCTGTCTGCTGGCGGACATATGCAACCACACCTGGATTACAGAGTGTGGGATCGAGAACGGTACAAAAGTTGAAAAAAGATTCTTCATCGACGAGTGTGACATGATGGAGTATAACTGTGATAATAAAAGGAGTAAGTAGGTACCTAATTCATTGAGATTCTTATATTAATGACCCTTACTTAATGATTAACTTTTTTCATTCCTGTTCAGATTTTGTGTTAACCAACTACAGTATCTGCATGCAAATGCTGCCTAGCGCCTGCCTGACTTGGAGTCCTAACCGTTTTCTTAGAATGGGAGACTACAAACTTTACCCAGACAGGAAAATGGTGTACGCACCAACCGTACCACACACACGGCATACCACACGCTTTGTTCTACCAACTTCTACACAACTATTACAGCTCATACCCATGACCACGAGGAAATATACCCCAACATTTGAAACCAAACCATTGCACCCACATAATGAAACCACGCAACGATTGAAGCCACAAGAAACTGTGAAACAAAACAAAACAATGAGACCGACAATTATTTTAAAGAGAATAACCGTGATGAAAAATGGCAGAATGATGATGAAAGTCTTTAAAGGATTTGCCCCAAAAGAGTCTAAATAAGATTCAGATTTTTGCAATAAAAGTTCGTAATCATGCTTTTAATATGGTTTTTATGAGGTGCTCACGCAAGCGAATCGAAAACGATGATTTTCGGTTGTTGCAAAAGTTTTATTGATAGGTAAGGAGACGTAAAATGTATGTATTGCATGGTGTCATAACCACATACCTAAGTAAAAAAAGCAAATACGTTATAATTGTAAAAAAAAAAGCTATTATGGCGTGTACTGCTACTATTAACGGAGTGTTTATAAGTAAGTCTGCCGTTTGCTTTTGATATTCCATAATTAATTAATGGTATTAAACCTCTGGACTCCCATGGTCTCTCGATAACGTGTCACCCGGTTATTGTTATTCTATTATTACGTAGAAGGCGCGAGTGAATAGGTTCTTGTACCATCGTAGACCGCGTCGTCACTTTCCATCAAGTGAAATTGCGGTCAAATGCGGGCCTATTTAGTTATAAAAAAAGGCTGGTATTCAATACATTAAAACAAACAAACAAATAAGTTGTGTCCTTGACCATATCAATTATTTCAGGTATAATAAGTTTAAAGCTTACGATGCCACACTACATTTCAGTAAGTTATTATTTCGTCGGAGATATATTTATAAATTGCTTATTGAAATCATGAACGCATCAAGACGCATGCAGAATTTTCTTTATTCATACGTTTGTTCTGGCAGAGGAACAAAATAGTGTAAAATTATTTTTGCGTTCAGTTTGCTAGAAGTTCGGAACCTGCTCTCAAAATATGCGATCCTAAAACGTTTTTATGGCAATTGCTGAAAGTGATATAATTAGAGCACCACTATGGAATTAATCTTATTTCATGAAGGTCTGTTCATGAAGTACAGTATCGGAATTATTTTACTAAAGATGGAAAGTTTATTTGCTTTACTTGTTAGATGAGTGCGTTAGTCTTGTTTGGACCCTCCTGAAATATTGCCTTTTAAAAAGAAGGCGTTATTAATGTAAAATGGGCTCAATATAAATAAGAAAAATGCTAGCATGGATCTGCTATACTTTTATAAATAGTTCTTGACATTTTAGCCACCCAGTGAATGCTTGCTGGCGGAAATTTGTAACCATACATGGAACCAAGAGTGCGGAAAAGCAAAATCCCAGTCGGACTATGTAATATTTTCCGATAATTGTCAGAGACACGAATACAATTGCGACAACAACAAGGGTCTGTATCAAGGAGTTCAGAGAAGTTCCTAAATCTATTTTACAGCACTTTATCTATCTTTCCAGATTACACCAAAGTTGAAATGTCGGAGTGTGACAGGTCACTAACTAGTGATTCTACAACTATTACCATGATTATGCCGATAGATACTACGCCATCAACAACTATTGTAAGATGATTATTATCGATACGATGGGATTATTTGGTTGAAGAGGCAATAACGCTTTCACTTTTGATAATATTAACAGCTTAAAAACATTTGTATCAACAGACTAAATGTATAGGTCCCTGATCACTTTTCTTAAGATAACGCGTCAAGGGTGATCTCATAATATTCATTCTTCACCTTTTACAACCAACTTATGGGGTTAATGAACTTTTTAGTAAAATTAGCAAACACATTAAATTTGGTGGAAATTAGTTGTTTTTACCAAAGTGCCTTTATTTACTAAGCTCACAAACAATTCAAACCGACAAAAGCAACCAGCTGCACAGTAGGTAGGTACACAGTAGGTACTGCAAAATATTTGTGCTGTATTGTGCGCGCTGACCTATTGACAGTCCAAATAATTTAGCACACTTGCAATGGGTAGTGCATACCGAACCTGCTGGCAGCATTGCCCCGTTGGATTCGTTTGATCAAATGTGCAATTCTTTTAGCCGCCCACAGAATGTGTTATTGCTGACTCATGCAATCATAATTGGATACCGGAATGTGGGAAAGAAAAATCACAATTGGACAATCACTTATTTTCTGATGAATGTAGCAGACATGAATATAACTGCGATAACAAGAAAGGTCCGTTTCCAACAATTATTAGTATTTACGATCTTAAATTATTTTATTATCTGTTTTGTGCTCAAAATAATTAACTTTTTAGATTACAGCAGAGTTGAAATGTCGGAATGTGAGACGAATTCAACAATGGCCACAACGACAGAAGATACAACTACCACTAATAAAGCAACAACTACTACTAATGAAGCAACAACTACTACACCAACAACAACAACTGTATCTACTACTACTACTACAACAACTAACACTACAACTGAATCTACAACTACAACTGCAGCAATGACTACTACGGCTACACCTACAACCACTACTACTACAATGACAAATACTACATCAAAACCTTCAGTTGCTACTGTACCTACTTTTGTTATTCATAACTGTACAAGAAAACCTTCAACTGTAACAAATGGTTATTGTTCATCTTCAACGGTTGCTACAACTACTATGTATAATGAAATAACAACCACCACTATAATATCAACTACTACGGACACTTCTATCACTACAGTAACATCTACCACTACTGAAGCACCTACCACAACTAAACCACCAACCACTACCAAAGCAACTAATACTACTACCGAATCATCTACTACTACTGAATCACCAATCAATACTGAAATTGAAACAGCTGAGCAAGTTAAAGATGAACTTACCACATTAACTGAATATGTAGCTTTAACTGAAAGAACTGTTGCAGTTAAAATAGCCACAGCTGCTGCTACAGAAACTACTGAACAAATTACAAATATAAATGAAAACACAATTCCTCAAAATGCCGACACAACAAAAGCTGTTGCAAGTTTGACTTGTGAACCCAAAGATTGTGACTTACCTCATACATGGGAGACGACAGCAAAAGGAGAAAAGAGAGATTTTTTTCAAATATTAAGAGAGAGATATGGTTCTAGAGTCAAGCTCCTGAGAGCCACCACACATTGGCCTAGACGAGCAGCGGGGACGAATGTTTATGGGAATTCATTTATTCTTGGGAGACGTCATGTTGAGAGTGTCAACATTAATTTAATATAAATATCATCAATACTTACTTACATAATAAATGATTGTTATGTGATCAATAAAAATATTGTAACTGATGCTGTTCAATTGGGTCAAATTGTAGAATGTTAATATTGAAACGATCACTTAATGGAGTTTGCAATCAAAATGCAAAATGCCTATATAAACGTACACCAAAGTTACGAAACTTCTAATTACCTGAACATCCTACTTTGATAGTAAACGTAATCTATAACAATATTATAAAGAAGAAAGATTAGATTGTTTGTTTTTTTGTTTGCATGGAATAGGCTCCGAAACTACTGAACCGATTTGAAAAATTTTTTCACTGTTGGGAAGCTACACTATCCCCGAGTGACATAGGCTTTATTATATTTTCAAAAAAGTTAGGGATCCTTGCTAAAAGTCCAATAATGTAATCCAAGGTGTAAAAAAATTACGTAACATATTCTTTACATCGCGAAAACTATTATACCCGTGCGAAGCCGGAGCAGGCCGCTAGTATTTATTATACTTAATAATTGACGAAGTTTGGGCTATCATGGGAAATTGTTTTGCATGTAAGTTCAGTACTTATTTAGTACCTATTATTGTTGAGATTTTGACTCTGTTGTAGTTTTCAAGTTGATATACATAAAGAATTCTTGCTTCACAGTGAAAGATCATGATTTGGTTAAATCAAATATGTTTATAGTACGTACGTAATCCTATAATTTAAGCAAATTTAGATTAACTATTAGATAAAGTAATCGTTACATCAAGTAGATTGACAAGAGAATAAGTAATTGTTTATTTTATTCAAGTAAACTCAAAAACTTGATTAACATCTAATATTCATTGACATTGCTTTGTAACGTGCGTGAAATGAAAACATTTGTTCTCATAATTTATGTTTTAATGAGGTCTGTTTTAGATTTAAAAAAAGATTAGATCAGATACACACAATACGCGTGTGTGAAAGAATAGACCTTCGTAATAAACATGACGTATTTTGGGTTTACTTTTGCGTTTAAGGTCAGACATTGATACATTCTCAAATTACATAGCAATCATTATCTAAATCCACGTCTGAGATTCAATGCAACTCTGCTCAGATAAAGCCATTAGCACATGAAGGATGAACTACAAATGTCTTGAGAGGTCAGCGACCTGTAAATGGTTGCGTGGAAGTCGACAATTATCTTCACATTCAATAAAATTAAACGTACATCATAAAACTGCTAGTCTATTTATATTATGCTTCTTTTGGTGTTTTTTGAAATAATTTTCGCAGTAGTTTAGTAGAGCGCATTACAGTAATTTGTGACGACTATTTTACTAAGCGCCTTCAAATGAACGAAAGATAGAGCAAGTTTAGTAGTTATCTAAGCGCGTAAAGTAGACGATTACTAATTTAACCAATTCAATTAAAGTACATTGCAAAGAAAATGTAAATAATTTGAATAATAAATTTAATATTATTCAATATATTCACATTTTTTTTGGTTAGCTTAGAAATCGTTTTTTTACTCGCTCAGCTACTACTCTATAATTTGAACCTTGAACGTAGGTAGCGTATCTTGTCATTATTAGTAATATTTACGTCTTAAACTAAGTATTTATAAAACATTAACAATTATAGTTTTCTATTACTTACTATTATTTTAATGTAGATAAGAAAACTTACAATGTACTCCTAAAGAATTTATTTGACTGACTCGCCCAAGTTCACCATCATCATCATCATCCTCTTTGCCTTTTCCCATATGTTATTGGGGTCGGCTCCGAATCTAATCTGTAGCGGCAAGCTACCAGCATTACACGAGCGACTGCCATCTGACCTCGTAGCCCATAAGGAACCAGTAACAGGGAAGGTTAGACCAGGCGTCAGATTCTATCAGGCGTCTGACTACCTGTAACGATTGCCATAGATGTTCTTATGACAACCGGCGCTGACGGCTTAACGTGCTCTCCGAGGCACAGAGCGTTGGCATCGATAACTGCACATAACTTACTAAATAAGTCATTGGTGCAGGGCCGAGGATCGAACCCGGTGCCGAAGATTGCGAAGCGCACATGCTACCGCTCGGCCATCATCGCTCTACTCGCGGAAGTTCATGATACAAGAATATCTAGAACTCCGTATAAAAAATGGTTAGATACTTAGGTAAAGATGTAAATATATACGAATAATGTCAAGGTACGTTCAAGATTCAAATGATAGAGTAACCGGGCGAGTAAATGATTGCAAATTACTCACAGATGATGCAATAAGGTCTTTAAATCGGTTCCTACTATAGCTATGATTTGTAAGTGCCCTTTGTAATTTTCTGCGTGGTTTTGAAATTATGGTTGTGCAGTTTGGGATATAGGTACTATACTCTATTGCATAACTCAACAAGGTGCCTATTAAAAAGCATCAACGAATTACGTTTTACAAATATATGATATTATTTTACTTAAGTACATAGGTAAATACCTTAGTACAGGCTTGTGAGTTGTGAACGACGTATCGTTAAATACATTTGCTAAATGATTGAATTGAAGTAGGTATCTACTGGGTGTTGTTATGCATCCTCTCCATATTTGAAAGGTTCATTGTAATGCATACACTGAATCGCCTAATAATGTAATTCTAATTCCACACTTAATTAGTAGCCGAATATTTAATAAACATTTTTTATGATGAACCACAAGTAGCCCCATAGGAGGCCTTTGGTGTGGGTGTGTGTGGCGCGGAAAGGAACGTTGTAGACAAGGTGATTTTACAATTTTTACAAAATTTAACTTGTGTTTTAAATGAGCTCTCACACACGTACGGTATTATTTTTAGATTTTAGAGTATAACTTTTAGGTATTTATTTAATTGATTCTTATTCTATAAGTGTAGTAGATCAACCTTTATAAATACTGCGGGTTTGCAAATCTACACCCAGTATAAGTATCAATTGCAACGCATCAATTAGTACGTAGTGCTTATGATTATATAACTTGTGATCTTTCTCAAAATTTCGTTCAACGCGAACACGTTTAGATAAAACGTGATTGTACCAACAATTTAATTTTTAATCGATTCATTGCAATCAAATTACGCCAAATGTCCTACTTATGAGAAATCATAATGTGTGTACCTACCAGAGTGATGTCATGTTTCGCAATAATGCAATTCGGAGCAGAATATTAAACATGTTTTGGTAAACAAGAAAGCACAATATTGCCTAATTTGTCGTGTACTTTGTTTACATATTATTCAGCTCATGGCTGAGCTTGTCAAACATTAACATTCTATGGAACGTGTAGTTATACCTACGTCCTTTGGGTTATTAGAGGCTGGATTTTTTGATGGTTAAAAACCCTAACAAATTTTGATCAACGGTTAGAATTTGTTAGAGTTTTTAACCATTGGTTACCTTAACTACGGGTCATAAAACCCAGCCTAGTCTAGTATTTTTTTTTGTTTTAATTTTGACTAGTAAGCTATTGCCAATAGTGAAGTAAAAGAAAACGTGGTCAAAGGATAGTTCTTTTGACCACAACTGTCGTCAATATTTGATGCATAGCTTTTATGTCTATACTTAGCAATTATATGAAAAATACCCTTCATTTCATCTTCTTCGTTAATGACAGAGCGAATTTTAGGTAATTTACCTATTTATTTAGTAATCACCATTCTCCTGGTATTTGTTTTGGCAAAAACACATAGAGACCGGATTTTAGCTCTAGATTGCAAATTCTGTGTAACGTAAGTCTCCAAACTAAATTATACCCCTTTAAATACATCTTGTACTTCCATAATGTCAGAACAGATTTTTGAGCAATTAAAAAGCAATTTAAAAAAAATTCAATTAATTTTGATTTTTAACCAAAAATGCTTCAACAAAAGTTTGGTCCCCGGATATTACATCGACAAAATATTGTTACCAAAATAAAGTTCACAATTTTTCTAAATGTCGGCGCAACGGAAGCAAGCGTTTTATTATGGAAAGAAGTGTTTTATTATGGAAAGTGAGGAAAACCAAGAGAGGAGCGCGTCACCAATACTGCAGTCAGTCCCTCCTATTTCTGACATAAACTATTGCAAAAAATAATATAATTTTGAATTACTCTTATTTGTATATCAATAATGAAACTAGATTATATTGGGTCAAACCGACGGACGCTGCGAACTCGGTAACGCGCGCGCGGTACTATGCTCGCTAAAATGTAAAATAATTAATAATACACAATCAGTCGTTAGTAGGTATTCAGAGCAAGTGCGGCTCAATGTTAGTCCGTGCTATTTGCAAATCGACGTACCCTGGTTCGAACCCCGCTCAGCCCTGGACAAATGACTTCAAGTTATGTGCGGAATTTGTAGTACCTACGAACGGGTAAACGACAACATCATGAGGTAAAACCGCCATATTCAAGAATCATACAATATGAGAATGTGTCTACCCGCACATGGGCATCATAGTAGATTATGGTCTACACTCTCTCCTCTGAGAGACGGGCCTTGCGTGTCCCAACAGTGGGAACGTATTGGGCTGGTGACGTAATGGTAATTTTACAATACTTAATTAATAATAAATAACGCCCAACAATCACATACATATATCCTGACTAGGATTCCCTGTATCTAGGGACCCAGGAACTACGAGGACCATGATCCCACAACACCCAGACACAGAACAAGTATTTATAATTTTTCTTTCATGTGCACAAATACTTGTCTTGTCACGGGAACCGAACCCCCCGCCTCTGGGTCATGAGCCGATGCTCAACCACCACACCACAGAGGCGTTCGTAGATTCCCCGGTGAATACTTAAGATGTAACAGATACTAGTGAATTTCCATTCTAATTTGCGTATAAATTCGGATAAGCCAACTATGTATAATTGATCCAATTTAACTTGGATCCTAGAACTAATAATAGAGGAGGTATATCTATATCGAGGTTTAGAAGTTTCATCCTCATTTCCATGTTTCTACATATACATGGGCGTATTTCAGAAAATCACGTATGACAATTCAAACATGAATTACATGTCAGTCGGTACAAACGCGCTTGCTATAAAACAAAATATATACAAAACAAAACAAAAATATCAAAGGCGCGAGCAAAGCGAGCGCGAAAATTTTTATATTTGGCGTGTTGTATTTAAAAAATACGTATGGCAATTCACACATTCCTGCTCTACCCTTGGACCGGCGCTGATTTTGGGGGGAGAGGGGGAGGGGGGGGGGGGTCCAGCTAGGAAAGCCTATTTTCAGCAGTAGACGTTATCTGGCTGTTGATGGGCAACACCTCTAATACATGAAAACGTCTATTTTGCTCCTTTACATGGATACAATACATACTTAAACTTTTTTGCTTAAAATGTAGTTGTCAATTTGTAAAAAATTTGCTCGAGCTGAGCAGAACGACACGACAACCTTAGGAATTTTAGATACTAACTACGGAATCTTAAAAAATGTAATTTTCACCGTTCCTCGTGTCTCTCTGCATTTTTGATGATATGGATTCAGAGTTCAAGGTAAGTTTCGCGTAAGGAGCAACTGCAAGGTCGGAACTTGGGAATTAGGAATAGACTTCTCTTAGGCATGAGAAGGGTCAGCCCCGACACCTTATTTGGGAAGCAGGTATGTAATACTAATACAATATATATTTTATATATAGGTAACGGGAGCATATCGCGTTTTACAAAGTTTATCAGAGAGATCATGTAAATTGATTGCAACCGATGGAAACACAAAATGTATGCCCTCCTGCGCCCCCGACCGTATCCGCGCCTGCTTAACTTACAGTTAAAAAAGAGTAGTTTTACATAAACAACAAATCTTTTTGGAGATAGGATGCAATGGAATAGGCACCGTAATTCGGCAGTCACAACCTATACTTGCCTCAGATAGGACCTTGAACTAGATTCTCCTCTGAATGCACTATCACATGACTGTGACGTAGCAGGTAAATAATAAAGCAATTAGTGTGGATACAATGTTTATTAGCTGGCCAGTAGGCATGCAAGGACGGCCGAGACGGGAGTTTGTAATGAGTATTAAATTACCAAGACATGTAATTTGGATAATGAAATTTGGTGTTGTAATAGGATATTTTTGGGACATGTTTGTATTGAGTACCTACAATAGAAAAATCCCGTGGTTTCACCCAAAATTTTCCTGTTTTCCCGCGAGTATGCTTAATTTTGCCAACCAATGGGGAAGAAAGGTTCTCGAGTGGCAATCAGGAACCGGAAGACTCAGCGTTGGCCCCTACTTACAGGAACCGATGACCTAGTAAAAGCCGTGGGGAGTCGATGGATGCAAGTGGCAATGAGTGAGGACTATGTTCAGCAGTGGAAGTCTTTAGGATGTTGATGATACTCAATTTTGCGGGATAAAAGTACTTATTCTAATGTCGTTCATAGTCCAACGACGGCGTAGGATTTTATTCGTAGACGACACCGTATATCCGAGTTCTTTCCGTAGCTATGCTGTAGTTACACTATTTAGCTATTAGATTATAACTTACGAGCTTGGCTTTGCACGCAGTATAACGTTAGACACGTTTCCCACCCGGTGACGCTGTAAAGGTCAGTAGAGACCAACATCATTTGCCCGTTCAAAAAAAATCGTGAAACGCGATCTGCAAGTCATCTGCAGTGATCTACGCAGCTGCCGCTGGTCTGTACAAACCTTTACAGGCCGCTATTGCAAAAATATTTTTATTTTGTGCCGTAGCCTCGAAACCAAAGGAACTGGACTAAACGAGCCAAAATATTATAAAATGTCAGTATTACATCAAATAATTCACAAATTGTCGGCATTATTTTGTTTTCGCCTCGCTCTACCCGCGGCTTTATTAATTTCCGTTCCTGAACACCACTTCCGTTTGCCGATAATGAGCAATAACCGCCGCGTCTATAAACGTAACAGGTTTATCTTGGCAGAAAATATATTGACGCGTTTTGTTTTATTATGTTACACTAACGGCCGTCTGCACTTAAGATTGACAGCTCATGATTTCGCACTTATCTCTCTAGGAAGTACCCAAATGGGTTGCAGTAGGTACTTCACATTATGGGATAAGTGTGAACTTAGAAGCTGTCAAAGTTTAGTGCAAATAGGCATAACTGTTCTACTAAACGGCTACTATGACCCAAAATTTGCTTTTAATGAGATATTAGAACAGCTTGAAGACTATAAACTTAGAAACACTTGTTTTAAAGGGTTTTTTATAACTAAATAGGCCCGCATTTGACCGCAATCATTTGACAGCCTCCGTGGTGTGGTGGTTGAGCACGTCGGCTCATAACCTGGAGGCGGCGGGTTCGATTCCCGCGCAGAACAAGTTTTGTGCACAGGAAAAAAAACCGCAAATACTCGTTCTGTGTCTGAGTGTTGTGGGACCATGGTCTTCGTGGTTCCGGGGTCTCTAGATAGAGGGAACTCTAGTTAGGGTCCAGGATCTATGTATGTGATCGTTGGGCGTTATTTAGTTATTTATTAATCTCACCTGGTGGAAAGTGACGACGCGGTCTACGATGATACATGCTTGCCTAGAAGATACATATTCACTCGCGACTTGAAGAGCTCCAGATTGTACTTATCGGGAAATAAAGACGCTGGTAAAATGTTCCATTCCTTCGCTGCTCGGTTCCCGTTTAAAAATTGGTATGGAATATAAAAAAGACTTAGCTGATTTTAATTAACTACTAACGACTAGAGGACTAGAGGAGAGACGACAAAGAAGTTGCACGAAGAATCCAACTCGGCTGGGCAGCGTTCGAGAAGCTCCGACCCATCTTTTCGTCTAAAATACCGCAAAGCCTGAAAACGAATGTTTTCAACCAGTGTGTGTTGCCAGTGATGACTTATGAAACTGAGACGTGGTCTCTTACTGTTGGTTATGAGTAAGGTCAAAGTCGCGCAGCGAGCTATGGAGAGAGCTATGCTAGGGGTTTCCTTACGAGATAAGATCCGAAATGAGGAGATCCGCAAGAGAACTAAAGTCACCGATATAGCTTTGAGAATCAGCACGTTGAAGTGGCAGTGGGTAGGCCACATCGCTCGTAGAACTGATTACCGAGGAGGACAAAAAAATCTCGAGTGGCGACCACGAACCGGAAGACGCAGCGTAGGCCGGCCCCCCACTCGGTGGACCGACGACCTGGTCAGAACTGCGGGGAGCCGATGGATGCAGGAGGCGCGCAGCCACTCAAAGTGGCGCTCTTTGGGGGAGGCCTTTGTTTAGCAGTGGACGTCTTCAGGCTGTTGATGATGATGATGATGATGATGACTAACTACTAGATAAGTCGACATGCGAAGGTTTAGCAATTAAATAAAACAGTGATAACACAAAACTAACCTAAGGGTGGGTTTTTTGATCCATAGTTAAGGTAACCAGTGGTTAAAAATGCTAATAAATTCTAACCAATGGTCAAAATTTGGGGTTACTCCCGCAGTACCCCGATCCCTGAGGCACCCGTTCCGGACGACCACGGTTTTTTCTCATCGTCATAAACTCAATTAAAAGTCAGTTTAGCTTAAAAGTACCGTCAGCAGACAAGTGCTAAATAAAATTATATTAAGTACCTGCTTACTAAAATTATAATACTTACTTAACTTTAAGAATCAGGGAAAAATGGTAGTCTTGATTGGTTAAGGTAAATAGGTACTATAATTAGAGAATAGACAAAATAAAACAATCGACATTAGTAATGAAAGTTTAAAAAAGAAACAAGTTATTAAAGTTTTCAATCGGCTATTTCAAACAACATGCAAAATCAACCATTTATTATAAAATTTGTGATAATCAACTCTAAAAATAGTCTTTACATATAAAAATATCAGTTTTTTAATTAAAAAAATAACAATTACGAATAATCAACATTAGTAAAGTTTAAAAAACTAAATATTTACATGTTTAATCAGTCTTTTCAACCAACACAAAATCAACCGTTGATTATAAAAATTGCGATAATCAACTCTAAAAATAGTCTTTACATATAAAAATATCAGGTTTTTAATTAAAAAAAAAACAATTACGAATAATCAACATTATTCAAGTTTAAAAAACATTTAAAAACATGTTCAATAGCAGCTGCTTCAAGATCCAGAATGAACTTCTCGGGGTTAAAAACCGGCAAAGAATCTTTGATTTTTTTGAACATTGTAATATAAGTGCTTGCAGACTTACTAACAAGAAGTAGATAGAATATGAGAACTATGTATGTTTGTTTCATCTTGATTATTGGTCTCACTTATGTCTCCCTGTATTATATATATCTGTTTAAAAGGTATAGGGCAACAACCAAATGTGCCATCACACAAATAAACTTTTACGTCTTTCAGGTCTTTTCGGCCTTTCGGTGAAACAAATACAATAATTCGGTTGTTGTCTTCGGCATAATCTACCAAAAGATTAGTTCTGAATTGTTGAGGTATAACTAAATCAGCCGGTTGTCTGAATGATGATTTTTGCACTTTCAATTCTTTGTTTCTTGATCTATATAGAGAGATTTTCAGAGATCGGTATTCTGGTATTTCAACACTGGGCCCTTTGTGTTTTAATTTTAATTCTGCCTTTTTTTTTTCATAAATCCGCTGAATTGGGACATAGTTGACGCCCACTTCTCCACTCAATTGGCTCACAATAACACGCACTTCATTTTTAAAAAAGTCTGGTACACATTGAGGTACATGATTCAATTGAATATTTACAAAATCAGCTTCAGTGTCCAATTTCACTGCACCAACACAACTACTTTTACCAATACACGTCCAAACACTTGAACTTTTATTTTGTCTATGTAACACATAGACATGCCCGGCATGCCACCACCACTTTCCTCCCAATCTGTTTTTCGCAAATACATAATTGCGCTCGCGCCCTTTAGAAGGACCTGCTTCCGACATGTTTAAGTAGCATACTGAACTTTCTTTACAGTTGCAAAAAGCATTAGCAATTACTTAGAATACGTAAAAGAGATACAACTACAATTATGTCATAAGTGTAAAGATAGACATATTATCCAGCCGGCCGCACTGACTCTATTGTTTATTATAACCGGTTCGTGCCCGCATTGTAAAATTTTTGCAACTTTCATTTTATTTCATTTCATTTCATTTCATTACCTTATTAAAAGTATGATTCGACAGTCAACATTTCAAATCAACTATTTCGTCTAATATATTTCAAATACATACATTTAAGCACTTTTTGTGTCCACCGTACAAGTTGAAAACCACAAAAAAAAAAGAAGAACAATAAATGTAATAAAATTTATCGGGTTCGTGGTACTGCGGGACGTGGGCCTCGGGGATCGGGGTACTCGAGGAGTAACCCAAATTTCGTATGAATTTTTAGCCCACCCTAACAATTTTTTTTATGTGATTGAATGACGTGACGAGCTAGTCGTTCACCTGATGTTAAGTGACACGGCCGCCCATAACAGTTGCAGTGTCACCTGGAACTTTACAACAATAAAGTTTTGCGTGACACTGCACTGCGCACGTCATCCTGAGACATCACCCAGTTTAGTAATCAGATTACTAGACCGAGTGATCAGATCATAAAGTCTCATTTGCCCAGTAATTTCACTAGCTACAATGCCCTTCAAACCGAAACACAGTAGTGCTTGCACACTGCTGCTTGGCGGCAGAATAACTGGCAAAGCGGTGGTACCTACCTAGACGAACTTTGCAGAAAAGTCCTACCACCTAGTAAAAATGATACAATGGTGCATATACCTACCCATGGAATCTGAAACAGAGCTTTTCTATATTTACTTTTATTAGGCGTATTAACCTCAAACGCACAGCTCCTGTTGCAAGTGCGGTTGATGATTATTGCCTTTGTTAGTTACTAATAGGATTAAAAAAACTGCCATATTGAATCTCTACTAGACGAAGAATGAATATTAATTATTCTTAAAACAAAACCACAGAGCATGGAAAAAAAATACGCTTCGCACCTAGAAGCGTATTTTTTTTCATGCTCTGTGAACAAAACAATTCAAAACTAAACCCAAAAACTAAATTATTCTGTAAAACTAGTTATTCTGTAATACTAAACAACTACAAAATTAAAACTAAAAAACTAACAATATAATACAAAACTAATCTAACAAACCACTACCAGTAGGCAAAGTGCCCAAAATGCTGGCAGCATTGCCACGTTGAATGGCAATGCTCAACCTTTAGCCCAAGTAGAGGCCAGCATTTTGGTCACGCGTTGCTTCGACCAGACGTTACTATATTATCTGTCGCAAGTTGTGATATTGCCCATTCTGTAAACGGAACTAAGTTCCGGAGCGGAAACAAAACTTGCATGTACTATATGACAAGGCAAACTGCATGCCTTGTGCCTGACGGATTTCATGTTTTATTGACAACTGCAGTCAACACCATTGACTAAATTGTTATGGCCAAGGTTGGCCCACTCATGGCCCACTCATACTGCTTTTTTTGGTCTACACATTTTTAATTTTTGTATTGAAATGAGTTTGTATAGATACATAGTACCACTACTATGTATCTATACAAACTCATTTCAGTGAGTGATTATTTGAACATTTGTTAGTAAAATTAAAAATAATTATAGTGCACAGAAATAAATTAATTTTCTTTGTTAGGTACGTCCCATCGCAAACGAGAAAAATCTATAGGTATCCTAAAAAGACTGGGAAAACTATAGACCTACAATATTTCCGTTACTCTCAATCCTAGGCTATGGGGAAAACATAACTTAGTTAAAAGTAGGTATTAATAACTTTAAGCAAACAAATGTTGATCATTTCCGCGGTTATAGCCCCCAGCGGGCATTCCTATTTATAATAGCAATAAAACTTATGCAAATCAATTTGTTATTGGTAGGTAACTTAACTACCACCGGTTAGACAACATAAACAAGCAAAGAGCAACCAGCTTTTAAAGTTCGCGAAACTAATTGCTCATAATAAAATCAGGAAGTATAAAGTATAGCAAATTCCCATCCAAAGATCAGTTCCCGGAAGACGCAGAAGGTTACTTGCTCAAGCCTCTCTATATATTGGTCGGTGATTGTGCGCCCGCGCACTCTATTCAACCGTTCAAACGCTATCGCACGACGTACGTTGTGTAGTGACCGTGAATTTTGACGTAAGCCACAGATTAATAAACTTATATATTTATTTATTTATAAGTGTTGTGTGACGGGAACCGGATTGCGGTTGTGAGTGCATTTTTTTTGTGGGGATTTGTTTGCCGTGTCTGTGCAATTTGTTACTCTGTGTGTTGATTGGTCTATGAATCGTGCGTTTTTGGATTTTATTGTTTTTTGTCGGTATGTATGTATGTATATGTTGCAATGTTTGGATGTTAGAGCACTAGTCACTATACCTATGTACCTATATATATATATATACGTATAGGTATTCACTTCTTTTTATAAAAAGCATTGGTGATCATAATGTGTCGTACTTTAAAGTTACTAAAGTCAACGAAACTAAAATATCATTTATCTGAATTGCAAATTTAAAAGAAAATTAATGAAAAATTGTAGTTTTGAAACTTATTGTGATTTTACATTTTTAGGTCTTCGGAATGTATAAAAAAAGTTGCCAATTGTTGATTTTGGTAGAATGTTATTTTTTTTAATCTTACTTACTTATGAAAAATGAACATTATAATATTGTTTTATAGTTTATAAATTCACTTTCTAATCTACTAGAGTCTAGACTATCTATTCTATCGGTTATTTATTTAAACGGTAAATAAATAAGTAAAAATTGCAAATTATAAACATGGCACAACAAACTATTAGACATGACTTCTTATAAATTTCAAAGTCACATGCTGCTCACTCACTACTCAGACTCGTAGGTAATTGTAGAAGTAGCTCGATTTTGCAACTGGTAACTTTAATCTTGCCTATGAGTAATGACAGTAATGATATAGCCGGTAGCATATAATTTATTATAATTTAATATTTTCTCACATAAGTTTATTTCTATTATTCAATCAATTATCTAAAAACTGTTAAACTAGACCTTAAAATCGAAAGTAAAGAATTGTACCTTAACCCGTTGGTGGACGGAATAGTATGCCCAGAATACTGGCAGCATTGCCGCGTTGAATGGCAATGCATTTTTTTACAAAGTTGTTGTCAGCTTGCAGTCGCCGAATTTCGTTTGAACTAAGTCCAAACGCAAGCTACGAAACGTCTACACCCAAAATTACTTAGGTACGTAGCTCGGCTGAAAGGAATATGGCAAAAATCCTTTTATAAACTAGAATAAATATATAAAACTTTTTCAATGTGTCTTCATTATGATCAACGAAGATCTCATGATTGTGTACAAGTTGGTTGTAAAAGGTGATGGATAAATTTGCATTTTCCGGATTGCAATCGTTCAATTCCCGTTTGTGATTAAAATTTTACCTTTACAAAGTAATCTGTAGATTATGCTAATCAGACGATCATCATCATCCTGTTTGCCTTTTCCTATTTGTTATTAGTATCGGCTCCTAATCTAACCTGTAGCAGCAAGCTACCAGAATTACACGAGCGACTGCCATCTGACCTCGCAACTCATAAGGAACCAGTAACAGGAATGGTTAGACCAGGCATCAGATTCCATCAGGCTTCTGACTGCCAGTAACGATTGCCATAGATGTTCTTACGACAATCGGGACCGACGGCTAACGTGTTTTCCGAGGCACGGAGCGATGGCATCGAAAACTGCACATAACTTAATAGACAAGCCATTGGTGCAGGGCCGAGGATCGAACCCGGTGCCGTAACATTGCGAAGCGCACATGCTACCGCTCGGCAACGCTCCTATGAATATCATATATGTAATAAATCTTCTCCCAAATTTTCAGGACAAAATGCGTTGCATCATCTTAGCCACCCTCCTAGCCTTGTGCCAGGCTAGGCCTGGTTTGATCTTCACGCAGCCCTTCGCGCCGCTTGGTGTGCAGTATGCCAACTCCGTGGCTGCCGTACACCCACACCCGTCTGTGGAACTGAATGCTGCTAGCGAAGCTTTGCTACCTAGGTAAATAATCTATTTCCCCTTCAATCAAATATATTTAGCTACAAAGTTAAATTATAGTTCTGGTGTACTCTATTGTGTTCAAGTCCCGCTGGTTGGTAGACAAGCGTGTTAGCTCAGTTGGTAGTAGCTCTGCCTTCTTTCTGGTTGTGGGTTTGATTCCCACTCAGGACTAACATAATTGTGTGATCAACATCGATGTTTGTTCTGTGTCTGGGTGTTATATTGTATACTATGTATGTATTTATAAACAAAAAAAAAGTATCTAAGTATTTCTATGATCTGGTTCCCATATTAAAAGCTATGCTTAGTTTGGCGCTGTTTGAAATGTCCACACATATTTATTTATTTATTTACTGTAATGTTGGTTTTTATTACTAGCCGCCAGGACTTTCCTGCAAAGTTCGTCTAGGTAGGTACGACCGCTTTGACAGTTATACTGCCACCAAGCCACTGCTTGGACATTACACCACTGAGCACTATTGTGTTCCGGTTTGAAGGGCACTATAGCTAGAAAATTACTGGGCAAATGAGACTTTATAACCTGATTTTCAGTCTAGTAATCTTATTGCTAGGCTGACTGATGTGCTGATGTGTCAGGAAAGTCAGGATGACGTGCGTAGTGCACCAGTGTCACTCGAAAGTACATGTTAGAGTTCCGAGTGACACTGTAACTGTTATGAGCGGTCATGTCATTTAACATCAGGTGAACGACTAGCTCGTCAAGTCATTCATTAACATAAAAAAACAAATAGCACATTTCACTTGATCTGTTTATACCTATTAGGGGTGGTAGAGATAGGGGATTTAATCGTTTTAAAAACTTTCGTCTATTATTACAGAGAACTGCTTAAATCCAGAGATTTCTATGACAACCCCACCATTGCCGCAGGCCTGGCTAAAGAATCTTGGTTCACCAATAAGGAAATGCGAGTCGTCGAGAGAGAAGCCGAGAAAATTCCAAGAGAGAATATCTACCACATTGTGAAGAATGCCGGGTTTTTGGATCGCCATTAAGTAAACAAATGACGAATAACAATTATCATTATCATCATCAGCATCGTCATCATCATCAGCTGAAATACTTGCTGGTAAACTTTGAATGTTTTACATAAATATACCAGAAGTTATACGTCAAAACAATCTGGAGCTAACGCTTTAACATAAGTCCCTATATTATAGTTTAAGGACTTAAACGTAATTTAAATTTAATCTATGCTTAAAATGTGCCTTTGGTAAATAACAACGGCTAAACACACGTCAATTTTTACAGTCGATATTACTTTGACTTCGCTGTAATCGCTAGGCTCCTGGATAGGCCCGACCAGCCTCGAAACGGTATACAAGTATTTTTATATCATAAATGGTAATATCAATTATTTAGATGCCAATGATTCCATAGAACCTACTCTACATACAATAACGGTCTTACATATAATTTATAAACCTTAGTTAAATTTAATCAATGCTTAACATGTCATGTGTCGTTTTCGCTCATGACACTTCACGGTACCGAGAGTTTTACGGGACTAGGTATAAATAAGCATTGATTAAAAACTTACGTTTATAGGTACGGTTGTAAACCAAATAAAAAGTTTTAAAAAATAAGCAAAAACAATATTCGAATTATTTTTGTAAAGCTAAGTGTAATTGGTTATTTAGAGATATAGACAGGGGTTGTTTTAAGTTTTTTTCAAAGGGTATTGGGCCTTTATTTTTTAAGCTAACTACTACATTAATTAAAACTACTAATACTAATAGCTATTAGTATTAGCCTACCACTACCACTACCTACTACAAATAACATTTGGACAGTATACTAGCCGCGATGGCCTATAGACAGTTCAAATGCTCCAGCCCACTACCGGTAGGTAGCGTTCCCAACATGCTGGCAGCATTGCCTCGTTGAATTGCAATGCTGATTCGTTTTAAGTTAGTTATAGCATGAAAGAGGTCCTTCTTCCATGGTTACTAGGTAACTTTATAATTATTAAAAAAGATTTCGCGAACGATTAGAGCTTTTCCTTAAGTTTTGTCTAGAATTATTTATTGTAAATATTAGGTTAAAATAAATTAGCATTAGGAAACCTTTAGTTATAATATTTAGAGAATGTAATAATTATATACAAATGTACCTTTATAAGTTTAGGTCGTCACCTTTAGTTTCTTAGTATTTGGTAGGTAGGTACTATTAGGTAGGTACTCTATACTTATCCTAGATATTTTTTACAAAGTTTGTTTTATTTTTTAAGTCAGTTATGTCA